>OW026367.1:97289969-98542271 GCA_932273885.2 Leucozona laternaria
CATCCCAGTGCTCCTGATTCCAAAACCAACGAATCCGGCCCTAATGCAGACTCATGTCATGTTTATTGTTCTATATCTGATCGGTTTCTTCCTCGAACGTAAGCCCTGCACCATTTGCAGCCTGGTATTTCTCACAGCCGTGTTCTTGATTTGCTACAGTGGAGTGGGAAATTGCATATTTTGGGGCAATTGCGAGGGTCACCAGTGTGATAACGGATAGAAGACAAGCAATGAAACCAACGAATCAGGTGCGATTAGGCTTGATAACCATCCTGCAGAGCATCAACATCTACCTAAGCTACTAGTAATCTAAATCTTATCTTAAATTTTATTTCTGCAATCAACTGTCCCTGAGCCCTTGCCCGCAAAATTCTTATTAAAAACACCAAAAATAACCGAAAGCGATTGCATTTTTTTGTTATTTAAATTTGGGAGAAATTTATTTATAAATACAAAAATAAAAGATTCATAATACTCATAAAAAAAGTTTAAAAAAAACACTCAACTTTATCAGTTGTACCTATATTATTTGAAGGTATAAATGTCTATTGTAAAATGAGTTCTTATATTTTATTACTCAAGATTGTTTTCTTAGTATGTGACTTTTCATTTTATACCGAGGGGTTCCCTGTTTCTAGTGGTTATTGTATTATCTAAATTAGAACTTCATTCGATTCTCCCCCACGCAAACAGTAGAACTACGTTATATCCAATTTAATAAGAAAGCGGAGAGCTCTGCACACAATTTTTCGTTTGATTAATTTATTGTTGTATTATTAACGAATTTTTGTAAATATTGTTAGGGAAATAATATAATGAAAATACGTTCATCAAATAAAATTATCGACATAAATAATCAAAGTTTTTATTGTAAAAGAAAGCAAACACAAAAAACGAAAAAGAAACTTATACGCCAGAAGAGTATAATATGTAAAACGTAGCACGCCTTTGAAAATTTTCGGTTGATAATTACATACATAGATCTAAAACTTATAACAAAAAACATTTAAATAATATGAACGTACGATTATGATTTATATTGGTTTTAGTAATAAGTTATTTTTAAATAAACGATAAAATAGAATTCATTTGAAGTTTGAAATTTTGTGGTTTGTATTAATTATTGAAAACATACATAGGTACATAATATTAATTGCTTCCGAGAACGATATAATTTTAGTTAAGTTATGGAAAAATTGACTTTCCATTTCTGAAGGCAAATACTGTTTTTCTACATTTTAGGAATATTGATGGTTCTTCTCAACAATGACTCTAAATTTTAACTACATGATTGGTACAACTTTAAATTGAGATTTCAATTTAAAACTTGATACTTTTTGCGGCGAATGGAAGAAGATTTTAGACCGATTTCTTGATTTCTTAAAGAGAAATATGGGGTATTATGGATTATACAAATGATATGGGTCATCAGCTTTTTTGCAACATACACAAAATGTAGCATTGCTAAAGACCATTTAGAAGCATGGGAAACCTCAATTAACTAAGCTCATTTAATATTGAGATTGCGCGGTGTTAACGCATTTAGTTAGTTTTTTTCAGTTTTTTTTTTTAATTGGAGTTACCGATGCGCGACTTGAAATAAAACTCTGGGTGCCTGAAGTATGCCCATCGGCAGAGAGCCCTGACCCTGCGGGGCCGCATAAACAGTACCAAAACTGGTTGATGATTTGGAATACTTAGATAGGTCTGTATTGATGACATGGCTTGAAAGTTTCCAGGGAGGTAGACTGCTTCGGTTATTAGTTTTTATGGAAATTGGGATATTTAATTCTTTGGCAGATGTAAGAACTTTGTATAAGGCTGACTGAACATTGAAGTCTCGGGGTTTTTTTCCAGTTCAAGTTCTTCTTGGCGTCATTCTGGATAGGAGTGCGAATTGGTGAGTTGACTTTGTAAATGATGCTTGAAGTTAAGTACCAAATTCTATCGCTTAAGTTAGGTAGGCCTGCCTCGTTGATGATGTTTTTAATAGGTGTTGATCGAATGGCTTTGAGGCTCGTTCTGACTGCAACATAATACGGAGTTTTGATGAGCTGTAGCGAGGATTGGGAACAATTGCCGTATATTGGGAGGCCATAGTCAATTTTAGATAAAACAACTGATTTTACAATATTGATAAGACTATTTACATTAGAATAACTAGTTTTGGATGATAAGTATTTGATTAAATTAAACCTGGCAGTAAGGCTTTTTCTGATGTAGGTACATTGATATTTAAATGTATATTTAGAGTCAAATATGAGACCAAGAATTTTAATGAAATTTACTTGGTTAAGTTTACATCAATAGTTTTTTTACAGTTATATTTTTTACAAACATGAAAAACTTCGGATTTTCGAGAAGAGATGGTGGCCCCAGAGTATACACTCCAGTCCATCAAGGCTTCAGTAATGCAGGAAAAAGTAGCTCTTACTATTTTAAGTTCTTTACGTTTTGAAAAAAATTATAAGGTCATCTGCATACCCAACATGACCTATATTTTTGAAGCTGTCTATAATTTTGCTGATTTCATTAAGGCTACCGTAAATAAGACTACATCAACAAAATTTTATTCCTGAACATCGCAGACAACTACAAATCCCTTGGTTGGAACTTACTTTTCACTGATGCTTCTAAGACTGAAAGCCATACATCCTACGCGGTGGTTAACGATAATGGTTTCGTTGTCTCTAAAGGATTACTACCAGACTTTTCTTCAATTTTCACCGCAGAAGCTTTTGCGATATACAAAGCAATACAATACGCTAACAAAAATAAGACTGTCATATTTTCTAACAGTCTTTCTACGATCTCCGCTGTTAAAAACATATCCGACTCCATTGGTATTGCCGAAAAGATACGTAACCTTCTAATAACCAACAGCGAAACATTAAAAATAGTTTGGATTCCTGGGCACTCCGGTATCAGTGGCAACAAAGCAGCTGGTAGTGAAGCCAGATCAGTGTTAAGGGAACCTTTAACTACGTTTTATCAGTGCAATAAAAAATACATCAAAAATCTCATCCTGGACAATTGGAAATTTAGAAGAAAAATATCCTGGGATAACTACAACAACGCCTACAAAAACTTCAATCCTACCGTTATTAGACCGATATAACCCAATGACTTCTCTCATAAAAAACTGAGGGTTTACATAAGACTTAGACTCGGCCACACATATTTAACACACAAAGACCTATTCAAAAGGGAACCGCCTGCAGCATGTCACCTTTGCGACGAAAGACCTTCACTTTCCTTACATCATCTCCTCTCCTGCAAAAAAATTACCTCAATAACCAAAAGCATTACCGAACATAACCTCTCATACCTACTGTCCAACGTCAATTTTGATAACATTAATACTGTATTTAATATTATATCAGCTCTAAACCTGGAAAACTGTATCTAGTTCTTAATGTATATTATGCATTCTATAAGCCTTATTTCCAAATTTTTAATCTATCTAGTAGTAAGCCCTGGCAGCTAATTCTAGTTTAAGATATTATTAACTTTGTAATTTACTTACATTTTAATAAAGTAATAATAAACCAAAACTGTTATAATTGGCATGTCTAGAGTCACTTCCACTGGTAATACCTTAATATGAAAAGGATTGAAACTGTGGAACCACATAAAAATGCTCTGTACCAAATTTGTAGAAAATCGACCCACCCACGCTCTAGCTCAAAATATATTTACTTACTATAATACTTGCCCTATTGAGCAAGTAAGAAATAAATTCTTTTACATAAAAAAAGGTAAAATCGGCTTTTTCAGATTTAGATAAATCAGTTAATGGGACACACCACATCACATACCCCGTTTATATGCAGGATCAAGAGCTTGAGTAGGATCAGTGTCACTTTGAGTTGAGGAATCGATTTGGAGTTGAGTTAAAATGGTGATATACATTTATTTCAAATAATATTGAATAAAAGCGAGTACCTACTATGCGAATCTACCATATTTTCACAAAAACATGCAAATAAACAGACCGTTTATCTATCGTAGGTTTTTTTCACTCATTTTGATTCGATTCAGCTCCCCTAGTGCGATGTTGTCGAAAAAAGACCATTTCTACTCGATGCAGGTTTTAAAGGAGTTGAAGCTCGCTTCAAAACCTGATATGAACGGGGTAATAGAACCTACTCAACCCGCCCGTGTTTCAGAGATTGTGACAGTTTTGCTGACGGAATTTCATCATATCCTCAAAATTTGACAAACTGCTAGTTGAACGCCAATCCATTTCTCAAACAAATTTCCCCATATCCCCCCAAACAAATTTCATAGATTTTTAGAAAAAAAAACCAGTAGGTACAACAAACAACACCAATAGTTTTTTTTTATAAAAACTAATTTTATTTACAATTTTATTCCATCAATTTGGTTTCATACTATACATTTAAAAAAAAATATACTTTTTATGTATCCTCGTTCAAAAAAATTATATATAGGTACTCTTTTGAAAAGTTATATATCAAAATAATACCAATTTGCTGAATTTATTGTTCAAATATCTTTTTCTTTTTCATCTTTTTTTTTTTACATTAACATAATATACATAATAATAAAAGAAATTTTGTATCTTTTTATTTAATTTAATTTTTGTTGAAAAAGAAATTGTTGGCTGTCTGTTAAATTTATTTTAGTTTATAATTTTTCATTTTTTTGTAAAAGAAAAATCATTTATTTAACAATTGCAATCACAGGCACACTTCTTGACACGTTTTTCTGATTTGAAAATATTGTCTGTGCTACGAATGGAACGAGGTTGAACATCTAAAAATACAAAAAGAGACAAAATTAGTAATAGAAGATATGACAGCGAAACTAAAATAAAAACTTGGTTCTATATGAAAAAAACATAAAGAAAATATCGAAGAATAAAAAAACTAGGTAGGTAGTGTAGTGTGTGTAGTAAAAAGTTGGTATGAAAATGTTTTTAATTTTAAAATGAGTTTTTAAATCAAATTAAGAGCTTATAAATGTTTTTCTTTTTCGGTGCTATACATTTTTATTACACTTAATGAAAACATTACGTAGTAGAAAAATAAGAAGCTGCTTGGTAACTTGAAGTTTTTTTTATAAATTTTCGCAATTTGCTCTCAAAACCCAGTTTCTGAAAATGTTTGAGAATTTTCAAGTTACCAAATAGCTTAATATAAATGGTTAAGGGCCAGTTTCATAGTCAGAAAAGTGACACTTAAGTGGATAATGTGAAAGATTAATTTCAACTATCACAGCGCACTGTTACCTTAATAAGTGACACTTAAGTCTCCGATGTTTGTGACTTAAGTTCCACTTACGCTGGCTATGAAATTTAGCTTAAATTCCTGATATGGGAAACTTAAGTGCCACTTATTCCGGTAAGTGTCGACTGTGAAACTGGCCCTAAGAATTATTAAATTAAGTTTTGTTCTTGAAATAAAAAAATGTAGTAGCCGTTATTAAATTTGGCCTGATTTTTACAATCAACAACTTATTTAAATTGCTTAGTTGCTCTTGCTTGATTCAAATCTCTTTTTGGAAATGGAAAGATTCTCTACGTGTTTAGTAATCAGTTTTTTTTTCATTTAGAATAAAACTCATTCCCATCTCAACTTACAGTGTGGCCTCTCAGATTCCATTGCTTCTTGGTTCATATCGGCTTGTGCTTGATTCATTGGAATAGGAATGTTAACTGGGCTCATCAAGCTACGTCCATAGGCGTTACGTCCGATTTGAAGAATTTGTGGTTGATCGGGCATTGGAGGAGTCATGGTGTCACGTGGTTCCATGGGCAATTGTTGGGTTGTCAATTGTTCCTCCTCCTGTTGTCTCATCTGTTGTTGTTGTTGTTGCTGTTCTTGATTGCGCATTTGTTCGTTTGACTGAGTTTGTGAGTCATCTTCTTCGGAACTATTGCTATCGGATTCAGAGTTCGATTCAGCAGCTTCTTCGACTGCCAGGCGTCTTAATTCATCGGTGATTCTCTCTTCAGCTGCACGTTGAATATTTCTTAAATCTTCAGCAGTGATACCGGCACGTTGTAGAGCCAGTCCCAATGGCACCCTCTGGACTTGAATGTGTGGTAATTCCTGGTTGCCCGATGGGATTTGAATGGGTAGATCCTCGGGTACATGAATTTCACGGAATGGCAATTGTTGGACATGGATACGAACGTGTTGCTCCTGAATGGGTTCAGGATGTGGAGCCTGCATGATTTGTGGTGGCATAGGTGGACGTCCTCCCATTGTTGGCATGTGTTGGAAAGGTGGTGGCATTTGACGGACCATCATTGGTGGTTGTTGTTGCTGTTGGGGCATTGGGGGCATCATGTTCATGCGCTGTGGCATCATACGTTGTGGCATGTGGGTCAATGGGAACTGATTTGGGGTTTGACCGAATGGAATTGGAACGCGTTGATATGGGATGAACATTGGACGAATTGCTTCGACATCATCGACTTCCTCACGCAAATTGGTGCGCGGTTGTTGTTCCTTTTCCTCATTGCCACTTTCACAGAAAATTGAAATACGTTCACCGGTGATGCGGGCTTTCTTAGGGTCAGTTGTAAGGTTTACTCCGAATGGAAGATTGACGGTCTTTGAGGGAGAATCAACTATTTCTTCGGCGTGCTTACGTTCGACTACACAGTTCATGCGGGATCTAGAAAAATTTAAATCGAAGTTAATTTCAGAAAAGAAGCCAAGAATGATAAAAAAATCTATAATATGTATACTTCTTGTTATTCTGCAAAAGAGCTGCTGCCAGGTCGCTTAAATCTAATTCAAGAGGAACTTTGTTTGACATTTTTTGCAAATCATCGGCTTCTTCGCTGTCCGAGAAAGACGAATCACTTTCATTTGTTGGCTCATTGCGAGAATCTACCGGTGCTGCAGCAGCTTCCTTAGGTTGTTCCACTTTCTTGACCAATGTCGGTTCTTCTTTGTCCAGATTTTGTAAATCAATTTCATCATTGGTATCAATACCAATCAATGCATCGGCACGTGGAAGTTCCTGTTAAAATAACAAAACAAAAAAAATTCAATAAGAGGAAAAGTTTAAATAAAATTGCAAATACTAAAAAAAATGTTATATTGTTTGCTTGATTGGTTATGGTCTGTAGATAGATAGAAACTTCGGAAAACATCACTGTTATAGCTAGCCAATGAAGTCTTAATGGTACACGATTACATAACCGTGTCGGCGATATGGAAGAGTTCAATGGCTTGAGGAAGTTATAGTGTTGTTTGTTTCACTTGCGATCTGTTATGGGAAAACGTTATGCAATCGCCTTTCGTGTTTATAGCGTGGACATCATATATGGAAAGTCGGTTAAAGACTCCATCACCATCATAGCCAACAAACCATGCAGTTAGAGGAGTTTCTTATTTAAAATAAGACAAAAATTTAACTATAAGATGGAATAACTTTCGCAGCTTTTAAGGTAATCTTATATAGGGTCCAACAAATTTTTTTTTTTCGTTTGTACATATATAAAGCTCTTTTGTAAATCTTATTACATAAAGGGAGGAGTGCTATAGGCAACAAATGTTTCAGCTGATTAAGTTTCGTTTTGCTTCAGAAATGGGTTGTGTATGTGGAAATGATTGCTTCACGATTAATTACGTACATTTAATTGATGTTAAGCTATATCAGAAAAAAAAACTTTCTCTCGTTTACCCTAGGAGGCATTGGTGAGATTGATTTTATTTTTATTTATTAATGGTTTTTAAGTGAGCCACATTTATTTTTACAAATTTTATAAACTGCCCTAATTTTTGTTGTTAAAAATAGTCAGTCCCATTTTTGTTAAAAAAAAAATATCTATGTGTGTATGTGCATGTAGACTTTAAAGAAGGTATCAGTTCTTTAAATGTTTTGTCAGTTTATGTAGTCGAATTTCGGCGGCTGGGCTTATTCTAAAGTATCAATAAACGACTATGAATTCATTCGTATAAAGTCAGAATTATGTACATGTAAGTGTAGTATAGCGCATTCTGTGTTTTTGTTTAAGCCCCGGTCTTCGAAGTGTGACTCACTTAAAACATTAACCTCATATCAAAAGCTGAATCTCCGTCACACTTCAAACACACACCTCTGTCATTTTTATGTCTCGGAATTTTTCGTTTCATCATCATCATCATTGCCGTATAAAAATGAAAACTAATATAAAATGCATACAACGTGACAATCTAACAGAGTTTCCTTAACAATAAACATTAACAAAACAAACGTGCATATACTTTCCATTTTCAGCATAAATCAAATAATATCTATATGAACATATATACTCGAACATATACATAATACTAATTTAAATTAATTAAAAAAATTGTTCCTTTAGATAGTGTAGGTATATCTATGACTATTGTTGTGTAATATTTGCAATACGTGCTTTGAATTGACAAACATTCTCAAATACGATCAGTGAATAGCCATTTATATGCAAAGATATTTCTTTTGATTTTTCTTCTCAAAATAAATTGTTACATTGTTAGTAAAAATATTTATAGATCTTGAAAGGTGGTGTGAGCTACTCATTATCTACTTCTAAATGCAAATCCAAAATTAATAATTTGTCAACACAAAAGTTAAGACATTGTACTGATTTTCACAAATAAGTTTACAAATTTATAAAGCAGGTATAAAAGTATGTTTTATGTTTCATTCAAATTCAAAGCTACCTTTTATGTTTATAAACAATACATCAGTTAATATGTATCTAAGAAAGCACTGTTAATTTGAGTTTATGTTCTTTGTTTCTGTTAGACTTTATCACAAATCAACAAGAGCTTTGTTCGGTGGTAGGTCTTTAATTTATTCTCTTTTCGTTAATTTACTTTCAAGAGCCTGTGTAAGAACGTATATTTAAATAAATGTGTTGAGCCATTAAACCGGATGCTTTGAATTTTAAGTATGGAAAATCACCGAAGCTTCAAAAGTTTTTTGTTTATTTTATTTTGATGGAATCATTTTGGCAAAACATTTTATTTCTCTTTTTTTTTATTTAAAATAAATAAATTATTCCAGTCTTACACGTCTTAAAAAAATTTCAGTTTCTTACCGAAATTGATTAAAATCTTTGAATACTTTTGTCATACGAAAATAATTGTAAAGTGCACCAGATATTTTTAATGTTGCCATTAATTTAACATCTCGTTAGTATTCTGCTTCTACTATTTTGTTCTGTATATGAATTTATGATATATATACGCGACTGAAACAAATTAAGGCTATACACAACTTGTTATGATTTATTTACTATCTTTATAAATAGTATCTGCCCGGCGTGCTTTTCGGTGCTGTGTGTGGGTATACTCAGACGTTCTTGTTTGCAAACTGCCAGACCGATTTTACCCAAACTTCACAGAAATTACTTTTTAGAAACTATATTGCGTGGACTCTAAATGTTAAAAACGTTGATTTTGACAGAAACATTATACGTTTCACTTTGGAACTAAGTTGATTTTTTCAAAGTTGTAAAAATGTAAATATCCGAAATTGCATTGAGTTTTAGATTAAGTTTTTCCCTTAGTGTAGTGTTTGACAATTTGGAACTCAACACTCGGAACGTTATTAGCACCATTAGGTCAAATTAACCCAAAAAGTGTATCAAAATTGGAATGATCAAAAATGATCTATATTACGCAGACAAAAAAGCCAACTTAGAGTGCCCCGCATGCAGTCAGTGAGTAAGTTATAAAAGTTTTTGAAAAAGAAGTGAAATTTAAAATAAAAATGATTTTGAAAAAGACAGTTGAATAAAAGTAGAAAAATAAAAATTTCAAAACAAATAAATAATAAAAATGAAGCTGTGTTAAAAAAAAATTTTTTAGGAAATGAATATAAATTAAAATGCTTAGCCTGGCTTAAGTTAGATAATGTATGTAAATTTGTCTTAGTCATTCACTTAACAGATTTCTTCATTAAAAAAAATAATAAATATATTATGTTAAATACAAACAATATTAAAATCTGACTAATGATCGTTTCAAAAGAAATTTATTCAAAGAAAAAGAACAATCTAAAACTTTCGACAATTTATGTTTTAGCAAATTCATTAATATTTGAATATATACGTAAAAACTTGTTTCGAAGATTATTTAATTTGTTGAATAAATGAATGTCATGTGTTTATTTTGGTGTTTTTTTTTTAGCTTGGAACAATCATATGAATATATAGGAGACTTGAACCACTCGCAATATTTCACTCAGATTACACACTTAAATCCTATATATACGATACAGAAAGGAAACCTCTATCTAATAACAAACAGAATTTACAGCCTATATTTGACGCATAAATGCATTTTTCGCGATGAAAGGTGAACATTTTTTCAATAATTTTTTTTGTGGCGCAGCAAATTTAATCATTGACGATGGTATTATTCTTTGAATATTTGTTTTTTTTTTTTTAATGCCATTTACCTACTTACATACATACATATATAATATAATTTAAATTTATATTTTTTTTGTGTCAAAAAGTACGAACGGGAGACTTAAGCCTCTTTCTCGAGGGAGAGTTGAGCATGAACATTCCAAAATGTGGAACAAACCGATATCAAACAACATTTAAATAAAAAAACCAATAAAGCTAGTTTTAAAGTAGATAAATGCTTGCTTGCTTTCCCCCTATATTTATATAGATAAAATCAATCATGTCACTGATCAACAATTTAGTAAAAAGTGGCTTTCTTGCTTTCCCCCTACATATTTCCAAAAAATAAAACAAACAAATATTTCGTTGCAAATTAACGAAAACAACTTTATTGCGTGGTGTTACATTAAAAGCTTAAATTAAAGTATAAATATTTTTTTTTACCTATGTTATTTATTGCACTCAAAATATAATGGGATTCAGCAAACCAAAAAATCACATGTTTTCCATTACTAAAAAAAGTCACAGATCATTGATAATTAAAAGTCACAAACCATTGGCAGTTTTGGAATCAAATCAAATTATACTTTTACATGCCATAAGGACTGACAGAATATATGGGATCACGATAAACAGGTTTTGTTCGGAGAGTAAAAAAATAATTCCATTCAAGTAGATTGTTTTTTTATTTGTTGTTTTATTTTTACAGCTGTTATTACTTAAAAATAATTTGTTTAAATGCTGAATTCTGAATTATAGTCTTCATTTAAAAAAGAAAATAATACCCAAAGATGATTTTGACGTAATGAAATTGGCAAGATGGCGACTTGGGTGTATCTAATGGATGGCAATGAAAATTAGCTGTCAGAACTTTAACACATAAATCTAACTTATGGCCAATTTTGTAAGGACAAACGTCATTTAAATATTTAAAAGCCTGTTAAACAGTTAAAAGGTCTTTATGAAATCGGCCATTAGTTTCCGAAACAGAAAGATGTCACATGAGGATAGATCTGCCGAATACACTTATTTAACGATAGAATTTAATTTTTTACAAATTTCGGAGACAAGGCTCAATATACGATTGCAAACTATATTCAATTATTTATTTAAAAAATAAAATGCACGAATGGATCGCATGAATTTGCTCTTGTGCGGTAAAGTTAAAATTAATAAAAACAATAGATTTTCTTCTTTGATTTTTCTGTTTATAAAAATGAATTGTAAAATTTTTGAAATAAAATACAAATATTATTTGAACTTAAGCCTAAAGCCCCGTTTTTCAGTGCAAGACCAATCCCAGAGTTTCGGATATTTAACTCCTAAAGCATGTTTTTCAGTCAATTTAGATCCCGAGCTAACTAAACGAATTTGGTTAGTTCGTTGAATAGATATTTCAGAAATATGCAAATCACTATTAAAATAAAGATGGAGACATCGTGGAAATCGTCCTTTCCAAAGTGCCACAAATTGCAGAGAAAATTTGAAAAAAGTAGACATCGTTGTGTTCTATAAGTGCCTAAAAGAAAATTTGTATTTCTTTTATCTAGGGAAAAAAATATAAAAATGCTCAATATCCAATTTGAAGCAAATCTGACCGTTCGTATGTTCATTCCTTTTTCCGAATATGTAAATAAATTCAAAAAAGAGTTAATATCAGACATCAGAGTGCACGAATTGCTGTACTCATCTTTCATAATGTTTACACCTTAGATCTTTTTAAAGTATAAGAGGCCATTATTATTGTTACCTCTCTCACAATCTTGAAAATTCACACCAAACAAAAATCTCAAAAGGTTTTTGCATTCGTTCACTTTCAACTTTTACTAATAAACTTTCAGATTTACTCAAGAAAACATCATCACAACTTACAATTGCCTCTTGGCTTGGCATATCATGTGATTGTGGGGCGTTCATTATCACCTACTATATGGATCATTAAGTTTTATTTGTTTCTTGTAAAAAGATAAAACAAAAAATAAAAACAAGACTTTTCTCTGGTGGACTTTCTCTCTTTAATTTATCAAGCTTTTTTATTGCATTTTTGTGTTTATACAAATTAATTCCATTTGCTGAAAATAAAAAAAAAAATCCTATCTCTTATGTCCAATTTCGAGTTCATTAACTGCGAGGCCATTTTAAGGTATATCTATATACTATATCTGTATCTATATGACCAAACGAACTACTGATCCATGCGATACGATATGAATTTTCATACATATACATAGATCTAAGCTCCAAAGTAGGTACAGCGATTGCAACGTAAAAAGTATCTCAATACGATCTTGAACTCAATGCCATTGCAAAAGGAGGTTACGATAGATTCTTTTTTATTTTTTTTTTAAATTTAAATAAACTGGCAATAAATACTCCAACAATTCTATTGTTTGCATGCAACTTAAAAAGATGTGAAGGCTATACCTCTATACTCAATGTTAATCGATGATTAAGTACACACGCAGCTTCAGCTAAAGTTCAACAATACATTTTTGCTTAAGTTCAGAATTCGTTACATGAAATATCTTACAAATACTCCATTCCTTGTGTTTCATATTGATGGATGACTTATTTATTTAAATTTTATTTAAGAAATATTCTTAGACAGAAAAACTCAACATTTCTCATAAGAACCAACATTCGAAGTTGTCACAAAAAAATATTCATATATATAAACCCCAGGTGAGCTGAACCTTGTTCAATCTTCATATTCGAAGTCATGTCACGTTGTTTGCCATCAGGTAATAAAATTCTTTCGACGCAAATTGTATCTAATGGATACAGTAGCGAAGCCATTTACTTCTTTTAAGAATTTTGCATTAAAAAACCAGCAGTATTTATGCCAGATAGAATATTTCAAAGTAATTGCATTTGACTTCTTCTGATAAATAAAATACTTTACTCTTATCTAAACAATTAAATTTATCAAATTCACATCAATATTTCCTTATTTTTTTCCAAATCTGGCATTGAAATTATTCGTAGAGAACTTTTCAATCTGTTCAAGGTTTACTGATCATCATTAAAGTAGCCATAACTATCATTATGGCTAGTTAACGTGGCTCAATCAAAGCTTATCTCAAAAGAAAAACAACAAAAAAAAAGATAATAATAATGACATGACGTGATGGGAAATATATTCGAATTACTAAAATTTCAGATATACATATGTATGTATGTATGTACATAGGTACTTTGTGGTTATATTAACATTTGGTCATGGCGGATGCTTTGTGTAATTGTTTGGTTAGACCGGTGCCGTTCGTGCCTTGGAACGATAATTAACAGTGAGATTTACTTATAACTCTCAGAGATATTTTCAAATAATATATAGCTACGTATGTATGAACATAGTATATGTATAAATATTTAACTTTATACAAACATAGGTATCTATAAATATATTTATTTTAACAAATGCAGACAAATATTATCGAACTTTATAACATATATGTGCTAATGGCTCTTTCGATTTGGTAGCAAGATAACTTTACTACGACGCGAAGTATCAAAAACGTCAACATTATATAATAATAATTATAATTTATTATGGTGTTGTTTCGTGATTTGTATTTTTGATATTTATTTAAAATTTTAAACGTTTTGTCATTAATTTATGCATTAATTGATATTTTTAATGTCTGCCTGAAGTTTATCATAGATTATTCGAATTTTAATTACGAATAATTTTCGAAATCCATTTGATGTTTTTCTCAATAACTTATCACTTTGACATCATTTTGAACAAACATATACATATGCAGGTATATTTTTATGAACAATAAAGTATGTCTGACCACTGGTTTCATAAGAGAGACTTCTTAGTTTTCATTTTGTACTTAGTGAAAAGCGGGTCCAAAAGTGACCTTTTTTTAAAACAACCATATAAATCTTGTTACACCAATAGTTTTTGTAATGGTTTTTTTCTTTGCATATTTAGCGCGCACTAAAGGGGTTGTGACTACCCTTAAAGTGATATACACAGCACGAGCGATTAGTTAGGTTGGAGAGGATTTAAAAGGAGATACCGATGCAGAAAATTCCACATTCGTGTAGTGCCACTAACAAAAGAATCTCTGTACTTAACAGTACGCCTGAAGTTGGGGCTCAAGGATAAACTGAAGAGCATTCCTAGAAGCGCGTGTATTACGGTTGAATTGTTTAATAGGAGGAATGCAACTGGCTATTTCACTAGAACACTGTTTATAGAAATAACGGTAAAATAATGACGGTGTTCGAGAGATGTAAATGTTTCCGTTATAGTTCTTTTACGTATCATTTTTATAGCTCTCTTTTCTTTTCTATCCAATAGACTCAAGTGGGTTTTTGGGTTAAAATATGTAGTCTTAAGTCTTACGTTAGCCTCCAATAGTATAAGAAGATTAAAACAAATCATTAAAGCAATAATGTTATTAATATTTTGTTAGAAATGCATTTCGGTCTATATCGGGTTAAGCTTTTAACATTACAGATATTCTTAAAGGCTTGCGGTCTCTAGACCATATTATGCAAATTTTAGCTCAATAAATTTCGAAATTCATTTTATTATTCTTCTCCTGATTTAAGTCATACTGCGCATTCAAAATTCTCATAATTAAGATTCAAGCAACAACGTCCTGAAATTTATTTATTTTATTTAACCGCTTATTTGCATAAACAAAAATGCACCAAAAAAATATGCAAAGACGAGATTTTTCGTATTTAAAAAATAAAATACATTTCTGTTAAGATTGCGATGGCTGTGGTATATATTATATTAAAAAATCACAATACTCAATAATTCTACTCAGTACTAAGGTATATACAACTATACATTTGTATGTACATATGTAGATATATGAATTCCACAGCACTCTATCCAAATCATCTCTATGTGGTCTATTATTATCTAACTAAAATAAATGACCCGTATACCACCATTTCTATAGGTACTATAAAAAGCATAATATATATATTTTTTTTATTGCATTACCTCGCAACATAACACAAATGCACACCACCTGCATTTCCAAGCCACAAAAAAAAAAAACCTACAATCTCTGCTTCGTATATTATTTTACAAAAACAAAAAAGTTCCATCATACTTGCAGGGTACCATTCACCACATCAATAAGGCGTTTCTATATTTTTGATGATTCATTTGAAAAAAAAACAATAATTATATAATCTGAAAGCTAACATTAAAGTCATCTTTTTGACGAGACGTGTTTTTGTGACACGGGTGCGCAAAACGACTAGTAGAAATCCAAAACGAAAGAGCTGAGTGCAAAACCACTTTGCTATTGTTTTATATATACATTCATACGTATTACTGTGAAGTTTTAAAGGAGTTTTTTTCTCGTATCAAGCACGAGTATGTACCATATGATAAACAAATACCAAAAAAATAAAATAAATCTCGACTTGGAGATGTTTCATTCGTATTACCTGCACGCCACCATAATCCCATCTGTCGGTTATTTCCACTCTCCAAAGCATTCGTGATCTTTAACATTTTAATTTTTTTTTTTAGTTGGCATATAAATTGCAAGTGCTTTTTATACTCGGCATCTCTGATGTCTACGAGTGTAAAATTTTATTTTTCGTTGACTGCTTTCACTTTAGATGATGGAGTTTGTTCGTTGATTGCACATTGCTTGTTAAATAATTTTTTTTTTAATTTACGACTACCCTGAACACTACTTGTTTGATCTGCTCCCACCGAATGTTTCGTCTGGCATATAGTTACCATAATGGTCTTTTTATCGTCTGGTGGGCTTGTTGGGTTTTTGGTTTGGCTTTATGTCAAAACCTCATAAGCGCAAAAATGTCATCTAAACGTATTTTAGATAAAAAAAAAAACTTTTTTCTTTTGGCTTTATAAACCAGTTTTTAAACCTTCTAGGTTCTAAGAATTTCATTAAATAATTATTTTTAATATCTATTTTTTATGTCTCTTGAACAATTTTTAATTTTCGACTCAAGAACTCGAATGATTTAGCCAGTCTATATAAAATGTATAAGATATTGTAGCTTATTTTTGTGTTTATTGCTTCTTTTTAAATTAATTGACTTGTCTTTTTCTTTTTTAAGTCTTTTAGGTAAAAGGCTTTTTAAATTACAACCTATTAAACACTACCTGGCAACCGTCAATTGCCAGGTGTAAATAGTTATTGCGTGTCCGTGTGTAAAGGCTTTGTTTGCTGCTTCGAAATACTTTTTTTTAAATACAATATATGTAGTTATATGATTAAAGTATCGAATTTAAAGACCTTTCATTTATGACATGTGGACATTATGTATATGAATTCAAAACCAAGAAACAACATCATACTACTACACATATCACTCGGTCTTGTATGATTCTTTTTGTTCCATGTGCTTTGCTCTTTTTAAACTTTCTCAAAGTGTTTGCCAAATGTGTCAACAAATTCTTCGTAAAGTTTTTAGTGGAGATATAAATTGAAATTACGTAAGTAAGCAAATAAACCTTGTGAATTAAGTTGTTGCGTTTATGAATATGAAAGTTATTTTTTTCTCCTTATTTTAATTGTTGGGTTTTCCCAAACCAATTTAGAATAAAATTGAAAAAAAAATTCTATAGTTATTCAATTATAAAAGCCTGGTTTTTGGTGTTGTTTATAATAATTCAAATTGAATTCATTATTGTTGAGACAGAGGGTATTAACAATCAAAATTCATGACTTATAGCAAAGTATTCATTAAATTGTCATTATTCTGTTTTGCTTATCCTCATTAAAACAGTCATGAAATAAACATGACGTTGAGAGAGAAAAGTACGTTTATAAATTAAGTTTTAAAAGTGTAGACTATAATTTATTATCGAAAGCAAGCGGAAGTAGCTTATGTCATAATTGAAAATTCTACGTTAAGTTTATACTTTTGTCTGTCAAACTGCGTAGGTAGCCTTAAATAGTCGTATATGTCACTTTTTCACTCAATAAAGTGTGAAATGAGCGGAAGCGTAAGGAAGGCGGGGGGGGGGGGGGGGGGGCAAAGGAAATTGATTAAAATTTTACGCTTTAGACCTTAAGGAACAACAAAGTCAAAATGTAGTGTGTTCTGCGCTCGAAATAAATGTTTGAAAGTCCAAATAATTTTATCGAAAACTAAAATACTAAAAACATACTATATATACATACAAAATGTTCACATGCAAATTCTACCACCAACAAGTTAACAGCAGATTTGATCTTCAGTAACTTTATGATGGCTATAAAAATAATAACTTTTAAATGTTCGAAGGAATAAGGTATTGATTATTTCATGGAATCCCACGGGTGGCGTCTAGTTGTAACTGGAGGAATATAGAAAAGAATGCTGTAAAGTGAGGCTCGAACCCACACCTCTAAGTTAGCAGTCAAGCACTACGTCCACTGCGTCTTTGCCACCCACTAAGTTTCTACCTGTCATTTCAAATAACAGTTCTACTAAATTGTCTATTGCCGTATGTGTACATACGTATGTGCAAATTTTTCTATTTTAGAATAGATTTTGATTTCGCCCCATCTCCGTCTGGGTGTGCTATGTGATTTTTTTTAAATTTTATATAAAGCCATAATCAACCGCAAATATTAAGAAAAACTCTACTAAAACATTAAACTAACTATGCTTGAAAACAAAAAAAAAAACGAATTCTAGCTTAGCTTTAAAAATAGCTATTTACTCAAATATTTTCGTCTGGAAAGAAATATGATTTGTATCTTGGTTTGACCAAACATGTTCTAGCTAAAAAAAAATGTCTACCTGCCTGTCTCTACGCCTACAACGAAAACATCTTAGCTAAACGTTCTTCAAATGAATCTTATAAATGTCTGTAATAGAATCGAAATGAACAGACATGCTGGCATAAAGCTTATATGTAGTTATTGGCATTGAATCTTACATAATCCATTAATGAATGTTAAAAAAAAAAATTTAATGATCAAAATAATATTTTTGAAAAAATATAGAGATTTAAATTAAATTGCAAAGCAAGCATTTGATTAATTATGTTTACATAAAATAAAAATACTCGTATATGTATAATAAATCTATTCCATTCAGTGAGCAACAAGAACGACTAAAATGAATTGATATCATCTCTGATGTTATTCATAGCACTGCTTCAGTGAACCCAATAATTCCAATCTATTTTTCTTATCAACAAATACACAACCTCGACGGGGAAGTAATTTATTTAAATTTAAATGTTTTATCAATTTATATATGTATAAATAAAATCGAATCATTAACTCAATAAAAATTCACATTCGCTTAATCCAACCATAAAAATAAACGCAATATAATAATATGGCTGTTATTTAATACGTCGGCGTCGGTGTCGGTATAAGTTTGTCACTTTCTATAGACTCAATTTTAATGAAGTCATTACAACAACAAAAAAAAAAAAAAACAAAAACTTATCATTGTTACTCACCTTATTCACCTGCTGCAGGGTCTCTAACATCAGCTCTTTCTCGAGTACAGAGTCGAGGGCTTGAACCTGATCACATGATACTCGGGCTTGCAAATATGTCGATGCCAAAATGAAAGATCCAATTATAAACGAGGATACAATAATGGTGAATGCTGTAATTTTAGCAATTTTCACTGAACTCGATTGACGTTTGTAGGCCTGGATGGTCAAAAGAAAAAAAAGAAACAAAATAAGTTAGTTATATACAATTATTGTAACAAAAAAAAATTGAATATAATTATTATTTTCCGGTGATTTTTGTGCTGTCGTAAATAATTATTATTATGTATAAATGTAGGTATGTACATATGTGTGTAGTTATAGATAATTTCCATAGACCCAACTAGTTGATGTTTGATTTAATGATACAAATGTAGGCCGATAGCCAAATAAAATTAAGTTAGAAAGTTAAGTAAATTACTTCAATTAAAAGTCACCTCAACTCCAAAGTGCGTTTCGCTTTTTCGAGTTGAGGTCACTTGATATTTTAGTTGAATTACATATATTCAATCACTCTACTAAAACAGAAATGATTTTTAATACTTTTCATCTTCTCCTATTGTTAATTAGCTACAGTAGTAGGTTAATTGTAAATATTTTTGAATGAGATAAAGGTAGGTACTATGGAGAAAGCTTTCCATTCGTTAAATAAAAGTCGAACTAGAAATTTGCATGTTTCTGTCTGAATTTTTTTGAGAATTAGTCGGTGACTTAACGTTAAATATTTGAATGATATCCATCTTTGTGAATTGCTCCACACTTAACAAAAATTCCATCCACCAATCAAATACATATGTACCTACATACTATATAGTTAATTTCTCTTCTAAAGAAAAAGAGAAATTAAATTACAGTATGTACGTTTTAAAAATTCTGCATCTCCTACTGGAGCGCCCTGTTCTCATTTCAGTACAATGAGAATCACTGGTATATAGTTTTTTTTTTGTATTGTTTATGGTGATAATGAAGATGGTGAAATGAAAACTTTTTTGAATCATACGCCCGAACGATGCGCCCGCCGCCGACGCGACGATGATGGCACTGCAGTAAAAAAAAAAAAAAACAGAATACAAAACCCATCTACAAAAATGCAAAAGAGATATCAGCTTGAATAATAATATATTTCTCCTCCTTTAATATGAATGACAATCTCTGCTGCAACATGAAGAGCATCAGCTATACAACAAACAGTCACAGTCACCGTCATTAATATATTAAGTAAAGGAAAAGTTGAGGTGCCTCTCTAATCTGACCCAAATTTCATGCATCGATTTAGAGTTTCAAATAAAATCGAAATGTTGCAAAAATTATATTTATATGTACATTATACATGCATACTTTGGAAGTGGACGGAATGGAGATGATTTATATGTACGAGGCCTACATTTTTAGTCATAAAAGTATGTATATAAAATTTGATGGATGCGAGTGGTGAATGGATTTTGTCTGCTTTCAAATAAAAATAAATTATAAGATTTAAAAACTTGTAATGGAATTCAGAATTTATTGAAGAAAAAAACTACGCATATACAAATTTCTATTGAATTAAATTTCATGATTGGAGAAAGAAAGGAATATTTAACCACAGTAAACATGTAGTTTAATTTACTTTTCTCTTTGTTTATTGCAATTGAAACTTTTTTCTAAGTAATCGAAGATGTCGTTGAATGTTTTTATTTTTGAATATTATAAATTTCAAAGAATTTCATTTAAATTTAACGTTTATTGCAAATCAAACCAATTTTTAAATTGACATTGAAAATATTTATTGCTAAGAATAAGATTAATCCAGTCACTAAAAAATATTTATATAATTACGAAAAAAAAACACATTCATACAGTCAAACCGGCTTAAATCAAAGTACACAAAATCTCAATTATAATATCAATTAAGAGGGGCTTTCACTCAAGCGAACCTTGGATAACTGTGTCAGCTAAGCGGATCGCGGACAAATGAAAACAAAAATAGAGAATTTTAAAGGAATCATTTTAAGATATCCGGGTGTGTCATTTAAGCGGGATTCAATATAGTGGAGTAATCTGCTGAAAATTTGTTTGAAGAACACACAGAGATAAATTACATACGTTGTTTTCATAAGAAGATTTTTTAGTTAAATGAGTCTGAGTTAAGCCGGCTTTAACACCCGTTTACCGTTACGAAAATTAAACAAAAAGTCGCGTTCATGAATATGGGCCATCACACACTGGCTCAATTGAGCCTGGGGAAATGGAAGTTTATAGGCGAGAGAGGTGAAGAGTTCAGAATGAAACGGACAAAATGCTCATCCTTAATTCGAGTGGAATAAGAAAGTTTAACTACTAATACACACATAAGTTGTTTGTTTCTAGGCGAAAAAAACAATCGGTTGTCATGACCACAAAATTTTAATTTTTGTAAAAGCAAAGGATTTTTGGTAGTTCGAATTTTAAAATTGAAACAAAAAATACGCATACAAATACAACGGTTTCATGTACACAAAATGTTCTCCCAGCTTTCTTCATTCCGTGTGCGATTGAAACAAAAGTTAAGGCTCTCCCAAACCAACGCGAAACATTCGGCGCGACAACGAAACTTCCGCCTGTCTTAATTTATTTACATGGAGATTAATGGGAGCACCCACACTGGCGCGATGCGAATCTTCGAACATTATTCAGTCGTCGCATATTCGCGCGAATGTTTCGCGCTGGTTTGGGATAGCCTTTAAGCGGGATATACATATGTACATTGTTCAAATGCGTGTCATGCATACAGAGTGTATAAGTAAAAATGAAACACGTATGCATTGTGTGTTTGCTTGAAGCAAAATCAAAAAGTTTTGATTTTTATTCAATAAGATAGCCAGAATTGAACTAATGTATATTTGAGAATGATTGCTTGATCAAGCATAGGCAAATTTTCGCATACAAATTTAATTAATAAATAAACGAAACGAAATTTTTCGGTGGTCTCCAAAACCACAGCGAAAAAATGACAATTGAAAGCGTCACCATTTGCAAAAAAAAAAAACAAACACAAGCGCAAAAAAAATCACAGAAAGCCATGTTGTATTGAAATAAACAACAAATACAAACACGAACAAACCTCACATGTCACTTTTCCGCACACAATTAATGGTCCGGGCAATTAATTGATTGCGAAAAAAGAGCGGAGACCTCTCCAAATAATCTGCTACAATTATGAATTTCGCTCATCAAACAGCGTACTGCAAAACGAAAAGGAGGACGAAATTTTTCGTTGTGTTATTTTTGTATGGGATTTTTCAGCAAGACAAAGAAATTGTGCTGAGGAATCCTGTTCATTGTTCACGTAATCTCCAAGATCTCATTTTCTAAACATGCCTGATGTGTCGTCATAGATGTTTGTGAACACCGGTCAAACGACCGTCGATCAACTGATTGTGTATAGTGTGTAGTTCAATTTTTTTTGATAATTGTATGCCAAGGTCTTTGATTTTTACCACTCGAGCAAGTGAGTTAGACTCAATCAAATAATTAAAGTCAATGTGGCTTTTAACTTTAGAGAATGAGATCACATTATTTTACGGGTAATATCTGATTGTATACGAGGTAGAAATCTTCAACACTTTTTATCTTCAAAAATAAATTTAAGTCATCGGCATATAAAAGACACTTCGAGTGTTCTACAGCTAAGGCGATATCATTTAAAAAAATATTAAAGAGAAGATGGCCCAAGTGACTACCTTGTGGGATACTAGAGGTACACATTCAATAGAACTTGAAAGAGAACTATCGATGATAACTTGTTGATACCTGCCAGTGAGGTTAGATGAAATCCAACACAGAAACTTAGAGCGGAAACCAAATATTTCCAGTTTTTGCAACAGAGTGCTATGGTTCACAGAATTAAACGCTTTGCAAAAATCTGTGTCCACCTGACACTTACAATCTATAGAATTAATAACGTGTATCTGGAAAAAAAGAGCCATATTGGTAGTAGTAGATCGTCCAGATATACAGACGTGTTGCAATTCAGAAATAGATTCTTCAGTTAAGAATTCTATTTGGCCAAATAATCAAATTCGCACCATGTTCACTCTTTAAGCTATTATTAGTTTTCTTGAAAATTATGTCGATGAGACATTCGTTGAATATGAACGCTAGAAAAATGACTCGGGTCGGACAACAGGTCGTTGAATATGTACCCCGTTGTTTATGTTCATCTTAAATGAACTGTCAATTTTCAGAGCTTATAACCAAACAAAAATGTTATCACATTGCTAAAGTTAATCCTTTAAGTTATACAAATGAGTTGTAGACTATTCATATGTAAATAAGAAAACGTATAAGCTATAAAAACTACATTTTTAATGACGCATTTCCAAATGAGCATCTTTTTAAATTATTCCAAATATTTTCAACATTTTAAGCTATCTATCAAATACCATATAATGATTGCGCAATACCAGTTTTGCAAAAAAAAACAAACAGTCAACTTTTGAATAGATTACCTAGTTGAAAGTTGAAAGTACACAAACATAATTGGCACTCAAATGAATGAAAAATTTACGAAATAAGGCTCAACAACGCGCATCTATACTGTATGTATATAACTATATCGGTTTAAGATTTGAAAATTTTGCTATACCATAGAGTCTCATCATTATACACAGGCCAATGGTCGGTATATGTATGTTGATGCCCCTTGGTTTGCTACATACATAAATCAAAGCCCCTATATCTGCTTTTGCGCTTTGTTGTTGACATTTTACCATCACCTGAAGTTACAACAACAAGTTACCTAATAAAAATATACTGTCAGTTAAATAGACTTTTAATCTTGCATAAGTGACAAATATTGCCAAATTGACAGTTGACTGTAAAAGTGTGTTAGTTGGCTGAACATAAAGTTGGAAATTGAGAAAAATCATTTTTTTTATTGGATACCATCTGTTTTATGATAAATTAAAAGACGTTGTTCAGATTGGACGCACTGCATCGAATTGTTTTGACGTAATGTACATACATCTATATGTATGTATGTAGGTTTTTTATTTCGTTGCCACTTCTAGCTGAGAAGGAAACGGCAACAAAAAGACAGCTTTCATGTTGCTTTCCTTTGGAAAAGCACTAGCTCTCATTGACGGTGTTCATATTGGACTGACTCCTCCGATTTTTTTTTTGAAGTGAATCACAAAAACTAATGTGAACACATCCGACTCACTTTAACGTTTAGCAGTCGTAAAAAAAAAACTAAAATCTGCGATTTTTAGGCGTTTTTCTTTTTTAGTTCAGGGGAGAGCTTGAAACTGTCAAACTAAAATTGCGTTTCTTTTTCCGCTCTGAGTGTTCAGAGCTTCAAATTTGTGTTTCTTTTATCGTTCTAAACGTGTTCAGAGTGCGCTCTATGAGCTCAGAATAAAATAACTGAGCAGACAGAGTTAAATGCTGAACACAAGCATTTGACAGCTAAGTGTTCAAGTGTGTTTCAAAAATAGTTCAGAGTGCTCAGAACACGCTTCGTTCGGAGGACGTTCAGAACATGTTCGACATGCTAATATGAGTGTCACAGAAAAAGTTACCAATTTCAACAAATTTTTCCAATTTGGTTTCTTTCTAAAAATCGTCAAACGTGAGCCTTCAAATATTTCAATAAATTATTTTGCTCATCGCACGTTTAATGTAATGCTACAGACTAACTATCATTTTTTCTACATTTCATATTTCCTAGTTTGCTGCAATTTAATTCCCATATTTGTGACAAACATGTGATTAAAGTCACAGCTTTCTGTAATAAAAGTTGTTTTTGTTTTAAAACCTTGATCGTAAAGACTTTTCATGTACATAGGTACCTAAACGTGATACACTTACATACATATATAGCTTGTAATATGATCTCATTTTGTCATGAACTGGCAGTAAAAAATAACATCACACCTAATAAACGAATGACCAGAACTTTAAAGTATCGACGATTATCACGTTTGTAATATAACCTCATTTGACCGCGTTAGAGATTATAATATTTTCTAACAGAAAGTCATTTGAGAAAGCACATTCTATTTCACTAACTCAATCTTTATTTACAACGAAGACAAATCAAAGAAAAGTGATAGTTTAATTTTGCTTATGATCTCAAAGTTTCAATGTCAAACTATAGATAGAGATAGATAAAACTGTAACCCACTGCATTTAAGTGCATGTCATTATATGGCATTTCGCATTCGTTGCCTTTGGTGATGCAAACACATCGAGAAAGTTTACTTAATGGAAATTGCAACACGCGGCATCTGTATGTTTTTATTTTGTATGTTTAATGTCTGATTTATTTGCAGTATTAAGTGATGCAAAAAGAGTCTCGTAAGTCGGTTTATTTAATTTAAACATTCATTTTAGATATACATATATGTAGGTATGTATGCGGATCATTTGACTGACATTGCTAAAGCATAATATTCATTGAAAGCCGGGGGTCAATTTCTGTAAATAAAACTAAATACAAAACATTGTAATGAGGTACACTCGCAGTTCAGTGTCAAGATTTGTCAAAAAATGCAACATAAACAGAAAATAACAGAAAACAAACAGAACGGCAAATTAAATGATCCAAGCTAATTTGTTCAATGTCAGTGCCGTCATTGTTATTAAAAGAAAGTTTTGTTGGTGTAAATTTCATTGTTTACGTACGTGATCGCTCTAGTACTTACATTGTACGTGCTGAGAAGTAAAATAAGGTTAAAAACCAAAGAAAAACTAAGTTCAAGAATAAATAAAAACACGAATGGGTCACACGTACTTAGTCTTATGTTTAACAATTATCTTTGAAACGAGAAAAAAAGCATGGATTTTATTCTTTAAATCGCTAAAAGAACTTCAAAATCAATTTGAGCTGACAAATATCCAATGGCGTTTGATTTCTTGAAGAAAATATGAATTTATGCAAAGAAAATTTCAAAGATATTAAGAATTAATTTTTGAAGACACTTTGACATTTATAAATGTCAAATGACATTAGGTTTGTTCGTTGTGCTTTGAAGTCCCCCTGGGTCACCCCAAAGCGTTTTTTGAAAAACCTGAAGTCACCGCGAAAAAATTCTGTGTTTTTTGAGACCTGGGGTGGAATCGGCTAAGGTGATAGTTGATAATCAATTTTTTGATTGTCGCTTTGGCGCTAGCTGTCTCTATCCTATCTATAGGGAAAGATAGAGGGAGCAATCGTAAAAATGAGAATAACTTAATAGAGCGATCGCTTTAGGGCCAGTTTCACAGTCAGAAAAGTGGCACTTAGGTGGGCAATGTGAATATTAAAGCGTAATATCACAGTGCACACCTACCTGAATAAGTGGCACTTTAGTCTCCGATGTTGGTGACATAAGTTCCACTTACGCTGGCTTTGAAACTTAGCATAAAGTCCTAATATGGGAAACTTAAGTGCCACTTATTCCGGTAAGTGTCGACTGTGAAATTGGCCCTTAGTCTTACACGACACGGGGACAGGCCCTGGGGTAGCCCTGAACTCACCCTGAAGTAGGCCTAGGTTTTTTGCTATGGCGAGTTGAGTTAACAAATAAACTGCCAAAGTGACATGAGTTGTTATTGTTAGGCATTTGATTTGTTGTGGATTCGAGTGCTGCAGGTTATTGTTAATTTTTGAAAAAGAAATTGAAAGAATACTCAAATTTGAATTTAATGTTAATAAAGAGGAATAGAAAATGGAAACGTAAGATGTTATTTTAATTAATTTTTAAAACATGTTTAAAACAAATTTTAAGTTTTAATTATCTAAGTACAGAACTTTTTTTTCTTGCTGCAAATGGCAACAACTTTCGACCGTTTTTTTTTTAGAACAGAAAAACCTAGTGTTTTTTGACAATTCTTGGGGTTGTAAAGAAAACCTGCGTCAACCCTGGGTAAAGTTAAACGAACGAAGCTATTATTTATAAACGTCAAAAAAGGTTTGTTTGCTTAGTTTTTTTGCACGAACTGTCACTGGCCGAGTTCAACGCACATCTGAATATTCAGAATTCTGAATTTTTGAAGCTCTTGATTGGCCAGCTGTCAGAAAAAGTTCTGAAAATTCAGATGACTTCTGACAGCTGGCCAATCAAGAGCTTCAAAAACTCAGAATTCTGAATATTCAGATGTGCGTTGAACTCGGCCACTGTATTAGCCGCGTTCAGCCGATACCATCAGTTAAAAAGTGTTTTAATTGTAAAAAAAAGTTAGCAAATTGATTTTAAAATAGCAAATTGTTAAATTAGTATCATGCTAATTCCTTAAAATTAAGCTGTTTAAAATTGTGCGCTACTTTGATTAAAATCATTCAAATGTATGTAGCTCTTTTCGAGATAAATAAATTTTTTTTATTTGGTAACATGGCAAGGTATTGTTATTTTTGGAGTTCCAGGTCTTGATATCATCATCTGTGCCTGTAGGTCAAGGTCTTATAGACGACTGAATTGCGGGGCCCACTTTTGTTAATGTTCTCTATCATCTTAATGTCGAGTTTGATTAAAATCAACCGTTTTGTTACTGTACGAATCCAAAACTTCACCTATGGTATCTTCATCTCCATATATGTACATGTGTAAAAGTATAAACAAGTGAAAAAGTAAACAAACAAAAATGTTTGTATTATTTTGATTTTCTTAATCTTATTTTTTGAATAGGGGTCATTGAAAGATCAAACCGTATCAGGGTATCACAATATTCCTTGTTAATACAGGTATTTACTTTTACAAAAATGATGAGCTGGGAATTTGTTTGCAAAGGGCCCGGTGATGGTGGTTATATTACATTGGTTGAGATTAATTAAAAAAAAAGGTAGATTGTTGTTGAAGGAATATGCGCAGCTGCTTTGTCGTAATGATAAATGCCTGGAAGCATTCCAACAAAAGAAAGCAGCATTTTTAAGACCTTATTAATAAGTAAATAATTCATCTTGCTAAAACACTACTTTTGCAGCTCCACTATTATTAGCTTTTATTCAAATCGTTTACGTTTAAGAATAAAAATACTTATACATAGGTAATAGACAGATTTGTATATGTACTATTCAAACACACCTTGTTCCGATCATTATAAACAATAAAGGAAACATAATTTTGTGTGTTTGTTCTTTTTGCGGATTCATACCGAGAGCTCCGCACCTTGTTCTAAATGATGAGAACATTACTAAAAGAATAACAATTAATTATGTACTTTGAAAAACTCATAAATTATTCACATATACCTAATACGTACAAAATCGTATTTGTTCAGATTACCAGAGACTACCTATTATATTTAATCCGCCTCCACTTTTCCAAGATTAATGAGAACAATTTAGGGAGCAGCAGCAGCAATTTGTGTGGTTATGTATTCCAATTCTTGCCAAAAAAAATCATGATGATATAAGTAACCAAATATCATCCACGTCTTTAAGTTTTAAGAATTATATTTAGATATAGATATAGAGAGAGAGTTAGAATGAAAATAAAGAAGTATGGTTGAGATGAGTATAGGCGGTGTATAAATGCAACTTAAATCTGAAGGTGGATGCGATGTTTGTGCATATAAAGTTGTAAGATTGAAATCGACAAAAAAAAAAAACAAAATACCAATTCTACAAAGAAAATATTAAATGTATGAATAAAAAAATGACTCCAAGTGCTATGGTGTTGGAAAAATGGCAGTGTGCAAAATTTGTGTACGCAAAAATGCCAAAAAGTGCAGGAGAAAACTACAAAACTACAGAAACAAAAGACTTGAGCGACAAACCTGATTGTAGCTAAACATTCCCATCTGCAACCATGGTGAACAGAAAAAAAAAGAAAAAAAAATAAGGAATATTTTAGTATTCAACAAACATACACATAAAAATAATAAAAAGAATAAAAAAAAAACAGAACAAGGTAAAAACAATTTATTTCGTGTTGATGAAAAACATATAAAAATAAACATTACGAACTATTTAAACAATTATTTTTGTGAACAATTAATTCTTCCAATGAAACATACCTATAATGACGAAAAAATGTACACCATCACACTCTTAAATAAATCTTATTTCAATGTCAACATTTATAACATCAACTACAAATTCTACATTTATTTAATCGATGGCTGTATAAAAATGCAAGACAAATAAATTCTTGTGTTGGTCAACTTAAAGCTGTGACAATTTTTGCCATCAATAAAACACATACAGCATTTAGTACTCCAATCAGTTATCTGCCAAAAGAATACAAACGAAAAAATACAGTCCCATTCGAATTTAAAAAAAAAAAAAACAAAAATACCGAACAAAAGAAATATCTAGGTACATTAAACATAAACCAGAAATATATGGGATGGGTGATGGAAAACAAAATTTTACTGGAGCGTTGAGTAATGCATCCGCTTTTGCGAAAATGTTTGTTATGCTCGAGTTGCAAACATATTGTGGAATGAAATACAAAGATGGAAATTTATGTGTTTCTTTTATGCTTTAGTTTTGGTATTTAATGAAACTGTGCATGTGGTGCAGGCGACTGCAACTTTGTAGTTTAACAACTGTGAATATAAAATATACTATAGAAGGCAATTAAAAAAAAATGTGTTGATTAAAATATTTTTTATCATATAAAGGATGTTTTAAATTGGCAACACTGTTTCAAGTGACAGTAAATGTAACAGCTGACAGATGATTTGTGCTAAGTATATTTTGCCAATATCACGGCAACTAATATTATTTGTATTTTATTTTGTATTATTTCATTCACGCATTCTCAAACTTATTTGACAGATAAAGTTTCAAATGAAGGGAATTCACAATAGACTTGAGGAATTCCACTTTCACTTAATAACCAGCAAACCAAACAAAATTAACAAAAAAGGACTTAAAATAAATAGGTACTTTTACCAATTTTAAATTTCAAAACGGTAAATGGGTACGTTCAGACATGAATTTTGTCTTGATATTTAAGTAATATCTCACTAGTCCGAACTGTATTAAAATTTTTACAATCGCACAGCTAAACGTTGAACTATGTCAAACAGTTCTTTAGAAAAAAACTGCATAATTTTTGACATTTTATGGTTTTGTGTTCTATTGGACATACATGCGAGAGTACTCGTGCTGCAGTTCACATACCCAATCAATGTAAACAATAGAGAAAACGAGATATCACAAATAATGCAGAGTTCACAATAAAATCAGTTTTAATGAGAAAAGTATACTGTGAGATTTGAGACCATTTAACGGCGAATTCAAATATTGTGATGAAATTGTGACTTTTTTGGTAATTACGTGCGGAATAACGAATTGCACAAATTATTATGTCTCAGAATTTCTGTGAATTCCTTGAGCGATTGTCTGAACTTTAGTCAAACGCTGTTCCAGTACTATACAAGATGGGGCTTTTATAAATATATTTTTAAACTTTAGTATATGTACATATTTTGAGTTCTTAACCCTTCATTTTGCAGAATATACAGATTCCAAACCAAGTTTGTTTGTATTTATTATTAACTTAAAGTTCCTTTAAATCTTCTTATAAAATTTGAGTACCTCTTTATGATTGTATACGTGCACTTAAGCTAAAATATAATCAAATCTTGAAAATCATTAATATTCTGAGTGCAAGCACTCTCATCAAGATACTGAAAAAAGAAAAAAAAACATAAACAGAATGCAGAATTGAAAAATACCAAAATGAAAATAACGAACAAAATGCAAATAGCAACTATATAAATATCTATAGCTCCAGCTCACTAGCCATTGACCAAGCAAAAAAAAAAGACGAAATATTCGTAAGTAAGCGGACAACGCGCGCCGCTGCCGCCGAACCGAACCGAGGCGACGTTCCAATCCACACGGATCCAACATCAAACAACAATCGTATATTTAAATCAGAGATAGGTGTTCTTTATTGGATCTTTTTTTTTTAATTTATTTAAAACAAAAGCCTATACGTCTGAAATTTTAATTGTGCAATCCGTCTACAAATTGAATTTTCAAGGAAAAGCCAAAATACCCACTTCGAGTGTGGTGTGTGTCGAGTGCAACCGAAGACTACTGCGGGTTTGGCTTGAGCGTTTTATGTCTGGAAAACAAAAAAGATTGATGTTTTTTACATACGACAAAAATGTAAAAAGCTGCATAAATTGCATATATATCTACTGTTACTTCATATACCCTTTACAATCCTTTCATCGGATGATATTAAAATGCTACATGCGTTTGCAGGAGACACCTACCGGGTTGAATCTATTTTTGGATTACAATTTATTTAATTTCACATTCTGATACCGGACCTGGTCATAACATAATAAGTGACGTATATAAAAAAAATTCTGTTTTATTGCACATTTAGATCATTTGATTGCTAGGCGTAGTAAACAAATATGTGTTTTCACCCTTATGGGGCCTTTGCACACACACGAGATAAACAAGGCCGCAGGAAAATTGTGCAATTATAAACCCAGTTCTGATTTTATTCTAATTTATGGGGTAAATGTAAACAGCAATGTTAGTTATCTTAAAGTTTTGAAACAGAGGGTTTAAGTTTTTATAAACAACGTATTGGGATTTCAAAACTCGTTAATCTTTCTTATTTCAGGGGCAACCATTCGATGATAGTTAAAGGATACGCATAAGATTTGTAGGTCATGATTTAGTTATTCTCAGCATTGCTTGGTTTTTCAACGTCATCCAATGAGTATGAATAGTAATTTCAGATGATTTCTCCAAATGAAATGTATTTCTTAACAAATAATTTAAAATAACACACTTTAATTTCTACAAATTTTGTATTCTCACCCAAGATATTATGTTTACAATTACCCCAAAAAATTGTTAACATTTACCCTCATAATTATATTTTCTAGGATAAATTTAAACAATAAAAAAAATAAATCGATATTTTGGATTTGTTTCCCTTTTTATTTAATCTCAATCAAATTTTATAACTAAAAATTATTTAAAAAAAAAACTTAGGTACGTCTGCATTTTGTTTAAAAAATATTAACATTTTCCGAGCCTCCAGGTTTCTATTATCAATTTAACATTTCATAAAAAAAACAACTGCCAACTGAAAACTGTAAAGTGTAAACACACGAATAAGTGACAGTATGTGACAGATAATGAATGCGCCCGAAGGTTTATTCAGTGGGTGCGTTCAAGACTGCATTCTATGGGATTTGAGCTCTGTTTGCATTTTTCTCTTTTTACATTTACCCACATTTACCCACATTGACCCTATATTTTATTTTCTTTCGCTTCAAAATAAACAACTTCCACTTACATAAATAGTGTTCAATTATTTTATTCCACTCCAAACAAGGAAGCAAATTTCTCATCCGCTTAGATTAAAAGTTAAAAAAAGGTTCAACAGCCATTTAAAAAATTGGCCAATAAATCAATACACACATATGTATGTATAAAAAGTGAAAATGTTGCTTTATATTATTGTTTGCTTCTAACAAAACAAACCAACATCGCAACATCCATTCTAATACTTTTCTATAAAGTGGGTATATATAATACAAAATACCAATACAACTTGAACTGTCTGAAAAAAAGTCAATAAACAATCTCCAAGTAAGACACCAAAAGAAATTTCGTCACAAAACCCAAAGGAAAACAAAAACTAATAAATAAAGCCGACCTGAAGTAAGAGATGGAAGTATCGGATTTCTACAAACCAGAGACCAATCATTTAAGCTTTCAAACTTACTAAATATGCCTTGCAGTATTATACGGCTTTGGCTTTGGCTATAAGAACCTCAGCTTCAATTTCAGTTGATAGGTTTTTATTTCTGCTGTTATGACGAAATAATGTGTTTGAAAAAACCTATACACACGTCTACACAAATCAGGTTTCTTGTTTATAAAATGTAAGTGCAATACAATATTTTTTGGACTTTGTTTTGTTGTAATTTTGCTTTATCGTTTTTTGCTTTTAGTATTGCTTACTCTTTTATTTTTCTATACAAAAGTTAATTAATTTTATACGTCAAGGTTCTTTGATATATTTAAGTTGTTCTTTAAAGTGGTTGAGAAGATATAAACCACAACAACATGGAAGTTTGAATATTTTGACCTTTAATTGACCTTAAAATCATATGTGTACTTAAATGTATATGAAATTAAGTACGTATAGCTTGTTCGAATAAAATATTGTCAACACAAATATTAAACTTACAGAAATATATGTTTATTTAGAAGTTATTTTACCAATTTCTATATGAAAATTAAAAATTCTCAAACACCTATAATATTAAAAAAAAATATATTAAGTATGCTAATCTTGCTAATCCAATTTCAATTTGATGAATTCTTATTTCTTTTTTTAGCAAAAATAGCATCAGAAATTTCTCGCTTAATTTATAGAACAAGTTTATTTTTATTAACAAACTCATATGACTGGAAACTTCCCAGAAAGATCGTAAAGCTTTGGCTTTAGTAAAATCGAACTTGTCAATAACTAATTGATTCGTACCTGGTACCTTTGTTGCTGCTGGGGTTTGATGAAGGGATTTCTTTGTATTAATTTCATTCGTATACGAACATTCAAAGTACATATACATACAAATACAGCTTCTAAAACGTAGACATTTCCCGTTTTGGTAAAGTAGTAAGTTGCAGCTGATGGTTTGTTGAATAAAAAGAAATAGAAAATGGCTGTACTTATTGCATTATTGTGGCGAATAAAGCTTAATGTGATGTTTTTTGGGCTTGAGATTGTATATAGGATATAGAATTCTTATTTATTTAAGATTAAGGCATTTGTTTAGGTAGATAAAAACACCCACACATACCCATTCTATCTGTTTATTCAAATCGGTGTAAGCATCTCGATCGTTAAGCAACTGATAATAATCAATAAATCAGACGGAAACACGAAGCCATAAGATATAGGGGGTTGATTTCAGTATCCATAAACAATTTACCCGTCAAAATATTCAAAAATATTCTGTAAAATGTGAGCCAAAGATATCAGCAAATTTGAATACAGTTAAATCTGAAAAACAAATACCGTTCGCTTTACTAACTTAGGTTAAAATCCCAATCTAAAGGAAAATAATTCCGACAGCAGATAAATAATACTGAAACTGTTCCAAACTTGACAGTTGATTTTAGCTGGTTTTTCTGATTTCACAGGACAATAGTATTTATATTTTTTTTATGATTTCTTAGAGTCTGATTACACTATTCCTTTTTTCGGTCGTTTCGTGTCTTTCGTCTTTTTGACAGAATTTGAGTGGTGTAGAAACGTTGCTTCATTCCCCCTACATTGCTACACTTTCCACTCAATTAGTCAAAAAGACGGAAGACGAAACAACCGAAAAAATGAATCATGTAAGCAAGCTCTTAATTGATTTCTTCTAATGTATCCTTCATTTCTACGGGTGTTAAGAATGAATAGGTATAGTTTTTTCTCTCTGTTAATTAAACTCCGTTAGAGAATTTTTTAAAAAGATAAAAACTTGTAGTGCATTCCTATTTCTGTTAAGCGCGGTTGAAATGTTGACAGTTCACTTTTAAAGGCAACTTGAAAAAAAAAAACAAAGACAAAACTCGGCAAGTCAAAACAAAATTTAATCCGGATTAATTTTGACCACTGATAAGACAAATGACTTGAAAAGAGAACGATTTATCGAAAAGCTATTGTTTGGTCCATACAAATGAAAAACAAAAATGGCGAAGAAACCTTCTTAGATCACCTAATGTTGCAGTTACTGAACGAATCTACATAATGTACATATTTATTCAGAGAATTTATTAAAATCTGTACAATTGTTCTATTTATTTTGTATTAAAAAAAAATGAGATTTAAGAAACGTTTAAACAATCAATTTAAAATTCATTCTCACAGAATTTCAAAATATCTAAACGAATATGATCAAAATTTGCCAAAATCAGTTGTTGCCATATTGTGATTTTTTAAGTTTTGTTTGCTTTTTCTTTTGGTTTTAATTATTCTTAATTCATATACAAGCTTCAATTATTCCGGTTTTATTATGTAAATATTTTTATTCTTATGACGCACATATGTACAATCAGGAAAAAGTAGTACATAACCTTAAAAGCAGAAGTTAAATTTTCAAGTTCCTTATTAGTAAACGGGTCTAAGGTTTAGTTTTTTAGTGCGAGATTAAAGTTAAACCTGAGTCAACTCATCAAATTTGGTGAGTTAACTCAGGATTAACTAAACAGATCCTTTTGATTTTTATCCACTGAGTCTGTTAAATTATTCCTCATGCATTCTCCACCAAAAAACTACTTCCTCATTTCACTATGGGTTAATTTACAAGTAGAGTTAGCTAACTCTGGTTTAACTCACCACTAAAAACTGCGGGGCCTTAAAACTATTTCATGAATAATTCATAAAGCAAAGTTTGGGCAAAAAAAAGGTGACCTAAAATAAAGCTTTTGAAACCGATTGACATACTTGCACGTTTTTAACCGCAAGAAAAAAGCTCTAATCCTATACCATTGTACTTCAAACCAAACAGTTTATAAAATTAAAACAATATTTAAAAAAAAATATTAACAGTTTAAAAGTCTCATTTATAGTATAGCTATAGGCCAATTGATCCAACAAATAAAGCTAATTGGAATTTTATTGGGTGTTTTCAGATTAATATCCCCATTTGGTACAAAAAAAGTTCTGATAAATTGCGATTGCGATGTTAATTGGGAATCTTTAGATTCAAATTAGCTCACAAGATAAAATGAATTATTCATGCTTTTTATGTATTGTTGAACAATAGTTTTGGAACTGTTATTAAAAAAAAAAACCTGACAGTGACTGTGTACATTTTTTTTAATGGAAAGCGATTAAAAATCACCTAAACTATTCAAAGTTTCACCGCTATTTTATCCTATAAGCACACTATATGGATATTGGAAACTTTATGAATTCACATAATACATTATCACTCAAAATTAAATCCTTACCGGTGGCGGTTCACTGGCAGTGCTGTAAACCTCACTAGGAGCATATTCAGGCTTGATCTGTACAGTAGCCATTGAATCGTTGTCCTTTTCTGCCATAGGCTTCATTTATCCACAAAAATAAAAGAAGTTACGAAGTCTTTCTTAACTGTTTTTTTCGTTAAAAATTCAAAAATATCCACACCACGTTCAAATTAACGACAAAAAACCACAATAAATATATTCAAAGTTTAAGTTCAAATTTGTACAGTCCAGATTTGGTCACGAATGGATAATTCCAATTTTATTAAGGATGCACGAAATTATAAAGTTTTGTAAATTAGCAAATCATATAACAAAATAAAAACTGAAGAAAAGCGAAAAAAGGTTTTTTTTGATTGCAGAAAAGCAGAACACGTCTTAACACTTCGACTGCTACTCGACGTCTGAGATAATACCAGTCAACGTTCGGAGATTTTTCTACCAGATTTTTAAACAACTGCGGAAAAAGTTGTTTGTACATTCGTGCATTTTGATGGGGATAAACACCAACAGCAACAGAAAAAAAAAAAACAACCGCGAACCAACAATAAAAGAAAAAAACACGAATAATGTATCTACAATATTTATATACTAGGGTGGTCGTTGTTTAAATTTTCTTGGATTTTTTGTTTTGTGAATTACATTTCCATTCCGTTAGTTTTATATTCTATTTTCCATTGTTCGTATATGAAGCGGGTCTATCTTTTTTTAGGCACTAACTGCAGGAAGCCGGTCCTAAGATACTATTTGGCACCGAAATATATTGATTTCAAAAAAGAGTCAAAAGGGGGGAAGCGCTGAGAGGTGGAGAGTGGAATGTTTCGGTTGTGACCAAAACTTCAAGGAACAACAAAATGCTAAGTCCAGTCTGTTACAAATTTTTATGATGTCAAAACCTAGTTTGCTGTAGTTTTTTCTTCCATTTAAGGTCAATGTTTTTTATAAACTCTATTTAATTTGAACTTCTCTTAACGACCACCCTAATACATATATCCAACATTCAAGACCCGAAAAAGCTTCTTTTGCTTGGTTGTGGTGTATATCTATGGGTTGAAATTAAAGCGCACGAGTGGTTAGCGCTATTTTGATGGTGGTACCGACATTATGATTGCAGAAAACAAATAAATTGAACTTTAACTTTATAAATTTAATCTATGTGTTAAAAAAATCCGTCTGTTTCATTTAAACAGAATATTTAACATTGAATGACTTAAACAATAGTTTCAATCGAAATGAACACAGAACTAACTATCTTAATAAATGCGTTCGGAAAGAAAAATCATAGAAAGCTGGAGTTTGACTACCCAGGTGTTCCTTTGGGCTCCAATATCTACTGCGAAAGTGCCAAGTACTTCTGATGGCTGCAGCCAATTATTTCTACTCTGTGGTCGAAGTAGTTCACTAATGTAGTAACTAAAAGTATCAACACCATCAGTAAAAAGAAATTAAGTACCTAGTAAATTATTCTTGTTGATTTTTTTCTAATTTAGAGTAAAATATAAAAACAAACAACCAAAATTACATTAATATTGGGGTTAGATTTTACACTTTGCAGAATGAAAACGTTTCATTCATTATCTACTGGGAAGTACTAAAAACTAATTTGCAAGGCCCAATGGAACACAGCTTATATTAGGAGATCCATTTAATTTGCTGGCAACTACTTCTCAGAAAAATGTCCACGATGTTTTCAAATATTCGTTAAAATTTTCCGCAGGAGATACGGTGGTATAGGTACCTTTCTGTCCTAAAATGTAAGAGGATGCATAATACAAATTCACTGACCCAGCTTTGTCGGCCTTTCTTGGATCATTACAAAACGGAGTGTCTCACGCAAACCAACACCTTGTTTTCACTTCATTTTTGTTAGTGGCGTAGGGAAGACATATTTCAGTTTTTAGTGAATTGATAAAAACTTGAGAAATTTTCAATTAATAAATCAATTTTGCGTTCCCTTAATTTTTTCTAGTGTACAAAATTTGTTTTTAAGGCCCAGTTTTTCAGTGGTGAGTTAAACGAGAGTTAGCTAACTAGAAGTAAATCAACCCACATTTAACTGAAGAAGCAGTTTTTTGGTGGAGGATGCATGCGAAAAGACTGAAAAAACTCGGTGAATAAAACATCAAAAGCATCTGGTCGGTTAATCCTGAGTTAATTCACTAAATTTGATGAGTTAATTCAGGTTTAACTTTAATTTCGCACTGAAAAACTGAACCTAAATGTTTTTTTCTTTTTTGAATTATTAAATAAAAGTGTCTTGAAATGAAAAAAAGGTTTTGTTTGCTTCTTGTAGTCAATGTAGAACTCGATTGGAGAAGTTTTTTTTTTTTTTTTTTTATTAATTTTCGATCCGTTCTGGTTTCAGCAATCACTGAGTATGGTGAGCTCTCTTTCTCACAATACATGTACAATTAGGTCCGTGATGATTCTAATGTTTATATTAATTGAGCCCCCAAACGCATTTTTTACGATCCATATTTTGATCCGTTTCCGAAGTCATCCATACGTTGTCGACTACGTGCGCGGATCCAAAACGGACTTGTTTGATTGAAAGGTTTTCTGTAAGAACTGTCGCCGTTTTAGGTGTGTTTATTAAAAAATGTTATGAAATTGTTAAGTCATTCAATTCGTACAGTTTTAAAAATCTTCATATATCAGCAGCAAATATAAGGATACCTAAAGTTCAGGTATACGGATACATGATGCAGCACCATTTGTAGCAAGAATAAAGAAAACTGGGCCCATGTGACTTCCCTGAGGTACACTCGAGTAAGCAAAATATAATTAAAATAAATATTTTAACCATTATTGTGAATTCAAAACTTTACATACTTCAAAAATAAGATAAGATAATAGAGTACTGTTTTGCAGTTTTTTTCCCAATAAAAAAGTGTATTAATTAAAACGAAATCTGAACGATTCAAAACGCCAAAAGTTAAATAGAGATCACTGAATCACTTAATATAGTTTTTCTAACACACTATTGCTCCCCTACCCCTTGTGTATCTCATTGCTGGGAAGACACCTTGGATATATTGCAGTGCTTCAAAGTCGAGTGAAAATGAAATATCCGATGCGAAATTTGAAATTTAATAATCTTTTATCTTCAATCAAAGTCAATTTATTGAAAGGAACTTTTAGTGCCTGATAACATGAGTCGTTTAACTGAAAGGCGCATCAGTGACACAGGTAGATTTTAACTGCGTAAAAAAGAGAAGGGTAGATTCCAGCCAAATTCCACCGAGGCACCAGTTTCATTTAATCAGCCTTATCGCGAGTTCCACCCGAGCAATATTCCACCCGGAAAATTTAACATTTCACTTTTCGCCTATTGTGAGTTTCACCCAAAATTACGGGCGAATAAAAAATTTTAAGGCGAAATTTTTTTCGGGTGAAACTCACAATAAGGCTGAATATTTTCGGATTCAACATGAAACGCTTTGTATTGAGATCCGTTAAACGACTTTCAGTAAAACGACCAATGGCACTTACATTTGTATATGGTAATTCAGCTTTTTTCTTGGTTGTCCCATATGGGAAATTTAAAATATGATATAAAAAAGAGTGCAGAACTTATTATTTATGAATCTCATACTTTGCCTTTATGTTGTTCAAACAAAAAAAAAATGATAACCACACTGTGTCGAATCTTTGAGAAGTTTGGTGGACCAATCTGCTAGTCGGGGGACGCACAATTGGACAAACAAAAATAACAAAACAAGCTAAGTGAGACGTCACGACCGACGTTGTGCATATGGAGGTGGTATGGTTGGTGCCCCACCATCCACCAATATAAGCCGCACCATCATAAAATAAAGCGTACAACGCAAGCACCTGGTACTTAAATCGAGCTTGAAACAATTGGCTTAGAGGCTATTTCACGATTGAATAATGTTTTTTTTTTTTTTAGTAAATTTTTTCGCATTAAGATGATCCGAAAAGGGGGAATCCGCACAAACCGAATCCACTGATAAATAGAGAAGAAGTTGACATTAAGCAAATCTTATTTTCGAGACTTAACTCTAACTATAGAGATTTAGATTTGATTTAAATTTTACGATTTATGCTAATTGCGTAGAAGGGGAACATTATTTATATTTATATAAAAAAAACTTAAAGACTTCTGTATCTGCCGTCTGTAGAATCAAAGATGTGGGTGAACAAAATGCTAGGAGTATGTATACTTACACTAAGTTGCAAAGCAAGTGCATTTACAGCACTTCGTTTTAAAAGGTCTTGGGTTGGTATTACACGTTGACCTTTCTGCGAGAGATGCAACTGCGAGGTGTCAGTGTACTTATGCTTTTGCTTTATAATAGTGGAATGTCATTTCAGATTCGATGTTTATAAGCTGACTAAGACAAGTTTTGTGTTTATCTATCTACCTATTCTTTTTCTAGTACAAAAACAACAAAATAAGAAGATTCATCTCATCACCAATAAATGAATCTTGGAGTATGATTTTTAAGCGGGTTGAATAAATTAAATTATGCTTTTGTTCATTTTGGAATTAGCAAGTATATGTGGGGTGTATTTTAATTCGCATTTTTATGAGCCTATTTGATTTATTTTTTATTGAATTATAGTTTATTATTTAAAAAAAATAAATTTTCTGTTGTATATTGGCCCATTGACATACATATACCTAATTTAAAAGTAGAAAATTAAATATTATAAAATACAAACTTCTGCAAAAGACTTATTTTAATTAATTAATAAAGGTGAAGTATGTATTTGTTAACATTTGGGTTAGTTTAAGAATATTTTGTTCTCGATATGTATTTACACTTTTATTTTAAATCGATTATATTCAATAGAGAAATACTTAAACAGAAAGAATTTTGCAAAATTCTAAATTCAAAATTTATATCTGGGGACGAAAACGAAAAATCGCTTACTAACGATGCAATTATAAATTGATATATTTACATATCTCTGAATCAGTTCATTACTAATAATACGTTTTTTTTTATTACTCAATAGCTACACAATTTTTTTCATTTTAATGATAAACAAAAAAAAACAAATCAGGGTAATCAGTGTTTTTGTTTTACAAATAAAATGCAAAAATGAGTAATAAAAAAAAAAAACATGACTTAAATGGAAATAAATCAGAATATTTACTTTACATTTTTAATCTTCTTTTCTGATAACCTTGGGTTGCGCTTGTTCCTTTTATTATTCAAATCGGGAAATGTACATTTTTAAGTTTGAAAACATTTTTTGTAATAATTTGCTCAAAGGGAATTCCCGAATTTAATATCAATACCTTATCAATTAAATTCTGAATTGTTTTTAAATACAATTTTAATATGAAGCTTATACTTTTTTTAACTTTTAAGAGTCTGATTATTACTTTCGAGCAAAACAATTCTAGACTTTAATCAAGTTTAATATTTATGGCATTTTTTGTTTGGTATGCTTTTTTATCAGATTGTGATACAACCTTCAAATAAAACCCACGTTGTGACACATATGTAACGGTCTTAAGATGAATTAAGAATTTTGATAGCGTAGAAATATGAAAACTTTCTTACTAAAACATGTACATATATCGAATTCGTATTCTTCTTTTAATGCACTATAATACGATTAGTAGAGTCTATTCATGATGAATTGCCAAACCCAACTAATCTCAAAGCAACCGAGAACTGTCAAATCAGCTGTCATAGAAAACAGTGTTGACAATTTAAAGTTCTCCGCTTCTGGAACTCTGAGATGTTTGTAGGAGCACAACCAGGCACCTTTTACTTTCTCATATATGGAAATCGTGTTCTTTTAAGTTATTCAACATTCACATACCGACATACAAAATGGCACACTCTGTACATGCTGACTAAATTGGAGAAAGAGTTGGTTGGAAGATCAAAGAGTTGATCTCTCTTTTATGTCGTTTTCGATTGGATTTTCGGTCTATTCTACTCCTTTTTAATTCCAATCGAATATGAAAACACCGACTTTCCCAAATTTACACGCACACTTCCAAAAGCCGCCATTTAACAAAATGGCTTCTTCAAGTATTTACCACTTTTGACAATTAATCCAACGAAAACCTTTATATGTATGTGTGTGTTCCTCGTCTACTCCAATATGAAATTGGGAACAGAAGAACACTCCGAAAACATTACTCGGAACAGCCAATCGAAGATTTTTGGAGTAGTAGGAGTGAAAAAGGAGTGCAAAAGGAGTACTCCGAACATACAAACGAAAACGACATTAAACGCGACGAAATGGCTCTGAGACGAAATTTGGCTTTTTGCTATCTAACTTGGGGCTTTAGATTGTTGTTCCACCAACCCATTCCTCAACCATAGGTTTAAACGAGTTTTGATATCAAAACGTCGCTTTTTGCACTAATTGAGTCAGCGAGCTAGTAGGCTCTTTGGCCGCCATTTCTACCTATCTACCTCCCTGGTTATCTTGATTAGAATATATGTTATGGATGGAACACTGAAAATGTTCAGTTAAATTCACACAGTTGGCCAATATATTCGACATTTCACATTCAAATATTGAATAAATACATATAAATATATGAAATTCTAGGTTTGCTGTACACTTGGCAGTTTGTAGATTGTGTTCCCAACACTTCCTGTGCGCGGTTGTCTATTAAAACAAACGTGATCCACCCCAAAGCTGCACACAAGCCGCAAACAAGTTTATTATGTCTGTGACGAGACGCTTCATGTGTAGAACGCACTAAGGTAGCTTCGAATAAATAACTCCTAACCTTCTTTGAAAGTGTTCTGCTCTCTCCCAGAAATAGTAGAAAGACGTAGAATTTTTTTTCAGCAACATCAATCTCACTAAAGCAAAATACAAATAAGTTAATAATTAAAAAAAAAAAAAATAACTCATCTTACTAGCAAATGTTTAAAGGGCAATTTGAAATTATTTAATTCTCTTTATTTCGTATCCACATCATTTCTTTATGGAGGTTTATGTAATTTTTTAATTTTTTTTTACATAACTTTACAATATACAAATCTGTCATAAACAACAGTTCCGGTGGAAGTGTGTACAATACAGAAGATGCAAAACTGCACACAACAACACTATTAACCTCTTCCGCAATTTCCATTAAAAGTCTCAACTTTCATAATCAAATGACAAAATTTAAACGCCACCTTTACATTTCCCTTCACATCCAGCGACTCGACGTTTTTCCAAATCACGAGTCGAGTCTTGCCATTGCTGTATATAAGTTCCCCCAGTCTAATCCCATTATCAGTGAGAGTCCATTGAAATGGAAACTTTATTCCCACAGCTAGAAAAAAAGGAAATAATGCTGCAATTACAAGTATAATTACATTTTCTTATAATGCTTATTGGATTTTTCATTATATTTTTGCATTTCGAGCTATCCAGCACTCCAGGGCCGTAGTCAAAAGAAAATAACGAGGAACTGATACCCATAAACATTTTATGTTGATGGGTGAAAGTACTTAATGTGATGTATAGATGTCCTTTTTTGACAAAGAATGATATTCACCATTAGGCTTGCCAGGTTGCATGATTTTTGTGATTGCATAATTTTTGGGAAACCGAGATAATTGACAGTAACTTAACTCTTAACATTCGAAAGAGAAAAGTATTGTAATGGATTTCCATACAATAATAAATTACAACAAAATTTGTATTAAGAATTTTATGTTTCAACTAGCTGACCCGCCCTGCTTCGCACGGGTAGACAAACCTAAGCTTCGCATAAAATTACAATTTTTTTAATTGAATACTACTTACTGAGTTTTTACCCACTTCACGTTATGAATGGCGAAATTCGTTAAAATATGATCATCTACGTTCAACCTTTATTACTTTCCCAACGCAGAAAGAATTTTTGTAATCAAAAATCTTTTTTTTGTTTATTCCATTTCACGCTATAAATATAAAATTTTTAAGAATAACCTTTCCAACACAACCAGAATTATTAAAATCAGATGCTACTTTTCATTTCTACCCCATTTCACCCTACAAATAAGAAAAGTTGAAGAAGAATATCCCAAAAGCCATTTCTTAAGCGCCTACAGCGCCATATGTTGAAAGGTAATTGAATTGAACTTAAAAACGAAATTTTCGCCTACAGCGCCACCTGTTGAGACTTTTTCGACTTTTATTTTTTCCTAAACCTTCGCGGTACAATTACGAACAAACCCGTAGAAGGAAGTACCCATATTTGAGGTTGTAAGCCAAACTAACACTACGGTGCTCGAGGAGTCCGAAAATGTGGGTTTCGTCATTTCGCCTGTCGCGTCGGTCTGTGCGTCCACTGAAATTGAGCTAGAGTCTAAACAGATGAGTCGATTTGCTTCAAACTTTGTACAGATCATTTTGATTTTTATGTGATTCCCTAGTGGAAAAATTCAAATTTTTGTTAAATCATCTAGAACGGGTAGCTGCCATACAACAAATTGGATTATTCAAATTTTCCGGAAAACAACTCTAACGATTTTGATAAAATTTCGTATCTGTATTAAACAAAGTGATGGTAAGGAAACTGCTTTTAAGGTTTTGATGGTAAGACCGTTTTTTGATAGAATTTCATGCTACTCAAAAGTTAAAACAATATAGCATTTTAACATTTCGAAAAAACAGTTTTTATAAACAAAAAAAATCAAACAAAGTATTATTTGTTTAGTACTTTTGATTCTTTTAATATTTTCTCGTTAGTGATATCATAACATTATGCATCTTCAATGTGTTGCTATTATATCAGTTGATAACCACAGGAGCAAGTTCGTCCGATCCAGTCGTGCATCATTTTTAAAATTTAATCCAATCAAAAATGCTATCAAATATTTTCCAAACTACGGGCCTGCTTGCTCATTTAGTGAGGATGTAATCAGTTACCTGAGATATATGATACTCTTCAAACTCTAAGTCAACCTTTCTCGTATACCTGTACTTTCTATTCACATTATCAAAATCGATTTATTAACTTTAATATAGACTCGTGTAACTGATGCATTTTATTACTGGTACAAAAGTTTTATACATTTTTTATTTGTAAGCCAACTACATATATAACAATTTAAATTGAAAAAATCGTGCATCTACAATCACAAACCTTTGCGAAATAAAGTAAAAAAAATTATTAAATACATTTTATTGGATACAAGTAATATAAAAGTTTTTTTTTGATGATGCTGCTGCAGCAGCTCAGCACTGCAGTTAATGCATGCCATCAATTATACCTACACGTAGTTTCTATAATTTTATATACTCACAATATCATCAAGCCACAACTTCATTATTTGGTGTAGAAGTTATGGCAATGAATACTTTAAGTGCTTAGTATAATTGTTGTATAGCCAATGACATTTTATAAAATGTTTTTTTTTTGTTGTTCGAGTTGGTGTAATTGTTTGCTTAGAAAATTAGTTTTTAATTAATTCATTCAGTCGTTTAGTTTAAGTGCAATGACAATGTTACACATACGCCATGTATGCCTGATGGTTTTTACAGAGTAAGATACTTTTATTCAGCATAATTCAGCACGCAAAGTTGAAACAAATATGGCTGACTTCATCATATCTCTATTTATAATTTTTTAAGCAATTGCACTTCATATTTTAGAAGAATATGAGCTTTTAGTCCAACACATATTTTGTTTCAAGCTATTTGAAGTATACTTACTCACAATTAATTTTTGGAGGAATTGAGGGTGTGGTGTAGATATACTTCACAGTGAAAAATAATATGATTTCGCACCTGGATCCCAACAAGTACATTTACATACATAGTATATCCCTCTCGATCTCGTTCTCTTTTTGAATTACTTTTTTACTAAATAAAAAAAAAAGATTTTGAGTGATGGAAATCTTTATTTGAAGCTTACAATTTTTTCTGTTAAGTGGAAAAGATGATATCCGTCAAGTTGCTGCCACCAGTGTTGAACACATTTGTGCCCGTTTTATCGCATTTTCCATGACTTTCCGTTAGATTCCCTGTCGAAAATTCTTCTTGAGAGCTGTGATTGTCTGAGGCTTATTGGCATAAACCCCCGACTTCAAGAAGACCCAAAGAAAGAATGGTTAAATCCAAAACGGGAGATTACGCGACCAGGAAACGCTTCCTTCACAATATCCATTGTGGCCCGTGCTGTGTGTGCGGTTGCACCGTATTGTTGAAACCACATGTTCACCAAGCCCCGATCATCCTTTTCTGGCAGTGAAAAGTCGTTTATCATGACGTCGTCAAAAAAAATACGGCCCAACCACTTCAGTCCCCCAGAAACGAAGATTTTGCGCTTATTAACGTAATCGCTTAAGTGGAAATGCGGCTCGTCACTCATAATGATTTTCGACTTAAAATCGTCTTCTTCGTTGTTGAAATTGAGGATGGCTTGACAGCGGAGTATAGCGCCTGATTATTGCTTGTCCGTTTGTTTACTGCAGCCGTCTAGTTCACAAATGTCAAATATGTTTGACGTAGAACGCCATTTGCAAAAATTATAACATCTTCCGATAGGGTGATTCGTTTTGCGCCATCTTGTACTAAACACAAAATTTCCATTCCGTTTTAAACTATTATTAAATATATGAAACAAAATATAAGTTTGACCACACCAGCATTAATTTTTTAGGCGTTTATTTTGTATGGGACATATTAACAAAGATCCGCTGTGTAGCTAACAAAAAGGTTAGGGTTTTAATTTTCCTTTCTATCATCAATAAATCAACAAGATATAGCCTCTGATTTATGCTCTCCGAGCCTTTAATTATATTGTTTTTCAACGTTTCAACGAATTTGAAAGACTGGACGTGAATTGACCTCTCACTCTGTCATTTTATCTTTAGCAAACAATGAACTATTTGGAAATTATGCTAATTAGATTTTTTTTTTTATCTAAAAGTCAAGCCTTTAATGTACAAACATATATGCAAATGAATTACTTTTGCATAAATCATCTAGCTGCAATATTTCGTTGACCGCGTGCCATGCGCCGCCGCCGCGGCAAACATTGGTGAGCAGAGATGAAATGCTTGGAAGCTTAATGTCTGTAATCTACCCAACACAATGGCCACTTTCTTTGTAATCAAGCCATTCATTCCGCTTAAGCCTCTCCACTGTGTGTACATACATGCATAGATAAATCATAGGAAAAAGCTTGTTCGCTAACTCATCCAATCTGCATTGAATATTATTTACATGGACCTGATGGTGCTCAAATATTGCATGCCACCGCGGTTTGGTCGCAAAGTGATTATCCAAGTGATTTTTTTTTTTTATGTGCGCGTTTTATAATAATCTTTGCGTGATTTTATTTGTATATATTTAAAAATTTTGCCGACAATACTAAAACGATGAGAAAAACTGAGAGGTAAAGAAAAATGTGCATTCACCACCCAACTGGTACTTGGCAGTATGGCCAAATCATGAAATCCTGTTTTATTTCTAAGAGTTGAGTATGGATTGTGGACCATGTGGTGGTGGTATATATAATGGGTGATTTTTTAAGAGGTTTAGAACTTTTTTTAAAAAAAAAAACACAAAAAATTCAAAAAAATGAATGAAATATTTATTTGAATCGATAGTTTGAACCTTGCAATTTAATGTTTAAAGATAATTTCATGCAAATGTTGACCGCGGCTGCGTCTCAGGTAGCCCATCCGCTGAGTCCAATTTTGGTATACTCTTTCACACATATCGGCCGTTATCTCACGAATGAATGCATGGATGTTGGCTTCCAGTGCGTCAATCGAAGCGGGCTTGTCCCTATAGACATTAGCCTTGACATACCCCCACAAAAAATAATCTAATGGTGTCAAATCGCACGATGTAGGCGGCCAATTGACCGGCCCGAAACGTGAAATTAACTGTTCACCAAACTCGCCTCGCAATTGCGCCATTGTTTCGCGTGCTGTGTGGCATGTGGCACCGTCTTGTTGAAACCACATATCATGCAAGTCAAGAACTTCCATTTCGGGCAAAAAAAAGTTTGTTATCATCGCTCGGTAGCGTTCACCATTGACAGTAACGCTGCGATTCGCCCAATATGGCCCAATAATGCCGCCGGCCCATAAACCGCACCAAACAGTGGCTTTTTCGGGATGCATTGGTAGCTGTTGCAATGCTTCTGGCTGATCTTCACTTCAAATGCGGCAATTTTGCTTATTTACGTACCCATTCAACCAAAAATGAGCCTCATCGCTGAACACAAGCAGCGCGCGATGAACATTTCGAACCGAGCACGAATTTTGATAGTAAAATTCAATAATTTGCAAGCGTTGTTCATTTGTAAGACGATCCATGGTTAAATTGCAAACCAAACTGAAGCTGTTTGACAGTGACACAAGGTACTAAACACACGTCAGCTGTCAAAACCAGTGTTGCCAAAACCAAACCAGCTAAAAAATCACCCGTTATAAAGGTAGGTTACTTACAACTTCAACAGTCGCAAACTATTATATTCGACTTGAAGCTGGAGTTGAAAATGATGAAGATTATGGCGACTTGCTGGCGATGGCGTTTGGACATTTCAAGAGTGTTGTTTAACATAGAGACGAATAGTTTCCAAAAACTTTCGCTTTCGAATGGAGGAGGGCTTATAATCTTGTTAGAGATGGAGGCAGGCATATATATAAAATACTTTAGAGGTTGATGGTGTGTTTTTTTTTTTCTTTTTTCAATTTTTGTTGAGAGTTGCAATTTTTTTTTTTTTAACTTTAAGATGTAAATGTTTGTTTATGCTAAAGAGGTATTCATCTTTTTGTGAGAGGGAAATGATTTAATTGGGCTTTTTCTATTTAAGTACTGATGATGTATTTCGAGAAAGTTTAAAATCGCATTTGACAATGCAACAATATTCCCGCCTAATGGGTGCTTTGAAGATAATTATAATAGTTTTGTTCGATATGTTGTCTGCCCCAGGGCAACCTGGAGAATGTCAATATAAACTGTCAAAAAACTTATGGTTGCTCGGGTTTTAAGGTCTGTTTGGTATCTTTTTTTCAGTAAAATGTGTTAAACCTGTCAAAACACCAAAGTGAGAATGAATTTCTCAAAAATTGAGAAACTTGGAAGAAAGTTAACAAACGCATTGAACCACTAGCCGTGTTTTTTTGCAAGCCCGGTGATTACAGAAACAAAATGGAGTTTCCATACAAACTATCGATAACAAGTATGCAATTCACGCCGGTAACACAGTTTTTCTCCGTGCTTAAGCTTAGCCCCGATAATTCTCTCCGCGCTTAGCTAAGCCCGAAGGGGAACCTGCTCGGAAAGTTCTTTGTGGTACATTCTATGGTAGACGACAGCGTGGTAGACCATGCTTGCGCTGGAGAGATGGCGTAGACCAGGACGCCCGGAGCCTTGGGGTGCGCAACTGGATGGCGGCGGCTCGAGACCGGGATGGGTGGAGAGACTTGTTGAAGGAGGCCAGGACCGGACCCCGGTTGTCGAGCCGACGATGATGATGATGAATTATCTGAATCCAATAAACAACAAAAATTGTCGACAAAATATCTAATATTAAGAACACAGTGCAAATAACCCATATAAATAAACACATAACACCTGCGGGCTAGTTCAGGGCGACCCAATGAGTCCCACCAGGCATTACTAACATATTTTATTATAATTGATTCTGAAATTCAGATGATCTTTAAGATCTAAGAAAAATGTTAATATAAAGGGTCCGCCAAATAACTTCTTTTTTTTTGAAAATGGCGCAAAACATCGAGTTTAGCTTCGCCTGTGTGGCACGTAGCGCCGTCCTGTTGAAACCAAATGTTGCCAGTATCCTCCTCTTCAATTTTTGTGAACAAAAATTCGTTCAACATGGCCCTAGAACGATCCCCATTGACTGTAACGGCCACTCCTTGCTCATTTTCGAAAAATGGCCCAATTATACTTCTGCACCAAAATCCACACCAACCAGTGACTCGTTTTGGGTGTATCGGCTTTTCAATGTATGCGTTCGGGTTTTCTGTGCCCCAAATGCGACAATTTTGCTTGTTTACTACCCGCCAAGATCAAAATGAGCTTCATCTGAAAAGATGATTTTTTTGGAAAAATCGGCATCTTCTCTAAGTCGATCGCAGGCCCACTTAGCGAAGCGTATACACAACCATATTCGTTCAGCGGAAGGATAAAACTAATTATCTGTCAAATCAGACATGAGCTAAGTGTTACCATTCACGAAATAGGCTCTAGTTGAAAAAAAAAAGTTAGATGGCGGACCCTTTATATAGCTGACTATCCATTTTGTGTTCATGCGCTGAATCAGATTTTTAACATCCGATATCAGATGGTATTTCAATTTCCATCTAAAAATCTAGATTCTCAACGGAAATATTATAAATATGTTTGGTCACTGTGGTATAGTGTGCGACATCTAAGATCTTATGCGGGCGCAAGGTCTGCGGTAATATTTCAGACGTGGCATTAGAGTCCAAATTTTCTTTTTATATTCTAAAGGCTTAACTACTTTCAACACTTTTTGCAAATAAGTGGCTTAAAGTGGAAAAGTGAATAACAGACATTTGTTTAAAGTTAAAAAGCTCAAAAAACAATAGGTTACAAATTTTAAAGAAAATCAACCTATATCTGCTTAGGCTGTAGCCGAACTGACGGGCAGACAGACGGACAAAATTGAGAGACCTACTTCTTTCGTCTTTCCTAACATCTTTTCGTTATCTATAGATTTTAGAGGTCCATTTTTTTCTTACGAATCCATACAACTTGCCATGAAGTAACCAACAATAGCCTTTCCGACTTCAAATAAATATGAAAGAACCGACAAAATATGTATGAACATTTTTGAGAACCCAAAGGGATTTGATAAATAAATTTGATAAATAATATGCATAATAAAATTATGTGACTCAACTTTAAAGTAAAACCAATTGCAATTAATTCAATTTTTATTTTTTATACACTTTTACCTACTATAATCCAGTTTGTTGTAAGTGAAAAGTGAGTGCATTCAATGAAGCAAAGAAGATATCGCGATTATGGACGGATATCTTGTTCAATCAAGTGTGAAGGAGTCTCAATCTCAAGAGTGCAATTCGTAATGCATGGTTAGAGAGGAGAAATCATTGAAGTATATATTATATATTATTATAAAAATGTTAGTCGTTGTTTTGTCTTTGTCGTCATATAATAATAATTATACACGGAGGATCCATTAATTTGATTTCTTATTATATTATTTGTCTTCATTAGTCGTTGCAATGAAGGTAATTATGTAGTATTTGTTGATTAAATGTACACATAAACCGAAGATGATAATATGGCGTGTTATGTTTCGGTGTCATTGATATTAAACAAAGGTGGTTTATTTTACAAATATTAGTTTATCTTTACTCTTACCGAATATTGTTGGCAATTTAAGAATAAAAGAAACATTTTTTTGAATATTACAATTGCTTAAAAATGGCGGATTGTTATCTTAAAATTCGCACGCGTAAACAAAACCCAAATAAACTAGAAAGGCTCCAAAGCTGGCTAGTAATTTATATTCAGAAAATCGGAATGTTAAGACTTACACCCTTATTGCGAAGATCAACAATAAATTAAATTAAAAATAAAATAAAATCAGATAATAAATTGATATTTATTAACCAATTTTATTAAATGGTATTGTGAGTGTCAACTGTCAATAGATTGTTGAACCATTGTGAATTTGTATCAATAACCTATTTTGAATGAAAAAATTGATATTGGGCACGTTCAATCACAAAATCTGAAAATTCAGATTCTTAATTTATGTTGTTGAACGCACAAAAAATCTGAATTTTCAGTTGAAAGTTGCTGTGTCAAATGCTAGCATTTACCTAAATGATTTACATTAAAACGATATAAAATAGAATTTTAATTATATTCTTAAACTAAAATTTAAGCGTCAGTCGTTTTGGTGATGATATAAATGTAACTAAATCAGCAACAAAATACAGCAAGACTATGTAAGGTTCAATGAAAAAATAATTCCACAATATTGCGATGGAGAATTCTGGGAACATTTTTCTAAGAACAGTCAATCTTTTGATTTAAAAACTCACTTATCAATAAACAATTAGTAAAAAAGTATTAATTTGTTCGTGATGAAAATTAATCATCACAAATCAACCACTAACCAGAGTGAAAATCATAAAGTTCAACTTCTATGTATAGTACTTCAACATTTCCCCCACCACTATCACTTTATTCTGAAATTTCAGATGAGAATTTTCAGCTGAAAATTCAGATGAAACGTAACTAAAAGTCACTAAAAGTCATCTAACTTTTTATGGGAGCTGGCCAATCAGAAGCTCCAAAAATTCAGAAATCTGAAAATTCAGATGTAAAACGTAATGCGTTGAACGTACCCATTGTGAAAAAAAATTTCATCGACTTTCTTGATATCTGTCAATTTTTCTTTCAATCGCAAATTTTTAATCGATGAGTTGGTGCTTACTTAAAAAAAAATAAAAAAATTACAACATTAGTCCACCTGATGGAAGAAAATGTTGAACTCGCTGAAGGATTTTATTCAAAAGCTGGAGCGCAAAATTACAAATTGGGAACGTACTTCAGAAAGAGAGTGTTGATGGCAAAATAAAAAAGAACAAAACAGATTACAAAATAGAAATATCATCCACTTCAACGATTTGGAAGAAGCTGATATAAGTTTGTTAGCACTGAATACATTCGTTAATCCACCTGGAAGAGAATTTGGTTTGGAAAATGTTAACATCTCCAACCAGCGATACCAACTGAGGCTTTTTCATGCCTTTTAGGCCGTTTTTCACTGCCTGAGGCTTTGAGGCTTTTTTTTTTCAAAAAGGCTTTTTTTAATTTTTTTGGAGTTTTTGTCGTATATCTTACCATCATTTATTTCAATAAATACAGAGATGCAAAGTGAGGATACAAAATTTCATGTTATCTAAAAATAAGAGGCCAGTTCTTATACAAACATTTTGGAAAACTATATGGATTTTCAATATGTACGAGAAAATGATGTAGTAACTTTAAAAGAGATATATTTGGGAGGAAAAGTGCCTGCAAACATTGCTGTTAATTCTTCAACATTAAATGCATGCGATTTGAAGTTATTTCGCGAAAACTGTCTAAATTTTTTCATCGAAAGTGCAAGACAAATTTTATTGCGATTTCCTTTTGAGTCACTTTTGATGCTGAAGGAAATGGTGATCTTAGAGATTTAAGAACTCGTTAAGAATCAGTCGATAATACTACTTACGCTGCATTTTCCACATGTAATTATTGAAAATAACCTTAACGATAATGATATTGAATTCATATCTTTGAGAACTTTAAATCTTACTACCGACTTGTCAAATGTTTCCCAGTTTTGAAGAAAAGCATTTCAATATGTTTCGTTTTCTTGAAAAATTAATAAACCATATTCTATGCTTGCCGCTTTCCTCGGCGACGGTTGAAAGGATTTTTTCATGCATTTATTTAAATAAAACAAAGCTGTGGTATTCTTCACGCAAAGACGCTTTAAAAAAAACAAATTGCTATGATCTTTGTTTCAAAATAAATATGTATGATCTTAAGGAAGAGGGATTTCGATTAAAAATGTGCATATATTTTGAAGGTACCTACTCCAAAAGTACCTTTGTAACTTAAATGACTTATTTAATTAATGTTCCTTTTTAAATTTTTAGTGTGATTTCTTTAAGTTTTTTTTTTCAATGGAGGATTATTTTGTTATATAAATCATATTTCTGTTTTATTTAAAAAAAAAAAAATAGGTGAGGCTTTTTTCTTTATAAAAAGGCATCTTTTTTTCTCAATGAGGAATTATTTTGCCCAGAGTGGTTGGCAACGCTGCCTCCAACGAAAATGATTAACAACTGAAGATGCTGCGCATGAATAATCTACAAATCATATTCACCCGGTTCCAGTTGAAGGTGTTGAATAACAGAAGAACAAAACTTTTCGCAAGGAACAACTTCAAGACAAACGTACATTTATCGTTATTATAAAACCGAAATACTGAACAAATAAACTCGCGAAAATATATTTTGTATTTTGTTTTTAATTTTGTACGTTTCTCAAAAAAAACAAAAAAAAAACTTAAATCAGAAGCACATCCCCATTCAAAACAATGGCAATAATAATGGCACAATAATTTATCGATTCATTTTTACAATACCGATTTCGATTTCAATTGATAAATTCCATCAATGGTCAATCGGTTGATAGTTGATCTTCACAATAAGGTTGTTAGACCTCTTTTAGACGGAGATAATTTTATTTTTGTGAAAAGTTTTTTTTTAAGGAACGAAAGGGATGTAGAAGAGAATAGATATCGTATAATCTTTTGTATACATATGCGTCATTTTTCATTCGTCATAAAATACAATTATGAAAATAATCGTTTTTTTTAATGCAAGATTAAAGTAAGTCCTGAGTTAACTCACCGAATTTCATCTCTTATTTTGAGTTTTGACCATGTTTTTCGTCATATCTCTTTCGAACTTCTTATAATAAAACGTCCTATCCCATTCAATCAAAGATGAGTTTCTTCTTTCTTGTGGGGAGTAATTGCTCGAAGCTTATAATCAAAGATGAATTTTTGTTGCGTGTCTAACACTATAATGTGGTCACGGTCATAGATTGCGAGTATAATGACAGTGCTTATAAGCGCCATTATTTGACTACGTGTAAATGAGTTTTTATTAATAAAATCAAAATAAAAAAAACAGTATGGGTTTCTATCAGTCTGAGTTGTTAAAAAACTCATAAATATTTAAGTTCATAATGTACTTATACCTACGTACTGCTACTCTTTGCGTCCCATCACTAGAGTCCCAAAAACATTCGCAACCCAGCGTTTTATGTTGAACTTGAATTCATGAAGCGTTTGAGCTAATGGGCCTTGAACTTAAATTTAAAAGTTGATTATGTACATACAAGTACGTTCATTATGTATTTACAATAAAAACTGTGAATTTCGTATTGCGAAAAATTAAGGAAGAGGTTACAACAATATGCTTAGTTAAAAAGACGAAGGCAAAAGAAGATACAACTAAATATGTACTAACTGCATTGAAGTTCTAATCTAATACACTTTTATATGTCGATATGTTGCTTTAAATTCTATGGAACAGAAAAGTTAGTGCACGATAGAACCATCAGTAACGAAGAATAAGACATCTATTAGCAGGTATAGCAAACACCAATTAGATTGCATTGTATAGGTTTGTTCCAAGGGAGAGATCTAGGTCAGATTAGCATTGGGAAGTTAATGATAGGAAAACCAAAAGACGCTTACTTAATGAATAGAACGTGCAGTTCAGTTAAGATAGCGTGAGGAAAGAAAGAATAATGTAGGTTTTTGGCAAAACCAAATGAATTGTCTTTGTGTTTGTGTTGTTGTGATATCTTTTAATGGAGTGAAGTTAATTGTCACCTAATGCAATTGTGTTTGCTGGCAATATACATAGGTACCTACATAATGTGTGAATCGAAGACTTGGTTTCTATAAGCATTCATCTTGTTCATGACCTCTATTTTGACAAATAAATAAGATAAGAACGGATTTTTCAGAAATGTCAGACAACTATAAAAATTGGCAGGCCTGACGATAAATTGTTTGTGATGTACACGTTTATCAAAAACCTTACAAGTTATTGTCTTTCAATTAATTGTCAGATAAATTTTCTGACAAATAGTTGCAAGATATCAAGATTGTCAGCTAGAGTACACATGATTGTCAGATTTCTTAAGTGGGATATACATTGTTCAAATGAGAGTGTATTAATAATTTTTTTTGACGTTGCATATACACACTTGATGCATGAGTCTTCAATCATTTATTTTCTATGCGAAAATGTGTCTATACTTGATCAAGCAATCATTCTCAAATATATACATTATTTCAATTCTGGCGCTCTGAATGAACAAAAATCCAATTTTTTTGATTTTGCTTCAAGCAAACACACAATGTACGCGTGTTTCATTTTTACTAATACTCTCTGTATCCATGACAAGCATTTGAAAAATGTATATCCCGCTTTACAATTAATTGTCAGGCAATGATCTTACAATTAACTGTCAGACAAATTTTCTGACAATTAATTGTAAGACTACGCGGTTGTAAGATATTGTAAGAATGATTTTCACTGACAGATCTGACAATATTGTAAGATCTACCAATCGTTTACAGTGTACACTTGTGTCGAATTCCTTTTAACAAAGAAATCGATTTTTTTTTAACCGAATCGATTTTTATCGAAACCGAACCAATTTGTTTCTGTCAATTGAAAAGAATTCGTAAAAGAATTGAATATTTATCGTCTGATTATGTGTGTGTTACTAGACAGGTCCAATTAATTGACTGAAAATATTGTTGAATATTTTGTTTAATTATATGTAGAATCCGTTGCAACAACAAAAAAACAATTTGCCACCCCAAAACTCCGCGACTTTCAATTTGACGTACCTATTAGAATTTTCGGTGTAAAATCTCGCTAAAAATTTAGAGATTTTTAATGGCGAATTCCTTTCAAAAAAGAAATCGAATTTTTTCTAAACAGAATCGAATTTTTTCTGTCAATTGAAAGGAATTCGTATTTCGTAAAAGAATCGATTGTTTTTGGTGTGATTGTGTTTGTGTTACTTTATAGCTGCAATTAACGCAAAACGTCAAGAAATTATTCACAAAATTATGAGATAAATGTTTTACTAATAGAATTAAATTAATAAATAGAAGATATTAGCCAGCTTATACGGTGCCAATTTGTTGGTGCATTTTATTTGTTTGAACTTCTATTTGCACATATATTTTTAAAGAAAATTGTTATTAAAGTTTTTAACACGTCTTTCACTCGCGAAAGCTATTTTTTTTGTCAAATTTGTATTTGATAATGAACAACGCACAACAAATTATTTTTATAGCTGTATTAGCTGAATATATTATTAAATATTTTGTTAAATTATGTAGAACTCGTTGCAACCATCAAAAAATAAACAACTCGTCTTCCAAAAATTCCGCGACTTTCAATTTGACGAATTAGAAATGTCAAGTCTTCATAGTGTGTGTGCAAATCAGTGTGAAATCTTGCTAAAAACGCAAGATTTGTTTTGACAGAAAAGAATCGATTTTGTTCAGAAAAAATTCGATTCTGTTTAGAAAAAAAATCGATTTCTTTGTTGTAAGGAATTCGCCATAAGATTTATTGTTTTGACAGAAAAGAATCGATTTTTTTTAGAAAAAAATCGGAACAGGATCGATTCTTTTGTTGGAAGGAATTCGACATTAGCTTAAGAATACAAAAAAGTGCGAATTGATATAAAATTAAATTTGAAAATCATTGGAAACAAATTGTAATATTAAAAAGTATCTGAATTGGAAATTCCAAAACTGATAAGCAAACTAGTCAACCACATAAGACACAAAGCTGTACTTTTTCGTTCTGACAGTTTTCATATACTTTATTGTACTCTGTTCTGCTCTGTTCTGGGGCCCAATTCCGCAAGCGTGAGTTTTTTCTGTGGGCACAAAAATCAGTGTACACATTAAATTATGCGATTCCGCAAGAGTGAGGTGCAATCTTTTTGACAGATAAAACGTACACAGATAGGCAAATTTATTCACGCATATTTTGAGCGTGAATAGAAAGTGTACACGGAAAATTATTCACACTTGCGGAATTGAGCCCCTGATATAGTTTTTCTTCATTAAACCAAGCTAAATATATTATGCTTTCTGGCTTATCAATCAGGAGACAGATATATTATTTTTGGATTAACATTGACAAGTAAATCAATTCGTATGTTATAAATCATTTAAATTCGAAAATTACTAAAATATAGACAAGAATAAAAGATGTATTCAAAGTAGATTTCGAAAACAATTGTATAAGACAAAACTCGCCTCACACCGCCACCATTCAGTCCGAGTATGGTGTCATAGACAAGACAAATAACACTTTTGTTAACCTCTCGAAGGTGTCATCTTTTTAATAGATGGCACCACATAACATATCCATACAAACAATGGTCCCCATAGAAATCTTTCATCTTACACCTTGAACGCAATATATTGTAAACTCAGTAGTTTCATAGACTTGTGTGCTTTGAAGCGTTGCGCGTTGTCATAGCATTATTGTCGTGGCTTATTGTCTGACTATTAAGCTGGGGATGGTGCAACTGAACTATAAGTACACCAGGGAGTTTGTGGTGCACTTTGTGAATGTTACACTACTGCAAGTACATAGGTACCTACATAAAAGGGCAACGACTGCTCGCGTAACACACACAAAAACTCAAACTGCATAGTCATCAATGGCGGAGATGACGAAGAAAAACTTTCGCTTTCTACAGTGTACAACAAATGATGGTATTTTGGGAACAAAAGAAATTCACAAGATGCTGAAGGTGGTGGTGGTGGTGGTTTAAGTTATTCTACTGAAGTCGTATTTGAGTTTGAAAAAATGATGAGTAAGTGATGCTGGGGATATTTTTTTTATTTAATTATGCGCACGATACAAAACCCCGTCCAGAGTGGTTCGAAAAATATTTGGATGGGAAAATGGAAGGACAAAATTCATAGATGAGGGGGATATTAAAACGTAACTTCAAAACTTGAAATATTAATTATATGATAATACCAATCCATATCGTTATAAAGACAGTGTTTTCATGTCTTCGTGAGTTGGACGTGTTCACATTTACTTGTGACTAAACAACAACTCGTTTTAAAATAATATGGGGGAGCGACCTCAAAGTGAACATTGTTTAACGTTTTAAATAAATCAGCCTTATAGTGAGTTTCACCCGAACAACATTCCACCCGGAAAATTTGATATTACACTTTTCGCCTATTGCGAGTTTCACCCGAAATTTTATGATCAAAAATTCCACTTATTGTGAACATTCATTTCGGGCGGAATGTAATGTCATTTTCACTTCTTTTTTTTAGGCGGAAACTCACAATAGCCTTCAAAATTCCGGGCGAATACAACATTTTACTGTGAAATATTTTTCGGGTGAAACTCACAATAAGGCTGTATATAATTTATAAAGCAAACTTTGACAGTTCAAGGTGCAAACAGGTGGACATAGAGCCTGTTTAGATTGAGTACGGACTGGTGAGTCTCATCGTGTTTACATTAGAAACTTTGAGGCCCCTCAAAATAAATTAAAACAAAAATAAAAATTCAACACTTAACTCAGAAAAAATATATAAGGTCTTTATAAGATTGACAGTAGCACCTTTGCGTCTGCATTATCATCACAGGCATTTCGTCCCTGTTTAAATATATTGACACATGTGGCAATTCACACTATTTGGAACATCCACCAGACTTCAGTGCCAAACAAGTAAAAAAAAAATTAATAGTTTGACAGAAAAATATGTAGGGAAAACAAAAACATGTGATTGTGATTGGTCCGTATGCGAAGTCATCCATACGTTGTTGAATATGTGCACGGATCCACAACGGCCTAGTTTCCTTGAAGGGTTTGAGCTTAGTATAAGGTGGTCGAAAATTGGGCGCTACATTTTGATTTTGGCCAGCCGCACCTATCCTTTGCACAAATCATTTTTAAACAGTAATGAAAATCATTTTAAAATATAAAGTTTTATATATCTTTAACATAAAACACACTTTATTGTACGATCAGTTTATGCATTGAGCATCTGCTTAATCATTGTTAATTTATCGTTAGTTTATTTCAGCGTTGGTTTATCTTTTAGTTAAAGAAATATAAGGTTTCTATTATAAGTTTGCACATATCGCTTACAGGCTACAAAATATAAACTTTCAAACCTATATACAAAAACCAAAATACAAACATATACTACATACTTGCTGTCCGATCTCTCTCATATAGGTATAATAGTATTTTAGCAAATACTAAAATGCTATATGTCGTGTCAATATACCCATTAACTACAAATATATAATCAAGATACACTCCACTCATCCACGTCGGCGTCGTCGTATGCAAAATCGGCAGAAGAACAAGAAACACGCAAAGGCATAGATAACTCAATATTCCATCTAAGAGGTGCTTAACTTTAATGCTTATACGTGTTGTCGCAATATTTAAACTTGGACTTGTATTGTTTGCGTCAACAATTTACATCACACACGTCATCTCAGAAAGGCCTTTGCCCAAGAAGCAGACAAAATTATCTGATACTCTGATGCCATCAGCGGCAGGAATCTGTCGGACTACACACGAGTAGGCGAAGTTGACTTATCACCCTTTTGGTAATCAAATGTTAAACAATGATGCACCCCCAGCTTAGTGAAAACTAACAGCATCTCTTATTGAATATCTTAAGCCATACACAATAATGATCTATTATATTGTTTATAAGACAGAACTGACGGTGAAATATAACTGTACTGTGTCATCTGCATACATGCTATAAGTGTGTATCTGTATAGTCTTGAGAATGTTGGCTTTGGTGAAAGTTGCGCTCTACTTGTGTACTCAATTTCCATAAGGCGAAGCAGAAGACAAATATAACCAAGGCACAATATGCGATGGCGGCACAGTGATTCCTCATGTTCGACAGCTTAAAGTTCACATTTTCGTATTATGTACTCGGAATCACAAATAATCGTGTTGTGTCTCTTATTGATCTCGCGTATTTCATGTTCATTCTTTTTATTGTATTTTGAATAGTTATATGGCGCGGGCGATTCGAGCTGTCTTAAGTGTTGCAGTTGCTATTGTTGCCAAGAGGCTCATAGGTTACCCAATGTAAAATGGTTAGGTGTTGCATTCATCTTTGCCTAACCATCATTTACTGGAGCTTTCAGTTATACCCGCCATATAGCGCCAGCTAATCCAATAAGGATTGTATTTTGGATCTTTCTGCACTATCTCCCGGTTTCATAGTTGTAGCATATGATTGTATCTCTTGCGGAATATCATCTTAACATGGATTTCCGATTTGTTTCGTAAAGCAGCGTGTAGCAGCGCTTCAATGGTGTGGTGGACTACCATCACAGATGTATGAGAAAAGTAGAAGGTGCAGATGCAGATGAAAATAAAATTGATATAAAATTTACGGAGCGCGAAATGCCCTAACAATATTGAAGAATCTAAATCTGTATTACCAAGCAAGGCATTTATAGTCGATAAATTGCTCCACTGGCAAAAATGCTAAAGAAAAGTGAAATGATCACCTGTATCGCGACCAACATCATGTACTCGTACATCAACGTTCGTCAGAGTGGCGGAGTTTTGTTACTGAACGTACCGAATATACATAAATGCAAACTATGGTAACGTTAACGTGTGACACGCAATGTGTTATGCGTAATGAACGTGTGACACGGAACGTATTACACGTTAGACCTTACGTTTTAAGTTTACCCGCTACCTCGGCATAGATGTATATAATATCAAATATTTTGTTTTTGATAGTAAAAACAGTGAGTGGCACCAAATAAAAAGAAATGATGAATATTTCCTTAGTTGTTGATTTTGTGAAATGTCTATTTTCTCTAATGCAACCGAGCCAACTCTGCGTTTCAAACATGTTTTTGCAGACGGCTGTGCTTCATCATTGTATTAAGTAATATTATCTCGTTTATTTGATGTTTAGCTCTTTCAAAAACTACGTGTTTTGATATACTTTTCGTTTTCAATACTTTCGGAATCGATCGGTTTGGGATCAATTTGAATTTTATGTCCGAATTCGAATCGATAAAATTCTTAAAATGCTAAATTCTTTTTTTTTTCTTTAATTTATGCATTTTGTTTTCAAGAAATTTGACGTTTCGAATTTGGTTTTAGCTGACTTCGACAAAAAGTTTGAATACTGGCTAACCAAATAATTTTTGGTTCTTAACCGCATAATTCGATAGTTGAAAATAATAAAATTTTCAATAATCATGCCGATTATGGAATTTGCAATTCTGGATTCGCAGTGCAGTGCACTCGTTCCTCTCTACTCATTCGCCATGAAAAGAAAAGAGAACACAGCACTGTAAATTACCGCGAATCCATTATTGCGAATTCCATAATCGGCACGAATATGTATAGTTTAAACGCAGAGCAGTTATTTTAAAATTACCGCTTGTCATTCGGCAAAATTAATTCTGTTTTTACTAATAGACCCTCTACAAATCGAAAACAGGAAGCATTCATTAAAAACAACGCCCATTTTACATCAAAGCCCCATTTATCATTACCATGCAAAAGAGAGACAACACCGAAATGTTGGTAGCTCTGATTTTATTGTTTTGACATTTACGTCAAGTGCAAGTCAAATTCACAAACTCCTCGCCGTCCGAAGTAAAATTTGATCATCTGCTCCTTTTTCCAATAAATTTATTTAAATTTTTAAATAAATAATGGCTGCAAAAGTAGCAAATCTTCAAGCTGTAATAAAATTATTTACTTTCCAAAAAAAAATCTATTATAAATTCATTATTTCGTTAAAATATTTAATTTCGCCGCTATTAACCTCTTCTCTTTTGCGACATTCCCCGCACACAGGACGATGTTCACATCTCATTTGAGGATCAACAAAAAATTAATCGTTTTGCCAAGCATAATGCTCGTATGGATGATCTCAAAGCCGAGCTAGAACAAAGGAACAATGAATTGAAGAATCTGGAAGAGGCATGCGAAGAAATCGAATTGTTCGATGAAGATGAAATGATTCCATTTTTGTTCGGAGAAGTCTTTTTGTCACACAATCTATCAAGAACTCAGGTAATAACATCAAGTAACAAATATATAAAAAAAACCAATAAGTTTATATTTTTTTTTGTTTCCTCTCAAAAGGAACTTCTTGCTGAGGCTAAAGAAAAAATCAAACTGGAAGCTAAAAACATCGAGAAGCAAAGCAACGAAATCAAATCGGAAATGGCAGAACTAAAAGCGCATTTATACCAGCGATTTGGAAGCAACATTTCCCTGGAGAGCGATGATTAAGTCTTTGCTGATGGACATAGAGGAATTAATCGCAGATCATTCTTATGACATTTAATACACGTTATATTTATTGGGAATTTTTAAGAATAACATTCATTAAAACAAAATAAATTAAAAACAAACGCTTAGAACCGAAGAACTGTTTTGTGACTCATCATGCATTTTTGAGTCTTTCTCAATGGATCATATTTTATTTTAAATTATACATTTTTCAGGGGGAATTTGAGTCTTTCTCAACGGATATTTTTATTTTAGTTCTCATCTGCAGACGCCAAGTGAAACTTAAAATAGTTATGATTCATTTGGTAGAAAATCAATAAATTAGAGCGAAGAACGAAAGAGCAAATGCTCACATTCGAAGATGCAGACGCATGCGATGGTTGTACCTTACTTCATGTGAACATTGAGGAACCTCCAGCGGCGATACATTTGGATGGCGACTACTTAACCAGTAACTATTAAACCATCAATAAGTATTCGAAAGGCTGACCAAACGTTAAATAGAGTCAACAGCAAAATAAGGAAAGCAATAGTGTAGAATCACATCTTCACTGCTCAAAGTTTTTTTTGTCATAGCAGCTTATTATTAAAATATGCCACAATCTTTGGGCTCTCCCAATATCTCGGCCTGAATCTTTTTCACTTTCATTTTTTTAAAGAAGAGGTGCAATCAGCACGGCACCTCTTCCTTTGGAAGTAAATTATAATTATTATATTATATAATAGAGCTCCTCATATATGAATATTTCAATACTGTTCTTCTTTAAACCAATAAAATACATATTAATATAAAAAGTTTATTATACATGAATGCGTTTTTTCTTAATTACCCAATACGCTTCAAATCTACTTCTGTCTGACAAGAAAAAACAAAAGATATACCTCCGGCAGATGATCCAAGACACGCTTCCTAAAAAGATCAAAGTATTATTGGGAATGTTTGCCAATCAAACTAGGGCAGCAGAAAAGAGAACTTACTTCTAGAAAATCTTCTGAAAATGGTTGTGCATAATGTTGCCATTTCATCAATTCATTTATTTGAGGAGAATCCTTGGATGGTTCGTTAGTGTCAGCGTTAGCATTTCCACTTCCATCACAATTGCACATCAGATTTTCATGCGTGGCACAGTCACCAAAATCCATTGGAAGTCCGAACAAACCAGTCAGTTCTTCTGCTGAAAATTTCACAGAACTTTCTTTACCAAACTCCTCAGACTTCACACTTTCATCATTTTTCAAGGCACATCCACCGAGACTGGTTTTGGCGATTTGCCTTTGAAATATTTTCTCTTCTATTGTTCCCACCGTGATCAAACGATAGATTTTCACATTTTTTGTCTGTCCATCTCTCCAGATTCTCGACATTGCTTGTAGATCCGTGGCTGGATTCCAATCATTGTCGAATAAAATCAAACGTGATGCTCCGCACAAATTCAAACCAACACCTCCAGCTTTGGCACTCAACAGGAAAACCCTTGAAGTTGATTCTTCTGCATTGAATTTTGTTACTATCGTATTCCTATCAGCCGCCGCTGTGCTTCCATCCAGGCGAGATACTCCGAGATTGAGAAAGTCACAGAGTCCCTGAAGCATGTCGAGGGTTTTGGTGTGATTCGATACAAGAACAACTCGTTCGTCCAAAGACGAGATGTCAGTCAAGAAGTTTTGGACTAGTTCTAACTTGCCCGAGTCGAAAGGGCCCATCTCTGTCCAATCGGGAAGGAATTTCTCTAAGCTTTTCGTAAGAACGTTAGGTGATTTGCAACGAGAAATCAACGACGGATGATTGCAAATCTTCTTCAAAATAGTTATAATTTGAAGAGGGTTCATACTTTTGAGAATATCTTCCTTTTGAGACTCCCAAAGATCTAGAGCCCTGATCAAAAGAAATTGCTGTAGCTCAGAAGGCTTCACAAACACTACATACTCTCGCTTCTTTGGCAGATACTGTCGGTTCACAGATTGTGTTCTTCTGAGAATAAATTTCATTGATATTGCCTTAAGTTCTGCAGCTTTCTGAGAGCCTTTCAATTTAGTGTCTTCATCGGCATCTTGTGCTTGACTTTGAACGATGGGATTTTCGAATTCTTTCCTGAAATCCTGATATGAACCAAGGATTCCTGGATTCACGAAATCTACCAGAGTGAAAAACTCTTGCAGGTCGTTTTGAATTGGTGTTCCTGTAAGAATGATCTTCCTTTGGATGTTCATGCCTTGCAAAGCGATGGAAATTTTCGTGGCACTGTTCTTCAGGCGGTGGCCTTCATCGCAGATCACTAGATCGAAGTCTAGCACCTTGAATTCGTCAGAATGGCCAAGAAACATTTCATAAGAGACAATGACAAAGGGAATATGATTCTGGTGGGAGAACTGATGGAGTTTGTGTTTCGCATCGACAACAAACGCATACATGCGCTCGTTTTTCAACCATTTGTTGATTTCGTTGTTCCAATTCGATGTAAGGCTACTGGGACAGACAACGAGAACTCTTTGAATAACTCTATCGCCTCCAAACGGGCCTTGTTTGAGGAGAGTATGGCAAAGAGTCAAACATTGGAGGGTTTTTCCCAGTCCCATTTCGTCGGCTAGAATAGCTCCAAAGAAATCTGGATTTTTAAAGCCCATTACGCAATCATAGAGAAAGCAAATGCCTTCCCGCTGATGCGGACGAAGATGCTGAACCAGCAATGGTGTGACTCGCACTTCGTAAATGGGGCGATTTAGCTTGTTGAACCTTCTTTCGTCTTCCGGCCTGGGAAGAATCAAAGGCACAACATCTATGTTTGGCAGAGTTTTCGTTGTTAAAGGCCTTTTCTTTGACATCTTAGGCGCAGTTAGGTGAAGCATAGGAAAGAACATATTCTGCTGAGTTTTCTTTTTCTTCTCTTCCGGTTCATCCCATTCATCGGAAGCACCTTTAAGCATCTTTCTGTTTGCATAGAACTCTTTGAAATCTTTGACTTTTTCTTGGATCTCTACTTCCTTGCCTCCGATGACAAGAAGTGCTCCTTCCCTTAGGTCTTCCGTCTTAATTGCATTCGAGGTGCCCAAAAATTGTCCAGTCTCGCTTTTGAGAATGCAAATATTATTTGTTCTTACCTCGAGGGACCCATCGCCTTCCCAGGTTTTGTGTTTTTTTGTTGTGATCTTGCGCCAGACTATATTGTAAAGCATTTTGTTGTTCGGATCAAGATTATTTTGCGACGAACGTTTTAAATTTTCTTTACCCTTCGTAGGGGTAGAAGAAGAAATTTCATTGTGTTGGGAAGGTTTGTCGGACATTCCCGATGATGACGTCAATGTATAAACTGCATTTTCTCTTGAGTGTGAAGGTTTCATTGATGGAGCCCCAGAACGACGCATTTTTTTGAGATTCTACTTGAATTATTAAACGATAGAAAGAAATGCTTATTTTAAATATTTTTCAAGTTCGCGGGCTTTGAAACTTGAAAGTAAACATTTTTTGACAGCATAACATGACACTGCAGAGTTGCCAATTTAAAAAATTGCATAGAGGTAATTCCCATCGCTAAAGCGAGAAACGGATTGGCACAGCAACTTCAACAGCAACTTTGGCAGCAACGAAAACTTTGACATCAAAAGTCATGTAAAATAGATTACCAACGTGAACAGCGCTTTTGACAGCATAAAAACATATATAAAATTTGTCACATTTTCATTTTTTAGTGTTGATTAACCTGAAAAACTTCGCTTTAAAGTTGGCATCATTTGCACAGCGACATCGAATTTAGGGTTTAGGTCTTACGTTGATGTCGATGTCAATGTTGCTGTGTTAATGTATTCAAAGCCATTTAAAACCACTAGCTCTAAAATGAGTGATGCGGTTGTCAAAATTGCTGTTGAAGTTGGTGTGCCAATCTGTTATGCTTATGCTGCATTTACACGACTGACAAATTGGCAGTATTCTGGCATTTAACTGTCAAAAAAATGACAGAACAATGGAAAAATTCATTCTTTTTGCAGTATAGTGACAGAAAAATTCCAATTTGTCAGTCGTGTAAATGCAGCATAAAGGCTCTCCCAAAGCGAATATTTCAGAACGACGACGAAACTTTCGCCTGTCTTAATTTATTTACATGGAGATTAATAGGAGCACCCACACTGGCGCGATGCGAATCTTCGAAAATTTTTCAGTCGTCGCATATTCGCGCGAATGTTTCGCGTTGGTTTGGGACAGCCTTAAGGCCCTTGAAATTCACAAGACTTTAGCAAAGCCCGCATGGAATTAGTTTTTGTTGCATTTGACTTGTAAGTTACTTAGCCCTAACATCATTTTTTTGTTTAATATTCTCCTGGCTTGTCAAAAAACGCCAAATCATTTGGCCAAGCAATAAATGAGTTTTTGAAATGAAAAACAAATCTACATCTTCCGTTTTTCGCTTGGAGATTTCTAAATTAAAAGACAGAATATTACTTGTAACAGCCAAATCGGAGGATTTTTGAGTAAAAGAAATGACATTTAATATTTTGGTATAAGTGGCTGGCAAATTTGGCTCTCACCTTGCTGCTCTTCTTCTTTCGAAAACTCTTCAATTGACAGGCAAGCAGCTAAATTTTAGTTTACAGTTGCCGCGCAAAAAAAAGTGTATGCAAAAATGTTCGCACTTCAAAACTATTGAGGTGAATACAAACATATTTGTTGGCACGCTTGGTTAACTGTTATATGCAAAAAATACTAATTGCTGTCATGAAATTCCATGACATTCAGTTTCACTGTTAAGAGCAATTTCCAAAAAATACCATTTTGCTTGGATTTATAAAATTAAACAAGCATTTATAAGGACCAACAATGGATGGCAGTAGTGATTTGTTATTTGCAAGGTTGGCTATAACCTTAATTGTCTCCGTATTTAATTTAAAAAGAAGGCAAAATCGTCAATATTGGATAGATCTATATTTGCGCTCTTGACATTTGTTTATGTTATTTATACTCACAAAGCACAAACCAATAGGTTTTTTTAATTTCTTTATTTTGTTTTTAAACTCAGAAGCACGAAACACGAAAAACGCGAATGAATACCTGAAAATATCACTGTAAAATAATTGACCGGCAATTTTTTTTGCGTACGAGGTTAATAACATTTTGTTTGCAATGTTGGTTACACTTCCGAAAAAAATGTATATCCACCTCACATTATATGAAAATAATTGTTTTACATTTTTACTCCTTTGAGTAAAAATGTAAAATGTAAACATTTTTCACCTTGGATTTTATACAAAATAATGCATATACCTAATAGTTGAAAAATTGTTTTTGTTCTTCGAAAATAGTCAAGCATTGTGCCGAATTTCCCCCTTTCAAATGCAACTCTATCTTTCAGTTTTACAAACGTAGTATGTCCACGGCCTAAATATTGTAAGAACTAAAAAGTGTCATAACTGAAATTGCTCAAATGCTGAATAGAGCTTACGCTGAATGGAAAGCAGAAATACTTGGAATGAATTTTTCCAATTGGGATAAACTGCCAAATTGCTCACCATTCACGAATAAAATTATAAAACCGATGAATCTTTTCTGTTTCTGACAGACGCAGACGCCGGCTGTCGCAACGAACAGTGTACGTAAGTGTGGGTAAAAAAAAAGAAGCAAAAGAAATTCCAGCAAATGCAAAAAATATATAAAAAAGATTTTTAGATTTTTTTCTAAAGCATTAAGTTTCTGAATTAAAATCTATATACCACGGTGAATGTTTATAAATTATAGTCAAATTTCTAAGAATCCAGTTTTTCATACGGCTGTGTATCGCGAAAATAAAAAAAAATTGCAAATCGCGCGTTCGGCCCACTCCCTGAATACAGAAGAAACGAAAATTTCTGAAGCAAATTTTGAGTCAAATTAAATCGAAAAAAGTAAAATACAAAAACCGTAGAGCAAAGTTTCAATATTCTTAACTTTCTTTTTTTACTTCTCTTCTCTCTGGTTGCTGGTTAAAATATTTTGCCACCATAGAGACATCCATTCAATATAAAAGTTTTTTCTGTAGTACCTATTGTTTTAATTTTCCACAGCAAATTCGGTGTTAATTTTCTTATAATTCTCTTCATTCGTTGTCTTCTTTATGATTTTTTTTTAAATTATTTTTGTGACATAATTTGTTTCAGTTTTTGCCAATCTTTCAACTTCCCACATTTTTTCGCGATAGTGTGCTTTTAAATACCTCCACCACGTTCACGGCGAATTCATCGAAATCGACTGATTGACTGGAAGCAGCGAAAAAAAGCGAATAAAAACCGGATATAATCGTTTAGAACTATTTGGGATTTTTACGGTTTTTTTTTTAATTCATATATATTTTGCAAAAGCCATTAAAATTAAATTAAAAGAGCATCCAATCAAAATGATCAACATGGATATCAGCGTAACACCGAATTATTCCTACATTTTCGACTTCGAAAATGATTTCATTCATCAGCGAACACGGAAATGGATGCTGGAAAATTGGACATGGGTGTTTTACTACTGTGGCATCTATATGATGGTTATATTCGGCGGGCAACACTTTATGCAAAATAGGCCAAGGTAAGTTGTAAATGAAATAATGATTGATTGATGTAGATTAGATGTAGAGTGGGTAGGGTATGGGTGTGATGCGTGAATCTGAATTTTGTGTTCTACTGATTCTCTGATGCTATGCATCTGGAAAGGGTAGTTTTTTGTATTTGCTGGTGAATGAATGAATAAACAGCGCACATGACATGACACATGAGTATCACGCGAGCAGAAGGCAGATGGCAGAATAATCCTCATCCCCAACAAAGACCAACCCTCCAAAATGTGTCTTTTTCCTCATTTAAAAAAAATATTTGTCCCATCGACTGGATTATTACTTTTTGTTTTGGCGGCTCAAGTCACAAAAGGTAGAGCATATTGAAACACAATCTATTGGCAAGTACTCTCGCACGTTGTTATCGTTATTTCTCTATTTGATTTATGATAAAAATAAATAACGATATAACGTCCGTGTGTTTTAGGTAGCTAGTTGCTTGTACCTACTTATTATAATTTAAAAATGTATTCATTAATCTGCGGCTAGGCAAAGCAATTTTATTTCTTTAATTTTTTAGTATTTAGAGAAATATAAATTTTTTAAATTATTTTTTGAAAAGTAGGTAATGGCTATGAAATTCTTTCAACACGCTCTGCTAATATGTTTCGTTAAGACTGAAATTCTACGGGCGACGTTCTGTTTTTATTTACCTACTGGCTTCTTTCGTTGAGTAGCCAAAAATAAACTTGGTTTTCCGATTGTCATTATATATTGACTGAAAATATTGTTGAATATTTTGTTTATTAATGTAGAATCCGTTGTTACAAAAAAAAAAAATACAATTTGCCTTCCAAAAATTCCCCAACTTTCAATTTGACGTATATTAGAAAGTGAAAGTGTGTATGCAAATCGGTGTGAAATCTTGCTAAAAATGCAAGATTTGTGTTGACAGAAAAGAATCGATTTTGTTTAGAAAAAAATCGAAACAGAATGGATTCTTTTGTTGAAGGGAATTCGGGATTACATAGGTACCTACATATGTCTGTTAAGTAACTAGAAACGTCGTACGACGTAGCACAACTTGCTTTCAAATCCAATAAAAATTTTGACAAGTAGCCAAAAGTAGCAAGAAGTTGCAAATTAATAATAGTAATAGGTAGTCAAATAAATAATTCATAATAGAAAATCAACATTACCATTGGTTAGGTATACCGAATATTTCCAACAGTCGTATGGACAAAAGATATTTAATTTAGCTGGACATTTTCGACGCTGTATTAATTTGACACAATTTGGATTAATTTAATAGACAAGAAGTTTTTTACGAATTACGAAAAACTTAAATTTAAGAGTAAATATAGAAAGTACATAAAAATACAAATTTTTATTTACTGGAGGTATAAAATAAAAGCAGAATAAATGCATATTTTTATACTAAATTTACGTGCTTGCATCTAAAAATATAATCGGTCTGCAAACTAACTAAGTCAGCATTAACATAGCCCGATTTTTTAAAAGCCCATTTTTCCTTGTTGTTGTAATCGTGTGAGATTTCGAGGTACTCCTCACACGATTACAACAACATAGCATAGAAAAATCGGCATTGGAAAAATCGGGCAATGTAAATGCCGACTTAACAAATCTCAATTCCAGTAAGAGCAAACGAAGATTTAAAAAAAAACTTTTATTTTTTTCAAAAGAAATATTTTAAGCAGAGTCGAAATTTTGTTTCAGAAGGTAGGAGAATACAAAATCATGTTTTTTTTACAATTGAGCGGAAAATCTTGCCCCACGAAAGGAATCCGGCTTGATTTTTTGTCGGACACGCCTAATATGAACACAATCGACTCACTCTGATATTTAGCAGTCGTTACATCAAAACACAAATCAGTGCTCGTTGAAGTATAAATGAGAATTTTTTAATTACAAAATTAAAATGTTATTAAATTAATATATTTTTTCTCGAACTGTCCAAGCCTACTTATTTCTACGAATTTATTTTTTTTTCCATATTATTTTTGAAGGATTTTGGACAAAAACTAGTAGGTAACAAATTTCGAATTTATAGTATTTAAGTGCAAAAAAGAAGCACAGACAGAGAATTTAGCCGTCTCTTTGTCACCATAAAGTGGGAGTGAGATAAAAGTAGTTTAAAGCATTATTAGTATCAAATACTGAACTACAGCTACGTCTTTTCTTTGCGGATAGGTTTTTTCTTCACAAAATTGCGTTTTTAACTCAAAACACGCACTATTTGATATCTGGCGCAGTTTTCTTTTGAACCGACACGTACATCGACTCGATCATTGTGTTGCTGCTGATAGAAAGCAAACAATCATTCACTGAAAAATGTATTCATTTAACAAAAACAATTAGAAGTAAACGCAATATTCATCAACTTTAAAAATTATTTATGTAGCTGAAACCACAATGTGGTGGGTGTATGTAAACACATTCTGTGAGGTATTATCAAGGTCAGTGTGAATTCAGCTACGGAAAATATTTGAAATAAAATCTTTATTAGACAATTTTATAAATACAAATCAAATAAGCTCAATTAGTTTGGCTACTCCAATTTGCAAACACTAGCACTTTTGAAAAGTACTACATATGATTTTAATATTCAATTCGTTTCGGCTGGGATTTTTGGAAAATGAAGTCATACCTTTTGTATAATACTACTACTACTCACATGATCATACATACATAGCTACCACCATGGACATATCGTTATCACATATTGTTTTGTTTGTTTTTATTTTTAATCTAGATATATATAGTTGTAAATCGGTGATAAATAGATAGGAGTCATTTTGCCATGACTTGGAAAGTCATATTGAAATATTACAGTTTTTAGTTTTTTTTGAGAACATTTGAAAGCAATAATAACCGTTTTTGCGGGACTAAAACAAAGAATAAAATTTCTTCTCTATGAAGTAACACCAAAATATTATCTATAAACCAATCAAATCCCTCTATCCTCCGGTTTTTTTTTTTACTTGGTAGGTAAGCGTTGTTTGGATTGTCAAGTTATGACTCACCGTCAAACTTCCATAACTCGAACTACTATTTTCCACAAACATAGTTCGACTTATAAAGACTTCGAGTTATCCGAATTAATCATACAAATTAAAAGCGTGTTAAAATTAAACAGTTTATTGACTGAAATACATAAATATGCACACACATTAGGCCTATTTGGTAACGTGAATTTTTTCACAAATTTTCGCAATTTTTCTGTCAAAACCCATAGGAAAAAAAAAACAGTTTTCGGAAACTTGGTGAAAGTTTTAGTTACCAAACAAGCATATTATCTGCTTTTATTTAGTCTAATACTTTTTACATACACAATTATTGAATATATTCATATTTTTTATTGTTTCTTTGTCAATCTTTCGAAACATTAAAATGTGTTTCTAAGATACAAACGTGATTTTTTTCTCACAAAAAGGGATTCCACTATAGAGTTCGATGCATACCTATGTTATTTTTTTTTTTTGAATTACACAGATAATCGAGTAACAAAAGTTCGATATGAAATGATTTATGGAATTTGAACTCTTAGCTCTGCTGACACATAAAATCCTATTTGAGATTAACCGGCACATAACTTCTTTTTTCGCCAAAAAATATTCGTCCTATCAAAAAATATGTACATAAATCTATTCAAATTCAAAGCTTTTGGTATCATTTATAGTTACCTATGGCAAAATAACGCTAGATTCCATGCTAAAAGGCTAGAATCTCAATTTTGTTTAAGTTTTCCCTTGAACGACAACCTATAGATCTCACATCCCCATCCTATCCTATATCAGAAATTTAAAAAGAACTAACTAACAGCATAATTTGATCAGTACTCCAACAGTCGCCATAGCGAGAATCGCAGATAATTTTACATACATTATACACCGTTATGCCGCTTTCTTACACCCACTCCTGGATCTATCTACATCCAGAAAGACCAAAACAATTGACACACACTGATTGGCTGGTAAATGAAAACAAAAACTCCAACATTATTAATAAAATTTTAATCATCCATTTAATATTACTAATTTTTTTATTTTGAACATTTTCAATTAAACAAATACGTCGCACGTGTCCATTCAAATCAAAACAAATATATAATATTTTCGGTTTGACCTTTGAAAAGAGAGAGAGTTTACATGCGTGGGTGGATGGAGATCAAATCACCCAAATTAGACAGAAAGAGCAAATCTTTTCAATGAATGAGTCATTTTTCTGTCTTCAAATTGCAACTTTGTGAAAGTTTTTTTTTTTTTTTTTTGTTAAAGGTACATATGTACTTTAAAACATCAACGGTTAACTCTATTATACTTAAATATGCAAAAGAAAGTGAAACCCCAAATAAAAATCTTATTACAAAGAAAATAACATATACATAAGTATATACGTAGTGTAGGTATGTGGTGGCAATATATTGACACCGCTACGAATGCTGATGAAAGAAATCAGCACAATTATATAATAATAAAAGCTAATAATTTAATTCATCTTTCAGTAAGTTCATTGAGTTTTAAGATATTCTCAAATGTGTCTTAAAGTTTGTACGTATGTATTTATCTATTTAGGTACATGCATATGTGTACAAACAAACCGAACTTGATTTTTTGTTCCCAATAACGAAAAACAATAAAAAAAAAAAAAATGGTTAACGCAGACTAACAAAAAGGTCACACCTGTTTTGCCGTCCTCCAATGATCCGCAAAGAACTGCACGAGTGCGATGGTATAAAATGTAAATAAATACGAACTAACTACACAGCCACTCATAAAATTAAAGAGTCAACAACTTTCTTTTGGCGGGCAATGGTTTGGATTTCTTCCGCTTTTTTACGCGTGCGTGATAGTTGAGCATGCATAAAAAGACGTCACACGTGGAGGAGCTTTACTTTGGAATTTTCAACCAAACTCTTCGTAAAATCAACATCAAGTAAGAGGTATGAAAAATTTTAAATTTAAATGCATAATTTTTTCGTTCGTACGAAAAATCGTATAAAACTACAATAATAAAGAAATTAAGTAAATTATTAAAACATTTATTATAAATGAAATCATTAAGCTATGCGGAATTCAAGGGTTCTCCGGATTCGTAGTGTAGTGTACGTTGTTTCTATAGACTTGGACATTTTGTAACGGTTTTTTTTTTTTTTTTGCAATGGGTTTCTGAATCATTTAGTGCACTGTATGGTTAAAAGTCTGCTCTGGATTTGCACCATACATATATTTTCCATTGCCAGCGTTGGCTATTTGGTTCGTTCGCTGCGTTTGTTGTTTATTTTCTTCTTCTCTTGATTTGAGCAATTGCATTGAGGTTTGATTCGAAATATTGGCATGCCATTTTTTCATGTATAAATTGTGTATTATGTAATGAAGAGGACTGTTGGGATCGACAGTGGGGTTAAACGAGTTGAAATCGAAATTGATTAAAAAAAAGTTGTTCGAAATTATACGCAACATAATCATAAGATTTTTTTTGCTTTTACCTTTTCGGTAGGAGCTGGTTGCGTCGAATGAATTTGGTTTGCCAGTTGACACTCACGCAATGAAGATGGCATGATGGAGTATTAAAGGTCTACTTGTACACATTCACATTTATATATCATTTTTGGATCATTATTAATATCAAACGATTTTGAATACTAAGCAGCTTGAGTATGGCTATTGTTACCAATAAAATCACTTTTATGTTACTGAAAGTGAGTAACAAGTATTCGTAAAATCGTTTGAATACAACGAGAGGTTTAAAGTTTCATGATAATAGTAGATTATTTCGATTTTTGATGTGTAAACATTTATTACGGCGTTAGAGTGAATAAAAAAAGGTCGACTTTCCTCTGCGTGACGTTAAGTTACGAAAATCTGCATAATAGGATATTGGGTACGTTCAGTGACAAAAATCCGAAGATCCCCTTCAAGTAAACTATTCCGTTTTGGATCTGTGCACACAGTCAACAGAGTATGGATGACTTCGCATACGGATTCAGATATAGATCCTCAAAAGTGCGCTGGGACAAATGTTGATGTTTACTCATATTAACCGTGAGTACCGGCACCCGCACAATTTTTGTTCCTAACCTGTTTTTTGCGTCTTTGAGTAAATGAGGTTTTGACTTTTTAAACAGGGGTATAAAAAGTTTTTACTTTTTTTTAAACTCATTGAAGAAAAGATTTTATCTTAATAACTTGATTGTTTTAATGCCACACCTATTGTCACAAAATATATCTAAGGAACACAATTTGTATCTTCTTATTGAATATCAATTCTTAAACAACTCTTAGGTACACATTTGAATAGAGAAGAAGGTATGTTTTGGATAAGTGATTTGCCAAATTAAAACCTTAAATACTGGAAAAAATATTAAATATTCAAACTCAACGGCAACACCTATAACACTAAATTCTGATGAATTTTCAATCATTTTTAGCGTGTTTCTCCTTAGATTCTATAGAACAACAAGCGGATTTTAGTTTGATTATTCTGCAAATATTTGCGTAAATTGCTTATAAGTGCAAAAAAAAAAACATTATCGCTAATGACAAAAGCAATATAAATTTGCTTATAGAATTAACAAAGTATTTACCCAAATAGTGTATGTGTAGTTATATCACTAACAGACTAACGAGCTTGACTTGAGTTAAAACGTATAAATGATTTTACTTAAATTCTATAGCCAGATATTTTATAATCTTTATTTGAAGACGACTTTCCGCTTAAATCTGCTATGTTAATATGTTAATTTCTGTTAATTCAATGATGACAATTTTAACATGCACCTCTGATGAATTAAACTTTCTTGCAAGGAAATGTAATAACGTTTTTATAGTTTAAGGAATTTTGTAATGATGACCTTGAATTTGTTAACGTTTTAATTAAAAAAGAAAACACAAAGTAAAATACATTATTTTATCGATAAAGGAAATATATTTAAGAATTTCTTGATACAAACATTTTATGTAAATATTAGTAAGAACTTTTTTGAGTGTTTTGTTATTTCAGTATAATTTGAGTCGTATTTATAAGATTTAACTAGACAATATTGTCTAGTGGGAAATATACTTTATTCAATAAAAAAAAAGTCAATTCAGTCAAGGTTTAGAAGCCGATCCGCTGTCTTATTTATAATTTTTTGCCACTTGACGACTATCTAAAGTTGAAAAAGGTTGATAAATACGACTGTTTGTTTGTATTTGTGTGTTTTTATTAGAAACAAATTTGTTAGATACATAATGCAAATATGTATGGTTCTTACATATTGAATGTGTTTCTAAGGCCCAGTTCTTCATTGTTGAGTTAGACCACAAGTCAGCTTACTCTGCAAATAAATGTATCTAGGTATACAGTTAATACAAAATGCAGTTTTTTAGGGAAGGATGCATGCGGATGGAGTTAAAAACTCGGAAAATAAAAGTAGTTGTGTTTTATTTTGTTTCGTACAAGAAGTGTTAGTCTTGAATGACGCGCCTTTTTTATATTTTTTACAATAGGTGTGTTCCGCACTTAGTTTCAGACAGTTACAGACCACCAGGCTTATTCATTTTTAGTCCGAACCTGTTCCACACATAAGCAAATATTGTACTATTTCTTTCTAAAGAGAGCGCTCAAGTGAGCGTAAAACATTTCCCCTCCTTAGACTGCTTTTAAACGATGCAATTTCTTCTTGCGATTTTTAAGCAGGTGGGGGACGGGCGTATGCGGCGGCCGGTGTAAACAAAATAGCTGAGGTTGAACAAATTCCAGAGTTATCGTTCATGTGTGCTTTATTTTCATTCGTCGTCCACTCAAGTGGAATAAAAAGTGCAGAGAGATGTAACTTTTTCACTTGCACAAAGTTAACTTTTCATTAAAAATTGCAGCGTTTAAAAGCTTTTTCCAATTAGAAGGAAACTAAAAGAAAATCGAAGATTAAAAATTGCTCTCGTCTAAAAGCAGTCTTACCAGTTTAATTTTTTTTTTCACAAATATTTAACAGTATTTTAAATTTTTAAATGACGTATTTGGTATGGAAGAAACGTAATTTTAGGATTTCGAAGCCTGTTAAATAGTTAAAAGGGCTTTATAAAATCGGCCATAAGGCCGGTATTCACCCAACGCTCATATTTATCTTAATATGCTCATAAACCTATTCACACCTAAAAGTAAATATTTATGAGCGCTCGTAAGACTTATGAGTGGTCGGGACCAATCTTAAGTTATGAGCGTTCTCGCCAAAAACTTTCGAAGTCCACATGTCAACTATCATATTGCTTGAGTTTTTTCTTGTAATTTTTTTTGTTCTCATGAGGTTTTCCGTTGGTTAAATTAAATCAATTTATTTTTGATTTGGATCTGTCAAACAGCCGATTTTGACCATCTTTGTGTTCCATTGGGCAAAATAAATTGATTTGTTTTTGATTTAAAATCAATTTTGCAGATCTACATTTTTCGGCAGATTTACCCCTCCCTGTACTACCAACAACATATTTTACAGCTGTCAGTTTGCAAGTGGCTCTCATTTTCGGACTCAATAATAATAAAAACGACAGACACTCCTCTTTTTGAAAATGTAAACAAATCTAAAATTGGTTGAAAAATTACTGAGTAAAAAATCATTGAAGCCCGAAAACATTAAAAAAGGGTTTTTGACAATAAATTGAAATTTTGAGGGTCTATGAAAGTTTTCAAGTGCCATAATTTCATGTATTCAGTCATACCTATAACCTCTCCTAGGTCACTTCAAAAGTAATTTTTCACTGTAACAGTGGTATTAAAAGAAGCTATTTAAATACAATTCATTTAAGTACTTAAGTAATCAATACCAAATGTTGAGATACTTTTGAGGAATTATAAGTACCGGTACTGGTACTTTCTTTGAAATTGTAAGTAGAATTGGCATGGAACTCTACCTACTTAATTGTACTTAGATTGTACTTAAGAACCAATATATTTATTTATTTTACAGCTCTGTTTAAAACTGTCTCCGTATTAAAGTTTTGTAAGAATGCAGCAATGTACGAGTATTATATTGAAAATAAAAACAAAACACAAATGGACGCCAGCTATTACACCCCAGCCCCATACCAATTTTCTTCTCATACAAAGCAAAGGAATGAATAAAACCAGAAATAGAAGAAAAGCATGCAGAAACAAAACATAACACGAAGGCCTTTTGTTGTCAAATAAAATAAACTTCTTGTTTAATGCCACGCATACGCCTTTTATGTCATACACGCATTGTTTTAGTAACAAGAATGTACCTCTGTCGTAGTATTCTGAAGTTAAACCAAAAGGTTAAAAACTTAATTAGTGTATTTTCTTACTGTTCATACTTACAAATGGTGTACACACCTTCACGGGGTTATTCCTAGTCCTCGAGTTTCCAATATATCAGAAAGAGAGGACATGTGAATCCCAAAAAGAGTTCATGAAGAAAGAAGCTCTTTCTCTGACACAAGGTAAAATTTTGATTAAATATTTTATTTAGTTTTATTTTATTATAATTTTAGTTCAGTGAGGTATCTCGACTTGCCTACTTATTTACGACCCCCACGGTTATAACACAAATTTAAAAACAAATTGTCAAAATTGGAACTGTTATTGAGGATTAAAAAGTCTCAAAGCTTTTTCCGCTTTTTTACTCCATACTAATACCAACAATTCTCCTTGAGTTGGGAACTCACTGAATTTCAAAATTTGCATAACGACACGCTTAGTGTATTCATTTAAAACTACGTCTCAAATCTTAACCTAAAAAATTAGATAGTCTAAATTAACTAATAAGCATAAATCTAAGGACTTGTTTTTTCTTTAATTTTGTAGAACCTTCTAAAAAGCTTGCCAACTCAAAACAATTCTAAAACCTTATACAAATAAAACATGTTTGCCTACTCGACTCCGAAAAAGTTTTGCCAAAAATTTAATGTACATATTCAATGAAACCAAACCGAACCGAACAGAAAAAAAAGCAGGTTAATTAATGCAAATCTTGCGTAAACATACTTTTTTTTTATATTTGGCTGATTGTTTGTTTGCAATCCAAATAACATTGGGCAGTTGATGTCTCATTTGGGTTGTAAATATAATTTCACTGGCCCACTGACCGAATCGATTTTCGATATAAAAAAATATCTTAATTTGATTTCTTAAGCTTAACTCATATCGACATATCAAAGATGATTCAAATTTATCAAAGAATAAACAAAAATTTAAAACTTCTGCCAAGTATGTATAAATATTGCCAGTGTGAAAGGGGAAAAATCAATGGTGGGTTTGGTTGTTGGTCCAATGTCAATGTCAATGGCTTTGCTGCAGTGAGTGGTGGGTATAGCATAGAAAACTTCCTGGTATAGATATGGTGCGGTGACCATATTTTTTGAAAAAAAAATACAGAACTCGATAAAAGTGGAATGTTTGCAATGCACAAGTACATATAATTTCATCACTTCAACAATTGGCATTGACTAATCTTAGTTACGATCAAGCATCAAGCAAACATATAAACATGCCGTTTTACTCCCGGTGAGTTTGGTTTTTAAACACTTACGTATGTACCAAACTAAAGTTTTTTTTTTACTATCCACAGATATGAACAGAAAAGTCCATTGTGGAATCCGCAACATTCTACTCCCACGGACTTTAAACATTGGTGCTAAGATGTTTCTGTTGCAATTTATTATGGAATCCGCGTAATTTTGCTCCCGGGAGGTCGGTTTTTGTTTACATTTAAGGCATTGCTTCTTATACCCAATAAATGTTTTTTTTTTTGTCTGTCCAGAACACTTGTTACGGATATAAAAGGAATATTTGTCTGCAGTGAAAATGTAAGTTTGACTCCCGAATGTAAGATTGACTCCCGCCGCCGGATATGATAGTCAAGGTGATTGTATATTATCTTGTCTATAGATGATTTAAAAAAAATAAGCTGGACAAGCTTTTCAATTAAAACTAAATAAATTCTAGTCTTTGGACAACCGACGCCCACACGTAGCATTTTCCTAAAAAAATATGCTCTCTATAATATAGTGCGGATGGTCACCGCATGTTAAGAGCATCCGGTAAGCACTTGCACGTGCTGCAATGAAACCTATACGATTTTCATTCAAAACAAAAAAGTTCAGAGATGAGCCGGAGTCCAAGCGGGTTTCAAGAACAAATAATAGAAATTTATCAAAAAAAATGGTATTTTCATCCCCCAAGTAGTTTTTGCATCGTCAGCCTTTCATTGTGGGTGTTTTTTTGTAAGTACATATCTACTCTTAACGTTTTTTATTCAATTAATTTTCTTGTAAGAAACGTTTGCAAGGGACTGGTGCACCGAGATCCTTTTGACATATCACTTGAAAGTTACAAGGTCTTTTACTATTTAATTGATTGATTTAATTTAAAATGTTTCTCCTTCTGCCGGCATTCTTGAAACTAAAAACAAAAAAAAAATAAATAAAAAAAAATGTCCAACATCGATATTCAATTGAAGTGAATTTTACTGCATGTCACGTTGATTGTAATTTTTTTTTTAATTTGAATTCACTTTTATTTGAAATGCGAAATAATTGTTTTAAGAAACAATATTATTATAAAGTTTGTCTTCAACCAACCAACACTGGGCGATGTTGATTGAAATAATTCTTCTACTTGATATTGAATATTATTTTTTGAAGATTCCTTATTTATGGGCATGATAAAAAACAAACAATAATGGTTGCCTTGACATTGGCCCCATAATCTTTGGGGTTTCGATATTTTTGTTTGTTTTTTTTTTTATAGTTTTTGTTAAATTGGAGACAATTCCTAATTTATCTTGACCCGAAACCCTTGAATGAGGTGTAGTTAGTTTATTTGTTTCTTTTTGTTTGTATTTGAAGTAAATAATATTTTTTGTAAAGGTTATTTGAGTCATACACGTGTACCTAGACTTAAAACTTTATTTTAAATAACAACTATTGAGGAGAATGTGAGTGACTGGAAGTTTTGAAATTTTGTTTCTGTTTAAAGTTAAATGTTTTTTCCGTGTCGAAATGTTTCGCCCGTTATATTTGTTTGATATCGGAGGCTCCTTCACCATCAACCACCACCTGCAACTAATTTTCATTTGTATGGAAAGTGTTGGCCAACAGACTTTAATTCTTTAAGAGCCTGTCACTGTGTCACTATTTTCCAATGCGGTTGTCGACCAGAAGTTGGATCGACATGATTGATTTCAAGTTGGGGTTTTGTTTTAAATTTCACATAATTACTATTTTGTATATATACGTTCATATGTATGTACATATTACATTCTATCTACCTGTAGTTACTATTGTGGCTTAAAGCTTTAAATTATTTTCTTTTAATTCTTTTTTAAAGCGGAATAAAATTGAAAACATACATTTTATGATAAAATACCATATGGATTACACGTAATGCCTACGTTTTAAGTTAACCCTGGGTAGATGTTTAAATATCAACTAAAAATCCCAGAGTTCCTGCATTTTCAATATGTAAGTTCCGAAGATACTAGGGACTACATTATGTAGTAAAATGCATTCATTGAATGTAAATTTACAAAGGAAACTAGTTATTTTTTAAGATGTCATTCATGTCATTGTGTCTTCTGAACGTACCCTTTCCTCTCGCCGCCGCCGGTGGCCTTCGCTTTACTAAGATGAAAAATAAAAGGAAAAAAAAATGATATCGTTGCTACTTTTCATTGTAATAATACTCAAAAAAAAGCACTCGGCATAAAAAAGAAATTGATTTGAGTGTTCAACTAATTATATAAAATTATACATAGTAGCCCTTATAGACAATAATATACTCGTATGTAATTTAGGATAATCAATTTGCTGCACTAACGGAATGTGGGTTTTATGTATGTATGTATTCACGACTTGAAGAATTCAAATGAAAAAAAAATCCCACCATTTCATTTATACATATGTAGTTATTATGTTCGTTATTAAATTATTTATGAAACCGTTATTCATTGACCCCTGGCATGCGTTCAATAGCAATTAATGAGAGTTCGTGTTTTATTTTTTTTTTTAACAAACTTACGCATTTGACAGCTAATCAAAACGAATGACAGCTGATAGGAAATTGTATTGTACAGTGCATTGACTTATTATATATGGACTGCTAGTTGGTTGTCAATTCCATACATAACCTGCGGAGATGATGGTTCCAGTTCTCAAAGCGAAATCAGCGACAAGTTCAGGCCTACCGACAATAATAAATACTATTTTTAGCGCCATCTGTTACATACTTCGCCTTAGAATGAAATTTCATTCATAGAAGGTAAGGCCATCTATGGTCATAGGAAGTCACCGATCGGCGTAGTGTAGGGGGAGTACTGACAAAAATCCTTTTTTGATTTATTTTATAAAACCTTTGATTTTAGAGTCATATTCGAAATAAAAGATTTTTCAATGAAATTTATTTTCTCTATTTCAAGAGATGTAGTGAAGGAAGATATTTTTAAAACATTATTTCAAGGAAAAATTCGTACAATCGTATTTATAAACGCCGTCTTACTTTAGACGGCCGTCCAAGTTATAAAAAACATTTTTAATGTCTGGAGTTTTCTAACTTTTTACCTACCTTAAGACAATGGAATATATTGTCTAAACCTGCAATATTGCAATATTTTTTGTATATATCAAATAAAGTATTTTCCAACTATTTCGAAATAATTATAAATATAAAGTCAAAAATCTAATAAATACGACTCGCCCACTAGGCAACTGCCGAGCAGCTTTGTAGATATCTTATTTTTCTTGAAAACGTCCGTATTTTTTTTTAATTATAACTTATTCATAGGTTCATTCCTTCATTTTAAAATTCTGATTTTTGTGCATTTCAGTCCAAAGTTCAGTGAAAGTTCATAAAAAAACAATAAAATTGTACAAAAATGCCCAAAAATTTGGAGTAAAGGAACGAACCTTACTTTTAATTTATCAGTAAAATTTATCTCAACCGAAATTGTAGAGGATTAGAATTCCCTTTAAAAACGCGCTTAAACTGTGTACTTAAAACTACTAGGCGTTTTTTTTTTGCAAGTCCATGTGGAGTTGTCGAAAAAACAAAATCGGAACTAATTGTTTTACACGTAAATACAACAACAACTTAAATCTATATGGACTTAGCTAAGTCCAGATAATTATCGGGACTTACGTACTGTAAGTAAGAAGTCCCGATGTCGTTTTTTCGACAAATCCATATGGACTTGCAAAAAACACGCCTACTAAATATATTCAATATTCTTAGCAAAAAGTGTAAAGCAAAATACTACCTCTACTCATTTACTTTTCAAATCTGCCAGCTTCTACTAATTTTATTTTATTTTATGAACTTCGACATGACTAAAATTTGTATGAATTAACAGTTTTGAAAATTAGGCGAGAAATTGTTTGTAAAAAAAAGGAAATTTTCGGATTTGGTTAAGGGATTTTTTTTTCAAATAACCCTTAGCACTGGCTTGAAATTTATTGTTTGTTTTTATTTTGCAATTCAGTTTCAGAATTCTTCTCGATGATGTTTGTTTATTAGTTTGTTGTTATTAATTAAAAAAAGTATGAAAACAAAGTTGAATCATTGCGAAACTAATTAACAATAGCAACCAATGAAATCAACAAACAGCGGTAATGGTTATCGATTAAAGTGAAAGAAAATTTTATTTACTCCTAGACAAGAAGTAAAAAATCTCAGTCACGTTCAGCGTCACACAACGTGAAGGATGTCGGAAAGACAGAATGCATGTATTGAAGAAATTATAATATACAATTCGTAATTCATTTGTGTGAGGTGTTTTTCAGATAAAAATATTATTATAAATACTATCTGCACTATCGACGGAAGGTAAAGGTTGGAAGTAAAGTTTCAATTTTGGTATTAATGACATCCCAAAAAATAACTAGTTTCCTTTGTAAAATTTGCGTTCAATGAAAGCACTTGACTACATAAATGTAGTCCCTTGTGTCTGCTGAACGTATCCAATGAAAATTGAAATCAGATGGAAAAAAATCTTTCAAAAAAATCCTCGATATAAATGTCAAACAGTAGTATCTGTATTTTCCGATAGGACTGAACTCGGCGCTTGTAACGCATAGCTTAAAGTGGCGTCAACGTGAAGTTGGCTCCTGGCAGTCCATATATAATAAGTCAATGGTACAGTGTGCTCAAATTGGTGTGTGATGTTTTGACACACAAATCAAAATGCAGAAGTTCGTTTCGTTAACAATGAAGCTAAATTCAGTTGTTGTCAAATATTCGTAACAATGGTTGGTAGCATCGAGTGTTTTATAATTACTGACTCTGACAGAAGCATAATAAACTACTCAAAATAGAATTTTGTCGAAGAATAACGCATTATGTTATCATGTCGGTGGGTCGCGACAAACCATCCGAAACGTATGTGAACGCTTCCAGGAAACTGGGAATATGTCTAGGAGACCTGGATCTGGAAGAAGTAGAGCCACAACTGCACAGGATGACCGGTACATCAGGTAAAGTGCATGTTTGGATGGTCAACGTTCCAGAGTGCGTGTTTTTTTCGAATCAAATTGATAAGGGCGCATCGGGCAGTGCGTTTAAAGTAGATGCTCGAGTGTTCAGACTGGAAAATTAATAACTCGATGACTGTACCTACTCTTTACAGACAAATGTAAGGACAAGTTTTTCAGTGATGTCAAACGAGTACACGTGTAGGTAAAACAATGCGAAGTTTTCTATGTATCCATAGAACTGATGATTTTTGGGGCCCAAATGTTATCATAGATTAGCTGTGTTTTTTGCAAGCCCGGAGGGAAATAGTTAAAAAAAAAAACGACCTCGGAGATTAGGGACGCCATTACAGAAACAAAATAGAGTTTCCAGCATACAAACTATTGATAACAAGTATGCAATTCACGCCGGTAACACAGTTTATCCCCGTGATTAAGTTAAGCCTCGAGAATACTCCAGGCTTAGCTAATCACGAAGAGGATTAGTTGTTGTTGCATTTAACATGTTTGACAATATATCCATAAAGCAAAGCGATACATATATCTCGTCTTAGGAATTGAAATAAATATTATGGAATTTACACATATAGATAGTCTTATGGCGAATTCCTTTCAATTCGATTTCTTTTTTGAAAGGAATTCGCCATAATTGTATTCAATTTCGCACATTTACTTTGTATTAATTGTACCTACATATATGAATAATTAAAGTCCTATTTATAAGCAAAAAACTGAATGGTTTTAATTAAACCTAATTTCAAGCTATTACATATATCCGTATACCTAATATTTTCATTAAATTTGCATTCTCATTAAATTCAAAGTTTTGCTTTAAGTAAAGGTTGCATTGAAGCACTGAATTTTTGTTTCTATTATTCCTTGAATTTTAAAAGCAATATTGATTTTGATATGCTGACTGTTTTCTATTAATTTTAGTTTTGCAAATCAATTAGAAGTTTTGCGATTTTGAAAAAAACCCTTTAATAGGCATTTAGTAAATAATTATTTTTGTGATCTTATTTGAAATTGATCCTTTTGACCTCCAGCCCACTAATCAATTTCAAAAATGCATTTAGTATTATTTATCCATTAAAAATATCATCGACTCGTTATTGCGGCTACTACTTACAAAATGTAATAAATTATTCCTGTTTGTGTGACCTTTTGTTTAGAAATAAGACTTCTTTGTAAACAAATAGGAATAATTATTATTACCTAGGGCACGTCGTCTTTTCGCATTTGTTTTCAAAAATGAAGTCTTAACGCATATATAAATAATAAGTATTGATTTGAAGTTTGCAACAATTTAATGTCGAATTTCTTTCGATTTTTTTCTAAACCGAATCGATTTATTTCTGTCAATTGAAAGGAATTCGTAGAAGAATCGATTTTTTTATGTCCCTCAACTTAGCAGAGCAAAGTGGGCAGAACAAATTTTTTTTGATGGCATAATTAGGCGCTAATTAAGTGCTAATTAAGTACCCAAAAATAAAATTAAGTGCTCCAGTACTTTTGGTAAAAACTAATGTTCTGCTAACTTGATTTCAAGTTAGCAGAGCAATTACCTAAAATGGTTAAAACAAAAGCAAAAAAAAAAAAATTTGTCTCAAATTAAAGAGCTATTTAAGTGCTCTAAGAATCAAAAAAAAAAATTTGAAAAAAAAATAATTTGCCTTCAGAAAAAAATATTTTAGTAATTTTTGAAAAAAAAAATTAATTTAAATTATTTATCCAACTTTTTAATGAAAATCTATTTTATTTCTTAAAAGAACCGCTAGCTCGAATTAAGTGCTCTATTTTCAGAAAGATTTTCCAACAATTAAGCCAAAAAAAAAAAAATAATTCATTTTCCCATACAAACCGCTGTTCTGCTAACTCAAATTCGATTTTTCTCAAACAATTCAAATTATTTTGACATAAATCTTTTTTAATTAATTAAAACCTCCGCTAGCTCGAATTAAGTACCCCATTTTCAGAAAGATTTTCCAACAATTTAGTCAAAAAAAAAAATAATTCATTTTCCCATACAAAAGGCTGTTCTGCTAACTCAAATTCGATTTTTCTCAAACAATTCAAATTATTTCGACACAAACTTTTTTTAATTAATTAAAAGCTCCGCTAGCTCGAATTAAGTACCCTATTTTCAGAAAGATTTTCCAACAATTAAGCCAAAAAAAAAAATAATTCATTTTCCCATACAAAACGCTGTTCTGCTAACTCAAATTCGATTTTTCTCAAACAATTCAAATTATTTCGACACAAATCTTTTTTGTTAATTAAAAGCTCCGCTAGCTCGAATTAAGTACCCCATTTTCAGAAAGTTTTTCCAACAATTTAGTCAAAAAAAAAAAATAATTCATTTTCCCATACAAAACGCTGTTCTGCTAACTCAAATTCGATTTTTCTCAAACAATTCAAATTATTTCGACACAAATCTTTTTTGTTAATTAAAAGCTCCGCTAGCTCGAATTAAGTACCCCATTTTCAGAAAGATTTTCCAACAATTTAGTCAAAAAAAAAAATAATTCATTTTCCCTACAAAACGCTGTTCTGCTAACTCAAATTCGATTTTTCTCAAACAATTCAAATTATTTCGACACAAATCTTTTTTGTTAATTAAAAGCTCCGCTAGCTCGAATTAAGTGCTCTATTTTCAGAAAGATTTTCCAACAATTTAGTCAAAAAAAAAAATAATTCATTTTCCCATACAAACCGCTGTTCTGCTAACTCAAATTCGATTTTTCTCAAACAATTCAAATTATTTCGACACAAATCTTTTTTGTTAATTAAAAGCTCCGCTAGCTCGAATTAAGTACCCCATTTTCAGAAAGTTTTTCCAACAATTTAGTCAAAAAAAAAAAATAATTCATTTTCCCATACAAAACGCTGTTCTGCTAACTCAAATTCGATTTTTCTCAAACAATTCAAATTATTTCGACACAAATCTTTTTTGTTAATTAAAAGCTCCGCTAGCTCGAATTAAGTACCCCATTTTCAGAAAGATTTTCCAACAATTTAGTCAAAAAAAAAAATAATTCATTTTCCCATACAAAACGCTGTTCTGCTAACTCAAATTCGATTTTTCTCAAACAATTCAAATTATTTCGACACAAATCTTTTTTGTTTATTAAAAGCTCCGCTAGCTCGAATTAAGTGCTCTATTTTCAGAAAGATTTTCCAACAATTAAGCCAAAAAAAAATATAATTCATTTTCCCATACAATAAGCTGTTCTGCTAACTCAAATTCGATTTTTCTCTAACAATTCAAATTATTTCGACACAAATCTTTTTTGTTAATTAAAAGCTCCGCTAGCTCGAATTAAGTGCTCTATTTTCAGAAAGATTTTCCAACAATTTAGTCAAAAAAAAAAAAAAATTCATTTTCCCATACAAACCGCTGTTCTGCTAACTCAAATTCGATTTTTCTCAAACAATTCAAATTATTTCGACACAAATCTTTTTTGTTAATTAAAAGCTCCGCTAGCTCGAATTAAGTACCCCATTTTCAGAAAGATTTTCCAACAATTTAGTCAAAAAAAAAAATAATTCATTTTCCCATACAATAAGCTGTTCTGCTAACTCAAATTCGATTTTTCTCAAACAATTCAAATTATTTCGACACTAATCTTTTTTGTTTATTAAAAGCTCCGCTAGCTCGAATTAAGTGCTCTATTTTCAGAAAGATTTTCCAACAATTAAGCCAAAAAAAAATATAATTCATTTTCCCATACAATAAGCTGTTCTGCTAACTCAAATTCGATTTTTCTCAAACAATTCAAATTATTTCGACACAAATCTTTTTTGTTTATTAAAAGCTCCGCTAGCTCGAATTAAGTGCTCTATTTTCAGAAAGATTTTCCAACAATTAAGCCAAAAAAAAATATAATTCATTTTCCCATACAATAAGCTGTTCTGCTAACTCAAATTCGATTTTTCTCAAACAATTCAAATTATTTCGACACAAATCTTTTTTGTTTATTAAAAGCTCCGCTAGCTCGAATTAAGTGCTCTATTTTCAGAAAGATTTTCCAACAATTAAGCCAAAAAAAAATATAATTCATTTTCCCATACAATAAGCTGTTCTGCTAACTCAAATTCGATTTTTCTCTAACAATTCAAATTATTTCGACACAAATCTTTTTTGTTAATTAAAAGCTCCGCTAGCTCGAATTAAGTGCTCTATTTTCAGAAAGATTTTCCAACAATTAAGCCAAAAAAAAATATAATTCATTTTCCCATACAATAAGCTGTTCTGCTAACTCAAATTCGATTTTTCTCTAACAATTCAAATTATTTTGACACAAATCTTTTTTAATTAACTAAAAGCTCCGCTAGCTCGAATTAAGTACCCTATTTTCAGAAAGATTTTCCAACAATTTAGTCAAAAAAAAAAATAATTCATTTTCCCATACAAAACGCTGTTCTGCTAACTCAAATTCGATTTTTCTCTAACAATTCAAATTATTTCGACACAAATCTTTTTTGTTAATTAAAAGCTCCGCTAGCTCGAATTAAGTACCCCATTTTCAGAAAGATTTTCCAACAATTTAGTCAAAAAAAAAAAAAATTCATTTTCCCATACAATAAGCTGTTCTGCTATCTTAGGTTCGATTTTTTTTCAAACTATTGAGTCGAGATTTGCCTACCGGCCGGCGCGCGGCGGCGGATGGTCCTTACCATGCGCGGCTGCATAAACAGTACTTTTACAAACCAAACCTGTAATACCTAATTGGCCTGCCTAGATTCACTTCCATTTGCATAATGTCATACCTACGTATTTATGGACATATGTACATATATAGGTAGGTATAGTTAGGTATATGTATGTACATATTATCTATGTATTATGTATTCGATTCTTCGATTTTTTTTAAGATTGAAAGGCTTGTCATTTACATGCCTACATATATGTAGGTACATAATTATGTATCATGAAACACAGGAACTACCTATGAAGGTATGTACCTAAGAGATGAAGTCCAATTTCAAAAACCCAGTAAGTAAGTAGGTATAGGTAGGTAGGTAGGTACCTATTTTATTAATGATTTGGTACCTAGTAATAGTTAGATAAACCTACATAGGTAGGTACCTACCTACCTTGAAATACATTTTATAATTAAGTAGTAATCTCATGTAGGTACCTAGGTAAGGTACCTACATAGGTACAGGTACATATGAAACATTTTTTATAGGTACAGATAGATATAGGGAATAAGAAGATCTTGGTACCTGCATAGGTAGGTATGTATTTATATCGACATAATTTTCTAGGTATACCTATGAACATTGTGTACCTACCTACCTACATAAACATTTAAAATCTAACTAGATAGTTACTTAGGTGTGTATGCTGTTTTTTGGTTTTAAATTATGTGTTTTACAAGGAAAATCGTCTTTTTTTAAATATAGGCACCTAGTTGCCTAAAGTAAAAAGACGATCATCCTTGTAAGTAATATTAACCGCAGTAAGTAGGTACCTATATATAGAGGATTGCCTTTATTTATAAAACAAATCCTACTCATATTCTCATCTTTGAAAATAAAACATCTAGGTAGGTATAGGTACTTTTTGTCACACCTTATGCTAATCACCCTTCCTATACCTATGTAGGTATAGATTTATTATTTATATGAGATACTGAAAAAAAACATATACCTAGGTAATTCGTTCTTTAAGGTACCTAGGTAGGTACCTACCTACCTACCTATTGCTAAAATAACTTCTAAAATGTTTTAATCAAATGATAAAAAACGCCACCCGCATGAATTATTGAAACAAAAAATAATGAAATTAATGTAATAGTATACCTACCTACATATACCTAGTTGTAAACCTAAAACAAATGTTTAAAAAAAAAACTTTGACGCCATTTTTAAGCATTTAATAATATGTATTTAGGTATTCACCTACATAAAAACTTATTAGCTTATTAGTGATTTCATTTTTATCCTTTAAAACCGAAACCCCATTGTATACGACAAGAGCTTACAACAAAACAAGAAATAATTATGAGCAAGAGCAAAAGATCATGAAGGTTCATACAATATCAATAACGAGCAGGAGCATGAGACCAATGCAGAACCTTCGAAAAATAAAAAAACAGTGCTCAAGCGCACAGAAGCAAAATCCTAAAAACCAACCCTCCGTGCAGCGCAAACGATTCACAATTCACATCAATGTCTTTTCGGTCTGAAAATGCAACAACAAAATGCATTACCGGACCCAGGACAAGTCACAGAGCAAACCATCTGAGTCCGCAAAATGCAAAAACAAAATACATTACCGGACCGAGAAGAAGTCAACGCAGCCAGAGGAATGACGATTAACATCATCATCGCCACTCGAGTAGCGGTTGTTGCGACCGAGAAATAGGAATTTCTCGTATAAGAGCTATCACAGGCAAACCAACCCTTTGGTATCCAGCGCAATGACGATGAGATCATCACCACCTGATGAACGGTGGTTGCGACCGAGAAATACGAAATGCCACGTATACTGCTAAGGATCGCAGCACAGAGCAACACGAGCAACGAATTATCTTGGGTCCGGTAATGCATTTTGTTGTTGCATTTTCAGACCGAAAAGACATTGATGTGAATTGTGAATCGTTTGCGCTGCACGGAGGGTTGGTTTTTAGGATTTTGCTTCTGTGCGCTTGAGCACTGTTTTTTTATTTTTCGAAGGTTCTGCATTGGTCTCATGCTCCTGCTCGTTATTGATATTGTATGAACCTTCATGATCTTTTGCTCTTGCTCATAATTATTTCTTGTTTTGTTGTAAGCTCTTGTCGTATACAATGGGGTTTCGGTTTTAAAGGATAAAAATGAAATCACTAATAAGCTAATAAGTTTTTATGTAGGTGAATACCTAAATACATATTATTAAATGCTTAAAAATGGCGTCAAAGTTTTTTTTTTAAACATTTGTTTTAGGTTTACAACTAGGTATATGTAGGTAGGTATACTATTACATTAATTTCATTATTTTTTGTTTCAATAATTCATGCGGGTGGCGTTTTTTATCATTTGATTAAAACATTTTAGAAGTTATTTTAGCAATAGGTAGGTAGGTAGGTACCTACCTAGGTACCTTAAAGAACGAATTACCTAGGTATATGTTTTTTTTCAGTATCTCATATAAATAATAAATCTATACCTACATAGGTATAGGAAGGGTGATTAGCATAAGGTGTGACAAAAAGTACCTATACCTACCTAGATGTTTTATTTTCAAAGATGAGAATATGAGTAGGATTTGTTTTATAAATAAAGGCAATCCTCTATATATAGGTACCTACTTACTGCGGTTAATATTACTTACAAGGATGATCGTCTTTTTACTTTAGGCAACTAGGTGCCTATATTTAAAAAAAGACGATTTTCCTTGTAAAACACATAATTTAAAACCAAAAAACAGCATACACACCTAAGTAACTATCTAGTTAGATTTTAAATGTTTATGTAGGTAGGTAGGTACACAATGTTCATAGGTATACCTAGAAAATTATGTCGATATAAATACATACCTACCTATGCAGGTACCAAGATCTTCTTATTCCCTATATCTATCTGTACCTATAAAAAATGTTTCATATGTACCTGTACCTATGTAGGTACCTTACCTAGGTACCTACATGAGATTACTACTTAATTATAAAATGTATTTCAAGGTAGGTAGGTACCTACCTATGTAGGTTTATCTAACTATTACTAGGTACCAAATCATTAATAAAATAGGTACCTACCTACCTACCTATACCTACTTACTTACTGGGTTTTTGAAATTGGACTTCATCTCTTAGGTACATACCTTCATAGGTAGTTCCTGTGTTTCATGATACATAATTATGTACCTACATATATGTAGGCATGTAAATGACAAGCCTTTCAATCTTAAAAAAAATCGAAGAATCGAATACATAATACATAGATAATATGTACATACATATACCTAACTATACCTACCTATATATGTACATATGTCCATAAATACGTAGGTATGACATTATGCAAATGGAAGTGAATCTAGGCAGGCCAATTAGGTATTACAGGTTTGGTTTGTAAAAGTACTGTTTATGCAGCCGCGCATGGTAAGGACCATCCGCCGCCGCGCGCCGGCCGGTAGGCAAATCTCGACTCAATAGTTTGAAAAAAAATCGAACCTAAGATAGCAGAACAGCTTATTGTATGGGAAAATGAATTTTTTTTTTTTTGACTAAATTGTTGGAAAATCTTTCTGAAAATGGGGTACTTAATTCGAGCTAGCGGAGCTTTTAATTAACAAAAAAGATTTGTGTCGAAATAATTTGAATTGTTAGAGAAAAATCGAATTTGAGTTTGCAGAACAGCGTTTTGTATGGGAAAATGAATTATTTTTTTTTTTGACTAAATTGTTGGAAAATCTTTCTGAAAATAGGGTACTTAATTCGAGCTAGCGGAGCTTTTAGTTAATTAAAAAAGATTTGTGTCAAAATAATTTGAATTGTTAGAGAAAAATCGAATTTGAGTTAGCAGAACAGCGGTTTGTATGGGAAAATGAATTTTTTTTTTTTTTTGACTAAATTGTTGGAAAATCTTTCTGAAAATAGAGCACTTAATTCGAGCTAGCGGAGCTTTTAATTAACAAAAAAGATTTGTGTCGAAATAATTTGAATTGTTTGAGAAAAATCGAATTTGAGTTAGCAGAACAGCTTATTGTATGGGAAAATGAATTATTTTTTTTTTTGACTAAATTGTTGGAAAATCTTTCTGAAAATGGGGTACTTAATTCGAGCTAGCGGAGCTTTTAATAAACAAAAAAGATTTGTGTCGAAATAATTTGAATTGTTTGAGAAAAATCGAATTTGAGTTAGCAGAACAGCTTATTGCATGGGAAAATGAATTATTTTTTTTTTTGACTAAATTGTTGGAAAATCTTTCTGAAAATGGGGTACTTAATTCGAGCTAGCGGAGCTTTTAATTAACAAAAAAGATTTGTGTCGAAATAATTTGAATTGTTTGAGAAAAATCGAATTTGAGTTAGCAGAACAGCGGTTTGTATGGGAAAATGAATTTTTTTTTTTTTTTGACTAAATTGTTGGAAAATCTTTCTGAAAATAGAGCACTTAATTCGAGCTAGCGGAGCTTTTAATTAACAAAAAAGATTTGTGTCGAAATAATTTGAATTGTTTGAGAAAAATCGAATTTGAGTTAGCAGAACAGCGTTTTGTATGGGAAAATGAATAATTTTTTTTTTTGACTAAATTGTTGGAAAATCTTTCTGAAAATGGGGTACTTAATTCGAGCTAGCGGAGCTTTTAATTAATTTAAAAAGATTTGTGTCAAAATAATTTGAATTGTTAGAGAAAAATCGAATTTGAGTTAGCAGAACAGCGTTTTGTATGGGAAAATGAATTATTTTTTTTTTTGACTAAATTGTTGGAAAATCTTTCTGAAAATGGGGTACTTAATTCGAGCTAGCGGAGCTTTTAATTAACAAAAAAGATTTGTGTCGAAATAATTTGAATTGTTAGAGAAAAATCGAATTTGAGTTAGCAGAACAGCTTATTGTATGGGAAAATGAATTATATTTTTTTTTGGCTTAATTGTTGGAAAATCTTTCTGAAAATGGGGTACTTAATTCGAGCTAGCGGAGCTTTTAATTAACAAAAAAGATTTGTGTCGAAATAATTTGAATTGTTAGAGAAAAATCGAATTTGAGTTAGCAGAACAGCTTATTGTATGGGAAAATGAATTATATTTTTTTTTGGCTTAATTGTTGGAAAATCTTTCTGAAAATAGAGCACTTAATTCGAGCTAGCGGAGCTTTTAATAAACAAAAAAGATTTGTGTCGAAATAATTTGAATTGTTTGAGAAAAATCGAATTTGAGTTAGCAGAACAGCTTATTGTATGGGAAAATGAATTATATTTTTTTTTGGCTTAATTGTTGGAAAATCTTTCTGAAAATAGAGCACTTAATTCGAGCTAGCGGAGCTTTTAATAAACAAAAAAGATTTGTGTCGAAATAATTTGAATTGTTTGAGAAAAATCGAATTTGAGTTAGCAGAACAGCTTATTGTATGGGAAAATGAATTATTTTTTTTTTTGACTAAATTGTTGGAAAATCTTTCTGAAAATGGGGTACTTAATTCGAGCTAGCGGAGCTTTTAATTAACAAAAAAGATTTGTGTCGAAATAATTTGAATTGTTTGAGAAAAATCGAATTTGAGTTAGCAGAACAGCGTTTTGTATGGGAAAATGAATTATTTTTTTTTTTTGACTAAATTGTTGGAAAAACTTTCTGAAAATGGGGTACTTAATTCGAGCTAGCGGAGCTTTTAATTAACAAAAAAGATTTGTGTCGAAATAATTTGAATTGTTAGAGAAAAATCGAATTTGAGTTAGCAGAACAGCTTATTGTATGGGAAAATGAATTATATTTTTTTTTGGCTTAATTGTTGGAAAATCTTTCTGAAAATAGAGCACTTAATTCGAGCTAGCGGAGCTTTTAATAAACAAAAAAGATTTGTGTCGAAATAATTTGAATTGTTTGAGAAAAATCGAATTTGAGTTAGCAGAACAGCGGTTTGTATGGGAAAATGAATTATTTTTTTTTTTTGACTAAATTGTTGGAAAATCTTTCTGAAAATAGAGCACTTAATTCGAGCTAGCGGAGCTTTTAATTAACAAAAAAGATTTGTGTCGAAATAATTTGAATTGTTTGAGAAAAATCGAATTTGAGTTAGCAGAACAGCGTTTTGTATGGGAAAATGAATTATTTTTTTTTTTGGCTTAATTGTTGGAAAATCTTTCTGAAAATAGGGTACTTAATTCGAGCTAGCGGAGCTTTTAATTAATTAAAAAAAGTTTGTGTCGAAATAATTTGAATTGTTTGAGAAAAATCGAATTTGAGTTAGCAGAACAGCCTTTTGTATGGGAAAATGAATTATTTTTTTTTTGGCTTAATTGTTGGAAAATCTTTCTGAAAATAGGGTACTTAATTCGAGCTAGCGGAGCTTTTAATTAATTAAAAAAAGTTTGTGTCGAAATAATTTGAATTGTTTGAGAAAAATCGAATTTGAGTTAGCAGAACAGCGGTTTGTATGGGAAAATGAATTATTTTTTTTTTTTGGCTTAATTGTTGGAAAATCTTTCTGAAAATAGAGCACTTAATTCGAGCTAGCGGTTCTTTTAAGAAATAAAATAGATTTTCATTAAAAAGTTGGATAAATAATTTAAATTAATTTTTTTTTTCAAAAATTACTAAAATATTTTTTTCTGAAGGCAAATTATTTTTTTTTCAAATTTTTTTTTTTGATTCTTAGAGCACTTAAATAGCTCTTTAATTTGAGACAAATTTTTTTTTTTTTGCTTTTGTTTTAACCATTTTAGGTAATTGCTCTGCTAACTTGAAATCAAGTTAGCAGAACATTAGTTTTTACCAAAAGTACTGGAGCACTTAATTTTATTTTTGGGTACTTAATTAGCACTTAATTAGCGCCTAATTATGCCATCAAAAAAAATTTGTTCTGCCCACTTTGCTCTGCTAACTTGAGGGACATGATTTTTTTTTGTGTGATTGTCTTCCCGAAATTCCTCGACTTTCAATTTGCCGTATTAGAAATGTGAAATATTTATGGTGTGTGTGCAAATCGGAGTGAAATCGATATTATTTCGAAAAAGGTTCTGAACTGAATCGATTCTTTTGCTGAAAGGAGTTCGACATAAATAACAATGATTTCATTCATCAGACAAACACTCCCTCTGTCTAAATTTTGAAATGATTTGATGTAAGCTTTCGACCAAGTCACCAATGATAGTTGCCATTGGTCTTTGATGGTGCTGGGTTCTGGTGGCATTGGTATTCTCGAGAGATTATTGGGATATGCGATCGGCAAAGGCTGTAGCGATCTATTGCGAATGCAGCTTCTCAAAGTCTTATTTTCTCACACTTATTCTTCAATTAATTTCGCATAGAAAAAAAAAGTATTGAAAATTAGTATCGAAACATAGGTACACAAAACAAGCTTACACGGTCATCCGGCGCGATGATAATGATCAGCCCTATCACAGAATCCATCGTATAACAAATCTCCGAACGGACTTCTACGCTACGAATGACGAAAAATAGTCTTCATAGAATCTGATTGAAATCAAAAAGCAATGCCTCATTCATCGTACTCACTCTCAATTTCGAAATCAAATGTCTTACGTCAAAACATTGAGAGTAATAAAAAAAACAGTGAGGGTATAAATCAAATGAAAAAAAATTTACCTGCACCATTTGGAAAAATTCCCATTTTTTCCCAACACTAACAATGAACACACGTTAAGAAGAGAATTTTTGATAATTTGTGAACATTTTTGTGAATTCAATTATCTTAGGTTAGGGGTTGATTATGGCGATCAGGAAAACATTTCTTTTGGATAGTTTAATGTGCTTACTCACAATTTGAAAAATAAAAAGGATACGAATCTATGAAAAATCACTTGAAATAATTTTTTTCGCAAACAAAATATGCGTAAATATTTTTTGATAAAAAAGCATTTATGTATTAATTTTCCTGATGACAATTCTGTACGGGAATGGAATTTTCATCAGGAATAATAAATAATTAACAAAGTGAAAAAAATAATACTAATTTCCGTAGAAAGTGAGTCAATAAACTATTTAAAAACAGAACAGAAAATATTAATATAATTCCCTACGAGTTATAATTTTTTTCTTCATGTTCCATCACTGTAAAGAAACAAATTATAGATTACTGTTGTTGATTGAAATTAGTTCTGCAATTGTTATTGATACTTAAATATAACATTCGCTTCATTTTTTATATACAGATACATATAGAAATGCATTATGAGCCTACATTTTTTTTTTATTTTTTAAGTGGAAGTTTTTTTGTGTTTAATAAAATATAGAGTGCACAAACCAGCTTACAAATACATATGTAACTATCAAATCTTTATTAAATTATTTATTTATTTTAAGTGTAAATCCTTGAAAAATACTTTCATTTCGGTGTAAACAACCAATTCCACTCTGACTACGAAAGGAATAAAGTATCGTACATAATTTGTGTTTCATTCGGATTTAATGATATCAACTACCACGACCTTCGAAATTCGTAGGAGATTTTCCACTAAGAATTTGCTACGAATGGAATCTGTGATAGATATGTTTTCATTCGTAGAAAAGTTTTTATCACGACGGAGTCTTAGATAGGGCTGATTGACTTACATACATAATTTACTTATAAAAATCAACAAAAATATTTTGTATCGACTTAATTTAAAACTACTAACAAAAAGTATATATTTGTTTAAATAATGCTATTAACCGAGATTTAAATTATTGATGTCAATCTAGTTTGAATTTTGCTTAGTACAATGGCGCGCGTACAAAATCTTCGTTTTTTTTGTTTAATTTATGTAAATGGTTCGAATATTCGCATCATTAAATATAACCTGTTTTAGTATAATTATAATTATTAACTATATATGACCGGCCTTGAAATAGGGGAACCTTTTCATGTCTTATTGAGGCGAAAACTTGATTTTGATAACTGATTTCTTTTGGTCGGGTATCTCTGTATGTATTTATTAACACTCAACAATACGAGATACCGAACTGTCGGATTATCATCAACATCTTACTGGTTATTGGTATAATAAATTCAAAAAATTGCATTAATCTTCTACAGGATGCCCTTAAGTATAATCAATTGAAAACCTGCCACTAGCTATGGTTGCCAGTGCGCCTGAAAAAAATAAATTATATTTAAAAGTGTAATAAATTTTGTAGGTACAACATTTTTTTTTTAAATACATTCACAATTAATATCTCTACAAGATTTATATAAAAAAATAAGATTTTTTAAATATACACTTTGAAAGACATGCATGTATTGTACATAGGTGTAGTACGTATAGTAAAAAGCTTTCAAAGAAGCCAGTGACAGACATAAGACGCTAGAAAAATAAGATACAAATTTTTATTGAAATCAGCCGAAGGGTTTTCGAAATAGCACCAGTATATACATAAATATAAGATAAAAATGCCAATTTTTTGTCTAGCGTAGGCAAAAGACTGGTTAGTTTTTGGTAGGGAAATTCTGCACGAGGAAAGCATTGAAAGGAAAATTTATAAAATAGGCCCTTGCCAGTAAACAACCAGTAACATTTTTTTTTAACATTAAATTAGATTAATGTTTATTTAGCGTTAAAAAATCTAGTTTAACATTTTTGTTATAATTATATTATTATATTTTACGTTATCCACTTTTATTTCTGTGACTGTGTTCGCAAATTATTCTTGTTTCTTTGTGTCCACAGTACATAACTTTATGTCATGATTACCAACAAGGTTTCAGCAATCCTACGTTGAAGTTTATTACTTGACAGATATGGAACGAACTATATTTCGACGTATATAGACTATTTAATCCAAAATGTCATTCGGACATGTCAATGACGTCTGAAGGGGCGCTTCTGTATTTTTAAATAACAGACTTTTTTTTGTTGTAAGCCCGGTGGAAATCGGTCAAAAAAAACGACTTCCTGACCTGCAATTTACATGTTAAATGCAACAACAACTAGTCCCCTTCGGGCCTAGCTAAGCGCGGAGAATTCTCGGGGCTTAACTTAAGCACGGATAAAAACTGTGTTACCGGCGTGAATCGCATACTTGTTATCGATAGTACTGAAAAGCATAAGACGTTTGATTTTTTTCCCTGCATTTTTGTATGTCAAAGTTTTTTTCTTGCGAACAACTGTCAAAATTAGAAAAAGAAAAGACAAAGATAGTTTCTGGAAAAACCTAATCTCCGATGTCGTTTATTTCAACCAAATCCCTCCGGGCTTGCAAAAAACCTTAGATGATATAATAATATGGAGTGCTCGTTCCTAATGATAGGAGGCGCTATTTCACTTTCGGTTAGGATAAAGTCTTAAAAGATATCGTACAGCTGCTATCAATTGTAAGTCATAATTTGCTTATTTTCTCTCTAAATTGTTCTAATTTGAAGTAATTCTTGAAGTAATTCTTGAAAGTGTTTGTTTATTATTTTAAAGATTTCAATATCTTCTTTTTTAGTTTTTTTCTCAAATGTGCAGAAAACTCAGTGGCCGAAACTTGAACAGCGACCCCTATGAAAGGTTCGCATTAGCACACACCCATTTCTAAGTGAAAAGAATCTATGTACTATGTTATTTAAGGTTCAAGTCTTAAATATTTTTGAATTGCACAACTGCACTCTATGTCCACTTTTATATTCACTAATTTTCTGACTATTTTATCGAAACTTTTGGTTTTTGTCATTGTTTGCCGATGGAAATTTTACTGCGCTAGCTATAAAAATACCAATAAAACAGCTCTATTATTGTTTGTTTTTCCAGGCGAGTAGAATTTTTGTTTTCTACGTCAAACCAATCAATGCATTTTTTTCTAACTAACAATAAGAACTGTCCTCAATTACTTTAATTTGAGAAAACGTCAAATTTAAACTCATTAAGTTCGTTGTGAATAATTTTCGTGATACCAGCGATAATTACGATAATTACTTTTTGTTAAAACTGCTGTTTCCGTTTATGCATATTTTTGTGTTTATTTTATTTTATTATTAGTTAAAATATATCTAATATTTATTTCATGTTTTTAAAACTGTCTTAAAATAGGGTACAGCAACCAATTGTTATTTTGATAAGAACCTAACTGCAGCCGTTCACGTTGTTTTTTTTTTTTATCACAATGTCAACGTGCTGAACAAAAACATTTGGTAATTTAATGCGCGAAATTTAGGAAGATTTGTTTTTTTTTTTTTTGGAAATAAAATGCTTTTTAGAATGCAAAAATGTTTGTGTGCTCTTGAATTAAGATATTAGCTTTAATTTTGTATTTCGTGAAATGCAAGCATTAATTTAACAGTAACAAAATAGCACCAAAAACGAATAATTTGTTAAACCAGTTTGCTTTACTAATTAATTTGATTCAATGCCCTTCCGCTTCCAGTTATTTGAATTTAAAATTAAATATTTTTGTTTGGTTTTTCAACCGATATAGTACATATATGTTTATCTCTGTACATTTATATGTTGATTTTAACTTGTTAGTATAATATTAGTTTGATTTTCCGGAACTTTATTATTTATTTTTTTCTCAAATATTTCGAAGAAATGAATGTCTTCGATAAGAATATGTAACATATAATCAATATTTAAAAAAAAATGATCATGATCATGACGTGGAATTATTGCTAGCAACACACTCTCACATTCTGGCACAATTTTCAACTCGTTATAAGAAACTGTACAAACAAGCGGTTGACTCATTTTTGAATTGTACAAGTGAATATATATTTACAATTATACGTAGGTATACATGTTATAAATTTGCTACCACCTTCTCGATTAAATTTCGCATTCATGATGACGATGAGTATCCCAACCTATTCTCTGACGTTTACGTACAAGTATAGTGATAAAATACAAAACGAACAACTGTTTTTCGATATCCATGTTAAATGAGTATTGATTACTCATATTTAAAATTTATTAACCTATCTACTTCTACATGTTTAGATATAGAAAAGTCAAAGAAAATTAAAGGTTTAGATTGAGTTAAGTTAAGAGTCGTAACATCCAAAATTTAACGCCCACATCTTCTAACCAATTAATATCTAATCGATTAAAATAAGCCTGGATTTACATTGTCCGTATCTTTCAATGCCGATTTTTCTTTGTTGTTTTAATTGTGTGAGATTTTGAGGTACATCCGACATGTTTTTTTTTTTCGGTTTAACACGAATTTTCCATTCAGCGCTGGAAAAATCGAACAAAGTTAATGCAAACTGAGCAGCAACTTCATTGTTGTGATTAACATTGATGCGCTTTTTTTTTGCTTATATTTTATACAAATTTGCTGCCTCGCTATCGATTAGGGTTGCCGCTTTTAAAAAAACTTAAAATCAAAACAATATATTTTTTTAAGTAAAGGGTTTTCCAATAAGAGGTGTTATTTTGAATAGCCCGCTATTTCGGTAGCTGTCACTTTTGAAGCTGTCATTTTTTGACATTTGACAAGTAGAAACTACGCCATTAATAAAAATGGAACGATACACGCTTCAACAACGCATTGAAATTATTAAAATTCACTATAAAAATGGTGAAAATTTGGCAGAGACGGTTCGTAAAACTAAAACATTTTTGGGTCGTCGTGAAGCACCTTGTCGGACCGCAATACAGAAATTGGTGGACGAATTCGAGCTGTTGGGACAAGTTAGTGATGTGAAGAATAAAACCCGTGCGCGTCGCTCAAGAACAACTGAGAATATTGCTGTTGTAGCCCAAAGTGTTGAAGAAAACCCAGGTTTGTCCATTCCTCGTCGTTCTTTGGAATAAGGCATTCCACAAACGTCATTACACCGTATTTTGCATAAAGACTTGGGTCTTAAGGCTTATAAAGTTCAGTTAACACAAGAACTCAAGCCGGCTGATTATCAACAACGTCGTGTCTTTGCTGATTGGGTCCTGGAAATGCATGAAAATGATCCGGAATTTCATCGAAAAATCATCTTGACTGATGAGGCCCATTTCCACCTCGGAGGCTACGTCAACAAGCAAAACTGTCGCATCTGGGGCTCGGAAAACCCAAGAGTTATTGTTGAAAAGCCTCTCCATCCTCAACGCGAGACTGTTTGGTGCGGTTTATGGTCCGGCGGGGTCATTGGACCTTACTTTTTCGAAAATGAGGCTGGAGCAAGAGTTACGGTCAATGGATTGCGCTATCGAGAGATTATTAATGATTTTTTATGGCCGGAATTGGATGGTATTGATCTGGACAACGTTTACTTTCAACAAGACGGCGCTACGTGCCACACAAGCAATGAAACCATCGATCTTTTACGGGAAAAGTTTCCGGACCGTGTTATCTCTCGAAGAGGTGATCACAATTGGCCACCGAGATCTTGTGATTTAACACCTTGCGACTTCTGCCTTTGGGGCCACGTGAAAGATAAGGTCTACGCCAACAGCCCAGCGTCGATTCAAGACCTCAAAGATGGAATTCGTGAGGCTATCGAGGACATAGGGCAGCCATTTTGCGATTTGGTTATGGAAAATTTCATGAAAAGGATATGGTCCTGTAAGCGTAGTCGTGGCGGCCATTTGGCTGATGTTGTGTTCCATTATTAACGGCATACCTTCTTCTTTATAATGAAATAAACATCCATCATTTATCTCAAAAAATGCCATTTTTCTTTGAATATCAAAATAACACCTCTTATTGGAAACCCCTTTAATATCCTACACACCGGAAATACATGCAGAAATAAAAAATGTTTATTAATTTATTCTTCAAATAAGAAGAAATATAACCATAAAAGAAACTTGTAAAAAAAATTGCTGTCAAAGCATAAAAGACTCATAAAAAAAAATACATATGTATGTACATTCATATTTAATTTAAATTTTTCTGACAAAAAAAAACTAATTGTGGGGAAAACCAAAAATCTTCTATTCAAGGGCGTAAATGAATAGGGTTAGCTCAACTTGATGACATGCCATCTATATTCAACGCAATAGTGTCACAAATATGTACACTAATGCTGTATTTACACGACTGACAAATTGTCAGTATTCTGGCAGTTAACTGTCAAAAAACTGGCAGAACAATGGAAAAATTCATTCTTTTGGCAGAAAACTACCAATTTGTCAGTCGTGTAAATTCAGCATAAGAATAAATAAGCCATAAAATTAAAGTCGTATGAACTAGACAAAGTATTCTATCAAAGAATTTTATGTGATAGTCGAAACTTTTAACAGCAATACAAATTCATGTTCTTTTTCACATACCTAGTATACGACCTAGTTGTTCTCTGATGACGATTGTTGCTTTTTTTATGTTAATTTTTCTTTTATTTTATATTTTATTTTTTCTTATAAACAAACAAATCAAAGAAGAAAATCATAATATCTGTTCATTCTTATCCGTCAACAATGTACATAATTGAATACCCAAAATAACTAAAGCTTTAATCCCTAGGCACGTTATCGTCTTGAACCAATAGGTCAAGTTTGTGCGGACCAGTCTTGCAATTTATTTACCTTTGGACTGTGATGTTTGAAGTTGTTTGGGAGCTAACTTCTAGATAACCATAAAATGTGATAGAATATAATTTTTGCATTGTCAAAAGGAAAACAAAAAATTGCCCAGTATTTATCTTCCGCAATATTATGTTGTTCAAAGTCCAAAATTAATTGAAATTTATGCCTGTATTATAAAGGGTTTTTCAACAGGGACGCTACAAAAGTAGAGCAACAGGGACAGCAAACGACGCCATATTTCTTGCCGTTCTTTTGACATTTCTCTTCAGTAAGGTTTGCCATTTCATGATGGAAAGATATACGAGCCAACAACCAGTCGAAATTATTAAAATTTACTACCGAAATTCGGAGTCATTGGCCTCAACGTTAAGAGCGCTACGTCCAATTTATGGCCGTCATAATCGTCCTAGCAGATCAAAAATTGAGCGTCTAGTGGAAAAATTTGAATCCACAGGCACAGTACAAAATGTTCCCGTGCCAGTGAGACAAAGAAATGCGGTATTGGTCAGGCAGCAACCCACACGTACTCCATGAGTCATCATTGCATCCCGAAAAAAATTACGGTTTGGTGTGGTTTATGGTCCGGCGGCGTCATTGGGCCGTACTTCTTCCGTGATGATCAAGACCGGCACGTTACTGTGAATGCTGAATGGGGATCGCTACCGTTCAATAATAACCGATTATTTTTGTCCCCAATTGGATGATATGGACTTGGAGGACATGTGGTTCCAACAGGACGGCGCCACAAGCCACACAGGGAATGTCACAATCAATTTATTGGAAACCAAGTTTGGAGAACGTGTTATCTCACGAAATGGTCCAGTCGCTTGGCCGCCTCGGTCGTGCGATTTGACGCCGTTAGACTATTTCCTGTGGGGCTACGTCAAGTCTTTGGTCTATGCCAACAAGCCAGCGACGATTGATGAACTTCGAACGTGAAATTGCAGCAGTATCGGCCGATTTATGCTTGAAAACCGTCGAAAATTGGGTTCAGCGTCTGGACTTCTGCAAGCGTGCCCGTGGTGGCCATGCAAAAGAAATCGAGTTCCATACATAATGGCATCAAATGTTCTTTCACAGAAATAAAGAATTTCATTGAATTCCAAAACCGTTTTTGTTTTATTAAAAAAAACTTTTGTAGCGCTCTTATTGAAATACCCGATATAAATCTAAATGGCGTTTTTTTGTGCAATTTTATTTAAAGCGAACAAGTGAGTACAAAAAAACACACCTAATATTATGATAGAGGGTCATTCATTTTTCGGTTTCCAAAGTAAAGCTAAATAAAACACACACATCGATGCATTTTTGATGAAAATTTTATTTCATTATAAAGTTTGGACTTTGCCATTAAGTGTGGCAGATTCGCAGCATGCGGTTCTTTTGAGGTATAGTTTTTAACCACTTTTTCACACATTTCGGGTGTTATCTCGGCCATAACTTGAGTAATGTTGGTATTTAACGCGTTTTGAGTTCGGGGATTATTCGCGTAAACACGGTCTTTTGCGTAGCCCGACAGAAAAAAATCTAACGATGTCAAATCGCATGATATTGTTGGCCAATTGACGTCGCCACAACGTGGAATTACGCGACCAGGAAACTTCTCACGCAATAAAGCCATAATTGGTCATGTTGTGTGGCTTGTTGCCCCGTCTTGTTGGAGCCACATATCATCCAAGTCATGATCTCCAATCGCCGGTCGGCCAAAAAAATCGTTCAATTGCTGTGAACGCCGGGAAATCGATAAATACGGGTCATCAGCAACACTTGCACTTGCAGCACCATTTTCTTAAAAAAAAACTTGTAATGCCTATTTCCGTTATATGCATTTTGCGCCAAAAAACATGAAACGCAGTTTTCTTATGGCGTTTTAGTTTGGTCGTCCGGATGCATTCCGAATACATCTGAAAACGTTCGTTTGGCAATCGATGACAGTTATTCTTTTGAAAATAGGATTAAAATCTTCTAAGTTAATGTTCGTCATGTTTACAATTACTAATAATCGATTGCTCACGGTCTTCAGCCACACTCGCCGCCACAGACGCAATGTTCTCCTCACTACGGATGGATGTTGTCTATTCGGTCGCGTACTATTCAAAAACGTACACAGAGGCCCGAATTTGCGGATGGTAAAGGCAATAACAGACTCGGAAGGTCGATGATACACACCATATATTCCTCGAAGCGTACGAAAAACATTTCTCACACAACGCTGATTTTCATAATACAGCTTATCATAATTTGGAGACGTTGTTGCTTGAGGTGTGAGCCTTTCCACGATGATTTGTCAAAAAAAACCTGAATAAGAATAAGACAGCACTATAAGGCCAGTTACGCGTGATCTGTCAAAAAAATATATTTGAAAAAAAAAACAAGTCTAAATGAATCACCCGTTACAATGAAATAAAAACTTCAGAATCAAAAAAAGTTTGCCAACTTATTCGTTTGGCATTCTAGATCGAACAGTTCTGGAGGGTTCTTCCGGATTACCAAACGAAAACGCTATTACAATTACGTTGGTCATTATCCAATAACGAAGTTTAATCAAAATCGTTAGAGCCGTTCTAAGTGAGCTAAAAACAAAAATTCGAATTTTCCCTCTAAGGAATCACATAAAAATGTTCTGTACGAATTTTCATGCAAATTGGACCAACTGTTTAGGCTCTATTAGGCGCACAGACCGACCGACGGACGGGATGACGAAACCCACTTTTCGGACATCTCGAACATCGTAGTGTTACGGCCATATTATTCACTCGATTCATCCAGATTAAAAATTTAAATCCAGACGTTAAGCATACAATGTCAATTTAAATACATCTGGATTTAAGTTTTAATCTGGATGTATCTAGTGAATAATATGGCGGTTAGTTTTGATTAGAACCTCGAGCAAGTGAAAAATTGGTTAAAATTGAGCGTGCTCAGTGCTCATTGGACTCCTAGTAATTTCAGATCACCAGTTTTTGATTGTAATCAGCGTATAATTGCCTAATTATCAACAAATATTTTTCTCTTGTCATTGGCCTGATTGTCGATAAAAATGATTACAAAGCTCAGGCTTTAAAGCAATCAAAAGTTAAGGCTAGTCAAGTTAAATAAATATACAAAACACGCAGAAACTTTTTGCGATGATAGCTTTTCCATTCGTCTGTTAACTCAATTTAAATAAATTTAAATAACGATTCCGCTTGGTATGCATGCATTGTTTTATTTTTTTTTTTAGTTTAATAATAATAAAAAATATTATCTGCACGAGGTTCACCGTAAAAAAAATACTTACAAAACATTTTTTGTTTCATTTTTTCTATATACTATGCCATCTTTGCTGTGCTTGTCATTGATGATAATTTTTTTTTCTTAATTGCGTTCCTTATCTTTTTAAGTATAGGCATGGTCGAATTATTCTACTACATACAAACATAGGTATGTTTGTACATGGACACTAATAAAAATTCGTTGACATAAACTCAAAGCGCGTATATTGTCAACAATACAACCGTGATGATTTAATCCATTCGCCTCCCTTACAGAGGTCGCTGACAGCAACCGGCGGGTGTTAGTAAATAAAACCCCTTGCTATAGCATTTCTTATGACATACATACTCGTACATACAAACATACATGCAAATGCACACGCCTACATTTTGTAGTTCATCTATTTAAATCAGAGTTAATATAACTTCCCAAGGCTAGATGAATCATCAAATGTACGACCAGAGCTTGAACTAATTTTATGAAGGTACTTAAGTCATAAAGAAAAGCTTTTTTTAAACTAAAAATTGAATAGATTGATACGATGCGGTGCACGAAACGCTACAACATGTAAGTTTTGGTCTAATAATAGTTCTGTTTTCAAAACGATTGCAAGCTTTTCTTTTTTTTTTAATATGTTACTTCGCAGGTCGTTTACTATGCATCGTGACATAAAATATAAAGAGAATAACGAAAACGATTGAATTTTATGATTATTTTATAGTTTGATCAGGAACGTAGCTAGAACTACAATTCGGAGGTATGTTGAAAACCGAAACAACCATCAGTAAAACTGAATTTGAAATCTCTGAATGCTTTAGTTTAATTTTGAGAAATTATGCCTGTTGGTTAACTTGCAACTTCTTGCTACTTTTGGCTACTTGTCAAAAATTTGTATGGGGTTTGAGAGCAAGTTGTGCTACGTCGTACGACGTTTCTAGTTACCAAACAGAAATATTTTTCATGCAGTTGCAATAATTCAGTTGGTACTCTTATTTCATTAAGACTCTCATTTAAATCAGCTGACAAATAAGCTGTCGCTCTGCAAAAATTAAATTAAAATACAAATACCCTGAAATTGACAAAATAATTCTCAAATGTAAACCCAAACTGACAGTAAATTTGCTAATACGTTGCTCTCACCTCTTACGAGCAATTTGTCGAAATTATTCAATTTCCCATACGGTGAAGCAATTTCACACGAAGAAAGAAGTTATTGAAGATTGTTTGACGTTTTCTTTTAAGTTCTTCAAAAATCTCTTATACCTTTCACACGAAGAAACAAAATTATAGTGCATGATTACATGGGTCGTTTTACTGAAGAGCGCATCGCATGAGAAAGGTAGATTTTATGTGCGTAAAAAAGTGAAGGTAGATTCCACCTTCTCTTTTTTACGCACATAAAATCTACCTCTCTCACGCGATGCGCTCTTCAGTAAAACGACCCATGTAATCAGCCACATAGAGATTTTCTCTTTTCGGTTTAACACACACTACGTTAAGTGTGAAAAGGAATGTCAAAAAAGATCGCCTCAATTGATCAATTGATGGAATCATAAAAAAGTATGTCCTATTAATTGCTAGGAACAAGATCCCATATGCCATAAAGGGAAGTTGTCAAACAAAATTGTCTCACTTGTAGTGTGGGCACTTTGGTTAATTTTGAAATTGAGTTCTCGTAATTGCGCAATTTTAGGCTCATTTAAATAATTTTTAAATTGAGCTCTGGAAATTCCGCACAAAAATTCCTCACCAAATAGCAATATATCCCTCTCTCGTTTATTCATAAACGTCAAAACCATCAATTTGTGGAAACTGACATTTGTTTATTTATTTTCTAAAACAAATACTGGCATTGTGTGCGGTATATTGAAATAAGTATTATTGTTATTAAAATTACACTTTAAGTATCAAAATTCAGCCGAATTTCTTTAAATATTAAAAAAAAAAAACATTTTAATTTTCGCTTCCCAACTTGCTGTTATTTTTGACATTGACAGATTCGAAAATGTCTCTATCTTAGGCTCAGGGGAAGATACTAAATTATACTCGCACTTAGCAAATTATGAATAGCTTGCAAACAAAAAAATAAAACATTTGAGCCAGCCGCCCGTCCATAAGCCCAAAATGGCCATTGACATTTTTGGTGTGTTTTTTTTTTCTTAAATTTCATTTCAAAGTTATATTCCTCGACAAAAAAAAACTAAATACCTACTAGAAAGTATGTATATTCCAAGTAAAAATATAATGAATCATTCGTTATCTATAAACATGAGATAGTAGACAAATTTTATCATGAGCTGTTTGTGATCTCACATGATAAACTGATTGTAAATTATTGTCCGTGGATAGCAAATCGTATGATTTTTAATAATGAGGGAGCAAAGGTATCGCGATTTAAATGTGGTAGTTCACGATATGAATTTTTGTTTTATCGTGCTGTTGAGATGTTTTGGAATATTGAAATATCAGGCCATTTAATTTAAGGTTTTTGATAGATTCAAGTTCAAAGGTTTATTAAAGCTTTATGATTTGTGGAAAATAATAACAAACGGGTATTACTTTTGTAATCTTTTTCGTAAGTCCCCTTTTACACACAGAAACTGAGTTTCCCAGCAACTTTCAGTTTTTTAGCAGATAAAGGGACGTAGTGTGGGGATTGAACAAACAATGTTCTTATAGGTATACAAGAATAGGTATACAAGAAAGAAGAAAGAAAATCTCTTAAAAATATAAATCTCATATAGAAAAAAAAAAACAGCCACAAAATCAGGCCATATCACACCAAATGTCATAATAATTATTACCAGATACATAATTTGGGCGCTTTCCAAACAGTTGTGGTATCGTAATTCCATTTGGAAATTGGAAACTGTCATTTAAGGTGGAGACATATTTATGGGAACAAAAAACTTTTTACAAATGTCAATTACCAAATGTTTAAGTAAATTTCTTATAAAAGTGTTTTTCTTTTAAGCGATTGTCTTATACAAAATGGCGCAAAAATTGTCACCCTATTGAAAGAAGCTATAATTTTTGCAAATGCTGGCAAATGTCAATTCTAATTTCATATTAGGTATGTTTAGGTATGTTTAGTAAGAATTTGCACAAATTTTTACAAAATTGCACAATTTGTTACAAATTCCTGTTTGTTAACTCGAAAAAGTTGCACCGAGAGAGCACATCGAGAGAGAAAAAAAAATTGGGTGAGTGCCGGGACTCACTGTTAATATGTGTAAACATCAACGTGCGCGGATCCAAAACGGACTTGCTTTTGCTTGAAGGGGATCTTAAGATTTCTTTCACTGAACGCACTCATCCTAGTATACAGATCGTTACGTTGCACACCGTAACGTTGCACGACGTAACGTTGCACACGAACGTTCACGTTTTTTTTTCACTCTACCGCCAGCATAGATGTTTACACATCAAAAATTTCCCCTCCATTGGATAACTTACGAATTTTTGCTACATAAATTTCTGTGTGCAAGATGAGTAAAGACTGTCAAAACACCCAGCTGTTAGCATCTTTTGCTTTTAATTTGAAATTGTGGTTTCTGATATGTGTATAAATAATAAATAACTTGGGAAATTTATAATTTATGTAATTTTTTTTTTAAATTAAACGCAAATTGTTAACAAAACCAGACTTTTGGCATGTGATTGTTGATGTGAGGAGTAAAATTCTGACGTTTTGTACACAAAAATGGCAGTAAAATTTCCTTTGGCAAACAAAAACAAAGAATGTCGATAAATTAGCCAGTAAAAGAGTGGATATAAAAGTGGTTATACATAGTTAGATTTTTGAATATGAAGATGGCGCTCTTGAAAAGTATTCATGACTTGAACCTTAATGTTGTTTTTTACGCACAAAATGGATGTGATCTATGATATTTGTAGTTTGGTGGAGACAAAATGGATGTGAACTATGATTAGTGTAGCGAACACAGCCTAAAGTTGCTAAAGCGTTTTATTAACACAGCCAAAGTGTTTTATTGGTACTTGATTATTGCGCTAGCTATAAATTACCAATAAAACACAGCATTTATTTTAAGTTTCTCCGTTTTTGAGAAATTTGTTCTCACTTTGGTATTTTGGCAGGTTTTACACATTTTGCTGAAAAAAGATACGGTCTGCTATTTTCGAAGTAAATAGATACAAAATAAAATTTCTTGTTGACGTGTGCGAGTGTTTTGTATCTGTTTACTTCACGAATGTCAAAGTAGAAGTGACATTTGCCGCCATTTTCAAAAAAATTATAGCACCTTCCGATAGGGTGACAGTTTTTGCGCAACCTTGTAAATGTACGTTAATTTTAAGGAAAACTTGACGAAAAAGACAAGGTGTTTTGGATTGCGAGTTGTAAGCGAGTTTTTATAATACATTTATGTATATGTATTTAACCGTATTAGACATGTTGGTAAATCAAATGTGCCATTTATGAAATTCCGAAAGGTCAGTGTGACTTTTGTTCGGTTCTTTAAAACATGCTTAATATCTTATCTCTTTCAAAATGCTCTCTGCAAACGGAAAATAACCGTGAAGGTTGGTGAATAACCTGAGCTATTTTTAATGATGTCCGATAAATACAAATTGGAAAGGTTAATGGAATATTTTTTTCAGGTGCATTAAATTTTAAGTATTTAAAGAAGAAGAAGAAAAAGGCTTCCATTTAAGTAAAAATAATCCAAATTAAAAAGTTAATTGAAACCTTCAAATGACTGATAATCAAAAATGTCTTTAGATAATTTTTCAGTGGTTCGATTTGACAATTAAAAGGAGCAAAGGTTTTAACAATAAAATAATAATCTATTAATTGCACATTGAACTGTTTATCTCAATGAAAATTTATCGAATTTATGCAAACAAGTATGTATGATGATTAAAACTGAAACATGCCACTTTTAATGGATTTTGTTTTTCAAATTGTGATCGGATTTGAAACTTTTTGTCCGTCGCACCACCAAATGTAAACGTCGGAAAGTTTACGTCATTGTAAACGAACTGTCAAAATTTGTATGGGAAATCTCTTCCAACAAATCGTAATCTTTTCGACAAGAATTTATGTCGTAAAGAAAATGGTAAGCGTAGAATGGGAATTATGACATTCGCTGAATCAGGGTCGCCACAAAATGTTTTTTTTAAAAACCTGAACTCTCTCTGGTGACCAAATTGTGTGTTTTGTTTAGACATGGTATCGCCCTAAACTCACCCTAAAGTAGATATAGGTGTTTTCCTTGGTCGAGTTGAGATAACGAAAATAACTGGCTGAACTTATTTAAAATACTAAGTTTAAAGAAATTTTAAGTTTTAATCATCAGAGCAGAGAACTTTTGGTTCCTTGTTTTCTGTTTCTGAAGTCTTGGGGTTTCCCTGAAGAATATTTAACTATTGAGTTGTTTTTGTTATCTCATTTTAACGAATATTATTAGGTTTGTTCGATGTTAGCACTAGGGTGCACTTGGTTGTCATGAACTCACTCTGAGGTGTTTTATAGGCGTTTTTCTTGTTTCCTTTAGGGGATTGCACTGAACAGAGCCTGAGGGAACCGAGTAAGCTCTGATTAAAGTATGATCACAACTATCCGATTAAATTATGAAAACCTCCTGAGCACTAAATTGTTATATCTGTCAAATAACATACATGAAAATTGAATGAAGTTGGCTAAGTTGAGATTTTTACTCCATTTTATCTGTCATTTTATTTTTAGTTCATCGAGATACATTCGAAAAAGAAAGACAAATTCGAAGTTCCGAGCGCTCTAAACTTAAAAAGAAACACAAACTTATTTCTGACAACCCAAGCTCTAATCTGAAATAAAAACGAAAACAATCAGCGAATTTTTCCCGCTGGGCAAATTATGTCATTACGTTTCACATACAGGGAAACATTCGGAAATTCATTTCACCACTATTTCTACCTTTTTCCTTCGACGTTTACCACTACATTTAGCGAGAACCAGAAAAAAGCTCTCAAACACGTGAAACGTCAAATCTTATGCCCAAGCTTTAAGCGAGAAACAGATTGGCACAGCAACTTCAACAACAACTTTGGCAGCAACGAAAACTTTGACATCAAAAGTCATGTAAAATAGATTACCAACGTGAACAGCGCTTTTGACAACATAAAAACATATATAAAATTTGTCACATTTTCATTTTTTAGTGTTGATAAACCTGAAAAACTTCGCTTTAAAGTTGGCATCATTTGCACAGCGACATCGAATTTAGGGTTTAGGTCTAACGTTGATGTCGATGTCGATGTTGCTGTGTTAATGTATTCAAAGCCATTTAAAACCACTACCTGTAAAATGAGTGATGCGGTTGAAGTTGCTGTTGAAGTTGCTGTGCCAATCTGTTTCTCGCTTTAAACAGCGGTCATGTCGTGTTTAAAAAGGAGTGTTCGTCGACATGTTGCTGCAAGGACATGGATTTTTGTGGATTCATTGGATTTTTCTATATACATGTTCATAATCCGAGCATCGTTCATGGTTCATGCCTAGTGGAGGCGGAGGTTAGGAGTTCGATGTAAAATAAAAACACGAGCAGCCCTGAGTTTTTTGACAGTTGGTTGGAAAAAAAAAAAAAGTTGCTAGATAATTGTTGACGTTTTCTTTCCAAAGAAAACCAAAGTTGTAAAATTTTTTTTCAAGTTTAGTTCCGGAAAATTTGAAAATGAATGTCAACAAATTTTCTTCAACTTAAAGTACCTATAAAAAAGGTGTCTACGCTGCTGATGCAAAACGAAATTTATCTGCGGTCTCTAACAAGACATTTAAATGCTTGCAAAAACACCTAGAAAATCTCCTCGGAAAGATAAACTCTTTAGTATGTAAATAAAAATAAATATCATTCCCTCGTTTACTACCAACGTCAAAATAATTACTTAATGTCAGCTGAAATTTGTTTACCTATTTTTGAAAGGAAATAAAAGCATAATTATATTGCGTGCGATTTATTCATATAAATATCAAGGCTATTGATATTAAAATTACACTAAGGTCATTCATGCAACATCGACGTCGTAAAAGAATTGTAAAAATTTGTATGTGCAATCATTTCTAACAAATCGTAAACTTTCCGACACTAATTTGTGTCGTAAATGAAAATAATAAACGTAGAAATGTGTTTTGTTATGGTATTATGACAATGGCCGAATCAGCTACCTAATTGGTTTACTTCATCATTTACGCAAGATTTTTTAAGGGGCATTCATGAAACGTGTGTCGGAAACTTTACCTTTAAACATAAAAAAAAACTCGTTCTGTTTTCGTTTCAATTTTCAGAGTTCTGAATTTTTGGAGCTCCTAATTGGCAAACTGTCATAAAAAGTTCTGAAAGTTCAGATGACATCTAACTTTTTATGGCAGCTGGCCAATCAGAAGCTTCAAAAATTCAGAATTCTGAAAATTGAGATATGCGTTGAACGCGCACACTGTCATTATTTCATCAGCAACGTATTAGGGATACGGAGCTTTGTAAAGCCAGAACCCTAAACTAATGGCCTTTTCGATTGGTAATACGGGAGAACGATTTGATGCGTGTGAACCCTTCTGGAACGATTCTGAAAAGGAAAACAAAATCAGAAGCAAATTTCTCTTCTTTTCAGAAGAAGAACTGTCATTCTGACTCCAATCGAAAAGGCCACAATAGTTTTTTCTAACATTTGATGTTTTAAATTCTTCGACTTTCCGAATATATACATATGTAAATCTGTATTGACCGGTAACTTTTTGGTCAATATAGTTTTTATTTATGATTATTATTCGATATTCAAAATTCGTCTTGGATTTATTTTGATGATTGTAGCGTCTGAATTTTGTATTGATGCATCTATCATACTTCATACACCAACAACTATAATAAGTATGCAAAAGCAATCAAAAATTATTAAAAGAATTCACGATTCTATATAAAACCACACCCAAAGCACTGATAATGCCTCAACGACTATACATAATATGTACACGCCAGAGCAATTGCAAATAAGTCTGCATGTCCATAACACACATCCAAGTACATACATACATACTTCATTTTTAATTGATTTCATTATAATCAGAGCAAGTTTGGTATGTGCCTTACTTATTTTTTGTTTGTTTTATGGCTGCTTGCTTTAAAGATAGCAATAGTGTTGAAATGTGCGAAACCTTATCAATATTTCTATGGTAAGTGACTTTTTTCTAATGGCTTCATTCTTCATAGTCTTGTTGATTGTTTGAAGAGCAAAAAAAATATGCACGACTGGGTCGCACGAACTTGCTCTTATGCGCGATCACATTGTGGTTCTATAGACTGAAAAAAATTAGCTATGGGAGTCTATAATTTGCCAAATCTTAGTTTCGTTGCAGGTGGTATTATGTGAGTATACAAAAATTAACAATATAGCCTAGTGTTGCAAAAATGCAATATGCATAAAAGGAAATTATATTATTTAAACTGGTAAATTGTTTTAAATCAACAAAATTAGAAAGAAATTGGTTAAAATACTTTAAATCTGTTTTAACCCAGCGCGATGTACACCATTTGATTTCTTATATAGATCTTAATTTATAAGAAAAAAATTTTGAAAATCGTAGGAGCGGTTTTTTAAAATAATTAATTTTTTATTAATTTTTTTTTAAATTTCGTTAACATTTTTGAGAAAAAAAATTGGTACGCCATTTTTAAGTATTTGTTAATTTTGAGTTAAAAATTGAACTTTACAAAAAAATCTGCTACCCGTTTTCGAAATATCGATTTTTCAAAAAAACATTTTGAATTTTTTTTTTCAAAAATCCAAAAATTATTTTTTAGAAAATTTTGCTACGCACTTTTATTTATATTTGTTACAAGCTTCTGTATAGAAAATCTAATTTTATTCGGTTGATCAGATATTGAGATAGTCGAAAATCAATGAAACCGTTCTATGAGAGGTACTGTTAATAAAAGTAAACTATAAAATTTAAAAATTTTAAATGGTAGATCGTTCTAATTTTAACACACAAAAAAACTTTTATCAAAATCGTAGGAGTAATTTTTGAGAAAAAAAAATATTTTTCTTAACGGATTTTAAACATTTGTATGGGAGGCACCGTTATTTTTGGGTATTAGAATAATTTTTCTCAAAAATCTTCTAGATAAAGTTAAAAAACTGCTATTTACCAAGCTTAATAAAAATCGACAGAGCCATTTTTGAAATATTGAGTTTTCAAAAAAAAAAATTTCAAACTTTTTTTAAAAATCTAAAAAATATTTTTTTTCAAAATTTTTGTACACAATATTATTTAGAATGTCCCAATAATTCTTTCCTGAGCAGTTTATAAAAAAAATTGATCAGAATCAGTTAAACCGTTTTCGAGAAAAGCGAAAATTAAAAAAATGATTCTTTGGGAGGTACCATTAATAACCATTTTTCGGAACCATTTTTTTTATTAAACGGCAACTTATAACTATTTAAATTTATTGAGTTCTTAAAAACAAATTCGGTAGCGCTGGATTTGAGAAAAATAAGTTTTTCCTTTTTGACCAAGAAAATTTTGTATGACAGCTACTGTTAGTTTTGGTCCTAAACAAAAAGAGAAAAAAAAAACGTGTGGGGAAATGTCCAAAAAACGCTAGGTATCAAGTTTAAAGAAAATCGACCCATCCGTTTACGCTGTAGTCGAACCGACAGACAGACAGACAGACCGACGGACGTTTTTGCGAGACCCACTTTTTTCGTCTTCGCTATCATCGTAGTGTCAAGTTTGATCAAAATTTCAAATTCGATTTTTTGTACGAATACATAACTAGGTACTATATGACCTATGTATATTCGCAAGTAAAAATAAAATGATTTTATATAGTGACGCTGGCCGGTTTAAATATCTCAAAATGTATTTATTCACGAATCTACTTCGTATGCCTACAAAGTTTTGCAATACACATAATCGGCCCTAGCGAGGTATCCGTCGAAGTGGAAAATTCTGCGATTTTATACGAATCGGAGGATTTTTGCTGTTCGAAAGAATGCCTCGGAGCAAAAAAAACCCAACAAATTGGAGAATTTTCTGTTCCGACGGTTACCTCGCTAGGGCCTAGTATACATATCTATGTTTGGTAAGTGAAACTTTTTTATAAATTTTGGCAACTTGCTATTAAAACTAATAGGAATTTTTGATATTACGAAAAGTTTCAAGTTACCTAACAGACATAATATGATGTAGTTTTTCATTGGCTACACTGGGAGATTTATTGGCTACACTGGGAGATTGAAAACCCAACATTGTATCATTTCAGAAACCTAATACTGAACTGTCAAAATGTTATATTTCGTAACAATTTCCATCTCGTTCTCGATCCAAAATGGAAACGTGCATTTCCTACTACAATGTAGCAAAATTCGAAAAAGTTCTCCGTACGGAATTGACTAAATGCAAGGGTGTCACGAGCACGACAAAAAGTTTGGCATTTATTTTTTAATTTCAAAATGATTTTTCTTAGGTAGGTACTCATGTTTCCGCACTTAATTGATTTATTTTATAATAAATTAGGTTGGCGAACAAAAGGGACCAATATTTAATATTGTTTTCTTATTTTTGCTTAGGATTGAAAAGGTTTTCCTCAGGAGTCAGGACTTTATAGACCAACTGTCCTAAAGCCTAGTTCACTAGCAAAACTTACTACAATTAATAAAATAAAATTTTGAAAAAAATAAGTTTTTTTGAATCCAAACAGTCGCATTTAGCAGATTTTGAAAAAAACATTCACAGCGATTTTAGACAAAAATCTGTAGATGGCGTTTTTTTCAGATATAAAAATTACATATATTTCAATTTTCTTCTTGTCCGAAATTCTGTTTTAACTTTTTAACACGAAAAAGTGCCACTGTCCACTTAAAGCCGGAGATACCCGATATACTTGTGGCACTATAGGACTGTGACACTGTTGGCATGTCTCCAGTCACAGCCTTCAAAATATCAAACATTATGCAAAATTATATCACAATTTCTCACACACAATACTCATGCGCTTTACTTGAAAGTATTTTACTTAATGAGGAAGTTTGAATGACGACTTCTTGTTATTTCAATAGGTTAACATAAAACAATGTTCCAAAATAGCTTTTAACGGCCTTTAGTCCATAAAAATTGGCGTTTCGTCCCGGCGATCTCACTTGGACTCATCAGTTGACTAGTGAGGGCCTTGTCAATACGCAATTTTTATTAAGTTCAGTTCAACTTACATGAACTTTTTGACAAAAATCCAATGTGAACAATGTTGTACTATCAATTTATAAACATAAATCCATAACACACATTTAAATTTAATGCCTTAACAAGTACATAATCACACCATTCATAGAATTTTTTTCATTTCCATGAATGAAATCATTATGCTTAATTGATTTTTCATTTGTATCCTGTGATGAAAATTTGCAAGCAAAATTCAACAACCATTTTCATTACATCACAGATTGCTCCAACTCTTGCCAATGACCTGGTCTTGTGACAAATTGATTCTCTCTATTTGGTTTTTGCTTGATTATTTTTGTAGGCCGCACATTGATTTTCCTACATCATTTTCCAAATTACACTTTTGTTTTTTGTTCCTGCTGAATTTGATATAAATTGCTGATACACTATCACTGTGTGGGCTGTATGTATGTATATGTAAAATCAAATCGAAACAAAAGACAGTCCTTGCCTAATAGATCCAATGACCAGATAATAGCCAATCATTACTTAGTTCCGTTGCAGTTGCTAAAAATAGAATCCGAAAGGTCACAAGACACCCTACATTCTTACTACAACACACAAAATCATCGTTGGCTCTAAAAGTTTTGTAAGGAAATGCTGGGTTAACAGGGTACATGCTGTCACCATGTGTTAGCTTTCCCACAATACCCCAGGCCACAAGTGTGTTTTCTTGCTTCTTTACAACCCATTACACCTCATTACCCATGCATTTATTCCATTAATTGAAAATGTCCTTCCTTGAAAATATTATTTATCTTGAAAACATCTATTTACATATTTCATTGTATATAATAATATTTTTTTTTTTTTCATCTATTTTCCAGATTCCAGTTACGTGGTCTATTGATCATCTGGAACACCCTGCTGGCAATGTTCAGTATTATGGGAGCATTTAGGACGGCACCGGAACTAGTACACGTTCTGCGTCATTATGGACTTTTCCATTCATGTTGTGTTCCTAGGTAAGTAAAATTGTTTAATATCGATAATTAAATTAAATCGGTATGACACGTGCTTATAATATGATAAAACTAGGATTCAAGGATCAGATATAATGGGTTGTTATTGGTTAAAATAGATCACGTTCACTAGGTAACGCGGTTTACAATTACAATCACAAATGTATTTGTTTTCTAGATATTTGTTCGGGAAAAGGATTTTTAACGAACAAAAATAATCAGTTTTATTAACACTCATATCAATTGAAGCATCCAGCGCAAGAACTAGAAACTCCACTTTTTGATAACAAAATTAGTTTGATGCAAAAATAACAAACGGAAAATCCCGCATCGTTTGGTGTGATAAAAAAAAAGCTAGCAGAATAACAGATGTGGCAAAATAGGCACAATAGAGGTCTTCCAAGATTTGTCTTTGTCTTTTCTCTTTCTAATTTGACATCCAAAAACAACAACAAAAAAAATCCCTGCTTGGAAAATATTTACATGCTCTTGGCAGTGTTAAAAATTCGGTCATTTGATTATTTTTTGTATTTGGAACTGAAAACTTAAATTTGCGATCGAATTACCTATTAATTAGTGTTTAAACATTTTAGTGAACATTTTTTCAAGTGTTTGATACAAAAAAAACTAATTTTATTACATATTAATCACTATTATTAAACACGCGACTTTTTTGGCTCGGCTGCGTGCCTTCGGCATTTGGTTTTGTTTTCCAACCAGGGACTTCTGTCAGATTGTTTTTTTTTTTTAATTTCACACTGACACTTCTGACATTTGGTGGCAGAGATCCATTATGTCTAAATAATGTGGTTTTCCAAACAACCAAAAAAATTGATTTTTATGGGGGTCAACTTGATCTTTTTCAGATTTTACGTTCCTAACAACCAAAAAAATTGATTTTTTTCGTGGTCTGTTTTTTTTCTCGATGGATCTTTCAAATCTCGATTTATTGGCAGATTAACACATACTTTCACACACACTCGCACACAAACCAAATTGACATTTCTAAACGTCGTCCTCTCCTCGTCAGTTTAAATTCGTTTTGGCCTTTCGCTAGCATTGTTTACTTTTGATAAGGCATTTGTTTAATAAAATAAATACAAATAATGAAGTTTAATTAGTGAAATTTTTGTGGAAACATGTGGGTTAGTCCATTGTTCTTTTGTGAAACTAAAATTATTTTTATTAAAATTCCATAGTAATCCTTATGTAGTGACCTTGTTTCATGTTCAGTGTCTTCTTCCTTACCATCGACCGATAGCTTCTCCTTTGATTTGGATTTTGGATGGACGGGATTCCTGTGGATATATGGATCCGACCGATGGTCAAATCATGTTATAAAGCAGTGATAGTATACCAACAAAATAAAATTCCTGCTAGGGAACAAAAAATTCCCTAATTTGTATTCTATTTTTTGATTTCAATTTGATTGAACAAAATAATGTACAATATCACATTCATTTAAATAAAGTCAAAAAAAGAATGCGTAAATCTTTTCTTTCTTATATTTTGTCATAATTTCAAAATGGCCTCAGGATATTAATAATTTCAAGATTAAAAGTCAGTCCCACTTTTGTATTTTTTCTTATGAAACAAATCAATAAAGGCTCCCAAACCGGCGCTAAACCTTCTCGCGAATATGCGACGACTGAAGAATGTTCAAAGATTTGCATAGCGCCAGTGTGAAGGTATTCGCGTAGTTGAAATTAATTATAATTTAAACACAAAAATGTTCTTTTATAATTTGAAAAAAAAAACGTTTTGTAAGAATTTTTTCTTACGCATTTTTTCACCAGTTTCATCAAGAAAATAAAGCCAAATATATAATATTTTTGTATTAAAGAAAAAACTGTTCCCTAGGAAAAAAATACTTGTAGGAATTTTTCCCTACATATACTATCACTACTTACATCAGTAAACACAGACAAATCACCTACACCTTTACAAAAAAAAGGATCAATCGCGATTCATTCTAGTTACCACGATTGATCTGGAATCTGACCCCCAAATCTGAAATGGTTGACTGGAAAACCACATAAGAAAAACTTGTTTTTCGATTTTTAAAAAAGTTTTTTTTATATAAATTCCTTAACATTACAAAAAAAAAGAGTTTTCTAGTTCTTGCATCGGATGCTTCCATTTCCGTACTTTAATTTTATAAGGATTTTTGTAATTCAAATTTAAACCATTTTTTTTTTCTTTTTTTTTTAAAATAATTTCAGTTTCATCACAAATGATCGTGTCAGTGGGTTCTGGACATGGTTATTTGTTCTATCGAAACTTCCCGAGCTAGGAGACACTCTATTCATTGTCCTTCGCAAGCAGCCCTTGATTTTCCTTCACTGGTATCATCACATTACCGTTCTCATCTACTCGTGGTTTTCCTACACAGAGTACACCGCCTCGGCACGTTGGTTTATCGTGATGAATTATTGCGTCCATGCTGTAATGTACTCATACTACGCCTTGAAGGCAGCACGCTTCAATCCACCCCGTTTCATTCCAATGATCATCACATCGCTGCAACTCACACAAATGGTGGTGGGATGTGCGATTAACATGTGGGCCCACAGTTTCCTAAAGACCCACGGCCGACAGTCCTGCAATATTTCACCGACAAACATCAAGCTCTCCATTGCAATGTACTTCAGTTATTTTGTATTATTCGCAAGGTTCTTCTATAAGACTTACTTCTCGCCCGAGGGCAAGAAGAGCCGTTCCGTCAAAGTTCACCACTCCACTTCCACATCCACATCAGCTTCATCGTCATCTACCGCACAAAATGGTAAAATGAAGGCACAGTAAACTTGCGGCCGGTCGTCTCAAGGCCTCACACAAATAACACACACACACAAAAAACCAGTTACGTACACAACTATATACACCAATTTAAAATGCAGAATGCAAAAATAGACTTTTAAAGCTAAACAAAAAAAAAATAATTTTTATATAAAGTTATTGTAAAAAGATAAAAAACAAACGTGCGGCCGCGCCCAGTTGCCCCACGTTTAAATGTGCTGAATTATCAAAATGAAAACAAACAATTCCTACAAATTATTTTATATGGGTTTTATTTGTTATGTTATCATTTTTTTTTTTTTTTTTATATGTTACAAGAATTATATATTATTTAAAAATCTGTAATGAAACATTCTAATATTTTCTATTCGAAATAGAATCTAGCTTGTAAAAACATAAAACTTGTCGGTGGGAATAAACTACTCGAAAAATTAAAACTAACTTAAAAATCTAATTATTTATTTCTAATTTTATTGTAAAATAAAATAAAAAAAAAAAATTTACGAGTAGGTATGTATACTATTTAGAAACTAAATATATATTTATGACCAGAAGAACAAGAAATCCTTTAATTGCTTCACATACAACCAACCAGCAACACCGTACAATATAAAACAAGTATAACAAAGTAACAAAACAAAAAAAAAAAACGGTTAAAAGAAAAATATTTATTAATAGAGCAAATATAAATAAACTGTTGAATTAAATTAATTAAAACACACACATTTTATCAATACAAAAAATAGTCAAGTCAATAATATGTTCTATTGCAATATTAAATGTTCAAGTTCGAATTTATTTTAAACTGCATGTATAAAATGATGTTCTTCTTTTAGTGCAGTTTTTAAAACTCTTTAAACAAAAAAAAAAACAACTTTTTTTGAGCTGAATTGTAAAAAATAAGTCGAAATGAAAAGGCGCAACTATCAATTCTATTCGGAAATTATCGAACTTTATAATTCCTGATATGGCAATGATGATTTGTTATTGAAATGTATGTTAATTATTAATTTGTTTCTTATACTGCAACCAATTATATTTATAAGACTTAAATGTTTTGTTAATTCTTCAACATAAGGCATGATTTAATTTAAAATTTTATATTTCAACCCAAAGTCATTCTATATAATACAAATACAAACAAAATTATTTATATAACATTATGTTTTAACGTTTTTTTAAATGCATTTAACCATGGGTTTTTTTTTTTAATTTTTAAGAACAATATTTTAAGAATAAATTGAAATTTGAAAACAAATTGAAAACAAAAAGTTAAACAACCAAGATAAAAAAGTAAATTTTGGATGATTAATGAAAAAAAAAAAATAATAAAATTATTTGATTATTTTGTAATTTATGTGGTGAATTTTACACACACAAACATACATTTTGAAAGCTGATGCGTTTGTGAACACGATGAAAAATAAAATAAGATTGGAAATGGAAAAAAAAAGAATGCTGTTCATTTTAATTACACAAATGTTTTGCTGGAATTCTTTGTAAAAATTCGTTAGATAAGAACGTTGGTTCAAGGAACGCAGTCAACTGCATGCGGAAACAAAAAAAAAAAAAAGTCATCTTTATACATGCCGTATTTAATTTAAATGTGATGCGCTCAGCTTTTTACTTCAGCTGCTCGGTAAAACACAATTCGAGTTCTTTCTTCTTTATTGTTTCTGAGCTAAGAAAGAAACACCGGATTTTAATCCCAAGCCACTGAACTTTACTTTTGGAACTTACGCAAAAAAAAGTGATTAAATTTGATATTGATGAAGACGTTTATTTTGTGAATGAAGCTTAATTTGAACCACGGTTTTTGTTTGAGGGGGTGAAAATTTCTCTCAATCAGTTTTATTGTGAACCTCTCCCGAACAGCCGATTGTGTGTTTAACCCGAAAAATGTTAAATGTTCGAAAAATTCCTTTTATTTAATGTGAGCAATCATTTCGGGCAAATTGAATGCCATTAAGAGGTAAAATTTGTACGAATTTTTTGGAAGCGAAATCATGTACAAATCATCATCATAATTCGGGCGAAACTAACAATTATTATAAAAACAAAGCCTGGCCCTGGGCAAAAAAATTTCCAGCTTAAAGCCGCGTTCAGATCAATAAAAATTTACGTTGTGCGCCGTGCGCCGCAAATATTTCCACCGAAAATTTCAACTTATTTCGGAATTAATTTTTGCATTAAAGTGCCACGTGTCAGGGCTCATTTTGAGCGGAAAGTAATTTTTATAAACTAACGAATCAATTTTTCCTCAGCAAGATACCTTGGCGCCGCAAATATTTTCGTGTGCGCCGAAAATCCATCGGAATCGGATAGCGTGCGTTGAATTTGACACACAAATTTGTGTGCGCCCGGACGTACATCGACGTATTTTTTTGCGCCTACACAATAATTTGCGCCGAACACGGCGCACAACGTAAATTTATTATTGATCTGGACGCGGCTTAATGATTAAGAATTTTAATCTTGTTGGATATAGTTCACATTGGATTTTTGGCAAAAAATTCATGTAAGTTGAACTGAACTTAATAAAAATTGCGTATTGACAAGGCCCTCACTAGTCAACTGATGAGTCCAAGTGAGATCGCCGGGACGAAACGCCATTTTTTATGGACTAAATACCGGTGAAAGCTATTTTGAATCAATAATTCAACAAGTCCAATTAAATAGTGCTAAGTCTTCTACTTGGCTGATGTATTTCAGTATAGTATATAGAATTTGTATTATAAAACCTTCATATAGAAACTCACAATAGCCTTAAAAATTCCGGGCGAACAACAAATTCGAAAGTAAAACCCACAATAAGGCTAAATAAGAATTGTAGATTATTTAATTATTCATTTTTTTTACTTGCGAGATATGTAGTATGTGTGCTTTATGGGAAGTTATGCTTCGTATAAGACCTAGACGAACAAAGTGTGTCTGTCTGTTTGCTCTGCTGTATACATGCTAAACGCCTGGGTCGATTTTCTTCAAACTTGGTATCTAGTATCTGCCATAAAAAAAATTGATCACCCTTAAAAAAACTCATTGTTATAATTAAAATAGACATATGCTATTTTTTAGTAAGTTGCAATTAAAAAAAAACAATTCAGCCCTATTCTGCTAAACGTTCGCGTGAACATTGGCATTCTGCTATCCGCGGGAAGGAAGTGAATGTTCCATAATGCGAACAAATTGCGGTAAAAATATATGTAATTGAGACAATAAGATCCTCTTTAGAATTTCAAAAAGAAGTACTGGTTAAGATTTGCATTAGGAAGACAAAAGTTTTATCAAAATAATTTGAGGTAAATGGAAATAAAAATTCACGTGAATCGAAAGTTTCGATCGAATCGGATAGCAGAATAGGGCTGATTGGTTACAACGGCACATACCATAGAACCATTTTTTATAGGGCGCGACTAGAGACATGCCAATTTATAACAGTTTTTCGCCATTAAAAGTGGACGTGCGTTAACGCGCTTCGCGCGACTTGAAAAAAAAACTCTGGGTGCCTGAAGTATGCCCACCGGCGGAGGGCCCTGGCCCTACGGGGCCGCAAAAACAGTACTTTTATAAATCAAAACTGTTATAATAATTGGCATGTCTAAGGTCACTTCCTTTTTTATATTCGATTTTCTCGAGAACGGTTGAAGCAAAAGCCACCCAATTTTCTAACAAAGTAAAACAAATTCATCAGCACATTGACTTCGAAATGGATTCATTAGAGCTGTCAGCAACTTAGGAGAAGCGCAAGTCAGACAGCCATAATCTTAACATGTCCCTTGAAGACGATGCAGATACATAAGGTCCTCGGTATATGATGCTAGGCAGACGTTTTTACTTACGTTATTAGGTACCGCTCAAACGACTTTGTTTAAAGTTCGTAGCTGTTATGTTTAATGTTATTGTTAACAAGCTGCATTTCAGTTTTCTAACCAAAAATCACATACATAAATCGGAAATGTGGTGTTCACGATTTTCCAAAAATGGTTTTATTTTTTATTTTTTGACTGTCACTGTCTTTTAATGAACCTTTGCCTTACATCTTCAATGCTTATCCACTCTTGAACCACAAAAGTAAGTTCGTGCGTTAGTTCGTTCTTGAAAAATCAACATGCTATCCGGCGCATACAGATACAGAAATTCAAAGATAATATATGTGGTACATGGAAAATGTAGGAACCAGTAAAAATAATCAATCCTCCACAAAAAATCGTTATTTATTTCACTGATTAAAATAATGATTCTCATAAGTTTCTATCGGAATTTGGGGAATTAATTTTTCAGGGCATTTGGCTTGTCATCCCATTGTATTTTATGTTCGGGGGAATTTATTCCGGGAGATTTGCGATAGCAGGGGGGTCATTCCGTAATTCGATTATCGCCACACGATATCGTTTTGACGATGGCTTTGCTTCACGTAAAAGCGATAATCACTATCGACTGGACGATATCGTCTTGACGATCGAAAATTTGCTCTCCGTAACTCAAAAATCGTCAAAACGTTATCGTTAAATCGTTACCGTTTGAACGATACCTATTTAGTTATCGTCTTGCGTCGTCTTGTTTGTTTTTCGAAACAATTTATGCATTTTATCATATGTAGGGTTTTTCAATAAGGGCGCCGCGTAGATGTTTTCGGTTGATCCTGGGATAATAGACATGGAAATACAACCATGTAAACCTTAAAATGGGCGCAACGCACGTATCGTTGCCTAAAAGATTTTTATATTAAAGTTCTTTCAATTGGACATGTCGTTCAATCGTGTAACTTGCCATGATGATTTGGCATCAGTAAATAATAAACAAAAGATTTAATAGATGTCACCGTCAAAATCTGCCCGCTGCAATTGAAAACCCTATAATTAATTATATGTAGTTTGAAGGATAGGTGGATAACCGATTTGTTTAGGCGACTTCACGTTTTGCCCGCACTTTTCTTCACTTCTGCTAAATAAAAATTAATATTTTTTGGGCGTTACTGACAAAAATAAATTACAGAATTGTCATTTATGACAATGATTGAAAAGTCAATCCTTCTCAAACTGTGATTTATAATAAACGATTGTCGAGACGATAGTGATTGTGTTACGTGAAACAAATTGATGACGATATCGTGCACGAATATCGTTTAGACGATTATCATTTTAAAAATTACGGAATGACCCCCCAGATCAATATTTCTTGTTGGGATTCCCGATAAGGCTACCACAAAAATTTTGAACGGGAATGACGTGGGAATTCATTCCGGGGGAGGTTAAAGGGGTAGAGTACGATAACTAGGGCGCCGCAAAATAATAACGGATATTTGTAGAAGGGTAAAATACAAGCAATTTTTACTATGGGAGGGGCGGTCTATCTCCCTCCGTTTGGGCGGGAGGACTTAAAGTAAAAAAAAAAGATTTAAAAACAACGGCAACACTTACAATGCGAAATGATATGTTTTCTGAAAGCCAGAAACTTGTTCTATTGTTATTTGTTTCAAACTAGTTATTTGTGTTAATAGTTTTTGAAAAAAATGCTTTCAAACTCAAAATTTATCCAAAAAAACATAAAATTAAATGTTTACAGTTTTTTTATTCAATTTTGTGAAATTAAGTACTGAATCAGCTTTATTTATTTGATGCCCCTATAAATTCTTAGTCGAACACTGAAAACTAGATGGTTTTATGTCTTCTAGGTTATGAGAAAATTAAATATTACCAAAACGACTTTTTCATTCAATTTTAATTTTGTTGGTACTTATGTAAGCTCTCTTACATAAATACAGTGCTAAGACGCAGCATAACGGCGTTTAAACAGTGAGGTATGTATGGGGGAGGCATGCTGTTCTCCCGCAGCCCCCTGCTTGGACACACTATAGGATTTGCGGTAGGTGCGAGGTTGGGTGTATGAAAAGTTTCTGGCTTTCAGAAAACATATAATTTTGCTGCGAAATTTTAAGCGGAAAATTAACAAAAAACAGGGGCCTAGCACGTAATATGCGTGACACAATCGAGTTCAGTCGATACAATCTTATGGCTAATTGGAAATTGATTGCAGAATAAATTGGAGTAGAACGATTGAAAGGACATTTAGTACCTTAAGAAAAGTCAAAACTTGGCTTCCTTCAACCATGATCGAAATTTGTTTAAATGGTAATTGAATAATCTAAAACCATAGGTGGAATATAATATTTAAGTGATTGAGTGCTTAAATATGATTATGTGTGCTGAGTGTTCACAGGAAAATTGTCATGGAAAATAAGAAGGAAGTAATAAAAGAAGTATTGGAAAGATTGGCTGATGATTCACGCCGGCCGTTTGTCGTTAATTAGATGGAACATTTATGAAACATAGACGTCTTATTATAAAAGCAAATTCATTAATGAAACTTTAAAATTTAAAAATTAAGTTTTAAACAATTTGAAAGTTACTTTTTGAAATAATACCATCTGTTTTCCATTCAACCGTATTAAACTAAAGTAAACTGAAGCCCAAGATTTAAACTATCAAATTTGTGCTAATATTAGATACTTTTTTATAATACAAAGTAAAAAGGAATTACCTATTTTATGGTCTAAAAGTCATTTACGGAACTTAACTTAATTTATTTATTTGTATTTACTTATTCATACTGAAAATTGTTTTTTTTTTTTGTAAGTTTTGTAATAACAAAAAAATGTATGTAAAAAATCCACCTAAATTGTTTCTTGAACGAGTTAGCCCCCCTGCTTAAAATCCAGCGTAGTCCTCGGATTTGAACAACTTTCCACATGGATATTCGATTCTTCCAATAAAATGATTAAAGGCACGTTTAGACAGACGAAACAGCTTAATAAAGATATGGATCCACCACTTAATTTGTTTTATTCAAAAAAGACAAAATATGTCGCACTATAGGATCCATCTGGAATCGATCTTCAAAATCTTAATAAGTCTTCCCTTTGGGCTTCACTAACATTTTCAAAGAAAAACAATTCTATTGAATTATTTTTTTTTTCAATTTTATTTTGGTAATCAAATCACAAAACAATTAAAGTATTAACTTAAAAAAATTGACATTTAAATATTCAAATACGTTGATAGCCGTTGGCTTTGAAAGGAGTCGTGTTCAATGCATACTTTTTGAGATACGATGCGAAGTTCGAATTTCATAATTGGGTTGATGTCTATTAGAATCAAAAAACGGTTTCAGGGAAGCGGTTCAAATCATTTTTCAGGTTTTTTCTTTGTCTGTAAATGTTTGAAAGTTCACTTATTCCACAACCCTTTTTTCTCGTTAAAATCAACGTCCACTATTCCAAAGGTTTTTTAAAGTCGGGTTTTTGAATCCAGTCATAAAGTGATGTTGAAGTGTGAAATGTCATATCAAATATAGGCAACCATTTAAATGGACATAGGTACGACTGAGCTCAGAGCATTTATAAAAATCCATGTAAACATGCAGGAATGGTCTGATCAAATGCTATTTTCAACAATAAATTAAAACTAAAATATTTGTTTGAACATTAATTGGTTAGCTTTATGTTCTCTTTTACGTTTTCATTTCTAGACAATCTTTACTGAAAATATTAACATTTTCATAAATTTTGTATTCTTTATAGTTGGATATATAATTTCACAAAAATTACATTAAAAATAGAGTAAATGTATTGAGGTATAATTTAAGGGGAAAAACACCGAAAAAAATTAGACCTACGAGTACACATTAAGCGCGCGCGCTGTTTATAGTTATATTTTTTATCATAAGACTAAGTTTTTCCATCAATCGCTCAATAGCTTTTTTTCTATGTGTTAATAAAAAAAAACCCTAAAAGCATTCTAATTCCATCGACTTTTCTTTCCGCGCTTGCTATTGGCATCTTGAGTTGAGGAAGCGGGCGAGGAGGAGGATGAGGATACAAATGAAGGCGTCGGTGGTGCTGGAGCAGCAAATACCCCTGCTTCGGGAACTGTCTGTTCCCATGTGCGATCTGATGATGGTTTAAACTGTGACATGTACTGCGTGCGGAAGGCGTCTCGCATTGCACTATATCTATCCGATGCAGGTCCTACAGCTGGCTTAGCGGGTGTAGTCGATGGCACCACTCCTGCTGGTGGCTTGCCTTCGGTGTATTCACTACGTCCACTACTGGCACTCCCGAATCCGGTTCTCTCGCGGTATCCCAATCCGGTTCCACCAACATTAATCTTCTTTCCTTTGCTGTTCTTGAATCTTGAGTTCCTAAACCACGAACTCTTCATAGCCAGATCCATAAGATCCTGCGGCACATCTTGATCGGCTCCTTCAAGATTTCGTACCAAATGGCCAGCAAATTCCTTGTCCTTATCACTTACAAGGGTGAAGGCATTACCCTTCTCCCCAGCGCGACCGGTTCTACCAATTCTGTGCGTGTGAGTATCAATATCACGGGCTATATCATAATTGATAACAGTTCGGATATGGGGAATATCCAAACCACGAGCAGCAACATCAGTAGCCACAAGTATATCGCATTCTTTTTTCTTGAACGCCGTAATTACTTTATTACGATCAGCTTGATCCATGTCTCCGTGCAACAGCAAACAATTGAACTCTTTGACCATCAGATTATTAGCCACTGTTTCGGCATCAAGTTTTTTAGTTACAAACACAAGGACACTGCCTTGAGAAAGGAATCCCACCAATCTCAACAAAAGCCAGTTCCATTTTTGCTGAGGATTATTGAAGACAAATACTTGTTGAGTAATGTCCTGGTTGGCTTCACCTAGGTCACCTTGAATGATTCTAACCGGATCGGTGAGGACATCTCTGGCTAGGCGTTCAATACGTTTTTTAAATGTCGCCGAGAAGAGAAGCGTCTGTCTCTCTGGTCTGACGTGGTTACATATAGAACGAACCTAAAATTAAAACGTATTTATATTTTAATGCATAGGTATTATGATTATCGGATTATCAACTCACCTGGGGTTCGAAGCCCATATTGAACATGCGATCTGCTTCATCGAGTACCAAATACGTAACCCGCCTGAGATTTGTTGCCTTCATCTTGACCATATCAATCATACGACCTGGTGTTGCCACCACAACCTCCGCTCCCTGCTCCAGAGCCTTACTTTGCTCCCATTTCGAGCCACCACCATAGCAACAAACTACATTGATATTGTAGACTTTGCCAAATTTCTTAGCTTCATTGTAAATCTGAAGGGAGAGCTCTCGCGTGGGTGCCAGAATAAGTCCAATGGGACCATCGCCCTCCTTTAACTCTCGCTGATCCATAATATGAACCAGCATTGGCCAGACAAAGGCAGCAGTCTTGCCACTTCCCGTTTTCGCTATACCAATTATGTCCCGGCCTCCCAGAGCCGCAGGTATAGCCTGGGCTTGAATAGGGGTTGGCTGAGTGTATTCGGCTTTGCGAATGGCTTTAATCAATGGTTCATCAAAGCCAAAGTGACCAAAACTCGTCACTGGCTTCGGTGGTTCCGGTCCAGTGACTTTGACTCCCAGGGTTCGCCGGAGATCTGTGACTTGAGTCTCTGACAGTGCAGCAATGTCGTCATGGGGAGCGTAAAAGTTCTTTTCAAACTTCTCATACTCGATTTCTGAGTGGTAGATTTGTGGCAAAGGATCAATGTTGCGGTTCTTTGGTGGGGCAATCGGATTACCGTCTTCATCATAGTCGATTTCTACGTCGGAAGTATCATCACGAACGCCAGCCATGGGATTTTCTTCCATATAGCGATAGTAACTTTCCTCGTCATCCTCATCGTCTATATCCGTTCGAACTCCTTTTGCCTCCATTGACGACGCAATAGCAATTTCAGCCTTTTGGGCACGAACTTTCTCCTTCTGGACTTGTTGTTCAATGCCAGCCATGAACTGATCAAGGGGATCATCTTCCTCTTCACTTTCAGAAGCTACTGGTCGTTTTTTCGTGGCCCCCGGACTGCCTGGTGCTGGAATATATGCCAATTCCGGCGTTTGATCCTCATCATCGTCAAAGTATTCATCTTCAGTGTGAGCTTTACGTTTGCCTAGCGATTGTTGAGTGCTGGCGAATTGACTTATGGAATCCATGGTGGTGTAGCCTTGTTTCGATAGCCCACTGCTTACTCCAGGCCTCCGATCAGATCCACCAACACCACCGCGTCTGCCAATAGCTGCAGAGGTCGATGGAGGTGGTGGAACTGCATTCATTGCAACTCCACTGCGACCGGACGATTTGTATGGATATCCACCACCTCCTATGCCACGGTAACTCATTTCTTTTGTTAATTTTTGAACTTTTCTTTTAAGAAATGATTCAAAAAAAGAGAAAATAGATTTTCTTTTTAAATGAAAATTAAAATACTATAGAGAAATATAAATTTCGGCAACTTGACCAAAAAATGCGAACGCCTTCTGTCAAGATTAAACGTCATGTTGTGTGAAAGAAAAAGTTGCGATGTGGAATTAATCCACTCATAAGGAATTCCTTATGTGTGTTCAGTACTTTTGAAATATATCCCTTCAAGCAAATACACTGAAGCCTTAAAACTACTTTGGCCAAATAAGTACAAAAGTGGCTTGACTCAAACAAAAATGAAAATCAAAGAGATTTTTGTATGCAAAAGAGCGTACAGATATTTGTTGCCAACTCAATCTGAAATGACAGATCAAACACAATTTTTTCACACACAGGCATTTCAAAACATGTTTGGTTTTTCACTTGTTGCCACTTTTCTGCAAAAAGTGTTGAATGTAGCTAATACTAAGGCCTGCCGCCCACTAGGCAACTTAGTTGCCGGCAACTTTAAGTTGCTTGGTGTTGCCGGCAACTCCGAGCAACTAAAGTTGCTTGCCCTCGCCCACTAGGCAACTTCCGAGCAACTTTTGAGAATTAATATTTCTGTTTTTTTGTATTTAATTTTCTATAAAAACGTGCTCCACCTAAACCTATCTCAATTTGACCTGTCTAAAATGCAAAATCAATGTAATATTTCAATGGACAACAAATAAAAACGTTAAATTTTCGAAAATTCCTGAAAGTTGCTCGGAAATTGCTTAGTGGGCGGGGGTCAGCAACTAAAAGTTGCCCGGAGTTGCCGGCAACTAAGTTCCGCGAGCAACTCCGAGCAACTTAAAGTTGCCGGCAACTTAGTTGCCCAGTGGGCGCTCTCCCATATAAGCCAATGTAATTGAACTGGGAGCAACTAAAAGTCGCTGGGGTGAGCAACTAAAAGTTGCCTAGTGGGCGGCAGGCCTAAGGGTATTCATGCAACGAGATAAATTTCCGCTTTGCAGAAAAATATAACTGTCCGCTAGATGTTTGCATGAACAACCCCTTAGAAATACTTGTGAAATGTCACATCAAATACATCACAAATGTCATTTCTTAATTTATCAGGTTTAAGGCTTAAGGCTTAACTACATAAGCCAAAAAGTACTTTTGTACAAAAGTAAAAATATTTTTTTTCCCGCTAGCGCAATTGTTTTGTGAAAAAGAATTATACAAATTTTTTTTTAGACCAAAATTTAAGCTTTCTGCATCATTTTTATAAGTTTTCCAGTCAGAAAAACTATTCCAAAATGAGTTTGAAAATTTTCACTTTTGTGAAAAAGTACAAAAAAAGCCTTTAAGGCTTAACTACATAAGCCCAAAAAGTGAAAAAGTACAAAAGTGAAAATTTTCAAACTCATTTTGGAATAGTTTTTCTGACTGGAAAACTTATAAAAATGATGCAGAAAGCTTAAATTTTGGTCTAAAAAAAAATTTGTATATTCTTTTTCACAAAACAACTGCGCTAGCGGGAAAAAAAATATTTGTACTTTTATAAGTTTTCCAGTCAGAAAAACTATTCCAAAATGAGTTTGAAAATTTTCACTTTTGTACTTTTTCACTTTTTGGGCTTATGTAGTTAAGCCTTTAACTACATTGGCCAAGTAAGTACAAAAGTGAAAATTTTCAAACTTATTTTGGGATAGTGTTTCTGACTGGAAAACTTATAAAAATGATGCAGAAAGCATACATTTTGGTTAAAGAAAAATTTGTATATTCTTTTTTCACAAAACAACTGCACTAGCGAGGGCAAAAATATTTTTACTTTTGTAATTTTGCAAAAAGTGGCCAATGTAGTTGAGGCTTGACTTAAACAAAAGTGAAAAACAAAGAGGTGCTTGTATGCAAAAGAGCCTACAGATATTTGTTGCCAACTCAATCTGAAATGACAGATCAAACACAATTTTTTCACACAGGCATTTCAAAACATGTTTGGTTTTTCACTTGTTGCCACTTTTCTGCAAAAAGTGTTGAATGTAGCTAATACTATGTTTCCACCGACCACTAATGATGGATTTACATGTATCTGCATCTGCAAATTTGACGAAAAGTAGAGTGGGATGGATTTATGCCAAAAACCGATTGAGTGAAAGAGTATATCATGAAGATGAACATGTACGTCTTCATATCTGCATTATGGCTCTTCCGATAATCTTCATCTATGAAGATCTCTGCATTTTGGTCTTCCCTCTCTATTCAACAAATGTAACTTTTTCCTCGAAATTACCTCATTTGCTCTAATGAAAACGTAGTATAAGCTTTAACAATAGCCGTGTTTTTTTTGCAAGTCCATATGGATTTGTCGAAAAAAACGACATCGGGACTAATAGTTTTACACGTAAATACAACAACAACTTAAATCCATATAGACTTAGCTAAGTCCAGATAATTATCGGGACTTACGTACTGTAAGTAAGAAGTTCCTAAGTCCCGATGTCGTTTTTTTGGACAAATCCATATGGACTTCAAAAAACAAACGCCTATTATTCAGTCGTCGCATATTCGCGCGAATGTTTCGCGTTGGTTTGGGACAGCCTTTATTCAGTAAACTTTAAATTTTGATTCACAGATCATTTCGATTCGTGTCACCGTGTCTTATTTCTATCTGAAATCCAGAAACATTTTCTCTTTATATTCAGAACAAAAATTGTCATTCTTAACAATAGTCGCAAATGCCATTTTGGTGTTTAAGATATGACAGCCAACCGAATGAGACCCATACATTCGCCGAAAAAGAAGAACGAATAAATAATTTCATAATTCGATAAGTAAATATAATAACAATGGAAAATTATACAGGGATACATCCACGGTGAGAACTCAATTTTAGTTCACTACAACAACAAGCTGGTTAATCAGAAGCCATAAAATCATGATATTTCTGAAATAAGATTTTCTGCATTGAACGCACCAAATGTTCATAGATGTGACATGTGAACACGGCTTAAACTTTCAAAATGTGCAGTCCCCTTAAAAATTGTGCTCTTTTGACTTTTGCTTGATCTGCTTCGGCTGACATTCCAATTCCGTTCGTTGGTCCACTGGATTTGGAACTTCCACCAGACTTCAGTGCCAAACAAGCAGAAAAAAAATCAATAGTTTGACAGAAAAATATGTAGGGAAAACAAAAAACATGTGATTGTGATTGGTCGTTTGTTTATTTTCCCTACATATTTTTATGTCAAAATTAGAAAGAGAAAAGACGAAGATAGTTTCTGGAAAAGCCTAATGGATCTCTGCCACCAAATGTCAGAAGTGTCAGTGTGAAATTAAAAAAAAAAAAAAAAAAGAAACTGACAGCACTCCCTGGTTGGAAAACAAAACCAAATGCAGAAGGCACGAAGGCGAGCCAAAAAAGTCGTGTGTTTAATAATAGTGATTAATATGTAATAAAATTAGTTTTTTTGTATCAAACACTTGAAAAAATGTTCACTAAAATGTTTAAACACTAATTAGTACGTAATTCGATCGCAAATTTAAGTTTTCAGTTCCAAATACAAAAAATAATCAAATGACCGGATTTTTAACACTGCCAGGAGGATGTAAATATTTTCCAACCAGGGACTTTTTTTGTTGTTGTTTTTAGATGTCAAATTAGAAAGAGAAAAGACAAAGACAAATCTTGGAAGACCTCTATTGTTGCTGGTTATCTTGTTCTGATAACAGTAAATAAATAAATAACAAAACATATACAAACTACCTACAATGGTCGAAAAATTAGCCGATGATTATTCAAAATACTTTCAAAATTGTAATGTTGACAAAGAGGTATGCATATTAGATTCATAAATTCCAAAAAATGAAGCTTTTTAATAATAAAATCTTTATTAAGATTAACCCACTTTGCTTGAGTATTGAGGAAACTCTTACCAGACTCGATGAATTCGAAACTCTTCTCACAAATGTAAATTATTTGGAACCAAATCAAAAAAAAAACAACATTTATTTGCCCTTTTATCTTAAAGGTTAAAATTGAAACAAATTCGACGATGGACAACAATGTCGTCCCACTTCTTGCCTTTCAACCAAACTTTCAAAACATTTGCGAACGAATTGATAAACTAGAGAAATTTGTTGACGTGGTTAATGAAAATGTAAATTCAGTTGAAAGGTCAATTGATATTGCTGAAGAGGAACTCGGGGTTACAGATTACAGTTTGAAGGGTCTTCTGCTTAAGCCCTTGTTCTCAAGATCGAAATACTTGGATGGCGAGAGTAGAACTAATCTGAAAGATGATGAATTTCAAAGAGTTGCCATTTTCAACACGTCGGAATACTTTCCATCGAACGAAGAACAGACGACTGAATAAAACGTAAGTAGGACTGTAGTTTGACTGGCGATAATAATGCCAAATGCTAAGTAATAAGCATTCTTGTAATTTGTGATGATTTCAAAATAAAATAAATTTCTTAAAAACGAAAAATTGTTCAATTATAAATCGTAACAGGTGTGGATCAGAATGCACTCAAAGTTGACTTCTGAAACCAATCCCAAAATTATATTATAAGTAAATACCTACACTTATCTTTCAACAAATTTAGAAGCTCAGTGGAAGAATTTATGGAATGCCCGTCACTACTCAGTAGTATACATGCTACCGTAGAGCAAATACTTGCGAGGCTTTGCAGTTTTTCTAACGCTTTCAAAGCTGTTATTAGTTCCGTTCTTTTGTGCCAAGTAATTGCACCACATTTAATGAGTGTATTTCGGTAAAACATCTTGGAAAAAAATACTGGACTATAACTTATTTCGTCAAACGTTCATAAGCAATTTTTGTATAGAGTTTTCTGTATTGCAAACTTTCACCATCTGATGTGCAAAGTTAAAACGAAACAGACTCATGAAAATTCTTTAACCGTTGTTGTTTTTCGCATCAGTATATCAGAGAGTTTCACCAAGTTTCCCTAAGGCCGTTATAATAATATCATGCGAAGCTAAGACGGCTTTAGGTCCTTAAAAGTACGATTTATTTTTAACCAAATCATCCACGACAAGACTCTACAGCTAAAGTAATTGTAGGTACACCCCCTTAAAACTATCAATGTTAACGGGTTTACTAAAATTGATTTTTTCATCAAAAAGTTTTATATTTCATAGACAAATTCATTACGTGGTTAAAAAATTACCTACCTCAAAAGAATCAATTTTGCGAAGTTCTAAATTCTTCAAAAAAGTTAGGACAACAACTGAAAAAAATCAATATTTTTCGTTTTTGCTTTATTGCCATAGCTATCTTCTTCATCAATTGGTATATTCCAAGTTGCAGTTAAGAGGGCTCAACAAACAGATTTCAATTTAAAAATTGATTTTTTGGTGGCGAATGGAACACTTTTTCAAATTGATTTATTTATGTCATTGTATTCGGGTAGTTTTTCGTTTCTATGTTAATGTTTCAAAAAACTTCATCTCTTCGAGAAGGTAAAGATGAGCTTGATGAAGTTTCCCATTAATTTTAAACTGGATCCATTTATTATGGGCGAATATTTCTCACATATTTTGAACACAATTTTCACACCTGAAATAAATTATACAATTCAAAAAAACACATTTGCAAACTGACAGCTGTAAATTATGTTGGTGGTACCTAGTTTAGATCTGCAAAATTGATTTTAAATCACACATAAATCAATTTATTTTGCCCAATGGAACGCAAATATGTTCAAAATCGGCTGTTTGATAGATAATGGGTGATTTTTTAAGAGGTTTAGAACTTTTTTAAAAAAAAAAACACAAAAAATTCGAAATGAATGAAATATTTATTTGAATCGATAGTTTGAACCTTGCAATTTAATGTTTAAAGATAATTTCATGCAAATGTTGACCGCGGCTGCGTCTCAGGTAGCCCATCCGCTGAGTCCAATTTTGGCATACTCTTTCACACATATCGGCCGGTATCTCACGAATGAATGCATGGATGTTGGCTTCCAGTGTGTCAATCGAAGCGGGCTTGTCCCTATAGACATTAGCCTTGACATACCCCCACAAAAAATAATTTAATGGTGTCAAATCGCACGATCTAAGCGGCCAATTGACCGGCCCGAAACGTGAAATTAACTGTTCACCAAACTCGCCTCGCAATTGCGCCATTGTTTCGCGTGCTGTGTGGCATGTGGCACCGTCTTGTTGAAACCACATATCATGCAAGTCAAGAACTTCCATTTCGGGCAAAAAAAAGTTTGTTATCATCGCTCGGTAGCGTTCACCATTGACAGTAACGCTGCGATTCGCATCATCTTTGAAGAAATAGGCCCAATAATGCCGCCGGCCCATAAACCGCACCAAACAGTGGCTTTTTCGGGATGCATTGGTAGCTGTTGCAATGCTTCTGGCTGATCTTCACTCCAAATGCGGCAATTTTGCTTATTTACGTACCCATTCAACCAAAAATGAGCCTCATCGCTGAACACAAGCAGCGCGCGATTAACATTTCGAACCGAGCACGAATTTTGATAGTAAAATTCAATAATTTGCAAGCGTTGTTCATTCGTAAGACAATCCATGGTTAAATTGCAAACCAAACTGAAGCTGTTTGACAGTGACACAAGGTACTAAACACACGTCAGCTGTCAAAACCAGTGTTGCCAAAACCAAACCAGCTTAAAAATCACCCGTTATATATAGACAAACCTAAGCTTCACATAGAAATTACAAAAGAAAATATAAATAAATATTTGAGCTAATTTTTGTAATAGAATACCTACTACTTTATGGGTTTTAACCTTTTTCACTTTGGGTGTGTTTCTTTATTTTTTCCGGATAAAGAATAGAAAAGACGGAAAAACCAAAATATTACCCAGAATATCCAGAATCGAATAAATAAGGAAACAGATCTTAATTGAAAGAATATCCAACTATCAGCTGTTTGGTTTCATCACAAAAAATCATTTTGCGATTATTTCTGATAGAAGAAACAAATAATTATTTGTTTTGCAAATTGTAAATTAATTTTTCGCTCACGCATAAGCATCATGAAGATATAAAAATATTTATCACAAAAACATGCTCACCCATTTCCATTTCATTAAATTTCTTTTCATCCATGGCAGAGGCAGACGGCAGACAAAATAACAATACCTAATTGTAACCAATGAAAAAAATGAAATGTATCTGTCAAAGTAGGAATATTCCATTTACACTAGCTCTTGACTAGGATCAGAAAGAACGCATTCCAATAATTCTAGAACGAATAAAGAAACAACAAAAAAGTATATCCGGAATATTCCAGAGAATAAAGAAACGCAAAAGCGGTGTTCCAGATATTCCGAATATTCGGAATAAATAAAGAAACACACCCTTTATGAATGGTTAAATATGTTAAAACATGATCCTCTTAGTCCAAACTTTATTACTTTCTCAACACAGAAAATATTTTTGTATTAAAAAACACTTTTTTGTTTTTATCCCATTTCACTCTATAAATGTGCGCGTTCAACGCATATCTGAATTTTCAGAATTCTGAATTATTGGAGCTTCTGATTGGCCAGCTGTCATAAAAAGTTATATGTCATCTGAATTTTCAGAACTTTTTATGACAGCTGGCCAATCAGAAGCTCCAATAATTCAGAATTCTGAAAATTCAGATATATGTACGTTGAACGCGCCCAATAACAATTTTTACAACTTTTCTTTTCTGTCCCATTTCACGCTATAAATGAGAAATTTCTGAAGAAAATCCCTGAGGACATCGACTTAAAAACAACCTTTCAAACACCAAAAGAATTTCTTAAATGGGATACGAAAAACTCTTCAAACAAAATCGAATTTCTTAAATCGGACAGTTTTTTTATTTTTACCCCATTTCACACCATTTTTTTTACAGCAAATAAAAACTCAATTGGGTTTCTGTAAATTTTATTTAATTTAATTTATTTTTGATTTGCATCTGCCAAAAAGCCGATTTTCATCATTTTTGCGTTCAATAGGGCAAAATAAATGGATTTATTTTTGATTTAAAATCAATTTTGCAGATCTAAATTTTGCGGCAGAGTTACCCCTCTCTGTACTAACACCAACAAAATAATAAAGGGACGAAATATTTATTGAAATGTTGACACCGAAACGGAACTACACAAATAGTATGACAAAAATAAATCAATTTGAAATCGTATTCCATTCGCCACAAAAACAAAATAAATTTTTAAATTGAAATCTGAATTTAGCAATGGGAAACCCCATTATTGTTTGCGTGTAAAACTTGACTTAATTTTACTATTCACTTAAGGGGTTTTCCATTGGTAAAATAAATAAATTTATTATTGATTTGGATCCGTCAAAAATCTAATTTTGACCATTTCTGCATTCCATTGGGCAAAAGAAATTGATTGTGTGTACCATTTGTGTTCAAAATATGTGAACAATCATTGAAACTATACGAATGTAATGACAAAAACAAATCAATCGCGTTCCATTCCCCACGAAAAAATCAATTTCTATATTGATATCTGAAGTTACCAATGGCAAACCCCATTAATCAATGTTTTAAATATGAATCAGTTGTCATCGTATTAATTAGTACTGCCAATGCAAAATTACGAAAATTTTTACAATAAAACTCCTATTTCTTTCTAAAAAGCTGGATTTACATCTTCGTTCTGCATTCAGTGAACTTTGTTCGTTCTTCCTAAAAATAACGAAGAAGCATCTATAGATTATTTCATTTTTATATTCAGTTCGTTCTTTTTTACAGCAAAATGGATAACAACACATTGTTGGCAATGGCGGCGGCATTGCGAATCAGGCTTTACTTCTGTAAAATGACTTAATTCAATGTTTTGTCTCTTGATTAAATGTCCACTAGAATTAATTTTTCGTAACTTAGCTACGGAGAGTAATATTTCTTAAATTGTTTCACAATTTTCTATCTGTATACTTATAAAATAATAATAAGAAAAACGTGGAGAGTGTCCCACCCAAATCATTGCACGGCACTGAAAAAAAATGTTCGATTAAATAATTTTCGCATTTACACTCACGTTGTTCGTTGGTCGGGTAACATTAAACACCGAAAATTCAAAGCCACTTTGAATTAATTCCTTCTTCATTCGGTGTTCATTCGTTGTTCGGTGTTATCATTTAGACCTTCGTTGTTCCGCGTACGACCAACAACTAACAACGTACACGGACGATAAAACCAAAGCTCTAAACCCAGCTTAAGACTGTCTTACTTATATCGCATTCCTTTGAAACATTTGAAATCGATTCTAAAAACTTCTATTTTTTTGTGTGATTGTGTTTGTTTGCGCATGTTTCAAAGGAGAATATTCGAACAAAAGAAAAAAATACTTGTATTTTGTTTTTTTTTTTTTTTTAATTCTGACAGTGGGTCTTTGAGATTCTAAGGGCCAGTTTTACAGTCAGAAAAGTGACACTTAAGTGGGGAATTCGAAAGATTAATTCCCAATATCACAGTGCACTGTTATCTGAATAAGTGGCACTTAAGTCTCTGATGTTGGTGACTTAAGTTCCACTTACGCTGGCTATGAAATTTAGCTTAAATTCCTTATATGGGAAACTTAAGTGCCACTTATTCCGGTAAGTGTCGACTGTGAAACTGGCCCTAAGGGTCAGTTTTTCAGTGGTGAGTTAAACCAGAGTTAGCGAACTCTAGAATTAAATAATCCCACAGTGAACTAAAGAAGCAGTTTTTCCGGTAAAGGATGCATGCGAAACGACTGAAAAAACTCCGTTGATAAAACATCAAAAGCATCTGTTCAGTTAATCCTGAGTTAACTAACCAAATTTAATGTGTTAACTAGGGTTTAACTTTAATCTCGTCTTGAAAACCTGGACTTTTAACTTTCTTCAGGAGACAAGAAATACTTGTATTTTGTTTTTGTAAATTCTAAGAGCAGGCCTCTGAGCTTCTCAAACATGACGCGCAGTATATTACTTAGTTATGTGTCCTGAGTACTTAAAACATTCAAATAAAGCTCTTCACCATAATCATAGAGTACCTATATTACCTAGAGAACCGACCGGTACCCCTCTTGCCTTAAACACCCGCAAATTTTATTTGAGGTGAGTAAGTGAAAACTCTCTTAGTTTACTCTTTTTTCCTTATCCGTGAATCCGTGTGAATGGTGGATATAAAAACAAATTGGCGCATTAGTTCAAAAAGGTACGTGTCTACGGTTTAATTGTGAACAAAGTGGTGGCATTAGCTCAAAAAGGTGCGTGTCTACGATTTGCACACCTAAATCGTAGACACGTACCTTTTTGAGCTAAGAAACTAGAGTGCGCTTCTAATTTTCGGTAGGTGTTTTTGTTTTTTTTTTAAACATAAATATTCAAAATTATTATTTAATTTATTACCCGGGAGCAACAATGACCGATATTCTTCATAGTTTGGGTTGACAAAAGGTTAAAAAAAGAAATTTGACTACGAAATTAATAAATTTCTCAATTTTTGAATTTAACGGATTTTTTTTTTGAATCCCTGGGCGGTCTTATCCACCTTATTGAGCACTTTGAGCAATTTGAGCGAAGTCCTTTCAATTGAAGCCATGTTGGTTCAGTCCCATTTAAAATGCATTGGACAACAACCCCATACAAAACTTAATGGGCATTTTCCTCTCAGTACAGCTTGTAGGGTGGAAGAGAATGACCGCCTAAGTCGGTTCTCTAGGTAATATAGGTACTCTATGACCATAATCAAGCTTTGTCGGTTTTTTTCGATGTGGAAGTCTAATTTTCATGAGCTATTTAGCAATGAAATAAAAAAAAAAAAACACATTCTTTTAGGATAAATATTATATATTTGTTCTGCATTAATCATTTTTGATTTTAAATATTTACAAAATAAATTATAATTCGTCATTTTGAATGTCGAACGGTCTAGATTAATTTGTAATTTTTGTTGTTTTTTTTCAAAAATTCAAAAATTTATATTAAATTTTTAAACTTAAACTATTTTTTTTTTTAAATCTAGTGAGATTCGTTTTTTTTTTGTTTTTTTTTTTTTTGTTTTAATTATTTTAGAATGAAACCACTACTAAATAATTATTTTTATTTCACATCCAATTAATTTGTAATAGAATGTACATATGTTTTTTTTTTACATTTTTTATTAAGATTATTTTTTAAAACTCCGATTGTTTTTTTTTTTCTTAATTATTTTTTTGTGTAATGCCTTTATCTACTAAGCTAGTATAGAAAAAATGGATCTATAAGAGTAAAAGTTATGTTGTTTTAATTTATTTACTAATTTTTGTTTTTTTTTTTTTTTTGTTTTGCTTTATAAAGATTGAATTTGATTTAAGGAATTGCTATGCATTTTTTTTTCTTATTTTTCTTTTCATTAAAAGCAACATCTATTTAATGCGTTTTAAGGTTATTCCTTTTTTTCTTTCAGTTTTAGCTTTGCGTTTGGTTTTAATTGGGATTTTTTTTTTTAAATCTTATACTTTTCTTTGAAATGTGTAATTATAAAATATTGTGAAAAAAAATCATTCGTTTTTTAAGTGGTTATGTATAAAATGGTAAAATTGGTCCGTTTTAATAATAAATAAAACAACAACATTAATAAAACAAAAAAGAAGAAACTATAGAGATAATGTTCAATACTTGGAATGCATGAAGCAAAGAATTCCCTGGGCTTAGAAATGGGTATGATAATTTAAATTTAACACTTATGTAGATAGTGCTGCCTAAAAGAAACTTTCGAATGTACCTTAGCTTTACTACCAGAAACTTCTGTTTTTTTCCCCAAGCTTCTCTGTACAAAATTAATTTCCTTATTCAAGTGAAAAGAGATCTCTTGTTCATATACACAAATGTTCCACTGCTGAAAATGTATGCAATCTTTTGATGAATTACATCTATCATCAATATGTCAAATTTCACAATAGTCCAAAGTTCGTAAGGAAGTTACCATTTAGGAAAATGTATGTTTTAATTAGTCAGACAGAACAATTTAATATAGAAACCTCAATATAAGTTGCCTTAATGATTAGCACTTAACGTGATTCGCTTGGAGTTATCAATTCTTGAGCTTTTGTTTTAGGATTTCAGAAGGTTTAATTTAGTGAAAAAAAAAAAAATTAAATTTCAAACTTTGTAGCTTGATTAATTTCTGGTAAAAAAATGTATGTATAAAATGGAGGAAAGAGAATAGCCGCTCTGTGGTGGCCAATTCTTGAATAACTTAGGAAAACAGTTCTACAATAAGAAAGTAGAAGAATTGCTTTTATATTGTTCTTACTTTTCTCAGGTGTGTTTGAAATACTTGCCTACATTGGACAAAATCACATTTGGGGTATAAGCAAAATCAGTTCCCGAAATCGTGTTTTTTTGTATTTCTTCCGGCGTAAAGTTAAATATGCCCTTGAACAAAAGATAAGTGTAATCTATTTGAAACTTTATAAATTGCATCTAACCAGTTCACAATAAAAGCGTTTTCAATGGAAAGTTTCATATTTAGAGCAGTCAAATTTCTCTTGGTAAACAACAACAAAACCAAGAGAGTGTCGGTAAATAAGCCAGAAATTAAGGCTATTGGTTTCTTTTATTGTTTTTAACATAGTGAAATTTTACTACGCTAACTAACACTTTTCCCCAAAAAAACACGCCTTGTATCAGCTTTTGACTTATGTTGTTATATCTAAGGTCTGTTTGGTAACGTGGAATTTTCTTCAAATTTTCACAATTTGCAATCAACACCCATAGGAACAAAAAAAAACAGTTTTGGGAAACATAATTTTGTTCGCAAATGCCTAATCCGTCCAGTTTCTCAGATCTTACAAATTTTGCCGTTCATTATGTATTTCTGAGATTGCTATAATCTCATTTTTCTGAATTGGCCTATACAAAGTGATTGACACTGAACGCCATTTGGGGATTGACTTGACAAAAGGGGATTATAAACATCTTTCACTTTTTTTTTTCTTCCAACTTTATGTAATAATTAATGCATTCGACCATTCTGAGACCTCACAAATTTTTTTCCGTAAAAAATTGAGAAATTTTTGTTACTCAATTTTTGACATTTCCAGACGAATCTTGTTTGTCAGAAACCTGAACTGGCCTACTTTTTGACATGATCTCAAACTTTTTTGACAGATAGTCTGAATTATATGCTTTGTTTCCGAAAGATATATTTTAGTTTCTTTTCGAAGTGAAGTAATTTCGGTTTTTTCCAATAATTTCACAAATATCTCGTAAAACAAAATCGTTAAAATAAGTCAACGATAATGAAAAACAAAAATAAATAAAAATAAAAAATAAATTAAATAAAACTTGATCCATTTTCATATTATAAATATTTTAATTTATTTGCTTGAATTAGTTATATTAATCATATATTGATTTTTTTTCCTGTTTTGTGTTATATTTTATGTAAACAATATACAAAACAAATCAAAATAAAAAATATGCATAAAATACAAAAAAATAATAATAAAATCATAATAGAAATTGATAACATTTAGTTGATGATGTTATTTATATTTTCTTTTGTTTAGGAATTAATATTATTTTCTTTTTGTATTAGAAATTATTCTATATGTATATTTAAGTTTAGTTGTTGTTTTTTTTGTTTTTTTTTTTTTATTTTATCTTGTTTACTTTCTATGGGATATATTTATTTTTTTTTATTACAATTAAGTTTATTTTTTTTTTTTTATTTTATCATAAATGTATGCTACAATATTTTAATATCTCTTTCTTAATATTAAAAAATAAAAAAAAAAACAAAAAAAAAATATATATATATTTATGCATTTTGTTTTTGAATAAATTTTACATCTTACTCGTTAATAGGTTTATTTTTATTTTTTTTTTCGTTCGGTCAAATATATTTAAAAATATGCAACAATATATAAACTAATTTCTAATAAAAAAATGTTGTTTTAATACTTTGTACAATATTTTGCTTGTTTTTTTTTTCTAAACTTTTAGATTTTTTTTTGTTCAAAAATGTATAAATATTTTCTATTTAATGTAAAAATAAGAAAAAATGTAAACACTTCTCAATTACAATTTTTTTTTTTTAATTTCTTTAACGAAAAATATTTTACACATTTATTTTTCTTCCCTTCTGTAAGTAAAATTGTAACAAAAATATAAAATTTTGTTCAGATTGCGGTAGAATTTTGTTTGTTTTTGTTGTTGTTGGTTTTTTTTTTTTTTAAATAAGTTTTGCATGATTTAATTTGCAATTTAGGAACAGTCTTATGTAAATTTAATTGTAAATTAATTAAACAGGACAAATATTATTTTTGTTTTGTATTGTGTGTGAATACTTTTGCGTTGTGCTTTTTTCAAGAACGATTTTTGTTTTTTTGGAGGAATTCGTAGTTTTTTTTTTTTTTTTTTTTTTTTTAATAATCAGCTAACTATAGTAATACAAAAAATTTACAGATAAAAAAACAAAATTCATAATAATGCCACAGTGTTCATACAAAATATAGTTTCATATTTATTATTATTTTTTTTTTTTTTTAATATAAGTAAATTGATTTTTACATCACAATTTTTGGGTGGCTTTTCAGTTTGAATGCAAAAATTCAAACGGAAAAGCTTTATATATATATTTTGTTTTGTTTGTTTAAAAGGAAATTATGGAACAATTTTTGTTGTTGAAAACTTTCGCTTAATAATACTATATACACAAAAAAAAAGTTTCCTTTTTTATGTACAAGGGATTTTTTAATAACCAGTTTGTTTTTTTTTTGTGTGTGTGTGTTAAATTGAATTATTAACTTTATTTTTGTTTAAGTTGCCTTAATCAAATAAGGATGCTAGTATATCATCTTGATTAGGATTATTGCTAGATCCACTAGATGGCGGGGTATTTAGTTCCGGTTGGGGATCTAGATATGATAGAATTTCCATTGGGTCAACTACACTATCCGAAAGGAGCTGGAATGAAAAAAAAAATATATTAAATAAAACATGGTCAAAATAACGGTATCACAGCTGTCCTAAGGATAAATTCCTTTGAATAAATATTGTTTACTGTTGCAAAAAGCTACTTAAAAATGTTGAACACGAGAGATAGAATAAAATAAACACTTGGAATGTCTTAGTTGGGCGCCATTTAAGTAAATTATTCGGACTAGGCTTAAAGCTTTTTGTTGAATATCTTTCACATTTGTAATTAATAATAAATAGTTAAACTTTGCTTACATTTAATTCATTTGCAGTTTCGTTATCGATAACCGATGACGGATCGAAACTGCTCAGCTCTGCGTTCAAATCGCTGTCATTCAAGTTGACCATATCATTTTGCGAGTTTATCAATGAATTGATAATTTGGTGATGGGTTTGTTGTTGTTGCTGCTGCTGCTGTTGTTGTTGATGATGTGAATTATCATTGCTTCCCGGCATCTTAGTTGGTGTACCCGGTTGTGGTGAGTTGTGACAGCTGCCAATACCATTTTGGCTGTTATTATTGCTGCCATTGTTAGAATTGTTGTTTGAATTACTGTTATTGGTGCTGCTATTCGAGGGTTCATTGTGCGCAGAACTGACGCTTGGTGGTCCACCGGGTGTATGCGGGTGACCAGATCCACCAGGTGTGTGTGGTGTGTGCGGCGTGTGGGGCATCTTCAGAGAAACAAAAAAGTTAGATTAAACCCGTTTTTAAAGATAACACAATATTAAAACAAACCTGATCACTTAAAGATTTTTCCATGGCATTTAATTGATCGAGCGAATTCACCGATTCACTCAAATGTGCCAATGAATCATTTCCATTGCCGGATGTATCACTTTGACCACTGCCACCATTTCCAGTGCCGCCATTTCCATTCCCGCTGTATGCTTCATAGGAATTCCTGCTGGCATTACAACTGATCATGAGAATTTCATTTTAAGTTCATACATCATTCGCTCACAAAAGCTTCCAACTTACCTCTGTCCCATCATATTTCCGTTTGCTATTGAATTCATATCATGACCCATGTACGGACTCATCGCTTGAGAATTATCCCAAGTGGGGAGCGTCGTCGAACCGGGAGACATCACCTTTGATATATCATCGATGGGCTCCTGTTTTATATTCGGCGTAGAACTATTCGATTGATTCGATGTTAGGGTTGACGTTGATGTGGGATTTCCCCCACCACTGTGCATGCCAGGAACTGCACCTTGTGGGACAATTTTCCAATTCGCCGATGAATCAATAATAACTTCATCGACATCGGCATTGTTGAGGGTATTCAAAATCGCCCACATATATTGATCGATTTCAAGTGTTTCTGTCAAAGCTGCTTTGCTGCAAATGAAAATGATTAATAAATGTCAGACGGGGTACTTTTAGGTGCTATTTAATATAACATATATGTATTTTAACTTACTTGCACTCAGGACAGCGCCAACTACCACGTTCACAATTCAGCAACAGATACCCTTCTAAGTCGAAGCATTGAATGTGCTTGCATTCTTGACCTCGCGCTGGAAGTCGTATCCGACTCTTCATGATGGGACACTTGAGGGATATTTTCACAAATGGCTGTTGTTGGTGATCGTTGCCACCATTCGGGTTGGTGGCATCACCAGCAGATGCTGGAGGCGTGGAACCAGACATTCCCATGGCGAAGTTGCCCTTTATTTTGGAAACACTTCGTTCACGGGGCAACAGATTACGACGCAATAGACCTTGAAGGACTTGCCGCACCGATGGTCGATGCACTAGTTGCAACACAAACAAATGCGACTGTAATAAAAAGGAAAAACAAATATTATTACATGTGATTGTTGGGCGCCATTTAACAAAATAAATAACTTACACAACAACAGGAACTGGCTGTTAACTGGAGGGTGTTTCTACCCGGCTGGCAAACTTGTTTAAGATATAATGGCCTGAGGGCTTGTCCAGTTTTGTCTGAACGCTCAATCACCAAGGGAGTTGCATTTGCGGATACCGTCACTGTGTGTGGCCAATTTGTGTTCATTTGTCGGTCGTCTTGATGGAAGCACTTTAGCTGCAGTTCCAAATCGGACCTGATAAAAACAATAACAGAAAGATTTTTTTATTTCTATCTGACTTGAGTTTTTTTTTTTTTAAGCACAAACCTGTTTATTAGCGTGTTGTAGACATTCTGCTTCAGATGAAAGACATGATTACTGACCGAAAGATTGTGCAATAGCCGGAATGGCGGAAGAATTATTCCATCTCGAACCGGGAAAGTTAAGCGCATTTCTTCATCTAATTAGGAGTAAATTTTGGTTAAAATCTTGCGCTCACAGCAACAGAGGCTAAACAACTTACTGTGATCAATTTGTGGCTTGACGTCAGGATTTGGGCTAACATAAGGAACTGAACAGGCGGGAGTAAGAGGCGGTGTTGGATTTCCAGGAACGGGACTATGCTGATAATTCATATTCCGCACATCTTGTTGGAAACTAAAAAAAAACAATGAGGCGGTCAGAAAGATTTGGATTTCCCGAACTTTTGCAAACCTACCCTTGCGCGTTTTGATGATAAGCATTTGGTGTACCGGCACCAGCACCCGGACCAGCGGGGCCACCATTACCACCACCCATGCCGCCCATTGGTCCCATACCACCAACCGCATTGCCACCCCCACCACCATAGAATTGCTGCGCATGCGCACCCATTGGTGCACCACTACCATAGTTTCCAGGACCCGCCCTCTGCTGAGGCATCATACCCGCTGCTGCACCAACCGGCCCCATCATTCCACCAGGTCCCCTGCCGTAAGGATTCATTTGACCACCTGTCCGACCATAACCGGCTTGCATAGGAACTGGAACACCATTCGGCTGATGCGTATTATGATGCGGGTGCTGGTGATGTGGGTTGTATTGCATTTGACCAGCAGCTGCTGCTGCCGCCGCCGCTGCTGCATGATGCTGAGGAACATTTTGAGGATTTGCTTGATGATTCATAGGGTACATGGCTGCGCGTTTTTGTGCCGCATGCATTTGTGGATTAGGATAAGGAGCCATTCTTCGCGGTGGATAACCATTGTTTGCCATACCCTGCATCTTGGCCATGGGATTCATTGCGGTCATTTGATGACTCATTTGGCTGGCATCATTCATTACGCCGCCACCAGCACCCATCCCAGCAGCACCATTACCTCGCATTGGACCCATGCCCATGCTCATACTTTGCATTTGATTCATTGGTGACATCTGAAAAAAAAAAATTATAACAAAACACAATTAAGAGGTTGTTGGAACACTACGAGCGGTTATTATTGTTATTCATAATATGTCAGGTGTAGCGTGTAGCTCATTTCGAAGGTTATTTATAACCGACGATATAATTAATAACAATTAAATGAGCATTTAAATCGAGAAATGAAAAATTGATTTGCATGCTTCTTCTCAGAGTTTTTCTATAAAAAAAAATAGAAAAAAAAACAATTGTATAATAAAATTGCTGCATATATTGATTTGCCGTGTAAATATCTATATAGTATAGATATTGCAAAGAGAAGGTGTTGTTCAATGATGCGGTATGTGTATTTGTTGCACCAATGCCAGCAGACACAATAATATATAATAATTGTTCTCATTAAAGTAATCATAAGTTTTTTTCATTTGATTCTTGACGAAGTAGATTTGTTTGGTGCGTGTGCAATGTGCATGCTAATTCTAATTCTGTTTACACGGTGTATTTTCAATATAGCCTGTAGATCCATCTATCCAAAACTCATGTTCACATGCAATTTAGTTTTGCTTGACAGTCAGATTCCTTTTTTCGGTTGTTTCGTCGCTGTCGTCATTTTGACAATTTGGGTGAGAGGTGAATAGGAATAGAACCACGTTTCTATACAGCCCTTACCTTATCTGTCAAAAAGACGAAACAACCGGAAAAAGGAATCGTGTAATCAGGCTAAAACTGTGTTTGTTGAAACAGTAAAGTGACTGTAAAGACAGTTCTTCTGTTCCGAGTTCTGTTTCATTAGGCCAGTTCGGAAAAATGAGATTTCAGCAATATTAACAGGATTCTTCAGAAAAATGTCATATTTTAACTATCAATATATGGGGCTGTTCGTTTACTTTTCAAAACTACCAATTTAAGTCCAATTTTATTTTTTATATGAAATTTGACAGAAATTTTGTCTAAAACTGCGGTAAAAATTGGCAGTTTGTTCGAAATAAAATACTATGTGAAAATACATATGTACATGTTACAAAATGGTACATATTTATGCCACAGCATTTCAGTGTCATTTAATATGATTACTAGCATCAAAACTTTTAAATTACGTCTGAAACGTTTACTCGTTAAAAGTTAAAAACAAAAATGTCAAAAAAAATCAAGTCGCTCTGTCGATATTGCTGATAAATATTTGTACATGTTCAAATACATACACCCTCTCAAATGTTTGCAAACGGTATATTTCCTGCCCTTCTTTCCATTGAATTGAATTATTTGTACACAGAAAAACTACGAACAGAATTATGACAGAAGGGAATAAAAGAACAAAGGAAGAAAAAAACCACGATTCTATTTTTTTTTTAATGTCGGATATTGGAATCCATGTTTCCCTTTCGCGGCATCAATGCAATTACAATCCGTCGATGGAAAGCATCGTCGTCCTCGTCGTCGTTGCTGGGCAAACAGTAAAATGAATATGAACGACAAAAACAGCAATCGGAGCGAAGAAAAAGGATTTACAACAAACAAAATGGAGTAAAAAAATCCTCAAATACTCACATGATGATGCCTGGATGCGTTATACGACATCCCATTCATATGTCCCATTGAATTCATTTGCATCGCACCACCGCCATTGCCGCCGCCAATTTGCATACCATTTGCTCCGCCACCAGTACTCATCATCCCTGCACTGGCTCCGTTCGCTGCCAATCCTGTCATTGGACCCATTCCTACAGAATTGCCGTGCATTTGTCCACCATTCATTCCAACACTACCGCCTCCATTTCCACCACTCCCACTACCACCTGCCCCGTTCATATACTGATGCGGGTGGTGTGATTGTCCACCGACACCCATCATTCCGGCGCCATTGCCAACCGAATGCATACTATTGTGCATACCCATCTGTAAATGAGGACAAAAAAGATTAATTTATTTGTTTTTCCTTCAATTTCTTTTTGTTAAACTGATTCACAAAACAACAATATAGATAACGATTAAGAACACATACCTGTCCATAACCACCCATCGTGTCCATTGTTTGCTGTGAGGAGCCGCTGGTGGCGGCTACCATATTACCGTAACTACCAACAGATGGCGCGGATGTTGAGCCCGCTGCTGATGCTGCTGCTGCTGCGGCCGCTGCTGCCGCTGCCGCTGCAGACTGTTGTTCTGCTTGCAACTGCTGCTGCTGTTGTTGTTGTTGATGTTGCTGTTGTTGCTGTTGCTGCTGTTGTTGCTGCTGTTGCTGCTGTTGCTGCTGCTGGGCGCTATTGTTGCTTGAATTGCTGGATGAACTGCTGCTGTTATTGTTGTTGCTGCTGTTAGCGTTCGCTGAATTCGAAGCTGAATATGGAAATTCGGAATTTGGCCCAAATGTATTCTTTAGACTATTTAAACTATCATTAGCACTGGCACTTAAATATCCACCAGAACCACTACCATGATTAAAGGCTGAATCATACGCTGCGCTATGGAAGTTTGCACCACTTTGCTGAGAATGTAGCAGTTGCTGTTGGTGATGTTGTTGTTGCTGATGTTGCTGTTGCTGCTGAAAGTGATGCTGTTGTTGATAGAATTGTTGCTGCTGCAAATATTGTTGCTGTTGCTGGTGAAGTGATGATTGCTGCTGATGTTGGTGTTGATGATGTTGTTGTTGTTGTTGAATAAGATGATGTTGTTCACTTGTGGTATATGCTGCCCCGGGTGGTGATATTTGGCCCCCTAAGGCTGGAGCCCTTGAGGAGCCCCCCTGGGCGTTCATTTCTTCATCTTTTCTATACAAAAAAAAAAAATAAGGAAAGAATAAGCTTTGGTATAGATAACAAAAATTGAAAGTTGTGATTCAAATCATGCAGGATGACAATGATATCAAATTAATTCTAAATTCAAAGCACATCTTACTCTCGCATGGGTAAAAAAAAAACAGTTATTTATGAATGATATCTGTTTTAGTGAAATTTGGCAGCATTTTCGTTTTAGACAATAATTATTATCAAATCGTCATAATCTATGATAATCTATTATTTTTATATAGGTACGAAGACGAAGAAAAATGAAAACAATAGAAAATGTATTGTTTTTGTTTTTATGGACTGTAATGAATAAAATTCAATTGAATAAGTAGTAATGGTTAAAGTTCTATCAAATCCTCGTACATAGGCAGCACCATACTTTTTTACAGAAATTTAACTGCAAAATTTGGCCATATTGTTCTTGTCAAAACTGTAGCTGGTCTAATATTTTCCATTAATAGGACTGTTCGTTTACTATTTTAGTCCTCGTTTTTTTTTTTTATATAAAAAGTGACAGAACTTTGGCCTAAAGTTGGTAGAAATTGACAGTTTTTCGAAGTAATAGCACGTAAACAAAGTAAATACATAAGAGACAAATTTTGACAGCTGAACACTTCTAGATTAACAGATAGTGAGTGTTTGTACAATTTAAGGTCTCACAGGTGCAAACATAAAGGTTGGATATAAAATAGACTGCAAAATTCTTATAAGCATAAATTTAAAACGTTATAAATTATTCAACTTTCTTAATGTTATTATGTACCTATTTAAAATTATTATGGTCTTGAATTAATAATCAAAACGGATGCAAAAAAGTCTATTATATTAAAATGTTCCTATGACGTTTTCTTAACTTAACAAAAAATAAATGTAAGGCATACTTATTTAGTTCAAGTGAGTAATTGATAACATTAATCTTGTCTTAACATAAAAAATGACGTCAAAACCTACAAATCCACCAAATTCATTCGCCTCAATTATTTAATTCGAAGAAAGGATATAAATTTCTTCACCTGCCCTCAATTCATGACATGTGCCCTCGAATTCACATTTATAACCATTTTCGTAGTTACATATATTTGTTTCCTCTGTTTTTTTTCTTCTGTACGCAGCTGAAAATGTCCTACACTACCTTAATACAAAGGCTATTCAACAAAAAAAAAAAATCACTTTTACTAAACTACTTGTATATATAGGGGGTACATCAGCCATAGTCTTGAATTTTAGACACAACAACAAACAAAATACACACGCACGAGCTCCTTATAATAGAAGGACAGGACTCTTATCCATCTGTCATATACATATAATGTTCATATTCTTCTTGTATTCTTATATTTCTTTTTTTTTTATTTTACTCCAGCTCTTTGTTTTTTTTTCTTTTTTTATTTGTATAGATTATTATCTAGGACGACACAAAATCGGTGAACAATCATTTACTCAAAACACCACCGAGTGGCGTCGTCGTCGTCGCGGCACTCCTACATTAATTATTTGTCCTAGATATAACACACTTACACCCTCTAGAGGAAAATTAATTTACATGAAAGCTTCTATCTTTTTTGTTTTCTATGTATATCACATTGTCTCTTTCCTTCCATTAAATCTTCGCATTACTATACGAGAGTTTAACTATTTAATTTAATTGGTTATTGCGACACGAATTAATGTTATTTGTGAGACTTTATTTCGTGGTCATATTTCTGATCGGTCGTTGTTCCTATTCTATGTGACATTTGCGTGTTTTCAATTCGATTGACATGCAATCCTCTTTCTTCATTTCAAAATAAAATTACTTACGTCAACTGTCAGTTTTTGACAAGTAAGAGGGAACTTGTCATACGAATTATTTGTAAAATAAAATGGACGTTTACGTTGTCGAATGGATGCTTTAATCAGAGTCGAAGACTGTCAAAATATTTCATTAGACATTTGTATGTACCTTCCTCATTAACATACCTGACTTTGAATTCCATGGAAGGGCTACTATCAATTACGGATTTTGCACTTATATTAACTCTTGTTCTATACGCACTTCAAAAAAACCAATATTGATTGCGAAGTACCTACTCATGATTGTACATAAGTGTCACAAAAAGGTTTTAGCACCAAATTTCCTCCTCCGATCGGTATTGATCAACACGCTTTGAAATCATAAACTTAAATTTAATTTAATATTTATGTATACATAATTTCAAACCTCAGACAGGTTATAGAAATAAATCGCATTGATTTGAATCTCAAGTGCGTTATTCTTTTGTCGGATATTCTTTATCTCTTTATATTATCTCTGTTTGAGATAGTAAAAAAACAGATAAAATTAAATAGCTATTAGGAAGACTTTGACGATAGTAGGTACATACCTAGATAGATACTACATAAATATAATAGAAAAAAACATTTTTTCTTTGGTAATAGTTGTTGTTTGTTTTTTTTTCAAAATAGATAAAGAAGGTTTTTTTTTTTAATTTTATTGTGGTGTTATATATGTACATACTACTACTCTTCATTTGCCCCTGTTCATATGATTGTCTTTTCTTTATTCTATTTTGTTCTATAGTCGATAAAGACATTTTTTATGGTGCTTTGCTTGGTTTCACAATTTATTTTTGGGTTTAGAAAAATTGTTTGTCTTATCGCTGTTTTTTTTTTTTTTTTTTTTTAATTTGGAATAGAAGACGTAGATATTTTCCAAGTATCGAAATAGAAGAACGAAATAAGACTAAAGAAACAAAAGATAACAAACTGATAAGATTTTAATAATAATTTTTTTTATGATTCCTGTAAGGTTATTTATTTTGATTTAAGCCTAAGTGCGTTTAATTGAATATTAATTGTTGATTTTAACGAAGTAGGTCTTATATTAATTTTTTTTTTGTGTTGATTTTTCGATATGATGATGAGCGATAATCATCAATAAATTGATATGTATTATTCAATTGCAAGTTATTTAAAGATTGTGTAACGAAAAGTTGATAATAATGATATTTTCCCTGGTTTGAATATAAATGTAGATATACTTAAAATTGGCTGATTAAGGAACAAACACATTAAAATCAATGACATTGACCGATTAAAAAAAAAAAATACCCGACAGTCATGTACCTATATAGCCTAGGTAGAATCTAACAAAAATTTCTTTCTATCAAGCATCAGAAACTATTTAAACAACATGTAAAACATCATGGTCCCACGGTCGACCCCTGAGAGCTATCGACATTATTTATTCAAAGCAAATATCTACTTCGTTCAGACGCTTGCTTTGAAATTGTATATTAATTTTTAAAACGCATTTCGCACCCGTTTATATCTATGTATGTATCTATAAGCATATCTGGCTTTTAATTCATCCGACCATTAAATAATCTTCGAAATCCATTTACAAAAACAAAATTTCACCATCAACGTTCTTAAATTAACAGAACATTTTATTAATAATAATCACATGAGGTCATTATGCATACAAAAAGGGCTACATAGATTATGTTTAACCATTAAGTTAAAAATTCATCAACATCCAGCGGCGCGCAGCGGCGGCGTGGCGGCTAAGGGTTAAATCTATACGCCGAGCATAAAACATCAGTTACATATTTCAAAAACCATCATATCCACACAAATCAACCTACACAACAAATATAATTCATATAGTATGATCAGAGAGGGATGGCAAATTAACGTGTCAATGTATAAAAGTACTACCAACAAAACAAAATTCCATTTATAATCCATAGATATGTATGTATGTAGTATAACCAAAGAGGATATAAAGGGAATTAAACAAGACTCATAGCTGCAGAGAACCACCACCAACCACCCGGTTTATGGGCTAGCAGAGATTGTCATCTTACTTCTCGTCATCGTCATCATCATCGGTTTTGCTTATGCTTGAAAATATTTGCGCGTTTAGTCACGCAATCAAAAAACAACAACTACCTACCTACCCTTGATTTGATATATACCCCTACTAATGGGAATACTACACAAAAGCCGCAATAACGCCAAGGTTATGTGTACTCTTCCGCTCGTTATAAATGAGGGTATTCAATAATAAATGTAGAAAATTATAACCAACAGAAGATGACGACAACGTCGATGATGCTTTGTAATTATGTTTTAAAAACAAAAAAAAAAAAGGTAGGTACAAATAAAGCCGAATGGTTTAAATAAATATAACAACCAACCCTTAGGAGAGACATTTTAAAAGAAAAAAAAAAATATATATCTTAAGCTTTCATTATTGTTTAACGCTCGATTGGTGTAGTGGTATTTTATTAAATCCATATCAAACAAGAAGAGGCGAAATTGTATAGTTTAAATACAAACTGCATTATCGACCACAAACGAATAGAGTGTCAGTGTGTCGCACCAACCAATATTAGGGGTATAATTTATTGTGGTGGTAGGAATGCTCCATACATACGTTGCCACTTGAAGGTATTCGTATGATATGCCCATAGAATGGAGATCACTGCGTTTCGTTCAGTTTTCGTTCACTTTTGGAATATCTCTTCCCTTCGAAGCTAACATATAAAAAGTTGACAACTGACTGCAAACGGAACTAAAAAAATACTCAATTCTTTTTAAGTTCACTTTGAATGACTTGTCCATTTGACATATGTCCGGGAAAGCTACTTTCCGTTAATTTATGACATTACTCCGTTTAAAGTTTTAGTTTAAATCCCTTATCAACTGAACGTTAACATTCTGAGTTGAAACTTATTAACTACATCAAAACATATAATTATTAAGATTTCACAAATAGTTTGTGAGAACAAACACACCTTATGTGTACAAAAATTTGGCTTGTCAGACTCAGCGATCTCTTTCAAATTTTAATTATACTTTTTTTGACGTTTTAAAAATCGCCAATGTACGTACATAGAAGTTTAAAAAAAATAGATACTTGTTTTTAAAAAAATCCCTCATCAAACATTGTACCTAAATGTTTCTCTCAAAGATACAAATCCATAATTTGACAACCCAAACTGCAAACTGTTTTACCGACAAGATAAATATTTCAAAAAGTCTGCTTATTCTCAAAAAATATTTAATCGCATGTCTTTGGGAAGTTCAATTTCTATTTGTTTAATACTCTTATTAAAAATGTTTACAATAAAAGTCATTCTTTTTCAATAAAAGCCGATTTTGAATTCTGTGTTAAAACTTTATTATCGAATTATTATCTAAATGTTAAGAGCATGTAAAGAGAAAAACTTAAAAAAAAGAAACAGCAACAATGATGGCGGCTACTGCACCACACAACCAACACAACATTGTGACAACAAAAAAAAAAAATAGATTGATTGCTTTACAGGGCGAGAGTGAATTTCAATTAATAAAAAAAAAAATATAGAAAGATAGAAAGAAAGAAAGAAAAATAATACAAATTTAAACCATCGACATCACAAAGAGAAAGGAGAGAAAACATGTTCACACATTTTATATTAAAACGTAGATGATAATAATTACGGTTTATGTAGCTTAAGCCAACCTACAAACTTATAACTTCACCAATGCATTATCCAACGATGCGTGTAAATTAAATGCTTGTATAAGCCGGTTTCAATATATATTATTGTGATTATTAGGTCTAAGTGTGGCCAGTATAATAATTTAGGAAGAAGATGCATTTTCTTTTGTTTGAATTTAAATACAAAAACTTTCTTAATTAAAAATAAAAAACAAGACCTATAAAAAGAAATAATGTGTACGTACCTTAAAGAAGAAATGTATTGAATGAGTGCTAGCACATCCCTGGTTTCGATTTCTCTCCCTGTACACAAGCGATTTACAGTTCTTGAAGTTAAATATTTGCAGCAGAATATGAGAATTACACTACGGCTTGAGTAAAATCAGAGTGGGTTGAACTTTCATTAATAAGTAATCCGGAGTAAACTCGACAAATTTGGTAAGTTAACTCTGAGTTTAATCGAGATTTAAACAGATAACAGACTCAGAAAAATGTTTCAACAGTTAACTTGACTACAACCCTCTAACTCGAGTTATCTGGCAAGTGACAAGTGAGATGAAATGCAATTTGCATTTCAAAAAGTCCCTCAAAATGTTTCCAGTTCGGCGAAGAATTGCAAAAATAAACACAAAATCTCAACCTAAAGACGCCATTGAAATTTTGTCAGTAACAACAAAACAATACAAAAAAAAAATTAAAACAGTCATGTAACGACTTCCTTCTTTCCCGCCATAAGTTTCATTGCATTAAGTTTCACCCTCGATCAAAGAATAGGTACAACAACAACAACAAAAAAAATTCCTTCCACATACCCAAATCATAACCAATAGCAACAGTAGTAAAAGCCAGTAAAGCAAAGCTGTGGAACTCAAAAAACTGCAACAACCCTCATTCAAATAGTACCTTGCAACGCATTGCAAATGCAAAATACCGGGAAAACATATCAGAGTCGCAGGTATCCTGCTGTGATTGCGATGGTATACAAAAAAAATCACTTTTGTATAACAACGAAATGTGTACAGGAAAATAAAAATTAAAATAAGGAGCTGTAGAAAACACACTCACTAAAGAGGGATTTATATGTATGAAACGGAAGGACAACTGAAACAAAAAAAATTGTAAAAAGAGCCAAATATATCCACTACTATACACACGGCACCAGAAAATCCTTGCCAATCCATTTTTGTCTCGTTGTCCATCAAAAATCCGAAGTAAAAAAATTTCCGATTGAAAAAAAAGGGACCGATGAAGTGAATAATAAAAAAAAAGATGAAACAAACTGCAGTTGGGAGAGAGAAGATGAATTTGAATAACAGGGGCGATTCTTAATTTTTCCTTTTTGTTATACCATACCATATACCTATCCTTTATCAAAATATTTGGTACAGTCGCAGCACAGTTGTAAAATGTAAAAACCTTAATATAAAGTTTTGACATTTGGTTATACAAAAAAACCATCTCCGTCAAAAGTCAACTGACAGGAAATAATTAACTTAACGAGTTTTTTTTAACGAAAAATGGCTGATATTGATTTGTAGTCAATCCTTTCCGTTCTGCTGGGCTTATACCTACTTGTTGAAGTATAAATAAAATTTCCTCCGCAACATACGTCACATTAAAAAAAAATGATATAATCAACACTTATTTCCTCACATCTAAAACACAACACACCCTATGAAATAGTGTTGCTATATATCAATTTATAGCTCCTACTTTCTAGCACTTTATCGTGTTGAACTTCTTTATTTAAAACCATAAATCTCATCTCCATCTCCACCCCAGCCAGCACGCAATCATCGTTTTTGTGTAAGTACTTTTCCTTTCTATATGACTTTAAGTCGATGTCCTCCCACATGTATCCCTGTCACCGGAAATAATCTCCAGTAGAGGTATATTAAGGGTGAACATTTTGACATTTTTTAAACAAATACATTTTTGACGTTTGCGCAAAGAGCAAGCGCCTGTCTGTCGTCGAAATCGCTTATTAAAACGACGCAAAAAAAATTCCTGGTATTTAGTACGAGCATTTCTGCTCAAAGGGGGAATAATAAATCTACGGAGGATCAGAAAATTTACCACCACTGTGTTGAATACTTTACTTCTCTCGCTCTTTTGTTTTTCATCACTGTGTAGGTGTATGGAACACGTTTGAAGCTTCCAAGTCAGGAATTCAGATGATTTTCAAACATTAAAAAAAAAAAAACATGAAAATTATGAGAGAAAGAGAAGAATCATATGAGAAGGCCAAAGATAGGGAGAATCGAAGGAATTAAAATAGATTTTCATTTTTGGCAATTTGCAAATCCATGGGAGATGATGATTCCCTAAGGCTCGCACACACAATTTTCCAACTCTATTCTGATGTTGGCTTTTCAATAGAGAGTGAGTTTGATTCAACAGAGTGCTCGTGTATTTATTACTTACTTTTCACTCTGAATACATGATAGGGTTTTTTGTGTTGGAGGAATTTTCGGTCAAACTCATTCTTCTATCAGGGAGTGTTTGGTGAATAAAATACGATTGAAACAAACTGTGGTGGGGGTGGGTTTTGGAATGTTGAACAGTTGGTGGTAAATTTAAGTGACAGTTGTTGCGATATTAATATAATGACATACGGTGAAGCCAGGGATGGCCTGAGGTGTTTTTTTTTTTTATGTTATTCTAATGAATTGAAAAGGATTAATGAGTGGAACAATTGTTTTCAAACTCATTTAGTTAAAAAAAGTAAACCAATTAGACGTCTAAACTGATAATAAGGCATATTTTTTTTTTTTTTTTTTTATTGAAGTTGCAACCTGCTTGTCTAAATGTTTATCTTATCAGTATTTTTGAATAGGTAAAACATTACACGCGCTGCCTTCTATTATGATTTGAATTTTAAAATACCTCTTTACAATATGAAGAATAGGTTTACCTATATCTAACACAAAGACAATTACTTCAAAGGTATTGCTTTGGTATTGGCGTTAAATTTAATATATGAGCTTCAATTTTATATTTCGTTTAGTTTCAATCGAAAACTCGATGAATTTGTGTCTCTTTTGACATCAACAGGTTTATTTTTCACCGATTAGAAGGTGGCGATAAGTTACAAAAACAAAAAAAAATTCTTGATATGAGTGAATTTTGAGAATGATTTTTTTTTTTTTGTTGTTAGATATTCTAGCTGTTTGAGATAAGATTTCTTCTTGCTTTCATTCTAATGCATGTTTGTTTATCGCTTACGAAATTTAATATTATTTTTTTTTCAATAACTTTTTTGAAGATAGAAAAATAAGTGAACATTGTTAATTGAATAATTTAAATGTATTGCTATCTTATCTCACATGATAACACAAAATGATAAATAAGGATACAGTAGTTAGTTTTTAGTTGGTGATGGGTTTTTTCTCCCATTTTATTCTGCTTCTCTTTGACTATTTTACAAAAATCATTGGTTGTAGGTGCTTATAAATATCTATGGTGGACTGTTCTTTCGTCTTATCAAGTGATTAGGTAGGTATTATTTTTATTTTATTTTAAATTTATAAAATTCAGTATAACAAAAAAAAAAAAACTGACAGTCATCACTATGGTCAAAACTGGTTTCAAAAATTTGTTATCATAAATAAATTGATATTTATAGTTGTTTTGCTTTTTTTTCCTTCTAATTTTACTGAACCAGTGCAGGAATTTTTTGTTGATAACAGCAAAAAATTTTGCAATGTTTATGACTTATTATTATTATTTTTTTTTTTTAATTTTTATTCAATGGACTTAGCCACTGGTATGGTTTTTGTTTTTGTGTTCTTAAAAGGTGATTTTAATTCAGAGTTATTTAGATTCGAATACAAGAGTTTAAATTTTGTTTTTTTTTTTGTTTAAATACTTATGACACATTCATTTATTTTTATGATTTATCTTATGATATTTGAATTAAAATAAATATTAAAAGAGAATTAATCTCCCAAGACTTTCAAAATGGGAATCTTGATAGAATGTGCTTTCAGGGAAAGTTCCTCTTTTTCAATTTCAATACATTCCATCAGTTTTTCATATTATTTTACAAACAGGTTTTTGAACGTCCCTGCTTAAACAGAGATGTCATTAACTAAAGGGCATCATTTAATTAGGGAATACAACTATTAAATGCAAATTATAAATAAAAAAACTTAAAGAAATTCATACAAAACGTATTGGGAAGAATAATTAACAAATAAGATTGCTCGTAGTTTAACTTAAAATAGAAATTTATAAGTGTTGCCAGGTTCTTTAGTTATTTCAGTGCTTGAGTTGTTTTTTGCTAACACCATATTCTTAATATTGCAAGTCTTTCTAAAACTTCAACACCTTATATCTTGATATAAAAAGATATATCTAGATCTACCTACAAACTGCGGGCGCTTTTTCAAGATATTAAGTAAAAAAACTATAAAATGTTTCAGTAAAAACATTGCCAATACTGAAATTATCAAAAGAAGATAACATTTGACTTTTAGACATAATCGCATTTAAATTAATTGAATTAGTATGCCCCGGTGTCAGTAGGTAATAAATTAATATTTCCCAGAAATCAATAAATTATATGACGAAAATCTATAAAACAAAAACTTGTACAATTCCATTAGAGAAATTTAATTGCCATTGCCATATTGCTCTTCCCCTTTTTTGTTGGTTTGTTTGATAGTGTTTTGCAGTCTATAAAAACCTAATTTAGTTACGTCACGACAGTAACGAAGGCTAAAAAGAAAACAACATTAAGGGTGGAATAAGCATGTGTGACGAAACTGATTCGACAAACAGTACATTCTATTACTGTTTACATACGTTTATATTAGTTTTCTTTTTTTTATTAAGCTATAGTTTCTGTATGTGTTGTGCTATTTTATTAATTGTTTTTATTTTGTTTTGGGTGAAAATGATTTTCTTTTCTCACGCATTCTATACCTACCATCTCCATCTCCATCAACCATAACCATTGACTGGTGTTGGTGGTGGTAGCAGTGGTGATGGGTAAGTTAAATAACTCATGACACACACGGGGGTGAAAATTCTGAAAATTCGACGACTTCACGAATTTTGCACCAATTTGTGATGATAGATATTTTCTCCCTTTCTCTCTCTCTCTCGCTCTCTCTTTTTCTATCTGTAGCGCCATGTTATTATTTAATATTATTTGTACATCATGGCATGCTAGCCATATTGGGGTGGGTTTCATTTTTGGCTTAATGACATATTAGGATTACGAGTGAATGATGATAGGTAAATCGAAAAGTGGCAGTTGTATTACCCACCACCCAATGTTTCTCTATGTACATATACATATCTATGTATATATATGGATTTTTTCTATGAAAATTAAATTTCAATAATTTATTTTTTTTTGTTTACGAGCCAAGTTAGCAAACAAAAATATTGATGTGTTATCGTTTCGTTTAGCTGGCAGCTAATGCCCGACCCGACCCGACCCGATGTAATGTAATTAACATTTTATTAAAATACGCAACTGAAACGAGAATTCGAATTTTTTGTGTTCTATTATGGTTATTGTATCGTTGCAGTAATGAATATCAAATTTTAAGGGGTCTATTGGTGTTGTGGATTGTGCATCATTAAAAGTTTTTGGGGTGTCACCAGGAGTGTTGAGTTTTTGAATTGGATATTTAATTTAATTAAAAACCAGAATGCAAATTGAATTTTCGATGTGTTTTTGTTGGTTGATTTCAGTAAATATCAATATGTATAATACACATACATATACCTATGTATTTGGCAGCATTTTTGGACACATTTTTGTATTGCATTTGTAGTTTAGTAAATAAGTGACAAACAAGAGGGTGTTTTTTTTCTTAGACTAAGAGCATTTTTATTTAATGACAGTACCAAAGGAAATATAAAAAAAATATATGTATTTCTATAAAAGTTCATGTGTAGCTGGTTTATTAGCAAAAAATAGTTATTTAACGTAGACTCACCACAGAAAATAATAACGAGGTGTTAAATAAAAATGATTGTCAATTTATGTTTTCAATAAATCAATAATTCAATGAAAAGCATATAATTATGAGTCGATCCTGTTTGAATCGAAATTCTAACAGATAAATGTCGCGCATAATTTAGAAATAAAAATAATTGTTGAACATCTTTCTGTATCGTTTGTTATTCAAACTAACGCACGCTTCAACCTCCAGCAGACACATTTTGAAAAATCTTTTCACCCTAAATGCGATAATGTCCATATTAACATATCCGTTTAGCAATAAAAATCGATAAAAGGTCATTAAAAATCGCGATATCATAAGCTTTGCTAATTGGAGAACGATAACTATAGTATACATTTGAATGATGATTTTGCAATCTTGTTAAAACGTGAGACTATTTATGTAAATTTGTCAGAATTAACTTAATATTATTGTCAAAACAAGATACTTTAATTGACAGTTGTATGTGCCTGATTACATGGGTCGTTTTACTGAAGAGCGCATCGGTGTGACAGGTAGATTTTATGTGTCTCACCGATGCGCTCTTCAGTAAAACGACCCATGTAATCAAGCACTATCTCTAATGGAAGTTATATTGCAAAAAAATACTGTTTGGTTCCAAAACATAATAAATAGCTCTATTCGCGTACTAGTCCAGAACTTCCCAAAACTACTTTTGTCCACCGATGTTAGTTCAATCCTGTTTGCATACCCACACTTTTTGTATAGCAGAAGAGAGCGACCACAAAAACTCAAATTAGGTCTGTTCGTTTACTTCCCACAACTACCAATTTCTACCATTTTAAGTCCAATTTTATTTTTTTATATGAACATTGACAGAACTTCGGACTAGGATTGGTAGAAATTGGCAGTTTTGGGAAGTAAATTATCAGAATAATTATTATTTCTGCCCGAGAAATTAGTTAATTCTGTGTTCTGTCAAAAGACAATTTGAAGTCGAAAGAACAACACAATATACACAATGATTTTGTTGTTTAGTTTATTTTTTTTTAAATTGTTTTTTTTTTTGTTTGTTTATTTTTTAGTTTTAAAGAAACCACTGCAAAAACTACTTATGCAGAAAAAAATCTATTAATATCGAATTAATTAAAATTATAAAGTTACAAACAAAATTCCAACGTTACCCTTTGTTTACTTTTTTTTGCTCTATGAAGGCCGTTTTGATTATACTTTTGGTTGACTTTTAAGAAGTAGCAGACATTTTTAGTTCACAGCGTTCGTTTACTATTCGGTAGATTCTCTCTGAGAGAATTTTATCTGATCTCCCCAAAATTTGACAGATTGCAGTTGTTAGTCCAGCAAGTACACGAACGAACCTTGCAATATCTCTGTTTGGTAACTAAAACTTTCACCAAGTTTCGCAAAATTCTTTTTTTTTTTCCTATGGGTTTTGACAGCAAATTGTATTACATTGTAAAATTTTGTAAAAAAAATGTCACGTTACTAAAAAGACCTGATATATGTTGTTTAATACATTCTGAGTTGCTATGCAAAATAAAATTGTACACGATTCAGTGTCGTACGACTCGATTGTTGTTTTTTTTTTTTTTTGCAAAGAAGTTAGTTTTACTAAATTTTCGTTCAAATGTACATTAATCACCTAAACAGGATGCAATAAAAACCAATACAGGTGCACGTACATAGGGAATTTCCCATGGAAAAAAAACACACCACTCATATTCAATATAGAACACCTGTGTGCAACAACATAAATCTACCTGTTCACACTGTGCATTTTAAGTTGAAATTATACATATCTACCTACCGAAATTTAACAAAAAAAAAAAAAAAACTGAACATCTCCTGTGTGAAGAGATTATTCATCCATTGAAATTCCATCATTTTTCATTTATTTTTTCTTGTCTTCTTTTATATAAAATTTGGTGTTTTTGGTTTCATTTCGGTAAATATTGTTGTATTTGTTAGACAATATATAAAAGAGACAACAATGAAATCACATTGATGGAAACAAAAAATGAAATGTTTTCGTACATTCAGTTGTATTTTAGGTAAATGTTAAGGTTGTATATTTGAACTAAAAACCTATATAGGACTGAGTTTACTTAAAAGAATCTACCTATATTTTATCTATCTATATATATTTGGTAAATTTGTAAAAATATCCTTTTTCCTTGCAAGTATAGATCAAAGAATTTTACCGCCATACTATGTATCTATATCTTATGTTTGCGTACATTACCTACCTACTTCTTCTTTTTAAGGGACAGTTTGGAATTTTCCTGACTACCCTAGATCTTATATACCTACATAAATACATTTTCTGGGGTTGAAGTTATGTAGCAATTTAAACAATAAAAAAACTTTCTTACCTAAAAAAAATTAGGTATGTTTGGTAATTTGAAATTTCTTACAAACTTCAACGATTTGCTGTCAAAACCGCAAGTCACCAAACAGACCTATTATTTTAATGCAAAATGAACTGTCAAAAAACAATTGGTGTCCATCATGAATGAAGTTGGTTGTCTATTGATAACGTTCATTGCTGATGTCATTATAACATACCACGTGTTGTATATGTTTGCATTCTTAAAATGTTATAAATCTTCTTCTTAAGTATACCAACTTGCTACCGTATAAATGTCACATTGCGTTTTTACCATATTGAAAAGAAAGTCTAATGCACTTGCCAAGGCTTGATTGTAGTGTGTGTGAAAACAGTGAAAGACCAAGTAAAACAATTGAACTCAGTTTGATATCAATTTGGAGTGTTTGTTTTCACATTTAAAATATGCGCACTTGACATTTACCGGGTTCAATGCGAGTCAAATATTTGCTTTGAGCACTCTTATTGGCCAGCTGTTAATGTCTTCTCAAAGTTGTAATGATATTTTGGATGTCTGCCCAATCGTAGTAGTTAGTTGACTTGATATCTAAATTTTGTTTTTGACACTGTTACCGTTACAAACCAAGTATTGGTGGGTAGGCATGGGTTCCAAGATATCTTTTTTATTGTATACTGCTGCAAAGGGGTAGTTTTGAATTAAAAAAAAAAAAAAACTAACCGGCAAAAATGTTTGTATTTTATTTTTGTTCAATTTCTTCAGAAAATCATGTGTATTTGACAGGTAGGAATTGCTGACAGCACAAGGTTTTGTTCACCTTGTCATAATAAATTAAATCTAGCAAATGTGTCTACCACATTTAACTGTGGCTACACGTGCGCCAGAATCAAGCTGAATAATAAAAAAAAAACTGTTTGTGACGTATGGTAAATGTGTATATAAATTGATTAACTGTACCTTCGTGTCACTCTCGTGATAGAAGTTTTACAATTTTAATTATTACGATATCAAGATCATAGTAGGTACCTATACGTAGACCTACTTATACGAAAAATTGATTGCAAACAATTTTTTGTTTTGCCGTACATAAGCTCAAATCCGCATAGTTTAGAATATAATATGATTGAATGATGGAGACTTTGATGAATGTTAATTACTTCATTCGGTTAATTAGCACCTTCTTAAAAACGCTAAACTCGAAAGGTTTATTTTTTTTATTCTGTTTAGAATTTTAATTGCGTTGTCTGTCATTTTTCTTGTATATGTATGTCCATATGTATTTCCAAGTGGATCATCGTGTCGCATGATCTAAATAGCTATAACCCCTGCAATTGATATATTGTTTTGTTTGTTGTTCTAAAAAAAAGTCTGGTGTTTACTTTATGGAACAAAACAAAAATCATTTATTATTCAAAATTATATTACTGATTTAAAAACTTCCGTACGATTCTAAATACATTTTTTTTTGTCGTCTAAATAAAATTACGCTAGACTGATTTGATTTGATGTGGTTTTAAAAGCAGGTGTTGTTTGTTTTAGTTTTTTTTTTGAAGTCTGTTATACCTATGGTAAAGACAGTAATCTGTCTAGTAGTGTAGTCTATGTATTTAACCGAGATACTTTTTTGCGGTGTTTTTATTTTTATTTTACGTATTCTGTTTTGTGTTCGTATTTATGGCACTTTTTTTTTTTTTTGATATTCATGGTCATACGATAAAACCTATTGAGAGTTGACAGAATTTTAAATAGGTCTTGACTGTACCAATTTTGTTTGCATAAAAAGTTTTAAAATTTGTTATTTTTTGATGTATTCAAAATGTGTTAAAGTCAAATTATGGAGTCAAGTTTTTGAAGGGTTTTGGATTTGTCTGTTAGAAAGTGTATCAGAAAAGTTTGACAGCTAAAATTGGTACTTTTGGGTTTTAGAAATGTCAAATAAATTTAACCCAGTTTTGACATTTGTGTCATTATGGTTTTATGTGGGATTTACTTTACGTTGTTTAAGTTTGGGTAGAACAGAAATATGTTTGTGTTTATTAGACTACCAATAACAGTTATTTTAAATTTATGATCAAAGTGTGTACTATTGTTTTTTTTTTTTTTTTTTTTGCAGTTTGGTTGTGAATATGAATGTTTACGAACATATCTTGGAGCAAAGAATCTGCAATATGGTCGATATGGATGTCTATGAATAGGTGAAAGGTCAGGAAATGGAATATGAAATCTGGAATAAACTTCAAACTATCTATTTTATAATTAAGTATTCATAAGATATGTTACATCTGTATTTATTGTAGCTAACTTTTGTCAATGTCTATATTTATATATATTTACTTTATCGTTTGACAGCTCTTATGTAAGTGTGAACATTTATTTTATTCTTTTGTTGTATTCAAAAGAAAAACTGTTTTTATTTTAATTTTTAAGTATTATTTTATATTATTTTATGTCTAATTATAACGATCACTCTGACATAACACATTTTAAGCCATGTCAGAATTTATTGTAAGACATATAATTACTATTTAATTCTTAAGTTCAAATGTCATAGATATAAGTTAGCTGATGATGCCGCGAAAAAAATAAAATGGTGAGTATGAGTTATTTATAAATTAATTAATGTTATATATTTTTTTTGCAGATTTACTAAAAAGAATTAAATTGAAAACAAAATTAAACAAGTTATTAACCTTATAGGAACGAGTACAACAGTTGAATCGCAATTAATATGAATTAAAAAAAAAAAAAAAAAAAACCGAAAATAAGGACCACAGGACAAAGGAAAAAGTAAAGTGGGTTGAATTGTTTAATTTTTTTTAGTTTATTGTATAAATATATTTGTTTTAATTTCAGCAGAAAAAAATAATAATATTTCTATAAAGGAGAATAGTGAGGCAGAATTTCTCTGAACTGATTTAGAAATTGGAACTTTCTTGCAAAGAGAATTAAAAGAAGAGAGGTGAGTGAACTGTTTAATTTGATTTATATTTATATTAAAAACAAAGACACATTTTTCAATTAAAAATATAAAAACTGTTTTTTTCTTTCCTTGAATTTTCACGCATATATTTTTTTAGTTAGGAAACAGGTATTTTAAAAATCTTATTTAGGTAAATAGTTTTTAATGAAAATATGGAAGTTTATCTTAAAATTCTTGAAACACCAAAAATTCCAGCATTAGCATTTGGTCTATAAAAACTGAGATTATTTTTGGGACATCCCTGTAACCCAACAAAAATATTTACTGGCCAGTAAAAATAATAGTCAAATTGCGTCTAATTGATAGAAAAATATCAATCGATAGTCAAAACTTTTGTCAGCTGGTAAAATTTAAAGTTGCGCAAGCTTATGTTTTCTAAATTTTGTGAGAACTTTGTTAATTATTAAAATGGAAACTAAGGCTGGGTCTACATTTTAGTTATTTTGAAAACAAGTGTAACAGTGTTTACATTAAGAAGTTTTTATTAAATGTCAAAATTTTATACCATTAAGTTTATTAGGCTTATTATTTTGTTTTTTTTTGTTTTTTTTTCATAAATGAATGTTAATTTTGGGTTTTTCTCTGATTTGTTAATTCAAACGGTATATTATTGAATTTTTTCCATTGTATTTAACTTAACTGTAATAAACGCTGCTGAATATAACGAATATGAAAGAAAAAAAAAAGACCACAAAAAAATCTTTAAGGTCAAAAATTTGTAAACATTGTGTTGTGTCGAGTCAAAAGTAAAAGATGCTGTGAGCTTTTTAAATATTCACCACACACAAAAAAAAAAGAACACATGAAGCAAAATTAAAAAAAAAAAATATGTATAATATGAGAAGTAACTTAAATAAAAAGAAACAATTTTTTAACACTGACATCGATAGAAAAAAAAAAAAAAGAAATGAAATTGAAAATTTAAGTACACATCTATTTTAAACTTTTTTTTTTTTTTGTTGTATAGTTTACCTAATATGTGCCAAATACTATTTCTCGCATTTATTTATAAATTTTCAATAATATTTATTTTATATATTCCAGTAGCTGTGTAGAGATAACAAAACTGAAACTTTTCACACTGGAAACACAATTTTTTTGTATCTTTTTTTGAAAATAAACTTTTTTTTTTTTGGTAAATTTTTTCCTTCACTTTTCTTTTTTTCTTCGTGTCACTGTTAACTTTTTTTTGGTTTAATTTTTTTTGTATTGTAACAAACTTACTTTTTTAAATTTCGCTTCGATTGTTGTTTCGAAAACATGGGAATTTTGTCTACTAAAATTTGCATTATTTATAATAATCCACAGTTTAAAAAATTGTTTTGGTTTTTAATCCATTTTTTTGACAGTTAGTCTGCTATCAATGAGTTTCTTTTTTTTTTATTTTCAAATTATTATTTAAAATTTTGTGCTGGAAAATGTGTTGAGTTTATCCAATGTTAATCCTTTGAGAATGTTTTGATGTTTCAAAACTTGAGAGTGTCACACGAATTTTTTTTTGTTTTATCACTTATTTTTTGTATAAAAATACTTTTTTTTTTTAATTCTTCAAATAACTTCAATATTTTTAATTGTATTTTTATATTTTTACAGTTACACTTTTTAGTATGCACTGTCAATATTTTATTTGTTGATTAGTTTCACTTGTTTTTTTTTTTGTTTAATTTTTTCAAACACAACACAAAAACTATTTATAACAATAGTTTTATGTCTAGGACAATTTTTTTTTCTGTTTCAAAATATAATTTTAAAAGTGTAATCAGAGCCTTAAAGTACAATTCAATATATAGACGGTTTTTGCTGTATATATTTTTTTAGATAATATTTTTACGATTTTCGCAAAGAAGATTGTATAGAAACAAAACCGGATTTTCCGCGTCTCACGTTCTCTCTAAAACAATTTCCCGACGACCACTAACCATACGTAGCGTGAAACAAACATGACGACATTTGACAGCAGCCGAAAAGGAACTACTGCCTGACTGTGTGCTACCTTCGATCCGAGACCATCATTTGTCAACCGTCAATGGTTCCCATCGGGCAATAATTACACATATGGCATATTACACACCAGAGTAGCACAGCCACAGCCAGCACGAAACTGATGAAAATGGAAGACAGAATGAGAATGGGAAGGAAAGAGAGAGAATGTAGAAAACTGGCGCAACATACAGATACAGTTATACAATCTGTCAGAAAAAAATCCACCTTAAATTGTAGTGGTGGCAAAAAAACGATACTTTCTTATGCTGTCGAAAAGGAATTCACGATAAAAGAGTGTGGCAGGAGGAGATATTTAGTAGTATTAGTAGGATTAAAACTAACACCTTCATAAAATGCTCTTTTATTTGACGTTTTAAGAGAAACTCCAGTCACTAAAATGAGGCCAAAACGACAGTTCACCGAAGAAGACTAAAACCAAAGGTACGGAAGAGGCAGACGAAAAATAAAATAAAAAAAAAATAAATAGAAACTTCGTCCAAACACACACACATGCAAAAGACAAAAGATACAACTACAGATACAGTATCTTATACCTGAATCGCATATTTGAGGAGGTTATTTTGTATTATTTTTCGTTAGTTCATATTTTTTTTTTTTGTTTCTTATAAATATTTTCATTTTTTTTTTGCTCTTTTGTAGTCTTTCCTTCATTTGCTTGTGTCGATAAAGGCCAAAACACATACAAACGCACATATACCTACAGTGATATTTCGTATTGCTGACATGAGTACTGCAAAAGATAGACGACGACCGACCGACGTATCTCTATTTAGGTAGATACATTTCATACAGAGAATATAGAAAAGATACCGAGAGTAATGAAAACATAAACATTTCAGATGAATGAAGGTTTTATTCGTTCGATTTTGTCGAGTTAAATTATTATTTTTATTTATTTTTTTTTTTTTGTTTTTGTATCGTTGTTACTTTATCGAGGGAGGAATGTGTTAAAAATGTAAACGAGGACTTGAGTTGGGGTGACTGCACATAGCTAGCGCCGTAAAACACCCCCTTCTGAAGTTGTCATGATTTTTTGGGTGACACTGACATTTTAGGGTGCAGATGCAAGCTTCTACACAAGTGAATATTCGAAATATCAATAGGAAGAGAAATAAAAATATTTGACAGATATACATTTTCCCCTCATCCTTGTTCTTATCTACCTTTTTGCTAGGTTTAAGGTTTAAGAGGGCTTCTAGCTTCTAGTGCGCTCCTCTTTGACTAACTAAACTATTTCTTCCAACTGAGAACTGACTGTGGTTGGTATTTTTTTTTTTTTTTTTTTTTTTTTTGAGTTTTGGTTCTTCATCTCTATACCATTGATGATGATGATGATGATGTTTTATAAATTCACAGTGGTAGTGGTTGGTCTTGGTGGAGATGGTAAATGGTGGTGAAATGAAATGCACAAGGCAGGCATAAGAATGGTGTGACGAAACGGAGACGGAGAGACGACGACGGCGACGCGCGGTATGACCCTTCGGGTTATTAATAGCCCTTCAATCCTTATCCTGTTCTCCTCGTTCTGTTGTTCTGTGTTGTTTTGTGTGTATATTTTGGTGTAAAATGTTCGTTCTGCCGTCATCGTTGTGTCGTTTTGTGGTGCATTTTTGTTTGTTCGTTAGTTAATCATATCGTTTGTATATTTGAAAATGTGTTCCGGTGTGTTGTTGCTGTTGGTTTGGTTGTTGCCGCTGCCGTTGCTGCTGCTGCTGCTGCTGCTGTTCCCTGTGTTTGCCGAGTTGCTTTGCTCGATGCGCTGGTTACTTTTGGTGGTGGAGAGAGAGATTGCATTTTCGAGTGAGGGTCGTCGTCATCGTCGTCGTCGTCGCCGTTGATGTTATGATCGTTTTGTGTTTGTTGAATACCAATTGAGTGTTGCCAGATTGTTGGGACAAACAGGGTCGTTTCGTTTGGAGACTCTAAATATACATAATATTATAAATAAAAGGCATGCGTGTTAGAAAGAGAAAGGAAGCAAATTAGCTTTTGTTACGGTTTTTCGTTTTGATTTGGAAAAGGTAGGTAAATCTTTTGAGTTTGTTTTTTTTTTTTTTTTTTTTCTTCTGTTTTGGTTGTGTGTGTTTGTTTGGTATTTTTTCTTCGTTTTCTTTTTGTTTGATTTATTTATGTAGGAAGAGGAAGTAAAGTGGTTGAATAGTTTATAGTGATAGATTTGTGTGATATTCATTTATGGCGTTTATTGTTAGTTGGTTTGGTATTTGGATGGTGTTGCCATCGAAAAAATTTGGTGAAACTGTGTTTGATTAATGTGGTAGGTAGGCATAATGGAAGGAGGTGTTTTGTTATGCTTTATATGATAATCCTTAGGATGACAAAGTGATTAGTGACACGGGATATTTGGAGAAGGCGCGTAATCAGGCGACAAAATGAAGATGTGAATCAGTCCCTATCGTTTGTGAATGGTTAATTTGTTTGGTTTTAAACGAAGGAGATTTTGCATCGATATTAATTTATTAAAACAAAATACGAATAGATAGATATTGATATTATACTTAATAGGTAACTAGCTACCTAGGTTCATTTGTTTGTATTATTTTTTTCGATTTATATTTAATTAAACTTTTGGCACGAGAACGATAACTACGGCGGTGAAAATTTATAATGTTTTTTTAGAGGGGTAAAAATGTAATATTTTACTTTAAGAGGGGGTAGTCTATCTCCCCCCGTTTAGGCAGGAGGTGTAATTTTCAAAAAAAAATACTTAAAATGGAAAAAAAAACAGTTGGAAATAAAAGCAGCACATACAATACATTCCTGTACGTATTTTGAAAGCCAGAAGATTTGATTTTCAAATCTAGTTATTTCTATCAATATTTTTGAAAAAAATGCTTTTTACGAAAAAAGTAAAAATGATTTCTTTTGGATTTTTTTCAAAATTGTGACGCACCCGGCGGAACTAAATTGCACATACGCGACAAAGTTGGTTAGATTATCACCGTTGTAGCTTAGTGTGTCGCGCCGTGCAGTTGCGTTGTCGGTCAGAGCGATATAGCTAATACAATTCCATACAAATAATATTTTGGCGTATCGTGCAGTTCTGTTGCTGTGCAGTTCTTTCGAATGCAGTCTTACCTTTAGTACTAAAATGTTGGCGCTTCGCCCACAGAACATATCTCTATCTTTCAAAAAAGGTACAAAATATTTTGTTAACTGTTGCCGTTGTTTTCAATATATTTTTTATAGAATGTACATATTTCATAAAATTGCCCATCCCGCTAAAATAGTATAAAAAGCTTGTGTCTAACTGTTCTAAAATAATCTATTTTTATTTTTTGGCACCGTAGTTATCTTTCTCGCCCCAAGCTCTAATTTTAATTCGAATGAGATGTACAGGTAAACTTCAATTTAGGCCTATAAATAATAACTGAACAGTGATATTTACAATACTTAACTACATACCTATGCATGTTTCGAAAACATCTGTTTATTTTTAGCTTAGGACTAAAATTAACAATATAATATCAAAAAATTTAGCGAACTGATATAAACTATAATCATTACGCAACACTTCCATGGTTTGGTTAATTACCCCGAAAATTCAATCTCATCCGACTTTGGTAGATTAGTTTAATTTAACCAGTGATTTAAGGGAATTAAGTTTTTTCATAGGAACTTCGTTTTGAAGTTACGTTTTACTAAAGAGAATCAAAAAGGCAAAAAAAGTAAATGTGTCACTATCTAGTTATTAGTTATTTCATTTTTGTTTTATGGATATAAACTTTTATTTAAATAGTATAAACCTTACTTTATGATTTTTAATAAATACAACACATTATTGAAGAGAAAATTGTTGATTCAATTTTGTTTTAACCCAACTGGTCAAAATTGAAAATTGATGATTTTATCAATTTTCACAATTGTTAATGAATAGTTGTTAAGCTTTTCAATATACTCATTAATTTTTATATCACAAAATTTAAATATTTACCAATTTATTAATTGATATTCATAGGGCAGAATATAATTGTCGTTTAAAATCTGAGCGTTGGGCGCCATTCAACTGCATATCAAAAACTAAATATGATTGAATTTTTAGAACCCTTTTCAATACGATTTTAAAGAATAGTAATAAGTTGTTTAATAGTCTAATAAGTTATTGAAAACTCACCAAGTTAGATGCTTTTGCTGTTGGAATTAAGTTGGTTAGAATAATACATAGAAGATACTAATAAAATGATAAATTTTATATAATTTATCGTAATGCAGGGTGATTCGCATAAGGTGTGACAAAAAGTTAGAGCTTGAACGTTGGGTCGAGACAAAACAAATCGTCCAGGAAAAGGGGTATATTTCCCACCCCCGTTTAGCCTGCCTAAAAACAAAAAAAAAAAAAAAAAAAAAAATTAAAAAAATTTTTTTTATTTTTAATTTTACGTTATTAAACACTATTTTGAAAACCAGATGCTTAAATGTCTTGTACTTTTTGACCCAACCTACACGCTCTAGCTTCTTGTCACCCTGTATATTACGGTTTATTGGTTCCTTTTTGGGCGCCAAACAACAGATGGTAACATAATTTTCATCCAGCAGGTGCTTAACGTCTTCTACTATTTACTTAGATTAAGTTCATAGGTATCCCCGTGTTGGGCGCCATTCATAAAATAATTCGGTTAATATAAGTCAAATTTGTATGTAGGGCGCCATTTAAAGTATTTTCATTTAAAGTAACAATCACAAATTCTATTACGTAAGTAAAGACCATTCATTATTAAATTTCAGATCTATGGAAACAGAATAAAAACACATATTTAAGTTTCTTCAAACAAGCGTGAAAAAATAACTGTTTGATCCTGAGTTCCCCCTGAGCTTGTTGTTAGGCTGACGCGTTCCTAGAATTCCACAAAACCAAATAGATCAATATTATTTTCAATTTAATTGTCCATCTGTCATAATATACCTATTCTTGATCATTTGAAAGAACATTTTTTAATCTTATTAATAAAACTCAAAATTACCATCAATATCATTCGTTTCATGTTTTATATAAAAGAATTCATCCAACTTACAATACAAAATTAATATATTTCATCATTCATTGCTTTCCCGCTGTGTTTGCTTATACAGAAAACCAATTTAATGCACTCACAACACACAAAAAGGATAATACCTACATATATATAGAGGACAAAAAAACCGAAGCAACATGCATATTACTTTTCTCTTATCCTTTTGCCAGGACATCGATATATGTAATATATTCCATAAAAAGGTCCTTCTCTCTACATTTTTATTTCAATTTATTTTTACAATATATATACCCCATTCCATTTAGAAAAAAAAAAAACAAAAAAAATATGTTTGCGTGTATACAAGAAATATTGAAAAACATTAATCCACTTCATCATCGGTGTCGCCATCGCCGTCGTCGCTGTCGGTCGTCGTTGTTGCCATATCGTCATGTCCATAAATAGGAAGTTCAGACGCTCCACACACTAAACCTATATGCCCTCGTTGTCGTCTAAGTAGTTTGTTCTTCTTGTGAATTGTTGTATAATTCTTCCTTCCTTCATAGTTATAAGGCCCGAGTATTAGACAGGGGCAGCAAAAACACACATTTGGGGTGATAAAAACATCCCTTTTCATTCATATTTCAGTATTGTATCGTACATGAGTTCGGAGTCTTCGCCGAATCAACAACTGAAATATACTCGGAAACTCAGTTCATTTGAAAATTTCCGTTTTATTTCCGACTAAAATATGGGCATCCAGAAACAGCAGCAACCTAATCTAAAACCAATTGACACGTGCATTCGTGCAACCTCTGACTGAAGATTGAGAACAAAAAAAAAATAAACACAAGCAAATACGTACGAGGACGAACTAAGCGGCCTTAAATGCGTCAAAGTGTTGGTGTGAATGGAAGTCTACCCTATGCTTGCTTATGGTTGATGAATCTCTTTTTTAACTTAACTTTGTTGAACTGATGCCTTTAATAAAAAAAATATCCTTCAAAATAAATAAACAGCTACGCTGATAATATCTAGAAACAGTGCTGCGCAAAAAAGATGACAAACCAGATTTTGTGAAATTAATCAGTGGTATTGGCAACACTGAATGTTTTTTTTGACGAATGACGTTCAGCAGAACACACATTTTAAAAATGTGATAACTAAATTCGGTTTTAAGGGATCAATATCACTGATTAAGAGGTTTTGGCGCATTTTGTTGGACCAAGCTGTTGCAGGCCTTAAAGTAGTTTTATTCTAGTAACTCCTCGATAGAATTAAAAAAAGAGACTTATTAAAATAAACCAGCACAGTGCTGTTTGTACATCCATCCCTTGTTCGGTGTTGAGTTTCTATACACAGAGCCAATATCGAGCGAATGAATGTCTTGACAACCCTTTAACTTTATTTAAATTTTTTTTTATTTTGATTATTTTGTATGAGTTTACATATTCGGATGTTGGCTTCCTAGAAATCCATCATTCACCAACAAACCACCACTATTGTTGCTGAAAATTTGTCGATATTGATATTCGCGGATTATTCGCAAATCCTTTACGCGCATACAACCCTTATGATAAAGCAAAGTGGTGAGCCCTTCTAATTTTGAGGTCTTTTGTGTGTTAGGCATGCTGAGAGGGTAAATGCGAATGATTGGCAAGGATGAATACAATAAGGACATCTACTGGGCATGAATGTTGCTAGCAACGAGAACTGCGAGGAGGCCCAACACAAAAAAAAAGGACACATTTATCAAAAGAAGCAAACTATGCCATGATGATGATGTTTTTACCCCTTCGAATTTATTAAGCATTTTATTTAATTCCATCTCTATCGCTGGTTGCTGATTTCGATTGTGTGAATGTGTGTGTATTTGGTTTTATGCTAGTGTGGGTTCTTTGTTGATATTTTTTTTTTGTATTCTTTCCATTTATATCCTTTCATCTCCATTGTGGATCGTTTAAGGGTCATATTGAGACGAGATGATGGTTCTTTCTTTCTTCGTTACCGTCATCCTCTTCATCGGGGATTTTTCTATTATACGTAGTGCGATGACAATAGGGTATCAACCCCCGATCTTCGACCATTTTGGTTACAGTTCTTATTTAATTTTGTTTTTTTTTTTTTTTTTTTTGGTTCTGAAGAGGGCTTTATGTTGAAATTTTTGTACTCACTATTTGCAAAAGAAATTAGGAAGGGATATTTAAGGCTCATCGTTCATTTAATTGAAATTGCCTTGCGGCTCTCTGCTCCTGTTGGTGGTGGATGTGAATCGTGAAAAATGATATATTATATCGTATGGTTTATTAATGTAAATCATATTCAAAGCTGTCAGCTTAACTTTTGTCTGAGTCGACGATGACGACGACTACGACGACGTCGTCGGCATTGAAAAGCAAACATGTTATAATTGAAAAGTGTGTGGCATCAGCCTTAAGAGCCTCACACTTCAAAAGCTGAACTTTGACCAGAAAGTGCTGAATGTTAATCTAAACGGTGTTTTTAATAAAAAATTATCACATGTTTGAGAAAGCAATCCAAAAGTGTGCTGATGCTTAAAAGCAGTTATTATTTATTCAACTAAGGATTAATAAAACTTGTTGGTGAGAAAATGTTTCCCAGTAGGTATATTATTTTTGTTATTAATTCAACCCCAAGTATAAAAAATAACTTCACTCATTACCTAATGAGTTTAATGGTTCTAGCTTTTAAATAGATTTCACATTGGGCGCCATTTAGATGTTTTTGTTGGGCAGACTTGAATTAATATATAATGTGAAGGTTTTTATTAAAAAAAAACAAATTTGGTGGGAATATCTTCACAAAAGTCGACCATACAGTTACCGGAAAGAAAAGAAGTTGTTTGAGTTAAGTATATGTTCCTCTAAATCTTGTATTCCTCTAAATCTAAATAGCTATTACACATGTTGTTAGAAAGACCAATTTCATATCTATTCAATTATATCAATTTAAGACTTATAAACTTAAGTCACAGAAAGTTTATTTGCTATCAAATACAAAGAACAAAATTTAATAGTCTTCCACTTCGGTTTTGTCGATTAGGTCCTTATTCTTAGTGTTTGTCTTTAATAATCCTTCGAACCAGAGTGTAAAATTCTTTTTTTTTTATTTGATGGCTGAGCCATAGACCTTTTTTGTGAAGAAAGTTTCATCCATCTGCCGATGAGGTCAACAGATCCGTTAGCTCTCAGTTTATTAAGGAGAGATTTTAACGTTGGGCGCCATTTATACTTTTATTTATTTATTATTATTATTTTTCTTTATTTAGAAGAAGTAATTATACTGCGAATTTTCTTTGAAAAAAAAATTAAAATCTGCCTGTATTTTCATTTTATCTTGTATTAAATTCTTTAAAGTCTTTCGTCAGGTTAAAATAAAAATTACAAAAAAAGTTGTATTCATATGACAACTTTTCCATTACTTGCCGTTCTCTAAAAAAAACAAACAAATTACACCCACTTGAGAGAGTGACTGGCGTCAGGTAGTTTTGTCTTATCTATATTTTTCTCCTATATAAGTTTCTAGAAAAGGCAAAAATAAATGCACAGTAGATTCATAAATAACAAACAAAATACCAATTGACTACCTGAAACAGATTCTCAAGTGCATTACTGTCTAGAAATTGACATTATTATCAGCGCAACGCAGTACAACTTAGTGCTGCTGTCAACCTTGAATTCAAGCAAATGCGCGAGTGTGCCTCACTTCCGTGTTGTGTGTACAGTATGTATTTGTATATCCAAAGTGAATCAATTGATATCAAAACGAAAAATAAAAAATGCAAAATATTTTTTTCTTTAATTATTATTAATAATTTTCTCTTTGTGTACAAACACACGCAACTTCAACCATATAACCATAATACATATCTATAATATGGTTGATTAATGCATATTGGGAAAATGATCAGCAGGGTTGGCAGGGAGCGGTGCGACGACGATGCTGTCAATTCGCGCATAAAAATGTCACCACATTGCGCCAGTTGCCTATAGCCAGAGTGTACTAGCTCCAGCACTCCCGCACTCATTCAAAGTGACAGTGACAGCTAATTGAAAACGAAGGGTGCTGTATAACTGAATCTATATATGAAGCTGCTAATGTATCATGTTGCATAGCAACAACAACCAACCATGAACAATCGATATAACCATGGATTAATCGGTCTATGACTATCATTCCCTTGGAATGCACTAGCGTTCCTGTTGTTGTCGTCGTCGTCTGTGTCATCAATCGTGAAACAGATTCCACGCCCTCGCTCTCAGCCGAGATGCACGACGATGTAATCACAATTTCGTGCGCCATCTTCAGTTGAAGTTAAATTATAATTTAATCGAATAGCAAGTTCCGAATCAAGGCTTGACAAAGGATTGCTCACAGGTGGCTTATGTGGATTAAGTAGTATTGATTGCACGCGTATTTAAAGAGAGTCAAAATACAGTTAATTAGTATAGTAGTTGCTGAGTGTGGTTGTTCAGTAATTGAGAAGGGCAGACTGTTTTAGATTGCGTTGTTACACCAATAATAATATGTGATGCGGTAATCTGCAATATTTGCTGTCGACATGCCAAGGCACTTATGAAAAGCAATCGATGTTATTGGAAGCAAGAAATGATATTAGATTTTAAGGTAGGTATCTACTAATACAGGGTGATTTTAAATGAAGGTATAAGTATGATACTACTTAACAATATTCTAACTTTAAAGCTCTTTGCTAAAATGTTTAAACCTAATTTCTAAATAAACAACAGCTGAACACGCCTAAAACAGAAGCAGTTCGTTCAGAAAAGTAAGGAAACATACCTTTTCTCATTTTGTATTGTCAAAGTGACATGTGCAGTGTTAGAATGCAAAAATTTAAAACGATTAGATGATACTAATGTAAAATAGAATGTAACGATAGGATGATACTAACTCGTTTTAAATTTGGAAATTTCTATTTTTAACTTAGCATCATACTCAAAATGCTTTAATACTGTGGTAAATCGTATAGTTTTCAGAAAAATCTCCAAGAGTTTCTATTTTGTGAGTATGGAAGAGAGATTACGTATCTGCCTCGTGTAAACATGTAATGATTGACATTTAGCTTCGTAAGTCCGAAATTTTTTTCTCAAACAAAAAAAAAAAGAATAATATTTCTATACAGGTATCACTAGGCATTGTGGCGCAGATGCTGGTAGTCGGCAGGAATAAAGGTATAATTGTTAGTGTGTTGGACTGTCATGTGGTCTGGGGATCGAATCCCAGCCTATCCCGCATAAATATCTTTTTTTCAGTTGTACTACTTCTTGCAAGAAAGTGACAAATGCTCCAAGAGTACCTCAATACTATTCCAATAAAATTTGAACACCCACAAAATACAATGTATTGTCGGGATTTTGAGTATCTGCTCGTTACCGAACTTGTGGGGACCTCTTTCCAAGTAATCGGGACTTTAAATTGAAATTCATTAGGCCTGCCGCCCACTAGGCAACTTTTAGTTGCTCACCCCAGCAACTTTTAGTTGCTCCCGGTTCAATTACATTGGCTTATATGGGAGAGCGCCCACTGGGCAACTTAGTTGCCGGCAACTTTAAGTTGCTCGCAGTTTCTCGCGGAACTTAGTTGCCGGCAACTCCGGGCAACTTTTAGTTGCTGACCCCCGCCCACTAAGCAATTTCCGAGCAACTTTCAGGAATTTTCGAAAATTTAACGTTTTTATTTGTTGTCCGTTGAAATATTACATTGATTTTGCATTTTAGACAGGTCAAATTGAGATAGGTTTAGGTGGAGCACGTTTTTATAGAAAATTAAATACAAAAAAACACAAATATTAATTCTCAAAAGTTGCTCGGAAGTTGCCTAGTGGGCGAGGGCAAGCAACTTTAGTTGCTCGGAGTTGCCGGCAACACCAAGCAACTTAAAGTTGCCGGCAACTAAGTTGCCTAGTGGGCGGCAGGCCTTATTCATATAGCTCCCTAAGTATTCTAAATATTATTGTGTGTTTTATTTGGACAACAAATGTAACGTTTCGGGAAGAAATACACACCTTGCAAGTTGTTGTCAGCAACTTTAGTTGCTTTGACCTGCAACAATTTGTTCTCGTTTACTTGTTTTTTTTTTTACTAAAAATGTTGCTTATACTCACAGTTAGTTTATTGCACGTGCTGTCCAAATTCAGATGATAGATAATACCTCTGAAAATTTCAACCCATTTAAATCCAAAGTTCTGTCAAAGTTCATATGAAAAAAATTAAATTAGACTAAAATTTTGAGAAATTAGCAGTTGTAGGAAAAAACTTAAAAGACACAGTTTTGTGTTGTTTTAAAACCAAACACATTGTTCATGAGATCAGACACATTCAGCCTTATTGTGAGTTTCACCCGAAAAATATTTCACCTTGAAATTTTTTGTTCGCCCGGAGTTTTCCAAGCTCTTGTGAGTTTCGCCCGAACAAAATTATGTTTGCCTACAAAAAAGAAGTGAAAATGACATTACATTCCGCCCGAAATGAATATTCACAATAAGGGCAATTTTTCGATCATGAAATTTCGGGGGAAACTCACAATAGGCGAAAAGTGAAATGTCAAATTTTACGAGTGGAATGTTATTGGAGTGAAACTCACAATAAGGCTGATTAACATAATGAAAACATCAATACATGTTTGTGCCTACCAGCTCCTCCTCAAAAGTTTAACTCAAGACTTAAACTAATAATAACTTAGTCTCAAAAACAGTTTTTCTTAAAACTAAATAAAGCCAACATTGGTTGAGCTGATTTACCTACATACATATATATCAGTGAAGTCTATGTAACTAGTCGTCTTGTTGTCGTTCAAGAAGTTTGATGTCACCCTCTTATCTCCTTCCCATTGTCCCAAAGTCACTGGCTTCACTATCAACATCTTAAGACAAAGATGGGTTTGTCTGTTTCTATTATATTCCATAGCAAAAGGAATAAATGTGATATGCAGAGCCATTGGCTGCCCGAAAGTAAATGAATTATTCACAATTATCTTCTGACCGGATATGGTGGCTATACGGTGGTGGAGAAAAGGTTGCTTTTGTTCGATTATTGTTCTGTTCTGTTCTGTTCTGTCCTTGTTCACGTTTATGTATGTACACATGATTTACCACTTAAGCATCCATGGAATGTTCTTTGAACATAGCGAAATTCGAAAGTGTTTCCAAAGCATCTCCCAGGATAATACACTAGCCCATTCATCCATACATACACATCTACAACACTATACATATATGCAGTGCCAGGATACTCTTGCTAGGGTAATAATTGTAATAAACAAGCCGTCATAATTTCTGATGCTACATACGCCCCATGGCTCGATAGGGAGAGACCATCAGTGAAGGTGAAGGTATTCTCCGAATTGTCATTTTGGATTCAATTCAAGATTTCGATTTATCTATACCGTTATATGTAGGCCGGTAGCATTTATATGTATGTTCATATGTATATGTTTATGAAAATACATATAGAAAGGGCAGCACGCATATACGACTCAGTTCGCCTCACCTTCGAGTTAGAATTGATTTTCTCTGGCTCAGTATAACGCTACTTTGTGAGTGATTAGTGATTTGGGCGTTTGGCAGAAGTACCATTCACAGTGGGAGGTATAAACAGAATTAGAATTTGCATTAAAATATTTGCAATATTTACTATCGATTTTTCGTTATTCCGTTTATGTGATTTTATGATTTCAAGTGATTGTGTCTAATAAATTGACAAATTGATTTGATTTTGCTTCCTCAGAAATGTTTTCACGTGCGTTGGTATGGGTGAAAATAGTTTTGTTTACTTATTGATTTTTTATGATTACGTATACGCCATAGTGAACGCATAAATTGATATTGGATACAATGTGTTATTATATATTTGTTTCATATTTTATATTTACATATGTTGTTAAAAAATTAAAGTATGCAATGTTTGTCTGGGTGAGATAGATTTTCCGGGTTGTTTTAACATCTGAATTGATAAGCAATGTTGATGTTAAGTAACCAATCAATATTTGTTGAACATAAGATTTATGTTAATATTCAAAGGGTCAATTGTATCAAGCAAAAATCGAAATTTAATTAAATTATATGAAATATTGGCTTAATTAATTCTGGTTGCAGCATAGTTAGGGTGAGCAGAAGTGGCTGACAGTGCTGACACCAAGAAAAAAAAAAATACTCAGACCATTAGTTAGCCCGTTATGATACGTGGATCTAGGAGGCTACCTCTCTAGGCGTTAAACTATTCCAAACCAGCCTCTTATCACCCATCAAATCATCAGAATAATTTCACAGAAAAATGGGACGTCATCTTTCAACCTTTACAGTTCACACCATCTCTTACTGGACAATATAACAAGAGGACGTACGAAAATCCGGAGAATTAGAAGCTTATTAACTCTTTCTGGTTCCTGATTTAGATTGAAAGTATCGTTCCAGCTGGCTGATCTGAGTTTGCATGAAATGTTAGTTGCTTCAGGTTGCTTTGTTTGGTGCACTCGTGCCCTATATAAGGTTAAACCTTTGTGGTTCTAAAAAGTATTTTTCCCTTGGGATAGTCTTGAGTTAGAATCCTACATTTCCAGCCGTTTTAAACCTGCCTATCCCTTCTGAGTGAGAGATTGGGGAGAAATTATTTTTCACTTACGTTAGTCTTGGGCTGAAATCTGATTCTTAACATTTTGTATCTGATTTTCTTCTTCAAAGTCATGGTCATGCGACGAGTCCTCTTCTGTAGCTCATAATAAAAGGCTTTGGAATGAAGTAACATGTTATTTGGAGAAAATTTTGAAATAGATTGCCCCTCTTTTAATTTAAAAAAAAAAATAAATAAAAGTGGTAAAAATGCTTACAGTTCTTTCCTTCTTAACTCGAGTTTTATTTTCTGTCCCTGGAATACGCACGGGCTTAACTAAGTCTCGAGAAAAAAAACATCAAAGAGCCTGGTTAAAGCATTAGGGAAGCAACAAATCTTCACCTTTCTCGGTCTGGATATAGATATTTCAACTTAAGCCACGTGTTTCCATCAGGTTGTGTTGAAATCGATGATATTTATGGTCTTCTATAACCTGCCGTTAATCCTGATTCTCGCGATGCTATCAACTCGATTTTTCATTTCCTATACGCCATATCCACTGTCTTGTCTAAATTTACCTCAAATACTGAAGGCAACGAGAGAATATTGTGCTTTTATTTTCTCTATCTCTGATACATAACTCCCGAAAAATTTATACTGCGGCATAATAATTTTCTGATGTTTGTAGAGCTGCGGAGGTCTCTTTGCTATTTGTCTTATAACTTATCGTCTCTCCGTTAATTTGCTCTTCAAAAGTCTCGTCGTATCCATACTGATATTACTTCCCACAAAATATTCAGCTAAATAGTTTCAGTCGCTTAGATTTGAATTTTCCCCTCCTAAAAAGAGATCTCCACTTCGACTCATTTCGTTTCTTTCAATTTATTCAATTCGAATAGTTAAGATATGCCCAAATTCGCATCAAAATAGCTTTTGTCTTGAAGCAAAAGTAAAAACTTTACTACTATTCCTATCAAGAATCTGGACGGAAATTTTATTTCCCTCAAAATTAGTGAATTTCTCCTGATTAAATTTCCCTCAAACCAAAAATCTTATGTAATAACAGCCAAATACCCCCGAAAAATGTATTCCCGATACCTAAGAATTCCCAGGGAAACTTTCGGGCAACCTGAATGTTGCCAACTTTAGAATGAGAGAAATTTTCCCAGGGAAATATTTTTTCGCCCCAAGCTACGCCAGATCGCCACTTGCCTTGATTGTGATATCTATTCTCTCGAAAATCATATTGTGACGAAACACCATAGCTCAAACAAACAGATCTACTTAACAGTCTGATTGACAATTGAGGAGAAATGTCAGGTTTTGGAAAGCAAGCTATGTGGTATGTTTCGGGTTAAGTACATTCTCTAAAATAAATTCATATAAAGTTTTTGGGTAATTTAAAAATATAGAACTGCCATTTATGTCGGAAAAGCGTACCTAACTGCTATTCCAACTTAACCAGTCATTGCAGTTCTTAAGGTAGTTTTTCTTTGGCGGTTTAATAAAACCCTTTTAATAAAGCCCTGTGTTATGCTATGCGACTTTCATCAAACTGCACGACGCCGACGCTTGTCCGTAATATTAGAATTTTTCAAAAACAAGTTTGTATCAATTTGTGCTCCAATCAATTTTCCAATATTCTCTATAGCACATCTATAAGTATGTTTTTAACATCGCATCCACCAAAATTAATTTATAGTTCAGTGCTCTCTAATAAATTTAATTAAAATCAATTTGTGCACTAAAACTCAATGGAAAATAAAAGAAAAAAAACATCCCTTTTCAAACTTTCTCAGAAAATTAACTCTTCTCGATTATGTTGAATGTACATTAAAAGTTGGCCTGTCGACGTCATCATCATCGTCACAAACGATCTCTGGTCCATTCGTCAATATGTGTGTTTACTTATCAAATTAATGAAACACTTTATTTTTGTGAGGGAGGGTTCAACATCGACAGAATAAAATGATTTGAAACAAAAAAAAAAAAAACAAATAAAAACATATATGGAAACAGAAACACCCACAGCTAGAGTAACTGAAAATTCAACTTTATTTAATTTCACAAAACGAAAGAGTGTGTCCAGTTTTTTTTTTTCGTTGTGATACAATAGAACCCGCTCAGATGCTTTTAGATGTCTAATATATTGGTGTTAAACTTGTTTTTATAAAATCTTGATTTTACGAACTTTTTGCTTTGACAACGAACCATTCGAGAAAATTATAAGAATATGAAATAATTCAAAAACTCGTAATTTCAAATTGATTATCTCAAAAAGTGCAATAACGGCTAAGTTTAATAATAATAATTCTGTCCAGTTTTTGCGATGCATTTAACCGGGTAGGACTTTATGAACTTACGGTTCTAAGAGTATTTCTTGAAGCTGGGCCATGCATTTATCAATTTTGTTTTTTCGTATGAGTGATCCATATGGAACTTTCAGGTTTTCATCTTTTTTGGTATGTTTCGTCTGCTGACGGCGGCGTTGACGATTCATTATAACGATTTATCCACACAATTAACTCGGCAATTGAACGACTTTCAAAAATATTTTAAAATGTAGTTATCCGATCGCAAGCTCGAAGGCAACTAAATTTAAGACTTTTTGCCTCTAATATTTGTGTAGAAGTTTAACTCAGATTTTCACAAAGATTCTTCAAACTGATTTTTATATCTTCTAATTTCGAATTAGTCACAAATTGCACTTGCGAGATGTGAAACGTTAAAATGTACACATAAAAAAATCGTAAAACTGTGGCCATGCATGATTTACCAAGTTATAGACGTTTATAAGGAGATTTTCTTTGTTTAGATAAATATGCCATGGAATGGGTATAGTTGGCAATATGAATTTATTTCTCCCAGATGTTTTGGCGAAAGATTCTTATCTTACTGATATAGATAAGGAATTCTTCAGGAGTTCAAAACAGATTTTCTTTAATTGAAGTAACCAACATAAATCTTTAAACACCTGAGCATGTAAGCGATAGCTATTCATTTTGAAAGATTGCGATGGCAGTAAATCGCACAACCTATGGAAGTGGGCTCTGCAATTTTCTCAAAACTATACGGAATTTAGGAAGGTCTGTTGCTTTTGAGTGAAACGATTACTTCTCTCTGTCTACCTTAAGCCATTTAATCTTAACTTTTAAGGTTTTAACACATAAAGTGTGAGTCGTTTTGCATAGATAATTAAGGGTCATTTGCTGAAACAAAACTTAAGGATTTATGTTGAGCATAAGAGCTTATGTGACAGTTTACGCTGAGGAAAAACTAGAACAATCTTATCTTAAAAATCTATCTTAAAAAATATTTCTTTTCAAATTGCTGATGTTCTTTGTTTCATATTTAATCTTGGTGTTAGAAAAGGCGTTTTTCCTGATTCCTTAAAAACTGCTATAGTAATCCCATTACATAAAAAAGGAGATTCTCTGGATTTAAATAACTACAGACCCATTTCTCTCCTTTCCGTATTTTCCAAAGTTTTTGAAAAGGGAATGAAGAACAGAATTATGTCCTTTCTTTTTAGAAATGAGTTTTTCAGTGATCACCAGTTTGGTTTTCTAAAGGGTAAGTCAACAGAAGATGCCCTTTTAAAGTTCTGTGGTGAAATTTATAACTCAGTTAATAATTCTAAGGTAACCTCGGCTTTTTTTATTGACATTACAAAAGCCTTTGATACGGTTGACCATAACTTATTACTGAAAAAAACTTTACATCGCTGGTTTCAGAGGCTTTGTTTATGATTGGTTTTGTTCGTACCTAACAAATCGAAACCAAATGACCAGGATTAAAGGTACCCTAAGTTTGGTATCCTATCTCAGAATGGGTATTCCCCAAGGTTCTGTTTTAGGTCCCATCTTGTTTCTTATATTTATTAACTCCTTATTCTTACAGAATTTTAAGGGAAAATTATCTGCCTTTGCTGATGATACTGCTCTTTCGTATTCAAATAATAATTATTTTGAAACTTTTGTCAGTATGAACCACGACTTATAGATTCTAGGGCACTGGTTTGGGTCTCATAAATTAGTCATAAGCAGCAAGACAAGGAATTGTTCCCGAAAGTTTTTCCCTAACTTATCATGCACCTAACTGTTCTGGTTTTCAAGTCTGTTCACCAATGAATTGTCCAGTTTTTCGATGTTGTGATGGATGCTTCGATATTGAATGTGTTGATAACTTTAAATACTTAGGAGTTTTACTCGATAAGAAGCTTAGTTGGGTTGAACATACGACTAATTTAAAACTTTATCTTAATAAAGTTTTAAGACAGATGTTCCACCTTAGTCTGTTTTGCCCTAAAAAAATTTTAAAACTTGCGTATTATGGCCTAGTTCAATCAAAAATTCAATTTGGTATTTCTTGTTGGGGTGGAACTCATTCCTGTAAAATTCAACCGTTGCTCATATTGCCTGATGAATTCAGATGTGTGAGAAACGAATCAAAGTTTTTAGCCTCAATTAAACGTTGGCTTTTTTCTTTTGATCATTTTGAAATAGATAATATTCTTAATCCATTCATTTGATTTATCTTGTACATACATATATGAAATGTTAATTTGAAACTTACAATCCATAATATTGATTTTCATTTTATGTATATTTATTGTGTTAATTCCCACATACAAATTTTAATAATTTTTCTTATATCGATGGTTTATTCGACACTTATTCTTTTGAATAATAGAATTAACCTAACTATTTCTTTTTAAATCTTGCTAGATAACTATTAAATATACAATATTTATTTATTTACAAAAATATAAATAAAAAGAAAATGGGTTACTTGTTTAATAATTTGGAAGCCATATAAAATGTTGTTTAATATTTTCTTTTTATTTTTGATAACATTTGTTCACCTAGCCTTAAGATTTTGGAATGAAATAAAGTTAATACAAAAAAAAAAAAAAAAAAAAGTTTTCCTCTTAGGAATATTTGTTTTAATATTCACAAAAGTTAAAAAATATTTCAACTTTTTTTTTGAAAAATGAATAGAAAAAAGTTGAAAATGCGCCCCTTACGACAGCTGACTTCTAAACGAAAAAGTGAAACGCAGGGTACCTAAGACGTGACTTTCAAACTCCTGTTTAAGGAGATTTAAGTTTCAAATTTATCGACTGATCTCATCATTTAAAAATTTACTCTCATGCTAGGTACTATGTATATACATATTTCTATTTAAATCAACATTCCTTCATGAAAAATCTGCCCGGTGTCCTCTTTTTTCTTCTAAAATTACACTTTTCCTCCTGACACTTATACATTCCTAGTCCGATTATGCAAAAAAATAATCTCAAAATTAAACAAATCGTTTAAAAAATAAAAATCTCCAACAGTAAATTCTTTAATTATATACCGCTCGAAAAAATAAACTTAATCCTATTCATCCTAACTTTCCTTTCCGACAAAATAAAAAAAAAAAAAAAACAAAACTAGAAGAAAACAGAAAAAAAAGTAAATGAGCGCACATTCCATATAATTTTCCCACCTTAAATTCCAAGAGCGCAGCACTTAAATAATAAATTCCCTCCAAGTATCACAACTACCACCCGTAGTTCGTCCTGAAAACGACCCCAAAAACCAACCCCAACCCCTATCAGCCCCCTCTGCCATTGAATGGCTCCTGTTTTTATTCTATTGTATTACTAAATTGATATCAAAGCAGGAGAAGAGGCAAGAAAAAATGACCTCATTTCTGCAATTTTTTTTTCTCTGTTCATTTCAATTTTTTTTTCTCTCTACTTCTCGCTTTCCCAACAATAAAAATTCACAAGAAGTAGAAGGAAGAAAATACAAGGGACACACAAAAAAAAAATCAGCACAGGATTGCAAAAGGAATGAGTAAAACCAAAATAGGACGAAGCGCAATGAAACTCCAACGAACAAGAATATGCCGAACCGAACCCCACACAGCACGAATCCTCTCCAGCCACCCAAATTGTGTACATCAAACTTCCATGTTCCACCCAATGGCGAGGACGACCGAACAGAGCTGAAGAACTGTACTGTGCTCGTACTGAACATTGAAAGGACGAGGACAACGACGACGACGACGATGGAGCAGCAGCGTTGTTCTCTCTTTGCCAATTCGATTTATCAAATTAATGAGCTTTTTATTTATTTGCTTTTTCTGGGGGTGGTTCGGGCCAGAGATTTGGGTGCCTGTAGCATTTAGCGCTTCTGAGTTTTCCTGCCAGCCTGTTGTGTGTCCTTGTTTTTAAAGCGACGCGCTCGATTTCAATTCATGAGGCAGAAATGTACACAAACATATACAAACACATACAAGATAAACAGAGAATGTGTGTGATAGACAGAGATAGCTATGTTGGTATGGTAGTGTTGCCCTTACGATTTCATGTTAATCCTGACATTTGTCCTATTGCATATGGATGTGGGATGTTCTGATTTGTACAGTGAGTTAAAAAAATTTTAAGAGAAATTTTTTATAAGCAAAGAGATTAGGTACATTTCGCTATTGCTTCTAATGATTATTTTTTGTTTATATTTTTTATCAAATCAAATTGAGCTACGATTTTTGCTGAATCTATTTATATAGAAACCCCCATTTCTAATCAAAGAGATTATCTATGATATATAAGTTTAAAGGATCAAACAAAATGTGTAAAAAGAGATGTTTATAAATATGACTTGTCGCAAATTGAAAATAAAAGCTCAGAGAATCTGGTGGTAGAGATCGGAGCAGCTATTTTAGCTACAAATAGGCTTCTATAGATTTTCTATAAACCTTCCACTGGATATTCATGTTTTTTAGAAGTAACTTATTCTGCTTTATTCGTGTCGTGCCATAAATTCTGTTACAAATGCGTCATTATCTATAAGGTTGCTTCAAATCACTTGATATTAAATTTTATAAAAAATAATAATACAGTAAGCTTTAAAGTAGTCCTCAGTTTAATTTTGTCTTATTAATGATATGAGGGCTGCAGTAGGTATTAATATTTTTCCAGTCAGGTTAATCGAATTAATTAATTTTAAGGATCGTGTTTATGGAAACTGGTTGAGAGAAACCTTCTCAACGACGTAAAACTTTCGGTCAGGAAGACGTCGGAGTGTGAGAACACGAGTAGAGATCAAGGCAGTGGGTGTTTGTACTTTAAGAAAACCCTAGCATAAGTAGGAAGTGATAGTAATTGAGATGGGAATGGGGATAGAATTCGATATCGCGAATCAATAGAAATGACATTGGGGCAGAGGGCTCGTACATCACGGCCCGTATCGCATAAGACCACAGCGATCGCTCTATTAAGTGACTGTCGTTTTTACGATTGCTCCCTCTATATTTCCCTATAAATAGGATAGAGACAGCTATCATCAAAGCGATAATCAAAAATTGATAATCAACTATCACCATAGCCGATTCCTCCCAAGGGCAAAAATTAAATGCTGCTCTAAAAAAAACAACCCTGTTAAGATTACTAGCTTTACTTTCTCGTTAAGCTAACGAAGGCCATCGACAATTGTTCAATACCTATTTAGATGATTTCAGCCACTATTTTACGAACAGCTTGATCAATATCGTTCTTAAGTGCTTGAATCATTTGCATACCATCGATTTTTTATGAAATTCCACAAAATAAGTTCAACTGCATAAAATCTTACCTCCGTTGCGGTTAGTCACCAAAACGACTGATTACAAGATTATTGAACTTGGTGTGCATAAATCGATTGGACAAAGCCCCATCTTGCTGGAACCATAACTGGCCCAAGTACAAATCCTCAATATCTGACCATAAAAATCGGTTATCATGCCTCGGTAGCGCTCTCCATTGACTAACGTTTCATCCATTGTCGGCTTCGTAGAATAGGTATTCTCCGTTTTTCAGAGAATTGCGTACATCAGCTGCAGTTGGTGCATTATTTCGACCGGCAAGTCTATTCAAAATTCCTTCTCTTTCGGAACACAGTATCCACTTTAAAGTTACTTTGCAATATTGCCCAACGTTATTCACGCTTTAATCGTTTAATTTCGTACCACAAAAATATAATACTGAATTTCTATCAATTCTTCTGGCGCATAAAAGCTGTCAGTATCAAAATTCAAAAAGAAACCAACAGATGGATCAATCGATATATTTACTTAAAAAGTTTAACTCATTCCGTTGATCACAAATTACCTTACATTAAATGCTACTATATTTCTGAGTCACTGTACATATCCATTTACAAACAGTCAACGTTAAAAGTTTTCCAAATTCACCCCCTGGAACAAAAAACCACCACTTTCAACAGAATTGAGAACAAAAGAAGAAAATCAGTTGAGGCAGCAGCAGCAGCAACGAAACAAAAAAAAAAAAAAAAAAAAAAAACAAACATAAATCCTTGCACGTACAAACTTATGAACAAACGTAATATAAACCTCGTCGACTTCGTCGCCGTCGTCGTCGTCGTTCTATGCGGAGAGTGAGAGAAAACAAAATATAAATAAAGTATACCAACAAAAAAGAACCAACCGCTCTCCCCCAATCCCCAACCAACCCAATCTCTCTGCAAGCATGTGCTTGAAGATGCCAAGAGAATACAAATATACAATAGGAAAAGTATACTCTGCCATGCCAGCCATATCACCGAAAACAAAGAAGAAGGATACAACACGCGGGACATCCTTAAGCCTCACACAAAAGAGTACCAACAACAATAACAAAAACAAAAAAAGAAACAACAAAATACGTATAATATATAAAAAAGCACTAAAATAATCTGGAACAAAGAAGGAGCAGAGAGAAAAATATTCAGTAAAAAAATAAGAAAAAAAGCAATCTTCCGCTCAAACAACGGGTGGTCTCTTCAAGTCACCATTTAACCCCACACCTTTGCTAGCCGTCCTAATTCACAACATGGTGACCACTTATTGCGGTGGCAAGCGCCGCTGCGCTGCCTTTCGTTTCAAACAATTTATAAACACTCAGGCGTACAATAAAGACCAACTCGACTAAAATCTAATCATAATAATTCACCCCGATACCCATAGTGTTAATAATAATAATCCGGCCCCCCGCAAAGGGGTAAATAGTTCATAAGGCACTGCTGAATGATTGAAAGAAAATCAACACGATGGCCATAATTTGTTATCACTTATTCGAGGGGGATGATTCTGAATTGTTCTTAGAGGTATCAACCCTATCATGAACGTTAGTCGGTGTCCGTGTCCGTGTCCTTGTCTTGTTGAGCAAGTGACCCTACATACATGTTTGGGGATGATGACACACGAGTGTACACATCAACTGAACAAAAGAAAATAAAAATTGTGCTGAACTAGAGCTATGAATATGTGAAGCGAGGATAAGGCTTGCGGCAGTGCTCGGTCTCCATCTCTATGCAGACATTTGGCACCGACCGACAGACGCGCAATGGAAAATTTTCGTTGGTCGGTCAGTCGATTTGGTGCGATTTAAAATTCAACCCCTAAGCATAAACAACGACGATTTCACGATTTCAGATCTTGCAACCTATAACCGAAAGCCCAAACAAAACGGAACGAATAACAAGTGTCTATACCTAACTGAACTGCTAACCAACGACGACAGAGACGGACCCTGGCTTCCCACAACACCCAGTTGTCGGTCGGTCGGTCGATGTCATAGAGAGAGAGTCTCACAAAAGTCATTCTCAAGCGAGTATAATGCCGCGCCGCACCACCCGCCATAGCTGTGGGGTCGGTTAGGTATAAGACTCTGCAATTGTATATTCCTATAGATGTGTATGTATATTTAGATGGAAAAACTTTGAATAAAGAATTGGCCATATCCTTTAAGGCATTGAAGTATTAGTGGGCGGTTTTGTCGGCATTGGAGTGTTGAATGAAGGATAATATAACAACACACGAAATAGCTCCCTGTATTAAGCACTTGCAAACAAATACACAAACAGGAATTTAGATACACAAAAGCATCAAAAAAGGAAACAAAGTAATTTTTTGCGCAGCAAAAGAGGGATGCAAAATTAAACAGATTCAGTTTTGAATGGATTGGGATATCAAGTCAAGATTCTTCCTTCAACTATTTTTTGAGTCAACATAAATTTAAGCCAAATGATTAACTTCAATACTTTTAATAAATATGATTTAAAATCACGAAAACAAATATAAACCAGCATAAAAGTGTTTATATATGCGTTTCGCCCCGATGTAATGGCGGGGCTCATCAGAAGATGACCATTACACCTTGTCTTGGTCAATACTTTATCAAACCGCACTAAATGACTTATACACATTTTCAGAATATTTGGGTGGTAGAGGTGTTGGTTGAAAAATGTCGATTCCGAAGAAATCTTATATTTTTACTAATAAACGGAGACAACAAATTGTTGGAGAGATATTACAGGCTGATGTTTCACGTGTCTCCTTCTCATGGTTGCATTTTTTACTTGCTCTATAGGGCAAGTATTGGTTTCAAAACTAACACTACGAATACGATTATTGAGAAGCCCAAAGAAGTCCGTCTGTGCGTTTGTGATTCCATTGTAATATGAGCTAGAGCCTAAATGGCTTTGCCGGTTTGCTTCACATTTGGTACAGATCATTTTTATGTGATTCCCTCTAGAGGGGAAATTCGAGTTTTTGTTTAAGCTCATCTAGAACGGGTTGCTGCCCTAGAAAAATTTAGTTTTTTTTTGATGTGTAAACATCTATGCTGGCGGTAGAGTGAAAACAAAACGTGAACGTTCGTGTGCAACGTTACGATCTGCATACTAGGATGGGTGCGTTCAGTGAAAAAAATATTAAGATCCCCTTCCAGCAAAAACAAGTCCGTTTTGGATCCGCGCACGTTGATGTTTACACATATTCACCGTGAGTCCCGGCACTCACACAATTTTTTTAATTGTCTCGAAAACGGCTCTAAAGATTTTGATTAAACCTGTGATTGTGATGACCAAAGTAATTAGAAGAAAACTGCGTTTCAGTTTTTGGTAAAAATTCTCATAACGGAAAGCGCCACATTTTTGTTGAGAAATGTTTCATTTTTGGCTTTTTCGCTTATATTTGGTTCTCATAAATAATAATTAAAACAAATTTTCATTTAAAAATAAAAATATTTAACAACAAAAATTAAATATAAAATTAATTTTTGTATTAGTTTTGACTATTTTAACATTTTCTCGTCAAAGATTTCATAACATTACTTACCATTAACATGCATTTTCAATGTGTGGCTATACTACAGTTGGTAACCACAAGAGCAAGTTCGTGCGATCAAGTCGTATATATTTTTTTTTAAATTAAAAATAACGAAAACGATTTTATTCTTAAAAATCTTTTTTTTTGGGTATTTAGAAGATTTTTGGAATATTGCCCCTCCCGCCTAAACTCAGTAAAATAACCAACTTACAGGCTTTAACGTTTTGACGCAACTTATGCATCACCCTGTACATCGTTTGTTAAATAAAACGTTCCTTCATTGAAAAGTACAAGATTTGTAAAATTTCATCACATCACAATAAGCAAGTACTAAAAACTTTTCGGAAAATTTTTCATGTCCTGCGGTCGAATTCATCACAATTGCTCCTTTAGATCGGGTTTTCGAGATATTCTAATATAAAGGTGGCGACAAAAATTTGTTGTTATATTTAGTTTTGAAGGTTTGAATGAAAACAACAACCACCTGAGTGAGCTACCACCAAGTCATTATAAGCTGGAGTTTTATCTATTTCACGGCTGCCAGGCTGATCATCAGACTCCTTTTATTGTGCTACCGAAGTCACGTGATCAGGTGGAACCCAATGTAGGTTTTATTGTTTGACCATAACATTTGAATCAACTAGCATTTTTACTAGCTACACTGGTTGTTGTACATTCGGTTTCTTTCTTTTTTCTGCGTACTCGATTTATAGGCCAACAATTAGTTGGATATAAATATTTGATTTTTTAGCTGGTTTGGTTTTGGCAACACTGGTTTTGACAGCTGACGTGTGTTTAGTACCTTGTGTCACTGTCAAACAGCTTCAGTTTGGTTTGCAATTTAACCATGGATCGTCTTACAAATGAACAACGCTTGCAAATTATTGAATTTTACTATCAAAATTCGTGCTCGGTTCGAAATGTTCATCGCGCGCTGCTTCCATTTTATGATCGGCATTCTCGACCTTCTGAGCAGTCTATTCGGAAGATTGTGACCAAATTTCGCACCAAATTTACTTTGTTGGACATTAAACCACCAACACGTTTACGTACTGTGCGTAGTGAAGAAAATATTGCGGCCGTATCAGCTAGTGTGACAGAAGACCGCGAAATGTCGATTCGGCGCCGTTCCCAGCAGTTAGGCCTTTGTTACAGCACTACGTGGAAAATTTTGCGGAAGGATTTGGGCGTAAAGCCTTTTAAAATACAGCTGGTGCAAGAACTAAAGCAAGCCGACCTACCACAACGCCGAATTTTTGGTGAATGGGCTCTTGGAAAGCTGGCCGAGGATCCGCTTTTTTATCGAAAAATTGTGTTCAGCGATGAGGCTCATTTTTGGTTGAATGGGTACGTAAATAAGCAAAATTGCCGAATTTGGAGTGAAGATCAGCCAGAAGCATTGCAACAGCTACCAATGCATCCCGAAAAAGCCACTGTTTGGTGCGGTTTATGGGCCGGCGGCATTATTGGGCCATATTTCTTCAAAGATGATGCGAATCGCAGCGTTACTGTCAATGGTGAACGCTACCGAGCAATGATAACAAACTTTTTTTTGCCCGAAATGGAAGTTCTTGACTTGCATGATATGTGGTTTCAACAAGACGGTGCCACATGCCACACAGCACGCGAAACAATGGCGCAATTGCGAGGCGAGTTTGGTGAACAGTTAATTTCACGTTTCGGGCCGGTCAATTGGCCGCCTAGATCGTGCGATTTGACACCATTAGATTATTTTTTGTGGGGGTATGTCAAGGCTAATGTCTATAGGGACAAGCCCGCTTCGATTGACGCACTGGAAGCCAACATCCATGCATTCATTCGTGAGATACCGGCCGATATGTGTGAAAGAGTATGCCAAAATTGGACTCAGCGGATAGGCTACCTGAGACGCAGCCGCGGTCAACATTTGCAAGAAATTATCTTTAAACATTAAATTGCAAGGTTCAAACTATCGATTCAAATAAATATTTCATTCATTTTTTCGAATTTTTTGTGTTTTTTTTTTAAAAAAAGTTCTAAACCTCTTAAAAAATCACCCATTATAAGGCTCAATTCGGTCAGAGCTAATCATCTTTAACCAGTTTGGCAACTGGTAGATCAATGTGCTTTTTAATCAAAGAATCTATTATTTGAGTTGTTAATCAGCTAAATCGAACATCTGCAGATTTCTGTTGAATAGCGCCCTAACATCAGAGCCAGTTTAACCCACTGATTGTGAACAAACTTATTCTTTAGTTAAATATATTTTTTTGATTGGCTATCTTTGTCTTTATGTACATAATCTTCAATAGTTTTCCAGATACAACACGAAACTGTATCACACATCTTCGATATCATTGGCTTTTTAATTAAATTAAATTTTGTTTTTCAGTTTATTCTAATTTTCCAGATGAAATTACATCAAAAATATAACCACATTAATTCTTCAAAACTTAATAAAGTTATTTTCTCCATCAAACTAACTCAATTTAATGTAAGTTAGAAATTAGATATTTCAAGATATGTCTAATACTGCAACTAGTGCATGGTCGTCTTCTTGGAAAAGCTTAAACACCGACATATCTCTTAATTACCCATATGTGCTTAACTCGACTATACAAACTCATATAATTATCATACACAATAACGATGCACTCAAGCAAAACACTTACTTTCAACATATCTATCTCTCTCTCTCACACTCTCTCTCTCTCTCTCTGGAATTAAGCTCCATCAAGTGTATCCATCATCAGTCTGCAGGCTACACCACCAATAACACGGCCACACCACAGGAAACAATCTATGTCTAATCCCCTATTCTAATATATGCAAATGACTTATATGTGTTCCAAACACACCAAATACACACAAAACCAATCCGTGCCATTAGTTTTCGTTTAACCAAAAGTAGCTTAATTAAATTTCATCGAAAACAAAGGCTTTGGCAACACTCAGTCTTCTACGAGAGAACATTATGTGTCACACCCCCAAACTCGATGTTTTCTGTGTGACCGGACAAAAGCGATTCACCAATAATGAAACAATGAACCACTAGCGACCTCAACTCAACCAACCGACCGACCGACCGACCGACCTCCACATGCCACCCTCTACCCTCAGTCATCATACGCCACCCCCGTCTACTTCTTCAGCAACCGACCAACCAAACCAACCACCCACGCACACACTTCAATAGCATCAAAACAAGCAAGCTACGTTCTGAGCCGGGTGCAAATAAACGGTACCAAGAGGCTAAAACAATAAGAATTTACGGATCACATAATAATACAGTGTGCGGTAATGTATACAAGCATAACACTCTCGACTTCTTCGTCCTTCGATTATGATGGTGGTAGAAACATAGTAAGCTATATCAGATCCGTATCCGTCCGTGTAGCCTTAAGGGGGACTGCTTCTGTGAGGGGTACTGTTGTGGGGCAGCAAGCTTTGGTCTGGAATGATATGTTTTGGTTTTGGTGTATATTGTAAAAGGGTGACAAGAATCAACCGAAAGAGACAAAAGCAAACAGCCGGCGATCAGAATAAAGCAGCAGAGCCAGTCAATGTGGAGTTTTTGTTGTTGTTGTTGATGTTTTCGTGGGATTCATGCAAAGTTAATCCTCAATGGAGACAATATTTGATAACAATGGAACTGTTGCAAAGATGTTGTTGATTGTGAATGTGTCACAAGCAGATTTTGCTTTATTAATAACCAGAGACGATTATTGTAGATTTATTAGGGGATAAGAATAAGGGCAAATAGTTTAAAAGGGTTGCTTTTGAAAAATAATTGCTGAAAAGGAGCTAGATTACCATGTTTTTTGTCAAATTAATTGATTCTGAAATCAAATGCACTTTATATTTTTTCCTTTAACATAATAATATGAAGTTAAGAAGATTTTTAGGTGTGGACGCATTTTTTTGTTTGTTAAGCTCGTGGAATTTACCGATTTCCCAGGGCAGTATAAGCACCTTATATTTTGTAAAAATGAGCAACACTCCTTGAAATAAAGACGAGCTCTATCAAAGTGTTTGAGGGAACACATACATTATATGCGTTGTATTACAACAGGCACTAGAAGTCCACCTCAACCTTATATCTTTAGACAGGTATATGTCCATTTCCCTATACCAATGTATGTAATGCAGTTTCTATTTCAAAGGTTCACCGTTGAGTAGTCTTTCGACTTATTTTTACTTGAAAAAGGAGGATAACTGATACTTCAATGTGAATAATAATCAACATTAAATTAAAATGCCAAATGATAAATCTCAGAAAAATGGTTAAATTCGAAAATATCTTTGTAAACTATTATGATTTAAACCCTATTCTGTTGTAAATATTTAAGACTCAGGCAAACAAAAGCGTTTTTAACATATTAAACATTTAGACATTTTCTAAGAAAAGGTAGAGAGATTACTCACGTAAAAATTTTTAAATACGGTTTTTCGACGAAGGTAATTTTAGAAAACACCATTTTTGAAGATTTTTGGTGTTAAGCTTTTAGTTTAGTCCGACCATTTTGTTCTTTTGACTTCCTCCCACCAATTAGAAGAAGTCATAGTTCGAAAACTAGGATGTTCTTATTGCAACTATGGACTTTGGTGCCTGCTGATCGCTGATATATCTTGCTGATCTGACGCCACCAAAGGCATTAAACCTTCTGAGCTAGCAGTGCTAAAGCCTGTTGTTGGAAAGGCAACCAGGGGTGTAGTACCTGCTGATTTGAAGCCACCTGCTGTTTCGAAAACCTTTAGGGGCGTAGTACTTTCTGAGCCCTTAGCTGTTAACTCCAGAATTTGTATGGTATGTATGCCAAAGGTCAGATAACTGGCACCCTATAGAATACCAGATTACTGATAATTCGAGATACTACTGATAAAAGTCGAGTTGAAAACTATATATCTGTTTGCGTACTGTTCAAAACTTCGAATTTCTACGAAGTTTTACCCAAAATCAAAGTGCATATAAATCAAAATTCGTAGAAATTCGAAGTTTTAGACAATACGTAAACAGGCATGTGAAACAAATCGAAAAGCACTTATATAAATTAAATATAGTATTTGTACAGCTTTTGAACAAAAATGTACACAGATATAAGTTAAACAGAAATTTAAAGAGAACAAATTAAATTACGCTCTTCAAGTTTCTGAGTTATCCGAGATTTGTATCGGTCAATTTGATGAGCAAAGGGCGGAACCTAAACAAAATTGATCTAGTGCGATAGAAAATAATTGATAAAGCGGACTTACAAAATTTCAGTCTCAGCTTTTTATGAGAATCTCATCAGTCAAGAATTTTGATTTTTTTTGATTTGAAACTAAAAATTAAACATTTATTATGTCATTTTGGAAATTATTCAAAATTTTGCAGTTGGACTTGGCGTAATGGTAAGCGGATAGGAATGTAACGCCGAAGGTTTGCAGATCAACTCCCAGACTATGGAACCTACGATAAACCAAGAATAAATTGACAAATCTTCTTTCGCATGCAAAATGGTTAGGTGAGTTTAGGTTAGGTTAAGAGAGGCGTACACAGCCCGGAGGCTGTTGCGTTCACAGGGGCCTACTGGTCCATTGTGATCCCCTTAATATCAAAAAAACAGAGATGCTCCTAAACTAATGACTCGCATAGACTGGTTCATTTGCGAACCAGCCTGTGCTCTTTATATATTTTCTCATGTTTGCCTTTGAGACCTGCGCTAGATCGTCCAATTCTCCAACAAATCTGTTTCCAAAATATCGGAGGTGATTTATTTGAAGGTTTGGACAATCGCAGATCAGGTGTTTAATGGTTTCAATTTCTTCGACATCCTGACAGCTCCTACAGTAATCGGGTGCTAATACATCCAATCTAGTGGCTATTGTGCCAATGGCACAGTGACCCGTTAGTTCACCTATCAAGGTTCTAATATTCTTTTTCTACTCAGCGATAGAATATACTGAGTTTTATTTTCATTAATTCTAGGCAATAAGCTTCTAGAGATAACGCAATCGTTCCTGGACATCCAGGAGTTATTGATTTGCTCTTTCGTTATTATGTCTTCTGCCATTTTTGACCCATCAGTGTAGAAGGTTATACCCTTTTCACTGATTAGTGAGTTAGATTCCCATCTATGCCTTTCGGGTATTAAAATAGAGAAGTTTTTGTAGTTTTTTACCATAGTCGTTTGGATTATGGATACAATTTTAGAAATAAAGGGATTTTTTTATAATAATTATAATAATTTTAACTATATGCCTGTAAGACCTAAGGTCTTTTTAAATGCAATCTGAATTGCACGGCACTAGTTAGAAGGAATAGAAGGGTAGGAAAGAATTTTTGTTGGCACAGTGGACTAAGAATTAAGGTATTGATTGTCTCATGGAATCCCATGGGTGGCGTCCAGTTGTATAACTGGGGGAATATAGAAAAGAATGCTGCCTAGAGTGGGGCTCGAACCCACACCTCTAAGTTAGCAGTCAAGCACTACATCCACTGCGCCATTGCCACCCAAATGATAAATAGAAGCTGCAGAAGAGCGTTAGGTTGCAAATTTCACCTTTTGAAGAAGGATTTGGTTTTAAGGCAAATGGTTAAATAATCTGCAAAGTTTAACATTTTTCAATAAATTCATTTTATTTTACAATATACCTTATCTATGTACATAATGAATAGAATCTATTTAGAGGTAAATTTCAAGTCAACTGTACTGTGCATATTTTAATTTCATTTGTACTGTGTATTTAGATAAATAAAGCTTTTGTTGAATTTATTCTCACAACTGCGAACAAAATGACATTTAATATATGGACATTTCACTTCGTTTAAATGTCTTTCGACGCGAAATGTCAACATTATATTTTTTGCCCACAATAAATTTTGTAAGTTTTTAAAACTCATTCTTATTTTTTTTGTATTCTTGACAAAAAATCTCTCATCCTCCCATAAATATATGTTAAGTTACACACTCTATCCTATAATAAGCAGCACAACAAATCAACGACCCAAAAAGTCCGCACTTCAACAGGATAAACGCTAACATTTCAAGCAGAAAAATACATATTTCTACGTATATATGTTTGTATTTCTATAAAAAAAACCCAACACATACATATGTAGGTATGTATATAGACATATCCTTCGCTTTTAAAATATTAGAAACAAAAAAATAAAACAGATTCATCGTCTACCTACCTACATACCTACATCATCAACAAAAGAATGAACAAAAAAACCTTTCTCTTCCAAGCAATCCCAACTTACATTGCTCTGTTTTAAGGAGGTAGGTATATAGGTATCTCTCTATACGAAAAGGCAACTTCACAAAAAATAAATAAAAATAAAAAAAACAAAAAAAAAAAAAAACATCCAGTGGACCCAAAAAAAGGTACATTATAAAACAAAATCCTGACATGTACCATAAAAATGCTCCACAAAAAAAAACCCATCACCACCCACCACAGAACACACATCTCCTCAACACGTGCTGGAGAAAAAAAATAAGTAAAGAAAAATCCATATAGACACTCTTGAGGAAAAATCTTCCAGCATTATATTTTTTGTTTGAAGAAGAAGAAGAAAATAAGGGGACTGTGGAAGGTAGACTAGATACAACAACGATCTACAATGATACTGAAGGCAAAAAAAAAACATACATTTTAAGCACACGAAGGAAGTGAAAAGAAAAATTATTCCAAAAGAAAGACTATGGAGAGGAGAAAAATAAAATCAAAGGAAAGAAAAAAGAAAACCCAACATAAATCTAAAATATCTACAGACGCGCAGATAAAATCATTCTCAATCTCGAAAACATCAAAATAACCACCACTGCCAGCACCACCACCTCCACCCTTTGCGCACTCTGCCACCCTCCTTGACTTTTATCACCTCTGATATTCTCCGCACACCAACACCTACACGCGTACAAATTACAATTGCCAACAGCTCGTGAAGAAGAATGGTCTTAGTCCTTTTTTTTCTTCTTTATTTTTCTTTTCTGTATTGCCAGTAAGAAGCTGAACTCGAACTTCCAAAAAGAAAACACAAAAAGAAAATTCAAGAAAAACAAAAAAAAAAGGACTCTCGAGCTGAAAATACAATGAAATTTTCTAACGTGCATAAAATACGAAACATACAGCATCAAGGATACACAAGGAGCTCGAACTGCTGCTGCTTCTGCTGTGCAAAAAAAAAAGAAACAACTAAGAAAAGCAACAAAATTACCCTCCATTTTCATTAATTCAACAAACCAACCATCTTTTCCTGCAACCACCTCTCTCCTGCTCATAGCAAAAAAAGGATAAGAAAGATACACACAAACTGATTCTCAGCACTAGGTACATACTAACAGTTACAAATCGAACTACGAAACGAAACGAACCGGCGGCGGCACCTCATCCTCTCACATTCAATTCCTCCTCTGATAAAACACATTTTCCATTATCCTTCATTCTTCACAGCACCGGCAGAGCATACTATAGAGTCAAAACTGGCAACTATAGCAGGACACTAGCACTAGCACTGGCATCCAGAGAAACCCCAAAAGAATGGATGAATACGATCCAAGCCGAACTGAATGTGAAACATACTGTATCCTCTATAACACTGGCTGCAGAAAAAGGACATTGATATAGAAAGATAATGCTTACATATCTACTACAACAACCTCCAACAACCCATCCTCCCCCTCTACCAGCCATTCCAAAACTCAATCCCATATTAAATAATCTACTCTGATGACGCAACAATGACAGCAACATTCAACCCAACACAAACGGACAGGATAACGAAGACGAAAACGAAGAAAGGACGACAAAGTTAAACAAAAAAAAAAATCAAAAAAACCTACCATCCACCCACAGAACAAAAACAAAAAAAAAAAACACCTTCGAAGGACTCATAAAAGTCCTGAATGTATAAGTGGCGACCATAAAACATAGGAAGGGGGTCGAAACAACTTCTCAACAACTCCAGCAATAGTCAAACACAAAAAGACCAAAGAAAAAGGACAAACTCAGCAAAGTAGCAAAAGAAAAAAAAAAAAAAAAAAAAGAGGAAAACACAAAACCCAACAAAGAAAGAAGCATAACCTAAAATATTCCCTCTAAGAAGGATAAAAGTCACCCAACAACCACCATTGCCACCTTCGTTCTTCCTACAGTCGGTCCTGTATTTATATTACCAATTCGTTTATACGTTTCTTTAGCCAAAGTTATAATACACACAGTTAAACATACACAGTGAGAAGATCCGGTGGGGTAGGAGAAGGAGGTGGAGGAGGAGGAGGGGTAGGGGGCAGGTAGGTAGATTGACTCTTCTACGCCACACTATGCCCTGCCACCGTATCCATCTCAATGTCGTCCATTTTATCCAGCCATCGCACCGTTGTATACACACAGTCTACCCCAAAACGTCGTCCTTTCTGATTCTACATCCCATGACAGTATAAAAAAAAGTAAAAATAAAAAAAAAATCAACAACCAAAAACGAAAAACGAAAGGAAAATCTACAAAAGGACAAAATGACAATCCTTGTGCACATTGTACTTAGCCACCTTCTTTTACACCCTCTCCCATACTCCCATATTTCACAGTATATCTGTGTGTTTGGGTTCAGTTATCTAGATCTATCTATTCATGTGGGGATTGTGAGTTGTCGCCCTTCGCACCACCCCAAAACTTGTGTTATCCATGAAAATTCAATATGGTAACGCTTTTGCTTTAACGGTTTTTTCATGACCTCCTCTCTGCCGTATAGTCGTATAACGGTGATGGTGATGTAGCGTATGTATGGCAGCCGTCCGCCGTCCGCCTGCCGCCCGTCACCCACTCAGTGTCAATTTAGACTTTCATCACACACAACAACCTATACACACACACAGCACCGAGCACCAAGCACCGAGCAAAAGCCGAACGAACGAACAAACGAGCGAGCGAGGTATAGCTGGCTGTCTGTCAACCAGTCGAGTCAGTCATTTACCTCCCTCCACCAGCAAACCCATACCTCTGCTTATCACACCACCCACACTTCAGCTAACCACTGACATTATTATGAACAGCATAACAATGGATAAGAGACTAGAGTGAGATGGATAGCGAGCTGGTTGAAGATGGGGGTGGGAGAGAGAGGCAGGTATGCCAGGAGTATCATTGATTTAAGGACCTTTACAATCAGAAAAACAAGCAAGTACCTACACTTCCATACTATAGTACGTTACCAGGTTGTTGTTGGGTGGTTTGCGCTGGATTTTGCAATGTTTTTGCCTCAGAAGAGACAAAGAAACCAGAGGAGAGGCGACCAACATAGAAGCGTAATATACGATTAAAAGAGATGTGTGTTCGTCCCGCAAAAGAGGGTTTCCTGTGTTGTCGTGGTGTTAAAAATAAAAGAAAATGTACTATTTTACTTGAAAAATGTTTTGGCTTCGCTGGCTTCACGTTGGGCGCCAGTAATAAGAGCGTTTTTTTTTGTATTTCAAGCACTATTTTATTCGAACAATGAAAAAAAGTGCAACACCCGAGTTTATTTAAAAAAAATACTTTATTTTTAAAGACCTTGTTCAATTTATGAAAATTTGAAGTCCTGCGTTGGGCGCCTTTATGTAAGTACTGCATATCTTACATGGCTTAGATTTTTAAATAAAAAGTGAATTAAACTTTAAAGATGAATCTATTGCTCACTTATTAAATTTTTTTTATAAGCAAAGCCTTTAGCCAAGTACGCTGCTGATGCGAAACCGAAAATCCTATACAAAAATGAACAACGGAATCATAAACGAAAAATTCCATTCTCCTTTTGTTTTTGCAGTACAATGTTCGATTAGCGAAATTTATAATTGTAGCATATTATTTGTAGACATCTCCGCTCTTTTTTCGCCATGAATTAATTACCCGGACCATTAATTGTTTGCGGAAAAGTTAAAAGAAGTCCCGCGTTGGGCGCCATTGTAAGTTTTAAGCAAATCAAGGTTTATCGGATTTGTTAAAGTAAATTCGATTTGGTTAGTAAATCAATTTCTGTCAATAATCGTATTACGATATGTGATGAGAATTCCTGTACTGGGCGCCATTTTAAAAGAGTCATATATATAAAATTTTCTGGAAATAATGTGACTATCAATAGGATTAAGATCTATACCTGCAAGCAGTTGGATTTGGATAAGTAATCGCGTTGATTTCGCGTGATGAGATTTCACACGTTGGGGGCTAGCATAAGAGATTTTGGGAAATCCTCTTATCCGTTCGGCTTCGGCAGAAAATAATAATAGGTCCCCTTTATTCCTGTCCAATATCAAGCACGCAGGGATGTATACTCCGTTTTTCTCTTTTCTACACTCGTACATACTCCCAAAAAATGAAATCATACATTTTAACTACTTAAATAACAATGGCAACTACGAATCCACATAAAACTCTGCAATTTAATATTAATGATGCTCTCTGCCTGAAGTTCGTCAATGTGCGCTTTTCGCCTGTTCCACAATTTGTTCACCCTTCTACCCCACCCTTATAGCAACAAACAAATACAAAAAAAAAACAACTTCTCTCTGTATTAGTCGTCCTCGTTATTTATTTTCTCCACGCTACTACTGCTGCGAAACATTCAGCAACTTTCTACCCATGCTTTATAGGAAAAAATTGTATTGAGAGTTTACCTACTACTTTCTCGAAACCTATCCTGATCGACTGATACTATCCCGCAATTTGTTTTGGTACTCAGGGCAAAAAGTTCAAAATAGGAGAAAAAAAAATAAAATTATTCCAGTACAGAAAACAAAAAAATTCTATTGCGGGCAAAAACCGAGGTAAAGACGACCACCGGAAGTGGGATGATGGGGGTTGATGATGATAGCAGGGGATTGGCTGATATTTCCTTTCACACCACCAACACCAACACCAACGGGCACCACGGCTTCTCGCACCCTGTCAAAGGGTGGTTGTTTGGCTTAACTTGTTCGCGCTTATTCATTCCTCATAAAAGAAGCAGAGGGCGCAGAGGCTATCATTTCGTTGTCGTCGTCGTCCTGTTTGTTTGTATTATTGTTGTTCTTTCTATTCGTACATTGTATAACGGTGCGACACAGAACCGGTTTATGTTGAATTTGGTGGTAAAACCAACGTTATGACTATTAGTTTATAATGGTGTAAAAGGTGAGTCCTGGTTTGTTCTTTCCCGAGGAATTGTTTTGTTGTTGTTGTATTTTTAGTATTTCGAGGGTGGCAGTTGGCAGTTTTTGAATATTGATGTATGCACAGTTAACCCCCTGAGCATTTTGTTAACTCAGCTGCACAAAAACACTTGGATTTAGGTATCGACGGAATTATATGATACTTTTTTTTTTAATATACATATGTATATTCAGGAAAATCACACAAATAATGGCCGGAAAACTGGACACTGCGTTGTTTGATCCTGTAAATACACAAAACAAAAAAAAAATTAAATGATTTGTAGGAAAAAAGTATAAAATATAGGACAGCAACACACACACATTTGCTACACGCACTTGGACTAGCTAAAAAGGGGTAGTTTATAAATTCATACTGTCTTCCTTGTGCAAAGGGAAAAAGAATTTTATTTTCTAAATCAATGGAAATTTTTGAAAATATCCACGCAAACAAGTGGGGGTGACTCCTAGAAGGCTTTTCTGCTATACCTATAGGTACTATGCTCTACTACTGCCACCACTGTTGCTGTTGAAAAAAGGACCTGTTGGTCAAACTGGCATTATTGTGTGCTTGATTTTTATGAGATTTTCACTCCGCAGGAGTTTTATATTGGTAGAATACAATAAAATGTAAGCGAGCAATGCTGCAGTCGAGGAAGAAGAGGGGGTGAAATGATTGATTCCTACAAAAGGCGAATTATAATCGAACGTTTTAAGGCATGTCCGACATTCATTACGAAACAGGAAAATATATATACCCATTTATATTCTTTTGTATTTGTGTGTTGAGCTTGTTTTTGAGGAAGGAGACAAATCTTAAAATGGATTTTGATTGATCTTTTGATTCAATTAATTTCTTCAATGAAAAGGGCATACTTAAAGATACTTGACGGAAGTGAATGACGACAAGGGTATTTTGAAAGATTTTTTGTTGTAGCTTTATTGCTGAAATAAGCCCATTGGTATGTTCCAGCCAAGCCAAATTAGGTAGAAGAGGCAACAAATTCTGTTCATTTGCAATTCGTGGTGGAACTTCATACTTGATTTTGAGAATCAACGTTCATTAATTTTAACCGAAAGCGCATAATCGTCGTTTTTTTTTTAAATCTGAAAACGGAACTAGATTATTTAAATCCCTTCGCTTCTTTTGCATACCAGCCTGTATGGCCTTAAGCCAAGAGAGAGACGCCCGCACTAAACCACTATAAGTTGCTCAAAGTTGCTGACGGAACTCGTAGCTGCCGGCAACACAGAGTAACTTTACTTCGCTGGCCCCTAGCTTCCGAACAACTTCCAGCTAATTTTGAGAATATGACGTAACTGTGGTTAGTCTATTGAAACGTTACATTGATCTTGCATTTATGACATAGGTGTACAACAGTTGTAAGTGTAGGACGTTTTTGTAGACAATTAAATACAATAAACGAAAACATTTATTTTCAAAAGTTGCTCGGAAGTTAGCTAGTGGGAGAGGGCAAGCAACTTTAGTTGTTCCGTGTTGCTGGCAACTCCAAGCAACAAAAAGTTGCCTGCAACTAAGTTGACTAGTGGGCGCCAGGCCTGAGACTACATCACTTACTGGAAGGTCAATTTTCCTTATTCTTTTACGCTTATGCGATCTGGGGGCTTATTACATAAAACGAATATCGTTTGTAACGCCGCGTATTCGTTAAATTGCGATTACCATAAAAAAAAACGATACTCGTATTTTATAAACGAGTGCCTTCAGCTGTCGTATTGGCTGGCTTTCGTTTTGAGTTTGTTGTCAACATTATATTTTGGTTTGGTCTTGTGTTGTTTTGAGTGAGGTAAGGAAAATTGTAAGAAATATAATAAATGTAGTATGATTGCATTTTCGTTTTTTTATAATCGCACAACGCGCTGACTTTCGTTTCCCTGGGCTTCGTTTTTTCTGCCGTGCGTTTCGTAATACATAATAAGGGCCCTGAAAACTTACTTATTCCACCCAAACAAGAGCTATCCATCCGTACTAAATTACCAAGAACAAAGTATAATAGGCGGAGAACCTACCGGCCGGTCGGGAAATCACTTAGTTCATGGTTTAGAGATTTGAACGCCACTCAACCTATAAATATACCTAACGAACCCGCTATTTTCATGATTTGCCTTGGACAAAAACTAATAGTTTCTAGTGCATTTTCGCGACCATTACTCAGGGTAGAGTTTAAAGTGGTGGGAACTGAATTGTATACCTGAATTCGAAGGCACTTAAATTTAAAAGAAAGGATGAGGCTGCCAAGAGGAAGATAAACGAAAGTTATAATTCTAGTTCTATAACTACGTGATGAAGATATCACTTTGCCAAGTATCGTCTCAAGTTTCAGTCAGCAAGTAATATACATGCGAATTGGAAAATTTATTTTTTTATTTTAATAATGTGCTTCGAATAATTTTCTTACTCAAATTTCAATAGGTTTAAAGCTTCCAAGAGACTTAAGGAAGGCATGTACTGCCTTTTGAAAACCTGCATTTATATTCAACATTTTAAAGCTGCATTTGAATTGGTGAAGTGGAATGTTTTATTTTATAAACTTTCCCAACTTGGAGTGTCAACAAGACTCATTCAAATAATGCGATTTTTATACACAGATTCTGAAGCAGCAGTTCGGATGGAGGCAAAATATATTCAAAACCATTTAAATCACTTATTGTAGTAAAACAGGGATGTCTTCTCAGTGCTCTTCTATTTGCTCTTTTTATAAATGATATTGCTAAGCACATTCCAAGGATAGTCCGAATTGCAGGTATCGCAATTAATGAATTACTCTTTGCCGATGATCTTCTCTTATTATCCGAATCAGCAGAAACCCTACAACTGATGCGCCTTCTACTCGGGGTGGAATAAGGAGTAACTGGTTGCCTAATGGATGTTGTTTAGAAGTATCGAAAAAATACTAGTATTTCCGAGTGTTGCTGACCACCTTTAATCGTACTTGGAAGAAGATTTTCTCAAACGAAAAAACAAAATTTAAAATTTTCAATGCAGTCGTGAATTATTTGCTTTGTTATGCTGCACAAATATGGGGAATGCAAGAATACTAGAAAATTGAAAAGTTTCAGAGTTATTTCATAAAGAAAATATTCAATATTCCCTTAATTACACCAGACTATTCAATTTATTTGGCAACAGGGTTGACAAAACTGCTTCATCTCAAGTCAACTTTTACAAGCTCACTATCTTATTTAAGTGTTTGGTCTACGCAATCATCCAAAAACTTGAAGACTATGATCGAAATCAGATGATGGAAAATGCCTGTCAATCGGAAGGCAGAATACTTTATAGCCAGCTTGATTTTAACTTGTGTTACAAGAACTACTTCCGAGATTTCCTCTGCTACAAAGTTATTTCACTGATCTTTAACTCAAGAATCGAGCTAGCTTCTGTATTTAAATGAAAGTGAGCAAAAGAAGATTGCCTTGATTTCATACTTTGGTAAGCCAACCCTTTAAATACAGGAAATGATAAAAATTTTAAACGGATCAAATTGGAAGAAACATAAGTCAATTTTGCCAGAGTTAGCTACCATTATAACTTGTGTTTTTTTTAGAGGTACAGAACTTTAAGTTGGCAACACTATTTTAAGTGGTGGCCATTTTGTCAGCTGTAAAGTGATTTATTTTTAGTTTGGTTTGTCCTTTTAACATGAATAGACTGACGCCTGAACAACGCTTTCAAATTGGCCCAAAACAAGATTGCCGTTGATCCCAATTTTCATAAGCGAATTTTGTTTAGCGATGAAGCTCACTTTTGGTTGAATGCGGATACGTCAATAAACAAAACTGCCGTATTTGGAGTAATGATAATCCTCAAGTGTATGCTGAGGCACCGTTACATCCACAAAAACTGGCCACAACGTTACAGTAAATGGTGACCGCTATAGAGCCATGATTATTGACTTTTTCATTCATCAATTGAACAACCATGATGTGGAGGAGCTGTGATTTCAACAAGACGGCGGCGCAACATATCACACAGCTCGTGCCCCAATTGATTTATTGAAGCAAATGTTTGGTAACCGCATAGTTTCACGTTACGGACGTGAATTGGCCTCCAAGATCGTGCGATTTAACGCCGCCGCTTTATTATTTTCTGTGGTAATATGTGAAGTCGCTAGTCTACCACTTGGAGGACAACATTCGCCGCGTTATTGCCGATATACGGCCATAAATGTTGGAAAAAGTCATCGAAAATTGGACCTCCAAATTAGACTACGTCCGAGCCAGCCGTGGCGGTCATATGCCAGAAATCATATTTAAATTATAATGCCAGAAGATTATCTTTCGAATAGAGTAAATTTCATGTCAATTTAAAAAAAAAATCATCTCTGTTTTATGCCATTTCAAAGTTCTATACCTACTTCTAAAAAAAAACACCCTTTAGAATGCTTCTTATGTCACAATATGCATACCTCGTACACATTACTTTTAACTTGTTCCAGTCGAGCCAATGCTTAAAAAATCATTTAATTTATTGTAAATATAATGAATTCTTGTAATATAAAGGGTTTTCCAATAAGAGGTGTTATTTTGAATAGCCCGCTATTTCGGTAGCTGTCACTTTTGAAGCTGTCATTTTTTGACATTTGACAAGTAGAAACTACGCCATTAATAAAAATGGAACGATACACGCTTCAACAACGCATTGAAATTATTAAAACTCACTATAAAAATGGTGAAAATTTGGCAGAGATGGTTCGTAAAACTAAAACATTTTTGGGTCGTCGTGAAGCACCTTGTCGGACCGCAATACAGAAATTGGTGGACAAATTCGAGCTGTTGGGACAAGTTAGTGATGTGAAGAATAAAACCCGTGCACGTCGCTCAAGACAACTGAGAATATTGCTGTTGTAGCCCAAAGTGTTGAAGAAAACCCAGGTTTGTCCATTCCTCGTCGTTCTTTGGAATTAGGCATTCCACAAACGTCATTACACCGTATTTTGCATAAAGACTTGGGTCTTAAAGCTTATAAAGTTCAGTTAACACAAGAACTCAAGCCGGCTGATCATCAACAACGTTGTGTCTTTGCTGATTGGGTCCTTGAAATGCATGAAAATGATCCGGAATTTCATCGAAAAATCATCTTGACTGATGAGGCCCATTTCCACCTCGGAGGCTACGTCAACAAGCAAAACTGTCGCATCTGGGGCTCGGAAAACCCAAGAGTTATTGTTGCAAAGCCTCTCCATCCTCAACGCGTGACTGTTTGGTACGGTTTATGGTCCGGTGGGGTCATTGGACCTTACTTTTTCGAAAATGAGGCTGGAGCAACAGTTACGGTCAATGGATTGCGCTATCGAGAGATGATTAATGATTTTTTATGGCTGGAATTGGATGGTATTGATCTGGACAACGTTTAATTTCAACAAGACGGCGCTACGTGCCACACAAGCAATGAAACCATCGATCTTTTACGGGAACAGTTTCCGGACCATGTTATCTCTCGAATAGGTGATCACAATTGGCCACCGAGATCTTGTGATTTAACACCTTGCGGCTTCTTCCTTTGGGGCCACGTGAAAGATAAGGTCTACGCCAACAGCCCAGCGTCGATTCAAGACCTCAAAGATGGAATTCGTGAGGCTATCGAGGACATAGGGCAGCCACTTTGCGATTTGGTTATGGAAAATTTCATGAAAAGGATATGGTCCTGTAAGCGTGGTCGTGGCGGCCATTTGGCTGATGTTGTGTTCCATTATTAACGGCATATCTTCCTCTTTATAATGAAATAAACATCCGATCATTTATCTCAAAAAATGCCATTTTTCTTTGAATATCAAAATAACACCTCTTATTGGAAAACCCTGTATGAATGTTTTGCTTTGAGTTGAATTAAATATTCAATATTCTTGCCCAATCACTACTATAAAAATACCTATTTTTCTATGTAGTAATCTGTTTTGAAACAATTTAAAAAATCTTTGCATATACATACATACATAAAAATGGCAAACTAATTGAATGCAAAATTAATCAAAAATAAACTAATATGTACATATATAAAAACAATACCTAGCTTAAAATGTATATACTTTGTAAATATGATGTTTGGACACCAACAGAAATGTTAAAATAGATTGTGCACTATCAAAATATATACCAGTTTCAACACAAAAAAAAAATGTTATTCCAAATACCCAACGTCAAATTATAATCCGGTTCCTATTTAAAAAAACAAAAAAAAAATTATTTATTAAATGTTGACCTGGATATGGATAACTATAACCATTCCTTTTAATAGGTCAAAACAAAAAAAAAAAAAAAACACAAACAAAAGCGTTTTTGATAAGTCATATAGGTTTCCCTTGTATAGAATCAATCGATTTATCACCACCATCAACTAGCTTACTATTGAAATGTAGGACACACTTTATGCCGCATAGCTGGAGGATTGTATAGTAGATATGTATATTGAAGCGCCATCAAATTAGTCCGAATTTTCGGTCAACACTTTTGACCGACATTGTACCATATGTGATAGACTGGAAACGCCCGAAAGCCAACACAACAACAAAAAAAAAATCAAATAAAATATAAAAAAAAAGAATTAAAATCAATCGAACAAAATTTATCGGATAATATGAGCTGCTGGCGGGTTTGACGAACAAATATAATTCGAAGAGAAAACAAATAGAAAATGGACGATGAGGATTTTGTCAATAATTTCCTGTATTCATGTTCTAGACCGAAAAAAGCAGTAGATACACATTAACCCTTGTAGCAGATTGACTGGTTAGGTGGGTGGGTGGTAAATTCGTTGACATTTTCATTAAGCTTCAGCGTTTACTTTATCAAAATGCGTGCGTGTTGTGGAATGTTGGCATCCATCGATGAATCTAAGGGATGGGGGTGCGGTTAAATAAATACGTTCTATTAATTTTCCACACATATTTCGTCACAGTTATTTAGGAGACCCCACAAAACAGAGCAGCAAAACGTTAAAACTGAAATAAATAATGCACCCATATAGGTCGTATGAATTTGGTCTTATGGTGCAGACGGTGCGGACGATGTGGGTCCCGCAGGCGCAGGCGGTGTGAGTGTCGCGGATGGCTCGTATGGCGTGAACTGCACTGCGCACCTCAAACTTCACTTCACGTTGTACGAATAGCCTACACCATTAAGACCAGCTAAAACCTTTTTCAATTTATATGACGAATCCCATTACTTACCCTTATATCATATTACCTATACCTACATATATGGCAAGCTGAAACAAAAGTCATCAAAAGGATAAAAACGAGGATGACAAAAAATAGCTTAGATTTATGTGTCGAACACAGTTGTATGACATGCTAATAAAAGCAGTAAGGTTAATTGAGTGGGATAAGCTGAAAGCAATGTGGGAGGTCTCAATTACACATACGATAATATTATACCTACTAATAAATGTGTATAAAGGAAACAACAATGTTTACTGAATGAATATATTGGGGGTTTATTAATTTATTAGTGAATTTTTTGTTCATAAAATTTGAATGACACCAGGATTAAAAAGTTATTACATATAATAAAATGTTTACTGCTACTAATAATGACACAGAAAAATATATATTCTTGGGAAAAGTTCATATATTGAAAAAAATCCATAGATGGACATGTTTAATATAAAGGGTAATTCGCATAAGGTGTGACAAAAAGCTAGAGCGTGTAGGTTGGGTCGAGTGAAGAAACATATACAATGGGAGAGGAAGGGTCTATTGCCCCCGGTTTAGCCAGGTGGGGCAACTTTCTAAAAAATTGACCTAAAACAGAAAAAAATATATAAAAAAACAACGGTAACACTTAAAATGCCATACGTTTTTATAAAGCCAGAAATATATTCTTTTATTTTTTTTTAAAATAAACTTGTTTTAGTGAACAGTTTTTGAAAAACTAATCAGCCTTATTGTGAGTTTCACCCGAAAAATATTTCACCTTAAAATTTTTTGTTCGCCCGGAATTTTAAAAGCTATTGTGAGTTTCGCCCGAACGAAATTTTGTTCGCCTACAAAAAAGAAGTGAAATGACATAAAATTCCGCCCGAAATGAATGTTAACAATAAGGGGAATTTTTTATCATGAAATTTCGGGGGAAACTCACAATAGGCGAAAAGTGAAATGTCAAATTTTCCGGGTGGAATGTTGTTCGGGTGAAACTCACAATAAGGCTGAATTTTAAAACTCAAAATTTTGGAAAAAAAATTGAAAAAATTTGAGCAAACTAATTTTTTTTTCAAAATTTTACGTTGTTAAGTAGTATTTTTGTTTTTAATATTCAATGCTCTTATTAATTTTTAGTCAAACACCAAGAACCAGATGCTAAAATCTCTTCTAGTTCTTTAGAAAATTGAACATTAAATTATAACAGATGTTAGTATCACAGTTGAAGGCACTTTGAAAAAAGTCTGAAAATAGTTGTGTAATGACACGCGGATCATGACTAGATGGGCAAGATTTCCTTTTACTATTTATACATTTCCAAAAGCATTTCGGATTCATTTTTAGACCTCTGTACCTTCTGCAGATAGTTCAGATATTTTAAACTAGAAATTCTATTGAAATTTTCATGAGCACGACAAAAATTTCAAAGTCAGCTTCACTTCGAGATAGTTTGTAAGCTGACCATAACTTTTTTCTAAGATTTTTAAGACTTTTAACTTCACTATCGTACCAATCTGGAACTAATGATCTCGGTTTTAAAGAAACAAGAGGTACAGATTTAAGAAAAAAATCAAATAAAACATTATAAAATTCAAAGACTAACGTGTTAACATTTAAACAATTATTGAGATATGACCAGTCAACTTGTGATAACAGGTTATTTAATTTGTTAAAATCTGTCTTTTTAAAAATAAAAGTGTAAAAGTTTCCACCTGGATTGTAAAGAAAATCTGAATTTAAAAAAAGTGAAAAAGTTAAAGATTAATGATGGCTGTCCTCAGTTACTAAGGGATCGGTCGATTTTTCCACAATAATATCTTCGTCACAGGAGTGTCGTTATGTCGTTAAATTGGCATAGTCAAATTGAGGTTAAATCATCAATTAGCTTTTATTCATCAGATTTGAGAAGTCCAGTTGGCAACATAACATTTGATTCGGGACATCGCAACCAAGCAATGTTGCTTAGAAGTCTCCAAGGCAGATCATGTCATCATTATATTTTAATAAGTCATTGATACAGCTTATGAATTCGAAAGCTTTATTATAAACATCATAAGGGCTTCCAGGAACGATGTACATGGTTGTAAGATAGACGCTTCTGTTATTTAAGGTTATTTCAAAGCAAATAAATTCTTTGTCTAGGGCTACAGGAACATGGTTTAGCGTAGCTACGAAAGAAGACTCTGAATGCCGGTCACGTCTTTAAACATTAAATGTGTTGTCAAAAAGTTCAGAGTCTTATATGCCAGCATATAAAGCCATGTTTCGGTGAGGAAAATGACGTCATAAGAGCAAGTCATTGTCGAATAGTAGAATTTGTTAGTCTTTGTCCGAAGTCCTCTCACATTTTGATAAAAAATGTCAATTTGTACGTTATATTAAGATGCGATACATCTCAAACAGAAGACACTCAGCCTTATTTTGAAATTCACTTTCATGCGAAAGTAAGTCGAATTCGAATAGTTTGTATTTTGAGTTTCGAACGAATCGAAAGTTCACTATATCAAACGAAAGTTCATTTTTTGTTGAAAACTAAGCAAATTTTGACTTTCGAATCATTCGAAGCAAATGTCATTTATTTGACGTTAAAAATTTTCTGGCGAATAGATTAAAAAAAAACATGTAAGCTCAAATATTTTTGTTGAAAAAACAAAGAATATAAAATACTTTTATGAATTATTTGTTGAGGTTTTAATTAAAGGTCGCATTCCAATTGGACTAAACGGGAGCAGAAAGAAGTTCTCATCAAATTGATGGAAGAAAATCCGGAGATAGCCAAGGGATTTTCAATCTTGAATTGATTTGATGTATCCATTATCCTGCTCCAATATATCTGCCCTTCGCCGCCGTCTTCACTTCTTAAAAATAATTGCCATCTGTTTTTTTCTTGAAAATTAAACAATAAACTCTTGCTCATGAACTAGCAAATAACAATGAGGTACAAGTATTTACAAATAACAAAAAAATACGGGAGAGGGATTTTACTTTTTTTGTTTTGTTGAAAATTTAAGAGTGTGACCAGGTGTGTATAAAGTAAAGAGAGGCTTTGAAGTTGCATGTATTTTTTTGTTAGTCAATTTTAAACACAATTAAATTGACATGAAAGCTAAAAAAAAATCTATTATTTAACTATTCAAAAGTTTTAAATTTATTTTGTTACTTTTTCATGTCAATAAACTTACCATACTATTTTCTAAATGCTCCCAAATTTTCAAATTTCAGTTTTAATTGATGATTTTTAAATAGTAAACTTTACCGGGCCTTTAACATTACTTATCTTTACTTTATTTTTCTTAAATGAAAAAACAAAAATTCTTCGAAAAAGCAGCTTGGTCACACTAAATTAAATACAAATGTCAGTAAATGTCAAAGAGCTGATGTTCATTTTAGGCATTCATTCGATAATGAATATTATTCGTTCGATTCTCAAAATATGCAAAGTTCATTCGAATGAATTGATCTATTCTATCGAAATAGCTATTTATTCGAATCTCAAAATAAGGCTGACTATCATAGCCACTATCGTGGAAAGACGATTAACAAAAGCTACACTAAATTACAAATCGCTCTTGATAATGTCAAAGAATGGTCAAAAGCTTAGAAAGAAGCGTTTAACGAATTAAAACCAGTTCACGTGGACTTTACACGTAGTCACAGATAGGTAACCTGTATTTGTTAATACTACTCGAGTTCCGGTTGCAAATGAAGCAAAATATCTCGGAATGGCTGAAAGAAATGTACTGATTACTCGCGAAATACTCTAAGACCCAGTTATTCAGTGCGATGTTAAAGTTAAACCCGAGTTAACCCACCAATGTTGGCGAGTTAATTCTGGATTTATAGAACAAATGCTTTTGATGATTTATTCTCAGAGTTTTACGGCTGTTCTGATATTCGTTCGAATTTGAAAACGAAAAAGAAAATTGAATCCGTGCGGATTGAAAACGATTGTTTTGATTTCCAGTCGGATTTACTTTTAAGTTTTACCAACTTGGGCAACAAAAAATTTTCGAAATTAGCTGTTATGTATGCAAGACCTGTAAATAACCAAATTGTAATCGGCCAACAAAAGGATAACCGAATTTAAAACGTCAATTTGGCGGATTGTAGATCCGTTCGTTTTACCGAATCCGCAAAACGTTTTCGAATACGGAATTCGGAACAGCGAAAATTCGAAAACGTGAGGATATAGAATTCGAATGGAAATTAGAACAGCCGTGTTTGTTAAGTTTGTCCTTCTACATGCATTCCTCCTTAAAAACTGCTATTTGAGTTAATTCTGGGTTAATTAATGTTCAGAATTAGTAACCACTTGTTAAACTCATCACTAAAAAACTGAAATAAATGACGAGATTAAGGCGAGAAAAGGTTGGGTATTATAAAATTAAACAAATTTTTGAGCATTTTATGGCAAAATCTAAAAAAATAAAGAAAATTTATGTACTACAAAATAACAAGAAAAATACCGGCTTTATAAAAGTGGGTGGACCAGTTCTGTGGGGGAATTTTTAAGAAAAATCCCACCAGTCACTTGGAAAATTCCCTTTTTGTCCCATACATCTTTTCTTTTTACTTCCTCTATAGGTCTAGGGCAGGTATTGATTTCTTATAAAAAAAAAATCGAGGTTGTAATTAAAACTAACAAAACGATGATCGAGAAGTATTAAAAAATTGACTGTAATTTGAGCTACAGCCCGATTTGCTTTGAATGTGATACTGGGCATTTTTATATGATTTCCTAAAGGAGAAATTTGAATGTTTGCCTTAGTTCATCTAGAACTGGTAACTGAAGCCTTACAAATTTGATTAAATTTTGAAAAAAATTCATATGATGGAATTAGGAATTTCATGTTTTTTTCAGAAAATGGTCTTATTTTTGGGTTATTCACGTACACATATCTTTTTGATGGTTAAACCGATTTTATTATTATTTTGCAATTTCGTGTTTCTCGATAGTTTAAACTTAATTGCATTTAAAAATTTTTAAAAAAATTGTTTTATAAACCAAAAAAAAAAAACAAACAAAAAATCAATTTTTTTAGTGGGTACTTTTGACTCTTTTAATATCTTCTCGTTAAGAAATGGGGTTACACAAAGCAGTTGTATGTTGAATTATAAATTAAATCCATACAATAGCCTCATTCAAAGTATAAATAATTGGTGAAATTACTTTGATTTATATATTGTTCACCATTTTGGTAATTGAAAAAACATGGTTTATCATCAATGATTCGATCCATCAGCTATCATACAATGCAAGTTCATTACTCTTAACCACACAAACACAAATTAATTTAAAATATAGAAAATAAGAAACCCTTTGCTCAATTTAGAATAGTACACAATTTAGTTCCCATTCATCACTCAACAATATAAATCCCCTCAACTCCATTTCCTTGTACACAAATCTCAAAATTAAATAACACTATATGCAAACAACGCAATTTCCTTCAAAATAAGAATACAGAAAAAAGAAATGCGAGAGCCAATGTCACACAAGGGAATTGAAATGAAAAGAATTCAAAAGAGTAATTGAAATCACATGATAGAAAGAACATTGCAACTCCCCTAAGTCCTCTTAAAGTGGTTAAAAGACGCGGAATTGTCATTTTCTTAACACGCGCTTTCACTATATCAACCCTGATTAGGGTTCGGATCTTATCAACAGCAACAAAAAAAAAATCGAAATTTTCAAAAAACACATTTTTACATACATTTAAATGAAATTAAGTTTAGGGAATTTTTTTTGTCGTTTAACCTTCGATGCGATAAAAGTTGATCGAATTAAAAACTTGGGAAACTAAAATTTGTATCCAAAACTATCTAGATGGCTTTATTTATGTTGTTGTTATCCTTTGAGAAAACATACATAATTGACGACATCTTAGGAAACAACAATCTTAAATTTTCGGTTATCAACTTCCGACAAAAGTCGTTTATCGTTAAACAAACGACAATTAGAGTGAGTGCCAGAAAAAAAGTTGAAAATCCTTAGCTTAACATAGGAGTGGATTTAGATTTTTTATTAGATTTAATTTAAAAAAACGCAATACAACAAGACAGTTTTTGTTATACGAACTCTTCAAGTCTACTACTAAATCAGACAAAAAGAAGACTTAGCACTCCTACAATTGAACTTGTTGAAAAGTTGTTAAATTTCTTCATTTCTATTAAATTTAACAAAATCCATTTTCTATAAATTTACTCCTATTGGAATAACGTCCGAGCCTTGATGCGGGCCGATGCCAAAAATTCATTTACCGTATAATCTCGAACAAATCCTATCATCATCAACGCAACCTATCAACAAATCGATGACCATGCGTATGTCCGTCCGTCAATAAAATTTAAAAGCAGCAACAAAAAGCCACCCCACCACCACCACCACCATCGAGAAGAAAAGAAATAATAAAACTATACACAAAACAATCCCCATCATCGCCTCCTTTTGTGTCGGTCCTTTCGTGTGCTTGTCGTATCTAATTTATTTCACTCGAAAATTCCAACTTTTCAACCCCCAAGTGCTACAAAGAAGGAAGAGCAAATTCTGAATGCTGATGCTGCTCTGATGGAAGCGATGATGATTTGGATTCTGATGTGAGTAAAGATCTGAGTTTTGTTTCCATTTCTCATCAAAATTTGGGTCAGATTACTTGAGGGGCGCCCGCCACGAGCTCAGCCTGCCGTTGTCGTTGTATAGTTGCCGCTGCCACTGTATTATAAAGCCCGAGTACTTCGGTCCTCGATGGTAGGCGGTAGCCCACATGATTGGACCTGGTTTCCAGATATGTGAACCCAATTCAGCCCAGGGATTAAGGTAATGATGACGTTGATGTTAGTTGTAGTGGTTGGCTGGTTTAAGCTATTATATTGTCTTAGGAGTCTATGTATATATGTATGTGTGTATAGTTTTCCCTATACGCAGTATGGGATGGTAAAGTGCGTGAGTTCAGTTAAATTACCCTCATGTCTCATGTGGGTGTATGTGAGGAATTTTGATGGTGGCATGGCAGTTGTTCACTCTTTTTTTTTTATCTCGGCGCTGCCGTTTGTAAAAAATGTCATGGAAAATTTTCTCACGCATACACATTTTTGTTGTTGTTTTTCCTGTTGCTCGTTTAATTTTTGTTTTTTGCAGAAAAACAAATCCGAAGGATATTTTCCTTTTCAAGAATTCTAATCTCTTACACACGCACACCACCATAAAAGACAAAATGACTGATGACATATTTTTTAATGTTTCATTTTGTTTTGGGGGTGGAATGTAATATTATTTGTTGAGTAAGTGAACTTTGACCATCAGGGTGAGTGTAGACAGTTAATTTTGGGAAGATAATCAGTATCGATTGGGCGAACGAGAGGGTGAGGCAATTTAATTGAAATATACAATTTTTGGAAAAGGAAAATTCATTTGAAAGCATGCGTTGGGAATTAAAAAGTCGATATATGTAGGTATGCATCTATTCATAGGGGATGTGATGGTGGGATATATTTATGAACAAATTTTTGAGTAGAAATACAGATAATTAAGAACTAGGTAGGTATGTGGGTGAAATTTATTTCAATTTATTTCAATTGTTGATTTTATTTAGTAAATATTCGTATCAACAATAATGTGGCAAGAAAGTATCTACATATACTTATTTATATTTTTCTAGAAAATATGAACAAATTATTGAGGTGGATCAAATTAAATCAACTTTATGAAACCTCATAATAAAGGGTGTTTTTTTTAGAGGTATAGAGCTTTGAATAGGAATAAAACAAAGATGATTTTTTTTAAATTGACATGAAATTTACTTTATTCGAAAGATAATATTCTGGAAATATAATTTAAATATGATTTCTAGCCTATGACCTCCATGGCTGGCTTGGACGTAGTCTAATCTCGAGGTCCAATTTTCGATGACTTTTTCCAACATTTGTGGCCGTATATCGGCAATCACGCGGCGAATGTTATCCTCCAAGTGGTCAATCGTTTCGGGTTTATCGGTGTAGACTAGTGACTTCACATATCTCACAGAAAATAGTCAAGCGGCGTTAAATCGCACGATCTTGAAGGCCAATTCACGGGTCCGTAAAGTGAAACTATGCGGTTACCAAACGTTTCCATCAATAAATCAATTGTGGCACGAGCTGTGTGACATGTTGCGCCATCTTGTTTAAATCACAACTCCTGCACATCATGATTGTTCAATTGATGAACAAAAAAGTCAGTAATCATGGCTCTATAGCTAGCGATCACCATTGACTGTAACGTTCTGGACAGCATCGATGTTAAAGAAGTGCGGACCAATTATTCCACCAAACCATTAAGCGCACCAAACAGTCATTTTTTCTGGATGAAACTGTACCTCAACACACACTTGAGAATTATCATCACTCCAAATACGGCAGTTTTATTTTTTGACGTATCCATTCAACCAAAAGTGAGCTTCATTCGCTTATGAAAACTATGAACCAAACTAAAAATAAACCGCTTGACAGCTGACAAAATGGCCGCCAGTTAAAATAGTGTTGTCAACTTAAAGTTCTATACCTCTAGAAAAAAAAAACACCCTTTATTTGTCCTTAGGCCATAGTTAAGACACCAAATTCAGTGAGTTGTCTCTTGAGTTTTTAATTAGACGCTTTTGATGTTTTATCCACTCAGTTTGTTAGGTTGATACAATTTTGTTTAAAAACTGTTTCCTGAGTTAATTGTGAATACATTTTTGTCTAGAGTCCCTCTGGGTAAACTCACCATTGCAAAACTAATCCTTAGAGGTCACTCATCACCATTTGATTGAAGTTCTGTAAGTCGCTAACCTATTTTCGGTATTTAAAGTGGAACAGTCTCAATTACCAGTATCCGTAAAACAGACACATTGATGTAATGTTAGGGCTCTTCACGAGACTGAAATGAAACTTAACTTTGTTAGTCACGTTTTTTTGGTCACCTGTTTTTCATATACTTAACGAGAAGCATTCTCATGAGAATGTCCTTGGGCCTAACTGTGAACCCGAAACTTACCTAGTTAAGAGATTAAGTTTTTTAGCCGCACATCACGAATGCTGAATTCTTAGTTACTTAGGTGCTCGGACCTGTTACATCCATGGGGTTCCTCCAAGTACGGTTTCTGTAAAAGTATTGCAGCTCCCTCTAACTCTTTCCCACTCAAATCGACTCCTCCTCGACTGTTCTTTGTCATGTACCTCTAAATGAATCAACTTGTCTACCAATCTGTGTGAAATGGTCCTATATTACATTGTTTTGTTCAAAATGCAATCATTACCGTTTTGAAGCCAATGGCCATTTTACTGATACTTCTTCGTACACCAACGTCTATGGCTTGCTAATGCGTTTTAAAGTATAAAGTTCATTGAAGATAAGGTTGGGCAAGAGAATCCTTATCAGATGTTTTGAAACAGACAATTATTAAAGAAGAAGGTAGGTAGGTAGCTCGCTGACTCAATTAGCACAAAAAGCGCCGTTTTCATACCGAAACTCGTCTGAACCTGTTGTTGAGGAATGGGTTTGTGGAACAACAATCTAAAGCCCCGAGTTAGACAGCAAAAAGCTGAGTTTCGTCTCAGAAGCTCTAAGTCGCGTTTAAGAAAGAGATCAAGTCTTTGATCTTCAGCTCGGAAAGCTCGTCAAGGTCGTCAAAAAAAGCCTTTCCAAATGATTGTATCCTAAACAGGGCTAGAGCAGAGCATTTACAGAAGAAATGAACTAATGTTTCCTTTTCCTGCTGGTTCGCACAGCTACGATAATGGGTGTTGTAAGAAATACCCAATTTCGCCGCATGCTCTCTTATTTGGCAGTGCCCGGTGTATGTTTCAACGACCCTGGCAATGTCTTGCTTTGGCTTACACATTAGTTCTTTTGTTCGGGCTTTATTGTAGGCGGGCCAAACCAATATCCATACATTTAACACAAACGTTTATCGGATTCTCCTAATTGATACTCCCTTGATGTTCTTTCTAGAAGCTTGTCCGGTGTCAAAATATAAAAACTAAAGGCTTTTCTAGTCGCATAATCCATTGAGTGAGCGTGAAAATTTTTGATGGGTGTAAACAATAAACATCTATGCCGGCGGTAAAGTAAAATAAAACATGGACTCACCTCTGTGCGATGCCGACGTTACGAGGTCAGATTTTACGATATAGGAAGTTAGGTTACGAAAATCTGCATAGTATAGGATGCACGTTCAGTGACAAAAATATGAAGATCCCCTTTAAGCAAACTAGTACGTTTTAAATCCGTGAACTACGTATAGAAGACTTCGCATACGGATCCAAATATGGGTCCTCATAACTGCGCGTGGACAAAAGTTGATATTTACACATATTAACAGTGAGTCCCGGCAATCAAACAATTTGTTTTTGTCAAATGAGGAATATTTGTTAAAAATATTTTTGACTCTTGAACATCATCAAATAAAAACAAATAATAAATATTTAACATCTTTAAAACATTCTTTCTGCCATCGTAAATCTCTTTTAGAATTAATTTCCCCAACTAAAAATCCAATGATATAACAGAGCCGATCATAAATTTCAAGGGCAACTTTATCCAGCATCATTCAAGTTCTTAATTTTCGAAGAAGGGAAATTTTATGAGGGAAATTTTATTCGTGATATAAAAAAGGGAACATTTCTATCTGAAAATAAATAAGAGCTTTTTCGCAGCGCTTTAGGCTCAATTTTTCAGTGGCAAGTTAAACCAGAGTTATCTAACTCTAAAAGTAAATTAATCCACACTTAACTGAAGAAACAGGTTTTTGGCGAACGACTGAAAAAACTCCGTTGATAAAACATCAAATCATCTGTTCACTTTATCCTGAGCTTACTCACCAAATTTGAGTAGTTAACTCGGGATTAACTTTAATCTCGCACTGAAAAACTGGACCTTAGAAAATAGCCCAAGGGTTAAATAAAAGTTCTCACCAAATATGACAGTTTTCTTAAGCAGAATTTTCGAATACAGAATTTTGAAAATACATAATTATAAAACAATGAGTCACTCCCCTTTAAGGTTTGTCACCAATAATAATTGTAGTTCACATCAACCATATGTTGTATTAATTCAAACAAATTACCACCCTCCTGGTATAAGCACTGATGATAAAATTAAAATGAATTTGTCAAAATCGCTTCCCTTCGGCAATTTGTTATCCACTCTCGTAAACCGTAATCACCTAATTCGACCTCCTTCTTTAATGACTCACTTCTTCAGAGTTCGGATCTATATACAAATGGCAGTGCAATGTCTGAAGCTCCCCGAAGGAATTGAATTTATTGCTATAATTAAATTTGATCGCTAGTTGTCGAACTACTTTTTGAAAATCATTAAAAATTTACACGAATGTATAAACCTAAAATCGGTAGCCTCACCTCTTAGTAGTTCTAATTACCAACTGAGCTAACAAGCCCCAACCAGGGCAGTGCCGGTCGGGTTGGGACGACGGCGACGCTGCTCTGCTGTGATGTTTTGCTGCATGGCGCTAAATGCATGCCACAATGGCATCACTAACTTGCCTCAAGTAATGACCGGGGTCGTTGGTCTTAATGTCTTATTAAAAGACTTGGGCGCGCGATCTTAAAGAAAGTCTCCTTATAGACGCGCTGTGTATAATACTGCTGCAACCTGTCAATGCGTTCACGGTGTCATTTAATTTAGTGATACGATTTTGAATAAATTTTTAATTCGCCAGTTAAATAAAAATAATAACAATCTCTTGTGGTTTCGCTTTTTTTTTCTGCATTTCATTTTCAGAACAAGGGGGACGACATAAGACATAAGTGACAAAACCACAACACATGTCCCCAGTATGAAACATGTGAATCGAATCTTGAGGTGACCATAATTTTATATGTTTATAAACTTCTCGAGACATTGTAATTTTTATCTTTTTGTATCTTTTATTATTATTGATAAGTTTAAGTTTATCCTTATCAATTGAACAATTCATGTGTTTTGGCCTTAAATTATGATCATTTTTGACTTTTGCAGATATCTCATATCTATTGAAATTATACTAATTAGAAGTTAAACTTAAACAGTTATGTTTCGAAAATTGAAAAGTACGATGGGTTGCAATTATTAAAATAAGGTATTCTGAATTTTGGCAAATTTGTGTGTCATACACAGTACCCCCCGTTTAATTGCCCTCGTTTAGTTTAATTAAAGAAGTGGATTCGGTTACTTCCTGTATGAGTACATTAAACATTAATACTTACTTTTAAGATAATTTGATTTTAAAGAATTTAAACTACATGATGATTTAAAATTGAAATTGACAGTCATGCAGCGGAAATGTCAGAAGACTGTGGTTTGCGATTGGCCATTCCAAAGCGTTAAAATGATTATATATACCTATTTTTTGTTTTACAGAAGTGTACGAATGTTGGCGAGTATCACACGAAAGATGTTTTTAATTCAGAAAAATCGGACAAAATTTAAAGTACAATTAAGCGGAGAATACTGTAAATCATTTGCCATTTAATAACTTACAGTCATTTCTATCGGAACTTCGCCATTTTCAACAAATCCATCTAAGTTTTTGATCATGATTCATAGAATTTCTAGCAAATTTAACTAAAATGTATGATGAAAAAAATAAAAGTCTACAAAACTTGGAGCAAAACTTATTTAACCTTGTGGTTGTCATATTTTGAACTGTTAATTATTACGTAATCATTTTGACATACCCATTATGATATGATAAGCGCTGTTTCTACATTAGATAAGGATAATATTGTTTTTGAATTTATTGTTAAATCAACTCTTGAGCAACAAATAAACCACTGTCCAAATTTCACGCCTTTGTCATTGAAATTTTTAAAAGTTATGAAATTTTAGCATTTGAGAAAAAATCCGATTTTTGAATCGAAAATTAAAAAAAAAAAAAAAAAAACACCTGGTAAAGCCTTCTAAATTTTTTCTCACTTTGTACTTTTTGAGCTTGGTCTGTAAGCTTTATAATTAACGCCAATACGGGTTGTTTAAAAAAAAAAAATAAATTATGAATCAACCTAATCGTTATACCAAGTTCGGCCATCCGACATAAGTGGAAAATTTGAACAAGCTGTACATGAATTTTTCAAATAGATCAAAAGTGTGGTATGTCCTAGAACACAGTGGTGCAGTTTGAATAAGAAAGCGGAAAAATTCCACACAAATTGAACCGCTCAATCGTTAGTGATAGAATTTTCAGGCCCGTATGAATTAGACGAGAAATAAACACAATTCATTTCGCTTTTTTACTTCAAAAAAAAAAAAAAAATAATATATCCTCGTCAAAATTGAAATAAATTCGGGGACCTTCATAGAGGTTTTTACTTGAGTTTCGTCCCAAATCCAAGGCCTGTACGAAAAAATACTGCTGATAGTTTTGTATGGCGTTTTTATTTAGTTTTCCGAATGAAATAATGCTGCGCTGAATTTAAGCTATAACTTCTTACCTATACTCAACTCCGGTAAAAAATTATCTAGTCTTATCAGTGAATAGACCCAAGCCTTGGGTGCTTGATTAGCAGAAGGCACTGCGACCGTCTCTTACCCTCAGAATATCACATATTTTATGCAGTGCTTTGTATAATGGACATATACAGTAAAACCAGCTAATAGTCACATCAAGATGACAACTTAAAAAATGTGACTAAAAGCGCGTCGTCGTCCTTGTAAAAAGCATTATAAAGTTTGTTTGAACTAAAAACAAGCTACTTAACGCCAATACTAAACACACAAAAGAGATTCAAAAAAGGAGTTGACTTCACAGTTGAGAAAAATTAAAACGTGTGACTTTAAGGGCCAGTTGAATAACTGTCGTTCATCCTCGGATCAAGATTTTAACCCACCGATTTCAACGGCTTAACTGAGGTTCAACCAGAGTTCAATTATGCGATTGATTAAAAATTAGTGTTTGATGCGAACATTGTTTGTGTACATGATTTAAAATTAAAAAATGTGACTTTAAGAGTCAGTTGACTAACTGTCGTTCATCCTTGGATCAAGATTTTCATCCACCGATATCAGCGGCTTCACTGGGGTTCAACCAGATTTCAAGTATATGTGATTGGCTATCAATAACTGTTTGACGAGAACATTTAAAGAAAATACAACCAAAGAAATACAAAAAAAAGTAATTTATGGACCACCCTAATTTGTATAAATTTTAATATGGCGTTATTTGCAATCAATCGAGCATCTATAACACGACAGATGCCACAAGAATATAAAATTATATAACGATTAAGGGCCAGTTTAACAGTGAACAGTTACCGTTAAAAGTAATATACTTAAGTTTCCCCCATTGGGACTTTAGGCTCAGATTTATATAGTCCAACATTGGAGACTTAAGTGCAGCTTATGCAGATAAGTGTTCACTGGGATGCTGCACACTAATTTTTCATATTGGTCACTTACGTGCCACTTTCTCTGACTGTGAAACCGGGCCTAAAAAACCCTATTTTGTTTTCCCGCAACATTAAAAGTCATACTATAGGCCGTTTTTGACGAAGCAGGACTATTCAGTGCCGAACTTTCACCGTTGGACACTTCACCACCAGCCTTTTAGTGCTTGGAATTTTCGTTACAGCGGTTCCGCCACTGGGTAGTTTGTTGTTCGATCTTTCAACACTAGACTTTTTTTCACTGCCTACAGACATGTGGCCAATGTTTCTTTTGGAATATAAATGTGGTTAGTCACAATAGAATATAGATTTTCCAGTTATAGGCATGTTTTTTTTACAACTGTTATATGGTGCAACATTTTAGAACATTTTATTTATTGCAATGTAAAGTGAAATCTTGCTAAACAAGCGAATTCTGTATTGTGTTTCAATTTTTGACGCAAATTTCAATTTGCTATGATTGACAATAAAACATGAAAAAATTTCCTCCCGCCATCGCCAGTAAAAATATTGTCAATATTTAAATGATTTTCTATTAATTTGCATCATTTATTTTTATTTTATTTTATTGTGTTTTATTTTGCAAACGTCGCTGTTCTGCAAAATTTCCTAAATAAAATGCAAATTATTAAATAAGCTGAAGAAGAATACGATTTGTTATTGAAAACAATATAAATGAATTCTTATTGTGAATTAACCATTTCTAATAAAATCTACACTACTTTTCCAAAACGAAAACAAAATATCCAGACACGAAAAATCTGACACTTAAATAGGTGGCACTCAAATATTGAGTACTTAATGGCAACACTTAAAGATCCAACACTCAATCGGCGCAGCGGTGGTGAAATGTCCATCTATCAATTTTCGGTGGCCAATGGTACCGTACCGTTTTTGACGTTTAAAAATGTCTTCCGGATTGGCAACCCTGATAAACTCTTCGATTTGACTGTTTTATAAGGTTTCTTCTGTTTTGAAGTTTAAGTTAGAAAAACGCTCACTTTAGCTGAGACTTAATACTAGAATTCAAGGACATTCACATCCTTCTCAGATAAAGACAAATGGTCTGGTCACCTTAGCGACAAAACTTCCTCAAAAAAGATATTATAGATAGGTTTCCGTATCAGTGTGTATGCAGTGCATGCTTCGACAACGTATGCTAAGTCAAAGCTATACGCTAATTTAAAATGTGCAACCATCGGCAGCGACAGCAGCAGCAGCAGCAACAGCACCACCAGCAGCAGGTGAATAACACAGTTATTTGTTTTTTTTTTTTATATTTTATTTTGTTTACGTGCTTGACAAAAACGGCAAGGTGTGTGAGTGTGCAGGCATCACAGGTACTGGCACTGGCACAAAGCACACAGCATATCAGTGAGAGGGTCCGTTCCCCGCCTTCTGTATATCTTTTGATTAAACATAATTTTTTTTGTTGGCTTCGGTCTTAGAAGGTCAACGGAAGTAAAGCGAGGCAAAGTAAAAATCTGTCTGTGTTGTTAAGTGAAAGTCGGTCTTCGCTTCGCTAGAAATCGTAACGCATTTCACTTGGCTTTCGTGTCTTCGGCGTTCACGGCCATTATTTGGCTCTCTAATGATGCGATGTTGTCGTCGCACAGCAAAACAACGACACGACCCAGGCACACAAACTTCAAACTCGAAGACACTCTCTCGAATCTCGATGATGATGGCGATTTCGAAAACAATTAGTTTATCCATTTGTTGCTATTTGCGTTGTAATTGTATCTACAGAGTTTGGTACGAGAGATACCAGCAACCAGTCGCCCTGTATGCTGTATCTGAGAATCGCACTGAGTGGATTACAGTCCTTCTGGCTTCTGGCTGCTTTTGCAACAGCTTCAAGCTCCAACTCCAATCCATATCTCCAGGGTGTTTCTTTCTCTTAATGTTTCTATTGCCAACTGTACAACAACTCGATGGTGCAGCAGACTGCAGTTGTATTGCATCCGCATGCCACAGTGTTCCAAACGATTAATATTTTACAATTGTTTTCCATGCCAACAACTCTACGTCTCTTAACTATATGGGATTGGGATGGGATTTGATGGAAGAGGTTGGTCATTGGTGGAGCTGAAAGCAGCAACAGTACAATGTGCAATGAGCAATGAAGAAGAAGCCGCGATTTTTATTCGCCTTGCTGCTTTTTAGCCTGATAAGTAGGCTGAGTGGCTGTCTGTCTATTTGGCAGACACTGAAGGAGTTCATTGTTGTTGTTGTTGCTGTTTTCTTTTTCTAATCTGTTTCGCGAATATATCTGCGGGTTCAATTCACTCCACAATGCTATACATAGATACCTTTATTATTATGCTTTTGCATTTTCTCCACAAGCACAATTGGCTAAATGATGTTGATTAAGTAGATGCAAAATGGATAAAAACAACAGTGGAGTTCAAATGTATTAAACCACATCATTCATCTCTTATTTGTTTAAAAAAAAATAACAAAACCCACCAACGTGTAAGAAACTGCAATAATGATTGTTAATATTCCAAAGCTGGTCTTTAAAAAGAAGCCAATTTTAACACATTTCCACGAAAGCTCAATTTAAATTTACTTGCAAAATGTTAGCAACGCAACTTTACTTCGTGGAAGGTTTGCAATCAGTTGATGAATCAACTGGTTTGAAATTAAAAAAAAAAAAAAATTTAATTCGACTGCCGACTATATTTTGCAAACCATGTTTAAAACTGGTTTCCAAAGACTTATCGACTAATTTTCAATGTAAATTTAAAACTTGTGTCAATGGCAACATTTTGAAAGTTTTTAGCGACCGTTTTGGCTAACGTTCTTTTTGTACGCCAACAGTTAACACCTTTCAGAATATGATTTTGTAGCTTCTTGTGGTTGAACTGTGAAAAAATTCAAAAATTTTGAAGGAGTTGGTAGGAATGTATCTATCCGTACAAAAATTCACCGCAATTAAAAATTTTGCTCGTATCATTCTTTAAGTGCTTTTTTCTCTGTTCAAGATAGGTCGTGTGAAAATAAACAAAAACCGAATATCAAGAAGAACATTCACAACTGATCAACCAATTATTACCAATTTATCTTCATTTCGTCGACTGGCTTGAAACTCAAACTGATGGTGCGGTTCAAAACCAGTTGACTTGTATGCGAAGGCCTAAATCTAAATAATGTGTAGATACAATAAAGGATACATCCTTTTATTAACATTTAAATTTATTTAAAAAAAAAAAATTGCTTTTTGTGCCAACTGTTTTTCCAGCAGAACGATACGAAACCAACTTCGCATCTTAACCCAGAAAAAAAATCATAGAAAACTATTTTCATTAAGTTTGTTAGTTTTATTTTCAGATTTCTGCACAGACAAACGCAAACTGATGAAATGCCACAAAATCGAGGCGAATTATAAAATTGTATTTACAAAAAAAAAAAAAAAAAAAAAAATCCACAAACAAGCGCACATAACCAAATGCGAGTTTTGAGTGTTTGATATTCGAAGTTAAAGTTGAAGCTGAGGAGAGGCTGTCGACGGCCCCTCAGATGAAGAGGACGAATCATATGGCCACAAAAAGACTGCCAGTTCAGACCAGACTAGACCAAGCCAGGCCAGGCCATAGAAGCGAAGTCAGTGCCAGCCTTAAACTAATAGTTCTGCAAATTGAAATGAACTCTATGGTGCTCTATACACGGGATGGGTGTAGTGTAGTGTAGTGTAGTAGATGGATCAACAACATGATCATGATGGTGTGGTGTAGGTTATTACATACAATACAACAGCAGCAGTCTCAGTTCGCTGATAGGATAGAAAATGTTACTCTATAACAACTATACGATATCTACTATACCGACACTAAGGCTAAGAACAGTGAGCTTATACCTACTTTAAGTTGTGGACAAAAACAAAATCTCTTAAACTCATTCCAATATAGCTCGCAAATAGTTTTTATTGAGTTTGTTTTTTGTTTGCATTATCTTTCTTACTGATACTGATGTTGTTGGACTAAAGGGTGTTTCTGTTTTTAATTGCGATACATTACGTACATAGGTGATGTTTGAGACCGCATTTAACAGCTCACTGCTCATATTTGACTCATGAGAGTGTTCACTTCTCAAGAACTCTTGTGCGTGAGTGTGCGTTTTGCTTACCTTCTATTATGCACACTCACGTGAAATTTTAAAAATTTTACTTGATCGTGTGTCAAATTGTGCTGCTATCTTATTTCAAACAAATCACTTACCCGTTTTGAATTTTCAAAAAGATAAAACTTTGTACAGTAATACACAGACAAATTTTATCAGAATTGTTTGAGTCGTTTTTAAGTTAGGTAAATGAGATTTTTCTAAGCAAATCGATATTTTTTTGAATATTTTTCCTCTAGCAAGCCCCGATGAAATTAGTGGAAAAAAGACGACGCCCTGCCCTGCAATTTACATGTTAAATGCAACAACAACTAATTCCCTTTGGGCTTATCTAAGCACGGAGAATTCTCAGGGCTTAACTTAAGTACCTACCTAGAAAAACTGTGTTACCGGCATGAATTGCATACTTGTTATCGATAGTTTAGGTATATGGAAACTCCATTTTGTTTCTGTAATGGCGTCGCTAATCCCTGGGTGTCGTTTTTTCAACCAAATCCCTCCGGGCTTCAAAAAAAAAAAAAAACACGGCTACTTAATCTTAATCTTATTACTCACGGCTACTTAATCTTAATCTTATTACTCACCTATCAATAAATATATTTGGTGGCGCAGCAGCTCGTGGAGAACTAGAGTCTATATTGACTTATAAAACTTGCAACTATTCCTGTATGCGCGTTTTCGGCAGGAAAGGAGGGAACCTATAATTTTTCGCATCCGTAAGGCTAAGTTAAGAGGAATTTTCAATTCATAGCAAAAGGTTGAACCGTGAAAGAAGCTATTTTAGCTATTTACCTACCTACCTATACATGTACAGTGTACACGTACATTTTCAATCGATCGTTAAATTTTTTTTTTAGCTCGAATCCATTTCACAGCTTTTTAACAACAGAAACAAAAATCTATTAACTTATATTACAAGTAGGTAAAATCAAGACTTATTGACCATGCCGATTTAATAAAAGTTTTCACGATCTTTTAAGAACACCCTATAGAATGCAGATGAATCTCTTGCTCACCACACCACCACAGCGCCAGTGGCTGAAGCCGGTTTCACAAAAATTTTGCGAAAAATCATAATAATTGCAGAAAATAAACCAAAAATTAAGTGTTTTGCTTTCGATGGAAGGAGAGGGGGAACTTAATATTTTTTTTTTTGTATCAAGTTATATAGTTGAATATGGCAAGTATACCGTTCACTTTTTATTTTATTTTTATTTCAAACCCTAACGATATAACTTTTTAGATCTTTTTTTTTGTTGTTGTTGTTGTTGTCATATTGTTGTCGGTACGGTAGGTAGGTAGGTATAAATATAAATGTTTGGTCTAACTACTATAACTAGTGTATGCTTTTCAAGTGAATCACGAATGAGGTTTATTTTCCCGCTTTTATTTTTCATAGCTCTATGCGCTTCTGGATAGCTTGGTTTTTTTTTTTTTTTTTTTTTTTTTTTTGTGCAACAGCAAACAAAATAGTACCAATAAAGTATTTATTTAATATTTTTATTGAAGCGAATTATTGATGTTGATTTTTTTCTGGACGCTTTCGGACAATCATAATTGTATATAGAAATGAACAGGTAGGTAAGGTACTGTATAGATACGTATCTTTGTGAAGTTAAATGCAAGGTGGTTAGAGAACGTAACGTATAGGTACATAGCTGCCGTTTTGCAAATAATATCAATCAATTGGTTTTTAATTAATTTTTTTTTTTTTTTTTGGAAGGCAGAATTTAAAAAGTTCAGCCGTGAGTTTAAGGAGTTTACAGGAAAAGTATCATGAGTATCGCATTAAAATAGTGAATAGGTGAAAGAGGTTGTTGCCATTAAAATGGTGGTGTTGTGCATTGGATAAATATATAACATACTTAGATTTTAGATTGGAATAGTTCGGTTTTAATTGAAGACAATGTTGCAGGTGGTTAAAATATATCGTTCAAGAGCTTCTAGGTTTCTACTCCATATTCAGTCAGAAGAGGTTATTGCGTGTTTTTGTTTTTTGGTTTTTGAGTAGATATGTTCCTTAAAATTTATTTAAGGGAAATTTTTAAAATAAGTTTGTAATATAAATTGACAAATTTTTGATAAGGAAAATAAATCGTAAACAAACTAAAAGAGATAAAAAAAAAAAAAAACAAAACTTTAGTACGCAGTGCCAAATAATATCATATCATGCTAAAATCATGAGTTTTGAACGAATCAATTCCATCTCACCAAAAAGTTGATTAATTTGAAGACAAATCATTAAGGTTACAAATTGTTTCAGAATCTTTTGTTAAAGTAACTGATTTTCTCATAACAAGCAAGACAAAATCCTTAAAATAGCCAAAACATTTTGCGGATCCTGTAAAAAAAAAAAAAAATATTCATTTGGTAGTATTCGTCGAAAAAATGGAATAGAATTGCTTTAAATTAGAGGCGATTGGAATTTTAATTGCAGTTAAAAGGGTGCACAAAATGGTCGGATATACGGAATCTCAGCATTAAAAGGAAAGATACCCTCTAAACTACAGAGGCATTAGTCTCCTTAATACCGCTTATAAGATTTTTTTTGAAGTAGTATGTGAACGCCTAAACTGGTCTTCAACAACCTGATACGTAGGTCCATACCAGTGTGGCTTTGAGCCAGGAAAGTCCATAATCAAACAAATATTCACAATATGACAGGTCTTGGAAAAAAAAGCAGGAACTTCAAATCGATACCTACTATCTCTTCATCGATTTTTAGGGCGCGCATGACAGTATCGCTGCGCTGTCATGCAACTTGATAGAATAGTGCAAAACTCGCGCCAAGATCTGTCCTGATGACAGCTATAAATTTAAGGTACAGGGTGGCACACGAATTGTGGTACAAAAACAAAACGTAATAACTTTTTTTCGGTATGAGTATTCGGCTTATTTTTTTTTTTCTGTTTTATAGGTCACTATTTAGATTTATTAAAATGAATGCTTGGGATAACGAAACGGGGATTTGGATAGTGCAGCGGTTCCATGGTTTGGACCATTATCAGCCTGGTAAACATGTTTGCCGAATCTGGAAGCATCGCACGAAGATAATCGATTAGACGGAACTGCATACAGAGCGAGACATTGTGTGGTGTGCAGTTTCACCATTGTAGGGCCATATTTGTTTGAAGTAAACGATGTAACAGTAACTGTCACTGGGGACCATTGACAGAACTGCGCCAAAGACGTATCCCTTTCAGCAAAATTTGTTTCCGGCCAGATGGAGCAACTCCAGACATACATAGGTAGACCGACGGAGCTGCAACGAAAATTCCGAAACAAATTAATATCCAGAAACTCAAGTTTCCGCTGGTCCCAAAGGTCACCTGACCTGACTGTACCAGATTTTCGTTGGATGGGGTTATGTCAAGCAAGAGGTGTACAAAACTTAACCAAGGAATTTGATTGAGATGAAGCAGTCGATTAAAACGATAATTGAGGCGATCCCGACTTCAATCCTTTAGGCCGCAATGAAAAATTTTCTGGTCAGGTGTCGCATATCGCCGACGATATCGTTGTGAAATTGTAAACCCACAAAGTGCAAGCTTCTACAAACATCCCTTGTCAAGCTCAACAATTGGGCCATAGCAGTTGCAGACTTAAAGTCAACCCACTCAAGACAGCACTGGTTTTGCTTACAAGAAAACGAAATACATATAGGTATTTCAAATATAAACCCCCATCATGAATTTGATATTACTCCATATCACTGAAACCTAAAAAATATACGGAAAAATATCTTGGTGTATAGTAATTGGTCATTAACTTAAATGGAAAGAAAACATTAAAGATGAAAGATTCAATATCATTCTACATTTGCAGTAGAATTTTTGGTAAGAGAATGGGGTCCTAGTCCCAAAACCAATTTTAACGTAGCCATGTTTGGATTGGTATGGTTGGCTGTAGACAGGGCCGGTCCCAGTCAAACTGGCGCCCTGTGCAAGATTTGTAGAAAGCGCCCCTTTTTATATTTGCAAACATACACTGATACACATGCATAAGACTTTTCCACATTACCCAGGCGGTAGACTTTGAATGCCTAGGTCTAGTGGGATTTTTAATTTTACGATATTTTGAGTTCAATTCTCCTTGAATGCAACAATGAAAGTGAAGTAAGTTAGTGAGCAAGAAATATCTTAGCACAGTTGTGATGGATGTTATTTTTCGATTATTTGAACAAGTTTTGAGGTTAAAATGCAAATGGCAGTACATATTTGTTTGCGCAATATTAGATTACATTTTCTTGCTCCTGGTAATGCGCCCCCAGAATTGTGTGCCCTGTGCATTTGCACATCTTTCACATATGGTTGGTCCGGCCCTGGCTGTAGATAAGGCCACCAAGTTAAAACCATGCCTAAAATTCAAATTCTTGGGTGTATTGGTACAACTAGAAGTGCCCTGCCAAGATTTTTTTAACAAGCCCCACTCGATCTATATATTCAATAGTAAAATAGCAGCCAACAGAGCCTCACAGCTAAGACAGTGTCAATAACTGGAAAAGGGGTCACTTCGGTCATAGAACCATTCTGAACTTTAAGAACATAGACATTCAAAAAGTCTACCTACAATACCGCATATTGTTTTTATTTCAGTAGCCCTAACGGATAGCCCTACAAGGGAATCCTAACGGTCATAAGTGCTAATTGCATACTGATGGTCTTAACGGATGGCATCTATTCAGTCAGGTCATCAGGCATCTATTCAGAAACCCCACTCTTAAAAAGATCAATAAAGCTTCAAAATTTTTTGATAAATTGTCCAAATCCTTAGATTCAAGGACCGATGTAGTAAATATTTTCGTAGGGACTGTTCATTTTTAATGCTTAAACATGTTAAAGACCCATTTTAAAAGCTAGAGGGATAGAAGTTTAAAATAAATCAATTTTTTCCAAATATTTGAGTTGGACGCCTTATCAAAAACAAATAAATAATTTAAAAATAAAAAAACATTGAATACCTAATTCAATTTGACTCTGTACTCGCATTTCAACACTTTGGCTTACTATCTTTTTTATGAGGCTCTGTAAAACCGTCACGCCGCTCCGCACCGGCTGCCGCCATCGTTCTATAGCTGTGCCGCCTTTGAACTGTTAAGAAATATCAAATCTAAAAAAATACACAGTAACAAGGTTACTTCTGCGAGCCGCGCAAAAGATCAACTTACACCCTAAAGACAAATATGGGCGTGAATAGCGTATCATTATAAAAATTAAAAAAAAAAAAATAGACATACAATCTTATTCCATAAAACACGCAAAGAATAATATAGGTACGACGACGAGTAGTAGTATCTACACGAGCTGCGAGTCATATGTATATTAACATAAATCTTATAGAGCAAAGAATAGCCCAACACGCTCGCGCTCAGTATAGATAGAATTATTCATTTTTTCAATTAATTCAGAATTTCGTTCTAGAAACTCTGAATAATTGTGTTGTTTTGGAGCGGAGCAAAGACGATTTTCCAAATCCCCCAGTTAAAGTAATCCGTCAGTATATCCGTCCGTCTGCCTCTAAAACAAACATTCAGACGAAGAAAGAAGAAACAAAAAAAATATAAAATATATATTTTGTATATTTAATGTATCTAAATGTGTATTGCGTGTTCAATTAACATATTCGGTCAAGTCGAAGTTACCCCGAAAAAAAAATAAAATATTGTTGTCAAGTTGTGTGTATGCGGCGTGTATCTAAAGCTCAGTGCTGTATCTGCATAAATAATAAGTTAGATCCGGAGGAAAGTGTGGGTGAGTTATGGACATGACTATGTATCGACTTGGCGACGAGGCGACGACGACGACGACGACGATTTGACTTTTACGAGGCAACACAAATATATTCATTCAACTTTGTTCTTTACCCAAAACTTTCCACCTACTACCCCTACCCTTTAGAAAAGGAGCGTAGGAGTTACCGCTGATGAACGAAATAAAAAAGATTTCGGACCCAATAGAGTAATCCAATCACGTAAAAACGTAAATATTTTATGTGATATAATATGTAGATACAAAGATCTACTATAAACATCAATGAACTAGAAGTTGGAAAGGGTACTCAGTACCCTTCTCGCCTGTCTTAAACTGTTTTTATTTGCGAAAGTAGCATCAGAGCTAGCAACTTTATGGAATGGATGATGATGGTGGATACAAGATACATAATACCAAAAACCGAGACCGAGAGATCATCTCGTCTTATGATTTCCTTTCATTTTGGCAGCAACTAAGCCACAATAGATACAAATACAACGCATTATAGATACATTTTTATCTTTCAGTTCTCTCTGTACTTTCTAATTGGTTATGTGTTTGATGCACTGACATACATACCGAAAAAGCGGGGCCGTATTGTTATTTTATTATTATTTTTTGTTATTATTTTCGTCCAAGTTGTTTTTCTTTTTAACCTTTTCTCGTTTATATAGTCTTCTTCTTCTTCTTCTCTGTGATTACGAAGCTCGGTGCAATGGAAACAAAATGATCATGATGGCGATGATAATAAGCAGACTCTGCGATGTATGTAGGTAGATGCGAAGATGCGAGGGGAGTAAAAGCTTTATTGTTTGGTAAATTATTTTGTATCGCTGAACGGTCGGTCGGTATGTGTGTATCTGATGGGATCTGTGCTGTTGAGAGATGTAGAAATTCAATTGATGAATTGTTTTTGGGGGGCTTGAATGTGGGATGCTTGCTTAGCTTAGGTAGGTATACTATATTATTTCTTTACAGGTGGCTATTTGTATGATGTGAAGAGACTATGAGAAGCTAATAAAGAAGATGAAGCAGAAGCGTTAAAGAGGTTCAAAAGTGTTACATGGACATATTTCGGTAGTTCGGGTTATGGTTTTATTTTTTCTTGTTTTTTTTTTTTTTTTTTTTTTTGTTTTTTTTTGTTTTAGCTTTTGTTGTTGGCGTTTTGATTTTAATTTAATTTTGAGATTACTGCTTTGTCGAAAATTTGTTTACCTATTGAAATTATGAAACCATTTTCACAATTACAGGTAGATTTATTGCTGTTGCTGGATTTTGCTATAATTAACCAGACGTATACATGGACACATAAATCACGAAAAACATAGTTAAATATTTTTGGAAAAAGTTCGCAATTTGTTAAGAGAAATTATTAATTGAAATGTTTAGATTCAAAAAATATAAAAAAAAAAAGGAAAGATGCCGCACCGCCCGCAGAAAAAAAAAAACTCCACAGATGTTTTATCTGCAGCAGAACCAAATATCAAAGTGGATCTACTGCAAAAGTAAGCAATTCCATGGCTGCAAAAATAGGTCACCAACTCTTTCCTTATCACGGCATCGCTCGAGAAACTCGTCCGCTTGTGCAGGATGACAGTGGATGTAACATCTCGATCGCTGCTCCATCAAAGCCTGAATTCTGAAAGAACAACACTGAACCTTTTGAAAATGGTCTTAGGCAAGGCGATGCGTTATCATACAATTTCTTTAACATCGTTCCTGAAGCTATTGTACGCAACTCGCAAGCTTTAGGCTTAGGCTAGAGGAATAATCTTCAATAATCAGCGAGCTGTCCCTGGCACATTTGCCAGTATTGAGGTAAAACTGGGTTTGACTGTAAATTAGGACAATGCGAAGTACTTATATGCTGTCATCTAAAAAGAAAGCTCAACTTTCTTCTCTCGAGCAAAACGTCACGAGAAATAGATACATATAAATTTGAAGTATAGTCAAAGACTTTGTCTCCCTGGGCTCCACTTTTACCTGGCAAATAAAAAAAACTAAAATCATTGCATAGATCAAAGGAAGTATCAATATTTTCAATCTCTTTTTTTCGGGATATATGAATGCATTTATGGGGGGCTTAAGCAGGCACCTTGTGAAAAACAAAAACAGATGAAACAGTTTTTGGTTGATTTGAGAGGAAGAGTTTTCGGGTGATATTCGGCCCAGTGCAGTGTTTAGGAAAAGATTCAACGATGAGCTCTACGGGGTATACAGCGGCGGCGCGGTGTCGATCTGACCGTTTCAGTTTCTTTTTAAACTTAAAAAGCTTGGTTTTCCTCTTATGTTTACCTCTTGGATTCAGTCATACCTAGTTGACCGTCAGTATCGAGTGCTCTTCAGAGAGAGTATCTCCAAACCTATTCATGCATTATCTGGAGTACCCCAGGGAAGCCATTTGGGACCATTTATTTTTGTTTTGACTATAAATGACGTTGAGCTGATTTTACCTCAATCTGATTTAGAAATTTACGCTGACGATATGAGAATATCGAAACAAATTTTTACCCCTGACGACGCACTTATGCTGCAAACAGACTTAAATAGCTTTTTTACTTGGTGCCAAAAGAACTTTCTTGAGCTAAACATTAAGAAATGTCAAACGATAACCTTCACTCGAAAGTGCCCTCCCTTGTCCCAAAGACAATACTCGATTAATGGAGTACCTGTTCTTAGTGTAACCTCCATTCGCGACTTGGGAGTCATTTGTGACACTCAACTCAATTTTCCCTCCCACAACGACAGCATTATAAGCAAAGCCAACTCAACACTCGGGTTCGTAAAACGCTGGTCAAAAGAATTTTCTTGTCCATATGTAACCAAATCCCTTTATATGACTTTTGTTAGACCCCTCCTAGAATATGCCTCACCAGTCTGGTCACCATATCATCAAGTTCACATGGATCGTATCGAAGCCGTCCAGAGCAGATTTTTACGCTTCGCTTTGCTGGGTCTTGGCTGGGATGATCCCTATAACCTGCCTTCTTATGCAGATGCAGACCGTCTTAAACTTCTGAAACTTCAACCGCTCAAATTACGCCGTGATACTGCTGACATCGTTTTTGTTCACCAATTATTAAATGAGATCATTATGATTGCCCTACTCTTCTCCAAAAGATCTGTCTGAATCCAAACACCCGTCAGTTAAGAGTCCCTCTCTCCTTAACGATTTTTTCTTGTCTTAGTGGAGTTTAGGTGTGGGTAAGTTATGCCCCCCTTAACCAACCTGAACTCAGGATAAATTTCAGGATGTTCCTTAATGGTAAAAACGAGATGTCCCTACCCCCTCAACGGTCTGAGAACCATCCGTAAAAACTGAAACATGATCAGTGTTATGACCCGGTTGGCCGCCCAGCGGTACCTTGAGGGAACATCTGTTAGGGCCACTGGATCGCAATCAATGTGCGGTGCAGTATAGTCTGTGTTTGAATGTCAATATCCATGAAATTCATTGTGGTTTTGTGCCCAAAGTGGGCCCCTACCCAGTTGTTACAATTCGGTTTAATCAGTAGGAATATATAAACATATATTACTGGAATTCGATCCACTCTGGGTGGATATTTAACCAGGTATGATGATGCGGATAGCTTATAGATTGGCTAAAGTTGTGGCTTGAAGGTATATATGATTTGATCTGTTTACAAAGGTTGGATTTGCTGTTTTAGCCGCAAAGGTCGAGATGTCAATTAAAAGATAAAAATTTGTTTGAAATATCTTTTTAAAATTTGAACTCTTGCGGCAAATTTGGAGACAAGTTCTTAGAACTCCCTAATGCACTGTCGAAAAGTGTTATATAATCAGCCGTGTGCCTTTGGAGGTGGCAAACTACTCATGAGTAGATCCAAAGGATAATCTAGTACCACCAACTACTCGTGCTTTCATGGCGAGTAGATGAGATTTGTAGGCAAATGTTCCATTGAAAATGGCTAGCAAAGTACTCGTGACTGCTTTGCCACCTCCAAAGCAACACAGCTATTATGACAATAATGCTTTTTAATATTGAAGCGTTATTTATGTTGAGGTACCCCGACAAAAAAACATATGTCAGTATCAAAATAGTAGCCGTGATTTTTTGCCGGAGAGATTTGGTTGACAAAAAAAAAACACCACATCGGGGATTAGCGACGCCGTTACAGAAACAAAATGGAGTTTCCTTACAAATTATCGATGATAATTATGCAATTAACGCTGGTCACACAGTTTTCTCAATGCCCTGGCGTCGTTTTTTTTCGATCAATTTCCTCGGGTCTATTCTACCTAGATGTGATTCATAAAATAATATTGCACTGATCTATCACTAAAATACGCAAACGTGTTGCATCAGATTTATTATTGCTATAACTTTAACTACTTCCTTGCTAGTATTTAATAACAAGAACACATTTAGAGTGACCAATGACGCTACGTGTCGCACCCAACTAATTGAAACCAACCATATATACCAACTTAATCTACAATACCATTTTGCCTACATTCTAAGGCCTTCATGCAAATGATCGGATTTTTCTTAAATACCAATGCAATGCTCGACTGAAAAAAATTCCCAGGCGCGCAGCTTATGCGTACCTTTGCTATATACAATATATACATGCCAGACCAGCAAGAGTCTAATCAAATAAAACAAACAAAAACCCATGAATCCAAACAGCAACTTGTGCTCCCTTGGGCCGGCCGTTGCGGCACGATTTGTCCAAATCACCAAATGTGGCACCAGAGATCAATGATCATTATTATATGCTTATGTAAGGCCAACCCACCTTCGATCAGACAGCAGCTCAGCTAAGCTCAGATCGGATGACTTCTTTCGCATCACCAGAAAGAGGCCCGACGACCGACGCGACGATATTGACTACGACATTTGTTAACATGGCCGAAATACTATCCGAACAAAGTTTGCCACCAAAGCTGCCCAGGCCAGGCCAGATCAGGCCAGGCTGGGCACACATTGTATGGAGATTGGCTTTCGGGTTCATAAATCATTTCGCAAGCTCAAGAATTGACAGTATGGCTCTGGCGATTGCGATGGTGGTGGTGGCGGTGGCGATATGGTGGTTCGAATAATCCTGCCAAAGACTATAACTATATAGACTGAATGGAATAGAGACACCACTTTCGATAATTGATGCCGGTTAAAGTGTGAGAGTTGAGCTTTGCCATAAGGTAAGGTCCATAATTTCGATCGATTTACTTAGCAGACATACATATGTATGTATGTACGAGTATGTAGGCACATAATATAAACTGTAGACACATAGCATGTGGCGCACAATTTATTTATTGTGATAGTGATGGTAGAGTGGAATGGAGGTACCGATTGAGTGAACCGTTGGTATGCTGTTGAATGTCACAATGATTGGGTAAATGTCATGTTTGACATTAGTAATATTGACATATTGATTTCATTTATGGTATTTTTATACGCTTTTTATGATTTTTCTTTTGAACATTTTCTTAATTAGTTTTGTATTGGATGTCAGTAAAAAGTGCGCTATAATGTAGAGACTTTATTAGTTGCACATATACACAATGCACATAGAAAGCTTACGTAACAAAATAAGTAAGTAATATAACACAAACAAAAATATACAATATTAAAAACAATTCATTATACAAGTAGGTATAGGTACCGATATTTCTTGGGTTTTAAAATTAAATACTTAGTTGGCAAAGTATTTAGAAACATGGGACAGTTGGAATCCATGTTCTCAGACAAAAATCTTAAGTATACAGTATACGGAAACAAATAACTAGAAAGCTTTTGATGTGTAAACATCTATGCTGGCGGTAGAGTGAAAAAAAACGTGAACGTTCGTGTGCAACGTTACGTCGTGCGACGTTACGGTGTGCAACGTTACGATCTGCATACTAGGATGAGTGCGTTCAGTGAAAAAAGTCTTAAGATCCCCTTCAAGCAAAAACAAGTCCGTTTTGGATCCGCGCACGCTGATGTTTACACATATTAATCGTGAGTCCCGGCACTCACACAATTTTTTTTAAACGCTTGGTTGATGAAATGTATTCATATTGGGTATGATATGTTCAATGAATATAAATGAATTTATTTGCGAATTTGAATAGATACGAAAATTCCGTAATGGCGTTTTCGATTGGTAATTCCGAAGAACTCTTTGTTTCCGAAGATAAACGAAACATAGATTGTTGTTTCTGGAATTGTGAATGCTAGTTTTTGACAGCTAGGCAGAAATCTTTTAGGTAAGCAATGTTAGTTCACCTTCTCGAACGAAAATATTTGATAGAAATTTTGTTAAGGGTGTTTTTTTTTTAGACGTGTGGTTTTCAATCTGGCAATACTTTTTTCGGAGTTGGTCTTTTTGACAGCTGTCACTTGATTTATTCTCAGTTTGGTTTGCCATTTCATAATTAATAGACTTACTCCTGAACATCGTTTGCAAATCGTGTAAATTTATTACCAACATAATGGTACGGTTCGGGTGACGCATCGGGCACTGCGTCCAATATTCGGTCGACATAATCGCAAAATCGCATAAATTCGATCAACCATGGATTGGTTTCGCACCACTCTTACTCTTGTGGATAATGCGCATCCTCAGAGACGCCGTACAGTGCGCACCGAAGACGCTATTGCTGCTGTGGAGCAGAGTATCGAAGAAGACCCGAATGAGTTCATCCGCCATCGCGCGCAACAATTGGAGCTGTCGAAAATTGGGCATCTCGGCTGGAATTTATTCGAGCCAACTGCGGCGGCAACTTGCCCGAAATCATTTTTAAAACATAATGGCAAAGCCTTATCTTTATAATAAAGCTAAATTCTTGGCCATAACATTAATTTATATATGCGTTTTATTTCTTCTTGAAAACTACACGTCTAAAAAAAACAGAAGAAAATCAAAAATCCTTTGCTTGAGTTATGGGATTGAGGCTTTCTATAAAACCCGAACAAATAAATTAAACAATATGCAATTTTCATGAAAGACAAGTTCTTCACCAATAAGTTTTTCCTAAAAATATCAAACCTTGATGGCTATAACATCTTCAGTTCAGGCACACATATATATATACTGAATACTTGCTAAATTCTTCATCGAACAATTTTACCCAGCATTATCTACTAGAAGTAAAAATCTTTTGGGAAAGCCCCAAGCCAGTTTTCATAGTTCGGAAGTTTTTTGACGTCACAATAATTTCTGTAAACATCAAAATAGGAAATTTTCCCATGAAATGAAAAACACCCTCTCGTTCTTTCATCAGGTTGCATAAGCTCCAGTATATATGAGTAAATCGTTCCTGTGCGGTACGTAGTGAAGCCTTATTAACTCTCTTCTGATTTTAAGGTTCGTTTCTGCAAATGGCCATATGTAACGATTAAATAGTTTCTCGGTGGTCACTAAGCTGAGGTAAATCGAGCAATTAATCGTGGGTAACTCATATGCTCTTGGGTCTAGGACAGTCCATATACACAAATACCTAGTAGTTTTCAAAAAGAGTCCCGAAATAAACTTGTCTTTATCTCCTCTTTCCAGAATTTTTCGATGAAAACTGCAAAAAAAAGTGTTTGCGTTGGGCGCCATTTTTTTTTTATTTCGTTAAATTTTAAAATAACCAAGTAAAATCTTGCCTTATTCATTTCTTAAGTTAAAATAGTTTATTCTTACTCTTGTCTTTTCACTTCTGTGGGGAAAATAAAAAAAAAACACTTCAATTTTGTTTCTAGTAACAAAAAAACAATCAAGTCATTGTTTCGTATTAAGCCTTTGAATCCAAATTCCGACTACTCAAAGTAATATCCCACCATAATATTCAGTCAAATAAAATGTAATTAAGTACATACAACTTTTTAATGGCACTTGAGTGTGCCCATATAATTTCAAAACTTCTCTCCGTTTGCTCTGCCTTGATGAGACCAAAAGAAGAAGTGGGTAGTTATTTTTTTGGTCAGCATTTCAAAAGACTGACAAGCAAATCGTACTTTGTCCTACATCCCGACTAAGCCTTATTTCCATACTCTCTCATAATACTTCCTCTTAGTGGTAGATATTTTTTTTTTTTTCGTTTACTTAAATATTAAGGATATCTTTTTTATTGCAAAAAAGAAACGACTCTCTCGTCTCCTGATCTCATTCTCACAGAAGAAAACAAAATTAAAGAAGATGAAAAGAAGAAAAGGGAAAAGAAAAAAAAAAAACATTAACTTTGCTAACAGTGTTCCTGTGGGAAATTTTGGGATTAAAGAAAATATTTTTTTTTTTTTTTATTTTGGAAAATTCGATACCACACTTCGACAGAAACCCACACATATTTAACACCGAAAAAGTGTATATAAAAAAAGTCAAAGGCAGATATTGAAGAAGAACAAAATCGAGGTACACACACAGATTCCATTCGAACCCGAAGCTGAACCCGACTGCAAAAGAAGGAAGTCAGGGATAAAATTGAATACAAAAACAAAAAAAAAAATACAGCGAACGAGGGTGAGAGCTGGAAGAACCTTCTGCGTCTTCGTGGTTCTCTTTAAATAAAAAGGGGATTCCCTTCTTGTTTGCCCTTCTATTCCACTACGTCAATGAAAATGACGACAACAACAACAACAAGAACCAAGTAGGTATATATTATTTTGAAAGGAATCTCATACTTTTTGGTCTGACTCCCTGACTGATAGGCACAGAGAAGGCAACCAAACAAGCAGAGAGGCTTTTTTCTTATCGTGGGAAATTTGTCTTTTTACAATTTTATATCTCACACTCACACTAACCCTCACACAGATACACTCATACACAGAAATATAAATTGTTTTTTTTTTTTTTTTTGGTTGTAGGGTTATTTATTTTTTTGCTGTCGTTGTTGTTGTTTCTGTTTTTGATTATGTGGGATAAAAACGGGAAGAATATCAGAATCAATGAGGGACACCGGCGACATAAGATTTTGTAGGCATGACAAACCATTGTATCTGTTTTGTTGTGCGTTAATTCAGAAAATATTTTTGGATTTAGATTGAACAGTGTTGCCATAGTTTTTTGCAAAAAATGATTAACTTTAGACAGTCATACGATATTTTTATTTCCACAGAAAGCGAATATTATATTCTTTAATGAGCAGTGGTTCATCGAAATAGCTTTGTTGAAACAGCTGTAAAGCTCAATTTTGAATGTTCTTTTAAGAACTGATATTCTTGTCCACATTCAGTTTTGGAAAGCTTTTGTAATGAAATTAAGGGCGATATTCACCGAACATATAACATATCATAACTCATTAAAAAAACACATTAACCTAGGTATTCACCAAGCAATAATAGACAATAACTTATCTTAAGTCCAATTGTCAACTGTCACATTGCTGGAGATTTCTTTTTCAATCAACACAAACTTCTTTAAAAATGAAAATGAGTTAATAAATGACAATTTATTGCACAAAATGTATGACTGCACTGAGTTCAAATAATTGTAAATTTGTCAACAAGAATAATATAATTTCCCACTTTGCACATGGCTGGTTGAGAGAGAGAGAAAGAATCGCTCTCATTTTCAGACTCAAACAAAACATATGAGACGATGGTAAGTAGCACAAATAAATTTCAAATTATGTTATGAGACGTTTATGAGCGGTGAATACCGCTCTTAAGAAAAAACAATAGACAAATAGTCGTATGTATAAACCCATTGCAAAGTATGTCTAACTTTAGACAGCTGTGCAATTCTTTAACTATATTTAAAGACACTATCCATCGACACTGAAATTTTCTGTCTACACTTTTTCTGGAGTGGGAACATTCAATAAAAAAAAAACTAAGAAAAGAATGAACATTTTAAGATAACTAGACAATTAGTAGTTATCTTGAAATGTTCATTGAACATACCCAAGAGTTCACTCAAATTCATTAATTCATTTAAAATTGACAGATTACAGGCATGTCAGCGAATATTTGAGGACATATTTAGACAACAGGTCTGGTTGGTATCTCTTGTCAGTAAAATGTGTAAAACCTTTCAAAACTTGAAAGTGAGAACAAATTTCTTAAAAATGGAGAAACTTACAACCAAGTTTGTGTACAAAACGTCAAAATCTCAGTCCTCACATCAACAGTCACTATCCAAAAGTCCGCGGTTGTTAATAATTTATGTTTATTTAAAAAAAAAAATATTTGAATTACATATTTTCCAAGTTATCTATTATTTATGTAGATAGATAGTTAATTTTTTCATATCACACACCATAATTTAAAATTAAAAGTAAAAGATGCTAACAGCTGACCGTTTTGACAGTCTTTACTCTTCTTGTACACATACATTTATGTAGCACAAATTCGCAAGTTATTCAATGGAGAGGAAATTATTTGCTCTCTTGATGAGCTCTCTCGTTGCAACTTTTTTTAAGGTTAAAAAATTAGAATTTTTGAAAATTTAAGAAAATTTGCAAGATATGGCACTTTACCAAACAGACCTAACTATTGGAAAGCGTTTATCTATACGGAAATAGCTTAAGCATGTCCAACTATTTAGACAATAATGACTAGCTGGAAAACAGAGCTGTAAAAGATATAGTACTTTGGTAATGCAGTTAAAAAAATCTCAGTTAATCAACTTAATTTTTGAATAAGTACTTTATCTGCAAAGCAAACAGTCTGCAATTCTGCAATTCTTTTTGCAAGTTAAAAGACTTAAGGAATTTAGTATTTTTATTAAATTAACTGCAGTCCCGAAGAGAATGCAATGTTTAAAACTCTGATGGACAACTATATCCAAGAGTGTTCTGAGGAAATCTAAAAAAATTGGACTGTTAATGTTTTAAAGAAATATTAATTTTTTTTTTTAAAGAAATTTGTTTTTCTTCATAGAACTTCTTATTAAATTTGGTCAAAACTCAATGGGGGCTATCGTGAATAAAATTTCCAAATGGGAATGTTTCCCTCCTTCGAAAATTTGGAAGTGAATAATGGTTGAAAGTATCCATCAGAATCTAATGGTATCGGGAATAAATTTTACAGGTTAATTTGGCTATCATTTCAATAAGTCAAATTTGAGCTTACGAAACGGAGTTGAAAAGTATTGACGTTTTGAATTTTCGAAGATGGGAAACATTTCCAGGGAAATTTTATTCACGATAGCCTCTAATGTGATAAAACCGATATGTCTAAAAATGCATTTCCAATCTAGGAGATTGAACTACTACATTCATTCTACTATCAATAGTAGTAGTAGTAGTAGTAGCAGTGAAACCACTTTACTTCAATTAAAGTAGATCTTCTTCTTTTTTTCCAAAATGTTTAAAATCTCCTTCCTACTTCACACCATCACCAAAATATTGGAATCTACTTAATTTTTAAAATCTCTGTTTCAACCTACTTCAATTTTACAAAAAAAGGCCAAATCAACTTCTTTTTTCTCTATTTCTAGTATGTACCTATGTAACCCTAGAATTTCCATTAAAAAATGTTATTAAAAAATAACCAATAATATGGGTCGGAGTCAAAATTCTGGCTGGGTCGACATTTTCTTTACAAAATTCTACTTTTCAAAATTCTGCTTTACAAAATTTTCACTTTTTAGGAAACATTTTTGTATTTTATTTTTTTGGTTTTAAGACAGCTTACTTCGCCTACCTACTTACTTTTCTAAGATAATCATGCTGTTAGTATATTTTTAAAATTTTGTCAAATCGCGCGCTTTTCAACATTTTCTTTTTATTATTTTCTCTATTTAAAACAATACTCTTACTTGCAGAGATTTTTTTTCTTTTTGGATCGACGAATTCATATTTTATTTAAATAGTTAGATAAAAGTAAAAAGTTACTTAAAAAGTTACTTAAAAAGTTACTTATTTATTTCCAAAATTTTGAAAATCAGAATTTTAAAATATGGATTTATATAAAAAAAAGTTAAAATTGAAATCTACTTCAATTTTTCTCAATCTACTTCACTTTTTTCTTAAAATCTACAAACAGTAGTAGTGGAAATAGTAGTAGTAGTAGTAGTAGTAGTAGTAGTAGAGTAGTATTTTTTAATAGTGCAGAAGATTGTTTTTCTATATTCTTTTATATAATAAAGATAGTTTAAGAGCTAACAATGAAATGAAACACGAAAACATTAATTGCTAGTTCAAGTCAAAGAATTTAAAAAGGAAGAAAGTAGCAAAAGAAAAAAAAATTTTGTAGTAGTAGAAATAGTTCCAATAATATTTAGTTATATGTATTGTGGTGTTCTTTATATATATTTTTTATTTGTAGTACTTCTACTCCTAGAAGTATTACCTAGTAGAAATAGTTGCAACTAGTAGTAATTGCGCTAAAAAGCAAAAAGAGAAATTTTGAAGTAAACTGCGCTTTGAAAAGAAAATAAGACAACATGAAGTTGTTTGATTTACCTTAAGTCAATTGAATTTTTATTTTTTATATCCAGCCTAATTGTGAGTTTCACCCGAAAAATATTTCCTCTCAAAACTTTTTGTTCGCCCGGAATTTTAAAAGCTATTGTGAGTTCCACCCGAATGAAATATTGTTCGCCTTCTAAAATTAAGTGAACATGACATTTCATTCCGTCCAAAATGAATGTTCACAATAAAGGGAATTTTTCGATCATGAAATTTCGGGGGAAACTCACAATAGTCACAATAGGCGAAAAGTGAAATGTAAAATTTCCGCGCGGAATGCTTTTCGGGTAAAATTCACAATAAGGCTTATTTTTTTTCTGTTCGTACTCGATAGTTAAACAATATTGTTATGTGAATGTCCTATTCTAGAAAAGACATTTCTTTTTCACATCGAGGAAATAACATCAAAACTGGCATCACTGCACTACTGCAGTCAAAATCGATATCTGGCACGTCGAACCTCGAACGGGTGATGTAAATCGGCTTAATTATCCTGCAAAAATGCCAAAATATTCGGCGGCAGCATTGAAACAAGCTTTGGCATCGTTATCATTGGACAAGACAAATAATTTCAAGTGCAACTTGATAGGATTCATTCGGTCAACGAAGATACAGGCTCAGAATTTACTGGATGAATCGCCATCACGAATATAAAAAAAATATATATGTAGGTATGCGTTGTTTCTTTTTTCTATATCAGCGTGTCTGTTTGGTTAGAACCGATGTGTCTTTATTTTATTTTATTTTTTTTGTTTTTGATGGCAAATGATTTTATTATTGAGTGATTTATTGTGTGAGCTCTGTAAGCGGTTCGATTTGTGAAGGTGTATGCGTGACCGGCGAGGTTCTTTTGGATCGCCTTTATCGTTTTACGCATTCTCCAGGTTTTTGTTTGTGTTTTTTTTTTTTGTGTACGTACTGATACTGTTGATTCGTGTGTTGATTGGTTGGTCTCATTTCAACACGCTTACATGTTGCTTGTGCATAGTTTGAAAAGACCACCGACGAATCCTGAATTGAAAATAAAATCAATTTTGAACGATGATGGACTCGACTGGACTGGGCGGTTTGACTGCAGCGAGTGAATGTGTGTAAATATAGTTAAATTAATGAAGCTGATTTCAGTGAAGGTAGCATCAAAAACACAACAATCGATGAGTATTTTTCAAGGATACTATATACATACCTATCTAATTACTTTAGTGGGCAATCTAACTGTGAACTTAGAATTAGAAGGAAGTGACTGATGACACCGGAGTAGGTAACCTAACTAAAATATATCTCAACTGAAAATTTTATTGAATGTTCCAATGAAGGTAGAATTACTTGTTTTCTAAATTAAATCATAAAATAAGTTTAGAAAGTTTTTATTTTAAAGAAGCCTCAAAAAAAGCCGAGACTTTATTAGTCTTTTTTTTTTCAATTTTTAGCAATGGAGGGCTGGAAAAAATGGTTTAGAAAAATGCCGCAGAATACAAATTTCTGTCATGTTTTCCTTTCTTGTTTTGAAAAAAAAAAATAAAATCCAGAAAACTGTATAATTTTATATCAATTCTTGTATTTAATAGGGCTCATCAAAATTCATCGGGAGAAGTAGTTTTTTTAACAGTCGCGACAAACTAGTGGAGCAACAGAATATATTAAGTCACAATATAAAGATAAAAGTTCGAAAAAATGTAAAGCAAGCCGACTTTTAGCAGACAAAAAAATTACCCGAAGTAATGATTCTTAACAGAACTAGAGTTTATAAAAGAACTGTAGGTATACAATTTATTAAAGATAGTGGTGCAAAATTTTAGACGATTTAGTAAAATGTTAAATCATTTTTAGTATGATACTAGGTTAAAAAAAGGATTTTGCTGATTTTTAACGAGTTTAACATTTTACTAAAGTTAAAATCGCCAGATTGCTGTTTTATCTTTTTAACATATTACTAAATCCAAATGTCACTTTGACATAGACAAATTTTAAAAAGGTATGTTTGCTTCATTTTTTGCACGAAGTGTCACTGTTTTAGGCGCGTTCAGCTTGAGTTTCGTAAGAAAATGGGTTTAGTATGATACTAGTTAAAAAGTGTTTAAAGCTAACAACATTTTAGTAAAGAGTTTTAAAGTTAGTAAAGTGTTAACTAGTATCATGCTAACATCTTAACATCAGGCTGTTTAAAATTGTGCGCCAATAACATTCAGATTTGAAGTCGAAAGTCGAATGATGACGTTTTTGAAGGTTTATTTACCCTTTTTTTAAATGGAAATAAAAAAAAAATATGTTAAATTCATTTTTTTTAAGATTCGAACGATGAAGAATCCTCGGAACTTCTGGACGACAAAACGAAATGGGTGTAATGTTACGAGTATGCGTTATGTATAAGGCTCTTCAACCAATCGTTGTGAAGTTGCTATACAGACACGTGAGAGTTTCCTTTAAGTACAGTATAAAATTGCAACCAAAAGTTGTTGCAGAATCAAGAAGAATTTCCATGTCCATACCTGATTTGTATTCAGGATTGGGTTTGAAAAACTTGGGAAATCGATGATGGAGATACTCAGCACAGAGGAAAAAAATCAAAAGTTCAATTTTATATTGAAAAACAGCATTCGGATATTCTGGCACAAGCGTAACGATATTTCTTTAACGTTAAGCGTTTCCAGCTATCAGTGATCTTTTCATGCCGAAAGACCTCGTGCAGTTTGAAATGAGGTAAAAATTTCTCTGGTGTGAGTAAGTATTAGGGAAACTACCAAAATTTCCACCAGAGTAGAGTTGACATTCTAAGCAGTCGAGAATGTCGCTAGGCGGTCTTTGCTTAGTAAAAAATTTATTAACGCCAGCGAGGTGGAAAATAATTTATCATTGTGGTTCTAACAAGATGGAGCCAAACAGTGTTACCGCAGGCGACATTATGTATGTGACCGTCTGAATGAACAAATGTGTCCTTTAGAAAATAAATGAGTTCTTTTAGAAATAAATTCATAACATTTAAAAAAAATACGCGTTTAAGAAGGTAAAACCTTCCCAAAGTTTTTTTTATTGTTTTATAAAAGAAAAACTTAACAGAAAATAAAGAATAAAGTTAAAACATTTTAATGCATAGTATTACTCAATGTAGGTAATAGTCAGCCTTACATTTCATAAAAAAAACAAGCTTATAAACAACCTTAATTATTACTTATTTCATCAATTAAAATTTTCTTCAGGTTAAATGATTGTGACAAAAATGTGTCCTTTTAAAAAAAAATGTGTACCCGAGTTCCCTGAAGAAAAAAGAATTCCCGGGGACACTATAGTGTCCCAGCGGTAGCACTGGAGCCAAATCTAATACACCCTGTTAAACTATGGCTCTCCTGGGCGAAATTTTTGAAAATTCATTTAATCTGATTTAGCGGGACAGGATTCTTTTTCTTTTTGGATACCTGAGGGTTAAGGTTTGAAAATATAAAACCAAATGAAAAAATTACAGGGTTGCCAGATGCCGAAGGTTTAAATGGCCGACTCTGTATATACGTAGGGTTGCCAGAATTGTTTTGATAATACAATTCAACGAGTTTTAGAAATTGGAAAAATTAGCATAAAAAAAGAGTACCTACACATCAAGGACAAAAAAAAAAACATATTACATACATACTTAAAAAAAAAAGAAGGTATAGTTTTACTAAAATTCTTCAGTTTCTTAAAATATTAATAAAATGAATAGTTAAAGAACAGTTAGAATTGAAACTGGGAGGTGCCAGCAGCGTTGCCGCCCAAAATAAAATAACGGTATCACATTTTCTAAAAAAACAATAGTTTTTCATTTATTTTTTTCAAAAATTGAACTATAATTCAATATTATTGCGGGGTGTAATAAAACCAAATTTATAAAAAAACACCCCTTGCTCTGTTCAAGTAGTGCCTACAAATAATGATTTCTGACAATTTTGGAGCAATTTGGAGCTGTTTTCATTAATCTTAGTCAAAATTCCCTTTAGTTTAAGCAAATATTATGTAAATTGTCGTGTCTTAAAAGCACGAACACAAAAACCACTGGGTCCCAGTTGCGTTTTACTTTCTTTTAGTGAAGTAAAAATTTTACTCTAGACATTGTGAGCAGCTGAAAGGATCTTATGTATATCTAAATTTTGAAATACAATTATGAAATTTGCAAAATTCCATATATTTATGTATAAAATTGGTCTTTAACGCTCTTCAATAATATAAGGTATAAAATATTTTGTTACATCGACAATTTGTTTATAATTTTTGCAAATCAAAAACAAAATGATTAATTACCAAAGAACGCATACCCAAAATCCATCTGACGTAAAGATTATTTTGACGTTTGAAAGTTAAAAAATTCTGTTCGTTTTCAATTTTCTTCTCTCAAAAGGCAACAAATGAGAATATTAAGAAAAAATACTTTAAGAGATAAATAGGAGACAATCCCTGATAACTAAGACACAGAGTATATCCCGAACGTTCTCCACACAAGCCAAAAAAAGTGTGAACTTGTGAAAAAAAAACCGGACAGATACCAAATTGGATCAGATATAGATGGATATTACATTACATTCATTTTAATTTTTGTACATTTTTTAGGCCCGCTATTACTGCGATCAATTTGCTTGCATTATATACCTACAGCCCTATTAATAAAAAAAAGACTTACCCCACCTTTATTCCACGAGTTTTCTAAGACAGGGAATAAGAGTGAAGCTATGGGTTAAAATTTTCCATTAATAAAAACAAAATATTCGTAGAAAAATAAAGTGACGTTTACGTAAAATTCCTTTAGAAAACCTAATCCAACAAGTAAGATGTCTGTTTGGTTACTTGAGATTTCATACGTGTTTTGACATCAAATTGTGATAATTTGTAAAAAACAAAAAAATTAAGCTCACGTTACCAAACACACCTAACAATTCTCTTGTTAATATCATATTACTGTCAAAATTATTATCATTTTTCAATTGTTTGTGTTGTGTCTGTTGTGTGTTCTGCCACCTCTTTTATGCCCATTTAGGTCATCTTTAACAATTGCTATGAGTTTCCTCATATTTTCCTTGGAAAATCAATATTTCTTCCTGAAATCCTCCTCACTAACGACTCGATCATATCTGGTTTTATTTATTTTTTTGTCTTATCGTTGATGGCTGATTGTCCAATAATTGCAAATGGTTTAAGAACTCGATAAATCTTTTAGATATTTGTATTTTTATTCAAAATTAAATTTCCAATATTTACTTATATTTTCTAATTTCAGAATAAATTTGACACATCTGGTTCTTAGCTTCGTAAACGTCACTTAAGGCATTTTTCTTTTTTAGTTCCGAATAGAGCTCTGAACAGAGCATGTTCTAAACGCCCTCTAAACGAAGCGTGTTCTGACTCTGAGCACTCTGAACCATTTTTGAAACACACCTGAACTGTCAAAGCTGTCAAATGCTTGTGTTCAGCATTTAACTCTGTCTGCTCAGTTATTTTATTCTGAGCTCATAGAGCGCTCTCTGAACACGCTCAGAACATGTTCAGAAGGAAAAAAAAACACGAATTTGAAGCTCTGAAAACTCAGAGCGAAAAAAGAAACATAATTTTTTGTTCGAGAGTTCAGGCTCTGCTCTGAACTGAAAAAGAAAAACGCCTTTAATAGAAATTTTGTTTAATCAATCACTTAGTCCACGGAATAAGGCTTAACCCTTCGCTATTCCACGTTTATTAATGTCGCTGGTAAACTTTATCACTTGAGGAAAAAAAACAGAATTATTCAGAAAAAAATGTTTTTCTGATAAAATCAAAAAAAAAAACACGTACAATACAAAGTAGATAAAATGTATATTAGCTTTTGAAAGAACCTTTATATTTTGATTACAAGACTTGTGGCCAGTACGTGCCAAAATTTTTTACAACAACTAAAATTCTATTGTAAAAAACAGTGATTTAAAATTTTAAACAACAGCGAACCATTCCAGAAAAATTTTGCAAGAACAGATAAGGCAATTAGTGTGAAGAATGGAGTGAACTATTTTTTTTGTTTTAAATTTAAATCTGTGTATATGTTTTTTATGTACATAATGCCTATAGCTAGTCTTGAAATATTTTCAACCAAAAAAAAGCTTACATATTCGTGTTTAGAGATAAGCTTATGATATTTACTCCCTAGCCCTTATGAAAGAAACAAAACTGTGACGTAAGAGCATAACAAGGAAAAAATAAAAAAAAAAAAAAAAAATTGATAAGAACCGCTAAAAAGCTTATGAGCGTATCAATAAGTTGCTGCTGTTAAATAACGAGTGCAATGTAAACCGTCCGTCGTTACAACACCTAACTGCCGTTAGACAAAAAAGATACGTACTCAGATTAGATAGGAAGAGTTAGTTAGATACGAGCGGTACAAACATTTTTTTAAAGGTTGACTTTGGTTTATTTTATCGATATTTGTTAGATTTTTATTATTTTTTTTTTTAATTATTTATCATGATTATTTTGTCGCACAGTCTCGCAATTTCACAATTTCTCTTTGATTTTGTTATTTCTATATTGTTTTGTTAGAATATTTAGCAATACACAACAAGCCCGATATAAATGGTGCGCCATTGTTTAACGGTGGCGCGGCCGGCGGCGGTGGAGTCGGCAAATGTGCAAGTCGCTGTTTAGGTGTTAGACAAACACGGTTATCTCCGATAAATTAGTTGTTCATCGCAGTCGATATATGTAACTCAAAATGAAGGTTAAAGAAAATAGAATAGAATGACGTTTAGAACTGATAAGCGAATCGACTGACTATCAATATAGCTGCTGCCGTCCGTCGTCGATATCTCATGCAATGAGGACTTTGAGAGGGTGGGTGACTGGGGATGACAAAAGATGGCGCAATATGTGATTTGCTAATAATGTAGTTAATGACTTGTGTAATGTGTAAGTAGGTAGTAGCACCTAAACAACTAGATAGGTATAGGTATTCTGGTATTGGTATGATTTCAGGGGCAATTTTGTTTTCAAAATAAGTGCAATGAATTGATTATAGAAAGTGTAGGTACCTACCTACTTGAATTCTACTTTTGACTATAGGTTTATATTTTTATTGAGATACAAAATCGGAACACGCCATATAATATTTTAATTGAATAATTTTTCATATTTTAAGGTTTTTACTTTTAGATTAGCTACCTATTACAACTGCATGTACAGAAAGTGAAGATATAACAATCAGCCCTATTCTGCTAAACGATTCGATCGAAGCTTTCGATTCACGTGAATGTTTTATTCAATTTTCTTCAAATCATTTATTTAAAACTTATGTCTTTCGAATGCAAATCTTAACCAGTTTTTTATTTTTGAAATTCTAAAGAGAATTTCATTGCATTCATTTTATTTTTATCGCAATTAATAGGCATTATGGAACAATCATTTCCTTCCCGCTGATAGCAGAATGCCAATGTTCACGCGAACGTTTAGCAGAATAGGGCTGAATTTTGACCTGTCTGAATTTATGTACATAAATCACTGTGTTTCGACAGTATTTGAAATCCGAACTATGGAGCTCCTACTTAATTGAAGCATATACATAAGTATATAAGAAAACAAAATAGACGGCGCGGCGCGCGGTGGCAACATTCCTTAAATTAATCTGAGTTCAAAAAGGAGTTTCAATTATGAAAAATGTGTTTTTTTTTAGAGGTATAGAACTTTAAGTTGGCAACACTATTTTAACTGGCGGCCATTTTGTCAGCTGTCAAGTGATTTATTTTTAGTTTGGTTTGTCATTTCAACATGAATAGACTGACGCCTGAACAACGCTTCCAAATTGTGCCCAAATGGGCCCACAACCAGATTGCCCTTGATTCCAATTTTCATAAGCGAATTTTGTTTAGCGATGAAGCTCACTTTTGGTTGAATTGATACGTCAATAAACAAAACTGCCGTATTTGGAGTGACTGTTTGGTGTGCTTTATGGTTTGGTGGAATAATTGCTCCGTACTTCTTTAAAAACGATGCTGGCCAGAACGTTACAGTCAACGGTTACCGCTATAGAGCCATGATTACTGACTTTTTCATTCATTAATTGAACAAATATGATGTGCAGGAGTTGTGATTTCAACAAGACGGCGCAAGATGTCACACAGCTTGTGCCACAATTGATTTATTAAAGGAAACGTTTGGTAACCGCATAGTTTCACGTTACGGACCAGTGATGCCAGACTTTGGTAGCCCATTTTCCCACAGTAGAACCTAAAAAATCCCTTTTATCCCACGCTCTTGTTATGAAAATCCCACGATTATCCCACGAAATAATAAATCAAAATATCATTATATATTTCATTGTAATCCAGTCTTTTCATTTTATTAAGTAATTATACATTGATAATAGTAAACAAAAATAAATATTTATACATATATTGCATACCTATGTAATAATATAGATATAATGTACATATATGTACATCCTATATATTTTTATAACGTAAACAAATAAATTCATACATACTTCATTGTTAAAAAAAATATATTCCACACATTGCTTTATAATTTAAATAAATATCTGTCATTTAATTCTAATTAATTATATACATTTTTGGAATTATGGAGGCATAAGTGCTCTTGTTTCACAACTAAATTGAAGCAAGTAATACCTTTTGATTGAAAGGAGGACCTCAACAAACAAATTGAATTTATCATATCCTTTCCCAACCTGTTTCTTTTTTTCGATTTAACATCGGTTACAATAGAAAATATTCTTTCCGCCTCCGCATTCGAGTGGGGAAGAGTCAATGCTATTTTTACTAATTTTCCTAAATTAGGAAACAATAGTACATCATCAAAATTTTTCATCTGACAAATCTCGAACCACATTTCATCAATGGGCAGTTTTTGGAGTGAGCTCTTTTGGTCGTTGCTGAGAAGTATAGCAAGATTCATAAATTCTTCGGTTGCTTCGTTTGACGTTTTGGCATCAACTTTCTTTAAAATTTCGGAAATCGAAAAACTTCTACTTCTTGCTACATCAAATGCTACTTTTGGGTCAAGAAATTCGAGTTGTGCAGCAGCATCATCATCGAAAGGTAAGCGATTAACCATTTCAACGATTGCAGTTTTATAAAAACTGAGACAGTTATTTTTTACCTCCGATTTAACATCAGCATCTAATTCTGCCAAGGAGTCTTGACATTTTTGACCCAAAAACAAACTGTCTAAATCATCCATAAAATGTGTGTTGGGGTCTCTCAAAATTTTAAGTTGGGCATCCCATTGAAGCATGAAGAAATCAGCTTTTAAAAAAAACCGACACATTTTCAAAACTAAAATCCTGCTCTCCTGCACAATGCAGTGAACTAAAACTTTTCTGTTTTGAAAGAGTGCGTTGAACTGATTAAATAAAGCAAGTACATGTTTTAAAAAATAAAAATAAGTTTTATTTTTGTTTTCTTGCATATCTTCGTAAATTTTTCTTGCTTTTTTTCGTTTGTCTTCAAACGAAGCCAGTCGAAAAAAAGATTTTAAAGCATCCCAATTTTCGATAAGCCTCACCACACACGGATGCATAGACAACCAACGAGTTTTGGCTGGTTTTAAAATTTTGCGTACTTCACAACCAAAGTATTCCTGGAACTCAACAAATTCCGCTGAACTTTTTGCACTCTCAGAAATGTAAGTGGAAATGTCTCTCATGAGATCTTCCAAAACTTTAGGTAGTTGCCTACAAGCATATGAAGCAACTAATGCTGAAGAATGACACAAACACTTCATTAGGAATGTATTCGGACTTGCTTGCTTCAATCTAGTATAGAGAGAAGAGTGCTTACCTATCATAACTGATGCGTTATCCGAAGCCATACCTACGATGTTATCTAATGGAATCTTTTTTTCAACCATCATCTTGGAAAATTTATCATATAATGCATCTGCGCCTGAATCTACTGCGTTAATAATAATCATCTCCAAAAGTTGTGTCGTTACTTTTCCATCTTCTGGATGTACAAATCTAGCCAAGCAGCACATATGTTTTGTGTTACTAATGTCCGTGCTTTCATCAACTAGTATGGAAAATTTATTGTTTTGGAGAAAGCTCACTACTTCTTTTTCCTCCACTGCAGCAAGTAGGTTTTTTATTATTTGGGAGCACTTTGTTCTTCCAAGAGTGACTCCTAATAATACCTCTGAGTCAGGGAAGATGTCTTTCAGCAATGGAAGGAGGTGTTCAACAACCTCATAAGCAACATTGTGCTCAGCGAAAAAAGCACTTAATTTTATTTCGGCCGTTTTTATTTTATCTTTAGCTTGATTTTGTTTTAAAAATATTCCACTCACAGAAGCTGTTTGGCGTACACTTTTTAAGTTGATCAAATGTTTGGAGCTGGAACTATGTCGCAGGATTTCGGTTTTTCCACATTTGATTGTTGTCCCACAAGCTTTGCAGAAGGCTTTGTGGTCGTCGGTAGTAATTGGCCTCAACCAAGCAGCAAACTTTGGTTCATCCAGCCATCTTGTCTGGAATTTTTTAGTATTCCCTTTTTCTGACATTATTCTGGAACAAATAGTTTAAAAAGTAAATACTAATTTTTCAAATAAAGCAAAATAATTTACCCTTATATCAAAACAAACTTCACACATAATATCACGACAGCAAGTGTTGAATTCTTGTTTTCATTTGACGTTTCATTTTATTTCCATCACAGTTTTTTGTGAATGCCGTTTTGATGACATTCGCTAATTATGAATCAGTGTAAGTAGGCAATTGTAAAAATGAAAATGAACGCATTCAGACATTTAGAATGAGTTATTCCTGTGCTTGAAAATGTGTTATTTGATCATAATTGAAAACATTTTTTTTTAAAGAAAGAAATATAGGAAATGAATTGAGCTTAACGCAAAATCCCTTTTTTTTGTACTACGAGGTTCAAAAAATCCCTTTATCCCTTTTAGCTAATTATAGACGTGAAATTCCCACAAAAAGGGATAAATCCCACGATCTGGCATCGCTGTTACGGACCCGTCGTGAATTGGCCTCCAAGATCGTACGATTTAACGCCGCTTAACTATTTTCTGTGGAGATATATGAAGTCGCTAGTCTACGCTGATAAACCCGAAACGATTGACCTCTTGGACTACTACATTCGCTCCGTTTTTGCTGATATTCGGCCACAAATGTTGGAAAAAGTCATCGAAAATTGGACCTCGAGATTAGACTACGTCCGAGCCAGCCGTGGCGGTCATATGCCAGAAATCATATTTAAATTATAATGCCAGAAGATTATCTTTTGAATAAAGTAAATTTCATGTCAATTTAAAAAAATAATCTTTGTTTTATTCCATTTCAAAGTTCTATTCCTCTAAAAAAACACCCTTTATTAAATAAACCTTACAACATAAAGAGAAAAATAAACTATGTGGAACATTCTATTGTTAAGGCCAAGAGCATAAAAAATCGTAATCGTTCGCTGCCATAGATGATTCGAAAACCACATAAAATTCAATGCTTCAAAAACTCAATAGAACCTTTACCCAACTCTTTTAACAAAACGTAAAGGCCAGAATTTTCTTATCAAAAGCCAAATTCTTTAAAAATATGACATAAACACTGTTTTAAGAACAGATTGAATCTTCAGGCATTGTTTTCGAAAAAAAAAATATAGAAAAATGTCTATATGTCCTGCCCAAAATAAGGGTGGAATAAAAACCTTATTTAATTGTTTTATTTATTTCCTTATCATTTGTAGAATAGCAGAAAGGCCATTGATAAAAGTGATATAGTCACTAATTGGATAAAGAAAATTACTAAATTGGATATATTTTGTTAATGGCCTCATCAAACGAAATACGAGTAACCAAGTCTGACACCCTGCAGCGTTTCCTAAAGTGTATTAAATATTAAATTTAGCTTGACAGCACTTTAGTAAAACGCTGTTGAGTGCCATATTGAGAATTCCACAACCAAACTAAGATTAATGACAACAATAATGAATGTCACCAGTTCGAAGATTTTTTGATCCGTTTCATACAAAAATTGACAAGTAAGTACAATAGGTGACAGTTGTCAAATTTCTGCTTGATAACTAAAAGCGGCCATTTTTGTTGAGACAGTCGTAAAGTCGTAAGGACGGTCGAAAGGTTCGTAGAGTTTTTTTAACGGATCTCCCGGTCACACGAAGCCTATTTACGATAGAACCTGTCAATTTTCTATTAAAAAACAAAAAATCTTAAATTTAAGGCCCAATATCACAGTGCACTGTTACCTGAATAAGTGTCACTTAAGTCTTCGATGTTGGTGACTTAAATCCCACTTACGCTGGCTATGAAATTGAGCTTAAATTCCTAATATGGGAAACTTAAGTGCCACTTATTCCGGTAAATATCGTCTGTGAAACTGGTCCTTAATCTTTCACATTGCCCACTTAAGTGCTATTTTTCTGACTGTGAAACCAGCCCTTATAGTTATGAAGGTATTTACGAGTCATGAACATTTTGTCAATATTATGACAATGCCGAAATTGACATGAAACACTTGTCAAAAAGCAAATTTGTCGTTATATTTTTAACTGAAAATAATTATGTCACCTATCAATATTTTATGAACTGAAAATTCGTTTAAGAATTTCTGTCAATAGGGGGGTTCACATTCAATGACGTGTCGTTCGACCTAAGTCGTTTTGCTAGCGTTCACATTGAACGACTATCTTACCGACATCATTTTCAAGAAAATTTTTAGAGAGCCAAAATGCTGCGAATTTCGTTATTTGCACCAGTTCTTCCGCATCCATTTTATTTTTTTCCGCTTTCTTTTTGTTGTTTACTTCGATTGTAAACCATTTTCTTCAAATCGTACTTAAAAAATAGAAAAAAAAAGATGTAAAGCTGAAATCGTCGGTCGTTCAACTGGAGTTCACATTTACTACAGCGTTTGTCCGACAGAGAAATTTTTTTTAAAAAATTGAACTACACAGTAAGTCGTTCGACTGGTGTTCACGTTACAAAATTCTGACATAACGACATGTGTTGATGAACATGTCGTTGAATGTGAACCCCCCCCTAATCATTTGTTTGCTGTTATGGAAAAAAGATATTCTTTTAATTTGTTTTAATTAGTTTTACTGGACATAAAAAAAATGTTTAAATTCACATTAATTATTTTTATAAGATAAAAAACATTGAATGGATTTTTCAAAAGAAAAACATGTCGAAAAAAATGTCGACTTTTATCATTGTGACGGTTTTTATACTGTTTTGTCTTATATATCTTAATTTTTTAATAGCTTCACCTTCACCGAGTGAATAAATGTGAAATAAATATATAACTATGAAAGAAAATAAAATAAAATAAAATAAAATAAAATAAAATAAAATAAAATAAAATAAAATAAAATAAAATAAAATAAAATAAAATAAAACAAAATAAAATAAAATGGTTCTTTATGTGTAGGGGAGATGGAGGTAAAATAGACCACGTCACCAAAAGGTCCAAATCGATTTTGGTTTAGTTTTTAATTTATCGTATTTTTAATAACAACAATTTATTGAAACACTATTTTACAAACTCTTCTCATAATTTGTTAGACACAGTGAAGTTGGTTTCATTTTGAATCATGAAACAATGATAATAGACAATTCGTTAAAAAAAGTTTAGCTAGTCAACGCGACGGCTTCATTCTTACGAGAATGGTTTCTTACTAAATGCCATTAAAGAAAACAAACATCAACACTTCTTAAGAAGTAAAGATACCTTTCTAACAGACAATAATTGCCTGAAGGAATGGATCTCGCTTTTTGAATTGAAGTGTTGCCGAATTTTAACATTATTTATAAACTCGACCCTTATTTGTTTTTTGACACCGTTTAAGATGTTTTAAAAACAATTTCGCAAAATTTTAGTCGATTATGTATGGTGTTAAGGCATTTTTAGTATGATCCTATCTTAAAAAGATGAGTTTCCAAATTTTAAATGGATATATTATCTTTTTAGTATCAACTAACTCCATATGTCACTTTGATAGTAACAAATGTGAAAAAGGTGTGTTTGCTTACATTTTGCATGAACTGTCACTGTTCTGTTTCGGCTGTGCTCACCTGAACTATTTATTTTCTGCCGAATCCGAAAGACTTAGGTGAGAGGCAATAATTCATAACAAGAGATACTCTTGGTTTTGGAGGATTTGTCACTTCCTCACAAAATGGCAGTAGTTACTTTTTTTTAAAATTTAGTTCTACAAGGGTGGGAATCGAACCCAGACTTCTAATAAAGGGTTTTCCAATAAGAGGTATTATTTTGATATTCAAAGAGAAATGGCATTTTTTGAGATAAATGATCGGATGTTTATTTCATTATAAAGAGGAAGATATGCCGTTAATAATGGAACACAAAATCAGCCAAATGGCCGCCACGACTTCGCTTACAGGACCATATCCTTTTCATGAAATTTTCCATAACCAAATCGCAAAGCGGCTGCCCTATGTCCTCGATAGCCTCACGAATTCCATCTTTGAGGTCTTGAATCGACGCTGGGCTGTTGGCGTAGACCTTATCTTTCACGTGGCCCCAAAGGAAGAGGTCGCAAGGTGTTAAATCACAAGATCTCGGTGGCCAATTGTGATCACCTCTTCGAGAGATAACACGGTCCGGAAACTTTTCCCGTAAAAGATCGATGGTTTCATTGCTTGTGTGGCACGTAGCGCCGTCTTGTTGAAAGTAAACGTTGTCCAGATCAATACCATCCAATTCCGGCCATAAAAAATCATTAATCATCTCTCGATAGTGCAATCCATTGACCGTAACTGTTGCTCCAGCCTCATTTTCGAAAAAGTAAGGTCCAATGACCCCACCGGACCATAAACCGTACCAAACAGTCACGCGTTGAGGATGGAGAGGCTTTGCAACAATAACTCTTGGGTTTTCCGAGCCCCAGATGCGACAGTTTTGCTTGTTGACGTAGCCTCCGAGGTGGAAATGGGCCTCATCAGTCAAGATGATTTTTCGATGAAATTCCGGATCATTTTCATGCATTTCAAGGACCCAATCAGCAAAGACACGACGTTGTTGATGATCAGCCGGCTTGAGTTCTTGTGTTAACTGAACTTTATAAGTCTTAAGACCCAAGTCTTTATGCAAAATACGGTGTAATGACGTTTGTGGAATGCCTAATTCCAAAGAACGACGAGGAATGGACAAACCTGGGTTTTCTTCAACACTTTGGGCTACAACAGCAATATTCTCAGTTGTTCTTGAGCGACGTGCACGGGTTTTATTCTTCACATCACTAACTTGTCCCAACAGCTCGAATTTGTCCACCAATTTCTGTATTGCGGTCCGACAAGGTGCTTCACGACGACCCAAAATTGTTTTAGTTTTACGAACCATCTCTGCCAAATTTTCACCATTTTTATAGTGAGTTTTAATAATTTCAATGCGTTGTTGAAGCGTGTATCGTTCCATTTTTATTAATGGCGTATGTTCTACTTGTCAAATGTCAAAAAATGACAGCTTCAAAAGTGACAGCTACCGAAATAGCGGGCTATTCAAAATAACACCTCTTATTGGAAAACCCTTTATGACAGCCCTTCACACTATTACATTTACGCCACCGGCTAAGCTGTTGAATGTAAATTTGCAAATTTCGCACCGACAAGTTAATTTAAGGTTATGAAGTGAATATTAGTCTTACCTAAACTTTAATTTTTTGAAAAACAATTTTCTTGTTAATTGTTCTTGTATTTAAATACCTACTAACAATTCAAGCTTGGTGTGAGCTTTTTCTACAGCCCTAATGTTTTGCATGGAGAAAATTAATTTGAGACAATTGTATGTTTTTGAACTACTCCAAAGTTAGACGTGGTACAACTGAAAGGAGGATCTAAATTCCTTTTAAAGGCTTTCAACAACAACCTTTGTAAGTATTTTCCCACATTTTTTCTATTAATAAATTTTCAATTACTCGCCCATCATACTTCCTTTAACCTCAACTATAGTCTCAATTAAATTCTTTCCCATATTGAGTATAGGATATTAGGTAATATGTATTTGCAACTGCAATTTTTGCTCTGAAATATGAGCAACCAATTAAATCTGCAACAAATAAAGCTGTCACATTGACATTCATATTCGCAGACAGCAGTCAGCAGATCAGCAGCATGCTACCGGTCGATGGTCCAATTCCATTAGCACATATGTACCAACTTAGATGTTGCTATACACAAGTTGCTTTGCACCACCCCAATCCGGATAGCTCTGTAGTTTGCAACATTGTCAGGGCGGCAACGGCAACACGTATAGAATATGAAATAAAATAAAACTACCCACCTAATTATAAATTCACAATAATAATAATAATTATCAAGAATAAACTACAAATTCTTATCTACGCTTTTCAAGTTTGCTAACGTTGGCGTCGCGTCAGCTGCTACCGGTTCATTCGGTTTAATTTAATTATTATTTGCTCATAATTCTCAGTCGAATAATTGTTTTTTAATTCGAATAATTTGTATTATGTTTAGCTTTTTGATTAATATTTTTTGTTGAATCTATTGCTAAATGTCGACAGTTGGCACTTGTGTTGTAAGCTATTGGACTGGTTATCACCGGTTAACCGGCTTGCGGATTTCTTTTGCTAAATTCAATGTCATGGGGAAATGTGAGCTTATCGCTGAAAGTGTGGTTTTATATGTAGGTACATATATAGTACATAATGTAAACATTTCTTTGAATTTTTTTTAAATACGTACATAGTTGTTGAGTTTCTATGCGATTTTTAAAGTCAAGTTAAATTCCAGTAGGTAGGTACCTACTTTTTCAAGGGTATATAATGGAACAACATGTAGCTTCACACACTGGTGAATTCCGCTACTGGTGAATTCCAGAATTTTACAACAATTTCGGGGTTTTACAGTGACATATAGGTATCTTCCATAAAACTCTAAAAAAAACCTTCAGCAAAAATTCTTTTTGTTCAAAAACGGCTCAAAAAGATTTTGACACAAAATGTGGGTTAATGTTTTACTGTAAGTCCCCGGTTTGGTCAAAATCCAAGAATTTACCGATAAAACACAGTGATAACTTCAGATACATGGCAGAAGTTGAACAATTCATTTGATTCCATATTTCATTCCGGACTTTTACTATGGAAGCACTGGGAAATGCTTGGCATTACTCCAAAGTGAGTAAGTTGCACACACACAAGAGACCCAACTACACATGCCGCTCTCTATTGTGCCATTGCTGTTATGAAGAAAATAAAAATTCACATGAATTTTCAATTTGGGACGCCTTCTTTAGAAAAGTAACATCTTCGATTGGTTCATCCTAGGATTTCGACCCAACCGGGGGTTTACAGTAACTTATGGATGTATTGAAGCTACATTTACGACTTTCTCAGCAACGGCTTTGGACTTGGCCACGCAGTAAGTGCGAAGCGAGAGTGCAGTAAAACTCTGAGCGCTACATAAATTAAAAGCTTTGATCGACAAACAAAACTACGGGAGCCAAGGGCGTATGCAGGATTTTCAGAAGGGGGGGGCAGATTCATTCAAGCAACAATTTGACTTTTTATATAATAGTTTTTTTTTGTTATTACAAAACTTAAAACAACAATTTTAAGATAGACAATAAATACATAAGTTGAGGAAGTTCCGTATGTGACATTTAGATTTCTTTCACTTTGTATTTTAAAAATGTACCTAATATAAGCACAAAGAAAATTGCCTTTTTCTAGCCAAGAGTGTATAAACGCACGAGTTTGGTATCAAATTAAAGGTGACGTTAAGGGTTAAGCTTGTTATATGAATGAAATATTTTGACAATCCTTCATGGGAATGTCGAGATATTAGAGCTTGAAGTTGCCGATTGCAAAGTAAAGATTTCAGTGTGTTTTTTCAAATAATTGTTCATAAGGTGCGCAATAATTGACGTAGAAAAATTATATTATCATATGAAGGGTAGTTTTCTTGTCTTTAAAATATCAACACAAATTTTGAAAATATCAACGTCACCTTTTATTTCACATCAAACTCGTTCATGTACACTCTTGGCCAAGGCTCCATAGAAAAATGGGCATTCCCTTTGATAATTTTAATCTCAGGCTTCAGTTTAGTTAAGCTGAATACAGTATTATTGAAAACAGATTGTTTTTTTTCAAAAGTCATTTTTAGTTTTGTTAGAACGAAATTTTTAAGTTTAAAAGTTTCATTAACGAATTTGCTTTTATAATAAAAGACATCTATTTTACATTAATGTTCCATCTAAATTCACACCAAACGGCCGGCGCGGCGTGGATCTTCAGCGAATCTTTTCAATACTTCTGTCATTATTTCATTACGATGGATTTTGTATATATTTTAGTCTATCGAGTTTCTCTATTCAATCGCCCCCATTTCCATATAAAAATTATACAAAATTTTGGTTTGAAAAGAAATATTTTTTTCATCAGAAACGAAAAGAAAATTCACAAAATAACTATTCTTGGGTCGATTGAAATTTTGTTTGATAATTTAAGACTCATTTTTAGGTAACGAGTTTTATCAAAATGGTGCAGACAATTTACGATGATTAGTTGTCATATATTGGGTTTTTCAATAAGAGCGCTACAAAAGTTTTTCTAAATTAAACAAAAACGGTTTTGGATACCAATGAAATTCTTTATTGCTGTGAAAGTACGTTCGATGCCATTATGTATGAAACTCGATTTCTTTTGCATGGCCACAACGGGCACGCTTGCAGAAGTCCAGACGCTGAACCCAATTTTCGACGGTTTTCAAGCATAAATCGGCCGATACTGCTGCAATTTCACGTTCGATATTCGTACGAAGTTCATCAATCGTCGCTGGCTTGTTGGCATAGACCATAGACTTGACGTAGCCCCACAGGAAAAAGTCTAACGGCGTCAAATCGCACGACCGAGGCGGCCAAGCGACTGCACCATTTCGTGAGATAACACGTTCTCCAAACTTGGTTTCCAATAAATTGATTGTGGGTCCAAAAATATTCAGTTATCATTGAACGGTAGTGATCCCCATTCACAGTAACGTGCCGGTCTTGATAATCACGGAAGAAGTACGGCCCAATGACGCCGCCGGCCCATAAACCACACCAAACCGTAATTTTTTCGGGATGCAATGATGACTCATGGAGTACGTGTGGATTGCTGCCTGACCAATACCTCATGTTTTGTTTATTGACGAAGCCATTCAGCCAGAAATCAGCGTCATCGCTGAATATGATTTTTCGATGAAAATCCGAATCATTTTCAAGTTGTTGCTCAGCCCAATTGACGAACATACGACGCTTCTGGTGGTCAAGCGGCTTCAGTTCTTGCGTCAATTTAATCTTGTAAGGATGTAGGCCAAGATCTTTTCGCAAAATTCGCCACAACGACGTCACAGAGATGCCCGACGCTTGAGAACGACGTGTGAGAGACACATTTGGGCTTTCTGCAACTGAAGCCTCAGCGGCAGCAATACTCTCGACACTACGGGCATTTCTTTATCTCACTGGCACGGGAACATTTTGTACTGTGCCTGTGGATTCAAATTTTTCCACTAGACGCTCAATTGTTGATCTGCTAGGACGATTATGACGACCATAAATTGGACGTAGTGCTCTTAACGTTGAGGCCACTGACTCCGAATTTCGGTAGTAAATTTTAATATTTCGACTCGTCGTTGCCTCGTATATCTTTCCATCATGAAATGGCAATTCTTACTGAAGAGAAATGTCAAAAGAGCGACAAGAAATATGGCGTCGTTTTCTGTCCCTGTTGCTCTACTTTTGTAGCGTCCCTGTTGAAAAACCCTTTATAACATTTTGTTTCCTATTGGAATACATTTTGGCCTCTGTGATCGTTAAACAACCGACAAATCGTTTCCAGACAAATCTCACCTCACATCCGACTTCTGACTACATAATTTGAATAACACACCCAGAATCTAGAAAACCAACTCCAATCCCCATACCAATCCCGTCCACATCAGTTAATAATATTATTGTGTTCCTATATTATTTATAGTTAGTTTTCAAAATAAAATCCACAACATAATTTCTCATGAAATAAAATTTTATTGTTGATGTAAAGTGTAAATAGTTTGCCCGGTTCAGTTGGATTGCCTGTTGAATAATTTGCTTCCACGGGCGCGGCGCGCAGCGGTGGCAACTCCTCCTCGGTCGGCTGTCAACCATGTCGGTGTTCTTCGAGAAGTCTCTTCATTATGGCTCCATCATCATGGTAAAGCTAAAGACAACAATGGCTAATTCTGAGCATACATAATTAAAAATAAGTCTCAGTTTGCAAATGGCACTGCACTTTTTACACACCAGTTGCGGAGTTGGAGCGGTTAACGGATACTGCCACTTAATAAATAGAAATGAAGGCGGGCAAAACCAACTATTACGCTTGTTCATAATAATTGTTATTCATTTTTTGGACAACATTTCTGACGAGAGAGAAAAAAAATGTAAATAATGTAAATTTATATCAAGGATTCTTTCTTTGCAAGATTTTTGTTTGTGTTGTTGTTGTTGTTGTTGAATTGAGGTAATAATTAATTTGTCGGTTGACTACCATTAAGGTCTGCAATGTTGGTTGGCCAGTTCCAGGTTCCAGTTGGTGATGGCTATACACACAGGAGCGTTAATACGGCACCCTACCTTATTTGGCGAAGACTAATTGAAATTGTAAATTCGGACGCACAGCGAGAGTGAGGAAAACATCGTGTAAGTGCAGATTACTTACTATTTTTTGAAGGCTCTGCATTTTATTCTTTTGCTGACTGAGATGTTTCACTTTGGAAGGGTTTGCATAATTTGTCTGGATTTATATTCCAGTTTTTTTAATTTTTTTATTTGGACAAGGAAATTCATATTGATGTTGAATTTATTAAAGCTATTTGAGTTATTTTAAAGTCTGGCTGCCACCATATGTGTGGCTGAATGGTTGGATACATTTTAAATCATGAGGGGTTGGCGAAAGGAATTGCAAACATGTTATGGAAATAATTTTTAATTAATATTGTAGGTAAATATTGAAAGTCATTAACATTCATATAGAACTTCTAAGGAATAATAATCATCGATGAAGTAATTATGGGGTTCTTTCACGCTTTTGAGTTAGAATTTCGAGCATTCTAAAATTAATTAATTTAATTAAAAAAATAAATTAAATTAAAGAGATCTTTATTTTAAATTGTCAGTACGTTGTATAAAGATAAAATTGTTTTATAAGGAAAGTAGGCGTGGTATTGGGTGGGATAAATCAGTGCTGGGGGATCATGGAAAAAATCCCTTTCTACGGGAATTTTGAGCTCTTAAGGGATAAAGTTAACACCAAATCATTTTGTGCGAATTAATTATTCATCAAATTTTACTCGATAAAGAAACATAAAATAACCGCTGTAACAATTTTTATTAAATAGTGTTTATTTTTATAAAAATTAAACAAATTGATTTCTTCTTAAAGAAAACTCAATAAGTCTTTATTTCAACTGAAAAAAGTTATGTTAAATCGGTACTTAATGAAAACATCTTGTTTTATGCTGTGGGAAATAAAAAGGAAAACAAGAAAAGATTTGTGGGACAAAAAGGTAATTTTCGGACTGTCTGAAGGGATTTTTCTTAAAAACGCCCCACAGCACTGGGATATATAACACATTTCATGATTCAGGTTGAAGCTTAGAGGATATATTATATGGAGTGGTCGTTTCTATCCCTAATGCGTTGTAGTGCCTGAAGCCTTGATAGGGGCACTGTTTAACTTTCAATAAGATAAAGTCCTACAGCTGCTTTCAATTGTAAGTCATAATTTATCATTAATTAGTGTTTGTTTATTATTTTAAAGATATTGATTTAGTTTTGTTCTCAAATGTGCAGAAAACTGAGTGCCTTTGAACGAAGTGAAGTGAATGAAGTGCAAAAGAGAAAGAAAGAACGAAAAGATGAAACAGAAATAAATCTATCTGAACACACACGCGGTAAAAATTTCTTTGCGTGTTTTTGACGTTTCTCTTTCTACTCTTTCTTTGTTTTTTTTTTTGGATTTGCTTTATTTCATTTTGGATGTTGATGAATGAGCACAGATTAAAATGGCTGAGGAATTTAAATGGAGCAAGGAATTAACCTCCGAGCTCATTTTGAATTATGAAATGCACCCCATTCTCTATAATTCTCTATAAACCTGTCAAATAAACGCGCAGTACTTGAATGAGAAAAAGGCTTCGTGTAAAAACATGCGCGTTGCGGAATGAATGTTCAAAAGAAAATAACCAAGAGTTGCGCGTTAAACTCACGCGCCGTGTAATACCGGGCTATAATATTATCCTATAAGGGTTGAAGAGAGCTTAATTACAAAATGTTTACCATCTGAGGGTGAGGACGTTCAGCTAGAAGAAAACGAAAATATGATAAAACTAGTCGTGGCAATAGGCCGATTTTACTCAAATCACTTTCTAAACCTTTCCAAATTTAAGTCAAATCGGTTGATGTCCGAGAATAATGAGTAAAATGTAAATGCTGTGTTATTCAATCAGATATTTCTCTAACGTCAAACAAAGAGAGAGAGAGAGGGAAAGAAAGCCAAACTCATCCATTGCATCCGTTGAGAAAAGTTTGTCGTATTTGTGCGTTGTGTCGGTCTTATATATTGTTTTTTTTTTTTTTGTTTTTCTTCTTGCTGCTGTAAATTAATCTTAAATTAATACGGCGTATTTTATTTGTTTCATCGAAATGTTAGACCCCTTACACCCAAGGAAACAGAGCTTCCAGCCGTTTAAAACCGTACGCATTGACAGTTGGGATCTATTCACAAACCTGGGTTTTGAAGTTTTGGAGGAAACGTAAAGAAATATTCTCATCTTCATATGGAGTATTTTTGCTACTACAGAAAATCTTTACGATTTTGTTTCTTCGTGTGAAAGGTACAAGAGATTTTAGAAGAAATTGAAAGAAAACGTCAAAAAATCTCCAGCAATTTGACGCAACGGATGCGATAGACTCAATAATAAAATGTCGAAAAAAATGTAATGATTGTACAAATTTAAATGAAGATAGTCCAGTTGTTTTGGCAAGTTCTCTAGGCTTCATACTTTCAGTGAGTATTAATTATGAAGGTATTGTTGCACAAAGGAACGCATTCCATCAAGTAAAATGTCAAATATGACAGCTATAAAAATCTACTGTCATCAAATGTGGTGAACCTACTATATACAATTCAATTAAGTTGCACGTTCTTTTTAAGTTTGTGCTGCTCTAGCAAAGAGGTTATTCTGGTGTTTTCTTGTTATTTAATCGGATTTTATTTCAGGAATCCTGGAATTTTTGCAACAGTATTTTATTTTTTTCAAACAAAATGAATTGACTGACAAAATTTAATTACCTGTACGACACTTTCTCAGCTCAGAGATTAAAACTACAGACTATTTAATTTATTCCATTCCACGAGACTTGAGTAGGTAGATATAGGTTAGATACTAAAACTTTATAGAAAAACCAAAAAGTTTTAATTCCCTAATAAAATTATTTTATGCCCACAAGCCCTCGACCACCTTTTCCACCTACACCTACACCTGCACCATCAGCATATTAATTTTCCATGGAAATCCAATTTAGATTTTAAATTGACCGAATCCTCATGAAATTCTTAACTGCCATACATTTCGTTGCACACGCTTTCCGATCGTTTCAAAATCCTAACGAAACGATTCAATGACAATGCGAGCATCCAACCTCACGTATTTAAGATGACGTAAAGTGCAGTCGTCCAACAAATATACTGAACAAACAAACAATCTCATCCAAACATTTGCATATACCCAGTCGAACCTATACCTATACTATACCTAAGAAAATAACAGATTAAAATATTGTGTACACGTAGAAATAATAATTACGGTCGGACCGCCAATTTGGGAGCGACAATCAGCGCGTATGAGTAATCGTCGCTTCGTCGTTGTCGTTGGTTGGTGAATGGTGATTTACTCAGCGCAGTTCTGGTGATAATGCACTTGCCTTCTCGCTGCGCACAAACATAAGTGCGACGTCGATTTAAAAATAGTCTTTAACATCATCATCATCATCGGCCACTGGGTGCCTTCCACCCCCACCTCCCTCCCCAATTGGTGCGGGTGGCAAAATTTATGATTTTTTTTTTTTTATCCAAATTTTGATTTCACCCAAAGGACATTAAACTCGAATCAACCTATACAGATAGCCAACATTTTATTTTGGTTGAATGGCCGATTGAATATTTGAGTGAAACTTCGAGAAATTTATTTCTATATCTTTTCCTCGAATTGATTTTGATTAAATAAAGAAACAAAAATGCATGTCCGTCCGTCCGCACATAGCTTTTGGTGAAATAATAGTGACGAGGAAGGAAAACTTTGGAAAAAAAACATTTCCAGGGAAAGCCATCGCCATCGCCACCACCACCATTACCATCGACATCAGAGCGAGAGAGAGAGTGTCATTAGATATGCAATAGCAAAAGCAAGACTTGGCTTTTAATGAAACTCACTTCGATTTAACATATCACTTTGTCTGGCATAATGGTAATTACAAGCGTTGTGTAAATTGTAGATACAAAGATACACCAGTGCCGTTTGTTGCCATTCATTTCGGTGTGTTTTTTTTTTTGTTTTACATATACACACACTCGCTGCTGAGGTTTTGTCTATTGGAGCTTATCGCTGTTGCGCAACCGCAAAGTGACAATTGAAAGTAAGATACAACGAAGACAACAACAAAAACAACAACTACTAGTGGAAAACATGTCATTGAATAATTTTTTTTTTCTTCGTTTTCTTTATCTATTTTTTTTTTTTTTTTTTTTTTACAATTTTAATTTTATTTTTCTAGGTCTAAGCCGATAAAAAACAAGACCGCAATATTGTCTTGTCTTTTAACAAGGGGGACGAGGGCTCTTCGAAATGGCACACATGCGGAGGTTTTTAAAATCGGAGCGTGCTGATTATGTTGTGGTAAATTTTTATATAAAGCACTTTAGTGCTTATTGATTTATAAAAAAAAAAAAAAAAATAAACAGGGAAATTCAATTTGGAAGACAATTTTATTATTTCGCTTTAAAGCATTAAATGATGATGAGACAATAATTTTGAAAGATAAGAAGGGTAGATATCTACGTTATGTACACAAAGATAGTTTTAGAAGTTGGAATTTCGCAATGAATATTTTTATACATATGCGATGATGATGGCTCATTTTGTGACGAAATTCCTTAGGAATTTAATTTATTGATAAGCGATAGATTTTTACTTGCAAGACAAGAAAAAAATCGTATCGGAGGGGGGTCTACTCCCCACCGTTTAGCCGGGAGGGGCAATTTTCAAAAAAAATGACTTAAAACAGAAAAAAAATTCCTGAAAAGCAACGGTTACACTTACTGTCTGTCTCTCTGTCTTTTCGACTATACATGAAGCCTTAACGGATGGGTCGTTTTCTTTAAACTTTGTACCTTGCGTTTCTTGGACATTCCCCTGACAATTTTTTTTTCATTTATTTTCTTAAAACAAAAAAAAACAGCGGTTCATACTTACCTGTCATATAATTTTTTTCGGCCAAAATGGAAAATCTTACTTTTATCAAAAACCGCTTCACAGATAAAAAAAATCAGTAAATTTTAATAATTATAACTAAAGCTACCGTTCAGTTAAAAAATGGTTCAGAAAAATGGTTAGGTATAAATGCCACCTCCCAAAGAAACATTTTTTAGATTTTCGCTTTTCACGAAAACGGTTCAATTTTGTAAGGAGAATGATCGATAAATTTTAAATAATACTAGCTGGCCCGCCCGGCTTCGCACGGGTGGACAAACATAACATAAGCATACAAATAACAAAAGAAAATACATATAAATAAATATTTAAGCTAATTTTTTTTAAGCTAATCGAACAACCTTATGTGTTTTAACCTAGTTCAACTTATGAATGGCTAAATATATAAAAACATGATCCTCTAAGTCCACAGAAAGAATTTTTCTAATAAAAAACCAGTTTATTGTTCTTATCCCATTTCACTATACAAATATCAATTTTTTAAATAACCTTTTAAAAACAAAAAAAAAATTTGAATTCAGATGATACTTTTCATTTTTACCCCATTTCACCCTAAAAATGCAAATTTTCTGCAAAAATATCCCTAATGCCATAGACTTAAAACAGCCTTTCAAAAGCCAAAAGAATTTCTTAAATCGGATAGTTCTTGTATTTTAACACGTTTCACCCTAAAAACTACAATATTTGAAAAAGAATATCCCCAAAGCTATTTCCTAAAAAAAAACCTTTTTGAACAAAAAAAAAGAAGATGTCACCCTACAAATATTAAAATTTTGAAAAAGAATATCCCTAAGGCCAAAAAGATTTTTTTTTTAATTTGGATAATTTTTTATTTTAACCCCATTTTATCCTACAGATAACAAAATTCTAAAAAAGAATATCCCTTAAGCTATTTCCTAACATAAACCTTTTAAACCTTTAAATCGAACAATTTTTTATTTTGACCCTATTTCACCCTACAAATATTTTTTTAAATCTAAGCCCTAAAGTAATTTGCTAAGGAAAATCTTGCAAACAAAAAACGAATTTCTTAAATCGGACTTTTTTTATGTTTGCCCCATTGCACCCTACAAATGAAACAAGTTGAACTTTTTTTTTATTTTTGCCCCTTTCACCTCAAAGCTATTTCCTAAAAAACACTTTTCAAACAAAAAACGATTTTCTTAAATCGGACAATTATTTTATGTCGATCCTATTTCACCCTACAAATAACAAAAGTTGAAAAAGAATATCCTAAAAGCCATTTCATAACCGCCTACAGCTCCACCTGTAGAACGGTAATTGAATTGATCAGAAAAACGAAATATTTGCCTACAGCGCTACCTGTTGAGAACTTTCGAACATATCTTTTTTCCTAAACCTTAGCGGAGCAATTACGAACAAACCCACAGAAGGAAGTATCCAATTCGGTTCAGCCGGTTTCAAGTTTTAAGCATCCGAACACACCACGATCCATTTTTATATATATATTTAGAAGAAAAAGATTGTGAACGAAAATATTCAAAAAGATATTTTTGTTGATTGTAAAAAAAAAGTTTAAAAGTTTTTTTTTATAAAATCTACAAGCAGTTTTTTAACATTCTAGAAGATTCTAGACAAAAAAAATTCTTTTAATCTAAAATAACAGTCCCTCCCATACAAATGTTTAAAAATAGCAAAGGAAAATCGTTTTTGCTCAAAAACGACTTCTACGATTTTGATAAAACTTTTTTTGTGTATAGAAAGTAGTAAGATCTAGCATTTAAAATAATTAAATTTTGCATTGAACTATTATTAACCTATCATATAATGTTTTTTTGTTTATTTTCGAATATCTCATTAGGTAACTGATGAACCGATTAAAACTACATTTTTTATACAGAAGCTTGTAATAAGTTTAAGTGCCTAATAATGCCTTTCAAAAAAACTGTCTTTGGATAATTTTTTGAAAATTCGATATTTCGAAAACGATTGGATGATTTGTTTGTGAAATTTAATTTCTAACTTTAAATTTACAAATATGGAATACTGGCGTATCATTGGTATCGTCTGAAATTCGAAAATGTTGTTTCTTGACGTAGGAACCCATTAATTCAGAAATTATGCTCATTGCTGAAGATGACCGTAACCATTTTGATAAAACAATTTTATCATTTGCACGTGTTGTTGAACGCTATATACGTCCATGGGGATTTGGCAAACCAGACGGAATAAATGGCAGCCAATTTGACAGATGATGTAGCTTCAACAATATGGCCGCTTTCAACTGCAAAGTACGGAAGTTCCTATTGAAAGACCCTTTACAATCAGCCCAATTACCGAAACCGAAACCGAAACAGGGTGTCAGACTCACTTTTGGCATACCATTGCTAAGGAATACTTTTCTTTCCTATTCGCACCAAAATTGTTGCAGTTCGAACAAAAATAAATTAGTTTGGTACGCAAGTGTCTTAAAACAAATGTGCAAAGTCGACTAACCCCAAACCAGGACTTAAATGTTACGAACTCGATAATAGGCATATTTATTTCGATACAAATATTCGGTTTCACAAATATTTAATAGGCTTTTAAATTTTTAAATGAAGTATTGTGTATGGAACAAACGTCATTTTCAGATTAAAAAACCTGTTAAATAGTTAAAAGGGCGTGCAAGAGTATCTTAAATCAATATCCAAAAGTCCCCGATCGGCCTCGGACTAAAATGTAGCGGAATTCATCGTCCGCATGAATTTGAAGCTATTAAGGTAAGGTAGTTTGCTTATAATATTTATAGGGTTAGCTGCGACGGCTGACCTATGAAGTGGTGATTGCAGCACTGCACCCTCAACACAAATAGATACAAATACATTTTATTTAATTGAAAAAATTCGAGGATTCTCGCATATGTAAGCTAGATTACATTTTTTATATTTTTTTTATCACTTTATCAAAATATCAGTTTGAATAGAAAAAATAAATCAGCAGATGTTCGTTGCATGTTTTGATCAATTTGTCTTGTAAAAACTAATCTGAAACGCGATCTGGCCTATTATAAAGAAGAAGAAATCATAATCAATCTTATACGTCCGTTCATATATGTAGGCATCTAATGAAATAATTTTTCGATCATCAATAAAATTTATAACAAAAAAAATACAAATCTTGCATTGTCCTTTTTGTTTAATTCAGCTAATCAAATTGTCTACTTTAGGTATTACATTCGATATCTATGAACAAAAAATCATCCATTTGTCATTTCCTCTTCGACAGAATCATTTGAGTCGTAGTTTTTATATGGGATCACTCTCTAGTCTCTATCTCACATCCGAAATTAAAAAATTGATTTCATAAATAACAAAACAGCGATCCCAAACTAATTCACTAATTGAAGACAAAATGATATTTCCTTTACAAAAAGTATCTTTCATCAGCTGACCTAATTGCTTTTCACAAAATACAGACGAAGCAAGAAGTTTTTTTTATTTAGATTTTTTTGTTGTTTTTAGTGACGACGACTGACGGAGGACGTCGTTGAATCTCGATTCTCGACTCTTCTCAAGCTGTCAACACTTGATTATCACGCAATACTCAAGGAATCATCATTTTGTTCACTGTACATACTACAGTGATGTGTATATACTGAACGTACAGTGCAGTGTACAGAGGGTACAGTGTGTGCTTCTCGTTCGTCGACATGTCAATGTAGGCAAATTCATTGAGATTTCAGTCTTCTTTAGAAGCAATTTGTCGTCGACGACAACGACAACGACAACGTCGCGGTCGTCGTCATTTCAAGGGTACAAACAATAAATTGCTGCAACAAAATGACGCGACACAGACACACAGTACAGAGCAGAGATGATGCTCACTTCGCCTACTGTGACTGTCATGTCAGTCGCAGACGGGCATTATAATAATAATTGCGCACTATAAGTGGTATGCTCTGTATACACATCTAATGTGAATCAGTTGTCAGTTCAATAGGGCGGGCAGGGTGGCAAACGTTACGAATGCGTTTCATGTGTCACATAGCTTTATAGCTCTGCGACATACGAACCGCAAAACAAAACAACAAAAAAACAAACACTATGCTTGCCCCGTTTGCTTGCTGCCTCTGCCAGGCTATGGCTAGAGCAATATTGGGAGCGGGGGTAATAGAGCGAATGACCTTGTTCCAAATTGTTACCTTTTACAAAATTTTATTGTAATACACATGCATAACTTATTATCGTTTTGGTTTTGACCAATAAGGCCAGACCGGACAGATGACAGAAGCACAGAAGCACAGAAGACAGAGCGAACAGCAAGCGTTTATGCACAGAGATTTGCAAATAAGCTCGAAGAACGAAGAGATTCGCATTCGATATGACGCGACTCTATGATGACAGTGAGTGGCGAGCAGTAGATGATCGATTTATGTATATATGTACATAAATGTAATGTGAGTAATGTTGGGAATATGATTGTGGGGCTTTTGACAGTTGTATAGTTGTTGGATTGGAATTCGATGGTGAAGTGATGAATTCAATTGATGACCAAATGTGGCATTGCGTCAGTCAAATCAAAGTGCTGACATCTAAAATATACATAAAGTAACGAAAAGAGAAGACTTTGACTTTTGACAGATTGATTGAGAAAAGCATAACATAAATAATGTAAAATATTTAAATAATCTACTTTAAACAAACAGTCGGTGTGACAAAATCCATATGATAAAAAAATTAGAATTGCCAATAATAACATTTTTGTTTTATATAACTACTGTTTGTGCGGACCCGCAGGGCCAGTGGCCTCCGCCGGTGTGCATACTTCAGGCACCAAAAGTGTTTTTTAAGTTGCGCGAAGCTCATTAACGCACGCCTATACTTTTAGTGGCTGATTACATGGGTCGTTTTACTGAAGAGCACATCGCGTGAGAGAGGTAGATTTTATGTGCGCAAAAAAGAGAACGTGGAATCTACCTTCTCTTTTTTACGCACATTAAATCTACCTGTCTCATGCGATGCGCTCTTCAGTAAAACGACCCATTGCGTCGGTCCTCGCAAAAATCTCCGAAAAGTCAGGAAAAGTTTTTAAATTTTCTGATCAAGAGTATAGCTTCAGTTTATACTAATTAAAGAAAAAGGTTTGTTGGTTGAGGCCTATAAAGGTCCATCCCAGGTTGTAGCACCGTACTCAAAGTACGCCCCTTAAAATACTGGCAAAGAATGCGCAATTCGTGATCCAGCACAACATATTCACAAGATGACAGTATAGGAGGAATATTCTAGGAGAGGTCTAACGAAAGTCATGTAATGGTATTTGGTTACATATGTGGACAAGAAAATTCTTTTGACCAGCGCTTTACGAACCTGTGATTTGAGTTGGCTTTGTTAATAATGCCGTCGTATTGGAAGCGAAAATTGAGTTGAGTGTCACAAATGACTCCCTGGTCTTGAATTTGAGTAACAATAAGAACGGTCACTCCATTAATCAAGTATTGTTGGAGGGCGCTTTCGAGTGAAGTTTATAGTTTTACATTTCATGTTTAGCTCGAGAAAGTTTTTTTGTCTCCATAGATTTGGAGACACTCTCTCTAAAGAGCACTTGATACTGAAGGTCAACTATAGGTATGACTTTATCCAAGAAATGAACAAAAGAGGAAAACCAAACTTTTTTAGTTTAGAAAGAATGATGTTGTGGGAAATTTTGTCAAACGCCTTACTAAAATTTGTTGCAATGGCATCAACATCTTTACCTGGTTTTTCTAAGGCAGACAGCGTTTTTGAAACGAATTCAGTCAGGTTAGTTGTTGTGGATCGTCCTTTTAAGAACTCGTGCTGCTTAGAGGAACAAATTGGTTTACAGTGCATAAAAAGTGACTCGTTTACAGTTTACGTTTCAAAAAGTTTAGGTATACAGCAGAGGTTGGCAATGGGTCTGTAGTTGTAAACGTCATTTTTGCAACCTTTTTTTGTGAACAGGGGTTATGAAAGAATTTTTCCACATCTTATAACAAATATTAGGAGCAAAATGGCAGCGAATATGGTGACTTGCCAGTCGTGTAAGCCGAGAGGATTAGGTTATTTGCAAATTTGCCAGAAAAGATGGAGTAAAATGGTGTCGTCTCTATATTTAAACGATGTCAGTGTAATGATCATATTATAAACTGTCAGATCCATGTCTTTTTTATGTGTCACAATATTGGAAAATATTGGATGATGGAGATAAATTTGGAAAGCAATAGAATCAATAAAGAAAATTTGACAGTAGTGTAAGCCCAGCATTAGTTCGATCAATTTTCATTGATATCAAGTGCATAATCCTCCATAAACATCTTAATATTTAAGAAAATCAACAAAATCACTAAAAATAATACATATGTATTTACATTTGATGATTCTACAAAAGAATATTCCCACAATAGACACTAAATTAAAGCATCAACTTGCTTTCTGTTCCTTTTAACTGTTCGTTTAAGTGAAATCTCCTTTTTATAAAAGTCAACGATCTATCATTCACATGTTTTTCTATATAACTGTCACCGGAAGAGGAAACTACAAAAAAAAAGCTAAACACTACAAAATACATTCCACAAATACATATATAGGTACTCATACATAAATCTGTGACATACATACATAGGTATGTATTGTATATAATAAGGGTAATCCTAAGAGTATCTATACACTACATCCCTGATTGAGCGTGTGATAAATGTTGCAATTATGCAGCTCAATTTACACATTTTCTTATTGCCTTTTTCACATAGGTACATGAATATATACGAAATACATATAAAAGAAACATCCTTTAAGCATAAGAAGAGGAGTCAACTGCACATCCATATATACTCAAGTTCAATATATGTAGATAAACTCCCACAAGGATTAAATATAGATAACCATCGCATCAGTTCAAACCATTCCTCCTTCACTTAAGAAAAATATCCTTCTTCCGACATGGAACCTACATTATAAATACATACATACTTTCACTCTCGATTAAAAGAAAAAATCGAAAAAATCGAAGAGAAAAAAAAACTAAATACCAGGGAAACAGGATAACCAGAAACTGAAATCGAATTCGAATATCAGCAGAGAGACAAAATAAGAATGTGTTTGGATTATTTTGTACTCCAGGGAAAAAAAGAAGAAAATCTTCCTCAACTACTGATGTAGCCTTTTTTTCGTCCTTGTGATGCATAGACTTATTCAGGATAGAATTTGCGGGTACTCGTCGTCGTCAGTGATGCAGAATCGTATACCTACATACATATACTCAGATAAACATGAAACCAAATGAATATTCAAGAATTTCATGAAATATCTTCGTGTACAAACAAATTTGGATTTATATTTTGAAAGGATTATAGGGTTATTCAAAAAGGACATGGGTAGGTACATGAAGAAATTGTCTCAACATATGTGTGTATGTATTGGGTATGTTTATGTGACTCTCTAATCCAAATCAAAGGGATGAATTAGAATAATATCAGGACATCATAAACGGAGAGACTCTCTCCTCTATTCGAAAGCTTGGTTTGGCCCTTGGTATTTAGACGAGGAAATTTAATAGAGGTAAAGGAGATTGATATAATGAAAAGCAATCGAATAGTAATTCCTATAGCTACCAATTGTCCCTTTCAATATAAAGAAATGAAATACGATTTATTTCTTAAATCAAAAAAAAAAAAACACTAAACAACATCAACACTTAATAAACTCTATAGATTAAACCAGAGTTGGCTATGACTGCAAAAGTTATAATTGGCTATAGTTTACAGCAGAAGAGATCCAAGTAACACTCTTAGAAAATGGCGGTATTCCACTTAGATCCATCTGAAATAATAATATTTATTTTTTAACACAATACAAGCTTGCACTTCAAAGAAAGCATCTCAACAAAATTGGGCCCGTTAAGGCTTAACTACATAAGCCAAAAAGTACTTTTGTACAAAAGTAAAAATATTTTTTTTCCCGCTAGCGCAGTTGTTTTGGGAAAAAGAATATACAAATCTTTTTTTTTCCCAAAATCTAATCTTTCTGCATCATTTTTTAAAGTTTTCCAGTCAGAAAAACTATTCCAAAATGAATTTGAAAATTTTCACTTTTGTACTTTTTCACTTTTTGGGCTTATGTAGTTAAGCCTTTACCATCATTACAATTCTGTTCAAAGCTAGGTACCTATGTATACGCTTTCAGGTTATAGAATTGCATATACTCAGGGAAAACATCATGTAAATTTCAACAGAAACTAGCCAGATATATGAGGTTATTAATTTTTAATTAGGTACGGTTGATCATTCTCAATAAAGGGTGACCAGATGGCAATGATATAGTTTTTATAATTGTTATGTTTCACCAGCTGTCAAAATAACCAATGACATCGAGCTGTCAAAATATTCAGTAATGTTTGCCATTTTATCATGCATTCGTTTCTTGTCAAACGTGTGGAAAAAATTAATCATCTTCTCGGACTACGCCATTTTTTGGCTCAGCGGCTTTAGAGCAACAAGCAAAATTGCCGTTATTAGAGCAAACACAATACCCAAGTGGTTTACCAACCATCGATGCATCCACAAAGACTGACTATTGGATGCGGTTTATGGCATGGCGGCATCATCAGACATTAGCTTCGTTCGTTGAACTTTACCCAGGGTTGACCCAGGTTTTCTTGACAACCCCAAGAATTGTCAAAAAAAAAACTGGGTTTTCGGTTCTCAAAAAACGCTCAAGGGCTGCTGACATTTAAAGCAAGAAAAAAAAGTTCTGTGCTTAGATAATTAAAACTTAAAATTTGTTTCAAATGTGTCTTAAAAATGGATAAAAACAGCTTCTACCGTTTGCATTTTTATTGCTATTTATTAGCCTTAAATAATTTTTGTATATTCTTTCATTTTTTTTTCCAAAAATAAACAATAACCTGCAGCACGTGAATCCACAACAAAACATATGCATAACAACTCATGTCACTTTGGCAGTTTTGGCCTTACCTCAACTCGCCACAGCCAAATACCTAGTTCTACTTCAGGGCGAGTTCAAGGCGACCTCAGGTCTCAAAAAACACACAATTTTTTCACCAGGGTGACTTCAGGTTTTTCAAAAAACGCTTTGGGGCGACCCCAGGGTGACTTCAGGGCTACACGAACAAACCTCTTATTTCTTGACAACATCGATATATCCGAGTTGTGGTTCCAACAAGACGGCACGCGCTGCATGCCAAACAAGGGACACAACGCTCTAAGTTGTGAGGAAAAATTTGGCGATTGGTTCATCTCAAAGCGAGCGTTCATCAATTGGCAGCTGCGATCATGCGACCTGACATCTCTCGATTATTTTCTCTGGGGCTTCGTCAAGTGCTTATAGTCAACGCTAACAAACCAACCACTTTAGACGTGCGCGAGCCAAGTCATCAAAAATTGGACCTACCACGGTCATTTGAATGATGTGCTATTCCATACATAATGGCTTCAAAATAAAGCCAGAATAAATTTTATGGCTCACACTATTGTTGTTTCATTTCTTTCCTTTTTCTGAATTTTCAGAATTCTGAAATTTTGGAGCTTCTGATTGGCCAAAACCAAACATAACTAAAAGTCATCAAACTTTTTATGACAGCTGGCCAATCAGAAATTCCAAAAATTCAGAATTCCGAAAATTCAGATGTAACGAGGTGTGTGAAGATCAATACTCTATATGTGTAAGGTTTTTACACATACGTTCTCATTTTTTATCTATTAAACTGACATTTCAAGCTTGTGGGAAAATTGAAATGGCTGCCGATGTTTCTAATCTTCATGTGGATAATCTCTGGTTATGTGCTGAACAATAAAATTCATAAGAGTTGCACAGTAAGCAGAAATACAAAATTGATTTTCTTAGCTGTAGCTGCGTATCTACCACTCGGAAACTTATCAAAAGCTGAACAGATGCTGAGTTAACTCACCAAATTTGATGAGTTAACTCGGGTTTAACTTTAAACTCGTACTGAAAAACTGGACCTTAAAGTGTTATTGAGCATTTAAGTATTTTAAAATTAATATGATGCTTGTTGGCAGAGAATGGATGTTAGAGTAGCAAACCGTGCTCTAGCTCCTCCATATATGTATTTGTATCTATATATTCTGTGTACCTTAGCTCTAATGGTTCAATTTCTCGATCAATCGTGATAAACGTTTGCTTGGAGGATTAATGTTAATAAATGGTAACAACAAGTGCCAGAAGAATACCAAATTTAAACAGAAAATTCCCACACTCCGATTCCATTCATATTTGGAAACAAATATTTCAACCTTAACCTAAACAGGCTGGCGGAGGAATGACTTCCTCGGGGCATGTGAAAGTATCACATATCCGTTCAGGCAAGACCAAACCATGTTGAAAGATGACTTGCCTGCTTCCAGGTAGATAAATATAATTTTTTTCCCAAAACATCTACATACCAACCTCTATATACATATGATTTTACAGGTATTTAGGTACCGTATATCATCTACCTTATAGGTGCTCTTTTGGTTTATATTTTTTGGGCTAATTGCAGGAATTTTCCTTCACACACCTTCTTCCCACACACGCACACATCCAGCATTCCATTATTCCTATATCTAGAAAACTTTTGAATTTTGATCGATCGAAATATGTGTGGAAGCAAACAGGTATTTCACAACTTTACACATACTACTTACAGTCTGGCCCAACACTATAAATGTTTGATGATATGTGCTGTGCTGCTGATGCTGATGCTGATGCAACCTACCTAATATCCCACGTGTGGTATCGTATCTGCATCGATTTGTACCTAACCAAGCGACCATTGAATTCTCCTCTTTACCTCGATACCAGAGAAAAGAACGAAAAGATTTAACAGAGATGCATTCTTTGGATTCAATGGTCTTTTTCATCGCTGTCAGATTAATTTATCTCCGAAATCATTTGCATTTTCAGTTAAGAGTATGTGTGTGTGTGTGTGTTTTTAATGATCACAGGTAAGTCTGGTTGGAATGAATGTTTTTATGCGGGTGGAATTTGATTTTTCTTCTTTTATTATCTGCTTTTCGATGTGGGTTGAGTGAAAGACACCTTCCTGTAAACAAACTTTTAACGCCATCTTCCAAATTAACTGTCATACGGCTAATAAACGCCTGCCCACTCACAACTCACCCCTGTTGTTTTAACACACTTCCAAGCGCCACCCAGAGGCCTGACCAATTAGCAACTATAAATTATCCCTTACGGTCGTTGGTTTGGTTGTCGGTCGGCTTGGATAGGATTATCGCTCTGCGGGTAGGAAAAGTCCAACAACGCCCGAAAGTCTGCCTACAATCTAAATCATCGGTTACCACGCGGCGGCCGGCGCGGCGGTGTTCATCGGTGCCGCCACCTACCACCATTACCACCATAGCGTCATCAGCACCACATAATCTGCTCGGGATATCGCATGTCGTATCTCACATGATCACTGGCGCGGCGCATCGCAGTCTCTCCCCTATAACTAAGCTATAACCACGTGTAAATCCAACCACCTATGATCATTGTTTGGTTGCAGTTGCATCGATGTGTATACGTGTACGTTTTGTGTGGATTCGATGGCACAAAGTACCGTAGCCAAAGAAATGAAGATCCGTTTAAGAGGTTAGTGTGTATAGATATAAAAAAAAGTTATGGTGATCATTAGCGCGCAAACACGCAGACATTGGATATGGACACGGCTGATGATCACCCTGTTTTAATTCGATTGATTTAATCTCGAGGGTTGGTTTTATACATTATACCTATATGTATCTATGGTTGTCCGAAAAAGGTGGTAGTTTGGGATTATACGAGTATAAATTTAAAGACAGTAGTTTAAGGATCAGTTTAAGCCGATCTGATGTAATGGTAATTTCAGTTTGAACATAAACAAGTTAATTGATATATATGTATAGATTATAAGCATTTGGGCATATTTTGTGGCTGAAAATAGGAACGTGGAATCCCCCACGCGCATATCTACGGGGCATTAACTTGGAAAGTAATTTTTAAACGTCAAAAACTAAAAAAAAACACCGTAAAACCTTTATGTTATACAAAAATATGGCTAATAACGTATTCAAATTTGCTTTTCTCGCTAGTGCAGTTATCTTTCACGATTCATATCTTCTTGATATAAATAGGTACCTACGTGAAGTTAAAACCGTATCGTGTGTTTTTAACTTATGACGTTTAGGTAGGTACCTAATTATTTTCCCCGAAGTTCACCTCCCAAGATCCACTACATACTCTAACTCTCTAAATTCGTAAAATTGAAAAGTTAGGTAGGTGCGATTTTGCTGCAAAATTTTTAGTGTAATAACTACCTGTAGGTTTTCATCATAAACTATTCAAGTTTGACGTATCTTAAATCTGATCTGTGAATAAAATTTAAGGATTTGTATAGGGAACTAAAAAAAAATAAAGATCTGTGCCTACGTTCTGTCACTCTCGCATGGTTAAAATTGGTCGAGAAACGATGGAAAATGGAACAAAACACACACGATTTGTTTCAATTTTCATCGTTTCTCGACTGATTTTATCAGTGCGAGAGTTACAGAATGTAGGCACTGGGCCTCATCATGTAAAACGTCCATTGAACTTATGTCCGGATTACTGCTTGAAAAAAATAGAATGCTGCAACTTTAACTGGAACTGCAGTTGCAATAGCTGTCAAAAAGTGTCGTACGTGCTTTTTTTTACGTGCCCACAATGCAGCTGTACAGCTTTCTGACATTTGAAGTTTTGATATCATTCGTTGGGCCACCTGATTGCATTTTTTGTGAATTTTGTGAACATGAAGAATTGAAGGGAGCTTGAACCTCATTTCAACCCCAATATAAACGCTCATCGAGTTAAAATGGGCTTGTTCGCCTCCATTAATTTTGAAATGTCAAAAATTGAAATTATGTGTATTCAATATTTTGACAGCTAGTCCGGCTGCAGTTCCAGTTGCAGCCCCGTCTCCATTGTGTTCAGGCAGTTAAGATCCATCGACATTTTGTCCGCGGACATTACGTCATCCCACCTCAACAAAGTCATACCTATCAAGATTTATGGTATAAGTAGCAAAGTGATCAGTGATAAGTTTTTGTTGTAATAAGTACCAGGTTTAATAGATTTTTTTTGTATAAGAACATATACCTAATTTTCACAAATTCTTAATTTTTATCATTTTTTTTAAAATTCACCAAAAACCATATACATTTTTGGCAGGATCCTTTGTCAATATAATGAGGTATATGACAAATTAAGATCCAATTTAAAATAAACTATGCTAATTGAGTCAAAACCACAAGATTTATCTTTGATCTTCTCTCCAAAACAACTTCACCAAACCAAAAGCCTTCCCAGCCAGTGAGTGACATGAATACAATGGCACATGACAGATAATTTCAATGTCATTATCTTAAATGCCCTTGAAGTAAAGAAGTAAAACATTCCATTCTTTATCTCTCCTTGTTCAACCGCACAGTAACTATACCTACCTCAGACAGTTATCACCTCTCACACATTCATAAACTCGCTTGCAATTCCATCATGACAACCTATCCATATATCCATCTATCTACATACATTCTACAACAAATTCAAAAACAAATCGATGAATATCAATGCGTTACAATAATAGTGGCCATGATGGCATTGTTAATGTTAATATCCCACTTCACTCCGCCAAACACAGCCAAAACAACAACAAGAGAAAAAGTGGTACCTTATTCGTACCTATATCTTTTCTCCTCCGAAAGTTACTCAAAAAAAAAAAAATAAAGAAACAGATCGTCATCGGTAAGCACACATCTGTCTCTCGGAATGATCTTCGAAACCGAAACCAAAAAAAACAAAACTAAACAAAGAATAAAATAAAATAATAATAAAAAAAAAATGTGTAAAAAAAAAACTAAACCAAGCCGACGACGAAAAACACAAGAAGAATATATCTTTAAAATGCAAGATTCCCTAAAGTAAAGGTGGTGCCCCTGCCTGACAACAATGCATTCCAATTCCAAAAAAGATGATCGGATCGGATGATGATCGCTCCGATGATCGGTGTGCGACAAACAAACAAAAGAACAGGAAAAGATGCACATACACACATAATAATACAATTTTTGACAGTTCTCCACATAATACGACGTCAACAAATAAACAAGCAACCAATACAAATAGCTGCCGCCACCACCGCCGCGCGCCGCCGCTCCATCGCCACCAGCGCAGCGTAAAAGATGAAGAAAGCCTTAAATAAAATATTATGAGTGAATAGGCTGCAGAGAAAAATTCGACGGAAACAGGATGCACCTCGGAGCAACACATTTAAGATCCCCGAGTAGAATTGGTAACATTGAATTGAAGAGAACGCTTCAAAAATTGTAATGTTTGTTAATAGCTTGTAGAAATTTGGGACCCGATCAGTGCTGGAATAACTATACGTGTTGCACAGGGATAAGGGCCCATCAGGCATTTGTAGCTTCTCCAAAATCCCCGAAGAAAGACGAACACAGTTCTGGTTTCTGTTACGGGATGAAGTCACATAAAAACAAATATCTTAATAGGTACCGGTTTACATGGTCGTTTTACTGAACGTTCACATCAAATGACACACCTACGTAGATTGTTTATGGACACAATATCATCCTGTCTCTTCGGAAATGAATCGTTCGTTGATACGACCATCCTGGTTCTACTAGTTTATTTCAGGCAGAAAACAGATGTCACAAAATAAATGTCAAAACAAATCTAAATGTTCTTAAGAAAATTGCCCATCTTTTTTCCACCATAAAGTGGCAGTGAGATGAAGTACATAGACGTAAAAAAAAGTCGGTGAAGTGAGTCCAATGTGAACACCTTCATATACTTTACTGTCAAATTCCATTGACGGTGTTCACATTGGACTGACTCTTCCAATTTTTTTTTTGACGTGAATCACTGCCTACGTTCTGTAACTCTCGCATGGTTAAAATTGGTCGAGAAACTATGGAAAATGGAACAAAACTCATACGATTTGTTTCAATTTTCATCGTTTCTCGACTGATTTTATCAGAACGTAGGCACAGATTTGTTTTGTTCAGACACATAACTAATGTGAACCCATCCAACTCACTTTGACGTTTAGCAATCGTTACAACCAAACAAAAATCTGTGCTCTTTGAAGGATTGATTAGAAATTGTTCACTTACAAAATGTTAATCTATAAATATGTTTGCAATTGAAAAAATTGGCTACTGTAGGATTTAAGTGCCAAAGAGAAATCTCAGATAGAGAAAACTGATGTCACAAAAGAAAACGTTTACAAAAATCCACTGATTTTTAAGAAAATTAATAAATCCTGCCTTTCCTGGGAGTGAGCAAGAGCACAGAGATGTCAAACAAAAATCAGAGGAGACAGTCAAATTTGAACACAGTCATTGAAGGATGACTAGAATGTCGATTTATTAAAAAAAACCTCTAAGTTTTTAGCACAGAATTTGACGTAAAAAAAACTGCTGTTCACATCATTTAACTGGATTTTTTTCACAAAATCAGACTGAAGGTGCTTACACAAGACGGTGTTCACATTTGACTCACTCCGCGCGACTCATTTTGACATCTCTTTCTTTTATCTCCCTCCAGCTCACTATATGAGAAAGTGAGGCAGGATTTTTTGATTTTTTTGAAAAAATCCTGCCTCACTAGACTATTTCTTTCTCATCATGAGTTGGAGTGAGATAAAACAAAGAAATGTCAATATGAGTCGCGCGGAGTGAGTCCAATGTGAACACCGTCCAATGTTGGTACTTGTCTTTAAATTGACACACTTTGACAATTTAAATTTACTCTATTGACACAAGATCGTTTGCAAAAAAAAATAATGTTAGACGATGTTCACATTGGACTTACTCCGCACATCTCATTTTGACATCTCTTTTTTTTCTCACTCCACCTCACTATGAGAATTTTTTAATTTTTTTGAAAAAATCCTGCCTCACTAGATTATCTTTTCTCATCATGAAATGTGAAATGAGATAAAACAAAGAAATGTCAAAATGAAAAAATGAACTGCGCAGAGTGAGTCCAGTGTGAACACCGTCTTATTGAACATTAATGGATATATTTTCATTGGACGAGACTAGAGACATGCCAATTAATAACAGTTATAACAGTTTTTGCCATTAAAAGTGGGCGTGCGACTTTAAAAAAACAAACTCTAGGTGCCCGAAGTATGCCCACCGTCGGAGGGCCCTGGCCCTGCTGGGCCGCATAAACAGTACTTTTATAAACCAAATCTGTTATAATTGGCATGTCTAGAGTCACTTCCATTTTCATTAGTACTGTCGGTTTGAAACTGTCATACTGCTCTTATTAAATAATTGGCTAGTTGTCAGTCATTGTAGGTAAAAATTATTAACTGTCAAACGAGCTGTCTCTGTCTGTCCTATTGTGATGGCTTGTTGACATTTTGTATGATTATTCTTTATTTACTACAGCGGTAATGGAATCATGGCACCTTTTAGAATTCATGCTCAACACTTCTTTAACCAATAATATTTACCAGTTCATTTCCATCTTTTTTATTTAAGAAATTCGTATTTTTATGTTTAAACAATTGGTGGATTCCATAGTTCACTCCAGATTTTACATGTTTGTTCCTTCATCTTCCAAGGATAGTGCCAATAGACTTGACAAATTAAAACGAATCCTGTCAGCGGCGCGCGCTGCAGAATTATTATATATTGATTCTTCACAAACACAAACAGCTGAGTTATTTTAGTCAGTTGTGCAATTAAAGGGTAATATATTTTGGTACTTTATTTTACACAATTGCACTATAATAATAATGGGTGGGGAAATATTTAATAAATATCGATTTATGCAACCTTAAATATAGGCTTCATAAATACTTATGCAGTACATAACCTTGCAGCCGTTTATACTTTATAGGTGTTTATCGAATTCTAATAATAATCCTGTTTGTGCTTACGATTTAAATTCACTCATCGTACATCTAATTTTGGCTTAAATTTTATTATTGAAAAGAAAAACAAAAAAATATCTTTATAGACAGCAAACCAAATAAAAACCACTTGACATGACAAATACAAAGTGCTATCTGTCAGTTGGTGTCTTTTACTGTCAAAAATATTAAACATGATTTAAATTATTTTCTCTGTCAATTAAAACAAAAGAAATTCAGCTTTATATTTCCGTCCGGGAAATTGACTGTCATTCACCTATAAACGCTGACTGTCAGCCATGTCTTGAATAATTGTCGTAAAAATACAGCTTATTTTCAACTTCAAAATGACTTTTGGAAATCTAGCACAATACTGTCAATAATATTGATATCGTGACTGTGCTTTGAACAAGCCCTTGTAGACTTCCGAGAGCGAGGCTTCCATAATTGTGTTAGCAAAGCAATCTCAATAGTTTCAGTTTCTCAACATTGATTTCGTATCAAAGGTCTAAATTCAAAACAAATCCAACTCTGGCTTATAATTCACGCATCCATCTATACGCCCTCTGACGACAACAATTCATTTTCATTCTTCGAAGCCTTGGTTAAACCGGTGTCAAATGCCGGTAGTTAACATCACTTAAGATGGTATTAGTAGATCTTCATTTATGTATGAATGTGTTGAGAGAAAGGTGCATTCGTGCAACAAATAATATTCGATGACTAAGGGATTGTGTTGTGTGTACGTGCCATCCGATCCAAACAACACACTGAACAGAACATGTGTAAGGTGCAACAACGCTGATAATCTCCATCTCTGTCTAATCTGCTGTCACTGTCACTGCACTACGTTGTAGGTAGGTATCTGCGCTTGAGAACATAGCCCCAAAAAATAATTAGCCGATGATATACAGCTCAAGCTGCGCAGTGGAAATATTTGTACTTCTCGATCGTTAAAGTCTCCTTGAGGCTGTGTTCGTTTGGTTACGAAACGATGCCTTGCGATCACCCATCACCGAATAGTGAATCACTACTTCACACACAGAGAGTGCTCTTCCCATCATGATGGCTTGGCTCGTGGCTCGTGCCATAAGTTGATTTTCTTTATGAGAAGAGATTAGGTGCCCAAAAGAACAGGAGTTGAAGATATAAATAAATACATAGTGGGGGTGAACCTGACAAGGAGAGCAGTATGTATGTTTTCTTTTTCACTAGGCGTATAACAGGTAATGAAAATCCATTTTATTTAGTGTTGATTGTGTGTGCGGTTTATTGTATTATCTTCATCTACAATATTTTTGCTGTGTATGTAGTTATAGGTATGACAGTAATGAATTTTCTGGAAAGGGGATGATTTATGTTTCAATTGATGTGTCGGTCGCGTCGTAGTTCGTAGGTATTGTAGCAACAACAGGGATCAGACAAACAAACAGACAACTCGAAAGACGTATACAGGAGGAGAAAACTATAGGTAAACGTTGGCAACATCTGCCGAAATGAGAAAGGAAGGACACACATAGCATCGTGCGTCGTCGTCGTCGTCATCGTTTTCGACCCAGAGTGCATGGTGCTTAAACATTCCTGCATTACAGCTGATCCTTTTTTGAATGCGCAGAGAGCAGTTGTTTTTCGTTAATTTAATTCAAAAAGGATGTGTGATCAAGGATTTCATTTTTTTTTTTTATTTTAATATTTTGGTCGATTATTAATTGGTTAAAACGGATAATTTTCTACTTTAATGCCGATGTTTGATGATCTGTTTTAGTTAAATAATAAAGGTTCTTAGAATAGATAGATACCTATGTACATTAATTAAAAGTAGGGACATTAATATTAAAAGTCAAAAGGGTGAAATGTTTGACAGCTAGAGTTATGTAAGTTGATTCACCTAAAAAAAGGTTAAACTACTTGGTACCTTCATACATGTGTATATGTAGGTAGGTTTTAAAAATAATATAATAGGTAGGACTTGGCAGAGGCTCACCTGTAAGGTACCAAAACTTTAAGGTGCTGTGTATAAATTTTAAGCTTCATACCTTCAAATAATGTCAGTTAAAAATAATTCAAAAATGATAGGTAACTTTTTAAATAAAGACTGCAGCCGTAGTATCTTAAAATTAAATACTAAATAAGTAGGTATGTAGGTATAGAATTTATTTGATTAAAATAAATCAGGAACTTAGTGAGATATTAAATGGGGAAACATTTTAGACGGGTTTATAAGGTTGGGCCATTTGTTAGTTTCTTTTTAAAAAGACTATGTATAGGTATAAATAATTGTTGATTTATTGTTAAGAGTGCACCTTCTGATTAATTTATGGAATTATAGAGAGTATGTTATAGTTCTAAATATAAGTTTAAATGAGCTTAATACCTATAAAGCCACCTTGTAATGGGTGATTTTTTAAGAGGTTCAGAACTTTTTTTAAAAAAAAAACAAAAAAAATTCGAAAAAATGAATGAAATATTTATTTGAATCGATAGTTTGAACCTTGCAATTTAATGTTTAAAGATAATTTCATGCAAATGTTGACCGCGGCTGCGTCTCAGGTAGCCCATCCGCTGAGTCCAATTTTGGCATACTCTTTCACACATATCGGCCGGTATCTCACGAATGAATGCATGGATGTTGGCTTCCAGTGCGTCAATCGAAGCGGGTTTGTCCCTATAGACATTAGCCTTGACATACCCCCACAAAAAATAATCTAATGGTGTCAAATCGCACGATCTAGGCGGCCAATTGACCGGCCCGAAACGTGAAATTAACTGTTCACCAAACTCGCCTCGCAATTGCGCCATTGTTTCGCGTGCTGTGTGGCATGTGGCACCGTCTTGTTGAAACCACATATCATGCAAGTCAAGAACTTCCATTTCGGGCAAAAAAAAGTTTGTTATCATCGCTCGGTAGCGTTCACCATTGACAGTAACGCTGCGATTCGCATCATCTTTAAAGAAATAGGCCCAATAATGCCGCCGGCCCATAAACTGCACCAAACAGTGGCTTTTTCGGGATGCATTGGTAGCTGTTGCAATGCTTCTGGCTGATCTTCACTCCAAATGCGGCAATTTTGCTTATTTACGTACCCATTCAACCAAAAATGAGCCTCATCGCTGAACACAAGCAGCGCGCGATGAACATTTCGAACCGAGCACGAATTTTGATAGTAAAATTCAATAATTTGTAAGCGTTGTTCATTTGTAAGACGATCCATGGTTAAATTGCAAACCAAACTGAAGCTGTTTGACAGTAACACAAGGTACTAAACACACGTCAACTGTCAAAACCAGTGTTGCCAAAACCAAACCAGCTTAAAAATCACCCGTTACAAACTCATCAAAAGCGGGGATGAGCGATACAGGCTAAAATATGAAGATGAAGAGGAAGCTTCAAGCTAACTGTCCAGGATGAAAGACATTTTTTTTAAATGAGTGCAGAATAGAAGAAAATTCAATGACTTTTCGTCTATGTAACTATTTACATACCACACAGAGGAGATCTACCAATACTGAGCGATGAGTGTGCAATTGGAGAGAGCGAAACTACATTTTATGAAAGAAAAAGCTGAAATATTTTCTGTAATTATTTATTAACCGAAGAAGAATGTTACTAGTTACTACTCAACCAAATAAATGTCGAAAATTGGAAAAGAGCGTTCGGGAAAATGAGATGTCAGAGATTTCGCTCCGTCAAAAAGTGAGCAAGTAAATCCAAATTTTTTTTCCTCAGGATTCTAACAGCCAAACTGAGAATTTTGGTGATTTCATGTTACTGAGATTGCTGAGGTCTGGCGAGATCAAATTTTCCATAAAAATAGAAGAGATTTGAAAGTAGAGCGACATCGTTTTGTCGATGGTCGCCACCAACATCATACCATCTCATACGTTTTAATTTTTTTTCTGTCACTCAGGATTCTGTCGCTCAGTTGCCCGTTGCTTGTGACTCACTGCTTGGCACTTGGCTGGGCCAAGAGAGAAAGATAAAAATAAAAGTCCCATATAATCTAAAAAAATTATTAAAATTACGAACTCGGGTAGCTTGGTAGAAAAAGCTGAAATATTTTCTGTAATTATTTATTAACCGAAGAAGAATGTTACTAGTTACTACTCAACCAAATAAATGTCGAAAATTGGAAAAGAGCGTTCGGGAAAATGAGATGTCAGAGATTTCGCTCCGTCAAAAAGTGAGCAAGTAAATCCAAATTTTTTTTCCTCAGGATTCTAACAGCCAAACTGAGAATTTTGGTGATTTCATGTTACTGAGATTGCTGAGGTCTGGCGAGATCAAATTTTCCATAAAAATAGAAGAGATTTGAAAGTAGAGCGACATCGTTTTGTCGATGGTCGCCACCAACATCATACCATCTCATACGTTTTAATTTTTTTTCTGTCACTCAGGATTCTGTCGCTCAGTTGCCCGTTGCTTGTGACTCACTGCTTGGCACTTGGCTGGGCCAAGAGAGACAGATAAAAATAAAAGTCCCATATAATCTAAAAAAATTATTAAAATTACGAACTCGGGTAGCTTGGTAGAAAAAGCTGAAATATTTTCTGTAATTATTTATTAACCGAAGAAGAATGTTACTAGTTACTACTCAACCAAATAAATGTCGAAAATTGGAAAAGAGCGTTCGGGAAAATGAGATGTCAGAGATTTCGCTCCGTCAAAAAGTGAGCAAGTAAATCCAAATTTTTTTTCCTCAGGATTCTAACAGCCAAACTGAGAATTTTGGTGATTTCATGTTACTGAGATTGCTGAGGTCTGGCGAGATCAAATTTTCCATAAAAATAGAAGAGATTTGAAAGTAGAGCGACATCGTTTTGTCGATGGTCGCCACCAACATCATACCATCTCATACGTTTTAATTTTTTTTCTGTCACTCAGGATTCTGTCGCTCAGTTGCCCGTTGCTTGTGACTCACTGCTTGGCACTTGGCTGGGCCAAGAGAGAAAGATAAAAATAAAAGTCCCATATAATCTAAAAAAATTATTAAAATTACGAACTCGGGTAGCTTGGCAGAAGGCCATCCTGTCAACCCATTTTATCAATTCGTTTCGGCCCCTATTTGACGCTTAGCTTGAACAATATTATTTTAAGTTTGCAAAGCAAATTGATCGTTGGCCGGCTTGATGGTTGGCACGTAAGTCCGTTCAGTTCGTCAATTTCTGGCTATGAAAAATCGGTTTTCATGCTTTGGTAGCGCTCTCGACTAAAACGCTTCTTTCATCTTCGTATTGGAAGAAAAAATTGGCAGAAATGCAATCACTCCAAAAATCACACCAAATAGCTAATGCGAAAATTTTGCTTGTTTAATTAGCCACCTCATTTTGATCAACATGTCTCTTCAAAATTTGCGCTGCTTTGTCCGCATTTTTTTCACACGATTACAACAACAAAGAAAAATCGGCATTAGAAAAATCGGGTAATGTAAATGGGGACTTTTAAAAAAAAGCAGCACCCACCTTGGAAGCACAGTATCTACACGAATCTAAGTCAATAGCTATATAGCGCAGCTTGTCAAAATTGAAAGGGTCAGAAATTAAAAATGGCCGTTCGAGTGCTGCTAAAGCGGCACATCGCAGTAGAAGAAACCACAACAAATACTGACAGTTTGACAAATAAAGGGCCATTGGGTCCGCCATTTTCACAAATTCACAGAAAAGAACTGAAGGAAAATGAAAATGCTTATAAAGGGTCCGCCATCTAACGTTTTTTTTTTCAACTAGTGCTTATTTCGTGAATAATGTGACATTTAGCTCATGTCTGATTTGACAGATAATTAGTTTTATCCTTCCGCTGAACGAATATGGTTGTGTATACGCTTCGCTAAGTGGGCCTGCGATCGACTTAGAGAAGATGCCGATTTTGCCAAAAAAAATCATCTTTTCAGATGAAGCTCATTTTGATCTTGGCGGGTAGTAAACAAGCAAAATTGTCGCATTTGGGGCACAGAAAACCCGCACGCATACATTGAAAAGCCGATACACCCAAAACGAGTCAGTGTTTGGTGCGGATTTTGGTCCAGAGGCATAATTGGGCCATTTTTCGAAAATGAGCAAGGAGTGGCCGTTACAGTCAATGGCTATCGTTATCGGGCCATGTTGAACGAATTTTTGTTCACAAAAATTGAAGAGGAGGATATTGGCAACATTTGGTTTCAACAGGACGATGTTTTGCGCCATTTTCAAAAAAAAAAAAGTTATTTGGCGGACCCTTTATGTGTACTGTACGTGGAAGCCTGTGTGGACTGAACGTATGACACGTAACGTATTAACGAAAATATTACACGGAACGTAAGGCCTACATTTTAAGTTAACCCTTTCACCGACATAGATGCTTACACTTAAAAATATGCAAACTTTTGTCTGGAGTTTTTAACCTCTGAGTTTCTTGGATCAATCCCTTAAATTTATGGCAACGTCAATAATTAATTTATTTAGTACTTAAAGACATTTAAGTTATCCGTTAAAAAAATACAAATGTATATATGTATGTACTCCACAAAATTTAAGAATATTCCAAATGTTGCACCGCGTGAAGTTCAATACTATTAATCGTTTCACATTCCATACATAAAAAAAGATTCATTATGTTTGGCATGTTTATAAATTGCATTGCATGTTTAAAGAAAAAAAAAAAAAAGAAACCCAAGACAAACTTAAATAAAGGACTTCCATGGATGGTGCAGATTGTACGATAATTTATTAATTCACCATTCACGCATGCGTAGCGTAGGTATAGCATAAGTTTTATTTAAACAAAACGAAGAAAACAAAAAAAATAACAATAATTTTATTAATCATGACAACTGCTTTGGAGCCTGTCTTGATCTTGTTCTATACAAACGTTTTTTTTTTTTTATGTTCGATATGTAGGTAGGTTTCATAAAGATCGAGTAATGGGTTCATGCAAGCATATTTCAGATGGTTAATCAACAAGAATTGAAACTTCTTTGAAATTGGTCTGCAATTGATGAATGTTTTTGTCCAGAGAATTAGACGATCAATTCAAATTTAAATGATTTCATAACCTGCGAAAATTATTTGGAAAAATCTATAAATTTATTTATTTCATAATGTGAAAGCCGTCAAATACGTATGTAAACCAAAAAATCCTTTAAAAAAATAAATATGTACTAAACAACCATAAACTAAGTTATTATATAATTTTTGTACCTATTCATATTTTTTAGTTTCTGAAGTGAAGCTTTTTAAGGCATCAGGCTCTGCGGGATGTGTGGGCAGTTAACACCGAAGAACTGACCGAAGCCGAATTAAGATGAGGGAAACAAATTCACACCATATATCTTGAAGGGGTGTCATCCCAGCTCACCCAAGACAACTGATCTCCACTCAGCCCATTCCAAGACCCTACATCCCGAGACCCAACTGGTACCGGGGCAACTCATCCCGGAAACAAGAACTCATCCCATGGAAAGTGTGAGAGATTCTTTAAATGCAAAAGAAACTTTGCGTACACCCAACCTCGCATCTACCCCAAATCCTATAGTGAGCCCCAGCAGGGGGGGGGGGGGGAGCATACCCACCCATAAAAACTTCAAATACTTTCCTTGGGATGAGTTCTTATTTTCGGGATGATTTGCTCCAGGATGAGCTATCTTGGGACCAGTTTAGTCCTGAGATGAGTCGTCGGCGTCGGGGATGAGTTGTTTTTGGGTCAGTGGTTCTACGATGGGCTACACCCAACCCCTTGAAGGAGTTAAAAACTTACAATTTGTTTGCTTGATCTTTTGCCAACGACTGGCGAGCTTCAGTGGAGAGAGACCGTTATTTATATATATCGATATAAATTACATACATATATAGTTTCTTTACAAAACCTATAACTTGAGTTTTCAGTTGTGGATTTGGTTAATATCTTTAAATGAAGGTCAAATGCGTACACAAATTATTGCAGCTTTCAAAAAATTTTGTAAATATAGGTAGGTATATACTAAAGGCATTGTAAATTCAAAACTTGTTGGAAGTTTTTAGAATTTTGACAAACAGTTTCGTTCTTTAAAATAATAGGTCCTTCGTTTACTTCCCAAAACTGCCAATTTCTAACAAATCTAGTCCAATTTTTTTTTTTTTTTATATAAACTTTGACAGAACTTTGAACCAAAACTGGCAAAAAGAGGAAAAATATTCAGTACCATAGAAAATATGATGTGCTAGCAAACAAAATGATTTCTATTTTATTTTTTAAATTGTTGGGCTCTTTAAGTTCCCAATTTAGAGTATAGGTATTGAAGAATTTCAATTTGGTAAATATAGGTTCTTATGTATATGAAGTTAAATTTTTTTATAATAGCTATTTTATTTCTTTGAATTATAGAAAGATATCAGAGTTGCCTCTGGTGTCCCCAGGGACTCTTTTTTTCTTCAGGGGACTCGGGCACATTTTTTTTTTTAAACGACACATTTTTCACGATCACTTAGCCTCAAAAAAACTTTCAATTAATTTAAAAACAAAAAAAGAAGATGAAATAAGTAATAAATAAGGTTATTTATAAACTTGTTTTTATTTATGAAATGTAATACTGACATTGAGTAATATTATGCATTAAAATGTTTTAACTTTATTCTTAATTTTCTGTTAAGTTTTTTCTTTAATAAAACAATAAAATACTTTACCTACTTAAATTCGTATTTTTTTAAATGTTATGAATTTATTTTCAAAAAAAACTCATTTATTTTCAAAAGGACATATTTTTTCATTCAGAGTGACACATAAATAATTTCGCCTGCGGTAACACTGAAAGAAATATTCCATTCGATTTAATGTTTCTTTGGGTGTTGAGTTCTTAAAGAATAATAAATTATCTTAACAGCAAGTACATACAACCATGTGGTTGAATTTATTTTAACTTCTTTTGTATGATCTCATTGGACTTCGACTTCTTTTCATAAAATTCTTTTAAGCGAAAAGGAATTCAACGATTGCGTGCCTTCTGCAATTCAATATTTTTATTTTTATTTTTTTTTATCGAAAACATATTCATAAAATGATCATGATCCTGGCACCGGTTAGGCTGAAAAAAAAAAACAAATATTTTTCTTCTCAAAAATATGGCAAATATGAGGCTAATTATTTTTTTAAGGTCCACTCTTTATGCGGTTGAAAACGAATAAATAAATACAAACACGGGTGGATTGTTTGTGATCCTATATATAGAAGGCTATAAACTTCTCACAGTCTTGTCAAAGGGCATATTTTTAAGACATAATTGATTCACCATATAGGTTAGGTACCCAAACCTCTAACCTAAGATCCCATTAATGATTTCGGAAATATGAATAATAAACCCAAAATGGATGAATTTTTAAAAATAAATGTTTGTTTCGAATGGGAGATACAACATTTAACCTCTTTACAACACTGCCTTTCTTGAGATTGGGTAAGGGTATCCATAACTTCCAATTCCAACCCCTGTGGATAGGAAATAAGATAGAAGTGCTGTTCAGTGGGGACGTAGAAAGATTAGACTGATTCACACAAAAAAAAAAAATGTCTTCGATTTTCATTGCGAATAGCTTTTTAGTTAGGGTTTAAAGAAATATTAAGCCCTATAGATTAATATTTAGAGGTCGCTCATCACTGCTATTTATTTTCCGTTCAATTAATATGTCGTTATGTTCAAAGGTCGTATTAACTAATTAATAAGAGCGCCAAGAGCAGTATCATTTGTAACGGGTGTTTTTTTTTTTGAGGTATAGAACTTTAAGTTGGCAACACTATTTTAACTGGTGGCCATTTTGTCAGCTGTCAAGTGATTTATTTTTATTTTGGTTTGGCATTGCAAGAATTGAAGCCCCAGGATCACCTAGCAGGGCGTAGATTCGGTGAATGGGCCCAAAACAAGATTGCCGTTGATCACAATTTTCATAAGCGAATTTTGTTTAACGATGAAGCTCACTTTCGGTTCAATGGTTACGTCAATAAATAAATCTGCCGTATTTGGAGTGATGATAATCCTCAAGTGTATGTTGAGGCACCGTTACATCCACAAAAACTGACTGTTTGGTGTGCTTTATGGTTTGGTGGAATAATTGGTCCGTATTTCTTTAGAAAACGTTACAGTCAATGGTGACCGCTATAGAGCCATGATTACTGACTTTTTCGTTCATCAATTGAACAGCCATGATGTGCAGGAGCTGTGGTTTCAACAAGACGGCGCAACATGTCACACAGCTCGTGCCGAAATTGATTTATTGGAGGAAGCGTTTGGTAACCGCATAGTTTTACGTTACGGACCCGTGAATTGGCCTCCAAGATCGTGCGATTTAACGCCGCTTGACTATTTTCTGTGAAGATATGTGAAGTCGCTAGTCTACGCCAACAAGCCCGAAACAATTGACCACTTGGAGGACAATATTCGCCGCGTTATTGCCGAAATACGGCCACAAATGTTAAAAAAAAGTCATCGAAAATTGGACCTCCAGATTAGACTACGTCCGAGCCAGCCGTGGCGGTCATATGTCAGAAATCATATTTAAATTATAATGCCAGAAGATTATCTTTCGAATAAAGTAAATTTCATGTCAATTTAAAAAAATAATCTTTATTTTATTCCATTTCAAAGTTCTATACCTCTAAAAAAAAACACCCTTTATAATGAGAGGTTAAGGTTAAATTCGAACGAAATTTTTCTTCGCCATTCCAATATTGTGGATTGCGAATTTACATTTGACATTTCGCGTAGAAAATATTAAAATACAACATTTTCGAATTTAAACTAATTTTACGCAGTGTTTTCTATTTATAATTGTTGATTAGATTAATTATTCACTTCGTCTAATAATTAAACAAATTTACTTTGATATTTCCTATTGAAATATCATTATTTGTAAAATGATGTCATTAATGGTCCAGAAATACTGCCAATTCTTCAGTCGTGTAAATGCAGCATTACAATGTAAAATTGTAATAGTGATATAGTGTGACAGTGCGACAGCATGACAGTGTGAATGAAGTGTTGAGAATGTTTGGTTTCAAGTGCGAAAGTGTACCAGTAGGAATTGTCGGAGTGTGAAAGTAAATAACAGGGAAAAAGTGTAAGCGCTAAGAATTCCAGGTACATACCTACACAAATAGGATGAGACTTAATTTATAACAGTTATACCAGTTTTTCGCTATTAAAATTGGGCTTGCGTTAACGGGCTTCGCGCGACTTGAAATAAAGCTCTAAATGCCTGAAGTATGCCCACCAGTGGAGGGCCCTGACCCTGCGGGGCTGCATAAACAGTACTTTTATAAACCAAAACTGTTATAATTGGCAAGTCTAGAGTCACTTCCATTAAATAAGTCAACAGCAACAAATCCCTCTTAAATCTCTTCTTCGTACCTATCTATACTGCCTTCACCAAAAATTTTAACAAAATAGTTTCACCTGTTTAAAACTCTCAAGCACTATATTAACATTAGGTATATCTAGGTAGGTAGAAGTACAAATATACAAATCAAATTAAAGGCAACCTCGAAACATTTAATTATAGGCTCTTATATATCTATATGTATGTCCCACTGTTCCCCAACAACGGTTTGTAAAATTACCCTATAACTCTTCTATATAATGTAGGTACAATTTTCAAATCACATCTCTCTGCTGATGCCTTTCATTTAATTATATGCCATATACGGTTGTGTTATAGGTCGTCTATATTCACCGTTAAATTTGCGTGACACCGTGTAAACTATCGACAACTAATTGCCACTGTTCCGTAGTCTACGCAGAATATTTCAAAACCTCATTATCGCTGCAGTCCAATCCAAAGTACCTACACCCCCACACCATCGCATCACAGACAAACTAACTTAGTATCGAAATCAATGTCATCACAATATCATTATATTATGGTACAGGAGTAGGAGGTAGGTAAGGTATGCATTCCGGCATTTCCCCAACTATAACTGTGTTTCAAACTGAATTCAAATAAATGGATACCATTATTCATCGTTTCTTCTTCTCTTCTTCATGTAGAAGAAGATACAAACTGTGAGATAAAGAAACCGTTTCCCACCTGCGTTACAAGAAAATGAAGAAGAAGTGGTGATGACACCGGCAATAGTAACAATCGACCATCATCGTCTTTGCCGGTTGCTGGTGCTGACTGCTGAGACCGGGACACCTAATTCCTGAGAATTGTCGAAACATCTTTTGAAACAAATACCAACAAAGCCATAGATACTTCCATCCATCCATAGAGAGTATATTATATAGGTATCTATAGAAGAGGTAGGTACAAGAATAAGAACACTCTGATGGTCGAGCAACATCAGCATTCAGCAATAAAACGGATTGTCGGATTGTTTGGTGGAGGTCTTCACTCTTTGATCGCACTATTCAGTGCTGAGCTTCGAGCTGAAGAATATGTATAAGCATAACAGAAAGATCTAACCAACCATGATGACGACTGAATTCATTACGAAATTACATGGATAGGTTTTGTATGGATATCTCCAGAGACATAGACCCAACAGCAAGTTTAAACGGGGAGTTCAAACTTGAGGCGTTGGCGGTTCATGATACACGATAGCACTGTTAAAATGGTGGATTTTGCCAGTTCGGTATACAGTAATGCCGTATTTACACGACATCACAAATTATTATAATTTCTTAAATTTGTTAAGAATTTATACAAATTACTTGACAACTCGAGAATGAGTTGACAATTACTTGACAACTCGAGAATGAGCTTGTTAAGCTATGATTAGACGGTCAATGTAAATGGTCAACGCATTGACTCTCCGACGTCACCAAAAAAGTCATCAAGACACTGCCAATGGACCCTCAACGTTGACCATGTCAACGCATAACACATTGACGATCACACGAATGACACTAGTCCGTCAATGTCACACGGGAATCAACGCAGACTACGTTGACGTTGCAGAAAAAGAGGCCAATTCAACGTTGGGATTATGGTCAATGTATCCTTACATTTGTTCAGGGTGATTACACGTTCAATGAGAAAAGTCAATGCGTTGAAGATAAAAACAATGCCAACGTTAGTGTCAACGCAGCCGTCAACGCAAAGACAACTTTGGGATGGAATTTGACGTCATTTTGACGTCAGAGAGTCAGCGCGTTGACAATTTTCGTTGACCATCTAATTTTAGCTTAATAGACGGGTTTTTGAAAGAAATTATAGCATTTTGACAGAAGAGTCAACTGACGTTTGACTGCGTCAAACGTGACAAATCCTCTTTGAGTATGTCTGTATGTTAACTTGCAACTTCTTGTTACTTTTGGCTGGCTGCTTGTCACAAATTTGTAATGGATTTGACAGTAAGTTGTGCTACGTCGCGTCGTTCCACGTTTCTAGTTATACTAAACAGACATAGAGAGTATCCTCTTGTAGTGGAAAGAGCGTTTATTTAAAGCATAATTATTAACCAAACAACGTTCACTTATCTATTGGATTTAGATGAAATTCACCTGAATAGAATTACACAAACATTTCGATTCCTCGCACCCAATTTTCTGGAGCTCAAGTAAGTCAAGTAAGACGCGCAGCGAGCTCAGCTCAGCGCTGCTTTGGTTGCTGTTGCTATACCTGGAGTGTGTAAGCGTTCATGTGTATGCCTATCTGCCTAGAAAGCCACTGAACCGCATCCGAACGTATCCATTAGTAACAATTTTTCCCTCATTTTCACAGAGTCTTGAAGTTGAAAAGTACAATGGCAAAAAGCCGGCCAACAGGGGGCGCAGTGGGTGCGGTGCGCGCACATGAAAATCGTTCCATGAAGGAAATCCATCAAAAGACCGGCAAAGATGGGATGACGATGATGATGATGATGATGATAATTATGATGATGATCATGACGATGATGGAAATGCCAGGTTGATAGCCTCTTCGTTTTCGATTCCACCAACCAACATCACGGCTTATCAGGTGGTGGAGCTCTGGCCTGTCCGTCTGTCAGTGGTCTTTTCGGCTGCAACAACCAACGACGTTCAGTGTTGGGCTTGGTATATAAAGCATAGGTATTATAGGTAGTGTGGTAGCAGCGAAAGGCTGATGGCGTCACAGTGCTATAGCTGACGGGTTGATGGTTTGAATTGAGTGACTGCACTTAGTGTGGTTTGTTTGTTAATTCATTCGGCTATAGGGCGTAACAATAATTTGAATTCGTATTCCCTGTTTTTGGAATGTTTATTCTGTTTCTCTTTTATGAAATGCTAATTTGATTTAGGCCAGATCCAAAGTAGTTGAGGGAAAAGCCGGTAGGAGCTGTTCACATCATCATCATGGCTGAGACATTTTTTTTTTTAAATATTTTTTTTTTGGACAGGGATTGAATTTCTTTTCTTTTGTTTAATTTTTTTTTATTTAATTTTTCAGTGAGGGAAAATAATACAGTTTTTTCCACGCATATTTATCGTGAGGAGTTTTTTTTTTACTTTTATTGAAAATAAGCTAATTATTTCTTTTAGCAGAAGATTTAAATGGAATATGTACACGGCTATATAACATGTTGGAAGGTAAATTTACAGTTAGGTAAAAGAGATGACTTTTTTAAATGAATGAGTTAAACCAGAGTTAGGTAACTCTAGAAGTTAACTAACCCACAATTAACTGGGAAAGTAGTTTTTCGGTGGAGAACAGATGCAGAACGACTAAACAAACTCAGTAGATGAAACATCAAAAGCATCTGTTCGGTTAATTCTGAGTTAACTCACCAAAATTTAGGATTTTACTCGGGTTTAACTTTAATCTCGCGCTGAAAAACTGGATGTAAGCCGTTTACTTTGTTATCGCATGATGCGGAATCAACAACAGAGCATATGGAATGGATTTTCGAACGTGTTTCAATATATTTGTTTGTGTTAAGTCTTAAAATGACTGGACCTATCTGTTTATCAGGTTGTAGTTTAAAAAGTATCAAAGAAGTATCTCTTGGTCTTGGCATAATGGTGTGTTTATTATAGGACTATCAGGCCAGAGTAGAGGAGCTCTGGGTACGAATCTGCACCATTACAGCAAAAAATAAATATTTTTTCAGGGTAAATTTAGTGATAAATCTAAAGAATACTTATCATCTTTGGCGTTCACACGCACACAGGAATGGTTGACATTTTGAGTCATTATAGGCCCTTAATTGTTCTGCAAGAGCTTTTGCACTATTAATTTATTTTTTATTTAAAGGAGTACTCCTCTCTCTATGACAGGCTCTAATTAAGATGTGGGTAACTATCGATAGTCTCTATTGTAAAGTATTGAAAAACTATCGATAATTATCGATATTTTGTTCTTTTATGTGCATATATTTTATATTTCAAAGCAAACTGTGTATTTGTACTATGCAAAGATTTCTGAACAGTCACAACTTCAAACCAAAGTTTCGACGAACTATGTATATCATGAATTTTACGTTTTAGAACTTTGAAGTTTAAATGATTATCGATAACAATTGTTAATTAATAAAACATATCGATTATTTTCCATATTGGAAACTATGGATTACAATCGATAGTTCTCCACTTCTGCTATATTTGTTTTGCCGAAGAATAAAATTAATAAATGATGTGAACGTTATTTTCTATGACTTTGATTAAGATGAAATTAAATATGAATTTTTATAGAAATGACAGGAAAAATATTGATTTCCAAATTTCAACTTTTCGTTACTAAAAGAAACTCATTGAAACTATACGTTTTTGCCTACAGCGCGTTAGTACTCATCAGCGGTGGATCCACCAGTGGCTTAGATAGATTTTTTGCTGCCCAAAAAAAGAGAAAAAGGGAAGACCAAAATAAACTAATTTTTTTTTTTGTTTTACTTTACAGATGGATATATTGAAAAGACACTCGGGTTTTAATATTCAGTACCGAGTATAGTGTGTGATAGCATAGCAATAAAATTACCGCTTTCAGTACTTGCTTTAAGTACATAGGTCAAAGTTCTTTCCCAGTAACAATTATCTTCATTTTTCCATATTTTAAGTTAAGTTCTTCTTCTTTTTTCTTGATATGATCTTTTTATTTAAGCTGATAATTTAGTGATGCGTCCATTGAATCAATTTTGAATCAATTTTGCAATTTGTCTGTTGCGTTCACTACCCGCATTTATATCAGGCATTAATACCACAGTATCGTCTGCATCAAAGGTGGCCATTAAAGCATTCTTAAAAATAATACCAAATAAAGGGTTAGTCCTAGAACACTTCCTTGTGGTTCACCGGCGGCGTCAATTTTCTTAAGTTGCAAATACATGTGTGATGGTAGCACCGCGTTTTCTTAAGAGTCGTCAGTAATAGAGGATTTCAGTTTATCATAGTAATTTGTACTCAACTTCCAACTGTCAAACCTTGTCAAAAGCGCGGAACATAAAGGGTTTTCCAATAAGAGGTGTTATTTTGAATAGCCCGCTATTTCGGTAGCTGTCACTTTTGAAGCTGTCATTTTTTGACATTTGACATGTAGAAACTACGCCATTAATAAAAATGGAACAATACACGCTTCAACAACGCATTGAAATGATTAAAATTCACTATAAAAATGGTGAAAATTTGGCAGAGACGGTTCGTAAAATTAAAACATTTTTGGGTCGTCGTGAAGCACCTTGTCAGACCGCAATACAGAAAGTGGTGGACAAATTCGAGCTGTTGGGACAAGTTAGTGATGTGAAGAATAAAACCCGTGCACGTCGCTCAAGAACAACTGAGAATATTGCTGTTGTAGCCCAAAGTGTTGAAGAAAACCCAGGTTATGTCCATTCCTCGTCGTTCTTTGGAATTAGGCATTCCACAAACGTCATTACACCGTATTTTGCATAAAGACTTGGGTCTTAAGGCTTATAAAGTTCAGTTAACACAAGAACTCAAGCCGGCTGATCATCAACAACGTGGTTTCTTTGCTGATTGGGTCCTTGAAATGCATGAAAATGATCCGGAATTTCATCGAAAAATCATCTTGACTGATGAGGCCCATTTCCACCTCGGAGGCTACGTCAACAAGCAAAACTGTCGCATCTGGGGCTCAGAAAACCCAAGAGTTATTGTTGAAAAGCCTCTCCATCCTCAACGCGTGACTGTTTGGTGCGGTTTATGGTCCGGCGGGGTCATTGGACCTTACTTTTTCGAAAATGAGGCTGGAGCAACAGTTACGGTCAATGGATTGCGCTATCGAGAGATGATTAATGATATTTTATGGCCGGAATTGGATGGTATTGATCTGGACAACGTTTACTTTCAACAAGACGGCGCTACGTGCCACACAAGCAATGAAACCATCGATCTTTTACGGGAAAAGTTTCCGGACCGTGTTATCTCTCGAAGAGGTGATCACAATTGGCCACCGAGATCTTGTGATTTAACACCTTGCGACTTCTTCCTTTGGGGCCACGTGAAAGATAAGGTCTACGCCAACAGCCCAGCGTCGATTCAAGACCTCAAAGGTGGAATTCGTGAGGCTATCGAGGACATAGGGCAGCCACTTTGCGATTTGGTAATGGAAAATTTCATGAAAAGGATATGGTCCTGTAAGCGTGGTCGTGGCGGCCATTTGGCTGATATTGTGTTCCATTTTTAACGGCATACCTTCCTCTTTATAATGAAATAAACATCCGATCATTTATCTCAAAAAATGCCATTTTTCTTTGAATATCAAAATAACACCTCTAATTGGAAAACCCTTTACTTGTTTTCTTCGAAATGTAGTTATGGCCTATCATAGAATATTTATTTCTAAATCCAAACTAATTGTTTGCGAATGTCTCCTTTCGTCTATTAATTTGTTTTATAGAAGTTTGGAGTCCCAATATTGACGTTTTTTTTCACTCTACCGCCAGCATAGATGTTTACACATCAAAAAATGAAAAAAATCTCCTGGGCCAACGATTGAGGAGATTTTTTGACACTCCTTTTCACACTACTTATAACGTAGTGTGCGTTCAACCAAGAGAATTTAAACGGAAACTGCAAACAATCTCTTACTCCCCTTTCACACAAGGAAACTGAGTTTCCAGCAACTTTCAGTTTGTTGGAGAGAAGGGCACGAAATAAGTGGGGTGAACAAAATCTTCCTGGACAACAATTTTTTGATATTCTTTTTCAACTTTAAGGTAGTTTACGTTCAACCAATAGACTTTATAAATGGAAACTTACAGAAAATCTCTTACGATTTTATTTTTACGTACAAGAAAGGTCCAAGAAATTTTCGAAGATGTTGAAAAGAAACGTCAAAAAATCTACAACAACTTGTTTCTTTTTGTGAAAGGGGACTTGCGATTTTGATTTCTTTTGTGAAAGGTACAAGAGATTTTAGAAGAAGTGAAAAGAAAATCTCAAAAAATCTCTAGCAACTTGTTTCTTTGTGTAAATGCTTTTGACATTTTTATCTAGTTAACAGTGCTGCCAACATAGGAAACAGAAATTTGATCCTAAACTATATCACGTTAGTTTTTGATTTGTAATCTTTACTTAAGATACAGACGGAATAAGCGAGCACACAACCGGACGATTTTTTTTTTTGTATTGAATCTTACAAAATAATAAAACAAACTCAAACAAATTAACCTTTTGATCTTGAAATTTGAATAATATCTATGAGTGCTTATTATGACATGAAATTAATTTAAAAGCATTTTCTATTCTTTTCAGGAGAAGGCCACTATCAATCTGAATGTCAATAGAACGCTTTCGAAATGGTTAACAAGCATTCCGTAAAAGACCAATCTAAAATGCCACAAGACGATTTTATTACCATCAATCGCTGGTTAAGGCTTTTTATAACGAAAACTTATAAATGACAGTTATTGGTATTACATACTTTGTTTTGGGACTTGGCAGTGACATGTTGTTAATTATATTTGTATATTTTGCTGCCTTTTAAAGAAGCAACACATTTTTTCGATCTAAAAAATATATACATAAGTCAGGCTCAGACCTGATTTTATTTGCAAATATATAATCCTCTTTACAAGAGACAAAGGACATGCCATTTAATTTGGATGCTTCAATGCTTCAATAAAATGATTCATTCACAAAAAAATAACCTTTTGAAACAATGCCACCCAAAAAGTGATCACAAAACTGATCTGATGCTGACCAACCAACGACAAAGTGATAATTCTTTGTCTCGCCTTCCAAAATATTAATTCCCAGAACTTTATACATATATATTTACTTTTGCCCAAAACTAAAAAAAAAAAAAAAAAAAAAAAAAAAAAAAAAAAAAAAAAAAAAATCGACTAAATATCAAACGTGACCGACCGCACAAATTTAAATTTATTAGATTCATAAATTTGTTTTGATAACTTTTTTAGTTGCCTGGTTATTGCAGATGTTTTTTTTTTATTGAAATTGTCAAATTATTCTCTTTTTCCGTTTGTTGGATCTTCATCAGCAAATTAGAACAACAAAATAAACAGAGCTGATGACCGTGATTATGATAATTCGTTGAACTTTTTTATTTTATTTGGTATCAAAAATAATTGCTGATAGAGTTAAGAGTCAAATCTAAAGACAGACGAGCGCTACAAAAAAAAAAAAAAAAACACCCGTACCCGTATTTCTGTCTTATTGGCTTATATCATTGGAATTTGAATATTCAAGATTGGCGGTTGGAACAAAAAAAAAAAAATCAAAACAAGTCAGAAAAAAAAACGAAAATAAATCTTCAACAAAAAAACCATCAGAAACGTGTCAATTTGAAGCAAAGCGAGACCCAACCAAACACACGCATTCCATGGTTAGATCTCCCCCTTTTCGTCTCTTCTCTGTCACGAAGTCTCAATCAACCTTAAAGCTGGACGAATGATGGTCGCGTCAAAAAAACACCAATCGAGTCAACTGGAGTTCAACTGCGGACGCGGAGTTGAACTGCTCCCGCAATAATCCAATTGAAATTATTTAATTGAAGATTTCATCATTTAAATTTCTTGCTTGGATCTCCTCCTGCTGCTTCTTCTTCACTTAATTTGTGTGTTGCTTTGGCCACTTTTTGTTTTCATGAGTTTTTTTTTTTGTTAATCTTATATGTTTGGTACGGTTAATTTTTGTTTTTGTCTGCACATCTTACGTGATGTTCTTTGATTTATTGTTTTTTTTTTTTTTTTTTTTTATCAGAGAGAAAAAAAAAATTAAAGAGGTGAAATTTTTTGGACTTCTTTGTCTTCAAAAAATAAATTTTAGACCATTGCTGACGGGCAGGTAAACATTATTTGGAATTACAACACCATCAGTAGGTATAGGCTTGCCAGGTTTGACTTGTTTGATTGTTGGCTTTGCATATGATAAGACCGGCAAGGGTAATAGATCTCTCAAGGCAATAGGTACCTCACAACCAAGTAATGAGGAGCTTATCTACCCGTGGTCCGTATATCCCATTAATATGAGGAGATTTTTGTCTCCAGCAAGTTCTGTTTTTTGGAAGAGAGCTACAGAGGTTTAGAACTTTTTTAAAAAAACACAAAAAATTCGAAAAAATGAATAAAATATTTATTTGAATCGATAGTTTGAACTTTGCAATTTAATGTTTAAAGATAATTTCATGCAAATGTTGACCGCGGCTGCGTCTCAGGTAGCCCATCCGCTGAGTCCAATTTTGGCATACTCTTTCACACATATCGGCCGGTATCTCACGAATGAATGCATGGATGTTGGCTTCCAGTGCGTCAATTGAAGCGGGCTTGTCCCTATAGACATTAGCCTTGACATACCCCCACAAAAAATAATCTAATGGTGTCAAATCGCACGATCTAGGCGGCCAATTGACCGGCCCGAAACGTGAAATTAACTGTTCACCAAACTCGCCTCGCAATTGCGCCATTGTTTCGCGTGCTGTGTGGCATGTGGCACCGTCTTGTTGAAACCACATATCATGCAAGTCAAGAACTTACATTTCGGGCAAAAAAAAGTTTGTTATCATCGCTCGGTAGCGTTCACCATTGACAGTAACGCTGCGATTCGCATCATCTTTGAAGAAATAGGCCCAATAATGCCGCCGGCCCATAAACCGCACCAAATAGTGGCTTTTTCGGGATGCATTGGTAGCTGTTGCAATGCTTCTGGCTGATCTTCACTCCAAATGCGGCAATTTTGCTTATTTACGTACCCATTCAACCAAAAATGACCCTCATCGCTGAACACAAGCAGCGCGCGATGAACATTTCGAACCGAGCACGAATTTTGATAGTAAAATTCAATAATTTGCAAGCGTTGTTCATTTGTAAGACGATCCATGGTTAAATTGCAAACCAAACTGAAGCTGTTTGACAGTGACACAAGGTACTAAACACACGTCAGCTGTCAAAACCAGTGTTGCCAAAACCAAACCAGCATAAAAATCACCCTATAGATAAATGAACAAAATCGCCCGAGTCAACAATTTGAAGATATTTTTTGGACACTACTTTTCACACTTACCTGCACAATGTAGTGTGATTTCAACCAAGAGACTTTAAAAGGAAGATAAAAAAACTCCAGCGAGTTTGTTTTCTCATTCAAAGTTACAGGAGATTTTAAAGGAAATTAAGAGAAAACGTCAAACAAATTACCTGCAGCTTGTTTTCTCGTGTTCTCGGTTCTATTTTTCAATTTCTGAATTTTTCCAGAAAAGCATAGTGGCAATAACTTTATACTTCCCCACGATCACACATGTCAAATGTGTATGAAAAAAATCATGTACAAATTTTACAGTGCATTTCACATAATTTGACATTTTAGTGTGGAAACTCCATGAAAAACTAATCAGTATTTGAAAATCACACACTTTATCACATTTCAGTGTTTGAGGTAATGGTAGAACTGATTTTTTCGGTGACATATTTACATAGTGTGGCAGCATAATATGAAAATGATTTTTTCACAAAAATTTGACAGTAACATGGAATTCTTCCACACTTTATTTTGACATGGTGTTTACACTTAGAGCCGTTTGCTGATGCGAAACATAAATATTTATGTTCTATTTAAACGCTTATGTTCTACTTTTTCCTCAGCGCAAACTGTCACATAATTTCTTATGTAGAACATAAACTCTTAAGTTTCGTTTCAGCAAATGGGCCTTAGGGAGAAAGTGACGTGGAAGGGCTTTCTTAAATAAATCAGAACGTTCATTTTAGAGCATGCTTGACGTCCTTCTGCGTTCTGTTTCTGCTCAATTCTCTGCTCTCTGAACCAAAAAAGAAAATCTTAAAATTGTGACTTTAAAAACGGTCATGTAGGTGGTAACCCTGTTAAACACTCCCTTTCAACGACATCAGAGAGAATAAAGTGATCACATACATCAAGCAAATTTTACATACATTTTGTCAAGAGAATAACAAAAAAATGTGTTTTCATTTTTTTCCGGAAGAAGCTTATAAAGCTCTCCGAACTGAAGAAACATATTTTCTTGGCCAAACTGAACATAAGATTTTATTTTGGAAACGTGATTTGAATTCGTTGAACTGAATACAATGGACATCATAATAAAGTTTCCCACGAAGTGCGTTCTGCGTTGTCTTTTTGTTTTGTTTTGTTTTGTTGTAATGATCGCTTCTGCCAATTTGTCAGGTTTAGGTAAAGTAAAATTCCTTGGAAACAATTGTTTTACTATATGTCTATAGTGGACTGAATTTCTGTAAAAAGTAAGATTGAAGTTTTATTTTAAATCAAAATTTTTAACAATAACAACTGTGAAAGGCAATTGTCACGTTGTGATTTGGAGAAATTTTTGTGGGAAATTGCTTATGTGACTGTGATACTGTCAGTCAACTCGTTGCGTTGTCCCGATTAAGGTATAAGTTTGATGATTCATAGTTTTTTTTTTTAGCAGAATTTGCAACTACCTCTTAGAGACGTAGGTATGACTTATTCTTATGCAAAAATCATCTGAGTTGAAGCTTTAACTCATTTCTCTAAGAACTTCCTTAACATGGTATACGATAAAAATAAACAGGCCGAGTACAACCCAATATGGGTTGCGCTATCCGTTGATGCTGATGGCAATTAAATCGTCCTTTCCGAGGGACTACGCACTCTCATAGATAGAGCAAGGATGTTTCCGGTTGATCTTGAGTTTCGTTGACGCAATAGCGTTGTCTGATTGTTCACTGAATCGGTCGACTCAAATTTGGCCACCAAACTTTGGATAAATCGTCTTGTAAGGAAGGTAAACCGTAAAATGGGCGCAACGAGCACGTATAATTGTCCCATTTTGGTATTAAAGTTTTATAATTTGAACGTGCTGTTCAATCATGTAACTTGCCATGGTGATTTTAAATGAGATACTGAATAATAAACAACAGATTTGACAGATGTCACCAAAACAATATGGCCGCCACAGGCCGCCAAAATCTGCCTTTACCAATTGAAAAACCCTTTATCTTTTGAGTGATCACTTAAATCAAAATAAATCCTGACGTTTGGTAGCCATAGATGTAAAACTTAATGCGTCTTTTTTTGCTGACATCATCTTTTAGCTTATAAGAAAAGTTTTTTTTTGATTTGCAAAACTAACCCAACTAGCAATTTGACTTGTTTAAGGGTTAATACAAACTATTTTCTAGCTTGTATGTATAGTAACTTAAAGAGGCCTTATGCAAATCATTTTGGCTTACATTAAAGAAGCTATTTGATTCCCTTAAAACATTTCATCACAAGTCCTATGCAATTAAATAGCTTTCCATCAACATTGTAACAAGACCTTACTAGGGCAAAATAAAGAAAGCAATAAAAATCACTTGTATAATAAGGTCTTAGAAAGGCCTATTAAAGAAATTAAACCCTTGCCACGAAATCCTATTGCTTCGGTTAATAACTCGCATTGCATTCATTAAGGCCTTATAAAAGCCACTCAATGCAGTTGTATTGTGTATAAAAAAAACTAAAATTATTTTGTGCTTTCAATTTAAATTGCATTATTTTAAATTTTATCTGCATTTTTGCTCCAAGTTAGGAGGTTTGGACTGCTTTTCTATTTATTCTGAAACGTATAGAAATTTATTTTAATTGAAAAAACTTTAATTAACTTACATGATTTTACTGAGATTTGAACTTACGTCCTTCCAATCACTGATCCAGCTCGCTGCCAACTAGGCCATTTCGTAATTCAGAAGAGGAACGACAATTTTTAACTAGTTGATACATTACATGTGTTTGCTTCAAACTCTAGGTAATAAAGGCAATGTTTTGGATTTCAAAAAAAAAGAGATCGAATTCGAGATTTTGGTCAAACCATTATAGCGATAATAATAGATATCACGAAAAAGATATTATCTGCATATAAACATTCGTATATACTATATATATGTACGTTTTAAAGACTCTATACCTCGAACAAGCGTAAATCAATGAAATTGTTTTCTTCAAACATGGTAGGTAGGACGTTGCTTCTAAGTAGGTATAAGGGTTTTAAAATATTGAGTTTGAAGTGAGAATCATTAAAGTCTGTTAGTATTTGAAAAAATTACACATATGTACCTGCATTTGAAATACCTTCTCTCCATAGATTCGTATGCCAAGTTTGAAGCGTTTCAAGCCATTTTAAAATAATTTAAGCTATATTAAAAAGTTCAACATTTCTGTTGGTTGTAATGTTTTTATTAGATAATATCATGTTTCATTAATTAAAAACACACTGACTGACAATTTTTAAAAAAAATAATTGTGCTTGAAAAAAGTTTCTCTATAAATTGTCTTTCATGATGCTATGTAAGGGCAATCATTAAAATCCCAAATTATCACCCTCGTCTTAAAAGAACTTCAAACAAATGTTTGTATTGAAACCACAAATTGCAAAATATGAAGGTATATTGTACCGTTCCTACTTTGCGACCTACAATTAACCTTTAACATCAGGGCACTTTTAAAAACCATATAAAATTTAAATTTTTAAAACTGTTCATCTCGAATACCTATTTTTTTTTTGCAGAATCTTATAGATTTAGTCAAAGTTAAACGGTATAATTATACATTTATATATAAAATTATATTTAGAAGAAACTTGAAATATGACAGCAAGTACGTGCGACTCAGTCGTGTAATTAATGATTTAGATATTGGCAATGGGAAGACTATCATTTTAATAAATTAGCTATTAACAATTTAAAAAAGCTATACCTCTCATTAGCTGTCACAAGTAAAACATAATCGGCTAAATCGAAATCATGGCTCACCAAAAAAAGGCAATCATTTCAATAAATTTTGTATTTACATTTTATAAAAGCTATATTTTTCTCAAGGACGGCAATAGCTGTCACAAGCAAAACAAAATTCTCGCTTTTTTCACTAAATCGGAACAAATAGCTCACCAAAGAATGCAATCATTTTTATTATTTAGCTAGTAACATTTTACAAAAGGTATATCATTCCTCATCGAAACCAATTAGCCAATAGATTATGAAGCTGCCAAAAGCAAAAAAAATTCCCGCTTATTCGTAATCTCAATTGTTATAAAAAATGCTTAAATACTAGCTAGTAGCCATATTTTATAATCAGAATTGATCCATAATCCCATAATCCAATACATATCCCATCCCGTCTGTACCAATTTTCTTACAAACAATATAAATTATAATACACACTTTCAGCTGAAAGCTCTACAGGAGCTGTGTTAATATTAAAAATATACAAAGCTTTCATAAGAAAGCCGTAAACAAGCTATTTTTAAAAATATATTTTGAAAAACAGTTGACTTGCACAATATAGCCTTATACTGATCCTATTCGAGCTATAGCTTACAAATTCTAAAAATTGGACCTAATACAAGTTAAATTGCTAGTTGGGAAGATACCTCCTTGTGTTTTTTAAAGTTTTCAACGGAATGGTTTTGGGAATATTCACATTTTTGGAGTTTTAATCGAAATTTATAAATAATCTTACTTTTTATTAACTAATAAAAGATCTTGTATTTTGATTTAGTTTAAATCAAATGCCAACGATATTTTGATGTTATAGTTTTTTTGACCACAAAGTAACCGAAATTCTTAGATTATTTCTTTTTTTTTTTTCATTTTGTTCAACTAACAGATTCTTAGCTTAATTTAATGCTATATAACTAATTTAATGCTAACTAGCTTATCCTTAGAATGCGTCTAGGTTAAGTTAGGTAGAAGAGCTGATAGTTGATTTTGTTACTGTCACACTTAGATTTATGTATATCCGTTGTGATACCCTAGGAAGTTGTATGCCACTTAATGTAAAAACCGACATAAATGTATGTGTTCTTTTAGAAGTCAAGCCATTTAGAAGTGTTGACGAAGTTCAGAAGGCTATTCGCCGAAGTTCTAGAATGATCCTCTAAGTCGACAAAGAAATGATTTCCTAAGTGTTTCTTTCTTAAGTGACAGAGTGCTGGGCAGTGACAATGGAAGTGTAAGGTATCCTCAACCTCATGTATCCCAGTAGGTTTTGTCCGGTGATTATGCTGACAAGGGAACGAAGATGTTTTTTTGTTCATTTGCATAATTTTGTTTGTCCTCAGCTTATTGAAATTTGGTTATAACTTTCTTGTTGTGGCGCATGTTTCAAGCAGGTTCCATCTTTCATTGGTTTTTTCTGGTATTTTGTTACCAATATCCTGTTTGATGCTACAGTTTGGTACTTTAATATGTCGTTCGGTTTGACTTACATCAAGTGACGATCCCGTTTTTGCCAGCTTATCAGCTCTTTCGTTTCCCTTTCCCTGTACATTACTGTGAACAGGAACCCAGCAGTGTGTAACGTTATGCTGCATTCCAAGAACCCTAAGCCCTTCACGACAGCAAGTTACAAGCTTCGTATGTAGAATGCGTCTAACAATAAGATAATTTTTAATCTAATATAAGGACTTTCCAATTTTGTTTTGAATGTTAAAAACATATTTTCGAGGTCAACTTTTAAGAAAACAATAATCTCTTAAACGTAGCATAGCATTAAAAAAAAAGTGTTTAAATAACATAATAATTATAAATGTATTCCAGTTCCAACTTCTATTATTATGTCTTCATTATGAAGTCAACTTAAAAAACAAAAAACAACAAAATATCTATGTCATATTGCCTTCACTTGACTGACATGAGGCCTTCTTTACATCTTTCTTTACACCATCATACATTATAGGTATAAGCAAACATTCGTATAACGTAACAATATACATACTATCAAAAGGCAATAATATAATGAAAGCTAAACTAATACTTTCTAATTATTATATTTTCTGCTTCTTTTTTTTTCTTTCTTATTTTGCGTCAATCTTAATTCACATTTTATACCCAAAGTTACTTACTTATTATTGCTTGCCCTGGCCCTGGCCCCCTTTCTCGATGGATGCTCATTTTTCCCATTTAATAACATTTTCTGGCGCTCAGATGCTTTTCACAGTGCTGTGAGAAAATATTTGTTCATATTTGTCTTACAACTTTCGAAAATAACATGGTAGCAGCTATGTTTAATTGCAATATGTATATCATATATAGCACAGTTAAGACTGCATTTTAAACACAGCATGAATAAAATGAAAATTTAAACTTAAATTTAAAGTGAAATATATTTTTAAGTTTTTTAGTGGTGAATTAAACCAGATTTAGCTAACTCTAGAAGTAAATTAACCCACAGTGAACTGAAGACTCAGTTTTTTGGTGGAGAATGCATATGCGGAATGACTTAACAAACTCGGTGAATAACACATCAAAAGCATCTGTTCAGTTAATCCTGAGTTAATTCATGAAATTTGATGAGTTAACTCGGGTTTAACTTTAATCTCGCACTGAAAAACTGGACCTAACATTATTAGAGAACCAAAATGCCGGCCATTTGAAATACTAAATAAAGTATAAAGGAAAATCAGCTACTAAAAGTTTCGCTCCTAGTTGACAGCAAAAAGTTAATCAATTTAAATAAAATAAATTAAAATAGACATAAAATAAATGTCACTATACCAATCAAATTGTATCTTCTTAAGCTACGATTAGACGGTCAGCGAAAATTGTCAACGCGTTAACTCTCTGACGTCAAATTCCATCCTAAAGTTGTCTTGTCGTATGATCGTCAACGCAAAATACTGTCCATGCGTTGACGGCTGCCTTGATACCTACGTTGACATTGCTTTTACCTTCGACGCATTGACTTTTTTCGTTGAACGTGTTGAACAAATGTTATGACACATTGACGCAAATCGTCGACCATAATCCCAACTTTGACATTGCATACTTTTCTGCCACGTCAACCAAGTCTGACTTCCGTCTGACATTGACGGACTAGCGTTATTCGTGCGATCGTCAATGTGTTATGCGTTCACATGGTCTAACCATAGCTTTATCCCAAACAATTGAAATTCAAACTTCGAGGTTAAAACATTTAAGCCGAAAAATTTTAAACAGCACTTTACCCATAAAGTATCATAATATAAAATGCTTAAAACTTTAACCCATTGTATTCATCCATATAATAATAATAATGAAATCCAGAGTGAGAAGACTGTTTGCTATGGAACTAAGGCTTATTAACCACTTCATATACAGCTTATTGTTGGTGTTACTGTTATTTATTGATGGTGTTATTATTATTATTGGTTACTCTTCATAACAAAAATAACAAAAATCATTGAAAAGAAGTTCCAAAACATAAAAAAAAAGATTAAACAAAAAAGAGAAATGAAATGAAATGCTGCACAAACGACGACGAGCAAAGTTGTTATTGTGGGGGAAAATGAGGAAGCCTTATACCAACCAATTGGTTAGGAAACGCTTCTTTTGTGGTCAGTGATCGGGAGTAGGTACTTCACAATGGCTCTTTACTTTCACCAACAACAAAGACGAGAAAAGAGATAAATCGAGGCCGCCCGCCATTCAGCCGGCTATATCCACACCAACACCATCCACATCCATTGCTGCCACTCTAATACTATTACTGTACTGTAGTACTGCACTGCGCAAGAGTATACCTAATAAATATCTCGCAATTAGTTAGTGCAAGATACTGTACAGGGTGTTGCCGACGAAATAAGATTACTTTTTTTGGGCAAAATTAGATAAAAGGCATCCTTTTTTACTTGCTCTATAGGGCAAGAAAAAATTTCATAATTAAAACTAACAATACGATGCCTGTGCGTCTGTGCGCCTGTTCGTCCACTGTAATTTGAGCTATACAACCTAAACGGGTGGTCCGATTTGCATGAAATTTGGTTCATAGCATTTTTATGTGATTCCCTAGAGGCAAATTTGAATTTTTGTTTTAGCTCACCTAAATCTGCCACACAAAAATCTTGTTTTTTTTTTTTTTAATTTTCGCAAAAACGGCTCTAACGATTTTGATTAAACTTCGTACCTGGAATGCCCAAACTTATTGTAAGAAAACTGCATTTCAGGTTTTTGGCGAAAAGTTCCCATAACGCAATTAGGCATTCCACTTTTTTGCAAAAATTAAAATGGTCTTATTTTTGGGTTATTCGCCTATATCATCTTTTCAACGGCTTGATCTACCTACTTTGTAAACATTTTTGTGAGGTGCTTTCGAATTTAACGTAGATACTTGCAGCAACCTCTGTCACCCTGTGCCCATTAAATAGTCGATGTAAAAGAAGATCGTAGGTAGGTTGATCAATAGTTTCGATAGATCAGTGCGGTGGGTCGAATTCGATTGCTTGTTTCTTCACTTCTCTGGGACTGGGATTAAGTCCGATCGACCTTTTGAGGGAGAAGCATCAACAAAAACAGCATTGATCTATTACAATACGGTTTGAGGCAATGATGGTGGTGGCGGCGTTTTCGTATTATCGATCAATTACGCACTGAACAGTTGTTTTTTTTTTTTTTGTTATGCACAAAGAGCTCAATTGAAACCGGTGAACCTTTGCAACACACAGGTTTATGCTTTGGTGCGTCGCGTTTTCGTTGTCGTCGTTGTCCGGTACGCTACGCATTCCTCAAAGTATATCTGAATCCAAGATGAAAACAGTTATGAAATGAGGCATGCATGCGCTGTGTATTGGTAGGTAAAATATACAATATACTAAACCTATATGTATAATACAGGTGGGGAGAAAAATGTTTAAAAGCGGTATATAGCGGCTGTGGCAATCACAACTTGCAACATATAAACACTGGCTGCTGAGGAAGAAGTAAACTTTTTTAAATAAATGAAAGAACATCACATAATACCGTTTTGAGTTTCCATTCCATTTGACTCCATTTGTCGCTTTTTCTCTATTTTTTTCGCCCTGGCTGCAATCGCCGCGCCGGCCGCTGCCGCGCCGCCGGCCTTTGCTATAGTTGCAACGGCGACGACTGCGACGTCAGGCAGAATTACGATACGAGGACGGACGATGGAGTTGAGTGGCAGTGGAGCGCTTGGATTATGCTGCGCACCGTGTTATTATGTCGTTGCTGTTTTATTTTGTGTTTGTGCGCGCGCGCGCCCCATCCAGCCCCACGGTGGCATCGAGCTTCAAATGGTGCAACATAGGTGGCAGACGGGGCGGTGGAGATCGGTTGCACATCAGAGTATAGGTACAGGGAGAGTGCATTGCATTTATGTAAAGAAAATTGTGATGGCTGTGATTGTGATGTACTGCACTGTGGAACAACAGTTTCAAGGTTGCCATACACTTTTTTAATAACATACTCACCTAATTTTTATTTGAAAATTACCGATTTAAGGGATGCGATATGTAAAATATTCTACATTCGTTTAGTGAGACTAAAGCAAGTATATATATTTGATAGTACGTCAGAAATTGGGATAAATGGTATAAGCTGACTGTGCATTCCTAGAAATGCGAGTATTACGGTTTAAGGGGAGGAATGTAACCGGTTTCACTTAACAAAAAAATAGTGAAAGATATTTAAGGCTGATGCGGTTTCCATGGAAACAAATCCTGAGAATTTCTCTTTTACCAAAGGTCACTCCTTTCACATCTCTAGGATCTTGAATTAAATAAACTAGCTATTCTTATGACTTAATATATGCAGACGCAGAGGTAGTTGTACTAATTGGTTTTGTGTGAGTAAATATATTTATAACTGTGTCGGTTTGGCTGTGTTTGTGCAATGGTGCGTTCATGTCCACGTCAAGCAAGGATCTCAGGAAATTAAGATTTACCTCACACTTATAGAACGTAGCCTTTTTTGTGTAATTTCCAAAGAGAAACAATTTTTTTTCAGGACATTCAGAAAACGTACAACTATTTTTTTTTCGAATTTTTGTAAAAAACACCTGTGATGTCCAAATTTATGGCAATAAAACTGCGTTTCAGGATTTTTTTTTTTTTTGTAATCAGCGCACACTAAAGGGATTTTGACTACCCTTAAAATATTTTAACACAGTGCGAGCGTTAGGAAAATAGGGAAGGATTTAATAGGAGATACCGATGCACATTGGTTTTGGATTTCTGAATATCAAAATGGGAGTTAAAAATAGAGCCAGGCAGAGCATTCCACATTTTTGTAGTGCGGCTAAAGAATGAATCTCTATACTTGACGGTAAGTCCGAAATTGGGCTCAATGGTAAAACTGATGAGCATTCGTAAAAGCGCGAGTATTACGGTTGAATTGTTTTAGTGAAGGAATGCAGCTGGCTATTTCACTAGAACACTGTTTGTGGAAGTAGCGATAAAATAGAGAGAGACATGAAACATTACGGCGGTGTTCCAGAGTTGTAATTGTTTCTGTTATACTTATATCACCTATCATTTTTAAAGCTCTTTTTTGAATTCTATCCAAGAGATTTTGGTTTAAAATTCACATAAATGGAAGCAGAATATTTGCGATTTTTCCAAAAAAAATTATTATTTTTTTGTTAAAAGTCTTCAAACTGGTAGCTCAAATTACACAGTTTATTTTCACTACATTTTTTTTTTTAATTTTATCGAAAACGACTCCAAAGATTTTCATTAAATTTCGTATCGGCTATGACCAGTTTTTTATAAGAAAACTACGTTTCAAGATTTTGGCTTAACGTTTAACAGAAATATAGAAACTGAAATTTTGTGAAGTATATACTTATGAATAAAAAAGGGGACATAAGCTTCTCGAAATTTGGAAATCTGTGTTTAGTGGGTTTATGGTATATCTAAGCTCAAATGAGCGACAATTTAAGTTCTAACTCAAAACCGAAAAAATAAGCCTCCACAGGCCAGAGATAAGTTTTTATTATAATTGAAGTTCCTATTACAATTTCAATCGAGGTCAACCGGGGTTGAATGCAACAAGTGTGCCTGGACACTCAAATCTATTTTCAATCAACAATTAAAAAAAAAACTCAAGCTCGGGTATTAAGCTCAATAAGTACCAGCGACTGACATACTCCGGTAAGAAAGTTATCAACTTTGCACTTAAGAATAAATTAACAGGCAGAAAACACCGATTAATGTATGTTTATTAACACAACCACCACGGTAACCCTAAACACTAGATATCCCCCAATGATATATCGTTGATGCTTCACTTCAATGGACGCGTGTAATTAATTTGCCAACTGTGGCAGCATTTAGTTCAAGCTCCTCATTTTGTCGCTCTTCACTCCTGCGATTGCTATGCGAATTGCAAATGCGAATGCGAATGCGACCCATGCATAAGCCGTGCTTGCCTATGCTTATGCTCACCTCTCTGCGTCTTTTATTCGCCCCAACTCTTCTTCTCCACTCCCAAGTAACAATCCCAACTCCACCACACCATCATCGGCATCGATCGCATCGCATCGTTGCCACTTTGTATACACACAATATTGCTCGCTTTAAAGTGGCATGACCTGGACTGACCTCGATATTTCCATGTTGTATAAATTTTATTCGTTGGATATAAAAACAAAATTTGCTCTCTCTCTCTCTCTGTGGCTCTCTCCGAATCATTTTGTCGTCCTGTATTTTGTTGTTGTCGTTATTGTGTTATTTGTGCTGTTTTACTTACCAAAACAAAAAAAAAATAATACAATTTATTTCCACACATTCGCAAAACGTTCGCAATTAGACAATCGTTATAATTCCGACCCCCCATCTCAGCCTCCCGCCCGCCGCCACTGGTGTTGCTGTTGTTTGTTGCCGTTTGCCTTTTATTTCTTCACATTCTTCATCATCATCATCAGCATATTATGAACTGAGTTCAAGTTGCCTTTGGCTGAAGCTTGAACACGCTCTACCGTCTACCCCTCGAGGTTCGTGGTTTGTGGAGGAGAGACCTCATAAAGCAATGAGGATGACGATGATGATAATGATGATGAGAAAAGTTAAAAGATACATCGATGCATTGAATTAAAATGGCAATCTGGTGGATTGCTGGCTTTTTATTTGTGTGTTTTTGTTTTTTTGAGGAAATCTTTTGTTAAAGCATAAATGGACTTTAAAAAATAAAAGAGAGTCAAACTCTCACACACATACCTACAAATACTTTCTTGCCTTCGGATGTGTGTGTGTTTCTGTGTGTATCTGAACAGATTTAAATATTGGATTCTCGTTTGAATGAATCTCTCTGGCTCTGGATACACTGACTGATGGATGCACGCGACCTGCATAAGCAAAATGCACTTCCGCTGTGTCTTTTGAGTTTCAATTTTTTTAACGCGCACAGTTCAGGTATTCACTATTAAGAGTGTGAGTGTTTGTGTTGTTGTTATATTTCAATTACACACGTACGTGATGGGCTTGATATTATTGCTTTTTTGTATCTTGATGCATCTACATATGGCAAAGTGGCAGGTGTCAAAATATTTATAATTTTTGTGTTTTTTTTTTTTTACTTTTTAATTCTTTTAGGAAGCCCCAATGGCGGCACACACGATGACAGCAGTTAAAGGATTTTTTTAATTGAATTCAAAACTTATTGACAAGTCATTTTGAGTTTATCTGCGATGGCAGTTGTTTGATGGATGGGATTTGAATGGGAGTATTATATAAGATAGTTAAATTGATACCCTTGGGATGTGGGGGAAGAAAAAGAGACAAGTGGTCATTATTGGATGGATAAAGTTCGGAGAATGGAGAGGCATTTTGGAGATACCTAACTTGAAATGCATGCTGCAGTAGTTTTAACATTTTTTCTTAGCACTCGGTTTTCCTTTAGGCACAAAGAAGCTGCTATGATGTTTCATTGCATTCGGTTTTTAGATCTTTTAAAAATAATATATTAAATACAAAAAAATTAAGAGGAGTATCAAAAAGAATTTATTATTAAAAAGGATAGGTAAATACTTAGTTATTTATTTGAGGTTGCACGTTGGGCGCCAGTTACGATATAATTATTTTTAAATTCATAAAGTTAATTTTCTCGTTGAATTAAAGATCGAAACATTGCTTACACAATCTTTCTCGTCATGTTCATTCAAATTTGTTTGCTTACTTCATGCGTTAAGCTGGACACCAATTAATTAGCTGGATTACACCCAATATTATAGTCACTTTTAAATTCCAGTGTATCTTATACTGGGGTTTATTCAATTGTATTTAGATATGATAAACCCAGGTCTAAGATAAACTGGAGTTTAAAAGTGACTATGAATATGCAGCTATGTCTTCAGTAAATAGCATTTTCAAGAAGAATAATGGCTATATTCAATTTTTATAATTGAAATAAAACCCCCCTCAATACAATAACCACCACTATGCATGCATTGAAGCCTATATTAATTGTCTGCAATAAGAACGCCTTCAGTTCTCTTGCCTATCAAAAATCGATTTCTCTTGCAGTTTGAAATCTCACTCAGCACAAACTTTTAATTTCTGACAAGTCAAGATAACAGTTCACTTCAAATTGAAAACTGTTTTTTTATGTCAGTTCCGTGTTTTAAATTCATTCACAAAACTGAAGTCAAGTAAACTGAGTGTTAACGAATAATGCGACCTTAATATTAACTGTGTCGAATATAGTTTGACCCAAAAAGCTTGAGTAAAAAATCAATGGGAATATGAATTTTATAAGCTTAAGACAGTTGATACATTAAATTATTGGCGCCCAACGTGGGGCCTTAAATACCTATAAATAACAATCATTTTTTTAAAAAAATAACCTTTGAACTCAATTTATTATTTCAATGTATTGAATTCAAAGGAAACATAAATACATGACTTACAAGCTTTAAAAGATCCCTTTCATTATTGGCGCCCAACGTGGAACCCTTAATTCATTCACTTACGATTTTTATTAATAATGCTTACTGAATGCAACTCATTATTTCAATAGGTATGTAGAAATATATCATTGTTTTTATCTAAAATCCAACAGAACATCAGCATTGCAAGTTTTAAAAATATGCATTTCACACCAAACGTCAAGTGTCACATGTCAACTTAATTATCCCTTTCAATAATCGTAGTAGTTTTTTTTGTTATTCACCAGCTTAAACTCAACCAATTGCTTTGCAAGTTCTTAAATACACATAGGAATATGTACATTTCACAATTGGCGCCCAACGTGAAACCTTCAACTAAATAACCTTTAATCGATTTTATATATTTTCTTCTAAAATATCAAAAGCTTATATTTTTATAAAGTGTTCTACAATTTTGCTTTTGGAAAATCTTTAAGAAAAAAAATAAACAAAACAAATTACAGATTCTTGGTCTCCATTTGCTATAGGTATAGAATAAGAAATAATTTCCATTTAAAACTCATTTTCTAAAAATACCAAAACAGCCAAAAATATCCGAAACAAATTAAAAAAAAACAACTAAAGAAAATAAAAACCCCTTGTACAAAAAACATCTGAAGTATATTTGTCTTATTTCAAAATATTTCCAAACCCATAGATACAATCGCGATACTGATCGCGGTGTATATAGTGTTTTTTTTTTTTTTTTTTTGTGGCATCATATCATCACTCTCCGTCACGCTGCCGCACTGATATGATTCTGGATGCGGGGTGTATATACGATTCGAGCCTTTTTTCCGAATGTGCCGCAGCAGTATCAAAAATTACAAGTGTTCCATCTACGAATCCGAACTCATAGTTCATTGTTCAATGTTTCAATCAAATCAGATGCATATATTTATATATTTGTATGTACGTATTTATAACTATGCTGCACGATGGATGGATCGAAAACCAAGATCGGAATTCCGACCGAATTCGACCCGTGCGTCGACTGACTGACGACACGACAAGGATCGAACACAATGACTATGACGACGACAACAACGACGACGAAGACGAAGACGCACGCACGATGGGAAGAAGAAAAGCGGGAAAAATTGTTTTCCACAAAATTTTTCATTTGACTATAAAATATGTAAATGCTGCTATTATTGGGACGCCATATACCTACGTGGCAATCTGTGGTATTTTTAGATGCATGCATTTGAAGGGGCAGGCGCGATCGGTCTAAAATATGCCACAACAACAAGAACAAAAACAAAAACAACAACAATGAACAATTCTGATTTACTCATCCAAATAGATGGAGATGGAAACTCGCAACATTGGGATGTGAACAGGCGAAATAAATTCTCCGGCCAATGAGTCAATAATTTATATTTAAATTTGTATTTTTATAAAAAAAAAAAAAATAATACAAAATAGAAAGAAATGTATCTTGAATCTGTATATGTGATGATGCTGCTGCAGCTGGCAGTTTTGGGGTGATTTGATAGATTTCCTATGAAGTCCATAAGTTATTCGGAAAAACTCTGCTTATTCTCGATAATATTGAAGAAAGTTTAAATAAATTAATCAGTGGCAGTGTCTGGGACTGAATGATCATTTTTACCATAATACTTAAGCTTCTGACTGATCCTAATAATAAAGTTGTGCATCTGCTTCTGACTTTTGTGGCATGGAATGTGCAATGTGCACTCATATTCTCTTAGTCTTTTAGTCAGACCCACCATCATCATGATCGTCGGGGGGAATTTAAAGTGGACTTGGAGTGCACTCTCCAGTACAGTGATCCACTCCGTCCGTCCGTCCGTCCGTTGCGTGGTCCATCGTCCATCGCCCATCGTGCATCTTATACATATCGTCTGTCCTGTCCATTCTCTGTGTCTGTCTGGGATCTGGGAGTCTTGATGTAACAAATTACAAAACCAAGGAGATAACTTGTCCGAGCGGCATCCGATTTAAATCTCTGCGCGGCTGTAAGAACACTCCGCAGGGTAAAATCAATTAATGGAATCTTTTTTTTTTTGTTATTTTTTTTTTTTTTTGATTCGTTCGTTGTTTTATTTTAATTTTAACCGTTGTCGCCACCGCTGCTGTTGTGATGTTTCTTTGGTTCTTTATTGAGATACTTTTGCAATACCACTTCGACTTCGTCGCGTCGGACACACTTAATGGAATAAAATTCCTCCAGAGTTCATTGCTGGTCTTTTGTATCAATGTTAACTAGTATAGAAACTTGAATCAGTAGGTATATAGAAGTTCATGTTTCTTTTTATATTATTGTTGTTGATGTCCGGTTGCTATTGTTAATGGTGGATTCTTTCTTTTACTATGGATTGATTGTTCTTTGATTTTGCTATATATATAAAACAATGAGATACTGAATAACAATTTTGGTCACGCGGAAACTCGACTTCCGTGTAAAATCAGATTTAAGTTAATCAATACTTAATTTAGTTAGTCCCAAATAGAAACCAAGCTAGAAGAGTTTATCTTGAAGCCTATTATACTCACCTTTCAAATTTTGTGAAATGAACGCATTCCACAATCTCCTAATGGCCCCATTTTAAATTTTTGAGTAGATATGCGATGAGAAGGAAAAAAGCTGATGCAGAGTAGATGTTCATTATTGACAATCAAAAAGCTTTAGTTCAAGCAAGAAGTACTTTTCGTTAAAAACCAATCTTATAGAAAAGATGGAGCCTATAGATCGTCGGCTCTTAGACGATCTCCGGTAAAAATGGCAATAAAATAGGCTATGAGGTTTGAAAAGGACGTTCACACAAGAGAATCGGATATTATTCTAAATGAGGAGACTATAGAGCTGCCTAGTCAAATAACCCATGTCAAGATCTCAGCAATCTAAGTACCATGAACTTGAACATGATCAGCACAATTTCTCAGTTTTGCTGTCATAATATTGAGGAAAATAAATTTCCATTCAAAATTTAGATATTTAAATGGTAAAAAAGGGTAAAAATAAAAAATTATATTCTTTTTTAAAAGTTCTTTTTGTATTTGAAATGTAGATGCCTCTATTATTTGAGAATGTAAAGGGTGATTTTTCTTAGAGGTATAGAACTTTAATTGGAATAAAATAAAGATGATTTTTTTAAATTGACATAAAATTTACTTTATTCGATAGATAATCTTATGGCATTATAATTTAAATATGATTTCTGGCATATGACCGCCACGGCTGGCTCGGACGTAGTCTAATCTGGAGGTCCAATTTTCGATGACTTTTTCCAACATTTGTGGCCGTATATCGGCAATAACGCGGCGAATATTGTCCTCAAGTGGTCAATTTTTTCGGGCTTGTTGGCGTAGACTAGCGACTTCACATATCTTCACAGAAAATAGTCAAGCGGCGTTAAATCGCACGATCTTGGAGGCCAATTCACGGGTCCGTAACGTGAAACTATGCGGTTACCAAACGTTTCCTCCAATAAATCAATTGTGGCACAAGCTGTGTGACATGTTGCGCCGTCTTGTTGAAACCACAGCTCCTGCAAATCATGGTTGTTCAATTGATGAACAAAAAAGGTCAGTAATCATGGCTCAATATCGGCCACCATTGACTGGTTCTGGCCTGGCCAGCATCGTTTTTAAAGAAGTACGGACCAATTATTCCACCAAACCATAAAGCACACCAAACAGTCAGTTTTTGTGGGTGTAACGGTGCCTCAACATACACTTGAGGATTATCATCACTCCAAATACGGCAGTTTTGTTTATTGACGTATCCATTCAGCCAAAAGGGAGCTTCATCGCTGAAGAAAATTCGCTTATGAAAATTGGGATCAACGGCAATCTTGTTTTGTTCCCATTTGTGCACAATTTGGAAGCGTTGTTCAGGCGTCAGTCTGTTCATGTTGAAATGTCAAACCAAACTAAAAATAAATTACTTGACAGCTGACAAAATGGCCGCCAGTTAAAATAGTGTTGCCAACTTAAAGTTCTATACCTCTAAAAAAAAAAAAACCCGTTACTTATTTGTAGGTTTATTTAAGGTGGAAACGACGGGATATATTTTTAAATATTTCATTTAACGGATGGTTCTTGGGGGTAAAATGTATGCAAGTTATCTCGGTCTCCATAGTGACCATTCTATTTAAATCTAAAATAATATCTTGTTATGTAATTGACACGTAATGAGACACGTTCACTGAAATTGAAATGGTTTCCATTTATTTTTGTTATTTAGTACCAAATTATGTGTTTATGATTGTAAATTTTCTCCGATTTACCGAAGTCGACGGTGGAAGTAAAACTCACCATGAATCTATGAATCTGTGGCCCACTCGTTATGCATACAAACATTTTGCGTACTTGAAAAAAGTACAATTCTATCGCCTTTTGCAGCAGTCGGTTCAGCCTATTTCGGGAGCTCTTTTCAAACAAATCAATATCGGGAGTTATTTTTACTCTCGGTAACAAAAATGAATAAAAACTGACTAAAAATCAACAACATTAATTTTTTGCAATTGTAAAGATTATGGAACATTAGAGCCATTTGAGATTGATGCTGATAGAGCATATTTTTTTTTGTTAATATCGAGTGAATTAAAAATGTCTGCTATATCTGTGGGCAAGAAGTATTAGAACTGTCAAAACATCAATATGTCAAATGATTTAGCAGTTGCGATGATCCTTGTTCAAAGATGATCAGTTTTGAATAAGGAAATCACTCTAGACATACCAATTATTACAGTTTTGGTTTATAAAAGTACTATTTATGCGGCCCCGCAGGGCCAGATCCCTCCGCCTGTGGGCATACTTCGCAGGCACCCAGAGTTTTATTTTCAAGTCGCGCTAAGCGCGTTAACGCACGCCCACTTTTAATGCCGAAAAACTGTTATAAATTGGCATGTCTCTAGTCTCGTCCCTTGAATAAACTGGCCCTAAATCCTTTTAAAAGGAAGTGGGTGCTTTATAGCAAAATCCAAATTCTGCAGATTATCGTTAATACCTACACTGGACCAAATGGGTTTTAACCAACTAATGAAACAACTACGTCATCTCAACTTGAAACATAAATTCCCAAATTATAAAATTATCATTCACTCTTTTAAAAAAAATTTAAACATAAACATTTGTTTCTTTGAAAATCTTCTAGTTTTCTTGTTTTCCGGTCCTCTTTTTGCATTTCCCCCATTTAGAATTAGGAATCGTTTAAAATATTCAAAGAATGTCTTCAAAAAAAAAAAAAAAAAAAAAAAAAAAAAATACTACTTAAACGACAGATTCCCCTCTTCCAATTCCCATACACTATTCTTGACTTCATAACTTAGAGTCTTATATTCATTTTGTTGAGCTTCTCACAAAAAAAAAAAAAAAAAAAAAAAAAATATTCAAAGTCACACTTGAAATGTATGGCATCAGCAACATATCAAAACCAACAACAAGTTGCCATACATTTTATTATGATACCATGCAACACAACTTGCACCCATCATTTCGTTTAGAAAAAAAAAATAAAAAAAAGTAATAAAGAATTTAAAAAAACAAAAAAGAAAAACATCGTCGAACTATGATACGTGGTAATAAAATTTATTGTTGGAATCCCATGTTGGTGGTTCCTCTTATTAAAAGACCAACAGCAACAACAACAACAAAATAAAACACCTCACTTTTATAGGTTGATATCATAGGCAAGATGCTAGAGAGGTCTTACCATTGAAGCTTCAGCTCAGCATACCTACATAGATGGGGACTCGCGATAAAGGTAGAACGTATACAAGGAACAAACTAGAGGACCTAAACCTCTAGTAGAGCCTCGAAAAATCAAATGAATGAGATATATCTGGGATGCATTCGCATATAGAACCCCCCAAAGGCAAGAAATCGAACCGAGGCCCCCAAGAATGTGAACATTCATATAGGTATATGGGGAAGAAGAAGAAGAATAAGCAGTGCAGTTTTCAGCTGATGATGGTGGAGCTGAGCTATCCAGAGTTGCTGTAAGTATCTAAAACAGCACCAGCACTAGCACCAGCACCACACACAGGACGACATATACCAACAAAAGGTCAATCACTTTTGTACTCCAGAGGCGATGCTGTGCGGTGTGGTATGGTGAGAGAGGTGGTGCGATGCGCGGTTTGTGTGTCTCATTCTATCTGTGTATCTAGTATTCAATTCGTATATCCAGAACTACTTAACGAAATGATTACTGCTGCGCTGGAAATTTTCTATGCACATCCAGATACAGATACGAGTTGAGAGAAAAGACTAAATCCCAACAACACCAACACCAACTATATATGACGACGACGACGGATAGAGATGATGATGATGGGGCGATGCCTGATGGTGGAAGTGAATATCCAACGACGACTATTCGACGACGACGACGATGAGGCTGAGATGAAGACAAAGAAGCAACCAGCAACCAGCAACCGGGAACTTTGGGATAACAGCTAGGAACAAATATCCAACATACATACATATCTAGGTATATGTAGCACTTTTAAGCAGATAGGCATAAATAGAGAGTTGATTCTCTGATGGTGGAATGAAGAAAATTGAGGGCAAAATCGGTTGGGGGAAGGGTAGGTTAGGTATAGGAGTCAAAATGAGAACTGGCTTAAGCGAAGTGCAGCAATATATGTATAATGTAACAAAAGCTAAGCCGTAATAAATTGAACTTTACATAGAATATGGGTGAAGGAAACCCATGGAACTTGTTTGAATTGAGCTTTTCAATGAATTCATCCATTTACGACGAAAATTTCAATCGAAAATCCTCCAACACGGCTTAAAACGGGTGATTTTTAAGCTGGTTTGGTTTTGGCAACACTGGTTTTGACAGCTGACGTGTGTTTAGTACCTTGTGTCACTGTCAAACAGCTTCAGTTTGGTTTGCAATTTAACCATGGATCGTCTTACAAATGAACAACGCTTGCAAATTATTGAATTTTACTATCAAAATTCGTGCTCGGTTCGAAGTGTTCATCGCGCGCTGCTTGTGTTCAGCGATGAGGCTCATTTTTGGTTGAATGGGTACGTAAATAAGCAAAATTGCCGCATTTGGAGTGAAGATCAGCCAGAAGCATTGCAACAGCTACCAATGCATCCCGAAAAAGCCACTGTTTGGTGCGGTTTATGGGCCGGCGGCATTATTGGGCCATATTTCTTCAAAGATGATGCGAATCGCAGCGTTACTGTCAATGGTGAACGCTACCGAGCGATGATAACAAACTTTTTTTTGCCCGAAATGGAAGTTCTTGACTTGCATGAAATGTGGTTTCAACAAGACGGTGCCACATGCCACACAGCACGCGAAACAATGGCGCAATTGCGAGGCGAGTTTGGTGAACAGTTAATTCCACGTTTCGGGCCGGTCAATTGGCCGCCTAGATCGTGCGATTTGACACCATTAGATTATTTTTTGTGGGGGTATGTCAAGGCTAATGTCTATAGGAACAAGCCCGCTTCGATTGACGCACTGGAAGCCAACATCCATGCATTCATTCGTGAGATACCGGCCGATATGTGTGAAAGAGTATGCCAAAATTGGACTCAGCGGATGGGCTACCTGAGACGCAGCCGCGGTCAACATTTGCATGAAATTATCTTTAAACATTAAATTGCAAGGTTCAAACTATCGATTCAAATAAATATTTCATTCATTTTTTCGAATTTTTTGTGTTTTTTTTTTTAAAAAAGTTCTAAACCTCTTAAAAAATCACTATGCTCCCCGCCCTACACCTGATGAAAACTCGATAATTCTCGATATATGTTTTAGTAGGTTTTTCTTGATCCACTAAAGTTATTTAGAAAAAGACAAACGCTATTGAGGAGATAAAAATAATCAAATCTTATTTCAGCCAACGATTTGGAAACACCCTGTACAGCGGTTTTTTTTAATATTCATTATTTTAAAACCTTGAAAATTTCCTTTGAAAAAAAAAACTGAAACGATATCTTTATGCGTTCAAAAGTTATGATCTTTGCAACGATAAAAATAATTTTGGGTCGCCAATCTTAAACATGCCAACTGTTCATTTGATACGAATATGCTTCAAATTTGAAAAGGAGAATTTTTAAACAATTCCTATAGATAGTCAAGTCCATTGTTCGGACTTCAGAAATCGCATTTCGAAGCAGATTGAAATAAAAATCGCAGTGAAACTAAAATTTTCGAAGTTGACCTTTAATTTCATATTAAAGGCTACTACATTCAACACTTTTCGCAAAAGAGTAGCAAAAAGTGGAAAAATGAAAGTCAAAAACATGCTCTAGATATGCCTGTTTTCGAACAAATTGTGCTTAATCTGTCAAATCAATCTGAAATGACAGATCAAAAACCCTTTTACACACACAGGCATCTCTTAAGATTGTTTTTGTTCTTCACATTTCCACTTTCGAGCAAAAAGAATCGAAATCGAAAATAGAAGTAGATTGTTAGCAAAGCGCAGTGATGCAGTAGATTTGATTATGTATGAAAAAGTGAAGTAAACCTACTGCTTTCGCAGTAAAGTCCGAACGCTGGTCCGCAGTCATTTGGCAGTTTAACCTGGAAAGTTTGGGAGGAGTTTTGAAAATAAGTTTTGTATCTTTGCCGCTCACGCCGGCCGTTAGGGCGGCCAAAATCCATTTTTCGCCAATATCTTCTTTCTGATGCCTTATTTAACAATGAAAACAGTTAATAGGTAAGTTGAAGCTGAGAAAAATTCTAACATTTTATGTCTTATTCTTTTTTTTCGAATGATAAACATTTTTAGAAATTGAGCGTAGTGCAGCGGAGCGCAGTGGTTCGTTTGTTTTTTGGAGAATCTGAGAGGCGGTCCTAGTTGATAAAATCTGAACCACTCCACCAAATTTGATGATTTGATTTACAGTAATTATAAGAGATGCCTTAATAAGGCCTCTATGCAACAAATTTCCTCTTTACAAATAACCTTAAATGTTACATTTCCCCACACAATTAATGATCCGGAATCCAGGCAATTAATTGAGTGCGAAAAAAGAGCGGAGACCTCTCCAAATAATCTGCTACAATTATCAATTTCGCTCATCGAACAGAGTACTGCAAAACGAAAAGGAGAACGAAATTTTTCGTTTATGATTTCGTTGTGTCAATTTTGTATGGGATTTTTCGTTTCGCATCAGCAGCTTTAAGATGAAATACGGACGCACATACATGTGCAGACGAACAGACCTATGGAAGATATGCCAAAACCTATACTTTTCGGACTTCTCGATTATAATAGTGTTAGTTTTGATTTCAAACTCGCCATTTTTTTTAAACGAAACAGAAATTATGGTTTTACTTCTAATCCTTTACTATTTATGTGATTATACAGGGTGATTCGCATACGGTGTGACAAAAAGCTAGGGCGTGTAGGTTGAGTTGAGACAAGAAAAAAATCGTATTTCATTGAATATTAAAAACAAAAATATTAAAAAAAAATACGTATAATTTTGAACAAATTTTTTTCAATTTTTTTTTCGAAATTTTGAAAATTAATTTTTATAAAACTATTCTCCAAACAACTCTATTCAAAGACACAATAAAAGAAGAATGTGTAACTGTTGTTTTTTAATTTTTTTTTCTGTTTTAATAATTTTTTTAGGAAATTTCCCCTCCTGGCTACACTTGGGGCAATAGACCCCCTTCTCCCATACAATTTTATTCTTGTCTCAACCTAACCTACACGCTCTAGCTTTTTGTCACACCGTATGCGAATCAACCTGTATATTTTAATAAAACAATAGGCTATCTTCAATGTTAAGCTATTTTATTGTGATCGGTTGGTAATTTACGATTTAATTTTAATTTTATGCAATTTAAAAATTACGAACCTATTTAATCATGATGACAGAGTTTTTTTTGTAATTTGAAATTCATTGACGCCAAGTGTTAACTCATCTGGAAAACCATCAACTTATACAAATTTATATGATGATCAAAAACACTTTTTTTTTTAAATATATGTATGTATGTATGAATGTACCTACATACCCACCTACTGCTTTCAAAAATTGTAACATTCTTTTCGATGCGCATTGTTTGACTTTTCAGTTTGTTTCCAATTCGTCTCCCCCATCTGGGAGATTCCATCATTTTATATAGGTTCTATTGTTTGCCTTCATATAGTTACACAATGAAAGTCTAGTTTAGGCGATGAGAGAAGGTAAAACAACCACACAATAACAATAACAATAATAACAAACATAAGTAAAAAAAAAATCAAACGAAAAAATTATTCTTTTGTCATTCAAAAAAAAAAAAATATAAAAATACAAATACAAATACAAATAGAAAAAAAAATATGTAATCAAAATGAGAAGAAAACTCAAAGAAAAGCGAACACACATCGCGCATTGCGCGCTTCCTCTTATTCTTTACCATCATTTACCATCATCACGGTTGCCACTCCAAGAAAACCATAATTTGTTAAGCAAAATGTTCCAAGCTTAGGAAACACTTTAGAACTTTTGAAGTTCCCTACATAATAAGCAGTATATTGTATGTAGTTAGTCAGAATCCTATGTGTATTTTATATTTAATTTGAATTTAATAGAATTTTCATTTTGGAATTATAAAAATACCTTACAGAAAATTTAAATCCAAGTTTTGTATAATTGCAGGGTTTCCCCCATCTTCATTTTAAGAGTGAATTAGTTTATGGTTATTTTCTAATAGAGGGAAGTTAGCGAAATAATTTATTTTTCGGCCATCTTGAACTAAAAAGTTAGTTAGTTTTTCGTGAACAACGACCGTGCTTTTGATTTTTAAATTAAAAATAAGGAGTCTTAAATAATAACATATTATAAAAAAAAGGAATTGACATTTATTTGCTCTATTACAAACTTTAAAATCGTTTTTTACTAGTAAAATAGGGAAAATTTGAAGAAATGTTATAGGTACAAAGTTTGTCAATCATTTTCATTCGATAAAATGAAAACACTTTAACAATGAGAATTCACATTAAGTAGTTTTTAAAGAAATGATGTGTTGCCAGGCATCTTGATTTTTTTTTTTTTTTAGTATTAATTTATTTAGAAATAGAACTTAGTATTAAGATATGCATCTTCTTGAAAGATTGATGTCGAAAAATTTAAAGAAAACGGTTTTTTAAACTTTTTTTTTTCACAGCCTTATTGGTTTAAGCAAGCACACGGATAGTGAACTTTTCCGCTTGAAAACTTTTTTCACCCATACAATTTTTTTTGCTGTGAGATATCTTTCCAGTCTAACTAAAAGTACGGCAACACTTCTCCTACTCTTACTTGCACTGATTTATGAAAACTATGATTGTAGTAGTAAAGGGTTATAAGATGTATGCATGATTGCATGTGTGTGCTTAGAAACTAACCGCCTCTCAAACGCCATATTTGGTGAATACATTTGATCCGCTCGCTATCACATGTCACAACTCACAAACCATTCCACATTTATAAATATGAATTACATGTTAACAAATGTGTAAGTTCTATAACGTCGTTGGAGTTTTTGAAGTTTGTATAAATTATTACTTTTTGGGATTCAATATCAGCATAATTTTTTCATTATATTCGTCAGTTTAACCATTTTAAACAAAAGTAACAGACTTTTAATTTTTTTTTTATTAAATAAATATAAACTAAATGATAAAAAAAACCAAATCGAACAAAAAAATTTACTAAGTTTAAAAGATTTCTACCAGAGTGGCAACCTCGTCTTCACCACCATCCCACCATCAACAAATATGGTGTTCTAGATATTTTCCACCTCTTTGTCCACCAAACATATTTATAAAAAAAAATTATGTTTCATTCTTAAGAATTTTGTTGGAATATCGTCTATATTATTTTCTTTCAAATAAACTTTTGAGCTGAATTCACATGATAAGAAAGCTGAATTTCACAAAAAAACCTAAACTGTTTTATACATAGAATTAATTTAATAAGAAAATAGTTTTCATAAAATGATTTATAAAATAATTGAAGAAAAATAAAGTGTCCGCTAAAAACATTGGTGCAGTGCGAATAGAGTAGCAGAACTAAAAGTGAACTTTCGCAACGTCAAAACTTCCGAAACGCCAAAAACTGATAACCATTCGTAAAAACTAAAAACTGATATGTCACCTGTTTTCTCGTAACAAATAAGAAAGGGTGGCCGCGTTCAGATTTTGTGTTGTTGTAATCCCTTGTTAAATCACAGCTGATGATAAAACAGCTGTTGGCAAAAAAGAACTCTCAAGCTATCCTAAAAATTCTGGGATACTCACCTATCCTGCGAGAATTGTCGAGAACAGCTGACTAAAAACTGATTGGAGCAGCAAATTCAACCTATCCGGTTTTGGTCGTTCAGTGACTAGTGAATCCTGAACGTGACCGATGTGTCCAAAGAACGCGTTCTCTTTCACACGAGCATCCATAGACACAAAATAAAGTGAGTATCTGATTAGGGTAGGGATAGGGATAGGGATAAAGATGATCTGGCGTAATTTTGTTGGCGTTTTTTTTCATTTCGCAATTTATTGGCTTGTATTTTAATTATTTTGTGTTTAATTATGTTTGGAAATTTTCGTTTGCCTAATTCATATTTTGCTATTGTTTGCCATGACATCGCAATCTTTACTCGTATTTTACTATTCCGCATTTAATTATTTCGCATTATGTTATACTTCGCTCATTACAACTTCGGCTTTAATTATTTTGCATTTTATTAATTAGCCTATCAAATAATATTTAGCTTTTAAATTGATTTTCTTTTCGATAATTTGGATAACGCATGTTAATGAATTGTGGATGATAGACCTTCTGCGAAATGATCAGTTTGCTGGTTTAAATTTAATGACTGAAACAAAAATTCGCAAAACCATTATTGCGAGTCGATTAAAATTTATTTCGATAATAGCGGAGTAACATTTGCGAAACTAAACGGCCTCCGCTAATGTGATACCTTAAACGATTTGCAGCCTGCTGTCACTTCATTTTTGTGAGGCAAGTGCAGTGAAAAAGCGCTTTTCACTTCCGAAAGCAAAAGTTGACGAAAACTGGACAAAAATTAGCTGATTTAAATTATGCCTACACTCCAAGGAGTCCTTGTATTTGCTCAGTTTCAAACCAATACTTATATGGCATTCCGAATATTATAGTTCTGCCTTAAAATCTATGCCAAATACTGTTAACTTTAGAATACTCTTAATAAATACAAATTATGTATGCTTAAATTTCATAATAAATTTTATAAAGACTTTAAACAACCTTTAAACGTGATTTAGTTAATCGTTCTTTAAGTAACGTTGCTGAAACGTGAACATTAATTTCAAATAACGATAAATACTTTCACAAGCATCTACCAATTTTGCACTACCTAGCTGTTAAGGCGCAATTTGTCAGTGCAAGCTAATTCTTCTTTCGGGATTAAATCAAAGTTACTCCCTTAAACATGTTTCTCAGTCATTTAGATCCCTAGTTAAATCTGAGCTAACTCAACAAATTTGTTGAATTAACTTCGGATAAACTGAATATAGATATACATAAATACATATTGGACAAATGCTGCATTGGGAGTATCGAAAACTGTCAAAATTGTAGTGCGGTAAAAACGCAATTTCCATAGTGGTAGCACTCGTATTCCGATAGTTTTTTGACAGCTCAAAGTTAAAATTAATCTCCCACTGAAAAATCGCTTCATGAGTTATGTGCATCAGGAATAACTAACTCGGATTTAACCCGGAGTTAACTCAGCACTAAAAAAAAATGACTCTCAGGCTTGTTTTAAAGTTAGTCCGCCTTTAAAATTTCTTTATAAATAACGATGCAACCATTGGAGCCTGAAGAAATTCCCCTCAACTGCAATGGTACACACAAGAGTCATAATAATCGCTAAGGGAAATCTAGAAAAGATCGAGAAGAAAGCACTCTAGGCCCATGTGACGACAACGAATCTGAATCATGATGGTAAATATTATTCGCAGCTTCATCATCCATCCACCACCGCTGCCGCTGCGCTGCGTCTTTGTATAGACATGAAGAAAAACACAAAGGTCGATAAAGAAGTAGGTACATAATATCTATGTATCATGTGGATGCTGGCTGCTGGCTGCTGCCGCTGCTGCTGCCCCAAGAATGAAATAATATGAAAGAGCTCCAACAGTTACTTTGATGTTGTGCGTTTCCAAAAAGCGCCCTCTCAATAAAAGTCTTCTTCATCATTGTCGAACAGCTAGAGCTGGATGGAGCTGCGGAGGAGCGGTATACCTACCTACCTAGACCTATATCTGGCTCTTTTGATATATATTTTTTTTTTTGTTGTTGTAGCTTTGCGTTGGATATCCGAATCCGAATCCGAATTTAAACTCTTCTTCATATTTGGATCATGAGTGATTCGTTTGGCAGAGATGTTGTTGTTGTTGTTTTCTGATATTTTTGTTGTCTTGTATTTAAAGTTCCTCCAATCTCCCTATGTCTGGGATTGTTTGGACTTTAATTGAATTTGTAGGGTTAACATCCTATTGTAGTCACAGAGCACATCGGGGCGTAGGTATATGTTGTATATAGTATCTATGTTGTTGGCGGCAAAAGTTTTCACGAGATACCGAGATAATTCTCATCGTGTAGAAAAATTATGGCTCATTAGATGGTCAGTGGCATTTTATAGAATCACAGACAGACGGACAGAAAAATTCAATGAAGAGACAGTTTTTTTTTTTTTTTTTTTTTTTTTTTTAATTTTGAGGGCGTGTGTGTGTGTATGAAGGGAGGGTGAGGGAGTGGTTCAGTTAATTTTATAAATTGGTTGCTGTCAAACGGGCTGGAAATTTGAATAAAGAATTCCGTATAAATATTCTTTGAACCTTTAAAAGTTCCTGATTCTTCTTATTAATATAAAGGAATGAGTTGTTCTTTGGTTTTTTTTCTTTTTCAATTTGGGAAGTGTGTATTTTGAGAGGAAGGGGTGACCACTTGAATTTGACCCCGATTAGGGATCAAGTGTATATTGATTGATTTGTTTTAATTGGTAGAGGTATAGAGTGATTTCTCAAACTTCAAATTTCTGTCTAGCAATCCGGGATCAGTGATGCTTTCACAGCTGTTGCCGATGCGATGCTGATCGGTTATCTGTTTTACGTTAAAAAGTACTTTATTGCCTTAAATTTAAATTAAAATGATGGAAGTAATATTGCCATTTTTTATGTCTATAGATTGGGCCAGTGTTAGAGTTCCACTTGGTTTTCGGGGTTGAAAACCTCCTCATTTGGCCGCCATTGTGGAAAAAGTGATGTACAATTTTTTTTCGCGATATCTTGAGAAACATAGTTCTCACAGAAAAAATGTTAAAACTTTTTTTGTGGATAATTAAATTAAATGCAACTTTAAATAAAATATTTTACCAAGTTATTGAAAATAAATGAATATTTTGAAGAAAAATAATATATAGGGCGATTCGCATAAGGTGTGACAAAAAGCTCGAGCGTGTAGGTGCGTTGAGACTAGAAGAAAATCGTATAGAAGCGGGAGTCTATTTTCCCCCGTTCAGCCAGGAAGGGCAATTTTTTCTAGCTCCGTTTTCGTATATTCCGTTGCATCGAAAGCGTTGCTTTTTAAAATCGTTCGATACATTGAGAGAAAGATAGAAACTAAAATCAAACAAATATGCTCGTTTAACGGCTTTGGTAAGTTTGGTTTAGTGAAAAATCACGATTGAAGAGGTGAAAAAGCCAGTTTCTTCTTAATATATGCATTTTTTTCTCAAAGTAGATTTTTTAAATATTGGTTTTCTTATCTTATTATCTTTTCTTTTGGTCAGTAATCAGAGTGAACATAGAGTGGATACCTACCTATAAATTGTTGAAATATTGACATGTTTAGATGGCGCTTAATTCGATTATACAGAAAAATATTCGTTTCCGAGTAGCCATAGATTTCTTGACTTTACAATGGTATGTGTTCTTAAATGCATCCCGGGTGAAAAAAAGTCGGCTGTATATACTTTTTTTCAGACATGCATATTATGTTAGGGCATTTCATTTCGAAATAAAAATTCAATTTCATACGAAACTTGGCATTGCTTGACAGATAATGGATTAACTTTATTTTGACGAATATTTCGTTACGAAAGTCACCAGAAAGCTCTAAATTTCCCTTTTTAAAAAAATTGAATCTCAACATTTTTGGATTTTTTGAAGTTTTTTAATCTATGGAAATCGAAGAGATCTTTCAATGAAATTTTACAGTTTATTACTCGACTGATAGGCAACAGACTGTATTTTGACGTCTGCAGAGTATTTTTCCATTCTTCAATAGAATTTGACAGTTGATGATCTGACAGATAGGGGACAGATTATATTTGATCGTATCGAGAATATTTCATTCCAAATGTCAACCTATTGCCCTGAAAATGCATTTTTCCGGAGCAAAAAATGAAATGATGATTTTTAATTCATCGTCATCGTTTCGGAATTACTGGCCTTGTTTTGAAAAGAAGAATCAATCCGTCGGAATTCAATTTGAACCAAAAGCGTTGACACATATGGAATTGATTGTTCACTGAACATTAACTATGCCACGTGTAAGCCAAATGCAAAAAGGTACCTTCGAACGCGCCCGAACACATTTCAAAACATAAAACGAATGTTGGTTTCATGTGAACATATACATTTTCATCAATTGGTGAGTGTAGAAGTGGTAATAAGACCTGTGATAAATTGAAAAGTTTATTGTTAGGTGCATAAAGTAAGTATTATGTTGCTACCTCTTTTGTTTCGTTATCCATCATATCAATTATTAAAGTTTGTTAATTTTATGATTGTCACTGATTATCGTTTGTGAAAGATAAGAAATTTATTTTGACATCTAATGTCATTAAATTTGGCACAATTACCAACTTTAAAATAACAAAAGAAAAGTAAACATAAAGTGAATATTAGCGTTTTAATCATAATTCATTACTGCGCTGTTATATATTTTCACCAAACCACGGCTAATATTGAATTATAGTTTTTTCTTGAATAAAGTAAAGGGTTTTTCAACAGGAACGCTACAAAAGTAGAGCAACAGGGACAGCAAACGACGCCATATTTCTTGCCGTTCTTTTGACATTTCTCTTCAGTAAGGTTTGCCATTTCATGATGGAAAGATATACGAGGCAACGACTTGTCGAAATTATTAAAATTTACTACCGAAATTCGGAGTCAGTGGCCTCAACGTTAAGAGCGGTACGTCCAATTTATGGTCGTCATAATCGTCCTAGCAGATCAACAATTGAGCGTCTAGTGGAAAAATTTGAATCCACAGGCACAGTACAAAATGTTCCCGTGCCACTGAGACAAAGTAATGCCCGTAGTGTCGAGAATATTGCTGCCGCTGAGGCTTCAGTTGCAGAAAGCCCAAATGTGTCTCTCACACGTCGTTCTCAAGCGTTGGGCATCTCTGTGACGTCGTTGTGGCGAATTTTGCGAAAAGAGATCTTGGCCTACATCTTTACAAAATTAAATTGGCGCAAGAACTGAAGCCGCTTGACCACCAGAAGCGTCGTATGTTCGTGAATTGGGCTGAGCAACAACTTGAAAATGATTCGGATTTTCATCAAAAAATCATATTCAGCGATGACGCTCATTTCTGGCTGAATGGCTTGGTCAATAAACAAAATATGCGGTAGTGGGCAGGCAGCTATCCACACGTACTCCATGAGTCATCATTGCATCCCGAAAAAATTACGGTTTGGTGTGGTTTATGGGCCTGCGGCGTCATTGCGCCGTACTTCTTCCGTGATGATCAAGACCTTTACGTTACTGTGAATGGGAATCGCTACCGTTCAATGATAACCGAATATTTTTGGCATCAATTGGATGATAAGGATTTGGAGGACATGTGTTTCCAACAGGACGACGCCACAAGCCACACAGCGAATGTCACAATCAATTTATTGGAAACCAAGTTTGGAGAACGTGTTATCCCACGAAATGGTCCAGTCGCTTGGCCGCCTCGGTCGTGCGATTTGACGCTGTTAGACTATTTCCTGTGGGGCTACGTCAAGTCTATGGTCTATGCCAACATTCGAACTTCGTACGAATATCGAACGTGAGATTGCAGCAGTATCGGCCGATTTATGCTTGAAAACCGTCGAAAATTGGGTGCAGCGTCTGGACTTCTGCAAGCGTGCCCGTGGTGGCCATGCAAAAGAAATCGAGTTCCATACATAATGGCATCACAGATTCACAGGAATACAGAATTTCATTGATATCCAAAACAGTCTTAAAAATAAAAAAATAAATAAATAAAATCAGCCATATCCCAAAATTATAGATTTGTAAGCCCTAAGCTTGTTTGGATCAGATTTTAAAGTCTCAGGGCCTGTTCCACAATGTCTGAGTAAGGTTCTGATTAGTGATCTGACACATATTTTCAACAAATTAAAAGAATGCATTTGTGGACTAATATCCCATTCATGTGGGCTTATAACTCTGAATCAAAATATATGTGTCAGATAACTAATCAAAAAATTACTTGGATATTGGAAAAGTCCTTATAGACGTAGTTAACATAAAACGTTCTATTGAGCGGAGCACTTTTTACCGCGGACTAGAGCTAGCTATATATTTATAAAAACTCCATTTGCGAGTAATTAGCTTATATCTCCCTACTAATATCATGTAATGAATTTAATTGTTAATAACTCACAAAGTTGTTGAAGTTAGTAGACTCTTCAGATGTGATTTACCTACGTGAGTAATACTTGCACGTGTAATTCTGCCCTTTTGCAACATTAGCCCGGCCTTAGGGAAAACAAAAAAATCCCCTTTATACCTACCTATACTCAAAAAAATCATTCAAAAAGTCCAAACGTAATCTACACACTTAAAACAAAAAACTTTATCAACTTAATAAATTGAGCAAACAAAAAAGTTTACATAAGCTCCATTACAAGAAAAAAACACACCTTTTTATGCCTGATTGATTTTAATCTCATCTTAAGGTAATCAGAAAATTTATTAACAATTTGTAATCCACGATTCTGAGCCTTATTCTGAGAGAGCGGCCGGTAACAACAGAGTAATCAACATTTTTAATCCGACAAGTGTGCTGCTGCTCGCACTCACATCATGCATTCCAAGTTGCACGCACACACACATCACATAGACCCTCACTCTGATTCATATACGATTTGTGTTGCATCTTCATCAGTTAGTTGATCTTTGGGTAAAGATCTGCTTCCTTCAGATAACACGGAGAGTGCATCACAGCATCATGCAAGCAACGTTGAACAACGACAGGGCATTTTCCTCTAATCAGGCATGAAAAATCAACCGCATCTGGATTGATCATAGATATTCTTCACCGATAGGGTCTCGTATACCTACTACGCTATACTCGACACGCATACTATCACACGTGCTACTTACCGCTGGTGTTGCCCCGGTATAACGTTGACGACATTTTCTCATTGAAGATCTCTAAACGAGCGATCGGCTTGTGCTGCTCGAGGGAAACATGGGAAACTACACGAATTTCAACACTTGAGGGAATGAGATCCTCGCTCTTTCTCAACTCCCATCCCTCCCCACGTTACGTCGATCTCCTCAGCGCCAGCATCACACTGATCTTGTGGCGCACATAGAATACCATTTAAGGTGCGTGCAACAGCATCAGCCAGCACTAGCACTAGCAGCTAGAAGCAGCGGTAGCCTAACCACATGGATGCTTATACATTTTCTCGTAAGCTAAATTTGGAATTTTCCAGACACTGAAATCGAACTTTTTTGCGTTCGATCGGGTTCGTCGATCGTCGGAATGAATTGAATCCATTAGCTGCTACTTTTTTCCCATTCCAATCGATATGGTGGAATGAATACACGAAAAAAAGAGTACTTTATACCTACTACGCCATTTTGAGGAAGTGATTGAGATTGAGTTCGACAGAGATTTTTACTTTCACTTCTGCCCCGAGGGAGCTGTCAATGTTGGGATATCTACGTCTTATGTGTAAAGAGCGATCCAACTTCAACAACAAAACTAACTACCTATGACATAATCCCCCCAGATGTGGAACGCAGCATCAACATCAACCGCAACAGCAACAAACCACTAGTCCAGTGGGTATTTCTGTTTTTTTTTTTTTTTTTTTTTGTCCGATGCCCAAATGTAATCACTTAACTGACGCGCTGCGGCAGCTGATAATTTGTGTGCGTTACGCTCACTCGACAATGATTTCGCGTGACGAAATCGACCGCGATATCATTTCGGCTTGAGGGACCTCAAGATTTGAGGTGACTATGGATGTAATTTTGCTATGGACTCTGATGGATTGTAGAATGTCTGATATTTTGTATATGTGTGTAGGTATTCGTATATGTAGTTGGCTGGTCTGGTCAAGTTTGGTTGTGGAGTTAACAAGGCGATTATCATCTTAGTAGAGGAACATTATGGGATTTTTTGATTTTGTTGAAGATAAGAATTTAATCGACAGGTGCTTTGTGCTAAAGAGGTAAACTGATGCAGTTGGCATAGTGACATTTTTGAAAGGCCTGTTTCCCACAAGTTTTCAACTTTCTGATTATACCTATTAATTTCAAATGGATATTTCTCGAAATGTCTCCAAAGATTAAGAACATAATTTACAATATTAAAGGTTTGATTATTGGATTGGCAACACTGTTCTTCTTAGTGACAGTAAATTTGACAGTTGACAAATGATTTATGCGCAGCATTATTTCCCTCTTAAACGTGGAGTGCTTACACCAGAACATCGCTAGTTGCTCAATAAAGGGGATATTAAAATTGCATTTTAAAGTTTAATGCCTTTTAAAAAATATGCACGACTTGATCGCACGAACTTGCTCTTGTTGTTAAATACTGTGTGCAACCCCACATTGAAGATGCATGATGTATATATTTAACGAGAAAATATTAAAAGATTCAAAAGTACTAAAAATTAATTTTTTGTTTGTTTATAAAAAACGCTTTTATTTAAATTTTTAAATGCATTATTGTTTAAACTATTGAGAAGCATCAGACTGCAAAATTATAACAAAATCGGTTGAACCATGGCAAAGATATACGCGAATAACCCAAAAAAAATAAGACCATTTTCTCAAAAAACGTGGAACACCTAATTCCTTTATGTGAATTTTTTGTGAGAAACGTAAAATGCAGTTTTCTTAGAATTAACTTGATTATTACAGGTACAAGGTTTAATTAAAATCGTTGGAGCCGTTTCCGAGAAAACCTGAAGAAACCAAAATATTTGTATGGCAGCTACCCGTTCTAGATGGGGTAAAACAAAAATTCGAATTTTTCCTCTAGGGAATCACATAAAAATGCTCTGTACCAAATTTAATGCAAATTGGTTCACCCCTTTAGGCTCTAGCTCAAATTACAGTGGCACAGACGGGCACAGACGCACGGACGCACAGACTTACGGAGGGCTTGACGAAACCAACTTTTTCGGACTTTTCGATTATCGTAGTGTTAGTTTTGATTATTACCTCGAATTTTTTTTTCACACGAAACCAATACTTGCCTTTTAGAGCAAGTAAAAAATAATTACCCTTCTATTTATGTTCTACTTTCTCGGCAACGACTCAACCAATTTAATATAAAAATGTTTGTCAGCATATCTTGATATTTAAAGCTAAAATATCCGGACCTGCTATAAATACTATATAAGCAAATTTAAATTTGAAATAAGGCATAATTTGACCCTGGATTTTCGAAATAAAATTATGGAAAGTTTCAAAAAAAAAAAGGGTTACCATGAGAAGACGAGACTTAGTAATACGAGACCCATACCATAATTGTTAATTGCGAAATGGAAAGGGCAAGTTTTGAATTCGTATAACAAAAATCGAACCAAAGATTTCAATCAAACATGGAATAAAATAGGGTTCCCAAAATTCTGTCGGCCTGTCTGTCTATATAGCTTAAACCGCACTAAAGCGATTTTCTAAAAAAAATTGTAACTTTAAGTTTTTCTGCCAGAAATAACAATACCTATATATCTGTCCCATACAACCGTTGTGAAAAAATTTTTTTATCTCGGAAACAGCTATATCGATTTTGATAAAAAACTAATTTGTGTTTGTGTCTGGTCATTTTGGTAGAAAAGAATTTTACCAAAACCTGTTACTGACGGTACCTGTCATCAGTCTCGTATCTAAGCGCATGAGGTCTTCGGGGCAAAAGAAAAAATGGGCTCCCTAAACAGTAACAGTCTTATTAATAAGAACACTATCCGCTCTTTAACACACGTGTTAACTGGCACAGGGACCGTAAACTTGTCCACTTTATAACTTTTTATGCCAATAAACATATTTTTGATGTATATTATCTTTCCAGTCTTTATAACTACAAGCACGGCAACACTTCCTCAAAAAGTGGAGACATTCCATAACATAAATGATGTTTTTTTTAGCCATGTGGTTTCCAAGAAGAAAGAAAACGCATATTATTTAATGTTATGGCAAAGAATTAAGCTTTATTATAAAGATAAAGGTTTGCCATTATGTTTTAAAAATGATTTTGGGCAAGTGGCCGCCACGGCTGGCTCGAATAAATTCCAGCCGAGAGGCCCATTTTTCGACCACTTTTTGCAGCAATTGGGGCCGTATGTCAGCAATAACGCGCCGAATATTCTCTTCCAAGGCGTCAATCATCTCGTACTTATAGCGACTTCACATAACCCCACAAAAAATAGTCCAGTGGTGTTAAATCACACAATCTTAAAGGCCACGCCACAGGCCCACGAGTCGAGATAATACGCTCACCAAAAGTTTCCTTCAATAAATTGATTGTTTCGTTGGCTGTATGGCATGTAGCGCCATCTTGTTGGAACCAAAGGTCGTCGAAATCAAGATCCTACAATTCAGGCACGAAAAAGTAATTAATCATGGCTCTATAGCGTTCCCCATTGACTGTAACATTATGGCCGGCACAATGTTTTTGAAGAAATATGGACCAATGATTCCCTCTAATGCACATAGAGCACACCAAACAGTGACTTTTTGACGATGTAACGGTGTCTCAACATACACTTGAGGATTATCATCACTCCAAATACGGCAGTTTTGTTTATTGACATATCCATTCAACCAAAAGTGAGCTTCATCGCTAAACAAAATTCGCTTATGAAAATTGGGTTCAACGGCAATCTTGTCTTGGGCCCATTTGTGCACAATTTGGAAGTCTTGTTCAGGCGTCAGTTTATTCCATTATGATATGGCAAACCAAACTGAGCATAACTCAAGTGACAGCTTTCAAAAAGACCAACTTCGAAAAAAGTATTACCAGATTGAAAACCACAGGTCTAAAAATAACACCCTTTATAATGTACCTAGAATTTGTTTTTAATAACTAATTTCGCTTTCAAATAAATGTTCTTCTTTTACTCCAAATTTAACACTTTCGATATAGGAATGGAACAGCTCCGAAATCCAACCGAAAATGACATTTGTTCGCTTTCGAAAAAAGTCAAATAAACCTAAATTTTATCGTCATTTTTTTCAAGCAGATATTGGCCTTGTCAAATAAGCAGTTGTGATGCCTGCACAAATTCTGTTTGATCAATGTCAGTCAATTTTCCTGCAAACGCATTTGACGTTTTGAAACATGCTCATATGATGCTAAATGCTATGCGGGCAACATTCACCGATACACAAACAAAAAAGACAATTTAATTTTTAATATATGGCTTTTCAATATTTTTTTTTTCGTCAACTCCATTTTGTTAGTGCAGAGTTGCTCCACAAATAATGTTATTGAACATGTTTGACTCTAGCAAACATCGTTTTCGAAAATAATACTTTAGTATTAAAATTTCGTTTTGGTTTTTCGAACAGCTGACTGCATTTAAGAACATATTGCAAATGACGTTTTCGAAAACGCCCTAACTCTTCAATTTGTCGACAGTGGTGGCCATAGAATTAGAAACAAGAATTTTGTAACAATAATAAATTGCATAACTTTTTTTTCGGAAATTTGTTGAGGTTCGTTAGTGGTTCTTTTGATAGACCATGACATATAGTACACTTTTGAATATTTTATAAAAAATAAAAGCGTGACACTAACAGTAGAAAATTAATAACATTTATTTAACCCAAATCACTCCTGGCCATACAATTAGAAACGCAAAGAAAAAATTGGTATTTCATAAAAAATGTTCGATGAAAAGTTAATATTTTGTAGGGAATCCCTTATTCTTTGTCACTGCAGCTAATCTTGCCTGCATACTTTCTACCAAGGCGCGGCATCTTGATGGGGGTATACTCTCCCAGATCTCTGTTATATTTTCAAAAAGTTCCTCAGAATTTTTTGGGTTCTTTGACTTTAGCCTTCTCTCCACGTCTGCCCACAAGTTCTCGATAGGATCTAAGTCTGGACTTTGGGCGGGCCAATCCAAAACATTAGTTTTTGTATCAGAAAACCACTGCTTAACAATCCGTGCTGTATGCTTTGGATCGTTATCGTGCTGGAAAACATAACTAATCGGCATGTGTGCAAATGAATAAGGCTCAATGACATTTTCCAAGATGCCTTTATAAATATGTTGGTCCATTCGGCCATTTATGCTTACTAATGGGCCAACTCCATGCCACGAGAACGCACCCCAAACCATTATGTTTCCTCTTCCATGCTTAACGGTCTTTAAAGTATATTTAGGATCCAATTCCTTCTTCTGAGGGCGTCTAACATACACTTTACCATCTGACCCGAACAAGTTAAATTTGGATTCATCACTCCAAAGTATGTTTTTCCAGAATCGCATGGCTTTATTTGCGTGAAGCTTAGCAAATGTCAAACACCTCTTCAAATTCTTTCTGGAAACATGCGGTTTTTTCCTGGCAATGCATCCACGTAGCCCATGTTCTAAAAGACGACGTCTTATGGTTCTAGCTGATAGCTCTTGACCCAATTGGGGCGAAACAACCTCTTTTATTTGTATTTGGAACATTCCCTTATCATTTCACTATTTATGTACATAATGATACCGAAATATTTGTTGAATTTTTTTTTTATTTATTTGGCAGTGTTTTCAAAATACATTTCGCTGCCTATACTATCTCCACTTCAGCAATAATATTTCACAACCCGTTTCCAGGCCAAAAACATTAAAACCTTAAATTTTAAATTACTTTGTTTTTACGATGGCTACAAGTTACCTACACCATCCTTTTCAGATGCTCCTGTCCCGTGCTATTTTCATAACTTCAATTATAAATGAGTTTTATGGTAAACGATAATTTTATATCAGTTTCACTTAAATAAAACATCTGCTTTATTTTGAATTGGCCCTAAAATTAGCTGCACCTCAACGTCAATCGTCTGCGTCATCACTTAACTCCAATTTCCCCATTTCAATATCGCGGTGCAGTCACTATTTCTCATCCTAAAATTATCTGTCTTCGATCAGACTCCACCGCACCGCATGTTAAAAACTAATTTTTGTAAATAAGGTGAGTGTGATGTGCGCAGTATAAAAGCAACACAATGTATCATTCGGAGGCAGGATTCGTACAAAAATAGTAATAGAAATCTAAAATTAGCGGATCATATCCTCCCCCAAAATCATAGTTGATAATGGAACAAGGACCAACAAAAAAACAAAAACAAAAATAGAATCCCCAAAATTAAATATCCCAGAATATACTAATGCCCGGATCATAACAATGATTCCGGCCTCGAAAGTCGGGAAATCTGTTAAGCACATGTTTACTAGAAATACTTGCTTCCGATTGTGTCGCATGGATTGGATTGTTGACTTGCGAGTCCTAAATTTAGCCCCAAAACACACACGCCGAACACAACGGACGGACATCCTAACGATGCGACGCGACGCTGCTGACGCGACACTGCGACAGTAACAGTGCCTGTGAAATAAAAACATCAGAGCAACTCTCGAAGAAAAGGCAAACAAACACACAAGATGATGATGACATAGCAACGAACGCCCGGCCCGTTTAGATGCCATTGTCCCCTAACTTTGGAGCCGATCATTTCTCGCTGGTGTTGATAAAGGGACAATTGGTGGCGGATCGGGGAAATATCAATAAATCAGTGCACATTCATGGCACAGCGCATTTTGGGAATTTCGATTTTTTCTATATGGATGGATGTCTGTCGGGCACTATTCATTGGTAGAATGAATTCTTTTAGTTAAAATGATGTAGACTTTAGGGGGATTCCCCCATCATGCCTTATCTGTGGGATATTTTCAAAATGTATGACCTCTGGAAGGAAACTTTTTTTTTCTGAAGAGGGGAAGGGGAGTTAATAACAAATACACAAGGTTACAGTGATAAATCGACTGAGAGCGGGTCAATGATCTTGTATATGGGGGAGTCGAATGGAGTTGCTGATGATAAGATTACGAGGGAGAACTTTACTTTGGTTTAATTTACGGGTCTTCATTGGAATATTAAATAGCCTGATATAAGTTTATCTCAAGAACGAATAAGGTTGGGTTTGATTTTTTCTCGATTACAAAAATTCGTTAAGGGATATAATATACAACCTTGTTTTTATAAAGGTCAATAAACAATATTGAGAATACAAAAAAACAATCAGTTTCCTCAAAAAATATTGAAGACGTTTTCCATCCATCTATGATTAGCATTTGAACGATGAGGTTTCAAATTTGTAGTATTTGTAATCAATAGTAAGAAATGATGAATTGATAGGAACAGAAAATTATGATGGAGCACTTTTGTAAGGGGTTGTTCGAAAGGTTTTTGACCGGAAGCACCGATGTCACTAAGTTTGATTATAAAACATGCAGAGGGAGTGCTCTGCAAAATTAAAATAACTTTGTTTTTTTTTTTGCAATTTTTATTCAGGGAAGCTCAAACACAGGACTTTTTAACTATTTGAGAAACATATAATATGTGATGTAGATACTAGGGATTCTTCAAAAATCCACCCAGTGATTTTTATTAAACCTGATATTGCGATGATATGTCTGTCTGAACCTCGATCTACAACCCTAAACCGTGTTTATGTGATTTTCTTGAAATTTTGAACTTAAGGTTTTTTTTTAGTTCTAAAAACAACGGTACTTGCCATAGAAGCGTTATGAACAAATATTTATTAAACAATTATATTTGAAACCACTCAAACGATTTTGACAAAAATGTATGGTATGTGAGTATTTTGGTACCTAAAAAAAATTTACCAAAACCATTTACTTACGGTAGACCTGCCATATAGAACCAATGTCTTGCTTTTCAACTTTCTCATTAATGGCTTGACCAATTTCAATCAAAATTTTTATATATAAGTTTCTTTCAGGTCTTAATAATATTGGATATACAAATTTTCAAAAACAGCAATATATCGAAAAAAAAGTTAATGAATTTTTTTGAAATTCTATTTTTAGGTGTATAATCTTAGGGCCAGTTTCACAGTCAGAAAAGTGGCACTTAAGTGAGCAATTAGAAAGATTAAGGCACAATATCACAGTGCACACTTACCTGAATAATTGGCAGGTAAGTCTTCGATGTTGGTGACTTAAGTTCAACTTACGTTGGCTATGAAACTATTCTTAAGGTCCTAATATGTGAAACTTAAGTGCCTCTTATTAAGGGAAATGTCGACTGTGAAAATGGCCCTTAAGTAAATTTTAAGTTACACCATTTACACTTCAAGAACTGCTGGACCGATTTTAATGATCTCTGATTTGTTGGATTCGTGTCCGCTCCAAATATCAGAATAACTAATAAAATATCGGAAAAATTTACTTTGTAGGGTGAAATGGGGTAAAATTAAAAAGACGTATCCGATTGAAAAATCTCTGATTGTTTATTCTAAGGAAATAGCTTCAAGGATATTTTTTTTTAATTTTGCCATTTGTAGGGTGAAATGGGTAAACACCAAAAAATTGTTCGATTTAAGAAATTCTGTTTTGGCTTGAAAGTTTTTTTTTAGGAAATGTTGTAATTTGTAAGGTGAAGTAGGGTAAAAATATAATGTCCGATTTAGAAAATTCTTTTTGTGTTTGAAAGGTTATTTGGCTTAAGGAATATTTTTTCCAAAAATTTCAAATTTATAGGGTGAAAGGGGGTAAACACGAAAAGTGGTACCTGATTTAAAAAATTCTGTTTGTATTTGAAAAGTTATTAAAAAAAATTCTATCTACCTATAGTAGAGTAAAATGGGATAAAAATAAAACAGTGGTTTTCGAATACAAAAATTCTTTTTGTGTTGTGAAAGTAATAAAGGTTGAACTAAGAGGATCCTTTTCTTAGAAATTCTGCCTTTTATAACGTTAACTAAGTTAAAAACCACAGAAAGTAGTATACGATTACAAAAAGTCAAAAAATAATATTTTCTTTTATTTTAATGCGAAGCTTAGGTTTGTCTATACTCGTGTGAAGCCGGGCGGGCCAACTTTTATTAAATAATTAAAAATGGCATACCAATTTATTTTATTTAAATATTTAAAAAATTTACCTGTATACACATAAAAGTACTTTTAAAAAATTTTTTTGTGAGGACCGCTTCAACGATTTTTGAAATTTGTTTTGCATAAATTCATATTTTTTCAGGAATTCAGACGGGTGTTCTTTTTTTAACATTTTTTCGAATTATATACATAACATACATTTATGCATGTTTTATAATATAAAAACTTTAAAAATTCTAAGCAATTTGAACTTGAAGAGGATGATAGTTCGTGCGATCCAGTCGTGCATTTTGTTTTTTTTTCAGAATTGTGTATAATTTAGTACAGTTTTCAATTTTTCAGAATTTCTATGCGTTTTAATTTTTGAAAAAAATTGAAAACTACGAAAACTTCTTTACATTGGAACTGTTTGAAGTGGGATATATGGTTCAATAAAAGTTCAATAAAAGGTCATAAAGGGATATCAAGAAAATTTTAAAAGAAAAATTCTTCTGTTTAAGTGGAGTGACTGAATAAAATTCAAGTTAAAAGTTCAAGTGAGCTCAACTCCATAAATGCGTTTCGCTCAGGTACGATAGATAGGTCAAATAATGGTTAAAAACATGAAGCCATTCTAAAATGTGTTACATTTGTACCACTTCGAAAACTGCATTACCTAATTAATCAGAATCATTGAAATAATGTGTTTAATTAAAAAAAACTTCAAATCGTTGAAAAAGTTCCTACGAACAATTAAATTCAAAAAAAAAACTCTTATTCCTTAACATATAATTTCCCTAATTTAATTTTTCTTGACTTTAACAGATTTTATCTGTTTGTAGTAAAATTATTCAAGATTGTCAACTTTAATAAAATTAGAGTAGCTGATACCTATCTACTTTTTCCTTACTCAGGTATACCTACCTAATTTGTTAGGACGAGACTAGAGACATGCCAATTTTAACAGATATAACAGTTGTTCGCCATTAAAAGTGGGCGTGCGTTAAGGCGCTTCGCGCGACTTGGAAAAAAAAACTCTGGGTGCCTAAAGTATGTCCACCGGCGGAGAGCCCTGGCCCTGTGGGGCAGCATAAACAGTACTTTTATAAACCAAAACTGTTATAATTGGCATGTATAGAGTCACTTGCAATTTGTTAAGCGTAAAAATCCACCAATCTACAGAAAAAAAGGAAATATTTTATTCTGTTAACAGAAAAAGAGAACAACGAAATAAACAATAAATTATAAATTCTCCCGCTTAAAACCGTTCCTTCCTCAATTACCTTCACCTTCGCCTAAAAATTTTTCAAGCTTTGTATAAAACTTTAAACAACAACAAACAACTAGGTATACCTACAACAAGAAAATAAGAGGCGTCATGATTAACTCGCATTTACGCGTCGTTGTCCTCCATGAGATTTCCTTTTTTTTTCGTTTATTTTCTTTGTTGCGAGTGAGTGTAGGATGCAAACTGCAAACAAAAATAAACTAAAACACCCTGTGCGTCATCATACTGCACTCGCCACACATTACCCGTACACATGTACACATTTAAATAAATTTGACGGCCAACAAAACCTGATAAGGCCTGTTTCCTAAAAAAAAAAAAAGTTCCCCCAACTCACCGCTCCGACCACTGACCGGCCATCCGAATGCAGCTCTGTGTTGTTCACAGTCTTCGGTGTAAAAGAACCATCGCGTTGACATAAAAGAGAGGACGAATTGGTAGTTCAATCTGGTCCACGGATGCACAAAAGGTATAACGTATAAGAAGCACCTCGAACTATTCTCGCTGCCAAAAGAAGAAGACGAAGAGGAATCAAGAAGTAAAAAAATGTGGAAGTTCAATCCCGTCCAACTGGATACGTCCATCGTCACATGGTGGTTCGACTTGTTCTGTGGCTCTTTTTCTCTCTTCCACACCAAACCTGATTCCCGGCTTACAACAGGCTCTACGACAAGATATCGAGAAATTCCCTTTACACCACTTGAACCGCCAGACCGCCACTAACTGGTGCTGGTGCAATACCTTATAGCACCTACGCAGCAGCAGCGGCAGCAGCAGCTTCTCTGTTGTCTGTGGTTTTTCTTGCTCGCGCATTTGCACTCCCAACTCCCAGTCGCATAGTCCCAGAAACTGGAAACCTGTCAGTGTGGCATTTGTTGTTGCGTCGTCGTCGCGTCACAAGCTCCGCGCGTTTCATTGATGTCTTCGTCTTACAGGAGACTTATCCCGGCCCAGCTCCAACGAAGTGTACACAATTTACACACCCAACCGAGCAATCGTACGACAAAACCAGAATCTGGTCACAAAGACTCCCCCTCCCCATCAGTCCCACTGGCATGGCGATAGCATAGCACTAAGCACTGGTGATGGTGAGCCAAAGCAAAGCAGGAAGGCGAGCGAGGCTCTTGTGCGATGTTTACTGCTGATTCTGCTGCTGTGTTGCTCTTACTGTTGCTGCAATCGATGCCATTGCGTGTATCGATAGTGATATCGATAATAATCGAGGCAGATTGGATTTCAAGTAAACAACTTTTTTAATTTTTTTTTTTTGTTTGCGTAAATTCAATTTTTGTCTTCTTTGTTTTTTATTTATTAATTTTTTTATTGCAATTCCAGGGAAGACATTGCGAAGAAGGGCGCGCGCGAATTTAGCTTGAATTTCGAAGTACCTATAATCCTCTTAAAGAGGTCTGCCTTGACAAAATGTCTATAAGCACTGATGATGGCGAAGGCGATTGCCGTTGCCTGTCAGGTAATATCACCGAGTCAGCGGGATGGGGGTTATATTTTGCTGTATTTTGACAGAATATGTCCGCCGAATGAAATTGCTTGAAAAATGAAAACACGATGACAAGAATTTCTGCAAAAAAAAAAAAAAAATAAATTACTCGTAAATCCATAGGGCTATATCTATATAGGAATCAAGGTGCAGCGCAGCAAGTAAAACCAGCTCTGCTCTTTTTTTTTTTTTTTGTAAATTTTTTGCTTACAAAAATATCGACTCTATTGACCAACGACGTGGGAGGTAATGGGTGTCAAAGAAAGAAAATTCTTATTTTGTTGTTTTCATTGGATTCTTCTTCCGATGAGGCTCAAGAATTGTACAGTTTCACTATAATATCAAGCCTGAAGTTGCACAAGCAATTTGGAACTACGTACCGATGGGTTGGAGCTTGATTCTACTTAAGATATCCAGAATGCTATTCAGGACTTCTGGAAAAACAATCAAGTTTTAAATGAAGCCCTAGAGAGTTTTACATAGATACTAACAAGGGACTAGCAAGAGTAACTATCGTTATCAGCTAGGCCCTCACCAGCCCGTCTTATGTGCCATTTCACCTCGAACTAAAAAAAACAAAAACTACCGAAATTAGAAATATCGGCCAAAAATTTCCAGAAAAAGGAAATAACGCCCAAATGCTAGGAAAAAACGCCCAAATCAAAATCTTGCCAATAATTGTTCTGAAACAATTCCCGTTTTAAATCAAATCAACTTTATTTCACTTAAATAAAATAAACAGTGAGGTATGTATGGAGGGCACGGTGCCCCCTGCAACCCTCCTGCTTGGACACACTATTGGATTTGGGGTAGGTGCGAGGTTGGGTGTATGTAAAGTTTCTTTAAATCCAATTTCCTTGAATGCAAAAGAGTCTTTGCATACCCCCCGCTATACACCTACCCCAAATCCTATAGTGTACCTAAGCAGAGGGGTTGCAGAATGCCCCCCCAAGTGCGCCGCAAGTTTTATTGAAATTTCATTTTGGAAATATCGCCCAAAATTGAGGAAATAACGCCCAAATTTTACAAAACCAATTGACATTGAAATCATTTGGGCGATATTTCCAATTTTATTGCTTTTTTAAGCGATACAAAAAATTTGGGCGATAATTCCAAATCGATTTAAGCGTTATTGCCTAACGCCGCCAAAAACTTGACTTAAAATACCCCGAATGTCCGATGATTGACTTTGGAGAAAAGTCGTTTGTCAATAAACCATCGACCCTCAAAATAACGGCCTGAATTAATTTATCCATAAGGATAGCAGCTTTCTATTTTGTATTTACTTAGGGCCACGACCTAGGCAGCACTTCGAAGCTCTCCATCATGGCCCCAGTTTGTCTCAAGGTAGCTATGTCGTTGTTTGCTATACGTACCTAAAATATTGGCCAGTTCGACTTAAGACAACATCGAACAACTCCTGCTTTCAGATAAGTTCTTACATAAATACAAAAAAAAAATGGTGGCTTGACAGTAGAACCAGGGTATAGCGACTGACGTGACTTGCAACTCCCAACCATTCTTGCGTGCGTCTTATCGGCAGGATTTGAGTGGACCTACAATTTTTTGCTGAATCCGAACGACTAACGATACTCTTGGGGTATATTTTAGGTGAATGAAATTGTCATGTAGGTATATAAGAAAATAATAAAAACTCTTCCAATATCTGTTTCACTTTGACACTCCGCTTCTCCTTCCATGCGCTATTACACTCCCCAACACTCGTCAACACTAATGACCTGAGCTTTTAATGGGTGATTTTTTAAGAGGTTTAGAACTTTTTTTTAAAAAAAAACACAAAAAATTCGAAAAAATGAATGAAATATTTATTTGAATCGATAGTTTGAACCTTGCAATTTAATGTTTAAAGATAATTTCATGCAAATGTTGACCGCGGCTGCGTCTCAGGTAGCCCATCCGCTGAGTCCAATTTTGGCATACTCTTTCACACATATCGGCCGGTATCTCACGAATGAATGCATGGATGTTGGCTTCCAGTGCGTCAATCGAAGCGGGCTTGTCCCTATAGACATTAGCCTTGACATACCCCCACAAAAAATAATCTAATGGTGTCAAATCGCACGATCTAGGCGGCCAATTGACCGGCCCGAAACGTGAAATTAACTGTTCACCAAACTCGCCTCGCAATTGCGCCATTGTTTCGCGTGCTGTGTGGCATGTGGCACCGTCTTGTTGAAACCACATATCATGCAAGTCAACAACTTCCATTTCGGGCAAAAAAAGTTTGTTATCATCGCTCGGTAGCGTTCACCATTGACAGTAACGCTGCGATTCGCATCATCTTTGAAGAAATAGGCCCAATAATGCCGCCGGCCCATAAACCGCACCAAACAGTGGCTTTTTCGGGATGCATTGGTAGCTGTTGCAATGCTTCTGGCTGATCTTCACTCCAAATGCGGCAATTTTGCTTATTTACGTACCCATTCAACCAAAAATGAGCCTCATCGCTGAACACAAGCAGCGCGCGATGAACATTTCGAACCGAGCACGAATTTTGATAGTAAAATTCAATAATTTGCAAGCGTTGTTCATTTGTAAGACGATCCATGGTTAAATTGCAAACCAAACTGAAGCTGTTTGACAGTGACACAAGGTACTAAACACACGTCAGCTGTCAAAACCAGTGTTGCCAAAACCAAACCAGCCAAAAAATCACCCTTTATAATTCGCTTCTAGTGAGATATAACTTTCCCTCATTTATAAACATCAAAAGACCTCATGCACTAATTGGATAGTCTATTGAGTTAGTAAAATTTGCGTTCAGGGGTATTTTGTATTAGTTTCACATTGGGCGCCATTCTATTTTTTTAACATTTTTTACTACTATTACTTTAGATAGCAATTATGTACCTTTCTCCACTGATTTATTATAAGTAAATTGTAAATAAGTAAATTTTACAACAGTATAACCGACCTTTTCCTTTAAAAATAACACAAACATTTTCTGCACTAATTATTTCATAATGTGACAAAGCAAATATTTCCTGGATTGTACCTTTATAATTTATATAATATATTCCCACGTTTGAATATAGAGAAGACACCCCATAGACATATAGGTACACACATCAATAAAATTTCTCATACATACATATGCAGCCAAAATACAAAATTTTATTCCCAACCAAAGGCATCACCATCATCATCATTGTTGGTTGTCCAATGTCCATGTCCATAGGCAGTACCATCAGCGATAATACATCGTCCAGCAGCAACTATAGCAGAACTGAGTACTGATATGTGTGTACCTTTTCCTCTACTCTACCTTATATTTCCAAGTTGCAATCGAACTAACAAAAAAGTACCTATAGCCTATACCTATACCAACTCTTGTATATGGCCAGGATAAGTTGGATATCACTGACAGACTGGTAGCGAGATTGGGCTCAAATCCAAACGAATGCAGTGTTATTACATTCTTTTGGCGTTTATCGGCACAAAATGCCTATCCACCGCTTACCGCCACCCCGAGGGTGATACAGAGAATTCCCATGCCCATGCCCAATGCCCAATGCCCAATGACCAATGCCCATTGCCTCCCTCGGCACGTCTCTGTACCATATAACTCCACATTCACTCTGCCATTGCACTATTCATTGGGTTTTTTCGGCCTGCCTGCTGATCCCCTTATGGTGGACACGCAGATTTTCGCGTTTTGTGTTGTTTATTCATTCGTTCGTCGTCTATATATGCGCGTTGCACACCACATGACCACAATATAACAGCAAAAGTAACAACTGCAGCAGCAACAGCAGGGACAGTGACGAAGTGAGCGCCATCAGACCTAATGTGTTCTCCCTCTGGGTAAACTTGCACTGAAGACCAGGTTGGGACCAGTGTGATTCTAGGCCTTATTTTGGGATACAGTTATCGATAATCCAGATACCACAGATACTATAATTCCATAGATAGAAGACACAAAATGATCACTTTTCAATCGTGGGACGTCCCATTTTGGAAAAAAAGTTCTTAGGCAATTTGTGGAAAACATAGTTTACTAAAATTTCATTGAAAACTTTCTGACTTGTTCTCTTCGGAGGCGGCCATGTCTCAAAACAACTAAACTATCTCTCGGGGCTTACTGTTTGTTCGAAGTTTGGGCCATTTTCCAACAAAACAAGTTGCGGCCTGGAAAATCTCATGCTCTCCACTCACACAAGCTTACAAGTAGGTACCTGCCTGCTGCTGCTCCTGCTACCTGCTGCGGTAGTCAACAGGAACGAAAAATAACAAACACAAAAAAAAAAAAATTGAATGAAACAGAAAAAAATAAAACAACAACAGAATGAGAGGCAAAATGGATTTTCGGTTTTTTGGCGGGAAAGGACGATGTTGCACATTCACTATGCTCGCTACGACAACAAACGAGGAACAGATAGCAGCAATATAGCAAATGCACACGAGTGCAATGAAGTACTGAATATACGCAACATAATCCCATATTGCATGTGGGTTAGGGGATACAAGTGGAGAGGTGATGCAATGGAGTGAACTAAGTACGTTGCAATAATAATAAATTGCAACCAAAACGGATTGACGCTGGAAAGGGTAGGGGGGGGGGAGGTGATAGGTGATCGAGGGAGTCTTGTTGTTCAGGTGGTGTTGACGACAACAAAACGACGACTCCTTCCGTGTGTATGTGTAGAACGGCGATGGCGATGGATTTGGTAGTTATATATATGTGTGACACTCAATTGCAAATGTGTCTGTATTTATATCAAAATGTGCAACATACATAGATTTGCATACATAGATAGGTATGTGGTTTGCGTTTGAATCATTTGGCCGACTCATCTAGCGGCTCCGTTGGTGTTTTTCAGCTTTTATATGAGTGTTGTCGTAGAGATGTCCTGCGTTTCACTAGGGATTTCGATTCGATTCCGAGTGTTGTTAGATCGAATTTTAGCTAAATTTTTCATCGGCACACCTTCTGCTTCCATTCCATACCCGATAAACATCAAAAGCGGGTACATAACTGAAGAAAGATTTTTTGAACGATAGAAAATCATTAGATATACTATTTCCAGGTTATATTAAATTTCTCTTTACGACTTCAATGGAAAATGTTACTTTGTTGGGCGCCACTTTTCATCATATTTCTCATTATTTTAAGTCTCAATATGATTCGATGAATGTGATTTTAAGATTAGTGAATTCATCAACATGACTGATCCTTTACAAGTCACAGGAAGAGGTGAAATTAATTTTGTGACTTTTCAGACCTATTCTCTAGCACAGTCAAAACTTGTGGGAGTGACAAAAACAATCGAAATTGTGACCTCTTTCAATGAACCATTGATGAATATTAAAAACAAAAATACGACTTTATTACATAAAATCTTGAACAAAATTAGTTTGAGTTGGAAAATAATTTTTTTTAAAAACTGTTCACTAAAACAATTTTATTAAAAAAAAAAATAAAAGAGGAGATTTTTGGCTTTACAAAAAGGTATATGTAGCTTGAGATTTTTAGTGTTACCATGGCTTTTTAATAATTTTTGTAGTCATTTTATTTAGGAAATTGCGCCCTCAGGCTTAACGGGGGTAAAAAGACCCCCCTCCCGTACGATTTTTGTCACAACCCAAATTACACATTCTAGATTTTTGTCACTTGTTATGCAAATCACCCTGTATATGTACAGATATCTATATGTTTTTTTATGGGAACGTGTATTTGTAATGTAAAGGGTGTTTTATTTTAAAGGTATAGAACTTTGAAATGCAATAAAACAAAGACTTTTTTTTTTTAATTTACATGAAATTGACTTTATTCGAAAGATAATCTTCTGGCATTATAAATAATTTAAGTATTATTTCTGGCATATGACCGCCACGGCTGGCTCTGACGTAGTCTTATATGGAGCTCCAATTTTCGATTACTTTTTCCAATATTTGTGGCCGTATATCGGCAATAACGCGGCGAATGTTTTCCTCCAAGTAGTCAATCGTTTCGGGCTTATCGGTGTAGACTAGCGACTTCACATATCCTCACAGAAAATAGTCACTGGTCCTTAACGTGAAACTATGCGGTTACCAAACGTTTCCTCCAATAAATCAATTGGGGCACGAGCTGTGTGACATGTTGCGCCGTCTTGTTGAAACCACAGCTCCCGCACATCATGGTTGTTCAATTGATGAACGAAAAAGTCAGTAATCATGGCTCTATAGCTGTCACCATTGAATGTAACGTTCTGGCCAGCATCGTTTTCTAAAGAAGTACGGACCAATTATTCCACCAAACCATAAAGCACGCCAAAGACCAAACAGTCAGTTTTTGTAGATGTAACGGTGTCTCAACATACATTTGAGGATTATCATCACTCCAAATATGTCATTCTTTTTTATTGACGTATCCGCATTCAACCAAAAGTGAGCTTCATCGCAAACAAAATTCGCTTATTAAAATTTTGATCAACGGCAATTTTGTGTTGGGCCCATTTGGGCACAATTTGGAAGCGTCTATTCAGTCTATTCATGTTGAAATGCCAAATCAAACTAAAAATAAATCACTTGACAGCTGACAAAATGGCCGCCAGTTAAAATAGTGTTGCCAACTTAAAGTTCTATACCTCTAAAAAAAACACCCTTTACATGTTAGATTACAACATTGTTTTTACAATTTACAAGGGCTTTTCCTAATAGCTTTGATTTCGAAGTTTAAAGAAAATTCTTAAATTGGTTTTTCTGTAGACAGGGAAAGGCCATATAAGTAAATAGTTTAGTTTTTAAACCTTACGCCTGTTTTGATTGTTTTTATTCCATTCCATTAAAGAAAACGTAAATTTGAAGTCCTAGTAAAAAGCTTACCCAAGAAAAAACGCTTAGTGCCAAGTTTAAAGGAAACCTAATTAGCAGTTTGGTGGTAAAGTTCAAATGGTTTGTCATTGTTCGAAAATGTCATGACTTCGTCAATTTAAATACATTTTGGGTAAAATTTAATTTCATTGCTAATGAGAGCAAACATCAACATTTCTAAAACTATATCTGTTTCTGTTCTTTGTACAGTCAGTCAAAAGCTATTTAGGTCCAGTTTTTCCATGCAAGATTAAAGTTTAACCCAAGTTAACTCATCGAATTTGGTGATTTACTTCAAGATTAACTGAACAGATGCCTTTGACGTTTTATCCACTGAGTTTGTTTAGTCGTTTTCTAGGTGCATTCTTCAAGGAAAAAATGCTTCCCAAGTTAACTACGAGTTAAATTTTTACTTCTAGAGATTATCTAACTCTGGTTTAAATCACCACTGAAATACTGGGCCTAAGAGTCATACCACAAATGACTTGTCTTTGAATGTTTTTGGCTTTGGGTTTTAATGTGCAAAGTGGTTGTTGAATAAAGGCATTTCAGTTTAAAAAAAAAAATCATAGAATTTAGATTCTAACCTAATTTTTAAGGTAGATTCTAGTCCTAGATTCCAGTTCATGATTCTAGTACAAGGTTTTTGAACTAGGCTTTAAGTTTAAGACTAGATTGATCCATTCCGGTCTAATTTCTATGTCGCAAGTATTAAACTGTCATCATTAAAGCTTGGTCTCTCTTAATAACCAAACTTGAACGGGGCAGTTAATTCGAATCAAGAACACTTAAATTAAGGATTCAATTTTTTTGTCCTGTGCTTAATTTAAAATTTCCATGCCATCGGCGGCGCGGCGGCGGCAGCGTTCTGAGTAAAATGTTTACGAAGTGCGTATACTCGCACATAGAAGCCAAAAAATGCGCACTCTAAAGAAGGAGAAAGAGAAGGCCTTGCAGGTGGTTTATTCTTGGTGTGTGAACTATAATAAGTTTGAATATGTCCTGATGGTCAAGGTCCACTTAAAGGCAGGCTGATAATATGACTGGCGAACATAAGATACCAACAAGAAATATACCTTCGTTCCAGTTTGTTTGACTTTGTGTGGTGTGGTGTGGTGGTGGCTATTGGCTGGCCTGATGTTGGCTGTTGGCTGTTGTCTTTGGCTCAAATGAACTTTTATATTATATTCCTCTTTGTTCTTGGGGGTCCTGCCCGAACCCCACTCGGTCTGCGTAGCACCTCCTGTCAATGCTTGCCCAATTCAACTTCGTTTATACACAGGCAAGAGTGCCTTCGTTTCGTTTTAAATTATTTTTAGCACGATATTCGTCATTAAATTTATATTCGCTGTCCTTGTTTCTGTCGTTGTCGTCGTCGTCGTCGTCGTATCGTCGACGTCCATCGTCTTATAGTTGTGGTTTTGTTGTCTTCGATGCGTTGTTTCTTTTGTTGTTGTTGTTTTATCCAAGTCGCATATCCTTCTCCCCACTCGGTGGCCACTTGTGCTCCCTTAAGCAAGTTTATTTGTTTGAATGTTTGTTTTGTTTGCTTTCGCCTGTTGTATGTCCTTCATGCCCTCCTTCCGATTTTATTAGGTAGGTATGTGTATGCACATTTAGTTGCTCATCATTTTATTTTCGGTTTCACCTTTTGTCTTTTTCAAACAGTTTTTTCCATCATATTTTGCTTTATTCGTTGCAAAATCCTAAAATCATTTTAATACCTCGAAAGACAAAGACCAACAAAAAGAGATCAATACGACCATCCTGATTCCTGATTCTTGAGTCAAATGAAGACTGAAGACTCTCATAAGGTATCTCGTGTTTTTTTTTGTTTTGTTTTGAAAAGGAGTTGGGGGATCGTATCGGAATACCTAACCTACCTATACTCGTTCTCGTTCGTCACTCGTATATTAAATTGCTTCAGGGGGTGGCGGTGTCGCTCGGCGTTCGTCGTCGGACGGTGGCGGCTGGCGGTGATTGTGGCGTTGCTACTTTGCGGCTTTTATGCTTTATTCCATTATCTCTTGACATTTTTCTTTGAATTTATAATTTTGTTGTTTGTTGAAGAGTTTTGTTTCATAATGATCGCGATTCTGCTGACGACTGACGGCTGACTTGCTGACTGCTGAACACTGAGAACAGGCGAAGGCGAAGGCGAGCTCTTTCGGTTTCGATCGCTATCGATTGATGTTTTTGCTCGATCTGTTATTATTTTATTTGAGTATTCTAAGAAAATGTTAAATTTAAACTTGTATATTATTTTACTCCTTGCATTTTTTGTTGCTGCTGATGCTGTTAGTTTGTCTCTTTGGGAGGGATTTTTTGTGAGAGAGCTTATTATTTATTAGTTAAGATGCTTCTGGGGTTTTTAGGGTGTGTTTTGTTCTTTACTGATTCCGACATCCATTAAGACGACTATACCTACCATACCGACGAGACTGACTTAGTTACTTATTCACTTACTTCTGATTGATGATACCTAGCTAATTTGTTTTGGGTTCATGATTTATTTATCAAGATATTCTTTTGATAGGAGTTCGTGATAGTTTTACAAAATATTTTAATTTCTAAATTATTGATATTTTCTTTAGAAATATAATTTATTGCTCATGGGTAGGTATTTGTGGCTGATGATAAATGACACTTAAAAAATAACTCACATAATATGTTATAGAGGTAGGTACACATATCTGAAATGTCAATTAAGCACTTAATAATATCACATATAATAAATCTAACAAAAAAAAAATTATTTGTTTCCCAATTTGATTTAATTTAATTTGTTATCCCTTGTTGTTGAATCTTCAATCTAGTTTTTGTGTTTAGTAATATATTATAGGAAGTATAATGTTGGGTGGGCCCGTCTTCCATGGTGGACCTTTTAGGCGCCATCAAAAAGAAAGTAATATAATATTGTTGGTACACTGCTGGACGATGAAATAGGTTCACCCTATAAACAACAAAGCATTTTGCGCAATGCTCCAAAAAAAACCTTTTTCGATAAGACAGTAGAATATCTTCATCCACTTCAAGGCTAGTCTTGGGTCAGAATAGCATCGATCAGTGAGTGTGTTGTTTTTTAAATACCTAAGGTTAATTGCGATTTATCAAAACCTTTTTGAGATTGTATGAGACGTTCCAAGTGCCTTAGTTCAGAGGAAAAAATAAAAATTGATTTGTACACCAAAAAAAATTTAATTGCGAGTGTAATATCGAAAAAAAATCGGAAGATCCCAGAACGTAGGAACAAGGGAAACTACAGTGAGCACATGAAAGGGCGGAATAAAGCCACAGCACCTGCAGAGAATAGATTTATCGCTCCGTTGGCGTCCAATTCTTGCCTAACAGCACCAAAAATAAAAACTTAAGCTGGAAGTTCTGCAAGGCTTTAAGGTGACCCAAACCAGAAATGCTTGAAACTCCTGGATTTCTGCATATGACTTTGACTTGGAAAAGGCTTTTCTTGGACGAACAAAATTTAACATGGATGGGCCAGATCAGATAGCTTTAGGTATTTCTAGCTGACTTAGTGGGTCACCAACCTAAACTTCGCATACAAATTACAAAAGAAAACTTTATTTTTTGAATTTTTGTAATCGAATTCTACTGTCTGGGTTTTAACCCTCTTCACGTTATGAAATGCAAAATTTTTAAAAATATGATCCTCTTAATCCAAACTTTATTGTATTCCCAACACAGAAAGAATTTTCGTATTTGAAAACCACTGATTTATTTTTATTCCATTTCACTCTATAGGATTTTTTTAAATAACCTTTCAAACACATATAGGTACAGAATAAATACCAACATTTTTGAAAAAAAAATATTCCTAAAACCATCCACTCAAAATAACCTTTCAAATCGGACATTTTTATTTTTACCCTATTTCACCCTATTTTTTTTGAATCGGATACGGCTTCTTCATTTTTCCCCTACAAAGTGAATCTTTCCAATATTTTATTATTTACTCTGCTATTCGGGGCGGAGACGAATCCAGTAAATCAAACATCATTAAAATCGGTGCAGCCGTTTTGAGTTGTAAGTGTTGTAACTAAACCGTTTTTTTTTATAGTTATATTAAGATTAATATCATGATCTGCGAGAGTATGAATAAATTGTTTTTGCAGCCCCATCAAAGCCGTGAGGGTGGAGTTATGGTTTGGGGTACTATTTCCTATTTTGGAACGATTGAAAATGAGATTCCCCTTCACATTTATGACAACAAATTCATAAAACAGCATTTTTGAAAGAGCTTTTCCAAAGATCAGTGAAATATTTGGTGAAGTGAAAAGAACTTTACAGCAGGATAACGCCCCAATTCACACCGCTAGAGCACTTTCAGTATGGATAAACTAACAAAACGTGGTATGGTTGGAGTGACCTCCCTACTTTTCAGACCTTAATATTATTGGGGAGATGGCTTGTTCATGAGGTTTAAAAGTCAGAACAGCAGTTTGAAAATGAAGAATCACTGAAAACACCAACAAAAGAAGCCTGGACAAAAATATACTTTAACTGTTTACAAAAATTGTACGATTCTATGCCTGATAGAGTTTTTGAGGTTATTGTAAATAAGGGAGGTTATACTCATTATTAATTCAATACAAGAAAAAAGCAACCTATAAAACGAATAAACGCTATAAACGAATTTAACTTATTTTTATTTTTCTCCTTATTTCCCCTGATAAATCGTGTGAACCCATCGTTAGCAGGGTAACCCTATTCTATTGGCTGACGGTGTATGGCATTAAATAGCTAATCTTGAAAAAATGATATAGCTACTTGACTCAAAATTTAAGAAAATATAGTCCAAAAAAAAAACAAAAAAGTACCTACAATAATATTCCCGAATTTTCCTATGAGTCAAGGCTCTTAAGTGGTGCCTATACATATTTGAAGATTCAAGCTATTGTTAAGGGTATACATAGGTTTGAATGGTTCCTGGTTCCTGCAATCAAATAGTTAAAAAAAAATGATTATTAATATCTGTCATTGACTTTTTTTTGGAAACCGCTTGCTTTCTATATTCCGTGTAAGTCGATAATGGTGATTTGACAGAATTTTTGATGTGTAAACATCTGTGCCGGCGGTAGAGTGAAATAACAACGTGGACTAACGTCTGTGCGACGTTACGAGGTCACACTTTACGGTGTAGCATATTACGATACGTAAGTCAGCATAGTAGGATATTGGGTACGTTCAGAGACAAAAATCTGAAGATTCAAGCAAACTAGTCCGTTTTGGATCCGTGCAGGTAGTCAACAACGTATGGACGACTTCACATTCGCATATACGGATCCAAATATAAATGCTGGATGTTTACACCTAATAACCGTGAGTCCCGGCACTCACACATTTTTTTGTTCTCAGTTTTTCATTTCGCCATGATAGTTTCGCAATATTTTGTCTCGCTTTTTATTCCTTTCGCATTCAATTATGAAGGTATTTGACACTTATACAGTAGGTATAGTACAATACACTTTTTCTTGTACTGTACAGTATAGGTCCCGTTATTTCATAAATTCATTTATTTCTCTCAGACACCCACTATAATTAAAAGTTAATATCATTAAAAAAAATTGTCCCATAAAAATTGTAAAGAATCTATCCACTTTGTAGGTTTGTTTTTCTCTCGAATTTCAAATCACCAGTTATTCCAAATTATATGTCTGCTCGAATACCTACTATCCAAAACTACAAATTTCTACGACTTTTAAAAAAAAAAAGAAATTTGAAAGATTTTCGACTTAAATTCGTATAAATTCGCAGTTTTTTACAGTAATGCAACAGCCATTTTGGTATTTTTGAAAGAAGACACTTTTTAAATTTTTTAAAAAATACCTACCACCTGGAAAAATGAAAAGCTTTTGCCAAGTTTAGTCAAGACTCTGGGAGAGCTTTTAATTGGGAATATTATAGGGGAGGTGAAATGGTACGTAACTGTTTTTAAGAATGTCAAATTTGTTTTGCAAGTGCATCATTTTGGTGAAAGATTTTTACTTTTCTGAAGCCCTAAACGTAGACTTATCTCAATTTCATTCACTACTATCTGGGTTCAACGAGGCATTCAGTGAAATCTACATTCATAAAAAAACTGAACACAGATGATTATAATGGGTGATTTTTTAAGAGGTTTAGAACTTTTTTAAAAAAAAAAACACAAAAAATTCGAAAAAATGAATGAAATATTTATTTGAATCGATAGTTTGAACCTTGCAATTTAATGTTTAAAGATAATTTCATGCAAATGTTGACCGCGGCTGCGTCTCAGGTAGCCCATCCGCTGAGTCCAATTTTGGCATACTCTTTCACACATATCGGCCGGTATCTCACGAATGAATGCATGGATGTTGGCTTCCAGTGCGTCAATCGAAACGGGCTTGTCTCTATAGACATTAGCCTTGACATAACCCCGTAAAAAATAATCTAATGGTGTCAAATCGCACGATCTAGGCGGCCAATTGACCGGCCCGAAACGTGAAATTAACTGTTCACCAAACTCGCCTCGCAATTGCGCCATTGTTTCGCGTGCTGTGTGGCATGTGGCACCGTCTTGTTGAAACCACATATCATGCAAGTCAAGAACTTCCATTTCGGGAAAAAAAAAGGTTGTTATCATCGCTCGGTAGCGTTCACCATTGACAGTAACGCTGTGATTCGCATCATCTTTGAAGAAATATGGCCCAATAATGCCGCCGGCCCATAAACCGCAAAACAGTGGCTTTTTCGGGATGCATTGCTAGCTGTTGCAATGCTTCTGGCTGATCTTCACTCCAAATGCGGCAATTTTGCTTATTTACGTACCCATTCAACCGAAAATGAGCCTCATCGCTGAACACAAGCAGCGCGCGATGAACATTTCGAACCGAGCACGAATTTTGATAGTAAAATTCAATAATTTGCAAGCGTTGTTCATTTGTAAGACGATCCATGGTTAAATTGCAAACCAAACTGAAGCTGTTTGACAGTGACACAAGGTACTAAACACACGTCAGCTGTCAAAACCAGTGTTGCCAAAACCAAACCAGCTAAAAAATCACCCGTTAGTTCCTCATAGATTCCAGAGTCAACAAACAGTTGTTGAGAGTTTATCCCAGAAAACACATTAAAGTTTGTTGCTTGATACTTATAATTAGTCGCTTTTTCTGTGGTAAATACTATTAAACGCTAGTTGGTGACTTTTTCCTTGCTATAAAGATATTAAATTAGATATTAAAATGAGCATACCCCATACTTATAAGCAATAAAATCAATTCCGCACCATTTTACATAATCATCATCATCATAAAACAAAATGCCGTTAAACTTTATCGATTATCACACCTTGTAGTTGGTTAAGCACCCATCGTCAAATAAACACTTTTTTTTTTTACTTTTTACTACTACTCGTATAATATGCCAGACATCACACCATGCGCGAAAGATAATCAACCGAATCCTAAAGATTACGCCTACATTTTATTAGTGCATGAGCTTTTATTAGCCAGGATTTTACAACTCACTTAACGATATTACGCCACCACTCTCGATGTCTGAATACAAAACTCAACATCACTGACCCCGGTCTATACGTTAACCACGCTGCAATTCAGTTTTTGCATCAAAATGCGCACAAATTACCATAATTATAACCACGTTTTGTTTATGTTTATATAGAAGTGCACCAAGAGTCATGCGAATGATTTTATTGAATTAAAAAAAAAGCAACAACAATAAAAAACAAAATCAGCCAAACAGGTGTGAATTAATTGCAGTTTAATCGAAATCCAAACAAGAATGTAAGCAATTGAGGACCCAACCAATCAACCTGTGGCATACTATCATCATCATTATCATCATCAGCATGATATGCCACCTTCACGCTTTGACTAATCTATGTGTCGCTCACCTTTAGCCACTCCTGGCTTCTAAGGTGGCACATTGCGAGCATACCTTAAAGATTCGAGTATGTTATCGACCGACACACTTGCTTCACGTTCACACTCACACAATACCATCAGCGAATCGAGCACAGCATGCAATTTTAAAGAGCCAAAGCTTGAGAGCTCAGAGCAACAAGTCCACACAGTCCGCACTCCACACACCACACACCACAAACAATAAACAAATTGGCAGTCAATAGTGCACGAAGGTGAATTGTTTTTGTTTGTTTCGTTGTATTCGCAGTTCAAAAGCAGAATAGCATCGTTAAATAAATTCCAATAAAAGAATTTATTTCTGAATCTGAAGTAGGTATCAATATATAAAATAAATAAAATAAGACCTCGATCAGAAATAGGGGATATAAAAAAAAAAAAAAAAAAAACTAAAGAAGACGAAGAAGAGCAAAGTAACGAATTATCGCTAAATTTAAACACAGCATCCGATCAAGAAGAGCATTATCCAAATTGAATTCTGTTTTCGAAATCAAATCGTCCAAAATGGAAACACAACAAAGGTCGATAAAAATATAATAAAGCGATTGCACACCGCCCCGCACCCAAGCAGCGCCACGGCCGGGCCGGCCGTCCGCAATTCAAGGGAAGTGGGAAAATATGGGTAGGGTACAAAAAAAGCGTAGGAAACAAAAAAGGAGCACAATGACAAATAACCTGCGAAAAAAAACAACAACAACCGCGAATTGATATTTTTGAATTTTTTTGTTTGTGGGTGGCAATTTAACAGGGCAATGGTATTTTCATTTATAATTTATAAAGAAACAAGAATACGTTGTTCCATTCCTTTGGGCATTGATGGCGCGGCTCTTGGTTGTCCTGTAGCTTCATACAGATTGGTCCTCTCCATTCTCACTGCGATCATATTGCAATGCCTTACTTCTACTATTTCTTCACCATTTTTTGTATGTCAAAGCTAAATTTTAAGAAGAGGACAACACTGGAGACTAACACAAATTAAGTTAAGGGCAAACATCTTTAAGCTAAACATTAAGTTTAGTTGAAATAGCTGCCAGGAGAAGGATCGATCAAAAAATAAATTTTCTATCGATTTCAAAAATAAAAACAAAATATTTAAGAAAAAAAAGTTAATGAAAAAAAAAAGTTGTTTTAAATTTAAAACCATCCATTGCGATAAAAATTTAATTTTTACAAAAAGATTTGAATTGTCCAATTAAAAAAACGATTTATACCTCCCATATTGAAAATTAACCAGAGTGACTATTCTCTCAGAAATACATAAGTTAATTAATTGTTTATTGAAAGCAGACTTAGATTTCACACAAATAAATATTTAATAATAAAAAAAAATCCTTGAACGCCCATGCTCCGGTAGAACTTTATAAGTCTACTGAATTTTTTCCTTACACGTTAATGCTGGATTTACACGACTGACAAATTGGCAGTATTCTGGCATTTAACTGTCAAAAAAATGACAAAACAATGGAAAAATTCATTCTTTTCGCAGTATAGTGACAGAAAAATGCCAATTTGTCAGTCGTGTAAATGGGGCATAACTCTAAGACCTATTTATCTCAGATAATTTAGTTTCTTGTAGTTGACATCTCCCAGATAGAGACTGAGTCTTTATAAGTGGTCTTCTAGACCTTTACCAAAACTGCCAATTATAAAGAGAGCTCACGAGAGAGAAAAACATTTCCCCTTCCTGACAATTTCTGCCCAAGAAACTCCTTTGGTAGGTTTGTGTTTGTTTTAATACAAATAACAAACAAAAATGAAAATAAAGCTTTTGACTGAGGGTTGCCCAAGTGTTATTTTTATATTTATTTTAGTTTTGGTATAGTTATGCTAGGTTGTATTATTTTTTTCAATCTATTAGTAAATCATTTTTTTTTATTTTCAAAGCAGTTATCTTTCGTTTAGCAATCGTTTTTCTGAAATAGAAAACGATAGCATAACTCATGAACTTCTTGCATGATTACTAAGTGCTTTTTACACCAGAATATATACATTCATATATGTTTTATAATTGAATAATAAATTGAAGAAAATTGTGTTTCTATTACAATCAAATGTATACGTGCAAATTTGTAAACTTTGTTTGCTCTGGTTATGATTTATTGAAAATTTTGATTGTGATTTATCATAGATCAATGGCAACTCTGGTCGATTCTTTTTTTGACGTTAAAAAAGGCATTCCAATCATTTTCGGCAGTTTTCTTCTCGCTGAGACGAATTCACCCACACTCCACAAAATTTGACAAACTGCTCATTTTTGAGCAAAAAACTTTGGAAAAAGTCGAAAATGGGAAAGAAGACTTGAGAAATAATTTGCAATAAATCTGAATGTTTTTGAATTGAGTTGGGTACGAAATCCCTCATTACATAATCCCGTGTCACGAAATACCACAGTACGAAATCCCACAGTACGAAATCCCACAGTACGAAATCCCACAGTATGAAATCCCGCAGCTCAAAATCCGGCAGGATCTAATACAATGCAACAGCGCATTAAATTTTTCTTTCCCATAGGAATTGGTGCCTCGCGATTGAATGAGGATCACGAAGAACGAAATTTCCTACTATTTTTTCTGGTCCAACGACTATGGTTTGGTGTTTGGATCTGGTCGGTTGACGGCGGTGGGTCTGACGGGGGAGGTTCTGGAGGTGGATCTTGAACTTGGACAAAGGACACCTTTTTTTTTTTTTGGAAACAGCTTTTTTTTATTAACTTACAAATTTAAAAAAAAAATGCTTTTTGCCAGATATTTTGGTAAGGTTCTGGATCTGGGACAAATATTCTAAAGGTGGATCTGGAACTGGGACAGAAGTTCTGGATGAGACTCTAGAACTTGGACAAAAGACAATTTTTTTTTTTTGAAACAAGGTTCTGGAGGTGGATCTGGAACCAGGACAAACATTCTGGAGGCGGGTCTGGAACTTGGACAAAGGACAATTTTTTTTTTTTTGGAAACAAAACATTTTAAGTACATAAACGTTATTTTACAAATTCAACAAAATGCTTTTTTAACTTCCTTTTTCAGTTCTCTAAGCAACTCCTTCAACTCCGTTTCTCGGCTTAAAGTATGTTCAGTCGCCTGGCAGACACCAATGTCAACAGTTTTCAACTAAACAGAAACTTTTTTTTTTCAAAAAACTCCATTTTTTTACTCTCCTTTTTTTTCAAAATAGAAAAAAAATATATTTCAATAGTTTCATTTTTTTTCCAAAAAAAAAAAAAAAAAAAATTAGGAAAAAAGTTCTTTTTTTAAATTTTCCAAAAATAAAGTTAAAAAAAAGTGTTTTTTTTTTAATATTTTTTCAAAAAAAAATTTAAATATCTGTAGAGGTCCAGAAAAATAGTATATTCGAAATCACCAACATTCTTCCAATTGTATATTATTTTATTCGAAATCACTCAGCCTTATTTTGAGATTCGAATGAATAGCACAGATCTATTCATTCGAATGAACTTTGCATATTTTGAGAATCAAACGAATAATATTCATTATCGAATGAATGCATGAAATGAACATCAGCTCTTTGACATTTACTGACATTTCTATTTAATTTAGTGTGACCAAGCTGTTTTTTTTCGAAGAATTTTCGTTTTTATAAAAATGATGGTCAAAATAATGCGTTCTTATTTAAGAAAAATAAAGTAAAGATAAGTAATGTCAAAGGCCCGGTAAAGTTAACTATTTAAAAAACATCAATAAAAATTGAAATTTTAAAATTTGGGACCATTTAGAAAATAGTATGGTAAGTTTATTGACATGGAAAAGTAACAAAATAAATTTAAAACTTTTGAATAGTTAAATACTAGATTTTTTTTTAGCTTTCATGTCAATTTAATTCTGTTTAAAATTGATTAACAAAAAAAACATGTAACTTCAAAGTCTCTCTCTACTTTACACACACCTGGTCACACTTTTCAATTTTCAACAAAACAAAAAAAAGTGAAATCCCTCGCCGGTATTTTTTTTTGTTGTTAATGTAAATACTTGTACCTCATTGTTATTTGCTAGTTCATGAGCAAGAGTTTATTGTTTAATTTTCAATAAAAACAGATGGCAATTATTTAATTTATATGAAGTGAAGACGGCGGCGAAGAGCAGATATGGAGGAGAAGGATAATGGATGCATCAAATCAATTCAAGATTGAAAATCACTTGCCTATCTCCCGATTTTCTTCCATCAATTTGATGAGAACTTCTTTCTGCTCCCGTTTAGTATAATTGGAATGCGACCTTTAATTAAAACCTCAACAAATAATTCATAAAAGTATTTTATTTTCTTTGTTTTTCAACAAAAATATTTGAGCTTACATGTTTTTTTTTGAATCTATTCGCCAGAAAATTTTTAACGTCAAATAAATGACATTTGCTTCCAATGATTCGAAAGTCAAAATTTGTAGTTTTCAACAAAAAATGAACTTTCGTTTGATAAAGTGAACTTTCGATTCGTTCGAAACTCAAAATACAAACTATTCGAATTCGACTTACTTTCGCATGAAAGTGAATTTCAAAATAAGGCTGACTATCAATATTCTTCCAATCGTATTTTTTTTTTTAATTATTAAAAATTCAACTTTGTTTGAGAGTTCTATAAGGGTTTTTTTTCTTTAAAATTGGCTAATACTCATAAAATCGCAAATTTAAAAAAAAATATCATATAAGTAATTTTGTAGGTCACATTCTTCTTGTCAAAATTTGTTTTGGGTTCTTTTACGATTAAATACAAAAAATTTTATGAAATTTGAGAAAAACGAAATTAATTATAATTGAAGATATATTGGCAACCCTATAGGGGTTACTGGTCAATAAAATCCTATTTAAGCTTCATTTATGATAACCTAAAGAAATCGAAAAAAAAAAAACAAAAATTGTTTAAAAAATTCTAGATTTCATTGTTCGTTCGATTTTATGGTTTCCGGTCAATTGTATACTGATCTCGGGGTCTTATATCATGAAAACCTTTTCATTTAAAATGAGTGAAATATTGTCACTGAAAAGCTTATGCAGAAAATGCGAAGTTCTAAAAAAATATTGATTAAAAATAAAATTGATAGCAAAAAACAACGGCAACACTTTACCAAAATTAGACGAAGCACTCGAGGGTGGATAATGCAGTTAATTATTTTATGAAGAATTATATTCAAAATACATTCCACTATTTTTATTAAAAAAATACGGTTTAAATGAAGATACAAAATATATATTAAAAAAGAAGTTTTAAGAAAAAAGTAGTCTCGTATTATTTATTTAAAACTTATTTCTTTTCGCAAATCTTAACCAGTACTTGTTCTTAAGAGAATCTTATTGTTTTAATTATATTTTTTTCACAATTTATACGCATTATGGAACAATCATTTCCTTTCCGCCGATAGCAGAATGCAAATGTTTGATTGTCAATGTTGCCGTTGTTTTTTTTTTGTTTTAGTCAATTTTCTCGAAAATTGAAACTTTTTTCTTGCCTCGACCAAAACTACATGCTGAAGCGTTTTGATGCATCTCATTCAAATCACCCTGTATGTTTTTTGGGCTTTGCCTTTAAGGCCCAGTTTTTTAGTGGTGAGTTAAGCCAGAGTTAGTTAAATCTGAAGATACATTCGTTTACATTTTAAAATTCATGTGCACTGACTTAACAAACTCGGAGGATAACAAATCTAAGGTATATGTTCAGTTAATCCAGAGTTAATTCACTAAATTTGGTGATCTAACTCGGGTTTAACTTTAATCTCGCACTAAAAAACTAGACCTAAGAGCACTAAATGAAGAATACTGCAAATGTTTGATTCTTCAATTTTGTTTGTTGAAATTGGAACTTTTCTCTTGGCAATTTTTTTTTCAATATTTAGAGCAGTTCTACAAGGAATACGCCAACTATAGGTCCTTCTCTTCTAACCACCAATTACAACATACAAATTTTGGCCAATCAATGCCTCTCTAAATACCTGTCTGTCCCTGACATAGAAACTATACCTACGTATATATTAGGCTTGTCAAAGTCTGAGGTCAACCCGACCAACTGACGTATCCCAGTAGAGCAAAAGGTGTAAATAAGAATCAATCATTTTTGGAATGGTTGTCTTATTTCAGTTCCAATCTCCTATAGCCTCGACGCGTCGCGTCAGTATAAAGACTTTTTTACCCTTAAATTTTAAGGATTAGTATTGCAAAGGTTTTTTTTCGTTTGTCTGCATTCTTGGCTCAGTCTTTCGAAAATAAAAGAAAACGCAATGACTTGGGCGGTTTATCTGCTTCTGTGTGTAGCAACAAAACAAAAGAAACACCTTTTTATCAGCAATAAAAATGCTAAAATCAGACTTCTTATTTTCTCCGTACAATGTAGTATATAGGTAAGTCGCGTCGTCGCCGTCGTGCACCCTCGCTGTTTAAACACTTGAGTCTGCTTTTCCTTCTGCTGCTGCTGCTGCTGCTACTGCAACTCATGTTGTTGGGGGGAGAAATTATATTGGGGGATGAGCGGATGTTGTCTAAGGAGACACACTGTTAATAATACTTCACCCGCTTAGCCGCTTAAATGCGCTGTTGTGTCTTTCGTTGTGTGTTATATGAGTGTCGGTATTCAAAGGTTGAGGGCGGGTGTCATATACTATATGTACATATACATACGTACACTACACAATTGGTAGAGTCTTAATTATTTTTGTTCTTCCAGTTCTTTGGTTTGATTTTTTCCTTCACGTATTTTGTTCAGTTTTCACTTTTGGTTTGCCTTTTTGACTCTGTTGTGTCGTGGGGTGGTTTTTTTTGTTCATTCATTTTTGTCTCGTCGCTTCGATCGCCTTTTTATGTGCTTGTTTTGTTTTAATTTAAACTTTATATTCAGCGTTTGCCTTTTAAATCCTTCATAATTTCCAGCATAGTGATGGGCTGATTTGTTTTTTTTTTTAAGGAGACACATATTCTTAAAAGTCTACACTCTTCCTTGGTTTTAATTTTTTGGCAGCGGAAATGAATTCAGGTTTCAACATAGAAACAAAATAAAAGATTTCCGTCTGACATTATCTTGATAACAACGGTGTTCTGGAGAAATGAACCCAAATAGAATTTAAAGTATTATTCTACCTGTCAATTTTTTAACTCATTTAATAAAAAAATAATGCAAAAGAGCAGAACAAAAATTGATTTATTGTCGATTTGTATCGAAATTTCAGACTATGATGAAGGCTGGTATATACCTACAGCTTTAAAGAAACTGACAAACTCATCAAATGTCCTTCATACTTAAAGTGCTAATTTATTTTTGGCACATTCCCACCATAACTGTCATAAACAGTGGCACTTTATGGCAGTGCGACATCCACACGCTGAGCTGGCATAGAGCTCCTATCGATGAACGATGGTCGATGACTATATGATTCCATTGATTGTTACGTTTATCGATCTAATCACAGTTTGATTTTCGTTCTCTGACAGGTGGAGAGAGATTTGATTCAAATTGTGGTCACATCAGTTTAAAAAAAATATAACATTTTATTGAATTTTTGAAATACATAATTAATACAAAAAGGAACTTTTGTAAAACAGAAATTGCAATAAATATTTTGAAATAAAGTTAAATTTGTAAATAGGTTCAACCGCTGGAGGTTATTTCGTCACCAAAATTATTTAGAATAAAATAATTTACAGGGTCTTTCATTAAGTGCTTCATTTCTTTAAATTTAAATAATTCAAAGTGTGTCTGGGATATCATCGAAATTTTGTATTTGTTTGAAAGGCCTATCGATGCTAATATGTATTGTATCGGGTTTTTCAATAAGAGCGCTACAATTTTTTTTTTTAAATAAAGCAAAAACGGTTTTGGATATCAATAAAATTCTTTATTCTTGTGAAAGTACGTTCGATGCCATTATGTATGGAACTCGATTTCTTTTGCATGGCCACCACGGGGACGCTTGCAGAAGTCCAGACGCTGAACCCAATTTTCGACGGTTTTCAAGCATAAATCGGCCGATACTGCTGCAATTTCACGTTCGATATTCGTACGAAGTTCATCAATCGTCGCTGGCTTGTTGGCATAGACCATAGACTTGACGTAGCCCCACAGGAAATAGTCTAACGGCGTCAAATCGCACGACCGCGGCGGCCAAGCGACTGGACCATTTCGTGAGATAACACTTTCGGTTATCATTGAACGGTAGCGATCCCCATTCACAGTAACGTGCCGGTCTTGATCATCGCAGAAGAAGTACGGCCCAATGACGCCGCCGGCTCATAAACCACACCAAACCTTAATTTTTTCGGGATGCAAGGATGACTCATGGAGTACGTGTGGATTGCTGCCTGACCAATACCTGAAATATGGACCGATGACGCCACCAGCCCAAAATCCACAAAAAAAACAGTGACTTTTTCGGGATTCATTGGACGATATAAGATATTATGTAGATTGACGTACCCGCATTCATCCAGAAATGGGCCTCACCGCTGAAGATTATTTTTCGATGAAAATGAGCCTATTTGGCGAACACACGTCGTTGCCTATGGTCGTTTACCTTAAGCTCCTGGGTCAGTTGAGTTTTGTACGAGTGCAAGCTCAAGTCACGACGAAAAATTCGCCAAGTTGTGGTCTGCGAAAGGCCAATTCCTTGTGAGCGACGCGAAATCAATATTTTCCTCAGATTTCGAGCCTTTCGTCGACGTACGGGTGTTGGTTGATCGTTTACTGAACCAGTGGACTCAAATTTATCCACCAAACTGCTAATAGTCCTCTCGGTAGGACATACTTTACCATCATTTAATATTTGCAAATTGTACTTTTGTTGGCCTAATAATTGACAATTCGCACAACTTAATTTTCATTTGAATAAATGTTAAAAAAAGCTAATTTTATGCTATGCTAAATGCTAAAAAAAAACTAATTTTATTTATTATTATTAAGGACACAAGTATGTTTGTTATACCATTTTAGAAAGAACTTTAAATAGGAAATTTCTTAAAATAATTGGCTATAAAAACCCTTACACATTTTTATGGGGATGATCAAACTTTGGCGAAAATAAATATTTTATCATTTTTACATTTAAAAAATTAATTTTAAAAATTAAATTTAAAAAAAAATGCAACAACTAGTTCTAAATTTGACAGCTTATCTATTAGTACAGATATTCTAGAAAAATTATTAAAATAAAAAATAAAAATCATTTGGGTAAAGTCGCACATCTTTAAAAAAAATTTGAAAATTCGCCATTTCAGAAAGGTTTTGAGACCAGCTTTACCCAGTTGCAATGTTATCTATTATTTACGGATGCCCTGCATAGTTCAAATAATATTGTAGGTATTTCAAAATTAAAAAAAAAAAAACTCGCTAACAAAATCATTATACACTATTGAAACATTAACATGGATCTTCAATGTGTGGGAGCACATTACTGTTATTAATTACAAGAGCAAATTCGTGGGATCCAGTAGAGCATATTTGTTCACAATTCTGACGCAAAACAAATACATTTTTGAAACCTTTTTTATGCAATACAGTAGATACTCAATATAGTGAAGTAATTGAAACCAGGCGTGTTTACTATATCGCGATCGTTCACTATTTCGACAGAGAAGCTAAGAAGGTTTTCCATAGTAAAATTTGATTGAAAATGAATATTTTGTCCGTTGTATGGTTTAAATAGGTAAAGTAAACTTTTCATAATATTGAAAACAACAAAATAAACTATTTTATTCATACAAAAATAAATTACTTCAAAAAAAAAACATAGCTCATTAAAAAAAACACAGTTATATAACTGAAAATATGATGGTTGTGATTTTTTATGGCATCGTGCGTAAAATCCTTTTTTCGTTTTTTTTTATTTTTGTAAAACGTGATACATAGATATCTCTTCATCAATTTTACACACGAGCGTGTTATTTAGTAACACGCTCGTACTGTAGTTTTTCCATAAATGTTTTTCATCTCATATTTATCTCGAAACAGCATTTTTTGAGTTATGACGGTTTTATTTTTAAATAGCAATATATATATGTATACTCCACGTAGAAATTGATTTTGTTTTTTTTTTTTTTTTGTTAATAAGAATTAAATTTTAGAAAAACAATTTTTAATTATTGTTTGTGTCTGTAAAACAAACTTTAACATTTGAATGAATTTATTTTCAGAATTACAATTTGACATAAAAGTAAGGATACACGCTTAACTTGTGTTATACTGGGTCTTATGTGTATAAATACTTTCATGAAGTGATTCGTAAAATATCTTAAAAGTCAGTCGACGAAACTGTACACGAAATTGCAGCTGGAATATTCTTGGTAAGCTCTGAAAAAAATGTGTGTTCACTATATCGACATTTTTTTGTTCACTATTTAGAGTAGTCTGCCATTAAATTATCTGTGTTCAATATATAGTTCACTCTACCGAGATTCACTATATCGAGCGTCTACTGTATTATTTAAAGTTTAAGGAAACTCCTGTTAGCAAATTTTATTTTTATTTGAAATCGGTGAAGCTGTTAACGAGAAAATCGAAAGTCAAAGAGTGTCTTATACTATCTATTATTTATCCACTATCATTCTATCATACAATGTTTGATTTAAATCTCAAGTATCTATATATTCAAAAATCAAATTTTTGGTAATTTTGATTCTCTTTCACTGTCATCCTTACTATTAGGTATTCATAGTAATACCTTGCATTTTTAATAATAAGCACTTTAAGTAGTTACTCAAACAGTCATTTGTACGAACAAGAATTCTGCTAGTTTTTATTTCAAAATTAATCTCTCGTTACGCAAAGCACTGTGGCGTATGAGTGATTTATATTTTGAATATTTCATAGTGTTTTTCCGCGTTTTTAAAATTGTATGAAATAAAATGTATACATTTACGTACATACACAAAGGGTTTTTCAACAGGGACGCTACAAAAGAAGAGCAACAGGGACAGCAAACGACGCCATATTTCTTGCCGTTCTTTTGATAGTTCTCTTCAGTAAGATTTGCCATTTCATGATGAAAAGATATACGAGCCAACAACGAGTCGAAATTATTAAAATTTACTACCGAAATTCGGAGTCAGTGGCCTCAACGTTAAGAGCGCTACGTCCAATTTATGGTCGTCTTAATCGTCCTAGCAGATCAACAATTGAGCGTCTAGTGGAAAAATATGAATCCACAGGCACAGTACAAAATGTTCCCGTGCCAGTGAGACAAAGAAGTGCCCGTAGTGTCGAGAATATTGCTGCCGCTGAGGCTTGAGTTGCAGAAAGCCCAAATGTGTCTCTCACACGTCATTCTCAAGCGTTGGGCATCTCTGTGACGTCGTTGTGGCGAATTTTGCGAAAAGATCTTGGCCTACATCCTTACAAGATTAAATTGGCGCAAGAACTGAAGCCGCTTGACCACCAGAAGCGTCGTATGTTCGTGAATTGGGCTGAGCAACAACTTGAAAATGTTTCGGATTTTCATCGAAAAATCATATTCAGCGATGACGCTCATTTCTGGCTGAATGGCTTCGTCAATAAACAAAACATGCGGTATTGGTCAGGCAGCAATCCACACGTACTCCATGAGTCATCATTGCATCCCGAAAAAAATACGGTTCGGTGTGGTTTATGAACCGGCGGCGTCATTGGGCCGTACTTCTTCCATGATGATCAAGACCGGCACGTTACTGTGAATGGGGATCGCTACCGTTCAATGAGAACCGAATATTTTTGGCCCCAATTGGATGATATGGACTTGGAAGACATGTGGTTCCAACAGGACGGTGCCACAAGCCACACAGCGAATGTCACAATCAATTTATTGGAAACCAAGTTTGGAGAACGTGTTATCTCACGAAATGGTCCAGTCGCTTGGCCGCCTCGGTCGTGCGATTTGGCGCCGTTAGACTATTTCCTGTGGAGCTACGTCAAGTCTATGGTCTATGCCAACAAGCCAGCAACGAATGATAAACTTCGTACGAATATCGAACGTGAAATTGCAGCAGTATCGGCCGATTTATGTTTGAAAACCGTCGAAAATTTGGTTCAGCGTCTGGACTTCTGCAAGCGTGCCCGTGGTGGCCATGCAAAAGAAATCGAGTTCCATACATAATGGCATCGAACGCACTTTCACAGGAATGAAGAATTTCATTGATATATAAAACCGTTTTTGTTTTATTTAAAAAAAATTTTATAGCGCTCTTATTGAAAAACCCGATATATACAAATTTTCTAATCAACTGAAGCTTAAAGTGATGGAATTTTGAGTTTGTATATTTTTCCAGATCAAATCACACTTCAAAATACCCTAAACACACAGTCATTCCTCAAAGTCGACAAGAGAAGTTATAGTGATGTTTACCCAATCGCATTTATGGAAAACCATAACGCATTTAAAATTTCCGAATGGAGTGACTAATGCTGTTACCATTTTTACTTCAGTTTTGTTTCTGCTAATATTCTGCGACACACAACATTTTTTTTTTTTTTAATCTAACTCTTGCTTTCGTGTTACGTAAAAACTTACTTAAAGAAAGAGACACACCCTTCGCCCCCGCGCTTAGCGATTGCGGTGTGCTGGCACTGGTACTGGCACCCAATATCGTCGACCTGCCGCCACCATCACACTGTGGGTCTTGCTTGAGTTTGTTTACTTACAAAATAAATGTATTATTTCTTAAAGTTGAGGTGAAATAAAAACGGTACCATACCCCGAAACAACAACTGACGTGTGCACTTTATGCAATCACGGTTATAGTTACGTTCGTATAGATGGAAATGGAGTTGGAGCTAGTTTGACACAAAGCCGGCTGTTGCCAACGACTGACGACAAGTCAACGATTTTCTATATGCCAGCATGAGTGTTTGTTTCACAATATTTTTGTCTACCGTTTTTAGGTTTTTTTTTCTTCTTCTTCTTTATTTTGATACAACATAGATTTTTACTCCGATTTGTGAAGAACCCTTTTTTGCCATCAACAAACTCAGGAGGCAGAAACAACCAAGAGGTAAGGAGAGAAGGCAGATTTTTCGTGACATCACCAAAATAGTAAAAATATCACCATCATTGTCACCATCAACTCCATATCGCCAGTCTGTTGTTGGATACCATTGTTAGCAAATTGATAAAGCTCGTATATGCCTCTATGTTACCTTCCGTGGTGGTATAACGAACAAAACCATCATCAGCCACTTGCTACTGTCTGATACAATTTTGTTGCCTTTTGTTGTGCTATTATTGATCAAGATGTCAATCAAGTGGACAAACAAATGGAAAAATGACAGATATGATTACAATGTTAGTGCTACTATACATATATACATTTTAAAATTAAGGAAATAAAAAAGGTTTTCTTCTAGGTGTGAGTGTGTGTAAAAAAAAAAATTGTGTGAGTGCCGGGACTCACGGTTAATATGTGTAAACATCAACGTGCGCGGATCCAAAACGGACTTGTTTTTGCTTGAAGGGGATTTTAAGATTTTTTTCACTGAACGCACCCATCCTAGTATGCAGATCGTAACGTTGCACACCGTAACATTGCACGACGTAACGTTGCACACGACCGTTCACGTTTTTTGTTCACTCTACCGCCAGCATAGATGTTTACACATCAAAAATGATTAAATAAGAATATATGTTGTGTGTGAGTGCCGGGACTCATGGATTCATAAACATCCTACGATAATAGAATTCCCTGGCCCGATCTGTTACACTTATAAGTTGCTCAAGAGAATAAGTGTTTTTCAATTAGGTTATGATTTCGATAACAAAGAATTTTTCTTTCGCTCAAGTAAATTCGTGGTACTGTGGTAATTTCAATAGAATGCGATTTAAACTAACGGGTGATTTTTTGGCTGGTTTGGTTTTGGCAACACTGGTTTTGACAGCTGACGTGTGTTTAGTACCTTGTGTCACTGTCAAACAGCTTCAGTTTGGTTTGCAATTTAACCATGGATCGTCTTACAAATGAACAACGCTTGCAAATTATTGAATTTTACTATCAAAATTCGTGCTCGGTTCGAAATGTTCATCGCGCGCTGTTTGTGTTCAGCGATGAGGCTCATTTTTGGTTGAATGGGTACGTAAATAAGCAAAATTGCCGCATTTGGAGTGAAGATCAGCCAGAAGCATTGCAACAGCTACCAATGCATCCCGAAAAAGCCACTGTTTGGTGCGGTTTATGGGCCGGCGGCATTATTGGGCCTATTTCTTCAAAGATGATGTGAATCGCAGCGTTACTGTCAATGGTGAACGCTACCGAGCGATGATAACAAACTTTTTTTTGCCCGAAATGGAAGTTCTTGACTTGCATGATATGTGGTTTCAACAAGACGGTGCCACATGCCACACAGCACGCGAAACAATGGCGCAATTGCGAGGCGAGTTTGGTGAACAGTTAATTTCACGTTTCGGGCCGGTCAATTGGCCGCCTAGATCGTGCGATTTGACACCATTAGATTATTTTTTGTGGGGGTATGTCAAGGCTAATGTCTATAGGGACAAGCCCGCTTCGTTTGACGCACTGGAAGCCAACATCCATGCATTCATTCGTGAGATACCGGCCGATATGTGTGAAAGAGTATGCCAAAATTGGACTCAGCGGATGGGCTACCTGAGACGCAGCCGCGGTCAACATTTGCATGAAATTATATTTAAACATTAAATTGCAAGGTTCAAACTATCGATTCAAATAAATATCTCATTCATTTTTTCGAATTTTTTGTGTTTTTTTTTTTTAAAAAAGTTCTAAACCTCTTAAAAAATCACCCATTACTTATAAATCTTTAATTAGCTTGCGATAAGTTGTGCTAAGCAGTCGAGTTTTTAAATTTTTATAAGTGTCGTCATTTGGATAAAAAAAAGATGTTTTGAAGTAAAGAAATATTTTTTTTAGAAAATAAATTAAAAATTCCTTTCTTCGTGACTTATTCTTCCCACTTTTCAAAATGCCGTTTTCTAAAAATCCGTAAAAACAAGTTTAAAATACCGTCTTCTAAAATACTGATTTTTTTTAAATACTGTTTACTAAAATCTCTTTATGCAAAAGCCCATATATTATAATCCAGCTATTTAAAATCCTATCTAATGTCTTGTTCTGCTAAGCCAGTTTTTTAGAATAGATACACGAATCAAACATTTTGATTTTATTTTGTTTATTTTCTACGTTTTATACTTTTCAAATGTTAATATCTAAGAATTACTCGACCAAAAAAAAAAAATAGGTGCATGGGCAACTGTTTTTGATCACCGGTGTTCACTTCAAGTTTTGCTCACAAAAACTAAATTATAATTACTCTGCAATTTATTAAAATAAAACAACAAGTTTTGTTTGCAAAAGAGGGATAGTAAGAAACGGGATTATAAAAAACGGGAATATACGAAACTATATTTAAAAAGCGGGATTTGAAAAAAACAGGATCTTAAAAAAATTGGATTGACAAAACTGGATCTTAAAAAACAGGATTATAAAAAGCGGGATATCGAACCCAAATCTTTTGGGATCTAAGCACCTACATGTGGGATATTCGCAAAAAAGTATGTTATCTACAAGGTCAGTAATTGTTTTAAGGAATTTTCAGGAATTTGTCAGCCATAGACAATTTTTTATCAATTTTTTTTTTCACTTTTAAGCAACTCATTTGTAGGATATTCGCACAAAAATACAGGTACCTACTATCTAAATGGTCTAAGTGACCTCAACTCGTTTCAATAATTAGACAGCCACAAGTTTTTTACTGAATTAAAAAAAAAAAACATTTCAAGGACGCAGAGGTTTTTAGCGTTTCATTCGCAAAAATATACCATCTAAAACATCATTGGTCAGCCATAGATTTTTTTTTACGAATTTGTAAAGTAAAGTTTTTCCAAAGTGTATGTCATATTATGACGTTGAACAAAATATGCACGACTTGATGGCACGAACTTGCTCTTGTGGTTAAATACTGTGTGTATTGAAGATGCATGATGTATATATTTAACGAGAAAATATTTAAAGAGTCAAAAGTACTAAGAAATTTATTTTTTGTTTGATTTTTTTTTTGTTTATAAAAAAATATTATTTTTTAAAAATTTTAAATGCAATATTGTTAAAACTAGTGGGAAGCATCAGACTGCAAAATTATAACAAAATCGATCTAACCATGGCAAAGATATACGCGAATAACCCAAACATAAGACCATTTTCTCAAAAAAACGTGGAATACCTAATTCCGTTATGTGGATTTTTTGAGAAAAGCCTGAAATGCAGTTTTCTTAAAATTGACTTGTTTATTACAGCTACTAAGTTTAATCAAAATCGTTTAAGCCGTTTTCGAGAAAATTTGAAGAAACCAAAATATTTGTATGGCAGCTACCCGTTCTAGATGAGCTAAATCAAAAATTCGAATTTTGGCTCTAGGGAATCACATAATAATACTCTGTACCAAATTTCATGCAAATCGGTCTACCCGTTAAGGCTCTAGCTCAAATTACAGTGGACGCACAGACGCCAAGACGCACAGCCGCACAGACCGACGGACGGCATGACGAAACCCACTTTTATTATAGGAGTGTTAGTTTTGATTACAACCTCTAAAATTTTTTTTACACGAAACCAATACCTGCCCATAGGTAGAGCAAGTACAAATCTTTTAATTATTACTGAAGCTGAATGACTTTTATAAGATTTTGCGTCCTTTCAAGTGGGACTTTTTCAAAATGAGGTGCTAAAACATCGCTAGATCCGAGCTATTTTTTGTATGCACCCTTTCATTTCTTTACTTCAAAATATTGTTTTATAAGTCCTATTTTACTTGTAATATTAAAAAGACACAAATTCTTCCAAAAAAATCGTTTCAATAAGCTTTTATCGCCCAATTGTTTAAATTTTAAAAGCGCGAATTCGCTGAAACCGCTTTACTCAAGCGAATAAAAATGAATGAACACAAACCACAAGATATAAACTATGTGCATTTCCGTAATGGAGAAATTTTAGCCAACTCAGGCGAGTTTAATTCGCTTCTACCGTAACCAAACCGTATATCCTTCGGATAGATTGATGACAATGTTCAGTTTGTACAGTTCATTATTGTGTCTTCGCCTTTCCTCGCTGTCACTTAACATAAGCATGCAGAAAAGTAGTGTTATCGGTGTGAATTACATGTATGATATCGACTTAGAGGATATATAGATATAGTGCTCGTTTCTATCCCTAATGCATTGTAACGCCTGGGCCCTTGATAGGGGGCGCTATTTCGGTTTAGATAAAGTTTTAGAATATCGTACAGCTGCTTTCAAAGTCATAATTCGCTTATTTTCTCTCTAAATTGTTCTAATATTAAGTAATTCTTGAAATTAATAAGTGTTTGTTTATTATTTTAAAGATTTCAATATCTTCTTTTTTAGGTTTTTTCTCTTATGTGCAGAAAAATTTCAAACAGCGACCCCTATTAAAGGTCTGCATTCGAATAAAAGCAAGCACTCCATATATCCTCTAAGGTTATCGAAAGGAAACTCCATTTTATTTCTTCAATGGCGATTTAATTGTCTTTCTTTGTCAACCGATTTCCTCCTGCCTTGCAAAAAAAACACGGTTAATATTAAAACAAGAGCTCTTTTACTTCGACTTTCAAAATTTCGATATCACAAATGCCAATTGAATTTAAATAAAATAAGCATCTTAAAATTGATGTAGTTTTTTTTCCTTTTTCGTGATTTGTCAATTTTGATCGAAATTATGAAAATCGAAATTTTGGAGTCAATATTTCTTAAGTCGATTTATCTTACCTAATACACCATTAACTTGAAGTTGGTTTCTCTAATTTTTATTTTCATTTCATTTGTTATTTATATAAAATCTTTTACAATGGGCTACAAAGCCTAAATAGTAAAAGTTACAAATAGTTTATTGGGGGCTATCGTGAATAAAATTTCCCTGGGAATATTTCCCAACTTTGAAAATTTAAAACGCTAATACCTTACCACTATACTTCGTAACTTCGAATTTGGCTCATCAAAATGATAGCCAAACTCCCCTGGAAAATTAATTTCCGATACCATTAAATTCCGATGGAAACTTTCGACTATTATTCACATTCTAAATTTTCGAAGTTGGGAAACATTCACAGGGAAATTTTATTCACGATAGCCCCCATTAAGTTACAATAATTGCAAATGTTAATTTTAAATCAATTTACAATCAGAAGTAACAAATAGTCAAAATGACAAATTAAATATTTATTTTTATTTTACTTTTACTTTTCTAAATTACATATAATTTTTCTGCTAATTTATTCCTAAATGTTGGAATAAAAGCGCTTCAAATTTCGTGGTTCCGTGAAATCTTCTGATGAAAGAGGGTAAACTGTTCCACTGGCTTACAACATAATCGAAAAACTGACGTTTGGAGCCTCTGCAACTAAATCTTGGTTGGAACAATGTAAAAGACCGGGCTCTTTGTTTATTATTATTTTATTCAATGTTTTTAGGGACAAATATTTACTTATGAAACTGTGTAAAGGTTACAGCCGAAAGTTTTACCACTTTTTTGTGTTTATTCCATTTCACACTATAATTATCAAATTTTTAAAATACCTAATAGAGTTTTAAAAATAGAATATCCCTCTTTTATTTTTACCCCATTTCACCCTGCAAATATTAAAATTTTGAAAAAGAATACCCCCAGAGCCATTTTCTAAGACAAGCTTTTTAAATAAAATATTAAAAAAAAAAATTGTCCGATTTAGGACAATTTATTTTATTTGTACACCATTTCAACCTACAAATAAAAAAAATTAAAAAGAATATCCCTAAAGAATTACCTTTCAAACGCAGGTAGAGTTTTTTTTAATGATCGCATACGTCTTTTTAATTTAACCCCATTTCACCCTACAAAGTGAATTCTTCCGATATTTTTATACATATTCGGCTATTCGGGTTGGAGACGAATCCAAATCAAAGATCATTAAAATCGGTCCAGCCGTTCTGGAGTTGTATGTGTTGTAACTAAACCTATTTTGTTTTATATAATTAAGCTTAAGCATTTTGATTATCCTGGATTGAGGTGCACGTTATTTGTGTTAGACCAATTAAATATTCTGTTAGGATCAGCTTTCAATTTATGAGCCCCACCTTCGATCATATACCTTGCTTGCAGCTTAGTTCAACTCGAGCATCATCTATTTAAGAGTACTTGGATTTGGAGTGGAAGATCATTGATACAAATTGTGAACAACAGTGGACCGAGGATCGATCCCTGCGGAACCCCTGAAAAAAATATTTAATGGGGAAGATATTTTTTGACATTGTCTTCCCCATCACATAGTTAGTATCCAGCAAATCATTTAAAATTTGTTTTTTTTTATATTTAAGAAATTATTACAAACATAAAGCACTATTTTTCTGATGAACACCCTGTTGAAATATATTTTTAAATCATTATTCATTCCAACCTCACTCAATTTTAAACACATTTAAAGTTGAAAAGATAAGTAAATTACCTGAAATTACCACCCGGCAAAAACATCTAAGCCTAAACAAATAAACAGTCGTCAAAACTATTTCTCATTTTTCTTTCTAAATTTTTTTGTTGTATGTTGTTGTTGTGCCCAAGCACACACACTCTCACACAAAACTATCTGACCAAAAAGATATGTAGGGTTGTAGGTACGGGTTGGAACTTGGAATACCAGGTTTTCCCATGGACAAGCTTCAGTTCAGCTCAGTGTGAAGTTTGTCCAAGTTCGATCGGCTGATGGACCTGGAGGTTGGGTGTTGGGGTAGCACACACAGCTACAAAACTATACATAACATAGCCATTTTTGTGGATCCAACTATGCACAGATGCACTCTATCGATACAAATTCTGCAGAGTCGCTATACAGTATGCACGAAGTAAGGTAATAATAACCAGAGGCATGCCTCTATGCTTGGCTAGGTGAATAATATCTGTTTGAATTGTTTTGTTTGTATCTCTCTGGTCCTGCTCTATGAACAGACTCCGAACTGAACTATCCGTTCCGTGCTGTGTTGTAGGTAGGCCAAAGCGCACATATTGAGATACATCTATCTGTATGTATGTATGATGCAGATGCGTGCTTGTGGACGAGGCACACTGGCGTGGCGATGATTGTGGGGGATTTTTGTTGATGCAAAGTGAAAAGTTTTTAATGTGCTCACATTTGATCATCATGTAGATTTGGGGTGTTAGGTGGGTGGTTGGCTTCGATTGGTGTGGCTTGGCTTGGCTTGGCTGAATAGCTGGCTGACTGGCTAACTGGTGTGGTGGTTGCGGTTTGCCAGGCCAGGAGCAGGAGGAATGGGTTGAGATAGATATGAGTACTGTTGGAACTTTTGGAGTTTTGATATTTTGTGGAAATGGTTTCCCATTGCCCATCAGTGAAGTTGTTGTGGATTTTGTTCATTTTTCTTTTTATTTTTCTTTTTCATAATTCTCTATTTCACTTTTTTAGAATCACACACTGTTTCTTGTTTTCCAATTGGGAGTACAAAAAGTGTGTGCATTTGTTTTATGGTGTTAAACTTTATATTGCTCTGTGTGTTGTCAGCGCGCATTCTACTTTAAGTGTATGTTGGAACTATTTACATACATAAATATTTGAAAAAGAAAAAAAGTAGGGTACACATTTTTTAATGATCATTCTTTAAATCAGAAGTTAAATGACAAAACATTTTTCACTGAGAAACATTTCCACCCAGGAACGATAAATTCTAGTTGGGCTTTTTTCCACAGTCTCTTTGCATGAACTTATTTTTTTTTTATTTTGAAAAATCTGGATTACTGTTAATTTTTAAGAAATCATGGATCTGAAAACAGTTACAAATTAGTTTTTAATGAAAGAAAGTTTTACATAGATTATGACGAGGGACTACCAAGCGCGAAAAAATCAAAATTGGCTAGGTGTACCTTCACCAGTTTTGCACACTTTTGGCTCGAATAGAGACAGAAAAAAAGTTGGTTCATTTTAATTCGATCCAATACTTAACATCTGAGCTAATTCACAAGACGGTGTTACGATTTTAAAATTAACTAAAATGCCTTTACAAATAAGATCCTTTCATTTAAAATAATTGCAGGGTATGCACCAAGAAAGTTTGATAATTTATGTTTAGATAACTTTATTAAATTTTTAAAAATAATACCAAAATCTATAAATTGAATGCTGAGAAAAAAATGCTGTCTATAATTGCTGGCCTCTGTTTGGGTCATGAATAAAATGAAAACTTTTGGTTTAAAATAAAGTCCGAATACAAAACTATGGAATTTTCAAAAAAACATTGTTTTTTTTTTTTTAAATATGTAGATACATTGCATTTTTTTGAAAAATTTGGGTGGGTATGGTGACATAATAAATACTTTTTAAGCATTTGCAGAGAAATTTTGATTGAGTGTTTTTTTTTTTAGAAAAAATTGTGGATATGCTTCACAGTAAAGCTCGTTATGACTGACCCAGTGTGTTTTATTCCAACAAAACTCTGGAAATCGGAATTATTAAAAAAAAAAAATAACAATCAAGATGATGGAAGTGACATCAAGACATATGACAGGAGTCAACAAAATTGTCTGATTGGTAATTTGGAAAAGATGAATTAAAATGGAGACTCCCGTTATTTTATTCAAATTCCTCACCGAAAAATTCATAAGGTCCCTTTCCAAATATAGAATTTGAGTTTGTGTATCAAAAACGGAATCCACAAGTGCAGATCGGTTTTAAGCTATGAGGTCAAATAGCAGAAAAGGCTTCTATCTATGAATTTTAAATCATTAGAGAGGTGTTAAAACCTCAACTAACATTCATAAATAAATCTATTTTTACTTGCTCTACCGAGGTTGTAATCAAAACTAACACTACGATGATCGAGAAGTCCGAAAAAGTGGGTTTCATTATGCCGTCCGTCGATCTGAGCTTCTGATGTGCGTCTGTGCGGCCACTGTAATTTGAGCTAGAGCATAAACGGGTGGTCCGGTTTGCATGAAATTTGGTGCAGAGTATTTGTATGTGATTCCCTAGAAGATCAAATCGAATTTTTGTTTAAGCTCATCTAGAATGGGTAAAGCTGCCATACAAATATTTTGCTTTTCAATTTTTTTTCGAAAACAGCTTCAACGATTTTAATAAAACATCGTACCTGTAATAAACAAGTCAAGTCTAAGAAAACTGCATTTCAGGTTTTTTCTCAAAAAAATCACATAACGGAATTTGGTAATCCACGTTTTTTTGAGAAAATGGGCTTATTTTTGTATTATTTGCGTATATCTCTTTTATTGTTAGACCGATTTTGCTATAATCTTGAAATCTGGTGCTTCTCAACAGTTTAAAAAATATTGCATTTGAAAATTTTGAAAAAAATTTTGTATAAACAAAAAAAAAATCAAGCAAAATATCAATTTTGTAGTGGGTACTTTTGACTCTTTCTGATCCCAATTTTCATTAGCGAATTTTGTTTAGCGATGAAGCTCACTTTTGGTTGAATGGATACGTCAATAAACAAAACTGCTGTATTTGGAGTGATGGTAATCCTCAAGTGTATGTTGAGACACCGCTACATCCCCAAAAACTGACTGTTTGGTGTGCTTTATGGTTTTTAGGAATAATTGGTCTGTACTTCTTTAGAAAACGATGCTGGCGAGAACGTTACAGTCAATGGTGACCGCTATAGACCCATGATTACTGACTTTTTCTTTCATCAATTGAACAACAAGACGGCTCAACATGTCACACAGCCCGAAACGATTGACCATTTGGAGCACAACATTCGCCGCATTATTGACGATATACGGCCACAAATGTTAGAAAAAGTCATTGGAAATTGGACCTCCAGACTAGACTACGTCCGAGCCAGCCGTGGCGGTCATGTGCCAGAAATCATATTTAAATTATAATGACAGAAGATTATCCTTCGAATTAAGTAAATTTCGTGTCAATTTAAAAAAATCATCTTTGCCTTATTCCATTTCAAAGTTCTTTACCTCTAAAAAAACACCCTTTATAATGATTTTGTTTATTTTCTCCAGATTTTCTCAGAAACAGCTCCAACGATTTTGATTAAACTTCGTACCTTAAAGGTTCAAGATAATTGCAATATAAGAGCGTTTCAGTTTTTTTTACCAAAATATTCACATAACGTAATTCGGGTTTTAACCTTTTTCTGAGGAAACTCTCTAATTTTTGGTTTAATAACATGTGGACTGATTTGTTACATTTCTCCGACCTGGAACTTCTTAGAAAACTATAAACAGAATTACTTTTAAATAATTTTTTTTATAAGCAAAAATTAAATAAAAAAAAAATCAATACTTTTGAATATGTTAACACTTTCTATCTGTATTCTAAGTTATTGAACCAGGACCATAAAATGGCAATGGTTAGCTTTGAACCACAGAAGCAAGTTCTTACGATCGAGTTATGTATGTAAGATATCAATTTGGATCAATTTGGCACCACCAATCGTCTAGTAACACTATTCGAAACTTGTCACTAATTGCCACCATCATTTGTCAACCACCTTATAAAGGGAACTACACTCCAGAGCTCTTTCTTTTTCTTTCTACACGTCTAATCGAAAACTACCTCGTCTCAGTTCACAGTCGTCTATATTTCTCATTTCAGAGGTAATCAGCAGTCATTATATTTTATTTTTGTTAGGGAAAAATTTATTCCGGAGGAGATTTACAATAGCAGGTTTACAATAGAAGATTACAATAGGAACAAAATTTCTATTGAAATTCCCGATAGTGACTAATATTTACGATTCTTTATTTTTTATTGTTCAGCACCCGAGCTTCAATTGATTTCAAGTTTTGAAATGTCCTTTCTGTCAATAATATAGCTATTCGTTTCATATCAGTTTTTCCTTTTGTTTACTTGTAAAAGTGTGAGTAAAATCCTTTTATTTATTTAAATATTTCCTTACTGTAAATATAAAAAGTATAATAAACGAAAATGGTTTCTCATTTAAAATGATCACCTCTATAAGTCCTAAACACATTCGATGGATTTTAAGTAGAAACGAATCGCATTAACGCAGTTCGATTAAAAATAACAAAAGGATCAAGGACCTTGTTTTCCCGTTTGGGTATTTTTGTTCTTCTCCCAAGTTGCGATTAGTCTCCAACTTAGTTCTCATTTTATAACTTTCTCGCGATATTCTATTCAAATAAGGTTTATGTAAGTAAAAAAAAAAAAAAACAAATAACATAATAAAAGAAAACCAATAAACTGCTCAAAGTGCAGAAATTATTATCTTTAGATGCTGAGAGGCTGAGGCTAAGACTGATGCTGAGGCAGCTGTCTATGTTTAAGCCACTGCGCAATGGTGTCGTGTGTATGTGCTTGTATCTCCTGCCTAAGAAGCGGCTTATATATGCTTAGCAAGCAATGTTTATGGATTCGTCCGTTTGTGGGCATCTAAGGCTCCTTGGCTGTGGCTGGTTATAGTCAACTGCCTTGCCTGGCTAGCTCATGTAAAGCGTCAATAGACAAATCGAGCATTCAGATTTACGCGATTTGTGTACGCAAAATGGTATGTCAGTGTATGGAGATGGAGCTGGTGATGGTGTCTTGTGGGGACGACTATAAGTAGGTATGTTTGCTTTTGTTTCTCTGTATCCGTATCCACCTTTTTTTTCTGTAGTTGTTGTTGTTACGGTTCGACCATTATTCCTTCTTGTGGATCAGTTTAGTTTGCGCATTTCCATCTATTTTCATAAAAAAAAAAGATTTTTTTTTTTTATTTTTGTACATATAATTGCCTCTTTGCGCTATGCTGAGCGTACTTATTCGTATTCATCAGCATCAAAAAAGATACTTACATATGGCGACCTCTATAGCGCCTTGTTTTCATTTGTATCTTTGTATCTATAAAATAGATACACATATAGTTTCAATAATATTATAATAATGTGCTTCTTCTTCTTCATTTTATGTTGTTGTTGTTTTTTTTTTGTCTTCTTCTTGGTGTACGTTTGGGTGCTTCTTGGATGGATCAGGTTGGTTAATGTTTTTTTTTGTGTGCTTTCTTTTTTATTTGGTATATTGTGTGCTTATAAGAAGCTCGTTTGTATCGTTGCCTTTGATTGAATTATATTTTTAGCGCAATGGATGTTTGTACATAAAGACATAGGTATATATATTATTCATATAAATATAGTATTTGTAGGTATCTTACCTACACAAATCAACAACAAAAAAAAAGAAAAAAAAAATACAAAACAAAATTGATAATGTTGAAATAATAATTTCGGAGGTAAACAAATCAAGAATTATATAGCTTAGTTTTAAAATTAAATAAACAAAACGACTAAATAAAACAAATAAAATTATGTTTTCGACTTGAAAAAGACTATTTTTCGGTCTACCTTGAATTAAGGTTTTTGTTGTATTTTCCTCCGAACAAAAATATATATTAACTTTATTAACAAATTATAAAAATATATACATATCTACTATTTTAGTTGAAAGATACCTACATTGTATCAAATCACTAAATTGTAAAATGTGCGGTAACAAACCATTGTAAAAATGTATAAGTACATCATCAATAAACTATCTACATATCTATCTAGACCATTTTCGGTAGTAATGTGATGATAACATCACCTCTTTTTAGTTCTTAGATAGTTAAGCAGCTGATAAAGTAATACATATCGTGGGCCTGGAAAAACAGCAACACTGGCTGGAAAACTCATTTTTCAATGGACTGAAACTCTGAGTTATTATTCTTCTGTTAAATTTGAAAAACGACAGAAGTGCTATAATTTGACACTAAGAAACAACAAATGACTATAAGTACATGAAATAAAAGAAGAATCAAAAACATCACCTTAAAGTGCTGGCCAAACAAAGTGCGGTCTAGCGTTCTTTCTAAAAAACGCCCTTCGCACTCTTTTCTTGCTTGTGAATTGTTGACCGCATTCTGTTTGGCCAGCCCTTTAAAGTTTGGAAAACCTAATTTGTCCATATAAATACTTTTTCCTAACTACCATCCGTGGATCGAAATTTATAAGGGTCTAAGATTTTTGGTATTTATTTTTAAGTTTCATGATTAAAAATGATAATTAAAAAACATGGCCTTTAAAGAAAGGCATGTTCTATACCTAGTCTAATTTTTATTTTGTTTATAAAACATTTACTGTAATCTATATTCTCTCCTACAAAATATTAATTTTAAGAATTTAAAAACTCATTAAAACTAATATTAAGAGGTACAATTTAAAAAAAAAGTAAAGTAAGTAAAAAAGTAAAGTAGAAAAATTTGTACTCAACATTTTGGTTTTTTAAAATGTTCCAATATCATTGATACTTTTCGATATATTCTATCCTAAAAAAAAATACATTTTTTGAAGCAGTTTCATGAAATAGAGTATTGTTGTTTTTTTCGGCTAATAGGTACATGCAGTTGTTTTTTTTTTTTTTTTTTTATTCGAAATTGCGATGTTAACTTAAGAAAATTCATATCTTTTTACTTGTGACTGTTTTCTTGTGGATTAACGAATAACTACAAATTTTCTTGATATCGTTAGAGTCTTAGAGTATCTCATGGAAATCTCAAATAAGAGTTTTTAACCATAGACTTCTGGGTCACTTGGTCCTTAAATGATTTAGTGAGATGACTCATTCTACTAAATTTTTTAAGTGGGGGAGGTAAAAAAATGATATTATTTCGTAATACAAAAAGTACTCCCACAAATGCATGCAAAAAAAAAACTAGCAAAAATCTAAGAATCCATAAATTATAATATGAAGGGATTATATTACAGTTTCTGTATACTACTGAAGTACATCAGCCAAGTAGAAGGCTTAGCACTATTTAATAAATTATAATAGTTAAAACAGAAAGTAGATTTTAAATTACAAAATAATTTGTCATAAGTTTACGTTTTATTTTTTTGCAAAAAAAAAAAATAGACAATTATAAGAAGAAGTGTTTGACTTAGGAGTCTTTTTTGGGGGGGTAAATCATTTTTGAAAAACAACATTTTTTAAATTTTTTTAAAATTTTTATTTAGTGGTTTTAATATATCAAATTTTAAGCGATGATGAAAAGTATTAATTTGTACTGAAATATCGTATGTAGAGTAAGTGCTGCAAATATGGCCCTTGTTGGTAATATGGCCCACCGTAATGTTTCCCTACTGGAGGAGCGTAGGTTACCTGATATGCATTTATTTCGAAGATATCGAAGATAATCTTAGTGGTTTTGATATATTTAAAAGTGGAGACTCAGGAGCAGGAAATGTGCGCGGAATTTGAAGTTTGAATTTTTTTAAATTGGCCATATAATTTTTTGGTAAATTTTTGTAAGTGTTTTTGTGTACTAAATTTTGGGCAAATATTTTCATATTTTTTTGAGACTTTGTTGTGCTTAGTTTTATATTTCATTATGTGAAACCAAAATTTTAAATATATTTTTTAAAGTTGGTTTAAATTAAAAGTACAACGAAAAGGCTATATGCAGGTAATATGGCCCACCTCACGAAATACACCAACCTGGTCCATATTTAACACAAGGCGGTCCATATTAGCAGCACTTTTTTGAAAAATGTTAAAATGAGTTTTTTTCTTAGTTTTTATTTATCTATTTTTAGTTAAGTTGTTTTTTTTATGTTTTTTGTTATAAAGGCTGATTATAAAATAATTTCTTTAAGTATTAAAAAAAAAAAGAAACAAGTCAATTACCGAAAAACTGACTGTTTTATTTACAAAAAAGTTAAGGGTAGGCCATATTTGCGACACTTACCCTGTATATGCAATTCGTAGAGCTCGAAGTTTTCTTAGCAACAATGGTTGATGCTGTTTTTTCGATAAAATGAAAAAAAAAACAAGCATGTTTTGTTAAGTGAAAAACAAATTAAGCTCTAACTTAAGATAGCAGCAACCCTGCAAGGCTTGAGGGACGAATATTTCGATTTTAGTTTTCTGGGACTTAAATTAGGTATTTAACCATTCCTGTGTGTGTATTGTAAGCAACATGATTGGAATAGACCTACTATTGCTGCCAAAAGTCGTAGTTCGTCACGACAAGATGGAAGATTTGTCACTGCCTAGCAAGACGATAAGTAAGCAGATATCCCCGCAAAAAACATTTTACGTCGGATAGGGTGGATTCGAACTCAGACTTCGTGCATGATAGCTCAATGCACTTTCCAAAGCATTTTTATTATTTGGTAGTCGAATTAACATTTATAATTTTATAGCTAAAAATGTACTTCGTAAGAGTTTTGCACGCAGCTACTCGTGCTGCCGATGCAACTTGCAAAGTTGTAGGTGAAATGAAATAAAAAAAAATGCTTTTTATAAGGACTAAATTAACTAAAACTTAAGTAAATGTAGCTAGGTACTTTAACCAAAATTTCCGCTTTCTTTAACACTTTGTTTGAAAACACCACATCACTCACAAAACAAAATTTATCGGATGATATGGCACCACGAGGGAAATGGCAACACTTTAAAAATACCTACAAAAAATGCGAACCTACCTATACGTGCTAAATAATTTCAGAAATCCACTAAAAATGAGTTTTAATTCGAGGTAAGTAAGTAGGTAGTAGGTACCTTGCTTGTTAAATATCTAAGCTGCAAAAATGTATCAAAAAAGCTACAACCAAGGAAAGGTTCCATAATACCTACATACATATAGGTATCTGAAAAAGAAACTTAAATAGGTATTACCTGACTTTACCATATTTTTTTACAATTCAGATTCTAAAATCAGAGGCTAAAAACAAAATGATTTTGCATTTAAATATAAAAATAAAAGGCACCTATAATACATTACCTAGGTACCTACCTATAACTTATATAGAAACCTTTAATGAATCCTATAAGCTCAATAACACATTCTAAGCAAAACAACATTTTTTATAGACTTTGTTAATTGCGCAAGTAATAAAACTATCAAATAGATAACAAAAATAAGATATCTTAGCCCTTAATAGCGACAGAGCAAGGTATTTACCTACTTAAATATACCTATGCATAACTACATAAATACCTATGTATATTCGTTTCGTACCTGTTAAGGTATGTACATATATCTATAACGCAATTTTAATTTGTTTAAAAAAAAAATTATTTTTAATCTTTCATAATAAATAATGTAAACAGCAAAAGAAAAAAAAATCAAAAATTAACTCTACTTCAAAAAAACATTTAACAAAAACATACAATTATCATCACAACCTACTCTATAGGTAACAACAAAAAAAAAATATATAAAAACAAAAAAAAACACACACCACAGTCCGTCCATTTAAAGAAAGCATATAAACATTACATTCCAACGTTGCCACAGCCGCGCTCCTCGCTGCTAGCAACTCACAACTCGCCACCGCTCACCGGCTGTTGTGCTGCCGCGCCGCGCCGTCACTTCAATTTAATTCCAATATATTGAGTACTTTTCTAAAAACGGAACAGCATCACACAAACTTATACCTATACCTACTTAAACTATCCAAACAACAAGTTTTCTACAATTATCCCTCGCTATTACGTATGAATTTATAAATATAGCTCATCCGTGCTGAAAACATAATAAACCAGCAAATCACTTCGTTCACGTTTGTTCATACCAATCTTGGCGTTCGTCGTCGTTTTCGTTGTCGTTGTCGTCGCCGACGTACATAGTTGTCTCACGCGTACGCAAAAATTTAGCTCGATAGATACTTTTCTGCGACCCCTTCTCTATACTTCCAACGTCCGCATCATTCGCACCATTCGTTCGCACCCTCCCACCCACACCGTCTCGTCGCACCGTCATCATTGTGTTAGCAACTGACAACTAACAATTGTGGCGAAAACAACGATGCAGTTGGCCAAAACCCACCAAGTCAGTCAAAATCAATCGTTTTAGGTAAATATCTAAGCGTCCAAAAACAAAATACAAAAAAAAAAAAAAACAGATATAAGAAACTGCAAAAGTATCTATGTATCTGCGAACGAAAATCAAAATGCAAAAAAAATGAAATTGAAAAAAAAAAACAAACATCCACCATATCAGTCTAATAAACCAACCAACCCTCCCACGTTCGCCTGCCTCGCACAGTCCCCCCGATCGTGTATCTTTATTTCTACACCAAATTCTCGAAAAGCCCCATATGCACACACAATCAGACTCGGCTAAGTGACTTTGCATTAAAACTGCGAATACGGCCGACCGATTGAACGGTCGGTTACTTGGCTAAATAAACTTTTTAAATATACAATAATTGCAGCGCGTCTTAGTTCTGCACCCCACTGCACCGCCATCGTAGTCCTTCTATTTGATCAGACCAGAGCAACACTTTTCCCCCCTGGCGATATTTACCCCCCCCCCCCCCCCCCCAACCATCCTTCTTATATGAAACAAAAAAAAACCGACCTCTTTGTCTTTAATAAATTATCATGTCATTACATTTGTATTAGTTCGACTTTTCGGATCAGAGTGTGACACTCAAACTAGCCGAGTGTACAACCGCATAATTCCATACATGAAAATCACAACACACAATCACTGAAAACACAAACAAAGATACAGAGATAAAATATCAGGAGCGGGACAAGCCGCGCCGCCGGGAGCGTGTCTTTTGCTTTAGCTACCAACCTCACTTTTTCCCTAAACGATAAGAAAAACAAAAGCAAAACAAAACGAAACGAAATCAAATACACAACACACAAGATGAAGATGAAAAAAAGTGTGAAAGAGAGAATTAAAAAAAGAGATTAATATATATTTATTTATACGAAAAAAAAAATGTAAATAAATCAAAGAGAGCAACAAACTGAATTAAGCAAAAGCGAATAAAATCTCAAATAAAGAGAAAACATCAACACAAAAAGGAAAATGAAAACAATCTATACACACTACGCTACAATCCATAGCTAGATAGAATACAATAAAATGTACATGTACACGAACACAAACACACCGCCATTGCCTTCACCATCGCCACTGCCACGCCACTACGTGCCGAGCTGAAACTGAGACGCCAAACGAAGCGATGCGATAGTGCGCGTAAATGAAATAAATACGTGTATCTATCGGATACCTACCTACCTACAATTATTGAAACAAAAATCGAATAAAACAACAACATGGAATAAAACAACAACTAGTTATGTATAACTTAACATTGGAAGCTAAATGGGTGGATGTGAGGGTGGTGATGGTGATGGAGATGGAAGTGAATAAAGTTAAAGCTGATATTATGAGAAATAGTGTTGCCATTTACATTGAAAAGTATGAAATTCAATTCAAAGTATGTAGATAATTTATTTAATTTGACTTGTTTAATTTATAAAAAATGATTCATATAAACAGAGTCCTATATGTTAAATGTAATGTCAATAGGTTTTATTTTATGTTCTGAATCAGTTCTCATATTCATTTTTTTCATTGTGTTAAGAAAATAATATATTACGTATACGACACAGTGTCCCAGTATTTTTTAATTTCTATATAGACACTGCATTTTGTACACTGATGTTGTATACAGAACCTTACAGACAATTAAATTAAGTGGTATATCATCAGTTAAACATTCAGTTAAAAGAAAAAGTATATTTAACAGATTATTAAAAAATTGACCCTCATTATACATGCACAGTATATTTTTAATAGCATTTTTAAGTGTTCAATAAATATTTCGAAAACGTTTTTCCGCTGACCTTAAAAATGATGAAATGAGAAAACGGGTTTTAATGGGAAAAACCTATGGATAAATAAAGGGTCTTCCAATAGGGACTTTCGAACTTTGACAGTTAATAGCGGCCACATTGTTGACGATGCATGTGTCAAATTGCCTGTCATTTTTTCGGTCTGTTTTGCCAAATCACCATGGATGGATGCAGCGTTCAACATCAGGTGTAAATGATAAAATGATTCTCGCCCATTTAGGGTAACTTTCAGGGAAAAATCTCATTTCTGTATGAATTGGTACGCCAACAAATAAAATTTTCAAATTTGGGACACAACCAATCCACATGAGATCCAAGAGCGTTTAATGCATCCCGAAAAACTCACTGTTTGGTGTGGATTTTTCGCTGGTGGCGTCACAGGTTCATATTTATTTGAGAACGACGTTAGCCAGGCCATCACCGTCAACGGCGAGCGCTATGATTACCAACTTCTTTTGGCCTGATGATTGCATGATATGGACACCAACGACATGTGGTTTCAACAGGACGGCGCTACGTGCCACACAGCTGCACGAGTGAAGGTGCCACACGTGAAGGTGATGTAAATTGGCCACCGAGATCGTGCGATTTTACCCGGTTAGACTTGTTCTTGTGGGGTTTTCTGAAGTCGCAGGTCTTACGAATAAGAAAAAAACGGCCCTCAAAGCAAACATAACCCATGCCATCGGTTTAAATCACCCTGTTTTATGAGTCATGGAAAATTGGACATTTCGGATGCGCGCCAACCAGAGAACCCGCGGTGGACAGTTGAACGATGTTATATTCCATACATAATGGCATCGATAGGCATTTCAAGCGAATACAAAATTTCCATGATATCTCACACACTCTTTTATTTATTTAAATTTAAAGAAAAGGAAGCAATTAATGACCCTGCACTTATGTGTTATAATCAAATTAAAAAATAAAATTTGGATTTTAGAACTCAACAAAAAATCTAAAGTAATAATATAGACAGTATTTGTTCAAGTAACTGAAATGTGAAAGGGGAATATTTCACGCAAGACACAGAATTTTTTTTTTGGAAACCAAACTGAGCATAAATCAAGTGACAGCTGTCAAAAGGACCAACTCCGAAAAAAGTATTGCCAGATTGAAAACCAAACATCTAAAAAAAAAACACCCTTAATAATGAAGCTAAAGAATTATACATGTTATTTGAATAGTTCAAAAATGTAACGATGGCTTAAAGATAAAATGCTAAAAAAGTCAAAACTATTAACGAACGTAATTTTCTTTTGTTTATAAAAATTATGCATTTTTTTTAATTTCTAAATGTATTATTTTTTCAAGTATTTTTTAGAAGCTCGGGATTGAAAAACTATTACGTGAATAAGGCAATTTTCTCAAAATACAACTGTTATCATATATACCTACGATTTCTGCGCAAAATCCTGAAATGCAAAAAATTCAATTGCTTTTAGGCTTTTTTTATAAGTTTTATCAAAATCGTTTGAGCCGTTTTTGAGAGAATTCGAAATAAAACTGAATGTGTTTTCTGGCAGTAGGGAAAAAAAAACATTTCTTTTTTTTCCCTCTAAGGAATCAATTAAAAGTGCTCTTTTTCATATTTCATATCAGTTTACTAAGAAAATATTGTTTAATGTACTTATATAGGTATATCTTATAAAATCTGGTCTAATTTCACCGCCGATATCCACAATTTGGATTGGTAAAATAGGTACTTAAAAACCAGCATCAATTTCTTGTTAGCCAAAAATTCAATAGCCGTATTATTGTCTTTTAGCTCCAGTTCTTTTATTTTCTGAATTTTATGCGAGTGTAAATCTTGTGTACATCTTAAACTGATTTATTATATAGACACATTTTGATTAAATTTTTATAATCATATTTTACTATTTAGTGAAAATTTATAATCAAACTCATTTGTTTTTTAATTTGAATTTTATCTACAAAATAATCAAACACAGCAACACTATTTCCATTATCAAATTAAATTCCACCGTATCTTAAACAACACATTTAAATAAAATACCTAATCACATTTTCAAATATTTATGACACTTACCAAACTCGCTGTGCGTGTATTGATCGAAATCTATAACAAAAAAAATAAATTATGCTTAAAACATCAAAATAAAGAAAATATCTAAAAACAGAAACATAGAATAAAAGAAAAATCAAAGAGAACACACTTACATACAACAAAAACGATATGAACCAATTCTAGCAAGAGAAAGAAATCTCCAAAGAAACACAGAAGAAACATAAAAAAAAAAATAAATAATAAAAAAGAAACGAAAAAAAATAATAATAATAATGTATTATCCACCACACTTACTTCACATGCTTATGTTTCACCTATAAAACTAAATATTCAAACACCATGCTTTGTGGTTGAAGATGAGGCATGAGACGGGCGACGGGACAGCATGGGAGCTATGGGAGCAGATGAAATCAACCGAGCAGGGACCGTTTGTGTGCACACGTACATACCGTTTTACCAAATGTCTACTGATGCACCCCCAGCCCCATCTCCCCGCACCCCTTGTTCAACGAATCCCCCAAAAAATCATCATCATCAGTTTATACCTACCAACAATTCGTCGCGTAAATCGTTTGTTTCAGGTGGAAGTGAGGTGGTGTGTCTTTCATGTCCATATATTGCTCCCTTCATCGGACTGATGATGCCCCTGCATCCCTTTACCCGCGTATGCCGTAGCTGACCGACCAACAGACAGAAAACGATCCGAGAAACATAGTCCGCAAATCGAAGCTGATTATTCGAAAATTATTCACATCGAACATAAATCATTCTCTCTTGCGCTGGCACATCAACACAGCATACACCGTGAACTGGCAGGGGCAGCCATCACAGGCGCAGGGCATATCGGCATCGGCATCGGCATATGGGAGGCGAAACCGAGAAAGATTTAGCGGGATGGTATGTATTCATTATATTGGGGATAGAGAGGATGGTGGTGGCAACTAAATACAAGGTTTCACCATTGCATCGGTACGGTAGTGAGACGAATGGCCGACTAGGACTGCATCGCATCGCCTCGGCTCGGCGCGGCGCGACGTCAACTTTGGTATTGGTAGGAGCAACATCAGGAGCAGTGGTATGATAGCGCTAGAATGGCTATGGCTACGGAGAAATTAATAAATAAAATTATTGTTGCTGAATTGCAGGCTCGGCGTTGCCAGACTTAAAAATTTAAATTTACTTTTTTTTCTCTAAATTTTTAATCCTGACGTGTTATTACTAAGTTCTCTCTAATTATATTTTTAGAATAATTATAATTAGGTATTAAATGCAATTAAAAAAAAAGAAGAAATTAGTCACATCGAGTAGAGTACAGCTTAGACAGAAAGAGACCCGGAACTCTCAACCATTCCTATATAATTGTTACCGATAGGAATAGAGTGGACCTACAATATTTTGCGGAATCCGAAAGGCATTTATTAAAGACGAGAGATACTCTTGGAGGATTTATAATATCATCGCAACAGGCAGTTGCTATGGAAAACAAATTGGGGTTTTTAAGTGGAAGAGGCTTGGAATCAAACCAAGTTCACCGACATGACAGACCTGCGCAGTAGCCATTATGACACGGGCTACTACTTAAAAAAAAAAACAACCGCTGTTAATATTACTTTCAATATTTATTTTATTATTTAAACAAACTTTTGGAAAAGTTAAATTATTTTTTATAAAAGTCAACAATCCTGAGAATACTAATTTTTAGAGTCAATGCATATAGACAATCAATCATAAGACAATTAAAAAAAAAAAAGAAACTATTACAAAATTTCAAATTCTTTCAAAAAGAACGGACTTCGCCCAATTTTGGACATTTGGACAGTTGTCACCAGCGTTACCACTTCAAAAAAAAAAATTGAGCAGTAGATTTTTCATTTAAATGTTGATCGATTTTCAATTTTAAGAAAGTTTTTGAAAAACTAAAAAATCTTGAGCTTATAATTTAATTTGGTGCTATGAACTCACCATTCGTAAATTTAAAGTTTTAAAAGTACTCCTAGAGCCCGAGAGAATTTAATGGTGTCCAAGAAGCAACAACCATTGCTGTCATTATTCGATCCTTTGAAAGCATAACATTTTCATGAGCATATAGGCACTAAGTTTATTGCGGAGTTTGTCTTTAATTTAGGTGGGGCAAAACCCCCATTTATTCGGCTTAATGCAAGCTTAATCTAACTTAAGACTAAGGATTTAAACTAACTTAAAAATTACGAAGCTTAAAGCTAAGATAGGGATGTATTGGGGGAAGGATTGAGTAAACGGAGTTTAAGACTGGAGTTGCTTAGGTTAAAGTCGAAAAAGTTTGCGTTCGAATTAGCACTTCGCAACATTCGAGTTAAAGGCTCGTTGGAGCCGTATGAGGTGCGGTGGGTAAGCAAGTAGAAGAGGCGAGGGTTTCTTAAATTTCGGGGGTTAGTGTTGAAAAAGAGTTGAGTTGACTTTCAGAATTATGTCATCTATATGTGCAAGGAAATAAAGTGCCTGGTCACATAGGAGGCCAAGATCGCGAATGGACTCTACGATTGAGATGGGTTGCTTATGAAGGAAGTAGATACGAGGAGGAGATTTGATGCGTTTACGCGAAAAGGTGATTGATTGGCATTTGTTAATATTAAGCTCCAAGCAATTTTTGAGACACCAGACTGAAAATTTATCGAGGTCTTGTTGTATAAGCGTTGTGTGGCGTGACGACGAAATGGTCTTGAAAAACTTCGCATCGTCGGCATAAAGTGAGATAAAGGAATGTTTGATTACCATTTCGATATCGTTAATAGTAAGAATAAAAAGAAGGGGACCCAAATGGCTGCCTTGGGGAACGCCGGAGGTAGCAAGGAAAGGATTCGAAAGGGCCGATCTGAAGCGCATGCTGTAGTAACGGTTCTCTAAGTAAAAAGATATCCAATTCAAGAATAAAGGTTCAAAGCCGAGAAAGGGCAATTCGAAGAGTATAAGTCTATGCGAAATTTTATCAAAGGCCTTACTGAAACCTGTGGAAATAACGTCGACTTCATTTCTATTCTCTAAAGCGGAGAGGGTAAAAGATACAAATTCGACAAGATTAGTGGTTGTAGATCTACATTTAAGGAAACCGTGTTGTCTGGGGGAAATGAGAGACTTAGCTTATAAGCTTATAAGTTCATACAAAATACTTTCAAAGATTTTAGGAATATAGGAAAGTTTAGCGATGGGCGGATAGTTTTTGACATCAGATTTTGGACCTGTCTTTGTTTTTGTTTGTCTTTTTAAAAACAAGTTCGAAAATCAGCTAGGCCACTCGTCTTCACAGGGCCTCAAGTAGCAGTAGATCCCCTGCAATTGCAGCAAAGTGGCATCGCTGGTTGTCACTTGAATTTGTCGTTTGTCACTCACTGCCTTAAAGTCGAGCCTGAATGAAATAATGAGATCAACTATTTAACGATTCTGGAACCTCATAATAGCGAAACTATGGCCTGTATCTATGTGTATTTTATTTTTTAAGATGGCGCAAAAGTTGAACACCACCGACGAATTGTTCCGCAAAAAAATCGAAACAATTATTCCGCCTTCTTTAGGATCATATATTTGTGATTCATGTCTTTGTTGAAGTGTATTTTGTATCTTAAGAACGCCGAATAATTGTTTCGATGTTTTTGCGGAATAATTCGACTTTTCAGACGAATGACAACTATTGTGTCAGCTTGTATCTCCAACTTATATCTCAAATCTTCTATTCTTAAATTTTGTGGTTAAAACTGGTCTTTTCAAACATTCTTCTATCCATGTAACAATATAGGTATGCCTAACTTTACACAAATATCTTTATCGTGTTCAAAAAATATCAGATAAAACTGCCATCAACACCTGTCTTCACGATAAGTCTTCAGGAGATTAGGTAGGTATATGCTTCATATAGAGAAATATTCCAATTTTTATTTGCTACTCTATATGTTTATTTAAAACTCATATACATACCTACATTTATTTTAAGTTAAATAAAAACAAATATGTATACCTATACAGTATAAAAAAACAATAACCTGGTTTAAAACGAGGTGTAAATTACATAAAATGACGCGTCACTCAGACGCTAATTTATTTAATTTGGACCGAGTTTCATATAATTTATTGCTTTATTATACACACACACACTGCAAATGTATCTAACTGTCAGAATAAAATTGTTTTCTATATCTCTAAATGATAATTAATACAAAATGATATAAAAAAAAACAACACATATAAAGTAAGTATATAGAATAGACACACAAATCCTATAATAACCCCAACCGAGTGTATAATTTATGTATTCCTCGCCGACAAACGCCCGTAACAAATTAACGCAAATGTTTAAACAAACAATATCTATAAATCTAATTCGCTGCTGAAAGGTATGTTTTAACGTTTTTATAATTCTAAATAACTTGACAGTTAATAGTCAAAATATATATGAATACTGAAGACTTAAAAAAACAAGCTTTTCCTGCTTTGTTATGGGTTCTGTGTTATTTTCTGGCATTTATTCACTCCATAGGGATCCTAAGTCCATATACCTTACCGAGATGAAAATGTATCTATTTATCTATTATTTTTTTTTTGATAGTGTATTTCTTGGATTGTGTGACATCTGACATTCCTTTTGGTGTGTTTTCAAGTCTCAGATTAAAATCACTGAAATCGAATTCCAGCGTTACCTCCAGTAAATTATCTTTTTTCAACTTGCCCCGTAAAGTATAAGTAGGTATCTGTTGTTTCTTCTTCGTCCTCATCTCCAATCGTGGGAAGATGACGTATCTTCTGGGTTTTTTCGGCTGGTTAACGAAGATATAGTTCGGGTTTGGTCTTGTGTACACCACGCACCGTAGCATGCATGTTTTGTATATTCATGATTATAATGGAAGGAAAGAAATATGAACCCAAGTTCAAGTCGTCTGTTACCGGTTGACATGAAGGGTCTCAGATGCCATCAGTTGATAGTGTGTAAGTATTTAACTATGTATGTATATATTGATGACCGGAAAAAGGAAATATTACTATCATCGCACCCGCGCGTCTTCTCTTTTATTCCAAAAGAGACCTCCATTTTTTGTATATTTTCCATGATGGGATTCCCGAAAAGAAGGCAAATTCAAATTGACCATTTCACGCGGTCTCACTGGCGCATGGTCTCAATATACACAGTGTTTTTTGTTTTTTTTTTTATAAACATGATATAAAGTTTCCCATTTCATTTTGAAGCTTTTGTTTGGCTCTGGAATCTCTTAGACCTTGTTGCTTATAAATATCGTTTGTGTTAAATAAGCAAAACATTTTTTTTAAAGTTTTTTCGAAAATGGGAATTAATTTACTTTGTTGTTGGGGATTTTTTAAAAGTACAATCATTTTTTTTTGGAATTCCCGCTTTTGAGCTTTGAAGAATCCCGAAGGCTATTGACACATCATGATTCAAACATTTGTACTGATAAAATTTGTTTGTTAGTTATATATCATTGTATATTATTATACAGTGACAGGCGAGTCATACACACTTCTCCTTTTACTTTAAAGGTTGACAACTCCACGATGAATGTCGAATTAACAAATTTGTGTGCGATACATTTTGGTCATTGAGCATATGCTATGCATTCCAGGTTAACGCAGGGTTGAACTCTTCTATTTAAAATTCAATTCATGAATTTTTCGAATTTATTAAATGGAAAACTGTTGTATGTTGTATATGAAAACACATTCTATAGATACGAGTTCCGCACGATAGATTACTTTGGAGTCAAAGGTCAGACTAGGTACCGGTACCTAAATGTTTTTTTTTTGGCAGTACAGGATTAATAGAATGTTTTATTTGTCATGAGGTTTTAGTTAAATTTTGAACTTTTTTGAGACTGGTGGTTAATTAACCTAACTACCGTATGGATTATATTTTGTGTGTCGTCCATCAATTTGATTTAAAACTTTAATGAAGATGTTAACTTTTTATTGATATATTATAATTGTTAAGTTAAATTGAAATTAAGAACGTAATGCTTGTCAATTGATATACTTCTGAATTTGGGAAATTAAAAAAAAAAACAGTTCACGGACTTAGCTGGGTAGCTAACTAGCTTGTCTCGGTATATAATTATGTACTTCAGTACAATGATTCCTTTGGATGATTCAAAAAATAATTTAAAATGCCTTTAGTTCATAAAAATTGGTGTTTCGTCACGGCGATCTCACTTGGACTCATAAGTTGACTAGTGAAAGCCTTGTCAATACGCAATTTTTATTAAGTTCAGTTCAGCTTACGAATTTTTTGACAAAAATCCAGTGTGAACTATGTATATCCAACGAGATTAAAATTCTTAATCATTAAGCTGGAAATTTTTGCCCAGGGCCAGGCTTTGTTTGACAAAAATCCAGTGTGAACTATGTATATCCAACGAGATTAAAATTCTTAATCATTAAGCTGGAAATTTTTGCCCAGGGCCAGGCTTTGTTTATGAAGGGTTTATAATACCAAATTCTATATACTATACTGAAATACATCAGCTAAATTGAAAACTTAACACTATGTAATTGTAATTGATTCAAAATTACGTTCAACGGCTAGTTAGAGATTTCTGCTAAGGGGAGGCAACCAACTAATTAATAAGTCGCCAAAAGTTTTTAATTAATTTACTAATTTTTAATATGTCAATATAGGTTTTAAAGACACAGACCTATTGTCAAAATGACAACTTCTGATTCTCAAATAACTATATGTGTGTGGTTCAGAAACAAAACCCAGTAAATCCACTCTTATAAGTTTCGAGTAAATCGAGAAAAACTTGTATCTTCTAAACCAAACATCTTTTAGGATTTAAAGGTTTTTGAATTGAAAGTTTAAAATTAAAAATGTTTTTCGTATGGATATTGGTACTAACAAAAATATGTGGATATAATGGATTTTGAGTGGATCTCATTTCTATGGTATAAAATGCGATTGTGATTGAACGATACGAAAAAAAACTCATACTTCTTAAGTCATTTTTTTTTTTTTTTTTAAATTGGATATAATGGGTTTCGTTTTTGATCCGCAAGTGATCTTACAATGTACATTTTTGTCATAAGAAAATGGCATCAAAATCTTAATTTTACAGATATAGCCGATGATTTTGAGCTAATTCACTGTCTTACAGAGTGGCACTAATCTCAACTTTGCAGAAAAATCTAAGGTCTGCCATCTGCCATGTCCGTGCCCTGTCCGTGCCATCCCATAACTACTGCGCGCATGTTTACGTCCTTTAGTTACTTAAAAAGTTGTATTTTCAAAATTATCTAAATCGAGAGAGTAAACTTGAGTGATATTGTACAATGAGAGACATATAACATCCTTTCAATTTTTCCAACTTAAATAGTTTCTTTTTTTCTTGGTATGAACTTAAAATTTGTAGGCGATTCCCTAGAGAGGAAATTGAAATAACAGTATCTGATGCCATATGATCGTTAAGAGAAATTGTGTGTAGCTCGAAAGCTGCTCTTTTGATTTTGATAAAATATTTTCTCTGTACTATTTTAAGAATTGTCTACATTTTGCTAAAAAAAATACTGATATTTATGATACTTACCATTAAACTTTTTTTTAACTTTATTATCTTTTAAAGTTTCACTGATTTCTTTTAAAAAATTTTGTTAAAAAAAATTCACATCAGGATTTTAAATAACTTACAAAATAAAAAATTTATGTTAAGCTGATGGACCAATTCAGGGTTCAGATTTCAGTTCGAATTCAACACCCCAAAAATATTTAGAAAACTATTGTTTTTTAAAAAAATAATAAGTGTAAAAAGTATCTAATTAAAATTGACCAAATTTTTCTTTCGGTCCTAATCAAATTTGTGTATAGAAATTATACAAAATTAATCTTATAAATATATAGTCAAACTTTTTTACAACGAACCTTCGAGGGAACACAAAATTGCTTCGTTATAAAGAAGCTTTATACAAAATTCGTTATATAGAAATTATTTTGTTATTAAATACTGCAAGGGGAACAAAATGAAATTCGCTATAGAGAGAATCACGTTATAAAGAAGTTCGTTATAAAGAAGTTTGACTGTACCTGTATAAAAATGAATCCCTGTTTTTCTTGGTCACGCTATAACAATTTCGTTAATTTTTTTCTTTGAGTTTTTTAATACTATCGCGGAAAATTGGAAAATTTCAGAAAACTTAACGACTATTTTAAGTTGTGTATGAATTTTTTAATTGATAAGTGTTTGTTTCGGAAGCTTAAAACTTGAAAACGACTCGAGCAAATAGGATGCTTCCTTCTGTGGGTTTATTCGCAATTTCAACGCGATTCAGCAAAAATGAATCAACACTTGGTGCTGCAGGTGCACATTTAGTTTTTCAGTAAAAAATTGTTCGATCTTAGAAATTTTTTTTTTTTTTTGAAAGGTTTTTCTTTGGAAATAGCTTTAGGGAAATTGTTTTTCAATTTTTTTATATTTTTAGGGTGAAATGGAGTAAAATTAAGGAAAAATTGTCCGGTTTAAAAAATCCTTTTGATGTTTGAAAGGTGGTTTGTAGTTGATGGCTTTAGGGTTATTTTTTTTCAAAAATTTGATACTTATAGTGTGAAATGGGGTAAAAATGAAAAGTTGTATTCGATTCGAAGGTTTTTTTTTTTCGGGCGATGGAGTCAGGAATTTTTTTTTTTTTTAAATTAATATTTATACGATGAAGTGGGATAAAAACAAAAAAGGGATATGCAATTTTAAAAATTCTTTTTGTGTTTGAATGGTTATTTTCTAAAAGATTGATATTTGTAGAGTCAAATGGGATAAACACAAAAATTACAAAAATTCTTTCTGTGCTGGAAAGTAATACAAGTTGGAATATTTATCTATATTTTCTTTTGTAACTTGTTTGCAAAGTTTAAGTTTGTCTTCCAGTGCGAAGCCGGGCGGGCCAGCTAGTATAAAATAAAACTGATGTTATGAATTTTGAAATTAATATAACAAACTTCTAATAAGATAAATGTTTAAAATAATTTTTTTTTAATTTTTGAGTTATAAAGAAAATTAAAAATGACTCCTGTGATGTGCTCCGATTTTAGCCAATAAAATTAATTTCAATTAATATATGCTTTCTATTTTCGTATGTTTGTTCTTTAAAACCTCTTCACATCGAGTTTTAGATGTTTCGCATTATAAATGATTTTTGTATACACATTTAAAAAAGGAAGTGACTCTAGACATGCCAATTATAACAGTTTTGGTTTATAAAAGTACTGTTTATGCGGCACTCCAGGGCCAGGGCCCTCCACCGGTGGGCATACTGCAGGTATCCAGAGTTTTTTTTTTTCTCAAAGTCACGTGAAGCGCGTTAACGTACGCCCACTTCAAATGGAAAAAAACTGTTATAAATTGGCATTTCTTTAGTCTCGTCCTTAATTAAACTATTGAGATAAACAGAATGGGCTTAAGATGATTTCGCTGTGGAACTCTCAATTGAAGGAGTTTGAGAAACAGGACAGATCATAAATACGTTTTTTTTAACATACAAAACGATCAAAACCAATGAAGTTCGTATGCAGATACTTAATTTAAAATGTTTTGTTACACGTGGTGGTTATTATTGCCAAATTTGTTGCACACACTGTTAACTAGCTTTCCATCTCAATTTTCTGTATTTAAATGATAAATTATGATTTTTCTCTTGGCTCATTGCAAAGCGTTTGCATAGCACAGTGTGTATTTGTTTTCCTCTTTCGCCCATAAATACGATGATCTGCCAAAGATACTTTCATTTCCATTTTTTTGTTTTTATTTTTCCCAAAAGAAACGATTTCGTATAGTGTGCCTTTCTTTTTTTTTGTTGTTGCTGTTGCTTTTCACTATTCGATTTTCCTCATTTTCCTCATCATATACACATAGCACAATAACTAAAAACCATCTAAGAAGTTGGCGAGAGGTGTGCTACTAGCTGCTACTACTGCTTCTGATGGTTTTCGTTTTACGTTCCAGGGGAATTGAAAAGCCACAACATCACATCACAGCAAAACCCAGCAGCCAGATGAGAAGAAACAGCAAGAATCTTAATTTATTTTCCAAGATTTTTCATAAAAAAATAAAAAAAAAAAACAATATATGTACACACACAATCTTTGCACGCTAAGGAGTAGATGAGATACTCCCTAATTTGTATCTGTTATTGTTGGTTGAATGTGTACATTCAATGAAAATGCTTTACGAAAATAGATTTGAGTTTTCCGACCAAAAATATTTTATTTTTTTTTTTTACAATTTTTATTTTATTTTTCTCATCAAAAAATGTGCCGTGAAAATAAATACATTCAATTCGTTTCTATACGGCGAGAGTCAATCTTGAGGTACAAATCTAGAGCAGGAGGAATATTTTTGGATAAATAATTCAATATTAATGGTGGGGAGAACTTCTGGGGGTGGAGGCGGAGGTAGGTGGGTGGGCAATGTGCTTAGCTAAGAGGCTATATAATTTTTGTTGTTGTTGCTTCTGATTTTGAGATATATGTATAGAGGTACTTTGGAATCTATCTTTTGATTATTGATTGTTTACCCAAGTATCGAGGATATGATGATAATATGCGGTGGTAGTGGTTATTGTGTGTGTGCCTGTGCAAATGGCAACCAAACGACAATACCGACCCTGATAAGTATACCTACACATTATAGATACCTATACCTAGGTCTAGCTTTTTCAATCGGTGTATAGTTTTAATTAGATTTAAGTTTGCAACAGTAAAGTTAATTATAAGAAGGTTCATATAAACATGAGTTATAAGTAAGTGCGGGTGGTCAGATTGTCGTAAGGGAGGAAAACAATATTATTTAACATCAAAAAGGTGGCTGATGTTTTTATTTTCCATAGAACGTGTTGTGGTGTATCCCAAGTAAATTAAGTAATTTTTTTTTAATTCTTATAATTTCATTTAGCTTTGAAACTTGCAAAAAGATTTATTGCCCTAAGCGAAATGTGGTTTATGGTTTTGTAGATTCTCAGTAAAAATGTTTTTTTTTTCGCAGACAACTGGCCTTTTAAATATTGGAAATATCGTTAATCATTTTTTATAAGATACACAAAATGAAAAAAAATTCCAAAAATGGGAAAGGAAAACTCCAAACTCGCAATTTCGGGTCGATAAGCCACCTTCTGATGAGCTTCATGTAGTTCATTGACAGAATTCAAGATGATTTTTGTTTTTGGTTTAGTGGCACCAATTTACGTATAAGAACTTGAAGTAAGGATACAAATTTGCTTGGTTATACTTTGAGAGGAAGATTTTTTGGGGGGAAATTCGGTCCAGTATGCATCCGTGAAATGTGGAGGAGAAGATTTCAAAACAAGCTCTACGGCCTTTTTAGCGAAAAGTTGACTTGTTAAAAAGTTGAATCTATAGGGTGCGACACGTAGCCTATATAGACAGCAACGAACCAGCCCAACGAGTCCTAGAATCTACTAATAATGATCTAGGCATCAGTAGTAGAGGATTATCCCTTCTAAAACCATATGTAGCATAATGAGAGGTGTAACATGTGCTTGATTGATATCATATACCTACACATTTTCGTCAACAATTTTCAATTAACCTTAATACTCATAGCAACTTCTTGCCTTATATAGGGTCTTTCATTAAATGCTTCCTATCTTTAAATTTAAATAAAACAAAGTGGTTTGCGACTTCAGATAACCCCATAAGAAAAAGACTAACGGGGTCAAATCGCATTAACTCGGTGGCCAGTTCACAACACCCCTCCACCTGAGTTGACCATATGCCCTCTCAAATGGACCTGTTTGGCACGTAACACTGTCCTGTTAAAACCACATGTCGTTGGTGTCCATATCATCTAATTCAGGCCAAAAGAAGTTGGTAATCATCGACCAATAGCGCTCGCCGTTGACAGTGTCGTTCTCAAAGAAATATGGACCGATGACGCCACTAGCCAGAAATCCACACTAAACTGTGACTTTTTCGGGATGCATTGGACGCTCTTGGATCTCATGTGGATTGGTATCGTCCCAAATTCGACAATTTTGTTTTTGTTTCTTGACGTACCCATTCATCCAGAAATGGGCCTTTTCGCCGCTGAAGATGACCGTAAATGGGCGAAGCGGGCGGAATTAAAGTTGCCCGAGCAGAACACCCATTTTGATGAAACAATTTTATTATTTTTCAATCCATGGTGATTTGGCAAAACAGACTGAATAAATGACAGCCAATTTGACAGATTTAGTTTCAACAATATGGCCGCTATCAACTGTCAAAGTTTGAAAGTCCCTATTTTTAAGTCATTCTGCAATTATTTCTTGGAAGATTTTTTGGTGCCATGAAATAAAGTCCAATGTGATAAAGTCGAAAACAAAATTATGGATTTTATTGCACTTTCAAGAATTCAATAAAGTCCAAAACGATTTTGGACTTTATTTCACTCTCAAGAGTGTATAAATCAATATGTAGGTAAAACTATCTATACACATTTGCAGTGAAAAACTTAATTTTAATATCCCCCAAACCAAAATCTTGTCTTGTCTACGGCTACATTTACGGCCTTGAGTTATTTATTGAGTCAGTGTTTATTTCAAAAATATTCATCTTCGCTGCCCACCTCTCTGATGAGAAGCCCACAGCCACAGCTAAATGATATCTTCCTTCATTCACCTCAGATATCACACATTTATTTAACCATTTATGTACCTATCTGTAGATTGTGTAGCCTGTCTCTATTGGCCTCATCATCCGACGACACTTCATTAAACCACATTTTGATTTATCAACCAAATATCATTTAACCATTAACTTCCATATCAACCAGTTCTTGTTATGACCAAAAATAAATCTTAAACCAATGAGAAGCTGGCAAAAAAAAAAACTTGTCCGCGCTTAGTTCGAAAATTCTTCTCCGTTTTCCAATCCAAATACCAAAACCAAAACCAAACTCACAGATACACTCATTCCGTCAGCGATTTCTAAGATTTGAAACAATAAATTTAATTATTTCAGCCCTCATGTCGCACATCCCCTCTTCACCGATATCCCTGTTGTCACCACAGCGACAGCACCGGCCGGTGTGTGTGCGCGGTGCGGTGTTGTTGACACTCAACCACACTCGCTGGAGTTAAAGAATTAATTAGATATGAAAACATGGCATAATCACTCACCATTCGCGTCAAGCAAAAGACCGAAAAGTTGTAACAAAAATTAAAAAAAAAAAAAAAAAAACAACACCGATGGAAACTCGAACTCAAGCTCGAATTAGCAATTCAATGCGATCCGTCTCTGTTGCTCGTATATACCATAACTCGCTACGCGCACGTTTTATGCAAATGTGCCGCCAAGCCGTTGCTCAGTTGACGTAGCTTTGCCGGTGACCTTATCAACTGCTTTTTTGGGTGAAACAAACAAAATAACATAAACGAAAATACTGCTACGGCGCATTTTATAGTGTTGAAGAGTTTAACGTTTTATGGTTCAAGCTGATCGCGCTCGCTTGTCTGTCTGTTCGTTCCAATCGGTCATCGATCTTCACCAAAGGCCAACTTAATTGAAATGTGTGCTATAGCTGCCTTGCCTCCCCGATACAAAAAAAAAAAAAAAAAATCGAAAGGTAAAATGATTCTTGACGTTTGGTATGGATCTTTTGGAGCAGTTGATCAATATGTATTACAATTTGTAAGCTATAAAGTTCGATTGTTAGATTTATGACCCCTAAAGAAATTCACAGAATAGTAATTAGATTTTGAATAATTAAAAAACTTTGGAAATTATATTTCAATAATTTTTTGTTCAAGCCATTATGCTAAAATATGGCGTGTAAGATATCGAAATTCTTTTGAGTCGGTCAATTGTTCTTTGAGTTTTTTTTTTTCAGTAGCGGATACTGGGGGACGAATACTTTTTACGACTTAATAAAATTTATAAATCGAATGCTAATAGTTGTGAACGCACTTAACTTAGGGATGCAAGAAGTCACCAGTATACTCTCCGTTAAATTTTAAAGTCACCATTAATAATGGGAAATTAAAAAAAAAAATGGTATCAAAATTCATAAGTATCAAATTTTTATTAGTGACTTACATTTTCAAATTAAGTGAATAAATTATAATAAAGGTCAATTTACTATAACGCTTAGTCGCAAGATCAAGAAAGCTCTGAACCGTGAGGTGCGATAAAATAAAAATGTCAGATTTAATTGAATAATTTCTTCATTATCTTCTTCTTTTTTTCTGCGGACCTTTCGATGAAAGAAAATTCACATCTAAACTTAAAATTGGAGTATTTCTTGCAGTGTTACAAACCGCCTTCTAATAGAACCCTATGGCGAGACAGACTGCGTAGTTGCTGCCTTTTAAAAAATAACATAGACATGGATTTAATGACTGTAAGCGATGGGCGGTTTATTGACTTCTGCACTGCTTATCGCTTATGTCATAGATTGCCTTATGTTTGAGCAGGAAATCTGCCCCGAGATCATTATCATTTGGATGCTGACGAACAGGCAAACATCTTCCAACAAAATTGACAACTTTTCTGCTAGCCAAAGGTGCATAAGAATAGTCTCCTGGATTTCCAGAATAACATCAGTGAAGCCGATATAGGGATGCCCCAGGATCACCATATGCTGCAGTTTGGATACAGGTACATATCTCTTGACAACAATACTATGAGATCAAACCATCCCTCCGGACCTGCTTCAACGTATAGAGATCACCACTTTCATAAGCATAAAAATCCTTTTCTAGTTTTCTTTAAAAAGTCACACAAATTGCTGCTTCTGAGCTGCTGATTGATATTTATCCTTATGAAAGTGCTGATCTCTACGTTGAAGCAGGTACGAAGGGATCAAGAAACTAGGATGTCAGTTTTTTTGCAGTTAAGAGGAGCCTGCCATAAGCTAGAGTATCATATTTTTTTTGGATTTTAATAAAAAGTTAAAGTTTGTACATCTAAAGGATATTTTAAACAGAAATTATGCCTATTATTAAAAAAAATAAAATGCACGATTTGTTCTAAAGTCTGAAATAAAGGTTTGGGAGCTTATATCATATCCAACTTAGAAAACCATAGTTTAGTTGAAGGTAGTATTGTGTGAGTATTCAAAAATGAACAACACCTATAGCACCGTGTTGCACTTAAACTTAAATTGAAACTGGAAAGATTATTAAAAAAAAAGAAATAAATAGGGGGATTAAAATACTCTTGGGGTCTTTTCCCCCCATTTAGTCGGGAGTGGGAATTTTCTAAAAAAAAATGGCTTAAAACAGAAAATAAATTATTAAAAATCGATGAAAACACTTGGAATGTCATGCAATAATTTTTTGTAAAGCCAAAAATCTCTTCTTTTGTTTGGAGTTAGAATTTTCTAAAAAAATGGCTTAAAACAGAAAATAAATTATTAAAAATCGATGACAACACTTGGAATGCCATGCAATATTTTTTTGTAAAGTTTTATTGTGTTTTATTTTAATTTATTTTATCTTATTTTATTTTATTTTATTTTATTTAATTTTATTTTATTTTATTTTATTTTATTTTATTTTATTTTATTTTATTTTATTTTATTTTATTTTATTTTATTTTAATTTATTTTATTTTATTTTATTTTATTTTATTTTATTTTATTTTATTTTATTTTTAAATAAAGTTATTTTAGTTAACAGCTTATGAAATATTATTTTTCAAACTCAAAATGTTGACAAAAAAAAAATAAAAAAAAATAAATTTCAAATTATTTTTTTTTTCAAATTTTACGTATTTCAGTACTATTTTTATTTTTTTAATTCAATGCCCTCATTAATTTTTAAACAGAAAATCAGATGCTTTAATGTCTTGTACTTTTTAAGGAAATTGAAAATAACTAAATCTATTTTATTATCTAAGTAGTGGAAACAGGATCTATAGAGCAACTTAAGCAAAGGATTGGAATATGTATATAAAATGTTGAAAATATTTGAAAAAAAATTGGTATGCAAACCTTAAGTATTTAAAAATTTAATTAAAATATCGAATTTTCAAAAAAAAAATTGTTTGAAAATCAAAAAATAATTTTTGTGGTAAATTTCACTATAAGGTATATAAATATTTTTAGTTTTTGAAATATGCATGCAAATATATATGTAGGTATTGAGTTTTTAAGTAAAAAATTTCAAACATTTTTCAAAAAATATTTTTTGAACCATTTTTCTTTTACATATTGAAATTGGCTGATTTTTTTAAAACCTTTGGAGTTGATTTTGATAAAATATTTTTTTTTTGTCAAACATTTTGTATGACAAGTCCTAAAAAAATAATTAAAAATGTGTCAAGGGTACGTCCTAAAAACACTAGGTACCAAGTTCAAAGAAAATCCACCCATCCATTTAGGCTGTAGTCAAACAGAGAGACAGAGGGACTTTTTTTCTGGGCCCAATACATAACATAACTTGCTATATAGTTTAATATTTTAAAGAATTAATTATAAATCGTCTCCGAATGGTTGGTAGCCATAGATTTTTTTAACTTATAATGGCATGTGTTCTAAAATGCAACACGGGTAAAAAAAGTCGGCTGTATATACTTTTTTCTCAGACATGCGTATTATATGTTGAGGCATTTCATTTCGAAATATAAATTCACTTTTATACGAAACGATACATTGACATTGCATGACAGAAAGGGGACAAACTTTATTTTGACGAATATTTCGTTACTAGAGTCACCAGAAAGCTCTAATATTGCCCTTTTCAAAAAGAAAATCTTAATTTTTTTTTGGATTTTTAGAGGTTTTTTTAATCCATCGTCATCTTAGCCATCTTTCCATGGAATTTGACAGTTTATTTCTTGAAAGTCTACATTGACCACGATTGGTGTCAATTTTAACCAATTGAATTGATTTTCAGTGGACATTGACCATGCATTGTGTAAAAAAGTACCTTCGAACGCGCCCGAACACATTTCAAAACATAAAACTAATGTTGGATATACATTTTCATCAATTGGTGAGTGTAGAAGTAGTGATAAGACCAATAATTGAAAATTTTAATAAATATGATTTAAAATCACGAAAACAAATCATATTTATTAAAATAAACGGTGTTCAGGAAAAAACAATTCGACTGTTAACAGTCAAATATTTCTTCTTCAATAATTGAAAAGTTTATTGTTAGGTTTCGTTATCCCTCATGTCAATTATTTAAGTTTGATAATTTTATGATTGTCATTTTGAGTGTCATAAAATTTAACACGATTACCAGCATTAAAATTTCAAAAAAAAAAGTAAACATAAAAGTGACTATTAGCTTTTTATTCATAATTCATTACTGTGCTGGCTGTAATTTTCACCAAAACACGGCTAATGTTTAGAAAAACAAATTATTCTTTAAATTTTTCGAAGCAACGCAAGCACTAGTCTGCTAGTTATGTATAAAATCTATGTTTATCGCAAGTTGAAACTGTACCTAGCATACAACTATTTATTTATTTTGTATTTTTATTTTCAAAATTTCACTTAATTAAAATTTTATATTTGTTTTTAATATTTAATGTCCTAATTAAAATTAATTAAATCACTTAAAATCATAAATAGAAAATTTTAAATTAACAAAAATAAATTTCCTCTAATTGTTAAAGTTTCTCCTACTGTCAAAATAGATTTTACAGTAGAAAATATTGCTGCTCATTTGATTTAATCCCTTCTAACTTATTCACCTGTTTTTTTTTTTTTAAACTTCTTAAATCCTACAAAGATCTTTAACGTCTGTGATGTATGTATATATAATTTTAATTTTTTGGATTTGCATAAGAATATCGAATTTCCAAATTACCTTGAAGTATGTTATTGACGAGAGAGATCTATTCCTCATTCGCAAAACTCCACAAACAACGAGATGGATTTTGCTGCCACAAAATTCGCAAAACAAGATTGAAAGACATTCAGTCATTTATTTTCGCTTTAACCTGTTTCGCGTCAAATTAGCAGACATTCCAAATTTTAGTTCCCACGCTATTAATATATGACGCGATCGTGATCAAAAATAAATTCAAAATTATTCATCGATACTTTCAGATTTCTCGATGTTAAACTTATACCGGTCCATCCAAAACCCATCACGCATCAACGGCGCGGTGGTGCGGCGCTCGGCAACTAACCGCAGTGACAATAAATTTGTTTCTAGTTTTATAACAATAAAATACATCTTCGATTAATTTGGTGTATATGTATATATGGTTTTATTTAATTCTTATTTGTTTACTCTCATTAATAATCTCATAAAACAAGAATAATATTTATTGCTCAGTAGGTGGCGCTACTGGCCATTCTTTCGATAACGAAAAACCAGCATGCATTCAATAATTATAATCATTATTATTGTTATATTTGTTTGGCCAAAATTTAATTATTATCTTAATTTAAATCAAATCCCTAAAATGATTACCCATCAAAAACTCTAAATAGTCTCTCAACACCTGGGTCGTGTTTAAGTTACTAAACAAAGCTTTAAATGTCATATAAGTCAAACGGTTCAGCGTCACCGTCGTCGTTGCGTCGGCTGCCAGGCGATACGATCCGGTTATCGATACAAAAGACAAAAATATTGTTTACCCAATCAAATTATCTCCAAATTTGAATTAAATTTCAATTTATTTAACCCCGAACATAAATACCCGGATTAGAGGCCAAAACAAACCAAACACCGAACGCGAGCTTTTGACCAAGTCCGCGATAAAATTTATGTGTTTACACTTCTGATCTGCTGGCCAAGAGTCAGAGTGTTGTTAAGTGTGTGGATCTCTGCACAACATGTGGTGGCAAACATGATCGCTGTGTAATGATGATTTGTTCTGCCAACGAATGGATACCGGATGGCAGCAGGGTGCTCTGGGAGTTAATAAATTGTATCTATTCTATGGTCTCTGGCCATACTAACAACCTCTAGGTATACAAATGTTGCTCTTTTCTAGATTATGGTGGTGTTGTTTTCGTGATTTTGGCGGTAGGTATGTTATTTGGGCGTGCTGCTACAATTAGGGGTCGGATAAGAGACTGACATTTATATACGAATTTTGTGGTGTTTTTTAACGATTTGAATTCATTTTAAATTGAATTTAAGCAAGAGGGTAGAATTTATGATCACGGGCATGGGCTTGGTTGTGTTTTTTTATATTATTTTGAATTGACATAAGCGTTTTGTGAATTTTGAGATGTTTTGAAAGAGGATGATTCCCAACTTTAAAATTTAATTTTTGATAATCTTACTTGAGGTGAAAGCGAGAAATCCAAAAAAATTACCTTCAAATTTAATTCAACTTATTAAATTTATTTTTTTTGTGAATATATTTTTATTTCGCACACTAAATAATCATTTCGCAATGATCATTTCATAGTTTCGCAAGACAATTTTTTCTCATTTTGCATCAACATTTGGGCTTTGTCAATACACAATATCTATTGTTTGTATTGCCTTTGTTAACTTTGTACATTTTGATATTTCGCATTTGTTTTTCTTTTTGTATTGGTTTATTTTCAAAACATTTTGCAATGTTGTGAGAATTTTATTTCGCAGATGATCATTTTTCTATAATTGATAATTTTATAAGTAAAACTGTTTTAAGTTACGTGTGTTCATGTTTCTGAGTTATCGTTTCTGTGTCTTCCATTTTATTGTTCGCATTTTTTGCGCAAAGACATCTATACTGTTTTGATTGGCTCTTGGGAAGTCAATAAAATTAAAAATTGTTCTGTTTATAAAAAAAAATTTAAAATGATCCCAATAAAAAGAAGAATGTAGAGCTGTAATTAAAAAAAAAATCTAAGCAGTTGAGTTTATATTTTTTATTTAGTCGCAATTTCTGTTAATCAATTTTCTGAGAGTACCTAAAGGCTTCAAAAATATGTCTTGCTTTAGACAATTGTTTCTTTTTCTGAGATTCACCTTTATAAAATAGTGGAGAAGAATATTTCGTTGATTGAATCGTATAGATCGAATAGGAAACCCTTTGTTGGGCGCCATGTTGATGAAGTGAAAAGATTTATTTGTAAACATTGCAGTAATGTTTCGCAAACTAGTTTCTTCAATATATTTCATTCATGAAAAGAAAATTCTAAGAAAATGCTCACGTTGGGCGCCATATTAATAATAATAATATATCTATATATATGATAAAAAGAAATAGAAGAGATTTTAGCATCCAGTTTTTGGTGTTTGACTAAAAATTAATAAAAGCATTGAATATTAAAAACACAAAATACTACTGAATAACGTAAAATTTTGTACATAATTAATTTTGAGTTTGAAAATTAATTTTTCAAAAACTTTTCTCTTAAACAACTTTATTTAAGAACTCAATAAAAGAAGAGATTTATGGCTTTACAAAAAAGTGTATCATGTTCATGGCATTGTATGTGTAACTGTTGATTTTTAATATTTAGTATATCTGTTTTAAGTCAATTTTTTTAGAAAATTGCCCTTCCTGGCTAAACAGAAGGGGGTGGGGGGGAATAGACCCCTCCCATACGATTTGTTCTTGTCTCAAACCAACCTACACGCTCTAGTTTTTTGTCACACCGTATGTGAATCACACTGTATATCTTCGATGTGGAAAAAAAATAAAATATTATTTTTCAGTAAAAAAAAAAATTAAGTAAAACTTTGAATTTTTATTAATCTGTTAAAATAACTTAACCACACAAAATCAATGTGAGTTTTTCCAGGAAAGATAGTTTTCTTCCAGACCAAGGATATGTTTTGTACTTATCTGTACGTATAAATAAAATGAAAGACTTCACGTTGGGCGCCATTTTAAGGTTATAATGAGTTTTAAATAGATTTATACAAATTTGTGCTAAAAAAAAGCATTTATGTTAACAAGTTTACGTTGGGCGCCACTTAAATAATTTTAGTTACAATGGTTAATAGTTCATTGATGAATTCTTAAATATATTATCGTTTTCGAATTATTCCCTCAGGTTGTCTTTCCATCAAACGGAGCCATCATCGTTCTCTTCAATCCACTTAATTGGCTGGACTTTATTGAAAAATCATTCCACTGCTATTAACCAGTGAACAACAACTACAACTCAGTACAGTAAGACTTCGGTAGCGAAATTCCTTGGGGTTCAACATCGACTTCAGATCGATCACGTGGAAACATTCCTGTTTACATTGCTGTGAACACGTTTTTTATTTTATCCCCCATTTAACCCTCATCAGCTTCTACATCATTATTTGCCACCACTCCTGCCGCTGCTGCTGCCGACATATAGTTGGTCGCAAAGAGTGGCTGGCTATCCTTTTCCACTCGCACACTCATGGTACACAATCGAATCATAATCAATTAAATCATTAATCCCGCTAACCGAATCCACTTAGCGGTTTTTTTTCTTTGTCATTTCCTAGCTCTTACCCGCTCTCTCATCACAACACTACTGCCATCTGGTGGATTCTCTTAATCAATTCTCTTATTCATATACGGGTTCGCAGTTCATATGCGAGTTTATTTAAATTGTTTTCAAAGTTTTTTTTTTTTTAATTTATTTTCGTTGAGAGTTTCAGCTCCTCTTGGCTTAATTTGTAAAATTAGTCGCTTCGCTTGGCGTGCGCACACACATTGAATGGAGATGGCGTTGTTTTTCATTATTTATGTCTCCTTTGGACTGCCTGCTTGTGCCATCGGGTGCACAACTCACACTCGCAAACGCAACAAAAACGACTCGAAACCAGATTTCTTCTTGGAATTATTGTTTTACTTAAAAACAAGCAAATAAAATAAGACGATTCTTGTTTTTGTCTTTTTTGCTGTTTTTTTTTTCGCTAAGTTTTCGCCAAGTGTATCTAAAAGTACCGCGGATGAGGATAAGGGGACCGTTTTTGATTCACTTTGTTGGCTGGATTTGTTTTCTCCTTGTTGGGTGGATTTCATTTGTTGATTAATTTGTCTGAAGGGTATTTAGGACGTGGTCGTGGTCGTCGTCGCCATCGTCATCAGCTTGGTTTTCTTGTTTCTGTGCGCTGCGCTGTGGTGCGGAGGCTTTTGCTATATGCAAAGTAAAATGACTTGGGCTTCTTTTGTGTGCTGATGGTGGTGTACCGTCGTTGTCTTGTTGTTGTTGTTGTTGTTGTTTGCACTTATGTTCGCGAATTATCCAGATATAGATACTGGGTACCGTACGCGCGCATACCGGTGGATAAGTGTGCGTAACGAAGCGTTCTCAATCGGTTTTCGTTTTTTATTTTTCGTTTTTGTTGGTCGCCTGTTGAGGGGAGGGCTGAAGGTTGGTTGTGGTTGATGATGCTCGGTTGTCGAGTTGACTCCTCTCCGCTTGTATATACGTGTATTTTGGCAGCTTATGAGGCAGGCCTGCAAAATAAGATGAGCAGGCCATTTAGATTGTCATTTATAATTTCAGTTGCTAGGTGATGTTGAGTTGTTGTTGATGTTCATTTTGCAGGATCGTTATATGGATCTGATTTTTTACTTATAGGCACTTGATTTTTTTTTTTTTGTTTTTTTTTTTTTTCGAAGAAAGAGGAATTTTTTTCCGTGACGTTGTGGCTTGTGGGTCGAGCGGTGCGCGTCGAGGCAATTTAACGCACACCACGCGCATTGCATTTTTGATTCTTCGTGGTGCATTACATGATCGGCTGCAGCTTGTTGACAGTTTTGTCGACAAGCGATGAAAATTGCTTAAATATACGTCGTCTACGGATGCTGCTTTTATTTTTTTTTTTTATTTTTAAGTAGGTACACTTCTTGTTGCAATGAAAATTTGCATGCACATTGTACATTATAAAGTTGCAAAATGATCGCAACATATAACATATAGGTACCTTGCTTTTGAATGAGATGAATATAAAAGGGGTTATCTTTGTTACGGTTTGGATTTAAAAATCAATTTTTTTTTTTGATAAAATCAGGGTTAATAATTTTAATCTATTAAAGGTGGTGGTAGTTCGAAATGTCTGTTTTTTTATTTTAAATTTCGTCAATTCTGGCTGAAATTAGCTTTTTTTGTTTTGTAGTCCTTTTTTTCTGAGCTTCGATATAAAAATATTGTGAATTGGTTCGAGTTCAGGGAATTTGAAAGGCCATTCCATTCAATCAAAATTCTACTTCACAAAAAATAGCTTCATTTTTATACCTTTTTCTAATCTTTTTGGGAAACTGTTTCTTGAGTAACACTCCTTCTTTGGAAAGAAGGGAAGAGCGTTTTAGTTGAAAAGTTACTTGCTGCTAGTTATCATACCTTCGATCGGCTTGAGACTCTAAAACTTTGTGTGTTTAAGGGCTTATAGGTTTAAAAAGTAAACTTAGTAGAAACAGCCCTCTTTCATGTCCACATTTCTTATATTTGAACTTTCTTCGTATTAAACGTTTTTCAAACAAACATTTCATAATAAAGCTCTTTTAAAATAAACTTCTGGCATTAATATTTTTTTTATTGAAATGAACAATTTATTACGAAGAGACTGACGCCTGAACAACGCTTCCAAATTGTACCCAAATGGGCCCAAAACAAGATTGCCGTTGATACCAATTTTCATAAGCGAATTTTGTTTAGCGATGAAGCTCACTTTTGGTTGAATGAATACGTCAATTAACAAAACTGCCGTATTTGTAGTGACGATAATCTTCAAGTGTATGTTGAGACACCAGACACCGTTACATCCACAAAAACTGACTGGTGTGCTTAATGGTTTGATTGAACAATTGGTCCGTACTTCTTTGAAAACGATGCTGGCCAGAAAGTTACAGTCAATGTTGACCGCTATAGAGCCATGATTACTGACTTTTTTGTTCATAAATTGAACAACCATGATGATGGAGGAGCTGTGGTTTCAACAACATGTCACACAGCTCGTGTCACAATTGATTTATTGAAGGTACGTTTGGTAACCGCATAGTTTCACGTTACGGACACGTGAATTGGCCTCCAAGATAGTGCTATTAAACGCCGCTTGACTATTTTCTGTGGGGATATGTGAAGTCGCTCGTCTTCGCCGATAAGACTGAAACGATGAAACACTTGGAGGACACCATTCGCCGAGTTATTGCCGATATACGGCCACAAATGTTTGAAAAAGTCATCGAAAATCGGACCTCCAGATTAGACTACGTCCAAGCCAGCCGTGGCGGGCTTATGCCAGAAGTCATATTTAAATTATAATGCCAGATGATTATCTTTCCAATAAAGTAAATTTCATGTCAATTTTAAAAAAACATCTTTGTTTTATTCCATTTAAAAGTTCTATACCTCTAAAAAAAAACACCCTTTATATCGCAAGTAACAACAATATTAAAACATATTCAGCTATTTCGGTAAAAACTCTACAATGGACATGAAGTTCAAATTTATATATAAAAATATTTCACAGAATTTTTGAAGTTACCTAATTTATAAAATTTTCTAAAAGTATGTAGGTATACATAAATGTATAACGTGGAAAATTCAAATATTATTTTAATGAATTTAATGAATGTTATAAAATAATTTTGAGAAATTCGCGTTAGAAAAATAAGTTTGAATTTTTATCATTTAAAAAAATTAGTCCGATTTTTTAATGAGGTATATGTACGAGTTTATTCTAAGTTTAATTTTGAAAGCGCAATTTGAGTTTTCATATGAATCTTCTTTAATTTTTATATACGTACGTCTTATTATTTGAGGAATATACAACTACATTAAATTTAATTTAATAATTATCTCACATACTAACTTAAAAATTTCGCAGTCATTTAATAAAACACGCTCAAATTAAACCTTGTAAAAAATCTATACAAAATAGGATTGAATATAGTTTTTTTTTTCAGTTGAAGTAAATAAAACTCAAATTCCAAGAAGATCCAATAAAATCGGTTTTAAGAAAATTTAAATTCCTATAATTATTTCAAATTTCCGAGTAAATTTTGAATACTATCAAATATCTCTCAATAATAAATTCACATTAATATTAAAAACAAAAAAAAAAAACAATGACACCTCCAGAAAAAAAAAAAAAAAAAAAAACAAATCAAATAAAAGATTATTCATATTCGCCATCCATCATCTTCCCAATAAAAACGATGTACACAATAATTTTATTTAAATTTTGTTTGAGGCCACAAATAGTTCATCAAAATGCTTGTGGTGTTCTCCTTTATTATACTTTATACTGAGCCATAATAGAAGCACGAAGCGCACAAACCGATTCAAAAATTAACTTTAAATTCAAAAAAAAAATAAAATTAAACCATTTTGTTGGTTGAAATCCAACAAATTTATTATAAATAACATCCGAAATAGATTCGTTTTGTTATTTTATTCAAAGATACAATTTTTCCTATATTTACCGCTAATAATAACTCAATGAAAAATTACACAGCTAACAGAAAGGAATCCCGATCCAATAGATATCTCGAAGACGCAACACTAAACGCTCGCTAGTGCTATGCTATAGTTGATGCTGGGAGCTGCTGCTGCTGCTGGTGCTGATTCTGGCTTTCTGTTCCCCGAACCGAGATCCTCAATTGCGATGATGGTGATGAAGATGATGATGTTGAGTTGGTGTGCCTTTCTGCCGCACGATCAAGATGAAGATGATAATGATGATGAAGGTAGGACAGGACAGGACAGTGGCATCTGAAATCGCAATCGGAGAGAGGCAAACGACATACAGCGAGATCTCTTTAGTAGCCATCTCTCGATTGCTTTGGCAAATTTACACGGCGGTGGCGGTGGCAGCGGCCGGCGGCGCGGCAACGAAGGTAGCTATGTTGTGTGTGCACTTGAAAATTAGGCAGAGCAATATTTTGTTTACACGGAACGTCAAACGTCACAATTTGTGTGTGCCAGATGCCAAAAAAGCCAGAAAATGAAGACGATGATGGGTTGTTTAGTATTTGCTATTGGGCGGGATAGTCGGGGGGCATTTTTGAAATGCGTCAAAAATTATATTAAAACGGAAAGAGGTAAAATTATCAACACCGACCCCACCGATAAAATTAAACCAAAAAAAAAAAAAAATACCGACCGTAAGTACTTGCCAAATTATTTTCGCGCGATACGAAAATAGAGGAGATGATCAGAACGATCAGAAGGAAATTGTTTCATCATCATCATCATCATCAACATCATGATCATCGTGCGGTCGTATAATATTATTGCGGCAGCAGCATTTTTAGTGAACGTGTATATTTTATTTATATTTACCGATTGGATTTTTTGTAAATTAAAATTTTTACAAATTTAGATCAATAATCTCGAATTTTGAATCGATTTGAATAAATTCTCGTTGTAAGCGTTTTAATATGAATATTTATGGCTGTGGTGGGGGAGAGATGAATATATAATATGTCAGATTTTGAGGTGTTATTTGGCGCCCGGTCAGGGACATTAATATTATTATTCTTGCTAATTTATAATTTTAAATTCAGATAAGCGTCAGAGAATATTGTGTTATGCAAATATTAAGATGAAATTATGAATAATTGATACCTATAGTTTTTTGACAGAGCTAAAATTGTTTTGAGATTGAATTATTTAGAGCGATGCTAGGAATAGGAATTTTACGAAAAACAAAAAATGTCGACTTTAATGAAAGAAAAAAGGTTAGAGTTTAAGAAAAAGTGCTATATTATATATTCTTATTTGTTAATAACAAATTTGGTGCAGATAAGTTGAAAAGCCTTCTTTTTTTTTAATTGGTTTTATGTTTTTATGAAAACTTAAACAACATTTATCTCTATTTTTAGCTCTAAGTCACAATTTTTCGAATAAAAAAAAACGAAATTCAATTCCCTTATTCAACTGAATTTATTAATTTTAAATGACGTGTTGCCTCTATTTAATTTAAAACCGGGTTTAGCTTATATAACAAAATACTCCTTTTAAGGGTAGTTCTGAGCTGTAATGCAGGCATTAACAATCAGTTTTTTGTTTGAATATATAATTCAAACAGAGTATGATATTCCTGTGCTTTTGATGCAGTAAATCTGATTCCGCCCTTCCAATTATTCCTCAACTTATCGCTTTTGAAGTATTCAACAAGAAATTTAAAAAGGACAGTCTGTTTTTCCGAGAAAGTAGTTTTAAATGTGTCGGCTTTTGATTTACACAACGGTACTTTCATATTACAAGCAAAATAAGCAAACAAAAAATTAACCGTCTGCGATAATTAAGAGTGAAATAACTGATAGGTCACAATAGCAAAATAAAAATCCCTTAAGATCTTTTTTATGAAAACCATTTAAATTTAAAGGTTCGATTAAAAGCTAACTATTTCTATAGGTAATGGGGATAGAATAAAGACGTCTTTAACTTAAAAGCTATTTTAGTTAAATCGACAAAGTTAAGTTTTTAATGGAGTTTGAATAAATTGACTCTAAGTTTTGATCATCGTTAATGGCTCCACTCATATTTTTTGTCGCTGGGACGTAGTCCACAATACAAAAATTTTCATTTGTCTTTTGACCCAACTGAATAAGTTATATGAATGTATTGTAAAGATTTTTTTTTTAGAGTTTTAGAACTTTGAAATGGAATAAAACAAAGATGATTTTTTTAAATTGACATGAAATTTACTTCATTCGAAAGATAATCTTCTAGCATTATAATTTATGTAAATATGATTTCTGGCATATGACCGCCACGGCTAACGCGGGCGTAGCCTAATCTGGAGGCAAATTTAGGATGACTTTTTCCAACATTTGTGGAAGTATATCGGCAATAATGCGGCGAATGGTGTCCTCCAAGTGTTTCATCGTTTTGGGATTATCGGCGTAGACTACCGACTTCACATGTCTCCACAGAAAATAGTCAAGCGGCGTTAACTCGCACGATCTTGGAGGCCAATTCACGGGTCCGTAACGTGAAACTATGCGGTTACCAAACGTTTCCTTCAATAAATCAATTGTGGAACGAGTTGTGTGACATGTTGCACAGCTCCTGCACATCATGTTTGTTCAATTGATGAACGAAAAAGTCAGTAATCATTGCTCTATAGCGGTCACAATTGACTGTAACTTTCTGGCCAGCATCGTTTTTAAAGAAGTAGGTACGGACCAATTATTCCAAACAATCAGTTTTTGTGGATGTAACGGTGTCTCAACATACACTTGAGGATTATCATCACTCCAAATATGGCAGTTTTGTTTATTGACGTATCCATTCAACCAAAAGAGAGCTTCATCGCTAAACAAAATTCGCTTTTGAAAATTGGGATCAACGGCAACGGCCCATTTGGGCACAATTTGGAAGCGTTGTTCAGGCGTCAGTCTATTCATTTTTAAATGCCAAACCAAAATATAAATATGTCATTTGACAGCTGACAAAATGGCCGCCAGCTAAATTAGTTTTGCCAACTTAAAGTTCTATACCTCTAAAAAAACAGTTTTTATATGTAGGGGAGATGAAGGTCAACTAAAGCGCCAGATAGTCTCAACATAAATACTTCTCGTATCTGGTTGGACAAGTTTTACAAAATATTTCATGATTAAAAATAGGCCGTTTGCCCATTTAAAATAGGTCGTGTGCCTATAAAAAATAGGCCATGTGCCTATTAAACTGAGCGGTGAGTTTGAAAATCAAGTTTTTGCCTATTTCTAATCATTCAAAATAATGTAAAGTTAAAAACTAGGACCAAAATCAGTTTTAACTTTTTACCCCGTGGCCCGTTTTACCCACAGCTTCCCTATATCATATCAACAATAAACACTTTTAGATTGTAAACATATGACCCTGGCCCAAAATGCATGTGTCCGATAACTAGCTAATCAAGACTTTACTCAGCAATTGTGAAACAGAGCCTTAGGCTAGGCGCGCACATGCAACTAAACAGTTTGGTTTCAATTTTGAGCACAATGGGCTTATATGGGAGTGCGCGCCGGTTTGTGTGCGCGGACTCTCATGTAATCCCATAGTGTTCAAAATCGAAACCAAACTGTTTAGTTGCATGTGCGCTCCTGGCCTTAGCCAACTGAACTATAAAATCAAGGAAGTACGATCCAGTCGTGGATTTAAAATGGTTTGATGTGGGTTTTTTTGATGTGTAAACATCTATGCTGGCGGTAGAGTGAAAAAAAAAACGTGAACGTTCGTGTGCAACGTTACGTCGTGCACTTTACGTTGTAGCACGTTACGTTACGTTTGCCCCGACCAAAACAAATTTATTTTAGCGCGACCGACAATTAGATTATACTTCATCGCGACCACTCATTTATATTGTTTTTGCCAACGACGAAAGCAAATTGTTTTTAGCGCGACCGACGATTTTATCATTTTAACACTTATATTTTTTATATTTTTTTCTTTAATTTTTAATTATTCCCCGAACAAAATGGACGCGACACTAGTAATTAAAAAGAAAACAAAATCAAAACAAAAATAATAATATTCAGCTGTAGGGATTGACAATTGACTGTAGGTATGGTAGATCAATGGCTGTAGGTATGGTAGGATATCGGGTGCGTTCAGTGATACAAATCTGAACTTAAATTCTACGTTTACATTATGCTGCTTTTAAACGATGCAATTTCTTCTTGCAATTTGTAGGCACGTAGGCGAGGGACGTAGGTGGATGGGATATACAAAATAGCTGAGGTTGAACAAATTGGAGAGTTATCGGCTACTTTTGTACTTGCACAAAGTTAACATTCATTAAAAATCACAGCGTCCAATTCCATAGGCGATTGATGCTGTCAATCGATTGAAACTGCGATTTTAGTGATTTCCACTGACAACAACTGCAAATAACTATTCTAAAAACTCAAGATATATAATTCGCCGGCTATCTCATAGTGACATTCATTTGAGGTTCGTTCAGTATAAAATTAAGACTGAACTTTTTGTAAGTTTTACTCGATGGAAAGATGGAGTTTCATAAGGGTTGCAAGTTCGTTGACAGTTCTAACTGGATATTTTAATTAGGCCCCTGTAAGTCAAACCATTAAGTTCCTTTGGAATTTGGGTACGGTGTCATCTAATTGAAACCACGATTTTAGTGCTATCCGCTGACAGTTGTTGTTTGTCGATGCTCAGAGAGTGATTACCATAAACAATAACCATGTGTAATGTGAAGTCATCTTAAAGTTGAGAGCGAACTACGAAGCAGGACCTTTCAGTACCGAACCTTCACCTTTCGTTGGACACTTCACCACCAGCCTTTTAGTGCTTGGAAATTTCGTTACAGCGGTTCCCCCACTGGATATTTCGCTGCCGTTCTTTCAACACTAAGCTTTTTAAGCACTGCCTACAGATAGGTAATGTAGTGTTAATTATTCAATAGCCGTGTTTTAATATCTACGGATCTGGATCCGGATCATCCCATGAAAATAAAACGATACGGATCTTAGTGACAACTCTGTTGTATACCTGTCTCTATTTTCCTTACGGTGGTTTATTTTTCGTAAATTTGTTGTCTTTTTCTTTACAGTACATTTCACACTACCTTACCATGAAAAGCCATCTACCCGCAAAAGTGAGAACTAATTTTAAGATCTTTAAAATAGATCCAGATAGAGAGCAGGATCCCAAGTTGTTGTTGTACTACGTGTTAAAAAATGATCCTGATCCAGATCCGTAGATAATAAAACAAGGCTAATATGTTTCTTTTGATGACGTTCAGTAACAAAAATCAGGCACTTGGACAAACGTTGATGTTTACACATATTTAACCGTGAGTCCTGGCACTCACATATTTTTTTTGGAAGTTCTGCGTTTAATTTCATACAAAGGTATTTTTCTGCTTTTGAAATGAAGTATATACTTCTTTAGATATTGGAAAATTATTAATTTTATGATCTTTGAAACTTAAATGAATCCACTTTTGTTCATTGAGTGATATTATATATGAATAAAACCTAGAACTTTCGCAAAAATTATAGTAAACAAAAAGCCGAGGAGATACTATCACTGAATATAATATAAGGGTGTAAGTGCACTACGATTTTAAGATCTAGATATTGTGCTCGAGCAGATGCTAAAAATATGCTAGTATGCCATAGTTGAATTCATATCAAATATGGAGCATCTGCTCCAAAAAAGCGTAATTTTGAGCATATGCTTCAATTTATTCATATAATCCATTGAGTTTTTTTTTGTCGACATTGCTGATAACCAAGCTATTACTTTATCAAATGCATCTGCATTCTAATTTTTCTCTATAGAATTCACAATCGATATCTCTCGCAAATGAATATATCAATGTTTTATACGTACAGGGACTATTTCTTTTATCAGATACACATAAGGTTCGAGCGAACTTGTTTGACTTTCTTACGTTTAAGAGAGTTTCAACTGTAGGTATACTTACATATATGAAGATCACTTAAAAACCAATAAAAATGCTAATTAATTTTTCTTCCTACTTCTTAATTAACTGAAAAAAGTCCTCTTAATCATTCCTCTAATTAATTGCGTCCAAGCTTTTGATTTATTTCAATCATTTAGCCACCTTTTTAACGCCTGCTATACAGTGCCAGCTTCTATACTATAGGAAGAGAGTAAAAGCTCCAATCTGACAAATTATTATACAAAAAGCAAAAACACATTCATTACACCACTCTCAGTCTCAGTCTAAATTTTAACTCAACTCAACTTAAAAGATTGATATGCCAAATGACAAATTAGTGGCCAGAGTTCGCACAAAAAATTAACGCCAATGATACTTTATATTCAAATAAATTATTAATAAGCAGACATTTTATGTAGGTATGACTGCGATTGTGTTATGTTATATTTGTGTGGCACTTGAAAAACGTGGGTGGTAGTAGTAGTATAGTGATGGTGGATCATTATAAATAATGGTGACAATGTTGGTGGAAAAGGAATGGAAGCATGTTAACAATGTTTTCTTATACTAAACGGCATAAAGTATACAGATTGGTGATGAGGCGGCTATTTTTGGACTTCCCATGAATATGGTGTATTCATCGGAATGCGTACAGAATATTCTTATGAATTTTTTTTTGATTTTAAGAAATCTAAATTACTTAACGAGAACAATATGTTGTACCAGAGTGTGAATAGTTAAACTGATTATTCTAACTTTGCTAGACATCGTGGTTTGTTTTTTGAAGGAATTTGAATTTTCATTTCTATTTGCTTTAGGAAGTTTGAGTTAATCAGAAATGTGATGGTTTCCCTAATATTTATCAGTAGTCGTGGTTTTTTTTACTTAAGCATTGTTTTACATTATCGTCGTCGTGCAATGTAAAATTACTAAATCCATAATTTTTCTTGTGAGATATTTCCTGATGGTATATAACCTGATGGTATGTAACTTCGAATTTTGTTAGTTACTTCTTTAAAATATAGGGTGATTTTTAAGCTGGTTTGGTTTTGGCAACACTGGTTTTGACAGCTGACGTATGTTTAGTACCTTGTGTCACTGTCAAACAGCTTCAGTTTGGTTTGCAATTTAACCATGGATCGTCTTACAAATGAACAACGCTTGCAAATTATTGAATTTTACTATCAAAATTCGTGCTCGGTTCGAAATGTTCATCGCGCGCTGCTTGTGTTCAGCGATGAGGCTCATTTTTGGTTGAATGGGTACGTAAATAAGCAAAATTGCCGCATTTGGAGTGAAAATCAGCCAGAAGCATTGCAACAGCTACCAATGCATCCCGAAAAAGCCACTGGCCGGCGGCATTATTGGGCCTATTTCTTCAAAGATGATGCGAATCGCAGCGTTACTGTCAATGGTGAACGCTACCGAGCGATGATAACAAACTTTTTTTTGCCCGAAATGGAAGTTCTTGACTTGCATGATATGTGGTTTCAACAAGACGGTGCCACATGCCACACAGCACGCGAAACAATGGCGCAATTGCGAGGCGAGTTTGGTGAACAGTTAATTTCACGTTTCGGGCCGGTCAATTGGCCGCCTAGATCGTGCGATTTGACACCATTAGATTATTTTTTGTGGGAGTATGTCAAGGCTAATGTCTATAGAGACAAGCCCGCTTCGATTGACACACTGGAAGCCAACATCCATGCATTCATTCGTGAGATACCGGCCGATATGTGTGAAAGAGTATGCCAAAATTGGACTCAGCGGATGGGCTACCTGAGACGCAGCCGCGGTCAACATTTGCATGAAATTATCTTTAAACATTAAATTGCAAGGTTCAAACTATCGATTCAAATAAATATTTCATTCATTTTTTCGAATTTTTTGTGTTTTTTTTTTTTTTAAAGTTCTAAACCTCTTAAAAAATCACCCATTATTTAACAGAACACAGAAGAAACTATGGTGTGAATAGTTCTTTAAATCAATTGATTTTATCTTTCAATAAGTATTATTATTGAATTTCCTCGATAAATGTGAATTTTAAAGGTTGTAAATGTAAAGATCACTTTTTTAATACATCGTTGTAATTAAATTAAATAAAATGCGACAATTTAGCTTGTTTACTACCCGCCAAGATCAAAATGAGCTTCATCTGAAAAGATGATTTTTTTTGGCAAAATCGGAATCTTCTCTAAGTCGATCGTAGGCCCACTTAGCGAAGCGTATACACAACCATATTCGTTCAGCGGAAGGATAAAACTAATTACCTGTCAAATCAGATATGAGCTAAGTGTTAGCATTCACGAAATAAGCACTAGTTGAACAAAAAAAACGTTAGATGGCGGACCCCTTATAACTTTCATAAAAATTATAATGAATCAATTTTTACTCCAACCGTACATATATAAATTAACCGCATTTTTTCCGGTAGCGAGAAAAAAAAGAACACAGTCATCTTGTGTACCAATACAAAATTTTTGAGATAAGTTTAATAAACGCACTGATTCATATGAGGAAATGGAAAGGGAGCATAAAACTCGACATTTAAATTGTTAAAACAAATCCCAAAAATGTGAATGAATAACTAAAAAAAGGAAATGAATGAATTTTCTCGATGGTTTTTTGGTTTTAATTATAACCCAGGGGTGAAATATGACATTTTTTGATTGTACTGAAAACTCAAAACTACTAAAATGCAATCAATTGTACTTTTTTGTGTAGTAAATAATTTAAAAGTAAATTTTTTTGTTAATTATATACACATAATATTCTTAAATAACGGGTCTTTTTAACTGGCGGCATAATCGACTCTCACACCTGAATATTTCTAAAGGGTAAATATTTTTGTCTATGGATTTTGGTAACCTTCAAAGTCCGATTTGCTTGTTTTGACAGATTCGTAAATAGGGCTATAGTAATAGACTTTTCTAACATCATTAAGGCCTGTACAGCATGCTTAGAATTGGGATGCGTTCGTAAATGTTGTATAACATAAATATACCTACAATAGATGGGTGAGGCGGGAATGTTAGTGATTTTACAAGATTCCAAAGGATTATAATTATGTATTTGGCTAAGCATAATATATTCGAAGGAATGAATTGAAATGTGGAGTGTTGTGCTTCGTATTGTTTAAATTCAATTGTATCAAAAAAAAGTACAATTGTAAGTCGTTTTGCAACACTGTTATAACCTCGAATTTTTTTTAACACAAAACCAATACTTTCACTATAGAACTATAGGGCAAGTTAAAAATTATCTACGAATGCAAACAATCGTTTTTCTTAAATATTTATCTCTGAAACGACGAATGTGAGGGTAAGCACGTAGGTTTAGTTGAATGATGAGACATTTGAGATGTAAACTTAAAGTTATATTGACATTAAGTTGACTTGCCCCAGTTTCGAACTATTACTCGTTACACCTACCTTACAAGAATTGTATCCTGAAGAACCCTTTTTTTTTAAAGGGTCCCACACAGGTCAATGAGTGTGGCCTTACCTTTATGCAAGGCTCCGTGAGCAATATTTTTTTTCATCAAAAATAAAATGTCAGTTAACTTATGGATTTTAAGGCCCAGTATTTAAGTGGTGAGTTAGACGAGAGTTAGTTAACTCTAGAAGTAAACTCTAGTAAAAGAGTACTGGGGAAGCAGTTTTGTTTTGTGGAAAATGGATAAAACATAAAAAGCATTTGTTCATAGTTGATCCTGAGTTAGCTCACCAAATTTGATGAGTTAACTCGGGTTTAAAACTGGACCTAAGTAAACAGCGGGTTTCAGCTTAACGAAGTAATTTACAAGTAAAATTGTGAACACAAAGCTGAGTGCTAGTGTTTCAGATTTGTTTTTAGTAAAACGAAGTTCAAAATTCAAATAGTTAAGCGGTGGTTAAAATACATAATGCCACAATAATTGGTTTGGCAAGATTTACCTATAGAGTTGCAATCAACGCTTACCTACTGTGCAGCAGAAAAATAAAAAAAAGACACTTAAATGTTATAATAAATGAGCTTATGTTCAGACACAAGCTACAACTTATAGGTAACTGGCCCCAGCCATTTGTAAATCCTCCACTAATAACAATCCCCAGATCCCAAGAGCCACCTATACCACACATTCCTACCCCGTTTATTGTACCAACAAATTTCAAAATATATGCCTCATGTCTCTAACGTGTAAACTTAGTTAAAGGCGGCTTAAGAAATCACTAAATACATATAAACGCTAACATCTCAGCCTAATCACATTACACTTCGTTGAGCTTTAACTTGTGTATGCAGCATAATTTAGTAGCACCACTTGCTTATACTTATGTTTTATATTATTGCCGTTGGCCGGTTGTCATTCTGTTTTTGGAAACAGAATTCGTTGCTTAACCGAACTCTCTGTCTCCGTGGAAAAGTGCAAGGCTTTAAGCCAACTCAATACTTCATAAACGTACAGTTGGTGTTCGGGATAATCTCATACAACTACTGAAAGAAAACACACGTGCCAAATATAGTCAATATCCTTATTTGGCGCACACAAATAAAAATAACTTTTTTTTTTGGTATTGCTATTGTTTAGCATTCTGCGGTGAATCGGTTATTGATAAAAATCAAAAGAATTGTAAACACGGTTGCCAATTTGATAGAAATCTAGCAAAATTGCAGACATTTTTTGCCTCGAAAGATTTTATTTATTTTGTTCCTGGGTATTTATGTTTTTTTTTTTTTTTTTTAATCGACCTTAAGTTTCATGTTTCAATGGTTAAAAAGCTAACGAAATGCAATTTTTGATGAATTTTTTTTTTAAATTACTCCACTTAATTGAATAAAAAACGGTCCTGCTTCTGAATCAATTCGAAAAAATCAAATAAATTCTAAAAAAGCTGCATTTCGGTAGAGATATTTATTTTATGTCTTGAGAATTTCGTTAAAAGGGCTTAAGTTTTTATGGAATGTTAAAGGGGGTGAAATTCACATTTTTCATTTCGTTAATAAAGGGTGTTTTTTTTTTAGACGTGTGGTTTTTGATCTGGCAATACTTTTTTCGGACTTGGTCTTTTTGACAGTTGTTACTTGATTTATGCTCAGTTTAGTTTGCCGTTTCAAAATTAATAGACTTATTTCTGAAGAACGTTTGCAAATTGTTGCAAATTTACTAACAAAATAATGGTTCGGTTCGGGAGAAGCATCGCGCGCTGCGTCCAATATTCGGTCGACATAATCGCCCAACAAAGTTGGTAATTCGAGCAACCATGGATCGGTTTAGCAGCACGTTTGCTCTAGTGGATAATGCCCATCCTCAGAGACGCCATACAGTGCTCACCGAAGACGCTATTGCTGCTGTGGAGCAGAGTATCGAAGAAGACCCGAATAAGTCCATCCGTCATCTCGCGCAACAATTGGAGCTGTCGAAAATTGGGGCTCTCGGCTGGAATTTATTCGAGGCAGACGCGGCGGCCACTTGCCCGAAATCATTTTTAAAACATAATGGCAAACCTTTATCTTTATAAAAAAGCTAAATTCTTGGCCATAACATTAAACTATATGCGTTGTATTTCTTCTTGAAAACCACACGTCTACGAAAAATACCCTTTATATCGAAGATTGTAATTTTTTTTTTAAATATAGGTCTTATGCAACTCAACAATATAAAAACAAAATTACAGTAGTCTAACTCGTTCTCGAGTTCTCGGCCAGCCTGCCGACTTCAATGTCACGTCAGCCGAATTTCCTCAGATTTTTAAGTGTAATTGAAATTGTAGATGTTGCCACATTCATCAAATGGGTATGCCTTTAGAGTCTTAGAGCTTTAATATAAGGTTTTAAAGTAACTTTATGTGTCTGTTATGTAAGTTTCTTAGGTTTCCGTTTGACATTTCATATTTATCCCTAACATTTCAATTTATTCTTCTGGTGATATCATTTTCAAAATGTGTGATTAATTCTTATTGCAATATTCTCTTAATACCATGTATGAAGATTTTTTTTCTTATTCTACACACAATCCATTCGGCGAGTATCTTTTATGAGCCCTCTTATACGACAATCCTATATAAGATTTAAAAGCTTTCAAAAATCATAAAAAATTGAGCTTCAAATTATTATTATTTCCATTTAATTTCACTTTCATAATATGAATAACACTTCCTGATAAAACGCCTCGCATAAATTAAAATGAATATTTTTATTTATTTTCTTATGGCATTTTGATAGACCGAAAATTTGTTTGTCATATCAATATTAATTTGCATAAGAATAGGCAGCTATAAATTAACCGGGGTCATATTACAAAATAGATTACCCACTCACGGCAATTAAATTTACCCACCGAAAGTCTCAAGTTTGCTCTTCATTATAAAAAAAAAAAACTACAAAAAAAAAAAACTTTAAAGCTCATCAGATAAATCAATTCAGATTGCTACCCCCATTCGTCCGGTTTCTCACCACAAATGAATTATGATACAAACAAAAAAAAAACAACACATACAAACATACTCTTATATTTCTTTTTAATTCAACAAACCTAATTTTTTAATTTGCTTATAAAAAAAACATTTGTTGAAGAAGAAGAATGTTCCCACATAATCGTTACCTCATTGACAATATGTCAACTCATATGTCACAGTGGTTTAAAAAAATTATTAAAAAATAATTAAAAGTGGAAGCTTCGAAATTTATAAAGCCATCCCCTGACATTTTAATACACAGAAGCTAGGTCAAGGCCGCATCAATCTACCACAGCGCCGCGCCGTGCCATCGCATCGCAGTGTACGTGAAATTTATGAGCTACAGTTAAATACTAAATAATAATTTTTAAAAATAAATAGTAATGTAGTAAAATAGTAGTTAATAAAGTAGTTTCAATATTTTAAGCAGTGTTTTGCACTGCTAACGAGTATGTATGAACTCAATTAGAGATGGTCTGTTCAAATTCGCAAATTGAATTAGCAGCATTTAGTCATATTAAGGCCCTGATTTTGTGTAAGAACTGACAAATACGAACGGCGACAAAGACTTGCAAATATACACAAATGTGTCAAATCATAAACCAAATCAATGAAACGTAACTATTTCTTCTAATTTGCAGCAATTTTTTGACAATTCTGTCATCTGTTTTGATAACTTTTTACAGTAAATTATAATAAACAACTTTTTGCCCAGAAACTCGTAAAGTTTCTCAAAAAATATGTCAAACGGAAAAGTGAATTCACACAAATTTCCAGTATTTCAGATATCTAACCTAATGTGAATGACACGCACAATTTTGAGAGCTTTGACAAGCCATTGAGTGTATGTATATAACAGTAAATTGACAACTATGTTTGTCTCTTCTTATCTCCTGACGCCTGGATGCGCCAAACAATCCTACATGAAGGTCTTGACGGTCCTGAGTTCAGCAGATTGATGGTGGTGTTGTTATTGGTGTTAGATGTGGACAGTCATTTCGCCTTAAAGCTCCAATTGGTGGCAAGCGCCAAGCTATAATTTCGTGTACAAATATAATATTTTGACACACAAAATTACACAGCTAAACATAATTAATGGGAATACATAACTATGTATATATGAAAAAGGGTGGAAGTGAGGGTTAGTTGGAAGAAAAAGGGGGAATTAAAGCAGAGTGTGTGTAGAGAAAGAAGCAACGATATAACAAAGTAGGAGCTTTTTTTATATTATTTAATTCTGAGATATTATATGCCACCTCCACTATTTAACGTTTGTGTCATTTGTTATTAGGTATATGTATATTAAGTGCTCGGAAGACGACAAAGTTGACGATGACGATGACTACAAAACGACGACGATGGCAACGAGTTCGACCTCAATTTTTGTTTATACATTTTCCTATTTACATTATGAAATAGGCATTGGAGGCTACTATGTAGGTATATTTATGCATGCAATCGCATTGAATTGAATGCTCATTAAAATACAAAAAACACCAACAACAACAAAAAAAAAATCGCACAAAACATGAAATTAATTTTATGGAAGAAACGAATGAATTACTCTTCTCGGACTACTTAATTTATTATGTTTGTTTTTCTAGATTCTAAATTAAATAAATAAATATATTTGCATGACGGGAAATTGTTTTATTATAAATATTATATTTTATGGAATTTAAAAAAAAATAAAAAAAATTCACTGAAATTAGGTTTTCACTAAGAAATACATTTTTTTAAATAAAATAAAAGCTGTTTTTTTAGAAAATAAAAAAAAAAACAATTAGAATTTCTTTGTAGTTGATGTTTTTTTTGAAAAATAACTTTTCAAACATCTGCAGTCAAGAATTCAAAAAGAATTATATAAATGTGTCAACAGTAGTGATTTATGTACATATAAAGGGTGGTTAAATTTTAAGGGCCGATGTTGATGATGTTGATTTTGATCGAGAGAAAAGTCTTAAGGAGAATTGTTGGCCCCATATGTGAGAGGAAGGACGATTCCGGAGACGGTACAATCATGAATTGTACGCAATCTACCTTGAAGCAGATATCGTGACTCGGTAGACTCCGGTGGGCAGGGCGAAGATGAACCTGCTCGGAAAGTTCTTTGTGGTACATTCTATGGTAGACGACAGCGTGGTAGACCATGTCTGCGCTGGAGAGATGGCGTAGACCAGGACGCCCGGAGCCTTGGGGTGCGCAACTGGATGGCGGCGGCTCGAGACCGGGATGGGTGGAGAGACTTGTTGAAGGAGGCCAGGACCGGACCCCGGTTGTCGAGCCGACGATGATGATGATGATGTTGATTTTGAATAAAACTCAAATTATTTGGGAAATTATGTCATTTCTTTTTATTATGATAATATTGGTATGGTTCAATTATATGTATGGAACAAAATATCGGCCAAATGGCCCCCGCGACCTCGGCGGCACACCTCCATCCGATGGTCCAAATTTTCGATAACGCGGAGGCATAATTGAGGTTCTATGCCGCTAATGTGCCGAATTATCTCATCCTTTAGCTCTTGAATTGTTGCGGACTTATCGACGTACCTACACCTTTTCTTTCAAATAACCCCAAAGAAAGAAGTCCAACGGTGTCAAATCACATGATCTTGGCGGCCAATTGGCATATCGCCACCACGTGAAATAACACGGCCATTGAATTTGAAGGCGCAAAAGAGCCATTGTTTCGTTAGCTGTGTGGCAATTGGCACCGTCCTGTTGAAACCACATATCGTCCACATCCATATCTTCCAATTCGGGCCATAAAAAGTTCGTTATCATCTCACGATAGCGAACACCATTCACAGTAACTACCTGACCGGCTTCGTTTTGGAAAAACTACAGCCCGATGATGCCGCCAGCCCATAAACCTCACCAAACAGTCACTCTTTGTGGGTGCATTCTTTTTTCGACAATCTTTCTTGGTTTATCATTCGCCCAAATGCGGCAATTCTGCTTATTGACGAATCTACTGAGGTGAAAATGTGCCTCATCACTGAAGATGATTTTCTTCGAAAATTTTCATAATAAGCCTGAACTTTAACGCGTTACTCGATTGTGTATCTTTCCATGGTTCAAATTAAGCTAGTCTGAAATTGGGAAATGTCAAATGAAATGCAGAAAAAAGCTTGAAGTTTAGGTGTGGTTCACATTCAACATCGGCCCTTAAAATTTAACCACCCTTTTTTAGCAAACAGTGCTAATATTGATATTAAGGTCTACAAATTTAGTACAACGGCTAAGGTCACAGCGGAAATTTGATTCTCTAACTCAGTGGTAACGAACTCTGGAACACATAAGTCATGACATTAAGCAACTTATGTAGGCCCAGTTTTTCACTAGTGAGTTAAACCAGAGTTAGACAACTCTAGAAATAAACAAGCCCACAGTTAACTGAGGGTGCCCACAGTTAACGGATAGCTGCCATACAAATATTTTAGTTTTTCAAATTTAACGATTTTGATTAAATTTCGTACCTGCAATAAAAAAATCAATTATAAGAAAACTGCGTTTCAGGTTTTTGTCAAAAATCCACATAACGGAATTAGGTTTTCCGCACGTTTTTTGAGAATATATAGTCTTATTTTTGGGTTTTTCGCGTATATCTTTGCCATGGTAAGATCGATATAATTAGTTATTATTTTGCAATCTGATACTTCTCCATAGTTTAAATAATAATACATTTAAAAATGTTAAAGAACATTTTTTATAGGTGAACAAAAAAAAAAACAATTTTTTAGCTCTTTTAACTAGTTTCGTATTTTCTTGTTAAAATATCATAACATCATATATCTTCGCCACAAGAGCAAGTTTGTGTGATCCAATTGTGCATATATTTTTTTTTTAATTCAAGACATTTTATATAAACAAAGGGGTTAACATGACACTAGTCAAGAATTTACTAACTTTAAAGCTGTTTCCTAAAATGTTCTGAATTTTTTTACAATTTTTAACTAGTATCATACTAAACCCATTGTCTTATTAAACTCCAGCTTAACACTCCAAAAACAGTGACAGATCGTGCAAAAAAGTAAGCAAATATATACCTTTTTCACATTTTTTATTCTAAAAGTGACATAATGGAGTTAGTATGATACAAAAAAGATAAAATTGCCAATATGGAAAATTATCTGTTTAACCTAGCATCACACTAAAAATGCTTTAACATGATATCTATCTACTAAATTTTCTCAAATTTTGCGCCAATATTTTTTTAAAATCCAGCTTGAATGTTGAATGATCAATGTGTCATTGAATGGACTTTATATCCATAGGTCGCTGGTTCATATCCGGCTCGAAGGACCAATATAATAAACAGTAATTATATACATTTATGTACAAGGCGTCCCGCAGTCACCACTGCAGACGAAGAACCATGGATTATTCAGTCATTTTAATTTGAAAAATTTAAGAGATAATTTTCTGGTTTTTTCTTCATTTTTAATTCATTTTTACTACGGTTTTTATGTTTTTTGGTCTCGTTTCTTAAGTGGCTCTGATTTTGTCAAACTCCAACCGATTTTTTGAATTTTTACACAAGAGAAGTAAGCAGTTTTTACCCGACCCACCTTACAACTTTTGTCTATGCCGGATAACGACTTTCCCGTAATTTTACTATAAAACCCATTCTTTGTCATTTTTAGGTTGTTTTCTGACTTTGTTATCATTTTTGTTAAGAAGGCAAAATTTGTTCTTTAAAAAATACTTAACATTTTTTAACCAAAAAATTCATTTAAAATTACTAACAAAATAAAACAAAAAAAAGGAAATTCAAGAAAAATTTGAATAATTTGGTACTCATTTCTGAAACATCTCGACTGACCTAGTTGTCGACCTTATAGATAGTATAGAAATTAGAAATTTTAAAATATAAAATCTGCATTTTATCCTAATTCCAAAAAGAAAATTAAGTCCTTTCCTCTCAAAAAGTTTTAAAATTTTTCCTCGAATATCTATTTATTTGAAAATACCAATAAACAAATACTGTAAAATGTGCCTCTTGATGGAATTGTAAGTAGGTATAGGTACCTAATAAATAGCATAAAATCAATCGCCATCCATCATTCTATTAAATCCATAAAATGGTATGCATAACTAATCAAACCAACACACAAACACAAAACATATAAGTACGAGTACATCGCAGCCAATATACCTACAATTTTATTCACTCCATCAGCGAACCTTATTAAAAAATCGAAGGATAGAATGTTCCAATTAGTCGCTAGCTTGACAAGTTGATCAACAACTGATAAACCTCCATTGTGTTGTGCGCTACTCGATTCGTATAGAAAAAAAAATAAAAATAGTACCTACTCAGAACCCAACCACACCCTTCACCCCCACCGCACCCAAAACTCCCCTATATTCCCATTATACCTACCCAATGTTCGCATATAAAATTTATGCAAATTACAACGCATATTGAAGCGTTAAAAGAAGAAAAAAAAATCACAAATAAAAAAAAAACAAATATTTTTTTAATTCCCATTTGAGAGTAGTCGGTCACTTAGAATTGCTGAACCTATTTATAGAAAAAAACCAACCAACCAACTAGCCAAACACCACCACCAAGACCAACCACCATATCCACGATTGTGCTGCCATGTGCCTTGAAACCTAGAACGAACTTATAAGTTAAAACTTTGAGACGTTACTCGCCGTCGCTCGTCGCTCGTCGTCGTAATCCGTGTTTTTGCTTACTGCCTTTGACGACGATGACGGCGACGACAACAACTACTGCGACGGCGACGCGCCACAATGTCACACTGACTGCCATATTTAGATTGAATTTACTGAGATTTTTATTTGTATATTTCGAATAAATATGTTTGTAGGTATTTATTTTTTTATAATAAATATTTTTCTTTGTTCTCCACTTTTCGATTTGTATCTTAGGGTGTAGCGTAGTGAGTTATGAGATGTTCATAAGGTTTTGTTGTTTTGTTGTGCGTGAGATTTTGTGATGATTTTTCTTAAAAATTTTAAAGAAATTCGACAGTTCTTTAATTTTCAAGCCTGAAAAACTTTTTATGTTTTTTTTTCTGAGCTTGACCAAAAAATAAAAATCGGGAAATTCAAAGAATCATCAGAAATCGATTAAAACTTTGTGTGAGGGTTACCAAATATTTAGTAGCGTGAGATGCATATTCCCTAAAATAACACCTGCCTTTTCTTGCAACTTTGACTTAATAACCTTTTAAAGAAGTAGGTATACCTACATATTAAAATTTCAAAAAATAGTCACGTTCCCCAGGGAGAGTAGAGGTAAGGTATACCACATTTGTTTAAGATAATCCTCGTTATTGCGCTTAATCGAACTGTTTTGTTCTTTGTACTCGCCACAAAAGGTTGTTCTCTTGGCAAGTATTATCGTATCATGCTGTTGCAAAGGCCATAAAGGCGAAGCAAATATTTTTATTTCATCTTCAACAATAGCTACGTATGAACTTAGAGCTAGTTTTACAGTTGACACTTACCGAAATAAGTGGCACCTAAGTTACCCATATTAGAACTTAAGTCACCAACATCGGAGACTTACGTTCCACTTTTTCAAGTAAGTGTGTGCTGTGATATTGCGCCTTAATCTTTTACATTACCGACTTACGTGCCACTTTTCTGACTGTGAAACTGGCCCTTAGTCTATGTTAAGACTTAACAATAACGATAATTAAGAAAATTAAAAATACTAAAGAGTGTTTTTTTTTTAGACATGTGCTTTTCAATTTGGCAATACTTTTATCGGACTTGGTCTTTTTGACAGCTGTCACTTGATTTATGATCAATTTGTTTTGCCATTTCATAATGAATAGACTTACTCCTGAACAACGTTTGCAAATTGTGCAAATTTATTACCAAAATAATGGTTCGGTTCACGTAACGCATCGCGCGCTGCGTCCAATATTCGATTATGCTCATTTTTGGTTGAATGGTCACGTTTATAAGCAAAATTGTCGTATTTGGAGTGATCATAATCCACAATCTATTGTTGAGAAGCCGGCCGTTACATCCTCACTGTTTGGTGTGCTCTATGGGCAGAGGGAATCATTGGTCTATATTTCTTCAAAAATGAAGCCAGCCATAATGTAACAGTCAATGGGGAACGCTATAGAGCCATGATTAATGACTTTTTCGTGCCTGAATTGGAAGATGTTGATGTGGACGCCCTTTGGTTCCATCAAGACGGTGCTACATGCCACACAGCCAACGAAACAATTAATTTATTGAAGGAGACTTTTGGTGAGCGCATTATCTCCGGTCGTCGGCCTTTGGCGTGACCTTCAACATCGTGCGATTTAAGACCGCTGGACTATTTTTGTGGGGTAATGTGAAGTTGCTTGTCTACGCAGATAAGCCCGAGCCGATTGACGCCTTGGAAGAGAATATTCGGCGCGTTATTAATGACACACGGCCCCAATTCCTGCAAAAAGTGGTCGAAAATTGGGCCTATCAGCTGGAATTTATTCGAGCCAGCCGCGGCGGCTACTTGACCGAAATCATCTTAAAAAAATAATGGCAAACCCTTATCTGTTTAATAAAGCTAAATTCTTGGCCAGAACATTAAATTATATGCGTTTTATTTCTTCTTAAGAACCACAAGTCTATAAAAACACCCTTTATTTAATTCTGTTAAAGTGGAATAATTGAATATAATTCAATTAAAAAGATCATTTTTTGACCTCAACTACAAAATGAGTTTCGCAGGTTTGACAGTGGACTTATCTTAGATGCAAATTTTAGTCGATGTTTACCGACTCCTATACCTACAAATCTAATCCTGGAATTACTGGTGAATTTTGAATAGATTTTGCCGGTCTGTGGCGGCCATGTTGTTGGTGTTGGTGACATCTGTCAAATCTTTTGTTTATTATTAAGTTACTGATGACGAATCACAATTGCAAGTTACACCATGGAACAGCACGTCCAAATGATAAAACTTTACTATCAAAATCTACCAAACTGGATGTGAATGACGTTTGGGTCCAACAAGATGGCGCTACGTATACCTTACAGCGAAAGCAACAAAGGTAGAATTTTTCTCGTGGTGGTGACTTGAATTGGCCATCAAGATCGTGCGATTTTACCCCGTTAGATGTTTTCTTGTGTTTTCTGAAGTCACATGTTTTAAGGGTCAGTATAACCCCCAATCGACCGATTCCTGCAAAGTCAACTTAACCAAGGATATTGCTTAAATTCAGCCGGATCTATGCGAAAGAGTCCTTGAAAATTGAACCTATCGGATACCTGCCACCGTAAGAAGCTGAGGATGGTATTTGAACGATGTCATTTTCCATACTTAATGGAATATATGGGCCTTTCAAATAAAAAAGTATTTTGTTAATACTTCACACACATCCATTTCAACATTTACCCGCCCTAATTGAAAAAAAACCTTTATTTCTAGGGGAATTTGTTTAAATTCAGACCTTGCTGTAGTGATTGGGTAAAGGTTAAGAGTATAATTTTAACTACAGCCAAACGCCGAAGAAATACCATTGATTAGTTCTCTAAGAACGGAAACGAAGAAAAACGCTGTTTTTTTTCTCTCATTACAACTTGTTCCAATTTCCTAGAAATTAGCCACAGAAGAAAATTTTCTTATTAAGGTAAAGGTACCTACTCTACCTATAACAATAACTATATTTCATTTAGTTCAAAAATGTTTTCTATTTAAGAATAATTTATTAATGCTATGATTTCTCACTGTCGTGAAACTTGTGAAAGCTTTAATTATGATGAATTTTAATTATACCAATTCGTTTACCCGCAAATCCATGAATATTCGCCAATTTACCAGATCCTTTGAAACCTCTGTAATGTTGTTTGTTTAATTATCTAGAAAGGAAACACTCTGAGCTGTGCTAACTTCGAGATATCAGTTTACCAATTACTGACTTTTTACATAGCATACTTTCTTGCGAATATCCCACATATGGAGTGTTATAAAATATCGAAGCCCATATAAAGAGTTAGATACTTATGCTCCGGCCCGAAAAATTTTTGAATCGCTGAGTTAGTTCTTCGTCTGCTGAACGTCTCAAGGGGCTTCTTCAATAAATTTAGACAAAAATTCCATCTGTTGCCCATGTCTTGTAATGATCGGTGGTAAATCGAATATACCGAGCTTTTATGAATATCGTTGGAGATATTAATTCTCATAACTCTTCTTTGTTTTCAGGCACTCGAGGTAAGAAGAAATATTTGGATTTTATCGTTGAGTTTACCCGCGAAGTGAATTAATGTATTTTTTTTGCCGAGAAGCTCAGGGTAAAAGCTTTTTCGGAATCATGTTTATTTCATAAAAAAAGATTTTATGAAGCTGAAGATCGCTGCATCTGAAGTTTTTATAAGTATTAATGTTATTGGAAAATTTTAAACACAAACATGTTGTTGAAATTTTAAAAAAATATGCATGACAGGATCGCACGGACTTGCTCTTGTAATGGGTGATTTTTTAAGAGGTTTAGAACTTTTTAAAAAAAAAAAACACAAAAAATTCGAAAAAATGAATGAAATATTTATTTGAATCGATACTTTGAACCTTGCTATTTAATGTTTAAAGATAATTTCATGCAAATGTTGACCGCGGCTGCGTCTCAGGTAGCCCATCCGCTGAGTCCAATTTTGGCATACTCTTTCACACATATCGGCCGGTATCTCACGAATGAATGCATGGATGTTGGCTTCCAGTGCGTCAATCGAAGCGGGCTTGTCCCTATAGACATTAGCCTTGACATACCCCCACAAAAAATAATCTAATGGTGTCAAATCGCACGATCTAGGCGGCCAATTGACCGGCCCGAAACGTGAAATTAACTGTTCACCAAACTCGCCTCGCAATTGCGCCATTGTTTCGCGTGCTGTGTGGCATGTGGCACCGTCTTGTTGAAACCACATATCATGCAAGTCAAGAACTTCCATTTCGGGCAAAAAAAAGTTTGTTATCATCGCTCGGTAGCGTTCACCATTGACAGTAACGCTGCGATTCGCATCATCTTTGAAGAAATAGGCCCAATAATGCCGCCGGCCCATAAACCGCACCAAACAGTGGCTTTTTCGGGATGCATTGGTAGCTGTTGCAATGCTTCTGGCTGATCTTCGCTCCAAATGCGGCAATTTTGAACGGTGAACACAATTTTTCGATAAAAAAGCGGATCCTCGGCCAGCTTTCCAAGAGCCCATTCACCAAAAATTCGGCGTTGTAGTAGGTCGGCTGGCTTTAGTTCTTGCACCAGCTGTATCTTAAAAGGCTTTACGCCCATATCCTTCCGCAAAATTTTCCACGTAGTGCTGTAACAAAGGCCTAACTGCTGGGAACGGCGCCGAATCGACGTTTCGCGGTCTTCTGTCACACTAGCTGATACGGCCGCAATATTTTCTTCACTACGCACAGTACGTAAACGTGTTGGTGGTTTAATGTCCAACAAAGTAAATTTGGTGCGAAATTTGGTCACAATCTTCCGAATAGACTGCTCAGAATGTCGAGAATGCCGATCATAAAATGGAAGCAGCGCGCGATGAACATTTCGAACCGAGCACGAATTTTGATAGTAAAATTCAATAATTTGCAAGCGTTGTTCATTTGTAAGACGATCCATGGTTAAATTGCAAACCAAACTGAAGCTGTTTGACAGTGACACAAGGTACTAAACACACGTCAGCTGTCAAAACCAGTGTTGCCAAAACCAAACCAGCTTAAAAATCACCCTAGTTAACAACTGCATGTAGCAGGACATTGAAGAAAAAAATTAGTTTTTTGTTTGATTTTGTTTTGTTTAAAACATTTTTTTTTTCAAAATTTTCAAATGCCATATTGTTTTAAATATTGAGAAGCATCAGAAAGCAGAATTTTAAGAAAAACGGTAAAACCATTGAAAAGATATATGTGAACAACCCAAAAATAAGACAATTTTCTCAAAAAACGTGGAAATGTCTATTTCATCCGTTATGCGAATTTTTTGTAATAAAACCTGAAACGCAGTTTTCTTACAATTGGCCTATGTCTTTCCAGTTGCAAAGTTTAATTAAAATCATTATAGTTGTTTTTGAGAAAATTAAAAAAAACAAACATTGGTTATGGTAGAAATTGGAATTTCCCCTCTGGGGAAACACATAAAAATGCCCTGTACCAAATTCCATGCAAGCCCGTTGAGGCTCTAGCTGAAATTACAGTGGACGCACCCACCCGACGCAGAGGCACAGACCGACCTTAAAACGTCAAGATGAAACCGACTTTTTCGGACCTCTCGATCATCGTTGTGTTTTGATTACAAACTAGAATTTTTTTACACGAAACCAATACTTGCCCTTGTAATAACCATACTTAGCATATTTTTTTTTTTTTAGTTTATTTATTTCATTAATTAGAAGGTAAGTATAGGTAGGATCTTAAATTTAAGTGCAAAAGCAAGTGCTTATTTAAAAAGTGTCACAACCCAAAAATCTTCGATTTTCAATAGAATCGAAAAACCATTTTACAACAATAGAAACAGTAAATTTATGAAATAATCAATGTTTAAAAAAGGAAATACACTATTAACCAACTATACATAACAACCAGCATCAATTCTACATCTTAAACCATGAAAATTCACATTTTAGAGTTATGACACTTTTCGTGTTTTTTTCATAAAAAAAATAATGTATTATTTTGAGTTCAGCCACTTTAGTCAAATAATTTTTAGTTTTTTTAAGAAAAAATATTTGTCCCAAGGAAAATTTTTTTTTTGTGAAAAAATTATTTCAAGTGATTCCTAATAGATTCGTATCATTTTTATTTTTCAAATTGTAAGCTAACACATTGAATTATCCAAAAGAAAATTTTTCCTGATGCGTTTTCCTGATCGCTATAACCGACCCCTAAGTCTATATTTCTCCACATGGTGGGCCCATTTTTTTCCGCAGGAAATCGTTTCTTTGTTTTTGATGATGAGACATAAGTTTTTGCCGAATTTTTTAAAAGTTTCACTTTTTGCCGGCCGAATTTTTGGGATTTCGGTTCCGTTTCCGTCTTTTTAATTCTTGTTCTTCTTCAGGCTCAGAGGAACTATCTCCACTGTTGGAAGAACTAGTTGAAATGGTATAAGAATTGTGAAAATGAGGATCTGCGTCAGAATCGTCAAAATCACTTTCATGACTGTGTATTGGGGAAACTGAATAATATTTTTGTTTGGCCTTGGTTAGACGAATTTTGGTTGTGATTTCTGGGTTTTGCGAAATTTAAAAAAATTGTTCAAAGCATTAATTGATGTGGTTGGCATTTCATCAAAATCTCTAGTTGTTTCGTGCACCTGGTCATCGGTATGAATATCGAAAGTTTTACTTTCCAAAATATGTATTGGCGTTTCGCCTGTGAAGCTCCTTATTTCAGGAGTGATTAAGGGTGTTGAGAAGCTAAAAACATATTCAGGGGTCGCCAAAGTTATTAATTCAGTTGGCTCGTTCTGAATCGAATCAGAAAAAGTTGAAATATTTCCAACTGGAAGATGTTTTTTGGTAGCTAATTGCACCAATAATCTTGAGCGACTCCTCGAATTCATTATAAAATAGCTACCGAAAAATAGCACTGGTTAACACAAGTAAAACCGAAGATAAAAAAACTACGTTTTCTAAAGGTTTTTGGTACGATGAATCCCAATCTGGATTCGAGGTCAGCGTACCAAAATTATAGTTTTTCTTAACAAGTGTGATTTATTCATCTAAAGTGTCATAACTCGGAAAATCATGAAAAAATGTATGAGAAAAGGCTTATTTTCGAATTAAAGTGATTGTAAAATATCTGCCATGACAAGATTAAGGTTTTATATAAAATTGGAAGCATTTTAAAAACTTAAATCTTTATTGAAACAACAAAACTGTATTAACTCTAAATTTCAACTTTTCATGTTTCTAAAGTGTAGTAACTAAAAATAATACAAAGGATTTATAATTACCTCACTCAACCAAAAACGTCACAACTCAAAATGAAAGAAATATTTTTCCACAGAAAAGACAGCAAAAATGTTTCAACTCAAAATACAACACTTAATTTTTTCACAAATGTTCAAATTAAAACACTTTTGATATTTATTGCACAACTGTTTACAACAAGAATCGCGTCACAAATAAAAATATGTCATTTTTGTCAAAGCACCTTTGATTTCAATTGTAACATCTAAAACGACATTTTACCTTTTGAAAAGAAAAAACTATTCAACTTATATCAATGGCAACTAGATAGAAAGGTCCCGGAAAATTTCAAATATTTTTTTGCGTCCAAAACTCAAAAAATGTGTTTTTTGAGTTGTGACACTTTTGAAATACATGTGCTATGTGTATTTGGGAAAGCTTAAGTTTATGTGAAAACCCATTAATATTTTTTTTTGTATTAAATAAACTTAAAACTAAAGGGTCTGCCACATAACTTCTTTTTTTTTGAAAATGGCGCAAAACATCGAGTGTATCTTCGGCTGTGTGGCACGTAGCGCCGTCCTGTTGAAACCAAATGTTGCCAATATCCTCCTTTTCAATTTTTGTGAACAAAAATTCGTTCAACATGGCCCGATAACGATCTTCATTGACTGTAACAGCCACTCCTTGCTCGCATTTTCGAAAAATGGCCCAATTATGCCTCTGGACCAAAATCCGCACCAAACAGTGACCCGTTTTGGGTGTATCGGCTTTTCAATGTATGCGTGCGGGTTTTCTGTGCCCCAAATGCGACAGTTTTGCTTGTTTACTACCCGCCAAGATCAAAATGAGCTTCATCTGAAAAGATGATTTTTTTGGCAAAATCGGCATCTTCTCTAAGTCGATCGCAGGCCCACTTAGCGAAGCGTATACACAACCATATTCGTTCAGCGGAAGGATAAAACTAATTATCTGTCAAATCAGACATGAGATAAGTGTTACCATTCACGAAATAAGCACTAGTTGAAAAAAAAACGTTAGATGGCGGACCCTTTAGATAAAATACAATACTTACAAACTAACTAGACAAAAGCTCTACTTAGCATATTGATTCTTACTTATTTGTGTTATAATTTGTTGCTAAGCTAAAATAAATGAGTAAAGAACATGAAATGAAATAAAAATCATCTCCTTTAGAGTTTTGAAAATCTAATGTTTGGATGTAAGTTATAATTTTTGTACCTACCATACCAAGTTTTATGGTTCAAAAGCTTAATACGAACAAAAAACAAGGAAACACACCGCCTCCCGAGAAAGGTAAACATACATACATGGGGTTCTAACAAAGTGTAATTTTTCTTTTGTTTATAAAACCTTTATTGTGTTCTGGGAATCGATTCTCAACCCTCCAGACCTTCGGTGTCACAATCCCACACTAACCATTACATCACGCTGTAGGGACTACTGCCCTGGTTCAATATTAAGGTATTAAGGACATCACATGCGGCTACATCACATCTCTTTTTTTTCGGAGGGTCGTAAGGACTTTTGGCCCATTTGTCATGTAAAATTAATTGGAAACAATCAATTGTCAATAATCAATTTTGAAAAACCCAAAAGCCCTAACGAAATGAAAGGACAATGTTTCTATTATTTCATAGTGCTCCCACCAATTCGATCAGAAAGTGTTGATATAATCAAACCACATGACCTCATCACATTCGAAGATTACAATCACTATTTCTTGCAACTTTTTAAAGCTGTGTAGTGTGTAGTCTGCAGTGTGGACTGCAGCAACTCAGTCTGCTGTTTAATTGCAACAAATTACACATAATGCTCGCTCATGACCAAATGCAATTTAAAACCAAAGACTTCAGATGGTTTACATAGTTAAATCACAAGCTTACCCAAGGTCTCTTAAATACTCATATATATGTAGTTGTTGGAGTTGCCACTCTCTTCAATCGCATCCTGTCACCGCCCTTCCCACCAAATCTATGCCAATACGAAAAGAATGTTGTAGTCAACCATGCTGGCTAATCTGATAAAAATCATTCGTCAATACAAAAACAACTGACAGCCGTAACCGTCATGGCTGTCAAATAGGCACCAGCGCCATATATAGTTATTTTGGTTGGAATATTGAGTGGGTGGACGCCGCGCCGTGCCGCGCGCCGTCCGTCAATCACACGATTATACATCAATCGGCTCAACTTATATACTTACATTTATGCCATGATTGATTCCATTCTTTGGATTGCTTTTGTTTTTGTGGATTTCGTTGTTCGTCATTGGGTGATTTTGTACTTTTGTCAAACAAAACGATATGCAACAGCTCAGCGTAGCGCACTCGTACCAACTCTTAAATGTCACATAATTTATCCATTTTCGCCTATAATGCTAATGACAGATATCTGTCAGTTGGTCTGTCAGTTTTTTCAATATCTTTTCAAAGGAAATACAGCGAGAGTGAGTGTCAGTCAATTTTTATGTCAGCGAGTAAGTCAGGATTATTTTTTTTGTACTCTGTTTTCCATTACTGATATAATTGGACATAATTTCATGATAAGCAAATGTGAGTTATTTTGCTTTTTTCACACTTCAGGTGCGGATTTAGGATTTATCTATAAGAGTGAGGGAGAGATATGTAAAATTTTGTCCTAAATTGTCTCTTTGATTATGGAGGGGCTTTCTGCCTCTGGCGCCCAAAACCCTGGCTACGGCACTGTCTGGAATATTCACAGCGTGTTTTAAACGAGTATTCAAAATTTCACAACTGACAAAATCTCATAATTTTGGTCACTTCATCATCATCATCATCGGCTCGACAACCGGGGTCCGGTCATGGCCTCCTTCAACAAGTCTCTCCACCCATCTCGGTTACGGAGCTTAATTTTTGCCACGATATCTGCTTCAAGGTAGTTTGCGTACAATTCATGATTGTACGGTCTCCGGAATCGTCAGTTTTTCAGTGCGAGATTAAAGTGAATCCCGAGTTAACTAATCAAATTTGGTGAGTTTACTCAGGATTAACTAAACAGATGCTTTTCAGTAGTGAGTTAAACCAGAGTTAGTTAACTCTTTAAGTAAATTAGCCCATAGTTAACTGAGGGAGAAGTTTTTTGGTGCAGAACGCTTGGGGAACGACTAAACAAACTCGGTGTATAAAACATCAAAAGCATCTGTTCAGTTAATCCTGAGTTAACTCACCGAATTTCATGAGTTAAATCGTGTATTACTTTAATTTCTCACTGCAAAAAATGGCCAAAAATGTCTTAAATAAAATTTTTTTTTTTTTAACTTTTTGATAAATTGATACACAGAGATCTGTGTATAACTATACAAAATTCTTGTACTTTTTTAAAAGTTTTATATTTTACTCTTTATAAATAATAAATAAAATATAAAATTTACTAATTCTGGGTGGGTTTATGTGACCATATGTTAGGCATTTAGTTAATTATTCGCTATTCTTCGTTAAAGTTAATGTACACAGTCAACTCCGCTTATTTGAACTAAGATTTTCTTTAAAAAATGGTGCATTAACTAAAAATTTTGGTGGCGAGCTGAATGTGTGTATCTTAAACATTTTCAAAAAAGTTCCTTAATTAAGACCAGAGCTCTTAATTTTGTGGGATAAAGGGGGCAAAATGTATAGTGTATAAAAGCTACAGTTTTTTGTCAATTTCCCAAAAAAAAAAAAAAAAAAAAAAAAAAAAATGTCTTGATTCCTGAGAAATTGTGTTGTTTTTAGTTGTGGCGTTAATATTCTCAACTTAAAAAAAAATGGCTGAATGTGCCCATTACTTCACTAATTTCTTCCCTGTTATGCCCAAAACTAAGTTTTTTTTCCTATGGGTTTTGACAGCAAATTGTGAAAATTTGTAAAAAAAATTGATAAAAATTGTGAAAAATTCCGCGTCACCAAGCAAACCTATTTTGTAATGCTTCGTGCAACTTTTTGTTCTTGAAGGTGGGAAGGGGGGAAAGGTGAAATTATTTGTCAAATATTCAAAGCCCCCCGTTAAGTATACTTTTTCCAGTTATCCGAAGTTCGCTTCATGCCATATATAAATTGGATTAAAATTTCTATCAAATTTTATTCCAGATTAAATTTTGACGTTTCTGCAGATGCACCTCATTAGGAACTGTCAAAAATCAACCTTCGGATAAAATTCTAGGCGATTTTAATCCAATTCGGATGCGGCATTATATCAATAATTATTAACACACGGCTTTAGTGCTGCAAAAATAAATAATGGCTAATTTGGTAATTTCAGATAATTAGAATCGACTGTACAAGTTAGCATGTTGGTGGTCGATGGCGGTGGCAATGGTGGCAATGCTGTCCTGTCAAAATGAGCATATTAAAAACAATCAAGCTATTTGGTTGGTTTTATATTTGTCCACGATTATCAGACTTTTCATCGCATGTCAACGCTTAGCAATATGCACGCGCGCAGCACTTTGTAACAATTATCATAAATTGTAAACAAATGCTTGAAAATAAAAAAAAAAAATAACAAATTATTTTTCTGATATATTTTCAGCTTAAAGGTTCTGCCGACTCATTGCAGTGCTGTGTTCATATTCAAATAGGTTCACCTTCGATCTGGAAACTCGGGGTAGCGTCCTCTGCTTCGCAACGCCCGGTCGTCGCACATACTACGTCAGTCGATTGCTTGATGATGGTTTATCTAATACACCAGCGATATGAGAGAACGCTTTAGAGCGCGCTTTCTGTGATCTTTGGGCGGAAATCTTCGATTTAACCTTGGGGTGATAAATTCGATTTATGCTTGTATAATTGTTTCGTTCACTTTAGAGAAATAAAAATGTGAGTTTATGTTTGAGTGGTGCGGTATTATTGGGATTTTTGTTTTTTTTTGGGTGTGTTTGTGTTTTTATGTTCGGCGATGATTGTCGCTCGCTGCCAATATGAGAATCACGTATAGATGCCGGCCAAGCCAATTGGTTTTAATTTTGTCTCCCTTCATCATTGTTGTTTTGACTCCAGTATTTTTTTTTGAATGAGGGAGGTTTATTGGGGTTCAGTCACGACAAGGTTTAAATTGGACTTTACTTAATTTTAAATTAATCACGAATGTCAATTAAATTATGTCGAATCAAAAGAATAACGCGGGAAGTGCCTTTTGATGTGAAGTTAAATTGAAATTGAAGTTGAGTTGAAAAAAAAAAAAATTATAATTTTAGTAAAGAAGAACACTTTTGGCATACATTTCAAGTAAGTTATACTGAAAAGCTTTAAAACGGTTTCTGTCAGAAGGTTAGGTCAATCAAAATCCAGGACATTGAAAGGTAATGCATCTAAAAATCTCACTTATAATATAATTTTCACAAAAGTAGGTTCATATACTCTAGATGGATTTCTCACTTGTTTATAGAGGAAGTTTGGGTTCATAGGGGAAGCTTTGGTTTCGTGTCAAATTTAATTTCCAGGTTTTGATCAAATCTAACATAACGAGAAAATTCAAATTTTTGTTTTAACTCATCTAACACAACAATTTAGGTTTTTTTTTTTTTTAAATTTGCTCTAAGACATCTGTGGGTAAATTGACTAGAACGGGTGGACCGATTTGCTTCAAATTTGTTACAGAGCATTTGTATTTGATTCAATAGAGGAGAAATTCGAACTTTTGTTTTTGCTCATCTAGAACGGGTAGCTGCCATACAAATATGTTGGTTTCTTCAAATTTTAACGACTACTAACCTAATAGTAGGTTTACAGCAAAAAAGTATGTACTGCGAAATTTTCAAGTTCCTATTTTGTAACTTTGAAAAAATTGAATTAATTACTTCAGAAAAAAAGCAGTTACTACAGGGTGTTTTTTTTAGACGTGCAGTTTTCAATCTGGCAATACTTTTTTCGGAGTTAATGTTTTTGACGGCTGTCACTTGCTTTATTCTCAATTTGGTTTCCCATTTCATAATAAATAGACTTACTTTTGAACAACGTTTGAAAATCGTGCCCAAATGGGCCCAAAAGAAGATTGTTCCCAATTTTCATAAGCGAATTTTTTTTAGCGATGAAGCTTATTTTTGGTTGTATGGGTACGTTAATAAGCAAAAGTGTCGCATTTGAAGTGATCATAATCCACAAGCCATTGTTAAGACGCCGGCCGTTACATTCTCAAAAAGTCACTGTTTGGTGTGCTCTATGGGCAGAGGGAATCATTGGCCCATATTTTCTCAAAAATTGAGGCGGCCATAATGTAACAGTCAATGGGGAACGCTATAGAGACATGATTAATGACTTTTTCGTGCCTGAATTGGAGGATGTTGATGTGGCTGACCTTTGGTTCCATCAAGACGGCGGCGCTAAATGCCATACAGCCAACGAAACAGTCAATTTATTGAAGGAAACTTTTGGTGAGCGCATTATCTCTCGTCGTGGGCCTGTGGCGTGGCGTTCTAACACCGCTGGACTATTTTTTGTGGGGTAATGTGAAATCGCTTGTCTACGCAGATAAGCCCGAGACGATTAACGCCTTAGATGAGAATATTCGGCGCGTTATTGCTGACATACGTCCCCAATTGCTGCAAAAAGTGGTCGAAAATTGGGCCTCTTGGCTGGAGCCAGCCGCGGCGGCAACTTGCCCGAAATAATTTTCAAAACATAATGGCAAACCTCTATGTTTATAATAAAGCTTAATTCTTGGCCATAACATTAAATTATATGCGTTTTATTTCTTCTTGAAAACCACACGTCTAAAAAAACACCCTGTATATCAAAACAATTAAGGGTATGTTGGAAGTAACCTACGTTCTTCCAGTAGGGAAATATTACGATGGGCCATATTACCAACATGGGCCATTTTTGCCGTACTTACTTCTTGTTAGCTCCAAGAAAATATGCGTCTTCATTTCCCTTGAATTTTAAATCATCAGCATATAAGTCTCCACTTTCCAATACCTGTATATGGTAATATGAAATATTTTTAAGAACGAAAGTTTCTTCATGTGCTCAATGTGACTTTTTTAGGAACTGACTTGTAATAGATGAAAATCTTTCCTAGAATAATTCTTTGTGCAAACCACCGACTGCATCTACTTTGGCTAAAAACTCACTGACTCAATATATACTTCCGCTTCTTACCACACGATCGCTGGCCACTCTTTTAATTCTGGATGAGTAATTTTTATTTTTTGTGGCAGTGATGACTGAGGGAAGGGATCAATTTAACCCCTCGTACAATGTAATTCAACACTTGTAAATTATGATCACTTACTTGTGTTATTAACCGTGTTCCTTATTGGAGATGGCGAAGTACTCATGAGTCATGAGTACCTACTTTGCTAGCCATTTTGAATGGAACGCAAAAACTTGGTTTCCCTACAAGCCTCATCTACTCGCCATGGCAGCACGAGTAGTTGGTAGTACTAGATTATTGTTTGCATATACTCATGAGTAGGAACATGGCTATTGATCCAGCCCAAACCACAACAAAATGCTTAAGCTTTCTTAAAAGATGCATTCAATAAGCGATTTACTATCCCTTTCTAATCTGGCAACCATCCCTCTGAGGAATACCATTCGTCCAAAGCTTGAGCTTGAGGACATTTCCCATAAATGAGTTGTGTCTTACTTTTACCTATTACTGACTCTATAATGCAAATTGAATTTTCTAGTGACCTTTGAATGGGTTTTCAACGAGAAACAAAAGAATATACAAATATTTTAAGCTCCATGGTATTCTGTCCATTCATTTAAAGCTATTTTTAAATATTTAATACTTTCACAAAAAAAAAAAAAAAAAAAAAAACAAAAAATACTGCTCAGAAAACTTCAAAACATATTTGCATAACAAAACACTCAAAGGTTATTGCAAAATTCTGAACCAAACCGGAAGCAGCTTATTTACAAACTTATGGAAGTTCACTTTAACGTATATCAATCAGTCAAAGTGTGACCATGATCTTGATCAACATTCATAACCATAAGTGTTATTCCATTCCATTAAACTTATAAGTTTTAAATTTCAAAAAGCCTTCGAGGTCAGTTTCTGTTTCCACCCCAAACTTTGTAGGCATTACTTTCTTTTTATATAAATTATTCACTTTAAAGTAAACACACATCATCGAGAGTGATCTAATATACTTCACGTTAAAGTCGCAAACGTAAACATCAACTTCCGGAGCTAAGTGGGAAACACAAAATTGGGATAGTTTTCTGTTTTTTTTTTTTTTGTTTTTGTTCGATTCTTATCTATTTTTTTCTCAATCAGTGTTCAGTTCCATTTCATTCTATTAGTGTATGACTATAACGTTGTATTGTTTCAAACTTCACGTGCCTCATGGCACGCCATCCATTAGGTGAAATAATGAAATTAAAATTATATTACTCGAACGACATGAGTATTATATACATACATACATTTAGGTAATACCTAGTTTGCTATTTACGTAATTACTACGTAAATACATACCTACGCGACGTAGTTGTCCCATCTTTGGGTAAACAATATCATTTATTTATTGCGTCGGATATAATAATATTTTCTCTTATCTCTCTTTGATTTCTGAATTCTGATAGATAATGCAGGGTGCCATCAGACATGTATGTATTTTTATTGACTACCTACAAACGTAACGTACGTAGAACACATGGGTAATTATTCTGTCAGAGAACAGGTGTAACGATGGCGGCAATCGGTAGTCGTCCTCGTCAATGTTACGTAACATAGCAGATAGCGGCAGCGTGTTTTGTTTTGTTTTAAATTGTCAATGTCAAGTTCGACTTCGAAAAACTTTGCTTTTTTTCTGTTTTAACTGCGAAAATTCGCAGAAAGGTGATTCGTGATTAAACTATCAGTCAGCGGCGGGCCAGGCCAGGCACTGGCTGCTAATAAAATAATTGAGTTTGTCTCGTTTGTTGTGTGCTTTCGTGCGCCTCCTTGCCATCGCTATCGCTGCGCCGATCGTCATCCCCACAATCCCCATTGCTTTTAGCACTGCTGGCTTCACTCTTCCGCTTGACACTTGTTTGTCATTTTGATAATAATTATGAAATTTGTAGTCAAGTGGCGGTGGACAATTTTTTAACGCGTGCCGAATGTTTTTTTCTTGGGTGTTTTGGCTTGGCGCGTTGCGTTGCCGCCGTGCTGCGCCGCTCACCGCCACTTGATGATTTATGATGTTGCTAGTTGCTGGTAATGGCGCTGATCTGTTGCTACGGTTGCTGTCATGTTGTGTGTTGCTGGTACCGGGATCGGGATCGGGATGTCGATGTCGAAAGTCGTCGAAATCACGACGGCTCTGGCGATGATGGTGGTTAGTGGTGATGATGTTGCCAACAATGACGATGATGATGCCGTTGATGGGAATGGGGTGTGTATGGATAATTAGATTGAATATAGTGGCAATTTGTCAGAGACTGTAACATGTAGGCGCAGTAAACACAATTCTTACAGCATTCAGCGCATATACATACCTAGTAAGGGCGGTTGCGAGTTGCGAGAGGCAACATCAGCAGTGCTCAGAAGTCAGAACCCGTGTATAAGTGCTTAATGAAATCGAAACAGTTTATAATGGAGTGCTACTGTCAAATTTATTAATTGTCACATTTACAAGTTTCCGCTCTTTGTCTGCTAATTAGCATTTGAATTGACATTTCTCAAGATGACGCTATACCTATGTTTGTGGTGTGAGTTTCTTTGCAAAAGGCCTTTTCCGTATGAAATGGATGGTTGACCTTTAAGAAACACGCTCGGCGGTATTTGTGCGGTATTATTTCATTATTAATGGTTGGGGACATTTTTCATCGAGTTTATTAGTTTATTTCTATATGCAGGAATTTGAATTGATTGCAAGTGATGATTATCAATCACTCGGCATGGGTTTGACGCAAGATGACGCGAGATTGTTGTTAAAAGTTGACATTCTCAACTGTCACAATATCTATACACTCGTAGACACATTTCATTGGTGCAGTGGGAAAATATCACGTAATGTCTGTATTTAAAATTATTGTTTAAACTAATTGAATTTTTGTTGGATGAAATAGGTAGGGGAATTTTAATAACGTGATTTAAGTTGTAACAAATGATGTAATATGGAAGTATAGATCATAACCAGGAGATAAAAATAGTGTTTTTTTCTGTTTTATTACTGAATGAGATTTATGAGAAACGATTCATACAAAATGACATAAGAACAAAGATTATTTGGCAGACTGTGAGAGAGAGTTGGAAGATCATGTTTATGAGTTATCAGAGAATTTTCTTATTCAAGTTAATGGAGTCGGAGTAAAAAGACCTAAATAAAATGTCTGAAAGTTAAATACACTCTACGTTTCCTTTTCAAATTGTTTCAATCCTGCAATGGCAAACAAAACAATTGAGCAAGCGAGACAATCAGCTTTTTGACGGCAAACGTCATGAATTTTGCTGAGGAATTGCTGAATTTCTGGCATATCTCAGACATCTCTCAGACCTGAAGTGTCTAATTTATAGCAAAGTCCTTCTGTGAGTCAGTGATGGCAAATTGATTTAGGCCAAGCGTTGGTGGTATGCTGGCAGACTGTTGAAAACTGATTGCATCGTTGGTTGGGGTCGTTATTTCCACCAAGAACTATTTTTACTTGCGAATATAGGTACTACATACATATATGGCAAGTTATGTATTCGTACAAAAAATCGAACTCAAGATTTTGATCAAACTTGACATTACGATGATAGCGAAGACGAACAAAGTGGGTCTCGCAAAAACGTCCGTCTTTCTGATGTCTGTCTGTCTGTCGGTTCAACTACAGCCTAAACGGATTGGTCGATTTTCTTTAAACTTGGTACCTAGCGTTTTTTGGACATTCCCCCTACCAGTTTTTTTCTCTTTTTTTTAGGACCAAAACTAACAGTAGCTGTCATACAAAATTTCTTGGCTAAAAAGGAAAAACTTATTTTTCTCAAAACCAGCGCTACCCAATTTGTTTTTAAGAACTCAAAAAATTTAAATAGTTATAAGTTGCCTTTTAATAAAAAAAATGGTTCCGAAAAACGGTTATTAATGGTACCTTCTAAAGAACTATTTTTTTGATTTTCGGTTAAACTGATTCTGATTTTTTTTTATGAAGAATTATTGAAACATTCTAAATAATATTGTGTACCAAAATTTTCAAAACAAATTTTTTTTAGATTTTTTAAAAAAAGTTTAAATTTTTATTTTCTGTCGATTTTTATTAAACTTGGTAAATAGCAGTTTTTTGACTTTATCTCGAAGATTTTTGACAAAAATTATTCTAATACCCAAAAATGACGGTGCCTCCCATACAAATGTTTAAAAACCGTTAAGAAAAATATTTTTTTTCTCAAAAACGACTCCTACGATTTTGATAAAAGTTTTTTTGTCTGTTAAAATTAGTACGAATTACCATTTCAAAATTTTAAAATTTTATATTTTACGTTTATTAACAGTACCTCTCATAGAATGGTTTCTTTGATTTTCGACTATCTCAACATCTAATCAACCGAATAAAATTAGATTTTTTATACAGAAGCTTGTAACAAATATAAATAAAAGTGCGTAGCAAAATTTTCTAAAAAATAATTTTTGGATTTTTGAAAAAAGATTCAAAATTATTTTTCGAAAATTCGATATTTCTAAAACGGGCAGCAGATTTTTTTGTAAAGTTCAATTTTTAACTTAACATTAACAAATACTTAAAATCATCGTACCAATTTTTTTTCTCAAAAATGTTAACGAAATCTTCTATATAAAAAATTAATTATTTTTAAAACCGCTGCTACGATTTTCAAAATTTTTTTATCTTATAAATTAAGATTTATATAAGAAATCAAATGGTGTACATCGCGTTGGGTTAAAACAGATTTAAAGTATTTTAATCAATTTCTTTCTAATTTTGTTGATTAAAAGCAATTTACCAATTTAAATAATATAATTTCCTTTCCTGCATATTGCATATTTGCAACACTAGGCTATATTGTTAGTTTTTGTATACTCACATAATACCACCTGCAACTAAACTAAGATTTAGCAAATGTATAAACCATAGACTCCCATAGCTAATTTATTTCAGAGCATAGAACCACAATGTGATCGCGCATAAGAGCAAGTTCGTGCGACCCAGTCGTGCATATTTTTTCTTTTGTGATTATGGTTTGTTTGGAAGAAATAAAACGCATATAAATAAATGTCAAGAATTTAGCTTTATTATAAATATAAGGGTTTGCCATTATGTTTTAAAAACGAGTTTGGGCTGGTTCGAATAAATTATAGCCAAGAGGACCAATTTTCGACAGCTCTAATTGTTGCGCGCGATGGCGGATGGACTCATTCGGGTCTTCTTCAATACTCTGCTCCACAGCAGCAATAGCGTATTCGGTGCGCACTGTACTGCGTCTCTGAGGATGCGCATTATCCACAAGAGTAAATGTGGTGCGAAACCGATCCATGGTTCCTCGAATTTATGCGATTTTGCGATCATGTCGACCGAATATTGGACGCAGCGTGCGATCTGTTCTGTCTCGCGAACCGAACTATTACTTTGGTAATAAATTTGAACGATTTGCAAACGTTGTTCAGGAGTAAGTATATCAATTATGAAATGCCAAACCAAACTAAGCATAAATCAAGTGACAGCTGTCAAAAAGACTAACTACGAAAAAAGTATTGCCAGATTGAAAACCACACGTCTAAAAAAAAACAAACTTTATTTATATTGGCCAGAGCACAGATATTAGTGTTATTGATACGGATAACTGATGGTATCGCATGTCAAATAGCATCACGAGTATAACTATAACTAAATTAGAGTAAAATCAAAATCGCCAAAAATCTTGTTTGACACTGAGTATTGTGTATGTCAAATGCATTTAAGAGATTTTCCCTAATCTTTCCAACATTTTTTTAAGAAGAATAAGCTGATTTTTTTAAATCTGAAAAAAAAATTAGTGAAATAAGAAAAACTAAAAGACGAATTACCCCCAACAAAAATGTCTGCCAAAAAAAAACATCAGAAAGTGTCGTCCAAATCAATTGTAATATCATTTATATTAAATAACAGATTTATATCTTTTAACCTGGGCATTATATTGATCTAACTATCCGTGCAATTTATTCAAATGAATATACCCTGCTCATATTATTATTTATGTGCAGAGTCAAAAGGCGTGTAAACCACCGCTTCCAATCGCATCATATATTTATTGTTCGTAGATAATTGTTTAGTTTTTAGTTTGTGTACGTTACATAAAAAATGATACTTAAGTGTGTACCCTATACTCATACTCAGAGAGTATTGCCAGATTAAAAAACAAAAACATCTCTAACACAGGAAAACCTTAAAACAAAAACTTTCTATTATTGATTATGATTTCTTGGTTTGGAACCATTGAAACTCTTTTTTAAGTCACTTTATTTTTTTTTTTTTATATTTACCGCGCACTGAAGGGGTTGTGTTGTGACTACCCTTAAAAAGATATACACAGCACGAGCGATTAGGTAGATTGGAGGGGATTGAAAAGGAGATACCAATGCACATTGGTTTTAAATGTCTGAAGATCACAATGGGAGGGGAAAACTGGGCTGGGTAGAGCATTCCACATTCGTGTAGTGCAACTAAGGAAAGAATCTCTGTGCTTAACAGTACGTCCGAAGTTGGGCTCAAGGGTAAACTGATGAGCATTCCTAGAAGCGCGAGTATTACTGGTGAATCGCAACTGGCTATTTCACTAGAACCCTGTTTATAGAAATAGCGGTAAAATAATGATAGACATGAAACGTTATTGTAAACTTGATGATAAAAGTTGGTTTCCTCAAGCTTTATTTTACAGAAAGTGGGCGTAAGAGTGGGTGTTTCGGAGTATTTTCCTTAACAATATTCCATTAAACCTGATTTATTTGAGAATTGATGGCGTAAGATAACTCATTTAAGTTGCAATGTTTGTGCGACGATGAAAATGAAAATGATGCTCAAGATCTACATATACCCTCTAGACCTCAATTAATTCAATTTTTTCTTATATATAAGACTTTTTGTATTTTTTGACAAAGGAATAGAAACTTCCGAGTCTTCCAATTTTTCTCTCATATAGACTTTATCTTGTGAAAAATAGAATCTTTTTTCGGAGAAAAAAAAAAAAAAAAACTACTCAACTGATGGCAACGCTGGCTGTACCTAAATCTACTTTACCCTTCAATATGATTAAAAATGTTTACCTTCCACAAGAGTTTCTATATTTATGTGCATATCTACAAAATATTGTAAGCTCCCATTGCCATACTGTCAAAACAATATTACTCGTCATTGATGCGATTGCGAGTATAGCAACTGTTTATATCCGAATCATCATCATCATCATCGTCACACTTTATCTACGTAAATCACAGCAATGTGTTGCTGCTGTTTGCCTATAGTGGAAAATTTCAATATGAATTGCAGGCTAGAAAAAAAAGGTAGGTATACCTATACTCGTTTAAATAGAAAATTGAATAAAAAAAATGTATCTTTGAAATATTTTTTTTTTTTAATTTTTTTTTTTATAATTTTGTGTGAGTAAATAAATGATTTCAAATTAGTCGTGTATAGTATTTTGGTCAAAGGCCATATGGCTGTGCGCTTGAGTGGACACATTGTCTAGCCGCAGCCGTTTTTGTTACCACCTCAGACTCAGGGACAGCCTATTACTTAAACTAGGTATAATGGAAGTTTTTGTATTGTATATATAGCAACGATTTTGTCTGGTTTTAGCCCAGATAGGTTTTGGAGCTTTTTCTGCGTTTTCAGTGGAGTTTTACTTTTGCTGCTCAGATTTTTTTTTTTTTGAAAATAGTGGGGATTTTGGGGTTGTGGTGAAGCATTGAATAAGGAAATATACTATTTTATTAAATGGTTAAAAGAGCACCCACGTTCGAAAGTCCAGCTGGGGAGGTTTAAGGAATTTCCATGGGCTGAATGAAATAATGACAATTGGATTCGGTAATGTTTGCAATTGCACATAAGTACCTACCTGTACCAGTTGTTTGTTTGGGTGGTTTGCTTAGGAATTTTAATTGAAATTTTTGTATAACGAACAATTTGGGCAGTAAAAATGAAAATGTTGTTGTTTATTTTTTTAAGCTTGAACGAATTATGTTTGGCCGAACAATAAATGTTACGGTCTGTAGTAGTATTTTACTTTTGAAATCAATAACTTATTCGTTAAACGTACATACCTATATTAGCTAATTTCGACGGAGAAGTTGAACCATTTATAATTTACGTAAATCAAAAATACCGGGTTTTTGCTTTTAATCTTTTAAATGTCAAAGTTGACGAAAAATGTGTACAATTTGTAGATAGTTAGGGCCAGTTTCGCAGTCGAAACTAACGGTAAGAAGTGGCACTTAAGTTTCCCATATTAGGACTTTAGGCTAAGTCTCATGGCCATCGTAGGTGGAACTTATGTCACCAATATTTGAGACTTAAGTGCCACTTGTTCAGGTAAGCCCACTTTAGTGTCACTTTTCTGAATGTGAAACTGGCCCTTATAATCCCTATAACTATAAATTATAACACCTTCTTCAACACGAGCAATCAGTTACAAGATTTTGCTGACTAATTCCAAAAAAGAGAAATGTCAAAAATATAGGTATTTCGGACAAGGCTCTTAAACCGTACATTTTTAACGAAAGATTATTATAGGAAAATTTAAAGACTATGTGACCTTCTTAAAGAAAGCGCTACACTTTTTCCTTAAAGCGTGAACATATTATTTCAAAATATTTATATCATATTAATCAAAATCTAAAATACCGGTTTTTATTCTTACTTTTAAATGGTGAATTTTATGATATAAAGGGTTTTCCAATAAGAGGTGTTATTTTGAATAGCCCGCTATTTCGGTAGCTGTCACTTTTGAAGCTGTCATTTTTTGACATTTGACAAGTAGAAGCTACGCCATTAATAAAAATGGAACGATACACGCTTCAACAACGCATTGAAATTATTAAAATTCACTATAAAAATGGTGAAAATTTGGCAGAGACGGTTCGTAAAACTAAAACATTTTTGGGTCGTCGTGAAGCACCTTGTCGGACCGCAATACAGAAATTGGTGGACAAATTCGAGCTGTTGGGACAAGTTAGTGATGTGAAGAATAAAACCCGTGCACGTCGCTCAAGAACAACTGAGAATATTGCTGTTGTAGCCCAAAGTGTTGAAGAAAACCCAGGTTTGTCCATTCCTCGTCGTTCTTTGGAATTAGGCATTCCACAAACGTCATTACACCGTATTTTGCATAAAGACTTGGGTCTTAAGGCTTATAAAGTAAAGTTCAGTTAACAGAAGAACTCAAGCCGGCTGATCATCAACAACGTCGTGTCTTTGCTGATTGGGTCCTTGAAATGCATGAAAATGATCCGAAATTTCATCGAAAAATCATCTTGACTGATGAGGCCCATTTCCACCTCGGAGGCTACGTCAACAAGCAAAACTGTCGCATCTGGGGCTCGGAAAACCCAAGAGTTATTGTTGAAAAGCCTCTCCATCCTCAACGCGTGACTGTTTGGTGCGGTTTATGGTCCGGCGGATTCATTGGACCTTACTTTTTCGAAAATGAGGCTGGAGCAACAGTTACGGTCAATGGATTGCGCTATCGAGATTAATGATTTTTTATGGCCGGAATTGGATGGTATTGATCTGGACAACGTTTACTTTCAACAAGACGGCGCTACGTGCCACACAAGCAATGAAACCATCGATCTTTTACGGGAAAAGTTTCCGGACCGTGTTATCTCTCGAAGAGGTGATCACAATTGGCCACCGAGATCTTGTGATTTAACACCTTGCGACTTCTTCCTTTGGGGCCACGTGAAAGATAAGGTCTACGCCAACAGCCCAGCGTCGATTCAAGACCTCAAAGATGGAATTCGTGAGGCTATCGAGGACATAGGGCAGCCACTTTGCGATTTGGTTATGGAAAATTTCATGAAAAGGATATGGTCCTGTAAGCGTAGTCGTGGCGGCCATTTGGCTGATGTTGTGTTCCATTATTAACGGAATACCTTCTTCTTTATAATGAAATAAACATCCGATCATTTATATCAAAAAATGCCATTTTTCTTTGAATATCAAAATAACACCTCTTATTGGAAAACCCTTTATTTTCCGTGCAAATGATCAATATTAAAAGATAAAAAAAATACCTCGAACACTAGCGCCCTCCTGTGGTTAGTGAAAAGAAGGCGTCATTTTTGCTACATATGACATTACAGATACATATTAACAGGCGTATTTAGATTCTGTTTTGCAAAATCTTTTTAAAGATTTTTTCTTCAGCGTGGCTTTCTAAAACTGCATTAAAAAGATGAACCTCATCAAAATTCATGTCAAAAATGTAACATCATACAAAATTTTGATGTGTAAACACCTATGCCGGTGGTAGAGTAACATAAGAAAGTGGAATTTCCTTTGTGCTACGTTACGTTGTCACACTTGACGATGCAGCACGTTACGTTACAAAAATCTGTATAGTAGGATATTGTATACGTGCACATAGTCAACAACGTATGGATGACTTCACAAATAGGGATCCTCAAAATAACGCTTGGACAAACGTTGAGGCTAACACACATTGGAACATTTTTTTATTAAATGATTTTTGATTTGAATCACTGTATATGTCAGTTTTATTTAAACAAAAAAACACCCTTTACATGCAGAAACAACTTACTATTCCAGATACAAGATGCTATACATTTATGACTCAAGTCATACGTCAAAAGTTGACAATCTAATTTTTTAAGACAACCCATCCCTCATCTATTCATAATTAAATAATTTAAAGTGACCGCTTAATTAATTTAAAATCAAATCCAAACCACAACAGAATTCCAAATACCACCAATATAATAAACATATATACAAACGGCCCATATCGCAATAAATCATTTTTTTCTGTATATAATTTGTTTGCTGATTCAGTAAAAAAAAAAACAACAGGAAAAAAAGGTCACATCATCGCGATCAGCGCGCGATCACTGGGATGTTGTGGTGCTTGTGGCATTATTTACCCGCGCATTTTTCCGCTGACATTCCCATACCACGCCCTGTCAAAACACAAATTAACATTAGAATTTCGCTATGATATACGGGATGGATAAGTTTATATGTCATGGACTCTGTCGGACAGTGTCTGCAGGGAAGCACAACCGAAATTCGCCTAAGCATACATAAGGGCAAATGATAAGCTCTTAACATAGTTTGGGAGATAGTGTTGTAAATGTATGATGTTAATTTGTGCCGGCATTATGTTTTTGGTACCAATCAATAATGTTGTAGTTGGCATATAACTCTGTTACCAATGCAAATTTTGATGGAATAGTGAACTATGGTAATGTGAAAATTAGTGTGGCAGCAATTTTTAACTTACATTTATTTTGAAATCAATCAACTTCATATACAGGGTGATTTAAATACGGTGTGACAAAAAGTAAGAACGTGAGGTTGGGTTGCCCCTCGTTTAGCCAGGAGGGGCAATTTTCTAAAAATATGGCTTAAAACAGAAAAAAAATATTTAAAAACAAGAATTGCACACACAATGCCATGATACATCTTTCTGTAAAGCCAGAAATCTCTTCTTTTATTGTGTTTTTAAATAAAGTTATTTTAATGAATGTTTTTTGAAAAATTAATTTTCGAACATCAAATTTGGAAAAAATAAAAAAAAAATTTCAAATTGATATTTTCAAAATTTTACGTAATTAAGAACTAATTTTGTTTTCAAAATTCAATATTGAAAACAAAAATACTACTTAATAACGTAAAATTTTGAACAAAATTAATTTGACCACAAATTTTTCAATTTTTTTTCTTCAAAATTTTGAGTTTGAAAATTAATTTTTCTAAAACTATTCTCTAAAACAACTTTATTTAAAAATATAATAAAAGAAGAGATTTCTGGCTTTACAAAATAGTGTATCATGGCATTTTATGTATAACTGTTGTTTTTTAATATTATTTTTTTCTGTTTTAAGTAAATTTTTTAGAAAATTGCCATTCCTGTGTTAAGTGGGGGGGGAATAGATACCCCTCCTATACGAATTTTTTCTTGTCTCAACCCAACCTAGACGTTCTAGCTTTTTGTCACACCTTATGCGAATCTATCTGTATATTACATGGGAAAAACTAACGGGTGATTTTTTGGCTGGTTTGGTTTTGGCAACACTGGTTTTGACAGCTGACGTGTGTTTAGTACCTTGTGTCACTGTCAAACAGCTTCAGTTTGGTTTGCAATTTAACCATGGATCGTCTTACAAATGAACAACGCTTGCAAATTATTGAATTTTACTATCAAAATTCGTGCTCGGTTCGAAATGTTCATCGCGCGCTGCTTGTGTTCAGCGATGAGGCTCATTTTTGGTTGAATGGGTACGTAAATAAGCAAAATTGCCGCATTTGGAGTGAAGATCAGCCAGAAGCATTGCAACAGCTACCAATGCATTCCGAAAAAGCCACTGTTTGGTGCGGTTTATGGGCCGGCGGCATTATTGGGCCTATTTCTTCAAAGATGATGCGAATCGCTACCGAGCGATGATAACAAACTTTTTTTTGCCCGAAATGGAAGTTTTTGACTTGCATGATATGTGGTTTCAACAAGACGGTACCACATGCCACACAGCACGCGAAACAATGGCGCAATTGCGAGGCGAGTTTGGTGAACAGTTAATTTCACGTTTCGGGCCGGTCAATTGGCCGCCTAGATCGTGCGATTTGACACCATTAGATTATTTTTTGTGGGGGTATGTCAAGGCTAATGTCTATAGGGACAAGCCCGCTTCGATTGACGCACTGGAAGCCAACATCCATGCATTCATTCGTGAGATACCGGCCGATATGTGTGAAAGAGTATGCCAAAATTGGACTCAGCGGATGGGCTACCTGAGACGCAGCCGCGGTCAACATTTGCATGAAATTATCTTTAAACATTAAATTGCAAGGTTCAAACTATCGATTCAAATAAATATTTCATTCATTTTTTCGAATTTTTTGTGTTTTTTTTTTTAAAAAAGTTCTAAACCTCTTAAAAAATCACCCATTATATTCTTTGAGACTAGCCTTAGTGAACTCATCAGAAGAAGAACCCTATAGTCAGGTGGTATGCCCGAAATGAAATTCTAAATGGAGTGCTTATGAAAAAAAAAAAAAAAATTTGGGGATCCCAATCTCATTATATCGACTCGTTATGTACCTTCTAAGGTTTAAGTCAACTCCCAAGTGATTTTCCAAGCGAAATGAAAAATTCGTTCCCAAAAAAAAAAAAAAAAAAAAACCTTTCAAAAACAAAAATTGTTCATGATTGAGATCGATTAACTTCTGTAGTATTCAAAATATCACAAATACTTTTAATTAGAAAAATACAAAATACTCGATTCCCTAAAATATGCGACCATAAAGTTTCTCAAAACATAAATAGAAAATTAAGCTATTAGAAAAAAGTGAAACGACATGCAATCCAACACTACCTCCCAGACTATTACTCTACACTCTTTTAAATCTCGTTTTCTTATTAAAAATATAAAAAAAGAACTGTCATATAAAAGACAAAAGCAAAAACAACAACATTGCCGACAGCGAAACTATACCACAACACGACAATTTAATCGCGCCTCCGATCATCTCAAACCATATACAGTCCCTGGTCCCGGCCCGGCCACCGCGAGATAATGCTGTTTTTTCTTCTTTTTTTTGCTGGTTCGTGTCACAGATGATTGCCCATCACCCAAACAAATTTCTTGTCAGCCGTCATGCTAATTTAACTAAAAACTTGAAATTTTGACTCAAAAAAATAACAAAAAAAAAAAAAAAAAATTAAACTAAAATAAATAAGCAGAAAATATGTATGTTTAACTAAAATAGCGCAATAAATATTAAAACGTAATTCTGTTATCACCGAAACATATCATTTGTGTCATTTAATTGTAAATGAATTATAAATTAGATGTATTTTTTATGGATTTTTATTAATTGAGCAGTTGGATTGGCACACGGACACGGGTGGGATTATTTATTATGATGCGGCCGGCGATGCGATGACGATGTGATGTTATATGAAAACTTTCTTGTCCGTGATGGCGATGATAGCGGCTAGACCGGAAAGAGAGGGCGCTACTATGATGAAAAATGGCCATTAAGTGTTGTGATGGATTCTTTCCCGTGTGCATTGCGCGCCTGGCCTATGGCCATGTTAATGGAATGCGCGTAAGTTATTGTCGCATGCGTTTTTTTGTTTTTCGTGACACTCATATATGGTGGTGATCGTGGTGTTTGCAACTTGTCACACGTGATTGGATTTATTAATTTGTAGCTTTTGTCGGCAAGCATAAATGTGAGTGCACGATTTTTTTTTAAATAAAGAATTACTTACTGGAAATTTCTCAAGGACTTTGTGTTTTTGTCTCCGTGGTGGAGTTCAATGAACCTGACTGCATGTCTGGAGTTAAAATAGAAAGTGATTTAACAGGGTGTTTCACAACGCAAAATCAGTATAAGGTCTGTATAGGTACTCTCGGAGGTTGAAAAAAAATATGTGAGTGCCGGGACTCACGGTTAAATATGTGTAAACATCAACGTTTGTCCAAGAGCCTGATTTTTGTTACTGAACGTCATCAAAAGAAACATATTGAATAATTAACACTACATTACCTATCTGTAGGCAGTGGTTAAAAAGCTTAGTGTTGAAAGAACGGCAGCGAAATACCCAGTGGGGGAACCGCTGTAACGAAATTTCCAAGCACTAAAAGGCTGGTGGTGAAGTGTCCAACGAACGGTGAAGGTTCGGTACTGAAAGGTCCTGCTTCGTAGTTCACTCTCAACTTTAAGATGACTTCACATTACACATGGTTATTGTTTATGATAATCATTCTCTGAGCATCGACAATCGTGCACTAAAATCGTAGTTTCAATTAAATGACACCGTACCCAAATTCCAAAGGAACTTAATGGTTTGACTGACAGGGGCCTAATTAAAATATCCAGTTAGAACTGTCAACGAACTTGCAACCCTTATGAAACTCCATCTTTCCATCGACTAAAACAAAAAGTTCAGTCTTAATTTTATACTGAACGAACCTCAAATGAAAGTCACTATGAGATAGCCGGCGAATTATATATCTTGAGTTTTTAGAATATTTAGTTGCAGTTGTTGTCAGTGGAAATCACAAAAATCGCAGTTTCAATCGATTGACACCATCAATCGCCTATGGAATTGGACGCTGTGATTTTTAATGAATGTTAACTTTGTGCAAGTACAAAAGTAGCCGATAACTCTTCAATTTGTTCAACCTCAGCTATTTTGTATATCACAGCCTACAAATTGCAAGAAGAAATTGCATCGTTTAAAAGCAGTATAATGTAAACGTAGAATTTAAGTTCAGATTTATATCACTGAACGCACCCGATATCCTACCATACCTACAGCCATTGACCTACCATACCTACAGTCAATTGTCAATCCCTACAGCTGACTGTTATTATTTTTGTTTTGATTTTGTTTTCTTTTTAATTACTAGTGTCGCGTTCATTTTGTTCGGGGAATAATTAAAAATTAAAGAAAAAAATATAAAAATATAAGTGTTAAAATGATAAAATCGTCGGTCGCGCTAAAAACAATTTGTTTTGGTCGGGGCAAATCAGATTTCGTAACGTAACGCGTGCTACAAGGTAAAGTGCACGACGTAACGTTGCACACGAACGTTCACGTTTTTTTTTCACTCTACCGCCAGCATAGATGTTTACACATCAAAAACTTTGAACTGAATTCAAGAGATGAGGGACGTACACAAAATTTAGCTAGTTGGAATGCAGAAAGAGTGAATGTAAGAAAATAAATGGTTGGGAACTAAAGTTAATGAATCCCAGATCCTCGTGCTCTGGTGTCAGAATATTTATCTTAAGCTTGAAGATATTAAAGAATTTTAAATAAGTAAAGGGTGATTTTTAAGCTGGTTTGGTTTTGGCAACACTGGTTTTGACAGCTGACGTGTGTTTAGTACCTTGTGTCACTGTCAAACAGCTTCAGTTTGGTTTGCAATTTAACCATGGATCGTCTTATAAATGAACAACGCTTGCAAATTATTGAATTTTACTATCAAAATTCGTGCTCGGTTCGAAATGTTCATCGCGCGCTGCTTGTGTTCAGCGATGAGGCTCATTTTTGGTTGAATGGGTACGTAAATAAGCAAAATTGCCGCATTTGGAGTGAAGGTCAGCCAGAAGCATTGCAACAGCTACCAATGCATCCCGAAAAAGCCACTGTTTGGTGCCGTTTATGGGCCGGCGGCATTATTGGGCTTATTTCTTCAAAGATGATGCGAATCGCAGCGTTACTGTCAATGGTGAACGCTACCGAGCGATGATAACAAACTTTTTTTTGCCCGAAATGGAAGTTCTTGACTTGCATGATATGTGGTTTCAACAAGACGGTGCCACATGCCACACAGCACGCGAAACAATGGCGCAATTGCGAGGCGAGTTTGGTGAACAGTTAATTTCACGTTTCGGGCCGGTCAATTGGCCGCCTAGATCGTGCGATTTGACACCATTAGATTATTTTTTGTGGGGGTATGTCAAGGCTAATGTCTATAGGGACAAGCCCGCTTCGATTGACGCACTGGAAGCCAACATCCATGCATTCATTCGTGAGATACCGGCCGATATGTGTGAAAGAGTATGCCAAAATTGGACTCAGTGGATGGGCTACCTGAGACGCAGCCGCGGTCAACATTTGCATGAAATTATCTTTAAACATTAAATTGCAAGATTCAAACTATCGATTCAAATAAATATTTCATTCATTTTTTCGAACTTTTTGTGTGTTTTTTTTTAAAAAAGTTTTTAGCCTCTTAAAAAATCACCCGTTACATACCTACAGATTTTATAGCTTTGAAATAAAGGGTGTTTTTTTTATAGGTATATAACTTTGAGTTGGCAACACTTTTTTAAATATCGGCCATTTTGTTAGCTGTCAAGTGATTTATTTTAAATTCGGTTTGGCATTTCAACATGAATAAACTGACGCCTGAACAACGCTAACAAATTGTGCCCAATGGGCCCAACACAAGATTGCCGTTGATTCCAATTTTCATAAGCAAATTTTGTTTAGCGATGAAGCTCACTTTTGGTTGAATTGATACGTCAATAAACAGAACTTCCGTATTTGAAGTGATGATAATCCTCAAGTGTGTGTCGAGCCACCGTTACATCCACAAAAACTGACTGTTTGGTGTGCTTTGTGGTTTTTTGGAATAATAATTGGTCCGTTCTTCTTTAAAAACGATGCTGGCCAGAACGTTACAGTCAATGGTGACCGCTGTAGAGCCGTGATTACTGACCTTTTCGTTCATCAATTGAACAACCATTAAGTGCAGGAGCTGTGGTTCCAACAAGACGGTGCAACATGTCACACAACTCGTGCCACAATTGATTTATTGAAGGAAACGTTTGGTAACCGCATAGTTTCATGTTACGAACCCGTGAATTGGAGTCCAAGATCGTGCGATTTAACACCGCTTGACTATTTTCTGTGAGGATATGTGAAGTCGCTAGTCTACGCCGATAAGTCCGAAACTATTGACCACTTGGAGGATAACATTCGCCGCGTTATTGCCGATATACGGCCACAAATATTGGAAAAAGTCATCGAAAATCGGACCTCTAAATTAGAGTTATTCCGTGCCAGCCGTGGCGGGCATATGCCAGAAATCATATTTAAATTATAATGCCAGAAGATTATCTTTCGAATAAAGTAAATTTAATGTCAATTTAAAAAAAATAATCTATGTTTTATTCCATTTCAAAGTTGTATACTTGTAAAAAAAAAACAAATTTTATAAGCAATAAGTGACATTTAACCTACTTGTCCTCTAGAATAATCAAAATCAATATTTTCAGATGTTCGGAAGCATCTCTGGCACATTTTAGAAAGAGAAAGTCACTTTAAAATGTTCCTAGTGTAGGGCGACCTGTTTTTTTTTTTTGAAGAATTCAATTTTTATTTTTAAAGAACAGTTGAAAAATTTTCTATTCGTTAGTGTTTTTCTTGAATAAAGCATTTGAGATGAAAATCATATTTGAATATTGAAAGGTCTAATTAAAAATGTGGCAAACATATGAAACTTATTTTTCGCACCTTAGGCTAGCCTACCAAAGTCTCATGTTTCTTATTTTTATCGTTATTTCTACTTCAAGGAAGATTTCATACCGTTCCTAGTTGTATCGACTCCAGAATCGCCCTTCTCCTCATACCTTTCCTAATATTTTCTATAATATGTCAGAATTCAATTAATTAGACATCCATGTCTTGAATCAATCTGTATGTTGAAAGAATTGGTAAGACCATAATACCTTTATAGGATAAACTGGCTTATACTAAACAATAGGGACATTTGATTTTGCAAGTTTAGATACGCGTACACCTCTTAGGACCAAAAATTTTGAATGCAGAAGGTTATTTTCATTAGAAGTATATTTCCATGAATTTTGATAGTTGCTCATCCTCAGCACTTCTCATAGTGAAGTACCTGCGCCGTCCTGTTGAAACCAAATGTTGCCAATATCCTCCTATTCAATTTTTGTGAATAAAAATTCGTTCAAAATGGCCCGATAACAATCGCCATTGACTGTAACGGCCACTCCTTGCTCATTTTCGAAAAATGGCCCAATTATGCCTTTGGACCAAAATCCGCACCAAACAGTGACTCGTTTTGGGTGTATCGGCTTTTCAATGTATGCGTGCGGGTTTTCTGTGCCCCAAATGCGACAATTTTGCTTGTTTACTACCCGCCAAGATCAAAATGAGCTTCATCTGAAAAGATGATTTTTTTGGCAAAATCGGCATCTTCTCTAAGTCGATCGCAGGCCCACTTAGCGAAGCGTATACACAACCATATTCGTTCAGCGGAAAGATAAAACTAATTATCTGTCAAATCAGACATGAGCTAAGTGTTACCATTCACGAAATAAGTTCAAAATGTTAATATTTGTAAAAATGGCAGTTCTGAGAACACCTGTTCCCGAAGAACCCAATTAGTGCTGTTATGCGCCGTTTTGATACCAAATCTCGTTTGGCCTGGTGTGGAATCGGCTAAGGTGATAGTTGATTATCAATTTTTTGAATGTCGCTTTGACGATAGCTGTCTCTATCCTACCTATAGGGAAAGATAGAGAGAGCAATCCTAAAAACGACAATCACTTAATTAAGCGATCGCTTTAATCTTACGCGATACGGGCCTTAATTTGTTTGTTGATATAGGGGTAGTGTTTTTAATGCTAACAGAATTGCTTAGGGGACTAGGTTATTATTTTTTCACGCAGCCCTAAAAGAGCACCAAGCTCACAACTGTGTGCTAGGTGGTTCCGGTAGGGTTGCGACCCAACCATATATCCCTTCACCAGATCCACTCGTGGCTGAGCCTATTCCAAGCAAGGTAATACCTACTGGGTATATGTCAATGCTTTAAGGCTTGCACCAGTTATATAGTAGGTTATTGTCTGAAAAGTTAATTACGAGTTTGTTGATTGATAGGGACTAGGTTTTGGTCTGTGCCCTCGACCTCAAGGGAATGTTAAGCTCACACTGTGTACCAGGTAGTTACATTAGGGTTGAGAGCCGGTCGAGTATCTGATCACTAGATCTACTTGTGGTTGGGCTTTTTCAGAGTCAAGGCAAAACCTGATCTGTTTTTGTCATAGGTTGGCCATATCTTCCTAGATATCTTGCAGTTTGACATACCTTGCCAACTTTTTATTGATTCTGAAAGGAAATGGTCATATATTCTGCCCTTCACGAATCCCAGTGGAAGGTCAACTTCTTCTGCCAAAGAGACGAGAAGGGCGGCTGATCCCTGCCCGGCAAGCTTATCCCCTTGCTCATTACCTTGGATGTCACTATGGCCAGGGACCCATATGAGTGAGATTTTAGTGCTATCACTAAAGCCTGCGAGCTCAACTCTGTATTGCTTTATAGCAACTTTGAGGTTACCAGGCAGTGAAATGGGGTAAAATGACAAAATGTCCGATTTAAGAAATTATTTTTGTGTTTAAAAGGTTACTTTGAGTAACCTTATGGGAAAGGGGGTAAAAACGAAAAGTGGTATCCGATTTCAAAAATTCTGTTTGTGTTTCAAATGTTATTTTAAAAAAAAAATGCTATTTATAGAGTGAAATGGGATAAAAATAAAACAGTAGTTTTCAAATACAAAAATTTTTTCAATAAATGATCAGATTTTTACAAAATTAGCTTTTCATATAACGTGAAGTGGGTTAGAACCCAGAAAGTAGTATTCGATTAAAAAATGTCAAAAAAATAATATTTTCTTTTGTAATTTCTTATGTTTGTCTCCACGTGCGAAGCTGGGTGGTCCAACTAGTATATTGTTTACCTAATTTACGTATCCAATCCCCGAATCCACACCCCTATTTTGGGCCTTTCTTATAAAAATTCGGTTTATATCTAGGTATTCATATACATATAAAATATCTTATCTCGTTTGCAAACAATTTAGGCCCATTTTCTGAAACGAAACTTAAATATTTAAGTACAACATAAGAGCAACAATGTTACAGTTGCTTATGCTGGGGAAAAAGAAAACCATAAGCTGTTTTTACGTTTCGTTTCAGCAAATGGGCCTAAAGGATAATCATAGATTTTGTCTCTATTCATTAAATAGAAGGTCTTTCGTTTGAGGACCATTTGTTGGCGTTATAATTCTTTTACTTGATTTGTTACTTTGATTTAATTTTTTATTTTAACACATTAATTTTTAAACTTCGAAATATGTTCCTCGATAAATACCTTTATCTAAACTAACATTCTCCACCAAATGCCTTTAATAAAGTGAGAATAAATAATTAAAGCTTTTTACTTCTATTATTTGATAAGTTTTTACCAATTTATTGTGATGATGCCCATATCTATGCACTTAACATTTCTCACGTTTTTTTTTTATGAAAAAAAAACATCATCTCTAAGTGATTAATGACAAATCCAGATCAAAACAATAAAAAGCTAACATAACTATTAAACAAAAGTTTATCTTAAAACATTTTTTATAGTCCATCTAAAATGCTTACCTACCTACAACACCTCGTCATCATTAAAAGAAGAACCACGAAGTAGAAGAAGAAAAAAAAATACCTCAGAGCAATTTAGGGCAAACCTACAAAAATTAAAACACCTAAAATTCAAAAAACGTGCCAACCCACTAATGTTTTAAAAAAATCAAAAGAAAATCATTATTTACCAAATAAATAATAAATTGATTTCAATTTGTTAAAACTGATTTGATATGAATATTTAAGGCAAACCATATCCACATTTAACAAATAAAAGACCCAAACTTCTGACCATTTCAGCTTAATTTCTCATCCCCGCAACACAATTATTATTATTGCTTTGAATATTTTTATTTAAAAAAAAAAAAACTATATATATAACCGATAAAATCAAAGCAAAAGAACTCATAAAAAATATCTTTTAAGAAATTAACGAGTTTATTTTTTTCTAGGTCCCCCGAGGGCAGACATTGTGAAAAAAATGCCTATCTGTATTTTTTTTTTTTGGAGCCTCATTTGTGATATTGAAATGGTTCTTAAGTTTATAATGTACAATACGTATATGTTTGTAAAAAAAAAACGAACGATCGGTTACATAGCTAATGGCGATACAGATCCCACAACTTAATTGAAATGATGCTCCTCATCGATTTCGCTTCGGTAAGCTTGGAAAAACGTAGCATCTAGAATAGATCATGAAGCGGACCTTACATTCTGATGACCAGTCATTTATTTTTGTTTAGATTTGTGCCCATTAGGTAAATATTTCTTGAAAAATATTTTTGTACTCAATTCAATTATTATGCTGGGTCAACGGATTTGCTCTTTGCAATTGTCTTTATCTTTGAAATTGTTTGTTTTTATTTCATTTTTAATAAACAAGAGTGAATCACAGATCATTGAATACAAGTTTTATTCTACAGGGTCCGTCAAATGCAGTGTGAAGGCCTTGAACCATAGAATTCATTGAGGTCGATGCGGCGATGGATCACTTGACATAGACGGATGGGACGGATGAGGGTGACCCAAATGAATATGATATGTTTAGACGGATTGGAATTATTTTTATTTTTATTAAAAACCCTAAGATTTTTATACTTACCTTAACATTTTACTAGCTGCCCCGTCCGGTTTCGCACGGGTAGTTAAACCTAAGCTTCGTAAAAAAATTACAAAAGAAAATATAAATAAATATTTAAGCTAATTTTTGTAATCGAATACATCACTATTAATTTAAGGGTTTTAACATATTTCACGTTATGAATGTCTAAATATGTAAGATCGTGATCCCTTTTATTACTTTCCCAACACAAATAAAAAAAAACCCTTTTTTGTTTTTATACCATTTCACTACATATAGCGATTTTTTTAAATGACCTATCAAACACAGAAAGAATTTTTGAAATCAGATGCCACTTTTTGGATTCATCCGATTTCACCCTATAAATAACAAAATTTGAAAAAGAATATCCCTGAAGCTTTATCTTAAGAAAAACCTTTTGAAACAAAAAGAAATTCTTTACCCTTTAAATATCTAAAATTGAAAAATTTCATTAAAGCCATTTCCTAAGAAAAACCTTTAAAAAAAAAGAGTTTATTAAATCGGACAATTATTTTATTTTGACGCCATTTCATTCTATTTATAAAGATTAAAAGTTGAAAAAGAATATCCCAAAAGCCATTTCCTAACAGCCTACAGCACCACCTGTTCAACGGTAATTGAATTGAATTGAATTGAACAACGAAATGTGTAGCTACAGCGCCACCTGTTGATAATTTTCCAACTTTTATTTTTCCCAAACCTTAACGGAGCAATTACGGACAAACTCGCATAACAAAGTATCCAATTTGTTCCAGTCGATACATTTTTATATAACAAGCAGATTCTTTTTTCATTGCGTTTGTTGCATGAGTTTCTCAGAAGAGAGTGTGTATTTAATCTAGCTGTCAATTGAAGGTATACGTCAAGTTGACGCACCACATACAAGGGATTGTATGTGTCAGCCCCTTTACCAACTTAATATTGGTAGCAGACTTGCCGCTTCTTACAAAAATTGGGCAGTAGATCCCTCAACAAAAAAAAGGTAGTAGATTTTTTATATAAAAATAAAATCACAAAGTTTATCGAATTTTAAGAAAGTTTTTTTAAAAACTATATTTAAAATATCTTACATGCATAATTGAATTTTGTTTTATGGACTCGCCATTCGTAAATTTGAAGTTTTTTTTAAGTACCTACTCCAAGAGCCCGAGTGAACCTAATGTGTCCAACAACCATTGCTGACATAAGTAAATGTACGAAAATAGAATACCTACAATGATACATTTTGAAATTGCAGATATAGCAAAAAATGCATGCTTTGCAGTAGAAATTGAACCAATTTTATGCTTCAGCTTTTGCTACAGCCACATTCATTTTGTTGGAAGGGTAAGTATGGAAGCTTCTTAATCGTAAAGCTTAGGACGCTGCTGATGCGAAACAAAATTTGTCTGTTTACAGAAATCACAGCGAAAAAATGACATTTAAAGTGTCACCAACTGAAGAAAAGAAACGCACACGCAGAAAAAATGACAGAAGGCCAAGCTGCAATGAAAGAAACAACAAATACAAACACGAATAATGTCGTTTTCGTTTGGATTTCGGAACTGTTCCATTCCTATCTAAAATGGGAAATTAGGAGTAAAAGGAGTGAAAAAGGAGTAGCTCCGGACGTCCACTCGAAAACGACATAAGACTCAAATGTCACACAGTTAATCATCCCAGCAATTAATTCAGTGCGAAAAAGAGCGGAGACTTCGCAAAATAATCTGCAAAACGAAAAGGAGAATGAAATTTTTCATATTTTCGTTGTGTCATTTTTGTATAGGATTTTTCGTTTTCCATCAGCAGCGTACTAAGCTTAAAGGGTGAGCCATCTATTGGTTTCTTTTTTAATCGTCTTTGTTTTTGACACTGATGACAGTAGCTCTAGTGCTTCCAAAAAATTGAGAGAAACTGATTATTAGAATATTTCTACGGTCGTCGGTTAAGGACAATGAGATCTCAGAGATTTCACTCCGTCAAAAAGTGAGGAAGCGAATCCAATTCATTTTTACTCAAGATGCAAAAGTGAGGAATTTACTGATGAGTCCTGTTCATGTACTTGAAATTGCTGCGAGATCTCATTTTCCTGAACATGCTTAATGGATTGATTTCGTAACTTTGCATGGAAAGTATTGCAAAGCTACTATACCAAAGTGGAAGCTTTGTTGTCGATACTGTACGAATTTTTAATAGCAATTTCGGCCAAAATAATGTACTAACTGCAGGTGCTGTACAAATGTCTTTGAAGGAACTTAATGAGACTATGGTTTGCTAATTGATAGAACAACCATATTTACGAGTTTGTCATATCGTTCAAAGGATAATATTGCAAACGGCGTGGTTTTAGGAGTGGTGGCATTATTGCGGCCCATTTTTATTCAATGACAGCAGTGGAGAATGCTAATGAAACATGATAACCCAGTTGTTTGGCCAAAAATTGAGGATTTGGACCGGGGCTCGCTTTGATTCCAGAAAGCTAGGTGAAACTCAAGTCGTCCGACAGTCGATTTATTGCACGATAAGTCAATATTCGCGTATAATCACTAATATGTTGTTTTACACTTTTTTGTGGGGTGATATAAAAATACCGATGCTTTAAAAACAATCCACAGACAATTCAGACACTTAAGAACAAGAAAGGTAGAAATGGCGGCCAACGACCCGACTAGCTCGCTGACCCAATTAATGTAAAAGGCGCCGTTTTGATACCAAAACTCGTTTAAACCTATGGTTGAGAAAAGGGTTTGTGGAACAAATAATCTAAAACCCCGAGTTAGACAGCAAAAAGCCGAGTTTCGTCTCCGAGTCATTTAGTCGCGTTTAAGAAAGAGATCTAGTATTTGATCTTGAGTTCGGAAAGTTTGTCAAGGTCTTCAAAGAAAGCCTTTCCAATTGATTGTATCCTAAAACGGGCTAGAGCAGGGCATTTATATAGAGGAAATGAACTAATGTTCCCTTTTCCTTCTGGTTCGCACAGCTACGACAATGGGTGTTGTAAGAAATACCCAGTTTGGCTGCATGCTCTCCTATTGGCCCATACCCGGTGCATGTTGCAACGACCCTGGCAATGTCTTGCCTCGGACTACACATTAGATCTTTTGTTCGGGCTTTTTTGTAGGCGGGCTACATCTTTCCACCTGATATTGGATTTGGTGAGAAAAATTGAAAGTGAAAGGTGTTTAGACGTGTGGTTTTCAACCTGGCAATACTGTTTTCGGAGTTGGTCTTTTTGACAGCTGTCACTTGATTTATGCTCAATTTGGTTTGCTATTTCTTAATTAATAGACTCACTTCTGAACAACGTTTGCAAACCGTGCAAATTTATTACCAAAATAATGGTTCGGTTCGCCCCACGCATCTTCTTCTTGAAAACCACACGTCAACAAAAAACACCGTTTATAACTCTGAGAGGAATGTAAACTTTTTCCGCAAGTGGGCTATGAAGGGTGATCCTTGCCTAGCTAGTTCGTCTGCCCGCTCATTTCCCTCATTGCCACAGTAACCCCGGTAATCAGATAAGAGTGACACTAAGATTGGCGTTCAGGCTTGCAAGCTCATCTCGGCATTGCTGGACCAATTTTGAGGACGATGTAGCCGCAGAAATTGCCTTAAGAGTCGCCTGATTGTCTGTCAGAATTGCTTGCATCAAACTATACTGTAAAATTTTCTAGTCTAAAAGCATTTTTATTAAATTTATCGTAATTTATTAAATATTTTTTAACTTAAACCATTTCCTTAGTAAACAACTTTAGATGAAGAAGCCTTAAACACTGACAGTTCATGCTTAAAACTTAGCAAACATACCTTTTTTGACATCTATAAATGTCAAAGTGTCAAACGTCATATGAATCAGTATTCAGATTAAGTAAGCGTTTGCTGAATTGTACTTTAGTAAAATTCCAAAAAGATAATGCGATGCTAAACTTGTTTAAAATACAATATGCAAAATTCTAATTTTAACTCAAATCGTAGGTACTTACTAAATCGAATACAATTATGCGCCATTTTGTTTAGAAAAAAGGATTTCATTGCTTTATTAATTTTATCACGTGGAATTAAAATATTTGCTTTTGTTAGTGAACTTTTGTTGACTATGAAGAAGAAAGCATTTCTTTAACCTTTATAAAGCATCAGTTATTTAGTCCGCCTGTTTAAAACTAATGTTAATCCTGATTAAAACTGACATCTACTGATTCTTAAGAATAAATTCAAAACCTTTTTAAGTTGTTAAATAATTTTGACTCCCGAATTAACTAGCAACAATCTTTTCTGATACTTACTGGCTCAAATTCTCAATAATACTAATTAAAGTAACCGCAGCTACTATACCTACTTCTTAAACACACTTCCAATTATCCGTTTCAAGTGCGCATGTTATTGCTTCGCTACTCGATGTACAGAATAACCCAAACCGATGATATATTATGCCATTCGAGACTGAACTATGACGACTTGATAAACTTCTACAAAAGCATTAGAAGTGAAAGAGCCTACTTATAAGCCTCAAAAGAGGTCTTACCGTGGCGCTGCGGCGGCGGCGTGCCGCTGCTTAATACCACTCTCTTGGTCCTGAACAGTGTGTTTGGCTTCATTCCACACCTCATGGCACTCGACTCGAATTGAACTCCATATACTCACCTCATTCTATGTTATTACGATACCCATAATTCCCATCCCCCTTTTCCTGGCCCAGCATGTTCGTCTCGAGTACCCTCGAGCCCCTCTCAAGTCTCAAAGCCGAATCATTTAGTATGAATGGCCTCAATGGTGCGGTGGATGAATGAATTGGCGGTGGTCTTCGGTCGTTAGTCGCTATGAACCAAGAACCGACCGAGACCAACTCGACCAGCATCTCGCACCGACCCGACCGGCCGTCCGGGCCGGCGCGGCCCAATGTTTGGTATACATAGAAGAACATTTTTGACAGGTTCAACATAACTGAACCGAACCGAAAGTAGAACAATGTCAGTGAACTATGAGCGCTTGTTTCTTATTCTTGCGTTGGATCTAGAGAATGCCTGTGTACCGTAATACAGTTTTGGATGTTGTTGTTGTTGCCAGTGGCTGCGTACGCAGTCATAGAGTCAACAATTGAAAATGGCCAAAAGGTGAGAGCCGGACGGACTGGCGGGAGGGGTGGTGATTGTGGTATGGTTGGGAAAACCTGCTTTGGCGGTTTCAAAAACACACAGCTACGGTCGGTTCGGCGCAGGAGCGGCAGCAGCAGCGGCGTCGACGGCGCACAAGATGTGTCGGATCGAATTAGTCTCGTTTTCTGCTCACTTAGCACACAGAAGAACAAACCCATGCGAGCTTTTCTCGTTGGATTCTCGAATTCGAATCCGTCGCGTCAGTCCGTCGAGCTATTTGCATTCCGATTGTCTTTTTCTTGTTATTAGATATTTCTCTTTATTGCTGTTCTTGGATTCTTTATTTGCTTTTAATTTGGTTGCCTGGTTTATTGGTTGAATTATAATTGAATCGAATGGATTGTGGCGAGTTGTAAGAGATTTGCTCTTTCAGTGTTGTTTGGTCCATTTTGCCAGATGATGGATCTGGTAAATATTGTGATTCTTGACGAGGAGGTTTATCTTTCTACGCTGATGCTATAGCTGCTATAGAGAGTTTTGTTGGCATAATTATGTTGATCTGGACATTATGGAAGGCGTATATGATTCTATTCGCAATGATCATTCAAAATGACCTGAATTTCGGAATTCTACTGGTCTGATGTGGTTGTTTTTTTTTTTTTTTTTGTTTTGTATATGAGCAAGGAAGGCTGGTTAAGAGATGAATGCAATTTTTATTGTTGCCATTTGGAGAAAGCATACTCCGTATCGTAAGTTGTATAAGGCCTATATAGTACATAGTTTGTTTGAATTGAGTGATGTTAAGATTTCACATTGAATAATTTTATGGAAAAAGAAATTAGGTGAGGATTTGTTGAATCAGGTGAAAATTATGAGTTTACAGTCAAACCTAATTAAAGGCGAGCTGTTTTACTAGAACATATTTTATTTGGATTAGGTATACAATTATTGACTGGATTTCAAGACCTCGTTTTGAAAATCTTGCGTTTCGAAAAGTTACATTGTAGAAAGGTCAATTTGTGCTCAAAAGATCCCTGAATGGGAAAGTTGATTTTTCCATTTTGTATGTTTTTTGCGGAGTGGTGAATCCGAGTCTGAGGTTTCCTTACAAAATTTAGTAACACAAAATTAAACAAAATGGATATTCTGTAGTTTAGTAGCCAAAGTAACATTTTGTAAATAATTTTTGTATTCAAAATAGAAGTACAGTCGACTCTCCCTAAGTCGTACTCTCCCTAAGTCGAATTTCTCTCTAACTCGTACTTTTTCGCCATATTTTAACATTCCCTTCAATTTTCCATACAAAAACCATTCCCTGAGTCAAACTCCCCCTAAGTCGAAACTCTCTCTAACTCGAACACATTCTCTTGATTACTGGCATTTTTTTTTCACCCCTTAAGTCGAATTTTGTTGAGCACAAAACAAAATAAAAAACATAACCCATTCGGAATTCGTATTTGGATATATGTATGTATGTAACTACGAACCATCAAGTACCTACACACTTCAATACCCTTGATATGTATTTATAGCATCGCGTGTGCCATCATTGTCTGTTTCTTATTCCTATTCAGAAGATGTTTTTATTTTTTTATTTTATATTTTTGTTTTGTTTCGATGAATTCATGAGTCCTTATTTTATTATTATTATTTTTTTAAATAAGCAAGAAGCTATATTTTTTTGTTAACTGTTTGTAAGTATGTAGGATTAACCTTTTTTATTAAATAAAACGAAATACAAACAAAATCTTTCTCTCTATAAGTCGAATTTTTCCAAAACTCTCTCTAACTCGAACAAATCTTTTTATCCTGTGAAAATTCGACTTAGGGAGAGTCGACTGTACTTACAAACCACAAAAAGAAGTACCGGCAAACCATTCGTTTGCTATAGTTGAAAATTTGCATATTTTGGTCTTCTTAAAACCGACATTTTCCACGCCAAGACTGTAATTTACGTATAAGTAAGTATTAGGTTTTGACATTATTAACATTTTTAGAGTGTCAAATATACTGACAAAATTGGAGTATTGTCCTCTCTCCAGACCTTCCTGCCTATTAAACCTTTTTATTTTTTGTTTTCATCTATGTTTATTTCAATATTGAAATGTTAAACATTTTTCATGTCTCAGATCCAACTCCCTGCATTCTATCAAGAAATAAAGCGGCACAATGACCAAAAATTTGTTTTTCTATCAAGTGTTGCCATACAAAAAAAATCAAAACCATACATTTTAAATGCAATATTGTAAATCCCAAAAAAGTATTTATTATTGTTTTAATTCCATTCCCTTGCAGTTGTTCCCCATTTGTACCTTTTTTTGAAATTATTGCCAGCCCTGTCCGTCAGATAAAAAGGTATAGGTACATAGACAAAGTGTTCAGCTTGAAATGTTTAAAAATTAATGTTTTGGCTTTTAAAGGTAATTAAAATAATTTAATTAGGTACCCACCATTTTTTGTATTTGCTATTGAAGGAAATTAAATTTCAAAGAATAAATTGAGATTAGATTTTTTTAAGTTACATATAATATTAAAAAATTAATAATTACAAAAGTGACTATTTCTTAATTAAATTTCCCATTACAATTTTTATTTTAATTAAAATAAATACAACCAATTACCTTTTCTAGTTAAGAAAATTAATCATAAGGCCTTAACTATGTACATATATTCAACAATTTTGGTAAAAAAAAGTGGCAAAAGGTGGAGAAGTAAGTAACTAAAACATGCTCTTGGCTGATTTTGAGATGTTTGATACGTCAAATCAATCTGAAAACACAGGGAAGCCCAGTCTCTAGTTAATGATTTTTTTAATTATCTACTAATTACATAAAGTAATGTGATGTTCAATTCTAATTACAAATAGTAAAGCGCAATTATAGATTTTTCAATTACAAAAATTTTGTTTCATGCTTCACATATTCTTTAAGATATTTGCCAAGTTTGAACATAAACATTTACAATATTACCGAAATTATAAGCAGGGCTGGCCCCAGCCAAACTTGCGCCCTGTGCAAGATTTGTAGAAAGCGCCCATTTTTTTATATTTGCGTAAATACATATACATACACTGATACATATGCATAAGACTTTTCCACATTACCCAGTAGGTAGACTTTGAATGCGTAGGTCTAGTGCGATCTTTAATTTTACGATATTTTGAGTTAAATTATCCAACAATGAAAGTGAATTTAGATAGTCAGCAAGAAATAACTTAGCACACTTGTGATGGATGTTATTTTGGGATTATTTGAACAAGTTTTGTGGGTAAAATGCAAATGCCAGTAAATATTTGTTTGCGCAAGATCAGGTTACATTTTCGCGTCCTGTGCATTTGCACATCTTGCACATGTGGTTGATCCAGCCCTGATTATAAGTAAAAGACTATGAAATCTACTTGTATTTTGTATGGACAAATTTAAAATTCAGTCGGCACGCGTTATTATTAGTATAGATACTTGATGCTTGTTATTAATTTAAATTAATTTCGTACTTTTTAATCCCATATGAATGTAACCTTCTTTTCTTCTTAAAAATGGCTTTAACAATATTGATATTTTTATTTAAATTATTGCTAGAAATAGTCTACTTTTTGCTTAAAATCAATTTTATTAAAACCTTCGTCTCCTATAAAGGTAACCGATTTTAATTTTCGTTTTTTTTATAGCTAAGCAGATTTCTTATTAATTTTTTTATTTTTCTAAAGGCTTCCAAAAGACTTAGCTAATAGGTATATGTATTGCATTTAGTTATGTAAATGTCAATAAATACTTAAAACTGGCAGAAAATTAAAAATGGTGTCTGAAGTGTTTTAAATAGAGCAACAAAAATATTTTGAATTAGTATACATAGATGCTTTTCGATGATTTTATTAATTTTTGCATTGTTTGTATTGTTCGACTTAAAATTAATAAGAACATTGAATTATATAAGAAAAATTACTAACTACTTAAAAACGTTACTTTTGAAAAAAAAATCTGAAAACTATTTTGTGTCAATTGTTTTGTTGTAAAATTTGAGCTTGAAATTTTTGTTTTCAAAAACTGTAAATTAAAACAATTTTATTAGAAAGCAAAATAAAAGCATGAAAGAATGACTTTTGAATATAGCTATTGCTTAGTATTGTAAGCGTTGCCGTTTTGTTCTTAAAAAAATTTCTATTCATTTTTAGTTTTAACATCGGAACACCCTGTACATAAAATTAATTTCTATCTGTTTTTTTTTTTTTTTTAAGTTTGCTTTTCTATGAATTCATATTTTATTAATCTAATATAAATAAAATGGCACTATTTGCCTTGCACTCGAATCCGTATATTTAAGAATTGTATTAGATCCTGTTTAGATTGAGACTTTTCACTATGCCATGATGATAGCTCTGACAGAGGAGCTCTGTTCCCCTTACCGATCTCACCCACAAAACCATCTTCATTGCGTAGTGAAAAGTCACAATCTAAATAGGGTTTTACTAATTTAAATAAATAATTCCACGCTCTTTACACTGTCTCTCATATAAGCTCTTGAACTAAAGAGAAGGAACGTGGGCCACAGTCTTGATGGATTTTCTTATTATTCATATTCTCATATTCATGCATTTTTAAATCAATTGTAAGCCACAAATAATAAAATTATTACATTTCAACGTTTGCAATATTTTCAAAAGTAAAGGGTTTTTCAACAGGGACGCTACAAAAGTAGAGCAACAGGGACAGCAAACGACGCCAAATTTCTTGACGCTCTTTTGACATTTCTCTTCAGTAAGGTTTGCCATTCATGATGGAAAGAAATACGAGCCAACAACGAGTCGAAATTATTAAAATTTACTACCGAAATTCGGAGTCAGTGGCCTCAACGTTAAGAGCGCTACGTCATCTTCAGCGATGAGGCTCATTTCTGGCTGAATGGCTTCGTCAATAAACAAAATATGCGGTATTGGTCAGGCAGCAATGCACACGTACTCCATGAGTCATCATTGCATGTTACGATTTGGTATGGTTTATGGGCCGGCGGCGTCATTGGGCCGTACTTCTTCCGTGATGATCCAGACCGGCACGTTACTGTGAATGGGGATCGCTACCGTTCAATGATAACCGAATATTTTTGGCCCCAATTGGATGATATGGACTTGGAGGACACAAGCCACACAGCGAATGTCACAATCAATTTATTGGAAACCAAGTTTGGAGAACGTGTTATCTCATGAAATGGTCCAGTCGCTTGGCCGCCTCGGTAGTACGATTTGACGCCGTTAGACTATTTCCTGTGGGGCTACGTCAAGTCTATGGTCTATGCCAACAAGCCAGTGACGATTGATGAACTTCGTACGAATATCGAACGTGAAATTGCAGCAGTATCGGCCGATTTATGCTTGAAAACCGTCGAAAATTGGGTTCAGCGTCTGGACTTCTGCAAGCGTGCCCGTGGTGGCCATACAAAAGAAATCGAGTTCTAAACATAATGGCATCGAACGCACTTTTACATTCATTCATTCACTTTTAATTTCATTGATATTCAAAACCGTTTTTGTTTTATTTAAAAAACCTTTTGTAGCGCTCTTATTGAAAAACCCGATATATCGTAATTTAACGCAGTATCAGATCAGAAAAGGTGTTAATTTTTTCTTTTATCTGAAAAACGTACATTAAAATTTCTAACAAATTTTGTGTTCCCTTGAAATTATTGCCCAAACTGTTGGCGCCAGTATTATTACTTAAACAAACCTTTTTTTAATGTTTACAAAATGAATTAATTTAAAATATTCAAAAAAAAAAAATCGAATCGAATCGGGGACTTTCGAACGAAATGCCAAATCATCTTCTGTTCCTCATTCCGTTGATTTCTCCTCAATACAAACAATTATTATTATTTTATTAAGACCGTTTTGTATCTTCATATCATTTAGCACCATGAACTGACGAAAAAAAAAAAAAACAAAATATAGAATTCTTATTTGAATCTCATTTTCCTATGTATGTATATTTGTCTGCGTTTCAAATTCAACCGATGAACGAACACTTTGACTGTAGCTAGGTATAAAATGAGAAACGGCAATGCGAATGTAATTGCGCCAGATCGAGGAAAAATATTTTTCTAACTTTGCCGTGGGCATCTTTCCTGGTACATAATTTAGCACTTGCGATTTATTCACTTGTTTGTTGTTTTAATAATTTTCGATTCGTTTGTTATTTTTTGTTTTGTTTTTGAAGTAAAGTCTATAGCCACACTATATACATAGGTGTATAAATTCAATTTAGAAATAGAACTTAGAAAATAAGAAAAAAAAAAACGAAAATACTTTCAACAGTCAAAGATTTTATTGAATATTTTTAGAATTTGATTTGGTAGTTAATTTTTGTTTTATTTGGTATTTTCCATTGCTAAATCGAAGGAGGTGGATGAATTGCGGTATTTTGTTTGTTTTAGTTTGGGCTTATCCATGAGATTTGAATATTTTTGTATTTTCGTATTTTTGTGAAATATTTTTCTTCGTTTTTTTTTTTTTTTTTTTTTTGTTCAAGTTGGAAAGTTTAAGAGATTCTTAAGACAGTTGATTAGTGGGTATATGTATTGTACCAAATTAAAATGTTTGTTTTTGTTAGATAAAAATATTAACACTTAAGTTTGAAGGGATGCACTTAACTTTGAAAAGAAAACATCTAAGTAATTTATGCTCGCAACAAAATAATCAAAACTTGAATAAAATAGAAGATTTAATTGGTTAAGACGCATTTATTTGAATTTAAATAGATTGTAAATCCAGTAGTAGATATCCATTATTTTGAGGATTATTTCATTTCATTTGCGCAACATTAATTACAAAAAAAAATACAACCTCATAAAGCTATACTTTGTGTGGCCATCAACTCATCAGCACCTATCACAATAATAAATATGATATATCAAAAATAGTACCTACTCAAGCTTAATGTATCTTCCATCCGCATCCAAGGCCTTAAAACTACGAGAATAAAAATTAAAAAAAAGCGAAAAAGAACACAAAAATCAAAACAACAAAACTCTGTGCCAAAAAAAAAACACTCACTAAAAAGCTGTGGATATATATCCAGTGCCAATGTACACCAAGTAACACAGTCTTCACATAGAGTGACAATCGAACAAGAAAGCCATCACTTGAAACTTACGTTGCATTGTGCGTCCTCGACGGACTTCATTTGCCGCTCTGTCCAATGACAGTCACAATTCTCGGACTCCGGACCGGATGATTGACAGTCGAACAGTATGACAACATCTCGGTAGCTATTGAAGTTCGTCCATCCATATAGTATATAGTCGTCGCATGTAATGTCGATACTCCCCTTCGGGATGAAAGCTAAAGGAAGAGGAAAAGATCGATATCTCCATCGCCAAACCATTCAAACTTAATATGGTAGAATCTCACATATGATGGGAAAAATAATTAAAAATTACATTTCTGTCATGAGTTATGGATAAAGAAACAAAAATTATTACAACCTGGGCACTGGCTATCGGAGAGCCTCATTATGAAGTCGCTATTTCCAAAACAAACAGGGTGATCCAAAAAAGACCAAACAAAAAATTACAAATCTAATATTTTCCCGCCAAAAATAATATAATCTATGGCTTCGGTGATACAAATTTTTCTTCGACTGCAGCAGACAGTTTTCCTCATCGGCTGTGCAACTCTTTATTGGAATTTGCTTTGATTTCCACCGCAGTGTCCATAGTTCTTGCCTCGGTGAGCTTACGCCTGCACTTCTCTGGTGCCGATGCCGGTCAACAGCAGCTGTTGAGTTGGTGGTATATATGTACATAACTAGCAATTGTCAGCCGGCCAGATTTCAAATGAGGCCAACTCCAAACTGATCAATAGTGGTGGAAGGCATACAATTTTGTTGCGCCCAGAGTCTAGCTCTAGATGTTGATGGCAGACCCATAGATACTTAAGTACAGTGCAACACAGATACAGCAGAACTTAATGTATATAACAGTTTTTTTTTGTATGTGTTTTGTTGTAGGTAACTGATTTTGGAGCAAGTAACGTTCAATTCAATTTGACGTCGGCAACGACAACGACAACGGTAACGGTGGTGGCAGCAGTCGCAAGCATAAACAGAAAATTGGCAGAATGGGCTGAAATGGGCTTGGCCCCGTGATTGCAAGCAACGAGGTGTAAATGGTAAAAATGACTTGAAAGTCAGTTTCTGGTGTGTGAAAAAGAAAATCTTTGCAATTGGTATCCCGATCCACTATATACCTACCTACTATACCTTTACCTAGGCTTTTCTGAGCAAGTTTCACTAGCATTTAATTGGGAGGAAAAATTTTGAGAAAGGTTTGATCAAAAATTAAAACAAATTGCTTGACGGACTCATTGAAATCGCTTGTTAGAAGAGCAGTTGCTCAATTTTCGTATCTTGCAGGTACTTTTAGAAATTATAATGTTAACTTAGCTATATAATAAATTGGTATTCAGTGAAAAAAAAAACCCTATGAAAATATGTAATTTGGTGCGTATGAGTGGTATAAATGAAGAACTGATTATTATTTATGGTGTCGTAAGAGTTTTTTCTGTAAAATTTCGTCAAAATCTACTCAGCAGTTTGCAAGAAACTGCAATTTGAGTAAGACAACCGCAATATTTTTAAAAAACTTGCAAATCAAATGTTTCAAAACCGTTGCTGTCTATTTTCAAAATCTCTTTTTAAAAAATGGTGTTTTTCTTGACTGTTGGAAGATCTCATACATAACTTCAATTTAAAAATCGGGTTCAAATCAATTTTTTGTAAACTATAGACCAATTGCCAAGTTACAACTGATTCCAAACATTTTTGAATCATTTATAAAGAAAAAAAATGTACGAGACTGTTAAGGAAAATGTATATTTCATGGATTTATTAGTTGTGTAAATCAACCACAACTATTCTCACTTTAAGCACTAACTTTTGTGTTAATAGTTTTGAAAAAGGAAACCAAGTAAAAGAGCTATCTCACTAATCGAATTCAATTTGTAAAAAATGGGGCCAGTTAAATTGGAATAAATGTTGAACGTCTCGGCGGGAGTTCCTCAAGGCAGCCATCTAGGCCCACTTCTATTCTTAGTGTTTATTTATGACTTACCTCTAGCCTTTCACACTTATCTTGTCTAATTTTTGCAGATGATGCTAAAGTTTATGGAAGCGACGTTTTGGTTTATAAAAGTACCGTTTACGCAGCCCCGCAGGGCCATACCCTCCGCCGCCGGTGGGCATACTTCAGGTACCCAGAGTTTTTTTCAATTCGCGCGAAGCGCGCTAACGCACGTCAACATTTTTAATAGGGAAAACGGTTGTAACTGTTATAAATTGGAATGTCTCCAGTCTCGTCCAAAGTTTATAGAATAATAAAATCCTTAACAGATTGTTTGCAACTACAAGAGCATCTAGGTAATTTATTTAAATGGTGTCATTTGAATTACCTTTCTTTAAATATACGGAAATGCCGTATTTATCATTTTCAAAATCATCTTTTACGATCACTTCTGATTAAAAATTTCAAGCAATGAGCCTCAGAGAGTTTGTTAAGATTTAGAAGTTAAATTTGTTTCTAAATTATGCTTTAGAATGTATGTTGATTACATTATTCTAGAGGAACTCGAAAGAATTTAAGTGTCCTTTCACCCTCCAGTCGCTTTTTGTTATAAATAGCTTTGTATGACTTGTTTTGGAATATTGCTGCGTTGTTTGGTCAATATACTACAAAAATGCTTCGAATACAATAATTGAGAAAATTAAAAAAAAAAAATTGACGAGGTTTTCGCTTCGACATCTAAATTGGACATAAACTTTGCCAACCGTATAAATCTCGTTGTGTTCTAATTGACCTTAAAAGTCTTGAATCAAGGAGAGTTTACTTTTATATTTCTCTTGCGCGTAATGTTACAACTGGTCACATCGGTTGTGCACCCTTATTGGTGCTATTTAAAACCTATAGAGTCAATGTGAGTAGTTATGTAAACAAGTTCATATTTTTCAAGTTCATACTTTTTTAATTTTTTTTGTCATTGAAAATTGAACGAAAATATATGAATTACAACGTGAAAATAAAATATTTCTGTATTAAAAATAATACAAATTACTTAATACATTTTAAAATAACGGTTAATAATATTTTATGTTTACATTTACTCAGTTCTGTGTTTATTTGTCTTAAAATGTATGGGGTAAATGTAAACAGCAATGTAAATCATATTTAAGTGTTGGAACAGAGGCATTAAGTCGTTATAAACAACGTATTGGGCTTTAAAAAAATCGTAAATCTTCTTTAATTTAGGGGCAACTATTCGATTATGGTTAAAGGATACGCATAAGATTTGAATGTCATGATTTTGTTATTCTCAGCATTGCTTGGTTTGGCAATGAGTATGAATAGTAATTTCAAATGATCCAAATAAAATATATTTTGCTATAAATCATTTAAAATAACTTACTTAAATTTTTAGCAATCTTAATTCTCAACCAAACTATTATGTTTACAATTACCCCAAAAGTTGTTTACATTTAGCCTCATCATAATATTTTCTAGTGTTAATTTAAACAAAAAAAAAAAAAGAAGATAAATCCCTTCGAGATTTTGGGAGTTTTTTCGCTTTTAGTTTAGTGTCAATAAAATTTAATATAACTAAAAAGTATATTTAAAAAAAAATACGTTTGAATTTTTTTTTTTAAATGTTAATATTTTCTGACGTCTCCAGACTTGTAAGACACTTTTAAATTGAACATTTCATAAAACTTCCAACTGAAAACTGTAAACACACACGAATGAGTGACATGTATTTGACTGATAATGAATGCCCCCGAAGGTTAAATTAGTGGGTGCGTTCAAGATTGCATTATTTATAGAGAATTTGAGCTCTATTTACATTTGCCTTCCGGCATTAAGCCTACTCCTGCTTGTTGCCTAAGACCATAGGTTAACCGGCAGCACTCAACTATAATCATGGGGTCAATGAACCAGTAACAAAATCTTGACAGATTTTGAATAAATATACCGATAAATCAATCTCCAACGTTCTAGAGATGTTAAAAACAAAAAAAAATGAAAATCATATTTATTGATGATAATTGATGATAATAAAGGCTTTTATTTTTTATTTTTATTTTTAGTTTAACTTTTATAACCTTAATATATTTTATTTATTTTACCTAGTTATTTTATTTATTTTATTTATTTTGTTTATTTTATTTATCTTATTTATTTTATTTAATTTATTTATGTTATTATATTTCATTTTATTTTATTATATTTTATTTTATTTTATTTATTTTCTTTATTTTATTTATTTTATTTTATTTTATTTTATTTATTTTATTTATTTTTTATTTTATTTATTTCATTTATTTTATTTATTTTATTTATTTTATTTATTTTATTTATTTTATTTATTTTATTTATTTTATTTATTTTATTTATTTTATTTATTTTATTTATCTTATTTATTTTATTTAATTTATTTATGTTATTATATTTCATTTTATTTTATTATATTTTATTTTATTTTATTTTATTTTATTTTATTTTATTTTATTTTATTTTATTTTATTTTATTTTATTTTATTTTATTTTATTTTATTTCATTTTATTTTATTTTATTTTATTTTATTTATTTAATTTATTTTATTTATTTTATTTATTTTATTTATTTTTTATTTTATTTATTTCATTTATTTTATTTATTTTATTTAATTTATTTATGTTATTATATTTCATTTTATTTTATTATATTTTATTTTATTTTATTTTATTTTATTTTATTTTATTTTATTTTATTTTATTTTATTTTATTTTATTTCATTTTATTTTATTTTATTTTATTTTATTTTATTTTATTTTATTTTATTTTATTTTATTTATTTTATTTATTTTATTTATTTTATTTATTTTATTTATGTTATTTATTTTTTTAATTTTATTTATATTTTCCATTTCATATCATTATTTATTTTTAAACTTATAAAATTGTTAAGTCCGAGAAGTGTTGTATTACTTATAGGCAAATTTCCTTATATCGTATAGGAGGGGGTCTATTCCTCCCCGTTTAGTCAGGAGGGTCCATTTTCTAAAAAAATTGACTTAAAACAAAACAAAAATTGAAAAAACAAAGGTTATATATACTTAAAATGCCATGCCTTTTTGTAAAGTTGTTTTAGAGAATATTTTTTAAAATATTAATTTTCAAAATCAAAGTTAAAAAAAAATAAATTTCAAACTAATTTTTTTCAATTTTTTTTGTAATTAATTTCTAATTTTGTTTTTGCTCTTGTTCGCTTTAAGTCAAAAAAGCTAAAACCGGATGCTTAAATGTCTTTTACTTTTTGAGAAAATTGAAAATAACCTTTGGAGCAACTTAAGCAACAAATTGGAGTCAAATTTAGGGAATTTTATTTCTGTTATTTAAAATTTTCTAAAGGACTAGAAGAAATTTTACAATCCGATTTGTATTGTTTGACTAAAAATTAATAAGAGCGTTGAATATTAAAAACAAAAATAATACTTAATGACGTCAAATTATGAACAAAATTAGTTTGAACAAATTTTTTTTTTAATTTTAAGTTTGTAAATTAATTTTTCAGAAACTTTTCTTTTAAATAACTTTATTTAAAAACACTATAAAAGAAGAGATTTCTGGCTTTACAAAAACATGTATCACAGCATTGTAAGTAACCGTTGTTATAACCGTTGTTTTTTAATATTTTTTTTCTGGACGTTTTATAAAATTCTATGGCACATCAGTAAAATATTTACCATTTTACCATTTTTCCTAACCTTATCAAGCTTCAATGATTTCATAGGTCTGCTTAGATATAGATGAGGCTCAAATATTTTCTAAAAAAAATTCATATGTGTCTGTAGGTATTGCTTTAGATTTGTTTAATCCCTCAAAATTCCCACACAACATGATTTATCGACTAAACGCACCACATCGTTTAATGTGCTTAAGTGACAAACAATGCGTGAAACTAAGAACTTAACACATCATTCATAATGTCTCATACGTGTGTGTATAATAGATTTTAGCACGAGCGCTGTCAGTTGGGGGTGTGTACGATTTAACGTCAAATCTGCCAACTGTGACGCCCGCCACGGCAAATACCAAAGGCTACAAAAATAACACTCGTACACATATACTTTCATCTCAAAATGTCAACAAAATAAAAACACACACAAATTTGACAGCTATGCGCGATCACTAAAAGTCGTTTGTCAAATAATTCAGTCGGAAATATATGCAGACAAATTAAGTTCAACTTTGGCATTAAGTCGATTTCATTCAACCACCACCGATAAATGCCAGATTTGTTACCTAATTTATTGACCAGCAATTACAATAATTTTTCATTATTAAGAAACCTCACCTTTTGGCGGATTATTATAAACTTCTGTCACTGTTCACCATCCCACCCGATCTGTCATTTACTTCTAATTCAAATTCCTTGAGTGTGAAACACCTTAAATATAAGAAGAAACAAAGATCGTGTTGTTTTAATTGCCACTGACAGTTCAAGCTACCCTAAAAAAAAAAAAAAAAAAAAAGAGTATTATGTGCACATAGAGGGCGTTAGTGTTTACAGTTTGTTAGTCTATCGCTGATGATATATAGTAATAGTTGACTTGTTTTTATTTTGTGTGTGATTGAAACTTGTTTATCTTGCCAACAAGTTCAGCTTTGGCTGCTAACGGTGGCATGTTTCGAAGACTACACTGTGACATACCCCCCTGACGACGACAGCGATGACGTTTATGTTGATTAATTGTTTGATGGGTGAGTGTTTAGCAAATAAGAAACAAATCAGACGATAAATCACATTTTGCCGTAGAGTTGTTGTTTCTGTGTGAGGTCTGTTTTTTTTTTTTTTTTTGTATTTTATTTGGTGATATGAAAAGTTTAAGAAACGGGAACAGGTCAAAGCTGCGCAGCGCAGATGAGGTGAATCTTGATGACATTTTTATGTGAAATTATGAGAAACGCGTTTTCGCTCTTATTGACTGACATTTGTCTTCAGGTGTAGATATTTTTGCGTTGTAAACAACCCCTATAAACATTCGTGAACGAACACATCACACATCTCTATTCATTTAATGGTTTTAAAGATTTGCGTGTGTGTGTGTGTGTGTGTCACGATGGATCAAGAACCTTTTCTTTCATGAGTTTAAAATGCGTAAAATTCTCTGATATAAAGAAGGTAAGTGCTTATAATAATTGACTAAAAGGGGTGAGCTTGAGCTGATGGAATAAATTCAAATAACATTAAACGAACAAGGAGAACATGAAGCCAATAAAAGTCAAAGAATAAGAAAGCAGTTGATTTTTGTGCGACTTTTCATTAGTGGTTATTTCACTTCATTCATAACCCTTTAAATGCAAACACAATATTCATTACCTAAATCTTGAGAAAGAAGGGTGTTTGTTGCGTATTTTTTTTGTTTGTTTACTTTTTGCTTAGGGTGCCAAGCTCAATGGGCATTTCAAAATTGTTTTTTATTTCGGTTTTGTTAAAAATGTCAGGATCAAAAAGATTATTGATATAGAAGAGTTGACATTATGACAATTAATCGCATTATTTTTATTATAAAACTAAAAATATATGGTTGGGGAAGCTATATGCACAACCACATTGTATAGGTAGATACCTACGTAGGATAAAATTACGTCATCAAAGTTTTTGTAATTTAGCAGTTTGCTGAAGTCATATTCGATAACATCGTTTGCGGCGTAACTCTTCAGTAAAAGAAGTTCGAGTTTCCAACATAAAAATATTGAAACATAGAATTTAGATTGTCTTTTTTTGTGTTCTGTGATCGTCAGATTATCTTCGTAAACGTCAAAAACGCATTTTGTGCAAGCTGGACAGTTGCTTTTTTTACTATAACAATATCTGCTTCAAAAAATGTAGATCAAATTGACGTAGATTTGACGTTTTCAACCATTTTCTTAAGAAAGAAACACATTATATTTATAATTAATAAGGAATATCGGAATTTTCAAAAATATATTTTTTTAAATAAAAAAAAAATAAATAATTAAAATTACTTCACAAGTTAGATACTGATTTATTTAAAAATTAATTTAAAATTTTTTTTTAAAAATTGTACAACAATAAAAATTTGGAAATTTTTAAGTTTTTCTTCATAAATTTAGCTCGGTTGACAACTGTTATCAACCATCAATGGGGGAGTCCCGTTATTTTATATAAGACCTCCAAAAATAATCGATTTTGTTACCTTACGAAGCATATAATATAACATATGTAAATGCTATATGCTTAATGGTCGGGTCATCAAGATTATTGTTAAAAAAATGGCTAGAAAAATATCAGGCTATATTTTGGACTATCTAAATTTATACCAACAAAATATTGAGAGCGTCAGAAAAAATCATTTTATCGTAGGTGTGAGGCCACAGTCAATTCGATTTTCGTTTTTCTAAAGGCAAGAAAAAACTTCAAGCTACCTTCTGTTTAAAGATTTGATGTTACACTTTGTTGTATATTTTTACTTTCGAATATGTACATAGGTACTATATTGCAAGTTATGGTCTCGTACAAAAAATCGAACTCGAGATTTTGATCAAACTTGACATTACGATGATAGAGAAGACGAAATAAGTGGGTCTCACAAAAACGTCCCTCTGTCTGTCTCTCTGTCTGTCTGTCTGTCTGTCTGTTTGACTGCAGCCTAAACGGATGGGTTGATTTTCTTTAAACTTGGTACGTAGGGTTTTTTGGACATTCCCCAACCCATTTTGTTCTCTTTTTTTTAAGGACCAAAACTAACAGTAGCTGTCATACAAATTTTCTTGGTCAAAAAGGAAAAACTTATATTTCTAAAAATTGGCTCCACAGAATTTTTTTTTTAAACTCAATAAATTTAAATAGTTATAAGTTTCAGTTTAATAAAAAAAAATGGTTATTAATGGTACCTCCCAAAGAACCATTTTTTTTGTTATTTTCGCTTTTATCGACAACGGTTCAACTGATTCTGATCAATTTTCTTACGAAGAATTATTGAAAAATTCTAAATAATATTGTGTACCAAAATTTTCAAAAAAATATTTTTTGGATTTTTAAAAAAAGTTTGAAATTTTTTTTTTTGAAAACCCAATATTTCAAAAACGACTCTTTCGATTTTTGTTCAACTTGGTAAAAGCAGTGTTTTAACTTTATCTAGAAGATTTTTGACAAAAGCTATTCTAATACCCAAAAATAAGGGTGCCTCCCATACAAATGTTTAAAAACCGTTAAGAAAAATATTTTTTTTTCTCAAAAACGACTCTTACGAATTTCATAAAATTTTATTTTTGTGTTGAAATTAGTATGGTCTACCATTTAAAATTTTTAAATTATATGTTTTACTTTTATTAGCAGTAGGTACCTCTCATAGAACGGTTTCTTTGATTTTCGACTATCTCAATATTTGATTGACAGAATAAAATTAGATTTTTCATACAGAAGTTTATAACAAATATAAATAAAAGTGCGTATCAAAATTTTCTAAAAAATGATTTTTGGATTTTCAAAAAAAAAATTCAAAATTATTTTTTGAAAATTCGATATTTCGAAAACGAGTAGAAAATTTTTTTTGTGAAGTTCAATTTTTAGCTCAACATTAATATATACTAAACATTGGCGTACCAATTTCTTTTTCTCAAATTTTCTTAAAAATGTTAACGAAATTTTATAAATATATACAAAATTAATTATTTTTAAAACCGCTCCTACGATTTTCATTTTTTTTTTTCTCATAAATTTAAATTTATATAAGAAATCAGATGATGTATGTACATCGCGTTGTGTTAAAACACATTCAAAGTATTTAAACCAATTTTTTCAAATTTTGTTGATTTATAGCAATTTACCAGTTTAAATAATATAATTTCCTTTCATGCATATTCCATATGTGCAACACTGGGCGATATTGTTAGTTTTTGTATACTCACATAATACCACCTGCAACTAAACTAAGATTTGGCAAATAAATAAAATATAGACTCCCATAGCTAATTTATTTCAGAATATAGAACTACAATGTGATCCCCCAGTCGTGCATATTTTTTTTTCATTGCCGATTTTTTTACAAAAACACAAAAAGTAGGTGAACATAGATACGACAGATTATGAGTTCACGATTTACTGAATTTTAACCATTAGGTGATACAAGCAGGTACTTACTAAAAGATAAACATTTATAAAAATCCTGACATATTATTTTTTTTTTTAAATTTTGAATTTGAAAATAGGTATGTACCTACATGTATTTAAAAAAAGCCTGTACGTACATATAAATAATTAAATAAAGAAAAATATTGTTTGACTTTGACAGTAAAATTCGCAGTGTTAGTTTTTATGCTATCAATATAATTGTATGAATGCCGTTATTTTTATATTTTTTTTCCATGTTAAGTCATTTTTTAAACAAATTAACCCATCTTATAACACATCTGTTATAAAATTATAGGTGTCACAAAATATCAAAAATATGGTTAAATGTGAAATCTTGCATCCAGAGATGCATGCAGTTTTCATACACATTGTTTGTTTTCGGTTCAGTATTTGGCAAGTTTGATGTTTCAGGAGTTAATTTGTATCGAAATATTTGTTTTAAGCTTATTTTGTCTGGAATAATAATTTAAAACAAATTAACACATTTTCAAATCATCAATATTTCGCTTAAGTGAACGTGCAATAAGTCATCAGAATCCTTACTTTGAACTCATCAATTTTGTCAAAATTTCTTCAACAATTATATGATTTAAAAATAATTTGCTAACATATTTTTATTTTTCTGTCTAAGAACAAAATTTCTACAAATAAGATCATTTAAAACAAATAAATTTGAGCTAACCTATAATTAAAATTTGTTGATATACAAAAATATAAACAAATAAATTGAATATGTAATTTAATTTCATTATCAATTTTCAACTAACTGCAACAGAAGTTGTTACAGAGTCCCTTTCCCCGCATCCATACCCAAATCATCATCATTTATTCTTCTTCTCTCTGTTTGCCTTTCTATTTTTAGCCATCAACAAAAATTATTCATTTTTTAAGAAAAAAAGAAATCACTTAAAAAAAAAAAAAAAAAAAAGAAATGAAATCTTCCCATATGTAGGTAGGTACTGTACAATGTACATACTTGCATTATATGAATGCACATTTAAACATGACAGCAAATTGAATCGCTCTCGCACAACAAAACAGCAAAAATAATAAAATCTTTGAGCGCTTGATCCCACCACCAGTTTACCCACCATCACCCTTTCATCAGACCATGTATTATATTATATATGTATGTGCCGATATGTACATATATTTATCTACCAATCCCACCCCCCCTGTGCTCTCATAAAAAAAAATATCGCTCAATTAAGCTTGCTTTGACACATGAGACCTACCACACACCTAACTGGTCAGCATGAATGTCAAACGTAAACTGTGCGAGAAGCGAGACTATGAAACTGAGCAGTCATTGCACAGCATGTGTAAACAACTGCAGGTAGTGTAGTGTTATAGCGTGTAGAGTAGACGTAGAACGTAGAGTGTAGACAACCAACAACGGCAACAACACAACAACCAACCTATTCAACCTAGGTGCCCAGAGTTGCCATCATTTCATTTGAAATTCTTAACATTTTTTGAATTCGCATTTATCCAATGAGGAAGAGAGAGACAAAAGGTACTCAAGGAGTTATTTCTTTCAATTTTTAACAAAAACATTATACCTACAACCATTTAGTTGAAAGACTTAAAAGCTAAAGATAACACGAGTGACGTGGAAAGGTGCATCCTGAGATCAGATTTTATGACATTTGTATTTCTGAAATACAAAAATTAACAAACATGTGTTGGCAACCCCAACTTTAAAAGGCACAGACTTGTGCTGTGCTGTGCTGTGGGGTTAAAGAGCCTCATAAAACATGGTAGTGGTGTGCACTTGGTTCGATTATCGCCATACTTTGCTAAAGCATTCAACTTATCGTTCCCAGTCACATGAAATCTCAAATCCCCTCCTCCATCTCCACCTCCACCACTTATCATTGACTACCGCGTAAGAGAGTAGGAGTAAAACCAATGAATAGAATGTGAAGTAAAATGAAATCCACAAATACCTTAAACAATTTGTATCCATGATTCCATCTCACACTTCGTTCACAGGTGCATAGATACAGTTTTTCAAACATTTAACAGTATGTGTCCTTCGTTCAGCAGATTGCTCTCATCTTTTTTGCCCTTTGCCCGTTGCCCGTTGCCGTTGGGTCTTGGGCTGGGTGGCGTTTTTAATACATTTTCATCACTTCCATTCCACTTTACTCTTTGAACTAGTTTCGTAATGCTCATTTTATTTACTGTTTTGTTGCCCTTTCCACTCCACCGTGCACACATAAAGCAATTTTTGTGATTTTGCTGCTTACACGATTCGAAGAGGAGCTGCTTTTATGCGATGAGATTCGTGGTGGAGGAGAATTATTTATTTTTAACGCTATTTGTAGATACCTCTGGCTCTTCGCATTTCACCTCTCTATCACTATCAACGTTTTAAATCTTTAAATGAATTAATATTTTTCTTTTATTCTCAGCTCTTTTTCGTCAATTTTTTACCGTTTTTTGTTTGTTTGTTGTTGCTCTTTTGCCTTTGCGTTTTGTTTGTGTTTCTTATTGTTGTCATACTTCGTCTTCTTGTCGATTAAATTTTATTAACGGAGCATAAAATAACACATAAGTGAACACTGGTATTGGGGAGCATTATAACTTAGTAGCATTTTGTTTTGCGTGAAGATAATAATTTTTTTTTATTGGGTATCGGTGGCGTATGAGTGATTTTTTTTTTTTTTTTTTTTTTCGTTGTATTTTATTTTTTTGGTTTTCATTCATGAAACTTAAGGTTGCCAATTTATTTATATGAATTTAACAACTTTGTTGACATATTTGATTAATTTTTAGTATTTAGTATGAAATGTTAATGAAAACAGTTATTTATAGCATTTTAAGAATGTTGGCATTTAGTTAGGTATACCAAGTTGCCATGGATAAATGGTATGAGAATATTTTTATAAAGTAGAGGATGATTAGAAAAAATATCTTTGTATTTAAGACAAGTGTAAAATGTACATATTTTAATTTGATTTTGTTTTGAAGTAGAGAAATAGGTCGAGATATGTTTTAAAGAGTTTTTGAGCTAGATTTAAATTTTAAAGAAATATCATTTCAAGAAAAATCTTTAAAAAAATTCTACTTGAGCGCATTTTGTAGAATGACAATAATCTTGGAGAAAAACCATTGTTTTTTTCTGGTGGGAGTCTTCGGGAAATATTTACTGCTTTATTCACTTTTCTGGTAAACATGATGTTGACATTGACAGTCATATTATTTAAGAAGTATGGAGAATTTTGATGGGAAGGTAGTCAAAATAATAAGATTAAATCGACACCGAAGCTACTTTAAAAATTGTACGTGGATAAGACCATTTTGGCGTTATATGTTCACATAAAGGGTCCGCCAAATAACTTTTTTTTTTTTTTGAAAATGGCGCAAAACATCGAGTGTAGCTTCGGCTGTGTGGCACGTAGCGCCGTCCTGTTGAAACCAAATGTTGCCAATATCCTCCTCTTCAATTTTTGTGAACAAAAATTCGTTAAACATGGCCCAATAACGATCGCCATTGACTGTAACGGCCACTCCTAGCTCATTTTCGAAAAATGGCCAAATTATGCCTCTGGACCAAAATCCGCACCAAACATTGACTCGTTTTGGGTGTATCGGCTTTTCAATGTATGCGTGCGGGTTTGCTGTGCCCCAAATGTGACAATTTTGCTTGTTTACTACCCGCCAAGATCAAAATGAGCTTCATCTGAAAAGATGATTTTTTTGGCGAAATCGGCATCTTCTCTCTAAGTCGATCGCAGGCCCACTTACACAACCATATTCGTTCAGCGGAAGGATAAAACTAATTATCTGTCAAATCAGACATGAGCTAAGGGTTACCATTCACGAAATAAGCACTAGTTGAAAAAAAAAAATGTTAGATGGCGGACCCTTTATAATAACATTATACTTTGTACATGTTTATGTACATACAAAAATTGCCATATTTCTTAATTATAGTTTACATGGAAGAATTATATATGTTTATACTCTTGAGACTCGCTTCAATTTTCCATTATTTAAATTAATAAACAAAAATGTTTGATTCTAAACATAGACTAAGTTTGTTGTGAAGGAGAATCGCAGTCATCAGACCAGTCAGACCACTTAAACAAAATTAGTTGGATAGTAAAATTTTATTGACTTATTTTGAGGAATTTAGGAAGCAAAAACGGTTATTATTTTGATGCCAATATTAAGGTGAGGACTTAATTATTAATTCTTGCTAAAAATAAACTTTCACTTTATCCCAACCGTCCCCATAAATTGACTTTTATTATTTCAATGATTTAAGTACCTTACCATATGATCATTGAAAAATTAAATTTTATCTTATGATGAAGTTTGGGACCGAATTAATATTTTTTTTTTCACTAAAGTATTAACTAAAGCCATTAGCTTGATTTTCGCATCAAAATAATTACTGGTTTTACTTTCTAAACGTCTCAAAATTAATCATTTTTAATGATGTCTTTTAATGAAAGCTATAACTGGCACCTAAAACAAAGTTGATATCCTTCAAAATTTGTTTGGGGAGAAAAGCACTGCACATTTTTTTTATTAAATTGTAAAAATAACATTTCTTACTAAACTTGCAATTTAGAATGTTTAACTCCTTATATAATAAAAAGATGTTTAATCTTCAATATAATATTATATTTCTCGTTATTATCATAAGCTTTTATTTACCATTAAGTTATTTAAAGCATATTTTTTTATTATTTAATTTTGTGTTCTATATTTCAAGAAATTTTGATTATAATATAATAAATACCTACCTATTGATTTAACAATATTTTCATATTTTAAAAATTATTTACTGAATATTTGGTAAAAATTATAAATGGCAACACTAATGTAGGTATCGTTTTTTGAAAAGTATTAGATACAAGCCAATCATCTCATCTCAACACATTGCACTGTTTAGCTGATCAACCGACAAAAATGTGGTTAAAATAAGAACAAAGTGAATTAAATGAAAAACATTAAACCAAAGCTGTGAAGCAACCACAGAGGTGATTTTTTATTTTTTATTTCTCTCTTACTTTGACATGCTTTTAAGAACATATACTTACCTATCTGTTGTATTTTCTCTTTTTGTCGTAAAATTATTTTATCTTTCATTCCATTCTACACTATTCATATAGTATATGAATACGCTTCAACCTTCAATTGTATTAAATTTGTATGAATGTGAATTTCTTGCTATATAGAAACATATATAGAGATTTCAAAAGAGAATTATTGTCGAAGAGAGTTAAGCTTTAAGGGAGAAAACCAAAGTGGCAGCTGGCACTGCTCTGGCAGTATTGGATTTGAATATCAGCTTTAACACTGAATGTATTCTATGTATGTTTGTTGTATGTTGTATCTTGTATAATTTTATTTGTTTGTTTGTTTGTTCTCTTGTTGGTATAATATTGTCATGTCACAGAGTGAGTGAGCAATGAGACTGAAAATTGGGGTCTATAAGAGTTGCCATTTTAACAAAATAAATACAAATTTACATACGTATGAAATAATAATATTAAATGAAAAGAAAATAAAATAAAATAATTTACCTAAAGTAAAATATAATAAAATGAAATACAAAAACAAAATAAGTATGTAACAATTAAAAAAGTGGAAAGAAACAAAAAGTAGTGATATAATAACTGGGACAGCAAAATCATATCTTTTTGATGTGTAAACATCTATGCTGGCGGTAGAGTGAAAAAACTGTGATAAAGCTCTTTTATTGGTGGAGAGTTTTATTTGTATGTGTTAAGCGCTTTGTAAAAAGTACTTTAGTAATTTAGTTTGTCAACGCACAATTCAGCAAAATTAAGTTTTTATTTTAATTTCTCTAGAAAATCAGTTTTTTTTTTGAAAAAAATGAAGGCGAAAATTGTAAATTATAAAATTCAAGAAGAGAGTCTGTTGTACCTGCAAAATGTGGACTCAAAACTTCTACAGTTTTTGACTTTACTTATGCTTTTTCATAAAAATATAAAGTTTTTAAAGATATTTACGTAATAGGTACTGCATTTCACCTCCACTTAAAACATTCAAATTAAGTATTCGTTTTAGAGGCAGCTTAAGACATAAAAATTTAGCACTTCACCAATATCTCAGGCCTAGTTTTTCAGTGGTGAGTTAAACCAGAGTTTTCTTACTCTAGAAGTAATTTCAGTTAACTGAGGAAGCAGTTTTTTGGTTGAGAATACATCAAAAGCATCTGTTCAGTTAATCCTGAATTAAAGCACTAAATTTGATGATTTAACTCGGATTTAACTTTAAACTCGCGTTGAAAAACTGGACCTTAGTTCTTAAATAATCTGCAAAATTCTAAACAAAAAATGAGGAAATTCAAATTTAACAATACGCATTGTAACAATACAAAGGTAATGTATTTAAAAAAAAAAACAATGTATGTACTTTACCTATTAAGATCTCGAACATTTAATTAAATTAATTCCTTGTGTGCATTTCAAAAGACTTTAAGGTAGGCAGACTCATATGTTCATTCAAGTAATTATAAAAATGAAAACAAACCACTAAAGGCTCCTTAAAATGCAAGCAAACGATACTGAAAGAGTATAAAACCTACATAAATCACACAAATTTACAAAACCCTTTATGGACATCATAATTTAGGTTTTGTGCAGTTTTCCTTTTTCCTTTTGATTTTTTTATTTTTTTTTTTTTTTGGTTTTCATACCTTCCCATTTTTCTAAGTGCAATTAAATTACATGCTCCAAATATCCTGTAACATCCACAAAAATATCCCTAAAGACGATACAAAAACAAATACCTATACCAAGCACACACATGATAGTACTCTATTCATGTTCCGGTCCTTGGCTTTACGAACTGTTACTGTTTTCTTATTTTTTTTTTTTTTTTTTTTTTTTTTTCTCACCACCATGTCAGTTTTACTATACCCTTCAACACACTTACACAAACATTGTACATCTATACAAACAAACTTTGGAGGATTCTTCTCAATACAGTTTATGAACAGAAGAGTATAGTGGATACCCACCATACACCGACACCATCCGAATCGAGCCAAGCCAAGAGTCCCTATCTAGAGCCCCTATCTAGATTAACAAAGAAGCCATGAAACCAAAGGAGAACGGTTGATAATAACAGAGCGAGTATTTTTTTGTATTCTGTTCAGAATGTGATGTATTTGTTGCTAACTAAAGCCTTAAACACATTTTTTAGGATGTTAGTCGATATTAGGATTTTTAAAATACCTCATCTCAATATTGAAAAACTATACTATGATTTTTTTAAATACCTAACTAAAACCTATTTTTGCTAAAAATACTCCTTTTGAGAAGTATTTTTCGTCATACCAGAGATTTAGTCAGGCGTTTTTATTTATTCGCTTTCAATTAGCGTTGACAATCAGTTTGTTGTTGGCTTTTGTTTTCGTAATCTGCCATAGGGATGAACAAAATCCAAAGAACTTCGTTGATGAAAAGAATATTGAAAACATATGACAGTGAAAACATATAGCGTTTTTCTTTTTTGTCTCTGAGCAAAGCTCTGAGTAGAAGCTGAACGATCAAATCAGAGCTCTGAGCAGATTATGATCAGAGTTCCCAGATTTAATTATGAAACAAGCTTGATCACTGAACTGTCATTTCATAGGTGAGTCTGTCAAATTACTAAACAAAACAAGTGAAGTTGGCTTCGCTCAGCATTTCATTCGATTTTATCGGTCATTTTATTCTGAGCTAATTGAGCAAGCTCTGAGCTAATTGAGCAAGCTCTGAGCTAATTGAGCAAGCTCTGAGCTAATTTCGATGGAAATAAGAAACACACTTGTATGCTCTTATATTAGTTCTGTGATCTGCTCTGAGCTAAAAAAGTAAAACGGCAATAGACGTTCGGTTAAACTAAATTTAGGGTTTAATTGATCTATAATCAGACACACACAATAGCAACAAAAAATTCTTGGAATTTTCCTTAATAATCTTTTAAATTTAAAGATGCCACTGAAAGCGATGCATTTAACTAATGGTAAGTGAATGAAAACAAAACTTAATGGAGAGAGTTCTGAATGACATTATAAACCTTTAAAGTGGATTTTAATAAATCGAAAAAATCCAGTTTAAGCAGCTCCTTTCTCTCCGTTACAACAGTGAGGTATATACTTATTTTGGGGAAATAACATAAAAATGTTTGAGTTCTGGGATTCACGGTTAAGATCATCCAAATGTCTGAGTGCGAGATTTTTTTTAATAAACGTACCAAATCGTAACGTATTACACGTAAGGTGCTTCACCTAAAATGCTACACGGAACGAATTGCACGTGAGTCCCATGTTTTAAATATTTACACATCAATAAAATTATCTTATATCAGAATTATGTTTTTAGACACCTGCTCAGTTTTTTTTTTTGAATTCAGCTTGCTTAGCCTTTGTTTTTCGAATGTATGCTTTTCAAATTCTTAAATACAAAAAAAAAAACAAACAACAAATTTAAATCCAAATACAATGGCACCTGCTCTTTAGAGTTTTGGACGAATATCCTTTCAAGGCAAAAAATTGCAAAATGATTTTTGCAAAATGGAATACAGAATATTGAAATTCTTAATTTTTTTTTAAATCAAAATTAAGAAATCATCAAAGCTGTTCATGGCCAGAATATCATATTTGCAAATTCTGCTTCATGGTTTTGAATCTTTTGAAAAAGTTCCTCGCCCGAATGTTTATCTTAAACGTTCTGTTATAGAGAATTATAAAAATCATATTTTTTGGAACTTAAAAATAAGAATTAGGGTAAACTCAAACTTGATGGAGAATATTTTGAAATTAATTCCAAATTAAGTCTTTAAAATTATTTTTGATAGAATTATAAGTACCTACCTAATAAAGCAGCATTTCAAAAATCAAAATTTAAGTAGTTAAAAAATTTGTGAAAGCTATGACTTAAAAAAAAAAATATGCCCGACTTGATCGCACGAACTTGCTCTTATAGCTAAATATTGTGTGTAACTCCACATTGAAGATGCATGATGTACCTATATATTGAACGAGAAAATATTGAAAAAGTCGAAAAAAATGTTTTTAAAAATTCTTAAATGCGTTATTGTTTAAACTATTGAGAAGCATCAGATTGCAAAATTATAACAACATGGGTTTAACCATGGCAAAGATATAAGCGAATAACAAAAAAATAAGACCTTTTCTCAAAAAACCTGGAATTCCTAAATCCGTAATGTGAATTTTTTGAGAAAATCCTGAAATGCAGTTTTCTTACAATTGACTTGGTTATTACAGGTACGAAGTTTAATCAAAATCGTTAGAGCAGTTTTCGAGAAAATTTGAAGAAACCAAAATATTTGCTACCTGTTCTACATGAGCTAAAACAAAAATTCGAATTTCCCCCTCAGGGGATCACATAAAAATGCTCTTTACCAAATTTCATGCAAATTGGTCCATCCGTTTAGGCTCTAGCTCAAATTACAGTGGACTCACCGACGCACCGACGTACCGACGCACCGACGCACAGACCGACGGACGGCATGCATGACGACACCCACTTTTCGGACTACTCGATTATTGTAGTGTTAGTTTTGATTATAACCTCGAAATTTTGTTTTACATGAAACCAATACTTGCCCTATAGAGCTCCACTTATTCTTAATTCACCCTACCTGCGTCAAATCTATGTATGCGCTTAACAACCAACCTGTGTGTTGCTAATAAAAATACTAATTGATTTAAATGCAATAGTCAAACGATAACACCTACATTGGGTTGGACCTGATCACGTGACTTCGGTAGCGCAATGCGTATTGTGCATATGGCTCTGCAGACGCTTGGTCTATGTTCGAGACCCAGTCGGACAAAAAAGTTTTTCAAATTAAAATTGAACGTAGTAGACTTAGCACCACTAACGCCTAGTTTCACAGTGGAAGTTTGAACTCCAATTTTGGTTTAAACTTCAGTTCGACAATCAATTCAATTTCACAGATTCGTTTAAACCTTGAACTGAGTTCATTCTGTATAGTCTGAGTTAAACGACAGTATTCCTCCGTTTGAACCTCAGTTCAATGTTTCGAACCACATTTCAGCTTTTCAGCTGCCATAAATAACCAAATTATGAATTCATTTACGAAGGTGTGGAGATGAAATCGTTTATCTCCGATGCATTGGTTTGTTTCTTTCAATTGCACTGAATCAGCCTTTTTGTTTTCTATAATGTGCTTATTTTGCATTACCAATTCCATCAGCAAAAAAAATAATCCAATCACAGGTCAGAACGGTAGGTGCCTACTTTGAAACAAAACAAACTTTCTCCGATTGTCAACAACACAAAATATTTGTTGTTTCGCGTGTTCTTTGATATTTGCTTCAAAAAGAGAAAGAGAAGGCAAAGAAAATGTTTACATTTCGTCAAATGACACAGCAACTACGTGCAATGCTGCCAAATTGTCTTCATACAATTTGTTTAAACCACGTTCAACTGAACTAAAATTCAGATTACACTGTGAAAGGTCACTCAGGTGGTTGTTGTATCCTTCAAAACCTAGTCGGACACACAAATTAATTCGCCAAAAAAGTCTACGGTTTCAAATTCTCAATATTTCTTGGAAGCAAAGTTTTCAGTCAAAGCAAAAAAAATTATTTTTGCAATATTTTCCAGGTACCTACCCTCTACAGTTTTGGGCACTATATAGAGTTTGAATTTAGGCAAGTAATTTTCAGAACAGTTTTAGGAATTTTTGAGCCTACAAATTTTGTGCACCTTTAAAAAAGGAATACCTACAAATAAATCAATTTTTTATAAAGGGAGAAAATTATTTTATGAGCATTTAAAACACTGAAGAGCAATTAAACCCTAAATCCAGCCCAGCCGTGTATAAATGCTTATGATTTTAAATCCTAGTAAAGCTATTGTGTGATTTAAAGTTAAATCAATCCTTAATTTAGTAATTTTCAAAAAGTGCTTTCAAAAATGTTGACAATCAAATTTTTGAATTTAGGTACAGGATCCAATTATATTCAGTTGAGGCCTTTAAAACAACAAATGACAAATCCTATACTGTACTCAACACTCCTGAAGCTCGGATGTTGCATTGTGTAGAAAAAGAAGTCACAATGAAAAAAAATATATAAGAAACAAATAAAAAATGGAAGCAAAAACCAACTAAGGCGAACACAATTTTATTTTAGCAACTTCCGCTGTACAGTTTATCTTCTCTTGTACCCATGCCTCCCGTTATCCATTCACCCATCTACCCCATCTACCCCATCTACCCCATCTTTGCCGCCACAACTGAATGTAGTTGAAAGAACTGCAACAGGACGACGACGACGACGACGATGTCGACTACAACAACAACAACAACGACAACGAGGACGACTATATAAGCTCGAAATTGTGCGCGCTATTCATTTGTAGGAACCTATCCTCTGGTTTGAATTGCTGCATCCCACCGCCGCCATCGCCACCACCAGAATAACCATAATCAAGGAGCACAACACAGAGCGTTCGCATCCATCCATCTAGCTATCGTTGGATCTCATGAGACTCCACGTGATGGAGGAAGGGTTGTAATTTCTGTATATGTGTGTTTGGTGGATTCTCTAAATCTTTCTACCGTATATTGTGCACCCGCTATAATATATATACATACGACAACCTCCTGGCATCTCTGTCCTCCTGTGTGACCTCGTTCTCAGGACTTTTTGTGAGTGGGGTGGGGATGGATGGGATGCCTACACGTGAGAGGGTATAAATTTATTGAGGTTGAAATGAATGTGTATATGGTTGTGCTTGTGCTTGAGTTTGAGTTTGAAGATCGGCTATGTCGAGTAGAGTTGCGGTGTTGATGGGTGGCCATGGTTATAGTACCTACCTAGTGTATACTTGGGAAGGGTGGACACGAAACCCATTAAAAAATTACATCTCCACATGTGGAAGGCAAGGTATGGTATGTGTATCCAATTTCAGTGCTGCCATAAGTGAATAAATGTTGAAAAGATAAATACAAATAAATTACAAACACATTTTTTTATGTTAATTTATCTTTTTACTCTTAATGTTTCGATTGACCTTTCTGTACGTAAATATATTTTATTGTTTCACCTATAATCTATACATAATAAAAAAATATATTTCTATTCAAATTCTAAAATTTTATTTCAAATACAAAATCTGTACAAAATTATTTAAGAAATATGTTCATTGATTTATTGTTAGTTCAATGAAAATACAACATATAATAATTTAAGTGGACATACAACATGGAAACAACACAACAACACCACAAAAATATAAAAATTTGAAGTCCATTCGACCAATTTATATTAAGGGAATCTATAGATAAATAAAAAGATATGTATCAATGCCTAACAAATGATTAGAATAACTTAAATTGTACCTACGCCTAATGCCTTTGCATTCAGTTTATACCAATCAGATGTACACATACGACCATATAGTCAGTTTTTTTTGTTGATTATACCAGTTAGGCGTACGCAGCGAATAATGTTTTAATATATGTATTTATTCAACATTTTTTATACAGGACTTAAGAAATTACTAAAGAAAAACTACAATTTTAGGTGCAGAAATAACTTCTTTGACTGGTATAATCAAAAAAAAAAATATAGAATACCTTTGTATCATTCGTCAAAAATATGTAAATAATTTTTAAGAGATAATTTGATTAATTATTATGATTATGTCAAGTGAAGCTTTGTGATGGTTAATATTAAATAAAAAAATTATACGTTATTTTTATTTATTACTTCCCCAGTTGGTATAAACTGGTCTAATGCAAAACAAGTTCATATTCTAAAACTAGCCATGTTATTTTTCAAACATATTTATTCTGAGAATATTTAGTCATGTATGGCAATACTATTCATGGTTAAATTTTGCTACTGAATTAAAATTAAAAACATACATACGTACGTACAATATATATCTATATAGGAAGAAGTAGAGTGTTTCGAAGGACGAACACTATGGCAAGGCAAAATGACTCCCCAGTTGTGAAGAGCTTGGCATGAAAGTCAAATATTTCTTATCTAATTGAATGTGATAGTATGGGAAGCGAGGATATGGCCTAGAGTGAGAATATAGGTATACCTACCTACAGTCTGAACAGATTGTACAATGTATACGTACACATTTATGTATGTTTATTGTATTATGAACTAGGTTCAAAAATTGAAACAACTTTTAAGTTTTTTTTTTGGAAAAATATAAGATTATTAAGAGGTTTATGTTTATGTTTCTCTTTTTTATGATTTGTGTACTCATGAGAGAATGTATAGTATGTACCTTTTGTACCTTTATATAAAAGAAGATATATACAAATGTAGGTATATTGATATCAAAATAATGTTGTTTCATAAGTTTAGTGTAAAACGGAAGTCCACCCACCAAAGGATGTTTTTTTTTTTTTTTTTCTAACAAAGCAAAATAAAATGAACAATTGGATCTCACGTATACTTGGTCATGTGGATCAAGTCTATAACGTGGCTAGACGTTGAATATATCTATATATAGACCTAGAAAATAATACAAATATTTATAATATATCTACAATTAGGTATATACACTGCCAATGGAAAAATGTGAAGAAGTAAACACTAAAAAAATATTTTTTTCTTTTATAATTTTTTTTTTAAAAAAGAAACTAGCTGGACTGTCCAGCTTCGCACTGTAAGACAAACATAAACTTCCCATATAAATTACAAAAAAAATATTAATTAATATTTAAGCCACTTTTTATAATTGAATACTACTTTCTGGGTTTTAACCCACTTTACATTATGAATGGCAAATTTTGTAAGAATATGATCATCTTTGGTTGGAACTTTATTACTTTTACAGCACAGAGAGAATTTTTGTAATCAAAAACCACTTATTTATGTTTATCCCATTTTGAACTATAAATATCAAATTTTTAAAAATAACCTTTCAAACACAAACATAATTTTTAAAATCGGACAACCCTTTTTTGTTTTAACCCAACTCACCCTATAAAACTCTATTTTTTGAAAAAAAAATTCTTAAAGCCATCTATTAAAACCAACATTTGATATAGGTACAACCAAGTACCTACAACTTGACGTTTTTAGCCTATTTCACCCTACAAGTACCAATTATGATTTTGAAGAAGAATAAGAAAACTAAATCCATTTTCAAAGAAAAAGCTTAAAAAAAGAAGAATTTCTTAAATCGGACAGTTTTTTGTACTGACAAACTAAATGTGCGCCTACAGCGCCACTTGTTGAGATTTTTTTCTCCAATGTTGCCGTTTTCAAGTTTAAGCATCCGAAACAACCACTTCTCATTTAAAAAAAATCATAAGTGAAAATAGTCGTAAAACTTTCTGAAATCATCCAATTTTCTGCGCAATTTTCTTAATTTTCCTTTACATAAGAACCTTCTGATTTTTTAAGAGGCTTAGAACTTTTTTAAAAAAAAAAACACAAAAAATTCGAAAAAATGAATGAAATATTTATTTGAATCGATAGTTTGAACCTTGCAATTTAATGTTTAAAGTTAATTTCATGCAAATGTTGACCGCGGCTGCGTCTCAGGTAGCCCATCCGCTGAGTCCAATTTTGGCATACTCTTTCACACATATCGGCCGGTATCTCACGAATGAATGCATGGATGTTGGCTTCCAGTGCGTCAATCGAAGCGGGCTTGTCCCTATAGACATTAGTCTTGACATACCCCCACAAAAAATAATCTAATGGTGTCAAATCGCACGATCTAGGCGGCCAATTGACCGGCCCGAAACGTGAAATTAACTGTTCACCAAACTCGCCTCGCAATTGCGCCATTGTTTCGCGTGCTGTTTGGCATGTGGCACCGTCTTGTTGAAACCACATATCATGCAAGTCAAGAACTTCCATTTCGGGCAAAAAAAAGTTTGTTATCATCGCTCGGTAGCGTTCACCATTGACAGTAACGCTGCGATTCGCATCATCTTTGAAGAAATAGGCCCAATAATGCCGCCGGCCCATAAACCGCACCAAACAGTGGCTTTTTCGGGATGCATTGGTAGCTGTTGCAATGCTTCTGGCTGATCTTCACTCCAAATGCGGCAATTTTGCTTATTTACGTACCCATTCAACCAAAAATGAGCCTCATCGCTGAACACAAGCAGCGCGCGATGAACATTTCGAACCGAGCACGAATTTTGATAGTAAAATTCAATAATTTGCAAGCTTTGTTCATTTGTAAGACGATCCATGGTTAAATTGCAAACCAAACTGAAGCTGTTTGACAGTGACACAAGGTACTAAACACACGTCAGCTGTCAAAACCAGTGTTGCCAAAACCAAACCAGCTTAAAAATCACCCATTACAAAGTATTAGAAAACTTTGAAAAAAAACGATGAATGAAATCGGTAATGTTTTTCTCAAGTTATAAAGTGACCAAGAGAAATAGGGACTCATTTTTATTTATATAGAGATTATAAAGGGTGTTTTTTTTTTCAAAAAGAAATAAAACGCATACAATTTAATGTTATGGCCAAGAATTTAGATTTATTATTAAGACAAGGGTTTGCCATTATGTTTTAAAACTGATTTTGGGCAAGTGGCCTCCGCGGCTGGCTCGAATAAATTCCAGCCGAGATGCCCAATTTTCGACCACTGTTTGCAGCAATTGGAGCCGTATTTGAGCAATAACGCGCCAAATATTCTTTTTTAAGGCGTCAATCTGCTCGGGCTTATCTGAGTAGACAAGCGACTTCACATAACCCCACACAAAATAGTCAAGGGGTGTTAAATCGCACGATCTTGGAGGCCACGCCACAGGCCCACGACTCGAGATAATGAGCTCACCAAAAGTTTCCTTCAATAAATTGATTGTTTCGTTGGCTGTATGGCATGTAGCGCCGTCTTGTTGAAACCAAAGGTCGTCCACATCAGCATCCTCCAATTCAGGCACGAAAAAGACATTAATCACTGCTCTAAGGCGTTCCCCATTGACTGTAACATTATGGCTGGTTTCATTTTTGAATAAATATGTACCAATGCTTCCCTCTGCCCATAGAGCACACCAAACAGTGACTTTTTGATTATGTAACGGCGTCTCAACAACGGCTTGTGGATTATGATCACTCCAAATACGACAATTTTGCTTATTAACGTACCTTTTCAACAAAAAATGAGCTTCATCGCTGAACAAAATTTTCTTGTTAAAATCAGGATCAACAACGATCTTGTTTCGAGCCCATTTTACACAATTTTCATGCGTTTTTCAGGCGTCAGTCTACTCATTATGAAATGGCAAACCAAAATGAGCATAAATCAAGCAACAAATGTCAAAAAGACCAACTCCGAAAAAATTATTGCCAGATTGAAAACCACACGTCTAAAAAAAAAACACCCATTGTTATAGGTAGGCGATTTAGTACCATTCTATATATAAAGCTTTTTTAGTACAATGCTTGGTTCTAAATGGAATTTTCAATTTTTCAAAGAAGTAGCATCGTATGGTTTTTAACATTTGACTAAAATTCAAGTTACTAAATGCCTATTTTATCTTTTATAATCATACTGATTCCATATAGTGGCTAAGGTGCAATACAGATACTATTAATTATACTTCCCAGAGCCGTCTGCATAGAAAATTTAATCCGAAATGAGTTTAAACTGTTGTCGAAGAAAATTAAATATAGGTTAATAAAAAAAAACATTACAAAGAAGTAGCCCATGTCTGAGTTTATGGGAAACCAATTTTTTTACCAAAATCGGAGGAACTACATATTTTCGAGACAATAAAATGTTCATTAACGGTTAAAAAATACCAGGTTTTGTTATGTAATTAAAATACATAGAACCGGCGGAATGTGCAAAAATCGCTTTGAACCAAGTTTAAAATAAATCGATCCAGCTGTTTAGACTGTTGGTTCGCAGAACCTACTTTTACCGCCTTCCCTTTTGATCAAAATCTCGAGTTCAATTTTTTTTTTTGAATGCATAACTGGCAAAATATATCATCTATCTATGTGTAGGTATATTGCAAGTAAAAATCCTTCGAGTCAAATCAAAAAGTCTCTACATCATTAAGTCTCGTACAAATAGCATAAAAGTCTTGCAGTGAGTGTTTATGCTATAGGTACAAAGCCCGCATACTTAATTGAGGGTCACATTTGATTGGGGTTTATACAACAAAAGACCATCATCACAAAAAAAAAAAAAATAAAATATACACATTAACTTACCTACTTTTACTTAACGCATAGTGAAAGGGACAAATGTTGTTCATGCATACGAAATCAACCCTTAACTGCGCTGTTATAAATGAAGAAAATAAAGCACAGTTTCGTATTTCCTGTAACATTAGGCAGGACATTTTTCATAGCAGTTTTTGTGTCAAATTTCTTAACTCACTCAAAGCCTACCTAGGACTACAAAACGGCAATTTTACCCATTGACACAGGGATGAAGAATGGGATATAAATTTATTGTTTTATTAGAACAACAAGCTTAGGGCTGAGCTCCATCCAGCTCAGGGATGTTTTTAGGAATAATATACTAAAACTATATGAAAAGAAAAATGAGCTCAGTGACCAATTTCAACTTGTAAATACATTCAAACATATCGAATCCACATGTACAAAACATTTTCGTATAATTCTTTCGTTTTGAAGAGAATTTTTGTTTTCACTTTGACCACAAGGACGACCAAGACGACGACGCGACGTGACGGTGACGGCCAGGAAATGCGTGAGGCTTTTTTTTTGTTTGGCTTCTCTGCGAGGAAAAAAAAATTAACATCAAGCTCATGCTAACTGTATTATAAATGTATACCTAATAAATGAACGAGAGTTAAACGAAAACTTACTAGAAAAGGGAGGAAAAGTATTTTTGTGTGTTTGATTTGATAAGAATTAAGGACATGGCCATAGTGGCCATATAGCCAAACCAAAAACAACTTCTTCAATTAACTTAATTAGCTTTTGTATACATATTTGAATGTATGAGGAGCAGGCGACACTCCTGTTTCATAAACAACAAATGACCGAAATAAACAACAATTTTCTGTGGAAATCAAGTTACTCAATAATGAAAAAAAAAGAAACAGTATTGCGTGAGAGAATAATAGTTTTCATGTCCTTAATTTTAGCAGATTCTCACACCCTATTCGTAAAATGGTCGCATATTGAATATTAAACTTTTGCTAATTTGTTCGAAGCGATCAATAAATAAATTATTGTTGTCTGACCTTTGCGAAATCAATAGGAAGGTAGTAGAGATTCTGAAGGATGTTTCTTTAGACGTGTGGTTTTCAAGAAGAAATAAAACGCATATAATTTAATGTTATGGCCAAGAATTATTATAAAATTAAGGGTTAATGTTTTAAAAAGATTTCGGGCAAGTGGCCGCAGCGGCTGGAGCGAATAAATTCCAGCCTAGAGGCCCAATTTTCGACAGCTCCAATTGTTGCGCGCGATGGCGGATGGACTCATTCGGGTCTTCTTCGATACTCTGCTCCCCAGCAGCAATAGCGTCTTCGGTGCGAACTGTATGGCGTCTCTGAGGATGCGCATTATCCACTAGAGTAAACGTGGTGCGAAACCGATCCATGCATGCTCAAATTTATGCGATTATGTCAACCGATTATTGAACGCAGCGCGCGATGCGTCATGCGAACCGAACCATTATTTTGGTAATAAATTTGTACGTTTTTCAGAAGTAAGTCTATTAATTATGAAATGGCAAACCAAACTGAGCATAAATCAAATAACAACTGTCAAAAAAACCAACTCCGAAAAAAACCTTGCCAGATTGAAAACCACACGTCTTAAAAAAAACACCCTTTGTATCCGAAGTTAAGGAAAAAATAAGAAGAAAAAGAAGAAGTAAAGGGTCCTCCATCTGACGTTTTTTTTTCAACTAGTGCTTATTTCGTGAATGGTAACACTGAGCCCATGTCTGATTTGACAGATAATTAGTTTTATCCTTCCGCTGAACGAATATGGTTGTGTTTACGCTTCGCTAAGTGGGCCTGCGATCGACTTAGAGAAGACGCCGATTTTGCCAAAAAAATCATCTTTTCAGATGAAGCTCATTTTGATCTTGGCGGGTAATAAACAAGCAAAACTGTCGCATTTGGGGCACAGAAAACCCGCACGCATACATTGAAAAGCCGATACACCCAAAACGAGTCACTGTTTGGTGCGGAGGATATTGGCAACATTTGGTTTCAACCGGACGGCGCTACGTGCCACACAGCCGAAGCTACACTCGATGTTTTGCGCCATTCTCAAAAAAAAAAGAAGTTATTTGGCGGACCCTTTAGAAAAATAGTTACAGATTGTCACTATTCGACTACTTTCGTTAAGTGTTGGTTTCAAAATTAAGGAGTGCTTCCGAGATAGGGCTGTTCAATTCACGAGACAAGAATTTTATCAGTCGACTTCGTTAAAATTTAAAAAATGTTGGTATTGTCTCGGTACCCGTTTCGATATCATAAAATAAAGTAAAGGCAATATTGCACTGTTATACACATAAATAATATGTCCCATTATGACATATAAAATATGACACAATATTTTCTGGTATGACGAAGAAATATTAGGCTCCATGTATTTTTTGTCATATAAATTAGACAACACTTTTGATCCATATTTTTTTGGCAAACTTGCCATATTTTTGTGATGATGTAATACTGCCTTAAGTCATGTCTCGGTCACTTCTTGGGTTCGTTGAGTTTTTGTAAAAGAAATGTCGAACTAGAATTTCAACCTTTAGAAGCTTTAAAATATTGACATTTTAAAAATTCATTTTTATAATTTAATAAAGCTATTAAATACTTTTCTGCTGAGACCACTTTAATCACCTAGACTAGCGGTAAATGTCAGTCTCCGGTCTCGTGGTCAGCCTTGCTCCGAGCGAACCTTACTTAAGTGAAACAGAGATTTGGTGAAATTGGAACACAAAACGGAGATATTATGATACGGAGATACTAGTTTCTTGCCCCCTCATACATACCTCAAAAACTTTCCTTGGGATGAGTTCTTATTTCTGGGATGAATTGCCTCGGTATGAGCTGTCTTGGGACCAGTTTAGTTCTGGGATGAGTCGTTGGGGTTGAGTTATCTTGGGACCAGTGGTTCTGGGATGGGCTACACCCAACCCCTATGATTTCTGTACCTTAAGTGCATTATGCGTGACTTCTCCTTTTGAAGATTTAAGAAGCCATTTTTCTTTGGTCAAAAACATCAGCCTAATTGAGCTTTCGACTCTAAAATCTAATTTATACCTTAAGTCTTGCAAGACGAATATAATCTTATGACAGAATATTTATAATGTTTTTTTAAATTCCGACATTTTGAATATAAAAAATCCAGTTATAAAAATTATTCAAATTCCTTCCCAGAAATAATGAACAAAAATCCCAAATTAAAAATACTTTAAAGTCTGATTAGAAAAGAATATTCAAATTCACATTAACTGTCTTATACCTAATATTCAAAGTATATAATTTAAAAATATCGAACCTATTGTTCATGTTTTTTTTCCATACTAACGAATGATTCTTAAATACCAAGTTAGACGCCCATTAAGATGGTTTCTTCGGAACACAAATCTCACACATTAATATTAATTTGTCTATAAAAAAAAAAAAAACTGAACTTGACCTCTCCATCACCCCAAAAAGCTTATATATCAATTTTAAACATATAGATAGATACACACACACACACAAAAAGGGCGTGCATGGATTAATTAGCGTAATCTTTAATCTGCCCGATTAATTTGCCGTTAAACATCTTGGAGTGTGCGCTTCCAATAGGGATTATGCTAATATGTCTGCTCCCGACAAATTGAAATTGGATATGAACTTTGATTTAAATGAGCGGCACTTAGCGGATCGCCAAACATTTTAGCAAAATTCCAAATCGCCCTAATGGCTTGGTCATAATACCAATAATAGCTTTTGATCCATTATATGTAAGTTAGGTAGGTAGTTATATCATAAAGCCGGTTTCTGGTCTGGTGATTTTACAATTCCAGAACAACAACCCGTTTGCCGCCCAAGGTGGAGGTCCAAAATACATACCTAACAAGTGATTACTCAAGAAGTCACACCAGGCTTCGAGGCTGAACTCATTTAAACCTCGCGAGTATAGCGACTCCCGAGCTGCTGGGGTTCTATATGATTTATTGCCATCGCTTCGAACTCGGCGAACCCGAGCCAGACTTTACACCACAAAGGCTTGTCACTTAACGCGGTAGGTAAAGCTGACAACTCTATAGAAATATTTTCGGAGCTCAAAACGGAGCTCCTTGTACCCCTCATGATGGGTGAGCTGCAAAGGGAACAAACAACATGGAATTCGTGAAGTAGAAGTGGCGTAAAAGAGTTTTTGTACCTCACGAGAATATTTCCGAGTGTTATTTTTCTTTGAATGCCTCATCGACATTCCACACACAATCGTAGTAAAGTAGCTGAAGGATGATTGTTTCGTTTGTTTTTTTTTTTCTTCTTCCTCTTCCTCTTCTTCTTCTTGTTTCTTACAAGTCTGAAAGCCTGGTTAGAGAGAACTATATTGCCTGGCTAGGCTACTGCTGCATTGCAGTGGGGAGAGTCTCTCTTTTCATTTGGTGGTGGAATTTTTCAGATGCGACAAGTATTTTCGGGTTCACTTCACACGATGACTATGAAAACGTGTGGTAGGAGTATCGTGAGATTGTTGTTAGTTTGAAGATGCAGACTCCCACCCAATAAGTTCGCCTCACAAACAATTTAGTCCACATTGACAATGGTTGGATTAGTTCAATGAATTGTTTATGGAAAAAAAATATAAGAAAAGCAGAAAGGGATTGGAAATTTTACTTTTGTGAAAGACTAAAGATAGAGATTCGGAGATGCGCATTATGGATATGTGTGTGCGATGACAAAGTTCTGAGGCGTATATGTTATTCTGACAAAAAAAAAACATCTCGAAATCAAATAAGAAAGTCAGATGGGGTGTCTAGACAAAATGTTGAAATAAATGGCTGGAATAAAATACTTGATTAGAAGTTTATGAAAGTGGAGAAAATAAACGCGAATTTACTATTAGAAATTTGATTGAAAAATTTGAAATTTTCAAGGCAAAATAATTAGTGGGGTTTATAGATACTCAAAAATTAGTCAACTGTAGACTTTTGTATGTTTGATAATTAACGAAGGATAAATTCAGAAGGTAAGACAACTAGCTAGACAAAACCTCTACCTTTTTACTAATACAGTGAAACCTCCTGTTCCGGACAACTCGCTTGAGCGAACGAGCCTCTTAAGTGGAGAATTTTTCACGACATTGGATCTGGCATTTAAATTCCATGCATTTTATGGTGTTTTCTTAAGACGATAGTCCCATTTCAACCCTTATTTTCAGCAATACTCTTCCATATCGTTTTTTTGCATAAAACGTTCCCACTGGTTTACTAGCTACAATAGATTTTGTCAAAAATGTCTTATGTTATGTTTTATCAATAAAGATACTCAGCCCTAACACGAATTCCATCGTAATCGGAAACGTATTACGAATCCCCAAAAAAAAAACCATCACAGAATCCATCGTAGTGGAAAATCCCATACAAATTGCCATTACGAACGGATTCCATGATGGTTTTTTTTCGGGATTCTGAAAGATTCCAATTACTATGAAATTTGTGATAGGGCTGACTATACTTTTCCATATACCTATACCTACATATAACAATTTTTTATTTTTCCCTTTAGACAGACAAAAGTGTTGCTACCGCCGCTCTCCGGCTAAGGGAGCTTTCACTGTAGTTCAATAGAAGTGTGTTTTTCAGAGCTGCAGTTCCTTTCATCTTACTCTGAGGGTGTGTTAATAACCGCATTTGGCATTGACGATAATGAACTATTAAAAAAAGTTTTGGGGTCAAAATCCCACCGAATAAAAATCCTAAATCCTGAAAACTCAAGATTAAAAATCTCTTTAATTCCGAAACCCAAATACAGACAAATTATAGAGGGTGCTTTTTTTAGAGGTATAAAACTTTATGTTGGCAGCACTATTTTAACTGGCGGCCATTTTGTCAGCTGTCATGTGATTTATTTTTAGTTTGGTTTGGCATTTCAACATGAATAGACTGACGCCTGAACAACCCTTCCAAATTGTGCCCAAATGGGCCCAAAACAAGATTGTCGTTGATCCCAATTTTCATAAGCAAATTTTGTTTAGCGATGAAGCTCACTATTGGTTGAATGGATGATACGTCAATAAACAAAACTGCCATATTTGGAGTGATGATAAGCCTCAAATGTATGTATGTTGAGACAATGTTACATTCACAAAAACTATCTGTTTGGTGTGCTTTATGGTTTGGTGGAATAATTGCTCCCTACTTCTTTAAAATCGATGCTGGCCAGAACGTTACAGTCAATGGTGACCGCTATAGAGATATTATTACTGACTTCTTCGTTCATCAATTGAACAAACATGATGTGCAGGAGCTGTGGTTTCAACAAGACGGCGCAACATGTCACACAGCTCGTGCCACAATTGATTGATGCTACTCAGACTTATTGTGACTTTCACCCGAACAACATTCCGCCCGGAAAATAAGACATTTCACTTTTCGTCTATTATGAGTTTCACCCGAAAGTTCATGATCGAAAAATTCTCCTTATGGTTAATATTCATTTCGGGCGGAATGTGATGTCATTTTCACTTATTTTTTGGAGGCGAACGAAAATTCGTTTGGCCGAAAGTTTTTTAAAATTCCGGGCGAACAAAAATTTTAAGGTGAAATATTTTTCGGGTGAAACACACAATAAGGCTGACTATCTAGAACGTTTAGTACCTACTTAAAAGTTCTGAGTGAATATGAAATACGGATGTTGTAAAATTTTGTCATTATTTCTAGTTTGTGATTGAAGGCAACCTTTCCCCAAATTCATCTGCTGAATATCAACGCTTGCATTGCGGAACTTTAAAGAAAAGAAAAAAAAGGGAATCCGATGATGTTAAATCTACCTAGGTATCAAATCAAAACCAATGGAAATTTTAAATTAATCTGCCAAAATAAGCATCTTAGAGAGATGCAAAATAACAAGAATTTCTGAGACGCCTTTTTGAAGGTATAAAAAGGTATATTTTTTGTTGTCAATGTCAAAAGATGCTTGCTTTTTTGCTTCATGCTTTTTTCCTTTTACTAAAGATTAAATCCTAATTTTCCTTTTAATTTAAAATAAAAAAAAAAATATAAACCTAAACTTTAAACTAAATAAACCAAACACAAAACAAGACACAAGACAACTTCATCCTCAGGCATATTCAGCCAAAGTCCACCAACATCACCATTCACCATCGCCTGTCGCATACCAAAGGCTACTCCAGAAATATTTCCAAAGAAACGAGGAGAGGATGGGGTAGTAAAAGCTTCGTTTGTGTTTTATGGGTAGGTATGTGCCTTTTGGTTCAAAGTCTCTGGATTCAAAACCAAACCATTCTTAACCTCTGATGGGCAAGAAAAAGAAGAAGAAGTAGAAGAAAAAAGAAGACCAAAATGCACCCAAGTGAAATTCAGAAAAAAGAAGGAAACATATACAAACGATACGGACGACAAAAGTTTTCTGCACAGCCCTTCATCACCACCACCACCACCACCACCCCCATCGGGCATACACCCACCCACCCATCACTCCTCTCCTCTACGCACATTCTATTCCTATCTTTGCTCTTAAACTTTGCCGCCTTTGGTATAGAACTTGCACTGTGTAAACTGTGTTGGTATATCTCAAAAAGCTGCTAAATTTATTCCGACAATTTGAGGGAAAATCTTTTGCGTCTTCCTTTGTGTGTCTGTGCAGATACAGAAAACAGAAGCAGTGCACAGCTCAGCTACACACATGTACGACAAGCGTATAGAAATAAAGTGTACCTATAGTCCTTTAATTTTTGTCCAAAGGATAAGATGGAGAATATTAAATCGAAGAAGTAGAAGAAGAAGAAGAAGAAGAAGAAGAAGAAGAAGAAGAAGAAGAAGCTGAAGCTGAAGAAGCAGAAGGACCCACCGGAAGGATGAGGTTAAATGTAAAAGTTTGTCTTCTATGTCGGTTGTTTTCTTTTATTCATATTTCCCCCCCCCTCAACTTACTCTTGTGCTGTATCTATCTTTCTATCTATCTATCTATCTATCTATCTATGGATGTGTGAGAGTTCTTTGAATCATGGATGAAGTAAACTTTCGAGAAGTTTTCCTTAACTTTTATTTTTTTTTTATTTGAAATTTTCTCATATCGTGCCATATCTCTCGACTTCTCTCTCTGGTTTGAACCTTTCAGGCACAGGCGGGCAGCAGAACAAAAGGATACAAGAATACATTTTAATAGAAAACCAGAGCCACGTCAAGAATCCTCAAGTGAAAAGTGTGGGCTTAAGGAGCCATCAACCTTCATTCCCAAACCACCGCTATCGGTTCAAAATGGCTATACACAGCTCAGCTAGGCCACCAAACCAACACCCAACCACCACACCATCCTCGTCGGAGCAGCGGCTCTTCCATCGCCAAGAGAAATTTATGGCGTTTTGCCAAATGAAGTTTTGGAAGTTCGGTGTAGAAAATTCGGTGAAAGAGGAGCTGAGCCTTTGTATATAGTACGAGTATAGAGACCTTGGATCTGATACGATGGCTAAAATTGTCTAATGGACAGATATGGAACCCGATGATGGGAGGAGAATGAGTTTTTCGTATAGTCGTAGCTCGTAGTCCTCGTCCTTGTTGTTGTCGTTGTCGTTGGGTTGGATAGTAGGTATTATAGGAAGCTACTAGGTATGCCATAAGAAAGTAATTCTCATCAAGTGAGTTGATTTCCTATTTCGGAAAGCAAAACTATATACCTACCTACCTATCTACCAACTAACCGACAATTTTAGCCAAGCAATAATAGTGTGCCTTAAACTCTAGAACTGGACTCGTTTAAGATTGTTTTTATGACCATGATGGTGGTGGTGCTGTGCTAATGCTGGTGCTGGTGCTTTATAGATGGCATCACAGGTCTTCTATACTATAGTGTGGTGGGTTGAAGCAAGGATAAAATATTTATACGCAATAAGAGAAAAATGGCTTACAGCAGAGAGTAAAGGGTTAGAGAGAAATAAATTTCGTCTTTGGTGAGTTAATTTGTTAGCTTAACTTTGAGATTGAATTTCAAAGCGGATATAGATGATGGGCACTGAATTGGGATGGTATTTTCGTTTATCACTTTGTAGTCGTGTTTTGTGTTTGCGAGTTTTGTGCCCAAAGTAAACTTTTGCTAAAATTAAATGAAATTTGAGAGTGACTTGAGTTTGTTTTGAAATTAAATGCGAAATCATCTAATAGAAGACTCATAGTTCAAATAAGGAACCACTATTATCTGAGATATCCTTTGTCAATATACATAAATAGCTAACTAAACAAATAACTGAAAAACTCTGTCTTTGGAAAGAGGCACCGTTTAACGAAAATGTTTGATCAGAATATCAGAAAAAATAAGAATAACCTTCTAAAAAGAAGACAACACAAAAGCAAGTTTGACAAGATCAACTTATCAGCTAAAATATAGAATGATTGTGAAACAAGATTAAGTATAATTAAATGCATGACTGGTTTGCACTTTGTTTATGCTATAAAATAAATAAACACTGAAAATTAATTTATAAATTCCATTAATATAAGAAAGTTTGACCAAGGCCGTAGCCAGGGGGGTTACAGGGGTTCAACAACACCCCCCTAGTTTGTTTATATATAAATCACACTTTTTCGCTTCAGTAGGTATGATATTTTCATCAAATTCCTGCTGAAGTTAATATATTAATGTTCAAAATTTTCTGATTTTAGAATAAAGAGTGTATCTAGGTTTTTTCATAATTTTTAATGAACATAGTACGTACCCTGACAACATATCCCCTTTTGCTTCAACTACATACGGTATATATAAAGCGGCCCATGCACATTATATACAATTTTCAAAATCAACATCATTGGCTTTTAACTTCCAAGATTTGTAGGTAGATACTCATTCTCGAGATTATAAATTCATTTTTTAAAATCCAGAAACCAAATCGAAGTATAGTTTTATTCTTTTCCCAATTTTTTAATTTCTGGGTCCAAAAATATCAGCTCTGTGACTTGATCACATATTTTTTGATAATATTTCAAAATATTGGTTTTTATTAAATTTACTTCAGCCTTTAATTTGGGATTTAGAGTATGAAAGATATGTAGAACAAGAAATAGATATATGTGGTGTAGGTATTTTTATATTCTGATTGATTGACAACGGGTTCCGTTCAATTTTTCGAACAAATTGTTTGTTTTCTTTTCAAATAGTGTCCAAAGAGTTGCTAGATTTCAAAAAAGTGTCCAAAATTGATTTATATTTTTAAAAAGAGGTGTCCTGGTGTCCGGGTGCTGAAAAGGGGTCAACATGACACTAAAGTGTACCCGGAGGTAACCCTGCTGTGTGCCACTACACACACAGCGGTCAAAGAGTGCAATAGCAGCTCTTAGAGAATGCAACAAGGATCTGTTTCCTAACATCCACAAGCTTCTAAAAATGTTGGCCACATTACCGGTTTCAACATGCGCACCGAAAAGAAAATTTTCGACAATGAAACGTCTGAAAACTTATTTAAGAATTTCTACCGATGAAGAAAGACTAACAGGATTGGCGTTAATGTCAGTTCATCGGCAAATTGAGATTGACACTGATGTATTTGCAGCTAAGAAGGCCATCAGAAGACTGAATATATTTTGTAAAAATATGTAATACTTTTGAAGTGATACTAAAGGGTTTTCCAATAAGAGGTGTTATTTTGAATAGCCCGCTATTTCGGTAGTTGTCACTTTTGAAGCTGTCATTTTTTGACATTTGACAAGTAGAAACTACGCCATTAATCAAAATGGAACGATACACGCTTCAACAACGCATTGAAATTATTAAAACTCACTATAAAAATGGTGAAAATTTGGCAGAGACGGTTCGTAAAACTAAAACATTTTTGGGTCGTCGGACCGCAATACAGAAATTGGTGGACGAATTCGAGCTGTTGGGACAAGTTAGTGATGTGAAGAATAAAACCCGTGCACGTCGCTCAAGAACAACTGAGAATATTGCTGTTGTAGCCCAAAGTGTTGAAGAAAACCCAGGTTTGTCCATTCCTCGTCGTTCTTTGGAATTAGGCATTCCACAAACGTCATTACACCGTATTTTGCATAAAGACTTGGGTCTTAAGGCTTATAAAGTTCAGTTAACACAAGAACTCAAGCCGGCTGATCATCAACAACGTCGTGTCTTTGCTGATTGGGTCCTGGAAATGCATGAAAATGATCCGGAATTTCATCGAAAAATCATCTTGACTGATGAGGCCCATTTCCACCTCGGAGGCTACGTCAACAAGCAAAACTGTCGGATCTGGGGCTCGGAAAACCCAAGAGTTATTGTTGAAAAGCCTCTCCATCCTCAACGCGTGACTGTTTGGTGCGGTTTATGGTCCGGTGGGGTCATTGGACCTTACTTTTTCGAAAATGAGGCTGGAGCAACAGTTACGGTCAATGGATTGCGCTATCGAGAGATGATTAATGATTTTTTATGACCGGAATTGGATGGTATTGATCTGGACAACGTTTACTTTCAACAAGACGGCGCTACGTGTTACACAAGCAATGAAACCATCGATCTTTTACGGGAAAAGTTTCCGGACCGTGTTATCTCTCTAAGAGGTGATCACAATTGGCCACCGAGATCTTGTGATTTAACACCTTGCGACTTCTTCCTTTGGGGCCACGTGAAAGATAATGTCTACGCCAACAGCCCAGCGTCGATTCAAGACCTCAAAGATGGAATTCGTGAGGCTATCGAGGACATAGGGCAGCCACTTTGCGATTTGGTTATGGAAAATTTCATGAAAAGGATATGGTCCTGTAAGCGTGGTCGTGGCGGCCATTTGGCTTGATGTTGCGGCATACCTTCCTCTTTATAATGAAATAAACATCCGATCATTTATCTCCAAAAATGCCATTTTTCTTTGAATATCAAAATAACACCTCTTATTGGAAAACCCTTATTTAATATTGATGTTATGTACCTACCTAATAAATAATAACTTAAATTGGAACTGTACGATTATCTTTTATATAAACAGTACCTTGTCGTAAATTTTTCTGCTTAGGTACATATTCAACGGAACTACATATATACATGTCCAAATGTTTAAAACGAAATTGTGCATGATAATATGGTTGAATTTTGGCTAATGGGCTATTCTAGTTTTGATTACTAATTGGTGAATGTTTTTTTCCGAAAAATTATATCCCCCCGAAAAAATTGTCTGGCTACGGCCTTGCTTTGGTCCACATTAAAAAAAAGGATTTTAGGTAGGGTAGGCTACCCAGACTTCCAGCGTGGCGTAATAGTCCAACGCACTAGCCAATAGTCCATTTTGTATCTGTAGATTAGAAAATATTTACAGATTTCCCTCATAGATTAACTATGGGAATATGGACATAGAAAATGACTTGTTCAAACTACTTCGTACCAATTTAGCCATGTTCATGTCCTTACTCATAACTTGTTGTATGTAGCAAAATTTAATTTGCTTTAAATGACCTTAATTTTTATGATCCGAGCATTGGAACTAAAGTTATTAATCTAGCCAATTTTCCTGAATCGGTCTAACATTATTTTAACTCTTCAGTTAGATTGACATTTAACCTTCATTTTAAGATGCCAACCTTGTAGATCAAACTATTCAAACATAATTTATTGGCTTCCAATCAATATAAATCAATAATACAATCTACACTTTCAGTCCATTGACGATGCTACCTGAATGCTCTTTGAAGATTGTGATGCCTTTTTTGTACATAATTATCTTTTTTATTTTTAAATGTAAATTTAAATATAAATAAATTACTACAAAAAATAATCAAAAAAATGTGTGTATTTTAAAAATCAATAATGGTCCAAAGCAAAAATCCATTTAAAAATTCCTGAAACATTGATAGCGTTTTCTTTCCTCAAAACGAGACCCTTTTAACATTTTCAATGTTAAAACATATGTTGGGTTAGTAGAGGTTAAGAAAAAGAAGTTTGCATGTGACCTTGGCACAAAATGACAATGACAAAACTTTTAAAGAACCTAATACTATTTAAATATATCAAAAAAAAAATGAGCTCAAGGATCTTAAAGATCCGATGTTAAAATCTTAAATCTTAAATTAAGAGCCATTTTTAATAAATAATATCCGAATATTCTTTTTTTTTAACAGTCAATCTTTTTTAAGATCTTCTAGATGTTTTTAATTTAATTAAGTTTAAAAAATATTTGGACTAAGTCACTGCGCGCCGCACTATGGTCCAAAATGGCTTTTTTCTTGCACACTTAATACATTTTTGGTGTTCTTAAAGAAAATTTTTAAAACTATAAAAATAGTGATTTTTGATGTTTCAAAATAAAATTGTTCATATAAAATAAAATTGCATTATGTTAACGAACCAATTTTTGATGATTTTTGCAAGTATTAAAATTTTATTTTTTTTTAATTTTGTGGCTCATAGACATATCTTAAAAACCGTTCCAGTGACCAATTTTATTGGAAACAGTGTAGGAAAAAGTAATCCAATAGAATAAGTTTTTTTTTTAAATTAATTATAGATTTTAATTTTCAAAAAAAAAATCATTGACATCTTCATCATTTTCACGATTAAATATAGACTTACTAGTTAACCAAAACTTTAGCACCCGGAAGATGTTTTTTTAAGCAAATTATTATCTCAAAACATTGCAAAAAGTTGCAAACCAAACCATTTATCAAAAAATTATTTTGTTTTTGAAGCTCTAATTAAATATCATATCTCTGTGCAAGCTGTGTGTATTCACTAAATCTTATAAATTGTAATGCATTATTCTACGAAATCTATCTATAAACAATAAAAAAAAAAACACAATATTTTGTATTTTTGCCACGTCTTTTGGCTTTTTGGACCACAGACCGTAGTCATCAAAATACAAAGTTGTCAAAATAAAATTTGGAACTTTTCTAAAAAATCCAAAAAATTGTTTTCAAAATTTTGGTTAGTATAAATAAGCAAAAACTTTTAAAATATTTTCAGTACGCAAATTTATCAAAATCAGTTAAACCTTTAACGAAAAAAGCGAAAATCAGCCAAATCAGCACCTCGATGGGAGGTGCAGGGTCTTTCATTAAGCTCTTCCCATCTTTTAATTTAAATAAAACAAAATGTGTGAGATATATTCGAATTCGAATTTTGTATTCGTTTGAAAGGCCTATCGATGCCATTTTGTATGGAATATAACATTGTTCAAATGTCCGCTGCGGCTTCCCTGGGTGGTGCTAGCCCGCATCCGAAATGTCCAATTTTTCATAAATCTGGCGCATAAATCAAGCTGAATTTGACCGATAGCATGGGTTGTGTTGGTTTTTATGGACGCTGTTGTTTGTGGCTTATTCGCATAGGCCTGCGACTACGTAAAACCGCACAAGAAAAAGCGTGAGCTGTATACCATGTATAGTTTCGGCCGTCCTGTTAAAGCACATGTCGTTTGTGTCCATATCATTCATTTTAGGCCAAAATAAGTTGTCATTCATCTAACAGCGCTCGCCGCCGCCGTGGACCGATGACACTGCTAGCCCATAATCCACACTAAAGAGTGACTTTTTCGGGATGTATTGGATGCTCTTGGATCTCTTGTGGATTGGTATCGTCCCTGAAGATGACCGAAATGGACGAAGTGCCCGGACAGAACACCTATTTTGACAAAACATTTTTATCTGTTGCTTGTGTTGTTGAACGGTATATGGTGATTTGGCCAAACAGACTTAATAAATGACAGCCAACTTGACAGATGAAGTTTCAACAATATGTCCGCTATCAATTGTCAAAGTTCGGAAGTCCCTATTGGAAGAATGAAGACCATTTACCATTATTTAATATTTTTGTGAAATTTGTTTTACCTAAATGATTGCTTTTTTATTATACTCAATTTTTTTTAAACATCTGTTGGCAAGTTCTTGAGAAAAATTGGAACGGAAATTTTTTTTATATATTTTAGCAACGTTATTTTATTGCTAAGAAAAAGTTTAAAAACGTTGCAGCTGAACAGACCAGAAGGAGAAATTGGCTAGATCCAAATTTTTGTCTTCCTTATTATCGTTATATAAAGTTTGATCAAAATATCCTGTTCCCGGATTAAGCTGGATTTACACGATTGACAAATTGACAGTTTATTGTCAGTAAACTGGCAAAAGAATGAATTTTTCCATTCTTCTGTCAGTTGTTGACAGTAAACTGACAGAATACTGCCAATTTGTCAGTCGAGTAAATCCAGCATTTCGCTTGACGTTCAAATCTTAGACATACATTCAACCAATGTACTCCTACCCCAATATCTTTTTCATATTTTTAAAACCATTGCCTTCGATTAGAAATGTTCGTTAAATTTTCAATCGGATACACCTATCTTAGTAGAACGTAATTTTTTTTCAACCTGACAGCTGTCTTTTAAAATTAGCAAAGTGTGTGTTCGTTAGTTTACTTTACAAAACTACCAATTTCTTCCAATTTTAGCCCAAAGTTTTGTCAAATTGGAATTAAATTGTTCAAAATTTTAAATTTTGGGGACTCACTCTATGCGAAGCGCGCGGCTCATTTTGATGTCTCTTTATTTTATCTCACTCCCACCTCAATTACTCAATTAGTCAAGAGAGACGAGGTTTGCATTTATGTATATTTAATGAAAACCTAGTTATTTATTTTGGTATTGAGTTTTTACTTTCTCCCGGGGAAAAAAATTAAAATTTCGTTATATTTCGATATTTTTGCCATGGTATGTCCTGCCGAGCTACGATACTAATCTGGCAACCCCTACGAGGATTTGCATTGTTGTTCATTTGCACTGGATTAATTATAGGTGAGCCATTATAGGTGTAGTGCTATATATGTATACGTAATTATGTATATTTGGATAGATAGCTAAACAAAATTATCCTATAGCGTTGTAAGCTTTGAATAGCTAAGTCTGGTCATATAACCGAAGTAAAATTTATATGCGAATCAATAAATCTCCCCGGACCCACTTACTGCGTAAAAGCTTTCAAAATAAGAGAATTGGTTTGGTATAGGTATTATGTCCTCGGAAAAGGCCAAACAAAAATTAGAACCCAATACGAAGCAGAGTGAGTGAAGGCTGACATTGCTATTCGGAGGCAAAATTGGCTTAAAAATAAAAATCCACACAATCTTTAGCCTTAAGAAAAAGCAAAGATGAAAAAAAAAAAATATATTGTCCTTTTTATTGTACGTGAAGAAGGATAGACCGAAAGGCTGGGCACAAAATTTTGTTGAATAAGAAAAAAAAAAATTTACATTTTCTACCCGTTTTATATCGTTTTTTTTTTTTTTTTTTTTTTCTTGCACCAAATCATTTTTGTCCTTAATTTTTTGTTCGGTTTCATTTTTTTTTTCTTCCTAGAAGGCCTGTTTTTGTACGATCGACCGACTTGTACCAGAATCTAAAGAAAAGAAAGCACATTACACACAAAAATCCACATAGTAAGCAAAGTAAGTCTAAACCCAAAGTATCATTTTTTTATTTTACTGAAAAGATTTTCGTCCTTTAGATTTTTCATTGTATGATTGTATGTATGTATGTGTTGGTGATTTTACTTCTTTTCTTTTTTTTTATTGTCAGAAACTGTCATGGTCTGGCTCGGGTCTATGTTTGGGTGGCGGTGCGGTGCGGTGCGGTGCGGTGGCGACGGGTAAAAAGGACGAAGACAAAAAAAAAAGTGACAGAGTGTCGGTCGTATCGGGTTTGGACTCCTAGTCTAGCTTATACATATATAAATATGTTTGTATGTATACAAGGAAGCCAAATGAAAAACCGAGAAAATTGTATTCATGGTTTGAGTTGGAGGGTGAATTTATGGTAAAAAATCCTTTTTTCCCTTCCTTGTTATTACTTTTATTATTATTATTATTTTTATTTTCAGTTTCCGAGTCTGTGTATATAGAGGACGTGGAGGGAGAGAGTATAATATGTCCTTCGCCCGTTCATTGCAATCATTTGGATTGAATGGAAGTGGTCAATTTCGGTGTTTTATGCTTTAGGGATGTAAAAGACGATGGTTTCTTGTGTTTTTTTTTTTTTTTTTTTTTACTTGGTCCTTCGAGGAGGACGTCCACGTCAGTATGTGGTTATATAGAAGGTTTATATAAAAAAAAACCCTTTTTTTTTGCAACACCAACGCAAAAAAATTGAAGAAGGCGTCTTCTTACCCTTTTCACTGACAGACAGAAGAAAAGCGAGTTTGTTTCAAGGCAAAAAATAAATGCTGTTGATCCCTTTTCTTCTTTGGAATGGTAATTTGTTACGAAAAAGAAATTATTCCAGCTTGTTCTTTTGGGATACCATACTATACAGAGATCTAGTAGGTAGGTATGACCGAAAGTTTACTGGAAATGAATGGTTATTATATAAGAGACTGGACTTTGGGGATTTGGGATCACGACAACAACAAAAAAATGAAACAAATTTTAGATACATCTCAGTATACCTAACTACCTATACCTTTACTACTTATAGTGCAAAAAAGTAAATATGGTTCAAAAAGAATCCTTTTTCTCTTAATCTAGAAAATAAAATATTTCTATCCTATTTTAGTACCTATTGAACACAAAATAAAATAAAAATAAATTTTACAAACTTGAGAATAAACCTATTGCAATCAAATAAAAATCGGAAAATATAGGTACAGGTGTATAGGAAGGTAGATAGGTATACAGGGATTTCAATATGAGATAAAATAATGTGAGATATTTTGTGAGAAAGGTGAAAGGGTGTTGGAATTGGAAGGGGGAATGGACATCATCATACATTCGAGATTATAATTTTGGCAAATGTGTTTCAAAGTGAAATGGTGTTGGAAATGGAAGGGGGAACGGCATTATATATACACCTACAGTTAATTCGCATAAGTTGTGATAAGAGGCTAGAGCGTGTAGGTTGGGTCAAGACAAGAAATAAATCGTGGGTCTATACTCCCTCGTTTAGCCAGGAGGGGCAATTTTCGAAAAAAAAAATTGACTTAAAACAGAAAAAAATATTAAATAAACAAAGTATACATTTAAAATGCAATGATAAATTTTTTTGTATAGCCAGAAATTAATTCTGTTAATGTGTTTTTTAATAAAGTTGTTTTAGAGAATATTTTTTTAAAAATTAATTTTCAAGCTCAAAATTTTGAAGAAAAAAATTTGTTCAAACTAATTTTGCTAAAAATTTTACGTTCAATTTTTATATTCAATGTTCTTATTAATTTTTAGTCAAACGCCAAAAACCCAATGCTAAGACCTTTTCTATTTCTTTAGAAAATTGAATTAGTCAGGAAGGGCCATTTTCTAAGAAAAAAAATTGACTTAAAACAGAAAAAAAAAATATTAAAAAACAACGGTTATACTTGCAATGCTTGTGATATATTTTTTTTTAATCCAGAAATCTTTTGTATTATTATGTGTCTTAACAAAGTAATTTAAAAGAAATGTTTTTGAAAAATAAATTTTCAAACATAAAAATTTTGAAAAAAAAATTAAAAAAAAAAAAATTTCAGACAAATTTTTTTCAAAATTTTACGTAATCAAGTACTAATTTTGTTTCAAAAATTCAATGCGTTTATTAAGTCTTGGTCAAAAACAGACAAATTTGAAAATAACTAAATCTACTTTACTAGCTACGTAGTGGAAATAAGATTTTTAGAGCAACTTAAGCAACGGATTGGAGTCAAATTAAGGGAATTTTATTTCTCTTACTTTAAATTTTCTAAAGAACTATAGAAGAGATTAAAGCATCCGGTTTTAGTTGCTTGACAATTAATAAGGGCATTGAATATTATTGAAATAAAGAAGTTGAAAAGTTCAAATTAAATACTAAATTATTAAACTAAACGGCAACACTTAAATCTATTCATTCTATCGGACTATTCTATATGTACTGTACATTTATGTACAAAATAAAATCACTCTTGAGTTATACGCTGAACTAATTCGTCGTTTTCTTACTCTGCTTCACCTACTTAATAACTTAAAATTCTGAACAAAATTCGTTTTAAAAAAATTTTTTCAATTTTTTTTTTCAAAATTTTGAGTTTGTAAAATATCTTTTCAATTACTATTCTCTAAAACAACTTTATTTAAAAACACAATAAAATAAGAGATTTCTGGCTTTACAAAAAAATATGTCATGGTATTGTAAGTCTTACAGTTGTTTTTTAATAATTTTTTTTTCAGTTTTAAGTCATTTTTTTTAGAAAATTGCCCCTCCTGGCTAGACGGGGGGAGTAGACCCCCCTTCCATAAATTGTTTTTTCTTTTCGGGACCCAATTTACACGCTCTAGCTTTTTATCACACCTTATGCGAATCACCCTACATAAAAATGGATCGTGGTGTGTTCATATTGGATACCTCCTTCTGCGAGTGTGTTCCCAATTGCTCCTCGAAGGTTTAGGAAAAAATAAAAATCTGAAAATTCTCAACAGCTGGTGCTGTAGGCGCACATTTCGTTTTTCATTTCAATTCAGTTACCGTGCAACAGGTGGCGCTGTAGGCGGTTAAGAAATGGCTTTTGGGTTATTCTCTTTCAACTATTCTTATTTGTAGGGTGAAATGGGGTACAAATTGTCCGATTGAGAATATTCTTTTTTTTTAAAAGGGTTTTCTTAGGAAATAGCTTTAGGGATAAATGGGAGAAATGGGGTAGAAATAAAAAAAAAATTATCCGGTTTAAGAAATTCTTTTGGTGTTTGAAAGGTTGTTTTAAGTGGATAGCCCTAGCGATTCTTTTTCAGAAAATTGACATTTATAGGGTGAAATAGGATAAGAACGAAGAGTGAAATCTGATTTCAAAAATTCTTTTTGTGTTTGAAAGGTTATTTAAGCAAATTGCTGCTTATAGAGTGAAATGGGATAAAAACGAAAGAGTGTTTTTGATTACAAAAAACCTCTTTCTGTGTGGGAAAAGTAATAAGGGTAGTACTTAGAGGATCATGTTCTTACAAGCAAAAACATATTTTAATTTCCTCTCCAAGAGAAGAACAAAATCTGATAAAAACGGAAATCATGTACAGCTCATTTTAGGCCTGGCAAATCAAACTTTTAGCCCAAGTTCTGGGTTAGCTCTCCGCAAATCTAGAGTTGCCTAACCTTATTTATAAATATTTATATATAGAAAACCAAAGAAGCAATTAATTTTTCAGTATGAACGATCCATTAGAATTCAAGAACACATCGGTTCTTTTGATAAGACTTAGTTGCATCACCTTTTGAATTGTTGCCGTGATTTGTTGTTGTGGACTTTCTTCTTAAGATAGCATTATGTATCACGCTGAAACCAAATCGCCTAGATTGGGTGGATTTCCACCCATATTGTATTATTGTCGATGGCAGGAAAGGGTTATCCAAAAGGGAAAATAATATAAAAAAAAGTCTTTCAAATTGAGTAAATATATTTGAATAAAAAAAAAAAAATGAAATCTTGCTTTATAAAACATACAAAGAAAAGTTTAGCTTTGGCCTTAAAGTCATAAGTCAACTTTTATCGACCATGTAGGTGCCTACCGCCTTACCCGTATATTCGCATAACCTTCGACCATCCTAGAAATGGCTTTTAAAAAAACACAAACTTTATAAAGTGAATGACTGTATTCAAACCTAAAAAAGGAAGAAAAATTTATTATAAGATGTATTCTTATCTACCCCATCAGCTTTGAAGCTACTATATCTATATTTTTATAAGGTATAGGTATACAACACAGTTATCATCATACAAATAGGCTATAAGCACCAACGTGGATTCAATAAAATGTCCTTGTGTATACGAGAAAATCATCTGTTGTTGGAGCAGGTTGATTCGTTTGTAGGTTGGTGGGGTGGTTGGGTGGTTGGGTGTTTGGGTGGTGGTGTTGGGTGGTTTTGATAGCATAGAAAGGGGGAAAGTATGAGTTGAGTTTGCTGTAACACAAGACTAAATTCAAAAATGAAAATCCTGAAAATTTTGTTGTTTTTTTTCTCATTTCCTTTTTTTTTATTATTTTGCAAAGCATCAGAGAAAAGGAGATGTAGGATCTATGAATTTAAGCGACAAAGAGAGAAGAAAATTAAAACCAAAAGGAACAAATGAAAAGAGCAATGAAAGAGCGAATAATATCCCAATGGTTGGTAGAGGTAAGTATACCTACCATACAGTATAGAGGCATAGGATACCCACAACCGACTGCTTGCTATATTCAACGTAGAATGAAACTTTGTCCTCAGTGTACCTACAACCTATACATGGAGTGTATACTTAGTTGTTATATGTACATAAGTGATATACCGAAATACTCTCGGAACGAGGATGCTATTGTCTGTCAGGTTGAAAAAATGACTTAAATCTTTTATAGGGTTGCCACTTTATACTAAATATTAAATACATTTTTCTATACACAAAAAGTAGTTATACTTGATTTTTACCCATTCTTATAGAATAACTGGACAGGCTAAAGCACTTGTTCTGTTCTTAAAGGGAGATAGTTGTCTCTGACACGTTTTACTGTCATATGTCACATCTTTTTATACTTTTCCTGGCTTCTGAGTATCGTTCTGAAAATCTTATTCAAGAGCTCTGCAGCATCAACTGGTAGGATGCATATGCGTCTATGTACACATAGACCACGCGTTAATATAAAATAAATTGAATAACAACATTAAAGTTCTCTGTCGGAAACTATTGGCTTAATGAGTCACCCAAGATATCTTTGACGAGTCTTAGACTGCGGATGAATGCAAAGGAGTAAATCGACATTATCTCCTCAGGTAGTGATTATCTTCAAATGGAAACACAATCTGGATTATGACTCTTCAGTACGCTAACACCATTCAGCTATGGTAACGAACCATTGAACTTTGAACCAAACCAACCTTCTACTCAAATTTAATTTATTTACTGACCATCAGCATTCAACACCTTAAATCATACGACACACATTAACCAACCACTAGCAACCTACATCAACATTCAACCAACGTAAAGCAGCCACTCAAAGAAATCGTCAAAGTTGCTTACATCACTTATTTAAATTTATTTTGTCGCCTTATAGTTCACACTATGTCTTAGCAGCAAATATAACAAGACGACGTACAAATTTAAATTTACAACAATTCGAAGTTTGTCTACTCATGATTTTCTTGTTTTCGAAAAAGAAGAGCCGCTGATTCCAGTTTGTAGCAACTGTAATAGCTTCAGGTTCTTTTTTTTCGTGCATTGGTGTACCAGTAAAGTAAAACTGATATTCTCACTCTATTGCCATTATCGCTGTAGTGTGTTGTAGTTTTGGGGTGTGGGCTGGAATTCGATTCCTACCGTTACTCCCCTCTTGCTTTCCAGTAAACGGTTCAAAGCTGTTTTCCAAAACAAGCCTCCCCTGCGAAATTGAAGAACATATTCCAGAAATGAATTTTATAACCATCTGGATGGAATCTTTGGAACCTGTCGGGAGTTTGATTTCAAATTTATGCTCGGCGACTTGAATGCCAAAGTCGGAAATGAAAAAATATTCGGCGGATAAGGTGGCAAAGTCCAGCCAATCAACACTAGCTCTACCAATACCAAGATGTAGATGTAATGGGTGATTTTTTAAGAGGCTTAGAACTTTTAAAAAAAAAAAAAAACACAAAAAATTCAAAAAAATGAATGAAATATTTATTTGAATCGATAGTTTGAACCTTGCAATTTAATGTTTAAAGATAATTTCATGCAAATGTTGACCGCGGCTGCGTCTCAGGTAGCCCATCCGCTGAGTCCAATTTTGGCATACTCTTTCACACATATCGGCCGGTATCTCACGAATGAATGCATGGATGTTGGCTTCCAGTGCGTCAATCGAAGCGGGCTTGTCCCTATAGACATTAGCCTTGACATACCCCCACAAAAAATAATCTAATGGTGTCAAATCGCACGATCTTGGCGGCCAATTGACCGGCCCGAAACGTGAAATTAACTGTTCACCAAACTCGCCTCGCAAGCGCCATTGTTTCGCGTGCTGTGTGGCATGTGGCACCGTCTTGTTGAAACCACATATCATGCAAGTCAAGAACTTCGATTTCGGGCAAAAAAAGTTTGTTATCATCGCTCGGTAGCGTTCACCATTGATAGTAACGCTGCGATTCGCATCATCTTTGAAGAAATAGGCCCAATAATGCCGCCGGCCCATAAACCGCACCAAACAGTGGCTTTTTCGGGATGCATTGGTAGCTGTTGCAATGCTTCTGGCTGATCTTCACTCCAAATGCGGCAATTTTGCTTATTTACGTACCCATTCAACCAAAAATGAGCCTCATCGCTGAACACAAGCAGCGCGCGATGAACATTTCGAACCGAGCACGAATTTTGATAGTAAAATTCAATAATTTGCAAGCGTTGTTCATTTGTAAGACGATACATGGTTAAATTGCAAACTAAACTGAAGCTGTTTGACAGTGACACAAGGTACTAAACACACGTCAGCTGTCAAAACCAGTGTTGCCAAAACCAAACCAGCTAAAAAATCACCCGTTAGTTCAAAAAGACAAAATACGTCTACTACCTATACATTTGGGTTCGAACACATTGAGCGAAGAGCGAATTGACAACTTTGTTTAACCTTAGAGTCTAGATGACAAGGATGATTGAACCATCGGCTTTAAGACTGAGGTATACTGAATGCCAGGCATTTGGTTTTGATGTCTGGAAACAGTAGGCTCAGCTCCGTAGAGGAACTAGACAGAGTCCCACACAAACCGGGAGTAATAAGTAAGAATTTGATGTATTGAACCTAAGCCGAAACAAAATTATTCTCCCAGAAAGTTCTTTTAAAATAAAAAAATGTCATCACTGGTTTAGTTCCATCGAGGAGGAGTACATTGGATAAAATTTTCTCTCACGGTGTGGAGACAAAAAAAAAAAAAAAAAAAACATTGTAAAACAGTCGGTGTTCGAGGATAGGTACCTATCGCCAGATATATACACACATTTATACAAGACTCATTTACTCTGTACCTATACCTTTATTCACAGAGCGAGTGCTTGGCGTTTGGTGTATTTCACATGTAACGGTATGCGCACACATAAAGTGACAGTGGCGGAAACATAACCAGAAGGATAATGTTATAATGCTTTAGAGTCCTTCTGTTCCATACAGCTAGCGTGGCCTGGTGAAGAATACTGTAGGTATACCAACTGGTGTTCTCGTACTGCTCCTATTTTAAAAGAACATAGAGGAAAGGCCTCTGAGTTTGTGAAGGTGGCACGCGGGGGTGATGTAGGGATATAGGGATATAGGGATAGGCAGAGTGACTGGGACTGCCTGAACTGACTGACGAAAGTAAATAAAAGCAAACGACTCTCAGATGTGAGATACCGAATTATACAAGTAGAGGAGGCCCTCTTTCCAGGGTCGTGACAGGTCTGTGGGACTTTAGGGGAGGGGACGGAAGAGTGATGTGGAAATGTCGAGCAAGGCTGCATACAGGCATGTTGGAGGCCGAAGCTACCAGGCGAGCAGCAAACCAAGTTGGCAACGATTAGTTTGTCCTCGTAGAATACATCAAGTCAACGCCATCATGGTATGGGTCATGGCCCAAAAGCAACAAAATCTCAATGAAACGAGCACTCTGACGACGATGACAACGCCGCCGCCGCCGCAGCGCCGATGAGAACGACCGACACGGCATGCATAGGTATCTATGTGTTGGTGTATTTATAGGATTCTCTGTATTTCCATTTCAATCTGATTAAGTATTCACACCACGTCCTCGTCCTTTTTTTGCATTGCTTTTATTTTGCTCGGTTGTACCTTCATAGCAATTTCAATCCACAAGAGTTTTATTGCACTATACACTCTATACACACAGCCCCATCCAAACCCGAACCCGAACCCGAACCCGTGCCCAAACCTGAATCCTACGGCCAACCCTGTGAATCAAGCCATTTATTCACCTCGTGTTGGGTGGTTGTGTCCTGGGAGTTCTCCCATGGGGAGTGTTGAAATAGTGAAATACACTGGCAAACTTTTCCATTTCTAGTTGGGTTTTGTCCTTTTTTCGGTTCGACAATGTGCTTTCGCTGTGTTGGTGCACAGAAGTATTGTTGTTAAATGAGATGGCCAAAGTGGTAGGAGTGGGTAGTGATGGTAGTAGGTAGAGTGATGCAGTTGGTAATCACATAACGGGTTTCAATATTTTCACCACCGGAGTAAGTCATGTCGGGTATCTAGATTGTGAAGTTTTGCGGATGGAAAATCATCCTTTTTTGCTTTAACATTACATCTCACACCATGGGCTTTGTGTGTTTCTGTTTGTTATGGATCGGGTTTGGGTTCGGGTGGTGTAAGGATTGTCGATGGCGATGGCGATGGGGGTTTATTTGGGTTGCTCTTTTTTATCGTCGTAATTCTTAGTATATTCTTTTTTTTTGTATATTCATCTTTCTTATTTATTTTTTTTTTTTTTTTTTTTTTTTAAAGTTTATACTCGTTTTGTTCTCAGAAGGCGATATAAGTATACAAATGTATGCATGAAATGCTTGCTTTACACGAGGATGACTTAAGGGATGGTGATGTGATGACGATGAGGAATATTCCCACTTTACCATGGAAGGAAGCACAACTAAACAGAAGATATGAAAGAGGTTAAAGTTGCCATTTTGGTGTTTCTTGGCGCAATGTTTTCTTTTATATGATTTCTATACTTACGCGACACGAGGAAACTTGTAAACTTCCTATAGTAGGTACACCTACTTTCTTTTGTTTTGGTTTTTGTCTGTATTTGTGTTTTGTATACTTCCAAGTAAAACAAAGTAAAATACAAATAAAACAAATTTATTAGGTATGGCATGATGATGATGATTTTGACAAGCTGTTTCAAGATGTTGCCAGGTAGGTGATTTACGAAGATTTTTACAAAATTTATTGTAATGAAGATGTAAGAAGGTAGGTTCCTTTCCCAATACCAACCTTTTTCTGAAATGTTAACAAAACAAAAAAGTGTAAGTAAAATAGGTGTGAGGAATGCGTACGAGAGCTGTATAACTTTTCAAGTCTCAAACAGCTGAATTTTGGAATTTTAAATACAGTAGTCCCTCGATAATGTGAACTTATTAAAACAAGGCGTTTTCGGATTTTAGAGGGATTCACATTACTGGAAATTTGTTAGTTCTTATAAACTGATTGAAACAACATTCGTATTCATTCATAATAACACAAAATAATTTTCTAAAGTACATGTTTCAACATTTATTAAGTTTAGAAAAAATAAAATAGTAGATACATATTAATTAATGGTGATAAAACATCCTAAAACAAAGCTTAAAAATATAAAATGTAATAAATGTCCATCTCTCGAAACTATCAGGAACTGCATGTACCACCATAGAAACATCCTACTAGCTTGGATACCTGGACACTGCGGAATTAAAGGCAATGATGCCGCTAAATTTACAGCAAAAAACGCTATTCGCTACCCTCTTATCGTTGAGTATCCTATATTACTCCAACTTATGCGAAAAACTTTAGCTCATCTTCAAATAAAAGAGCTTATAGAAAACTGGCGAAATTCAGATACTTTTCTTCGAAAACGTCAATCCGTTATCACCCGTATCCCGTATAATCTATCCTTAAGTTGAGAAGATTGCATAAAAATATTAAAAGTTAGAGTAGGAAAAACCCTGTTTACAAGCAAACACTATTATACTCGTGAGGCTCCAGAGGAATGCGACAGTTGTGGAATAACTCTTACAGTTTGGCATATTTTTGTGGAGTGCCCTATTTCTCGACAAATAGATGCATTCACAGACAATGTACAAGAGATTCTCGCCAACATCCTAAATCCATCAAGTGTTAACACTATCCGTCGAATCAAAGGCGCCTTAACTGCCCACCAGAAGTTTGAAGAGATTTAACTCAGTTGCCATCATAACTTTATTTTAATTTCTATAATTTGCTTTGCATTGTACATACAAAAATTTAATGCAAACAGTTTCTAAAATTCTTGTAAAGTTATAAAACGGCATCATATGGTCTGGCTACCCTGATGCCTTAAATAATTAATTTATAAATTTATTTTGTAAATTATTTCAATAAATAAATAAATTATACGTACACAACTGGCAGGAAACACTCTCTGGACAGCAGCTGCATTAAAAACCTTGAAATATGACTAGAAAAATAACAGTTAATTACTCCCTAATATCACACGCAAAACTAACAAGAGAAAAAAAACTTTTACAAAAGAAATTCACATTTTAGTGTGAAAATTTCGGAAGTTCACATTCACAAAGTTTTGGGGTTTCACATTTTAGACAAAATCACATTATCGGTAATTCACATTATCGAGGGACTACTGTACTATACAGTTAACTCTCTTATAAGCGAATACTGGCGGATTGAATTTGTGTGTACGTTTATTAGAGGTTTCCGTAAGGAGAGTTCACTCCTGTAGGTACTTAGGCTAAACCTCTAGAAGGTGTGTCAATTTCAAAATCGAAAACTTATTTTTTTTCATTTTTGGTCCTAGATTTATAATAAATATGGTTGACAAGAATCAAGTAAAATAAATTCGTTTCTAACATAAAATTGAAAAAAAGAATTTGGACAAATACCTACTAAATTATGTAGTTCAAAAGGGTGCTTGCAGTAATTTGCTTCTTTACCTACTTAAAACCAAAAACTAGGAATGTGGTTTAATCAACATTTTTAAAGTCGTTTTAAAAAAAATTTAAAATTAATCCTGCTATAATATTAGCCGTATTTCATCATCGCTAATGTTTTAAAGTTAATTAGCGCACATCTTGAAAAATAATCAGGCATTCCATCGGACCATCTTATATTCCTCAATGCAAAACGCGTGAACCTTCTTTGTACTCTTTATATTCTGATAGTAGCATTCTCACAAAATGTTGTCCAAACGACAGAGCAGTTCTAATGACTGAAAAATCGCTTTCAATATATGCACGTCCTTAAAAACAGCTGAAGTTCGTTTGAGGAATCCTAACATAGAAGAGCTTAAGATGGTTGTATTCACACCAATTTAAAAAAGAATCAATGGGGCAAATTTTTAAACAGTCCTCGTTTAAGGAATAAGACCGACTCTAGTAAACGCAGTCGTTTAGTTGCGAGCCCTTGTCTAACCTTTTCTTAATTTTAAACACTTTAAACAACTCTTCTAACTAATGAAGTGTTTATGCGCATTTGTAGGGTTTTTAACGCATTTGTAGGGTTTTAAGCGCATTTGTAAGGTTTTCTTAATGATTTGTGGTAGAGCATTCGACTGCAGATCGAGAGGTCCCCGGTTCAAATCCGGGTGTCCCCTTTGAAAATTAAATTTTTTTTCTTTTTTTTTTTTAACTCACCTTTAGCTATTTCACCTTTTCAGCAAAGATGACGGGCGATTTTGTGAGAAGAAAATGATTTGCCGCGATATGGTAGTCCAACACTATGTACCACATTTTTGTTTGTTTTTGTTGGGGCGGTCGACCGAATACAAGTTTGTATTGTATATTGTTTGGTGTCATAGTCTATTCAATCGGGGGGTGGAGATGGTGTTGTTTTGTAAGGGTAATGGTTACTGGGTGCATGCACCACAAATTAAAGCTAAGACAGTTTTCGTGATTGATTATTTACATGCTTAAAATCTTAATCAAATATTTTTCTTTAAATTTTTCTTATGAAATTACAAACGTTGAATGGATAAAGTATACTTTAAAAAAGATAGAGAAGCATTTTGCTGATTTTAAAGTTAGACGATTGCTTTAGCGTTACAGTATACTTTATATCGTTTAAAATTATCAAATAGTCGACTCTCATTGTAAAACCCATTTTTAGAGTCGGCGTCCAATTTAAAAATGATTTAGAGTAGGTTTTAAATATTAAAAATTTTGCGCCAATATCTTTCTGTAAATTAAGGCAGTCATGGTAAAACGATATTGGGTTAAATAGTTTAACGTCTTCGGCAAACATTAGACAATCCGATATTTAAGATCGTCAGGAATATCGTTCACGAACAGAGTGAACAAAAGTGGTCCCAAAGGACTACCTTGTGAAAGACCTCACTCAGCCTCAATGAAAAACTATTGAAAACCATCAATCTGAGCCACTTGTTTTCGATTGTTTAAATAAGATTTTAACCATTTCAGGAATTTTACATTTAGCCCCATATTTTGAAGTTTTTGTAACAATAGTCCATGGTGAACTCTATCAAAAGTATTAACAAAATCTGTGTATAAGACATCGACTTGCTTTTTACTTTCCATAGATTTAAAGCAAAAATGGGAAAAAAGACACAAATTTGTCGCAGTTAAACGGCCACTAACAAATCCATGTTGTTTGTCGATTCTTTAACTGAAAAATAAAGCCTTTGTTATACTAGCTTTTCAAACAACTTAAGTACTGCAGAGAGTTTCGGCCTATAATTCTTAACGTTGTGTTTTAGACCACTTTTATAAATTGGATTTACGAAAGAAAATTTCAAATCGTCGATAAAGACACATTTGGACAACAAAAGTGGGGGAATTTTATCCACTCCAGCATTTTTAGTTGAATCGAATTGAATAAATCCCTCGAGAACATCTTGGTCTAAAAAACAACTTTATTCAAAATCAGTAATGGGAATTAATGTTTTGCGAATAAATTGCAGAACGATTCAATATTATTTGATTTTTCATCATCAAGTTTCATAACTGTTGGAAGAAAAGTACTTTGTCGTTTGGAATTTAAGAAAACCCCAAAATATTGGTTTCGTGTAGAAAAACTTACTTACTGGGATTATGTGACACTTAACTTCACTGAATCATGGCCAAACTTAAGCTTAAAGTATGACAAGAAATTAAGGAAAATTCACACAAACTCAGATTACGGTATATAGTGTAAGGGTTTTCGTGTTAAAATGTATTGGCTTTATTAAAAAAAATATATAAATTATCACTGTTTAAAAATTAATTCGGACACTTAATATGTGTTCTGCATATCTGGCTCACACGTAGCGTAGCGTAATCTGGAAGTCCAATTTTCAACTAATTTCTCGAGCAGCTGTCAACTGTGGCTGTGCATACATATATCAAAAAACACAATTTTCAAGCGTCTGGCTTTATTCATTTGGTGGAAAAGACAAAATACATTGAGTAGACATTATCTGTCAGCTGCTAATGCAGCGTTGTCATACAAATATTTATAGGTGTCAATGGAAAATATCTGCCTTCATAAATAATTTCATTCATTTAGGATCAGTTTTTCAGTGCTGAGTTAACTCTGAGTAAAGCCACATTTAGTTAATCCTGCAAATAAATTAAACTTAAACTTCAAGTGGTCAAAAATTTACCGATTGATTTCTATATAGTGTTGCACTTCAACGACACTATATATTAACTATATTTGTTGCCGAAATCGAGATGGCAATGCTATGAAAATAGCCCTTTCCATGGTGTCGTACCTCGATCTTAATAGATTTTTGACTAGCATTTGTCAGAAATACCTATTCAGTTAGGTAATCCAGAGTTAATTTACCAATTTTGATAACTTTGGATATAAATTTACTGAAAACATATTTAAGGAGTTAACTTGGGCTTAATACCGAAGCTAGGTTCATCTCGCCCTAAAAAACTGAAAAAATTGTTTAATAATGGGCTCATCACTTATATGTTGTCATACCCTTCTCTGACGCAAGATTTAAGTCGATGGTTATCGACATAAATATATTTAACAGCAGTTATACGCTGCAAATTATATTTTTCGAGGGAAATTTGAGTAAATAATAATATGCAGCGTATCACTGCTCCTAAATAACATCGATCTAGCTTACCTGAAACCTAATTGAAGAATGGCCTCAACAGATAGTCAACGAGTTGCGGATATGTAAAGCATTTTGGTGGGCTTATAAGTAATTTTTCAATTATTATTTGTAGATCTGAAGCGTAGACAGACAAAATCTGTGCTTCTGCTGTGCAGATTCAATAATTTAGGACAAATTTGCTGGTTTCGAACCCAGAACTCTGGCCTAACCATTATAGGCACCTACGCCACAACACAAAAATAAAATCTTGCCAAAAAAAAAAAATCCCATTTTTTTTCCACGTTCCTTGAGCCTGAATTGTAATTTTCTATAAAACAGTCAGTTTGGCAACACCTCTGCTTGGCATCACTGCTTTTCTATATATTTCTATGGAATGGTGTACCTATAAACTTTTAGATCTTTAAAATGAAGTGTTTTTTGCACCATTTTCTTCTTTATTATTCCTCATTTAACGGAAAATAGGGAATGAGTGCGGTAAGGGCGGTGCCGGTGGTTGTACTGGATGGTTGCTCCTTTTAGTTAAAACTTTTTTTTTGTTTCATCTTGACTCTTCGTTTTATCGCATCTTCGTTGGTTTTTTTTGTTATAGTTATATGTATTTTTTTTTTTTTTCACTTTTTTTCTCCTTCCCATTCTACTCGTAAAGTTTATCACAGTTGATTATTAAGCATCGCACTGCAGTAGTGTAAATATTTCAAATGCGAACCCACCCTTAACTCATTCTTAACTCACGGTTCACGGAGTCACACGACACTGCATCACCGGAAGTGTGATGGTTATTTGAGAGAACACACATGCTTGTGTGCAATGTGCAGTGCATGGGTGGAAGAGTATGTATTTGTGCAGATTGAATTGCAGTCAAAATATCAAAAGCTTAAAGCGTTTTAACTCTGCTGGGTGAATGGTGAATGTTGATTTTTTTTTGTTTTTATTATTTTTCCTTTGAGCCAAAACCAATGATATGAGTGGGGTAGGCTGTAGGGGATCCAGGGAGCTGGGAGAAAGAGACAGAGCGGCCGATTGTAATAAAGTCAGCAAATCAAGATATCTCTGCACGTTTACCAATCACCTTGTTTGTGTATGAGAGTGGGAGTGTATTTTTTTTTTTTATTTTCTTATAAACGTGTAGCAATATCTGAGTGCAGATTTATATTCCCGTTGAAGCCGCTGCTGCCACCCCCGCCGCCGCCGATCAAGGACGAATGGATGATAGGAAAAGGAGTCCTATATGTATCTATACCTATTTACAAAAAAAAAATATAGAAAAGTTTACTTCTATTTTTTTGTGTCTGTTTGTGTTTTAAATTGGTTTTTGGTGAATTTTATTGAAAATTTTTCATCATTTCGGAATAACTGTAAGCCCATCAGCCATCAGCGAAGGTAATGTGAGTGAAAAAAAAATTTGATTAGATAGCTGGGCTTCACGACTTTGCAATATTGAAGAGAGAGAGAGAGAGAGAGAGATTTAGCAGCGGAACTCATCCGTATCTGGAGGAGCTCTTAATTAGGTATTCTTCAAGTGTCAAGAATATTTACGTGTGTGGAAACGTGTTAACTGTTAATTCAAACTCAGAGATGGGTGATATATGATGATGATCACGATGAGAAGCGGTTTTGATAGAACTTGATTAAATTAATTTGATGTGAAGGTTTTCCTTACAAAATGTTGTTGCTGCTGCCTAACAAACAATAATCTAGGGTAATTTAAGTGGTTTGGCTATGCAGAAAACATTATGATTTTGTTTTCTCCTGCTATGATTACTTTTGTGAATGCAGCAAGGCTTTAATAATAAAGAGGTTAGTCTATTGAAATGTCTGCAAAAATCAGTAGAGATTAATTTTCATATTATTTTGTCTACCATTAAAAAAAAAACGTCCATCTAATACTTACGCCTTTTTTAATGATTCTCTGTGTGTCTATAATTATTTTGAATTTTTGAAGAGCAGAATTTTGAGACCACAATTTCAACCAACTCCCGAAAATTTGACTTTCACCTCGAAAAAAAAATCGAAAAAGCTGAATTTTGGTTAAGAGCTTTGTTAAGACATCTTAAGCATTTCCTTAAAATCTAAACCTAGAATACTGCTAATTTTCAAACGATTGAAATGAATTCACATCCAATTCAATCAAGTTTGGAATGCAGAAGTGTTTTCATGTTAAAAAACAAAGCCCAATAATAAAACAAAAAATCGTATTTTGGGATAAGAACCGTAGTCAAAATCAACGGTTTGGTCTAAGCATATAGAATTTTGTTGTTATTGAAAAATGTTGAATTGTAATTGTATAATAGCAGTCATTAGATATACATTAAGCGTCAATACAAAACTAAATAAAATTAAAATTTTAAATTTAATTTAATGTTTAGTTTTTGTTTAACAAAAAAACTCAATCAATATAACTTGGAAGTAACAAGTTGCTGACTCCATTTCAATTTATTTGTCCATTTAAAGGATCTTTTTTCGGCAAAGTGCATGGAGGATGTTATACCCGTGGAAACTGTGAGCTAACTGCAAACTTGAAACTTCCATGGGTTGAATTAAAAAGTAAATAAATTGTGGTTAACATTTTCAAAATTGGACCCGGCTATTAAATTTTCGACTTCAGTTTAGCAAATGCGTTTTATTATTTCGCAGGTTATATTTTAAAAAAATACCGCCGAAACCACAAGTGTGAATTGAAATTGAGTTCGCAAGCTATCGTTTAATCTCTTTTAACAGTTTTGCAAGAATATTAAAATGCGAAATTGACACAGCCCCCTAAAGAATTTTTAAATTGGTTAGAGAATCTTTAACAAACTTTTATTTCTTGTTTTAATTATATTTATTTAATTTAGGTATAATATTCAGATGAGCATTTTTAAATTTCTGAAAAATTAATTTTATTACAATTAATACAAAAACCAAAATAAGGAATTTATAACCAAATTTTATATTCGAGTACGAGTTCACCACTTTATTTAACAATTTAGTAGAGATAACAAGAAAACTAGCTTCTCAAAATTTTTTAAGCGTAACACACATGTGATCATTGTGTACCTATTTAAAATGTTAAATACAAATATTTATGACTTACTAATCTTTGCCTTTTTTGACGACACACCCTGTGTCAGATTCTGAAATAGATCTCCTTTTCTTCTATCTCTTTTTAACTATAACATTTCTTATTGCCGTCTATATCTTATGTAGTGAGGAATAGTGGTACTCAAAATTGTAAACAAAAGAAGAAGACGTGGAGAGTGGCCCTACTCACTGTAAGTATAGATATACTCTGATCTAAGCTTCTATTCTGCCCTTGCGAAAAAAAAAAATTAAAAAGGTGTTTTTTGCACGCAAGGACCCCTTTTACTTTAACATTAGGTATATGTGGTTGATAAATATGCACTGTACCTTTAAAAGCTCCCAAGAATCTATATTGGTTTTCCAGTTGCAGGTGTAATTCCCGGTGTTTATTGGAAAACTAGGGTGCCTAGATCGTCAGTTATTGAGCTTAGCTTAATCATTTGAATTTTTTCGCTTTGAGAAATCCTTAGTTTATTATAAGACTGGAGTTTTGGGGAATAGGTATCGTCCAACGAAATTTAGTAAAAACACGTCTGGTACCTACCATAGATGTAGGGAAGGGCTTTTAGCCCCAACAAAAATCAGGTTGGGTACGATTGACCGCATTTCAAAACCTCATTTTAATAATAAAATCTTATACAAATCTAAGTCTCACAATATTAAAATCCCACATTCTGAAATCTCGTACCAAAGTAGATAGGTAATAGGAACACCGTATCCACATTTAAATATAAAAGCAATTTAATACGAACTTTTGATGATAAAAGGCTTTACTACATATAGGTATCTATGTACCTAAATATGTTAATTATTTAATTTTGTATATATATTTCGTAATATTGCTACGATATTTCGTAAGTAATGAGACATTTCAGTTTTAGGTAAATTGTGCCTCAGTATCAGTAGATATACTCCTCCCAAAAATTCTAATCAAATTTCTAATTGATCTTAATATGTAGGTACCATCTTTCCACACTTCTAACTGATTTATATTCGTCCTCGGTAAATCGCCCACTCTAACTTCATACATATTTATTTCACCAAAAGTAACTTATGTCTAACCTCTGGGCTACAATTTTCATCACGCATTATCCAGAAGGAAAAATATTTCAAAAACCCATACCTATTTTATTGCTATAATTTTACCTATATACCTAGTACCTATACTGTACGAGTGTATATCTTTCACTTTGTTCTTTTACATAAATGCTACGCAAAAACACAATGAAACCGCTACGCATCATTCTCGGTTACTCCCAATGCACTCCATTCTACCATCATCAATATGATTACAGATATGAAAATCTCATCTGCTTTACTTATGGCAAGACGCAAGTATCAACTCGCAAGAAAATTCTCCTGAAGCATCCAAGACAAGAGGAAGAAAATGTCAAAATAAAAAAAAAACACACCACTTGACCCCATTCCGCCACTCGTATTCCGCACTTTTATATCAACCAAACCATCAAACCTTTCATCCATCTACACATCTAAACATCTATCTATCTTTTTACGTATATATTATCTTCTCTGTCGTCTCTGTCATCGTCGACATCCTCGTCGTCTCATCAAATCATCATCTTTTCGAGTCCCAAATACCCAAACGCAAAACCAGCAACCTTCACTTTCAACTGCTGTCAACTGAAACCGAAGACAACGTCATTTCTCCACTTCGGTTTATCGCTAATATAATACATATACGTTATACCTACGTATCCTTCGAGCTACTCAGCCAAAAGATGGGGTGGAAAAATCCTTGTTATTTGGTCATAGATGATGGAATGGTAATTTATCCTTGTGAATATATCTGCTTTATGGAATGACTTCGGGGAGAAATCTTTTATTTTTTTTTTTCTTTGGATTACTCCGTTTCAACAGGAAAAGAGTAAGTATTGAAAACAGAGAAAAAACTGCGTATATGCTGAGTCCTGAGCTTAGTTTAAAGCAACGATGGTGTGTGTGGCTTGTTTATTACAGCCATATTTTTTTTTTATTTTAAGGAATAGCTTTTAACTTTTAGGTACCTACATTTGATAAAATATAACAAAACAAATTGCAAATGTAAAAGATTCTAAGCCTAAGGCCGTGTGTGAATTGGATTAAAATTTCGATTAAATTTGATCCTAGATTAAATTTTGACATTTCCACGTATAGATTCACCTTACAAGTCTCAAAAAAGAAACTTGGGATAAAATTTAACGTGATTTTAATCCAATTCACACACGGCGTTAAATTCATATTTGACATTTTCATAATTAACATGTGTTCCTTTGGAGTTGCCATATTCAATGGAACGCACAGAATTAATTTCTCTACAAATCTCATCTACTCGCCGTGAGAGCGCGAGTAGTTGGTATAGTACTAGATTATCGTTTTGATCTACTCATGAGTATACTTCGCCACCTCCAAAGGAAAACGGCTAATAACGTACATCCGACCTACATAAATTAAATCTTCTTAGCTAGATTTTTTCAGATCTATCACTATCCACGAAATGTTGAAAACCAAAATCTGGAATTAACAAATTTAGAAAAACAATATCGGAACTCAAAATCCCGAAAAATTACTGACTTTTCAGAAAGTTTTTATATTATGTTCGAGTATGGGCGTTTTTTTTTTTAGTTCAGAGCAGAGCCTGAACTGTCAAAAAAAAATCGTGTTTCTTTTTTAGCTCAGAGCATTCAGAGCTCTAATTTTGTGTTTCTTTTTTCTGAACTAAAAAAGAAAAACGCCCTATATGTATACAAATGGTGGTTTCTTTAATCTTTTGAACAAAAAATATCAGTACAGAGCTCATGGTGCAAAAATACAAAACCAAAGCACTTACTTACCTAATCTATAGAAATTGTTGTTGCATTCTTCGCAATAAAGGTATTCTTTAAATTTGCGAAATTTCCACAGCTTTTTTCAAACGTAAATCGATTCATTTGGTACGGCAAAAATATGATAGGTACTGAGTTTCTGTCATTTTTTGAAGAGAATAAGAGATATCAGTATCAAAACAATATACAGTTGACTCCGCTTATTTGCAACACAAACAATGCAGAAAATTTGTTACAATCAAGCGGAGTTTTTATAAATAAGCGAACTTCGTATAACTGCAACTTTATTTCCCATTTAAACGTTTTGATGTGAAATATTTCTAAAGATAAAAAAATAAAACACAAATAACCTCGAACAACAAACAAAACAACTTTTAATTGTTGTGACAGTTGAAAGGATTGTAACGATTAGAGTGGAATGACATTTAAAATGTCATTTTTTAGGTGTGTTCAAACTTCAAAAATGTATGGATGCAGTGTCTGACTTATGTCGTTTTCCATTGGTTTCACCCGGGGATTCACTCATTCTAAAATCCAATGGAACAGTGCTAACTAATTCTACTCAACTTTGAAATTTTGTCATTGTATTCGTGAATCGTCGTGTCGGTGGAATGCCCTGCTAGTTCATTATTTTTTGTATTTGCCTGCAAGATAAATATCTACCTATACTCTATTGCCACTGACTTACGTATAAGTTATACGAGTTGTTGTAATTCTTGAAAAAGAAGCCGCGGTACACCCTACCATGACCGCTGTATCCCACTGCTGAAGGGATACAGACCACAGATTAGCCACATAAAGATGAGAATCCCCGGCAGCCATTTTAATTTGCCAGCAACCTTGAATTGGCAGTTATCAGATAAAAAATGAGAATGTGTGTATAAAAACCTCACACATCTTCACACACCTGGTTAAATTGTTGTTGCTATTCACATCTAAACATTGACGCGGGAAGAAATTACAAATACAACAATGTAAACAAATGGGTTTTGGAGGGTGAAACGTACGAAAAATTCTCATCTTCATATGGCTAATCTGTGATACTGACGATGAACGATCGTGCGCCGCGCGCCGTGCGGTCGTCGTCGTCTTCTACGATGTGCAAGAGCTTTTTCTTTGGATTTTATTCTGGAACTTCTTAGGATTTGAAGCTTTTGAGAACAGATTTATGAAGTTGAGAAATTGAATGGTGAATAGTTATTTTGAGTGAGTTTGTTCTGACGTTAGAGCTGAAATGTATTCGTGCTTCTTGAGTGGATTCTGGTTTCCAATCGAGAAGCGAAATTCTCTTCTCAGAAGCGTCGGTTGACAGTTATTTTTGCCAATGGAATGGTTTCAGAAGAGTTCTTTATGATTCCGGATGCTTCCGGACGTCCAATGGAAAACGACATTAAACGCAGTTGTTTCCGAACAAAATAATTATTTGGGGGAAAGAAAAATGTTTCAATTAAAGGGAGTTTTATAATAAGTAGATGGGAGTTATTCGTACTAATTTATTTGTAAAATCACTGAAAAAAAACCGTGATAAGCTTCTTGTTGCATATAACCGAAAGTTTAATTTAAGGGGAGTGCATATAGGCGGAGTCGACTGTATCCGTATTTGACATAAATACTTTTGCCGAACGTTAGAGTACAGATTATTATAAAATTCTGTTTTCAGTTTCGTTTATTTGTTTTCTATTCAGAATTTGTAGGTACATTCTTTTTTGAAACACCCAAAACCCAATCTTCATCCATCTTTATTCCTTGTTTAACCTTTTTTATCCAGTTTTCTTACCTTACTTTTGTAAATTCAGATTATTTCGATGAAAGTTTTGACTTTTTGATTTTTTTTTTGTAACGGTATTAGTTTATGTTCGCGTCTATTGACTATGGAGATAGTAGCTGTCAAACTGATGACTGCCAATAGTACTGTCGTTTAATGGTGTTAGTAAAAAGTTAATCTGCCGAAGAATCCAGATCTGCAAAATTGATTTCTAGATAAGAAAAAAAAGGGCTTGTCATAACTTTTGAACGGTAAACACTATCATGAAATTATATAAAAAAAATCAGCTAGGCCTCTCTCCTCCCCAAAACTTATATTCCTCCTTTCTAATTGTTTTTTTTTTTTTTTTTATCAAATAGGCATACCAAAACCAACCTTCATCTGCACGCATAATACTTTCCCTCTCTCTCACAAAGACCGATGATGATTATCAGCTTAACACAAAGACAAATATTAAATATTTATTGTTATATGTATCACAAACTATACTGACAAATATCCCGCGGGGTATTTCCACCAGGAAGCGCACATGCTTGTGCCTATACTTATGCCTATGCCTAAGTTTACACAAGAAAATTTAATCTCAATGGAATTAAAAATTTAGCACCATCAAAGGCAGTGCTCGAAATCATTTATCCTTTCGGCTATGGAAACTTTATCCCCCAGTCCGCACTGCTTTGCTGCCACCATCAAGAAGTGTAATCAAAGTTCACCACGGCCTTATACCCATCACTGCTACCTATAACAATCTTTTACTCCCGTTCTCTTTTTTTTTTAAGTATCAAAATGTACACGCAAATGCCACAACGTTGAATTAATTATGCCTCCCCCTGGTGTCACCTAGTTTTGCCCTTTTCTACTACGCGACGCACGCAACACTCCAACAACTATACACAAGAACCCAAGTCGTTCCGCTGTCATTTATCTATTTAACCATATTTCCCTTGTAAGCAACGTTACGTTATTATAAACACCCTTACTTTGCTTTTGGTTTGGTGAGAATTGAGAAGCGTTATTCCTTAACCCTTTGTTGCTGTGTTACCGTTGTCTTTTGCTTTCCTTCATCCGGGCAATAACAACAAACTTCACATTAATTATTTCCTCTTGTAATAGTAATCGTAATAATAATAATAATAATTATATAAAGAAGACGACAGAGTTTATGGTGTATACTCGCACTCTCTTCTCTTCTTTTTCATCTTCTGTGAGATGCAATGTTTTACATTTTACAATAAGGCTGTAAAGATGATGAATCTTCCAACCCTCATCCACTGATGGGATACTCTCCAACTCCAACTCCGACTCCATTCCAAACCAACAAACTTTATTCAGTATATATATATATGTAGCTTGTGTCAGGGTTGTCGTTGGGATACTAAGGCTTAGTTTTTATTTAGGTCCAGTTTTTCAGTGCTATATTTATGTTAAACCCGAGTTAACTCATCAAATTTGGTGAGGCAACTCAGGATTAACTGAACAGATGCTTTTCATGTTTTATAAACCGAGTTTATTAAGTCGTTCCACATGCATTCTTTACCGAAATACTGCTTCCTCAGTTAACTGTGGGTTAATTTACTTCTAGAGTTAGCTAACTCTGGCCTTACTCACCACTGAAAAACTGGGCCTTAGAGTTTATTTAAAAAGCAATGTTTCAGTGAAGGATGCATGCAGAAGGACTTAAACACGGAGGATAAATCATCGAAAACACAAATTGAGTTAATCCACAGATAACTCGAGTTTAACTTAAATTTCGTACTGAAAAACTAGGGCTAAGAGCAGTTTACGGCTTAACCAATTTCCTAATCCTGCATCTGAATTAGTTATTCTTATTACACCTACAGCAAACATAATAAAAGTCAGTCAATGCAGAGTTAACTAACGAGATTTGATGGGTTGACTAGAAGTTAACTCCAAAATTAAATTGACTGAAAATTTATGTTTTAAGAGTTAATCCAAGATTAAAATCACCACTTTTACGTTTGGAGCGATAGCCTTTCCGTCTTTACACGCATATGGCGCACCTTTAACTAAAATTGATTTATTAAAAATGTATTAACAATTTAATCGAAATAGTATTAATAATTATGTTTTAACTGTTGCTTAGTTAAAAGTAGGTTTAATTGATTTTTATGACATTTATTTAAATGGGTATGGTTTGTCATTCAAATATTTGAAATCCCAGAGTTCAATACATTTCTTCTTTAGTAATGGAATTTGCTCATAGATAGGAAGGTCATATTCATTAATTGATCCGATAGGTCTTAAACTGCAGTTTAGTTAAACACAAGTTAAGTAAATGACTATGAATACGCACCATTCCATTATATCACTTTCCATGAGGCAAATGAACGGAATCAGATTTAGTGGAAGGCATTTATTTGTGAGGGTTAAATTGTCTTAATTTTTTTGTTATAAATAAGTCTAATTCTGTGCAAAATTGTTCAGTGGCAACACTAGCCGGTGCTATGTTCATTAGTTAACGGAGCGAAAGGCTAGAATAAATCGTTTTTTTTTTTTTTTTTTTCTTATTACAGGGAACTTATTTACGTGATATTTAGCGCTCAGCAGTCAGCACACAAAAGCCCTAGCTGGCGGAAGGATAGCCGCATATACATTTACTTTGGATTCTCCATCCCCCGCAAGAATAAAGGATGCAGATGAGAAAGAAAATTCAACGGGAAGCAGTTAATTTTCGCTGTTTAAATTATTGATTTGATTAATTTGATTTACTTTCACTAGGAAATTTAAGCTCTACAACACGTTTGTGTGGGAAATAACTTTTTGAATGGATTAAAGAATTTTGTTTTTTTTTTGAAAGTTTTTGAAATGTGGGAAAGATTTAATGAATTTTTTTCTAATTTGAAGACATTTTTTTTTTGTTTAAATCTCTGAATTATTAATTTTTTCAATTATGATTTTTTTTATTTTTTTATACCCTATATGTGCTTAATGGGCTTTGACTACCCTTAAAATGATTAATAGGTATAGTGAGGGGTTTAGTGAAATAGAAAAGTGTTTAACAGGAGATGTACCTTTCTAATGCAAATTGTAATTTAAAGTTTTGAATCTAACATTGGGAGGGAAAAACGAACTCGAAGAGCAACGAATTCGTGCAGTGCGGCTTAAGAATCAATATCTGCACTAAGCAATGCATCTGAAATTGGGTTCAAACGTAAACTGAAGAGAACTCCCTGAACCGTGAGTATTACGACCATTTGTAAGGTGCAAGAGGGGACGAATGAATCGGAAGTCCTGGAAACACTGCGGAAAAATACAGTGAAACAACTTAAATATTATGCCAAGGTGGTGCTCGTGAGATGAAAATTCTTCTTTTATCGATTCATACAAATATTAAACATATTGATATAAGAGTGGGCCCAGTTGGTTCGCCTCCTTAAAAGTGACTGTACAAAAAGCCATTACTGGGATTTTGAAGGACTTTAGATGCGTTGTAAATTTGGGGGAAATTCTGGGTAGATTCCAATATTCTTTAAATAAAATTATGATACTTTTTGCTAACTGAAAAAAATCATATCGCTTACCATTACCTTTATTGACGCACCAAATTAACCTTTAGCGCGATTAAACTAACATCGTCCCCACAGTGGTGACTTTGTTGAATTTTAAAACTCCAATTTTTGAGGAAATTTAAAAGAATTTGGAACACTTACAATAGTTACAATGCATATTATATGTGTACCAAATTTATAAAAATAAGTTAAAAACGTTGCTGAATTTTTGTGCTTTACTGCCCTGTTATTTTTACTATTAAAAATGAGGTATAAGACTTTCTTTTCAAATTTAATCGAAAATTTAAGATTTTGATAGTTGAAAGTTGCTAAAAAGTTTAAGTAAACGACACCACATCTTGAAATAATCTGAATTGCAAATCTAGAAAAGTGTTGTTTTTCTCTGTTTGTTTAAATGGTGTTTTATGAATTCTGACAGTTAATAACAACTGTCAAAATATTTATATATTTACTAAATATTTAAAATTATCTTAGGTCAATAACTGTGTAGCCACTGAACTCATCTAGTTGACTGTTGCCGAAATATCGTAAATGATACTTAGGGCCTGTTTCACAATATCTGAATAATGACAGGTGTCAAAGTGCAAACTTACCGAAATAAGTGGCACTAAAGTTTCCCATATTGTGTCTGTAGGCTCAGTTTCATAGTTTGAGTAAGTGTCACTTAAGTGACCAACATCGGAGACTTTAGTGGCACTTCACTGACCATTATAGGAAATTTAAGTGCCACTTATATTTAGCTATATCATCCATATTGGCCACTTAAGTGCCACTTTCTGTGACTGTGAAAATGAGCCTAAAGTTCTGATAAAGTATCTGACACATACATTTTAAGACAGGGTCACAAGACAGAAGTAAATATTATCGTGTGAATTTATAAACCCACTTAACTGGGTGAAAGGACAACTGTGATTTTTTTTACTGAGGATTTATGGCCCTCCGTCAATATTTAACCGTCCGATAACTAATTAGAGCTTAACTTAGACTTTGTGAATATTGTAAATTGTCTTACAAATTACATTTCTGAACTAATAGAGTTTTTTGTGAATTTTGCAATATTGAAGTAAATTACAATTTCGTCCTTGATTTTGGAGCCTCCATTTTAATTAAAGCAGTGACACTAGATTTGAGCGTCCCCAACTCATAAAGTTCCATATTTAATACATTAATTGGCATAAGAAATTCATTTTGTCGCCAGAATTCAACAAAGAGACCACTGTGCGCCGGTCACTATTGCCGCCATTAATTAAAGGCCAAACAGGTTTCACTTCCCACTTGTTATTATAGCAGCATAGATTAAATTTTTAGTCCTACGCATCATCAATGTGTTAGAAACATTCATTTTTTTTTCTATTCGTCCTTGTGTGTGCCGTACATTTTTTTTTTCCTTTCGTTGGATTTCCATTTTGACATAGTAAAAGGTCAAACAGTTATTCTCATTTATATTCGTATTCGCGCGCGAGAAAAATAAAGGACACTCTAAGCCAAACAACAAAAGAGTAATCGGAAATAATTTAGCGATTTTTTGTTGCTATTTATACAGTAGGTACATAGTCTATTCTATGGGTAGGTATACTATACAAACATGTACATAACCTTCTTGACATTTATATGGGTAGGAAAGCTTACGCTTTTGGGGGTAAGATAAGGGTTATGATTTCAAAAAAGGAAGTTGTGCCTCGTGCTAAAGGTTATGTATACAAATTTAGCTCTTGATATACATAAGTTGCACGTCGATGGCAAGCGCAAAAAATTTTAAGTATTTGAGGAATGAATTATCTTTCTTTGGAAAAATAAGTTAAAATAAAATATGAATTGACGTCAATTCAAGGAAACGAAATTTCTTCGATAAGTATTCACCAGTAATGTATGTATAATATTGTTCGTTTCAAAGGTATGTTTACATAAGCAAAAGAAGCACTATATTTGGTTAGAAAAGAAAATCGGCAAAAGTTATTTATATCAATTTTCTCTTAACCTTTATTTCATTTTTTGCATTTTAGCTCACATAAATTTTATATGTAGATTGTGCAAGGTACATAAAATATTTATCAGCCTACCTACAGAAGTTCTTGGGCAATACTTTAATTTACAAAGGATAAAGGCATAGTTTAAGTTCAATTTTAAATCATAGTATTTTGTTTATAGATTAATTATAATTAATAAAGAAGTATTTTTGAATTTTGCTTCTTTAGAGTTTCAATAAGACTTCCTGTAACATCATAGTTTCAAAAAAGCTACTATTATGGAGCCAATAACTTATCTTACATCGCAGGTACATGCAATATTTCTTAGCCTATCTAAAGAAGTTCTTGGGCACTGAATTTACTTTAATTTGCAAAGGATATAGGGGTATCTTTTAAGGCTTTCGAAGTTGTAAATGTAAACATAATAGATGAAGGCATAGTTTTAGTTTCATTTTATTATTATTTTGCTAACAACGTATTACAGCTTAATTATATTTTTATAGAAGTCTTTTCAAAATTAGCTTCTATAAAGTTTCAATAAGACTTCTTTAAGTTAGAACGTTGAAAACCATAGTATCAAATATGCTTCTATTACGAAACTATTCAAATTCTCTTTAATAAGATTAATTAAAATGTATTCATTTTATAACTTACCTATTACCAATGCGGCAATAAAATCAAAATGTGAAAAGAGAATTCCATGAGACTTGTTTATAAAAGCCACAAAATCGAGCAATTATATTTTAGTGCCAGAAATCACATATTTTCACGTACCAACATATTTACCCGACATATTTAAGGTTGGGCAGGGCAAATGTAAATTAAAATTTCAAATAATCCTATAATTCTGTTGATTTTCCCGCTCTTAATCTGGCTTCTGTTTCATATCAAGAATTTTTTTAAAAATAAAAATCAATATTTATTTATATAAGTATACGTAAAGCTGCAAAAATAAAAGAGGAATAACGAAGAAATAAATTATCATTATTTTTCTGCTCTCTATTTTCTTTGCATTTAAATTTTTTAGAAAAAAAAAATATATATTCAAGTACATATCTGAAGATGGAGCAAAATCAATGCCACACAAAATCCACTAAAAAACATCTCATCCTCAGGGACATTGCCCACTTTGTTATTTAAACCAAATACAAAAAAAAAGAAAAAAAAATTCAACCAAATGCCTTCATCCTCCTGACATATCAGCCAAGGCGAAAGCCAACCCCAACCTAAATTAAAGCACACACAAAGAACAAGTGGCATAAAAATTGACTTTTTTTTGTTGTTCCTTTGAACAAAAAGACAAGACGAAGAGAAAATATAGACACAAGATGGCAACGACAACGACGACAGCCATGATGGCAAAGAAGGATATCTTGAATAAACTTTCAACTAACTGAATAAAGTCGAAAGACGTTCGTCTTAAAAATAGAAACTTTATAAAGATAGAACACAGGAACAATGATATGTAGATATATTTTGTATATACCTATTCCAATAAGGAAAATCTTGAACGCATACTTATGCAAAAAAAAAGAAAAAGTGACACTGACGCAGGCAGTCAGGCGAATTTCTTTGGGAAATCTTTCGAAAAACCGTTGAAAATGTTCATTAATGATGTTTTTTTTTTGTTAACATTTTACTCATTTACTCATTTGCTTCGTGCATCTTGTTTCTTCACTTCTAGGAAAATCAGCATCAGAAAAAGCAAATTATGGTAAAGTTTTAAGGAAGTTTGAATTTGATGCGAAAACAATTGGCACACAAGAGAAGCCGGAAAATTTTCTATTGGACGGAGCCATTGTTAATAGGCCCGGCCGGTTGGCAGAGGTTTTTTTTTCGTGGAATCCTGTGATGAAGACATTTTATGTTTGGAAAATTGGTAGGTTAGTTGTCTCTAAGGACTGCAAAATGATATGTCTGTTAGTGTTGTACTTCAGCCGCCATTTTGAAAAACGTTTTTTAACTCATATCTCGAGAACGACTCATCGCACCAACAAAGTGTTAAAATCTTTTCTATTGGAAATCTAATTGTCTTTCTTTTTTGTGTAAAACCTTTTTCCACTGAGCATACATTTTAGGTTGTAGACCGTGGCGTAGCGTATCACGCCAAAGATCTTGGAATCTTGCATATCCTTATTATGATTGTATAGCTTGAACGATTTTTTAGAAGGAATGAATTTTTTAGAAAGAAAGGTATAGAACTTTGACATAAAATAAAACAAAGATAGTTTTTTTAAATTGAAATAAAATTTACTTTATCCGAAAGATAATCTTCTGGCATTATAATTTAAATATGATTTCTGGCATATGGCCGCCACGGCTGGCTTGGACGTAGTCTAATCTACAGGTCCAATTCTCGATGATTTTTTACAACGTTTGTGGCCGTATATCGGCAATAACGCGGCGAATGTTGTCCTCCAAGTGGTCAATCGTTTTGGGCTTATTGGCGTAGACTAGTGACTCCACATATCCCCACAACAAATAGTCAAACGGCGTTAAATTGCACTATCTTCGAGGCTAAAATTAACGGGTCCGTACCGTGAAACTATGCGGTTGCCAAACGTTTCCTCCAATAACTCAATTGTGGCACGAGCTGTGTGACTAGTTGCGCCGTCTTGTTGAAAGCACAGCTCCTGCACATCATGGTTGTTCAATTGATGAACGAAAAACTCAGTAATCATGGCTCTATAGCGGTCACCATAAACTGTAACCATCTGGCCAGCATCGTTTTTAAAGAAGTACGGACCAATTATTCCACCAAACCATAAAGCACACCAAACACTCAGTTTTTTGTGGATGTAACGGTGTCTCAACATACATTTGAGGATTATCATCACTCAAAATACGGCAGTTTTGTTTATTGACGTATCCATTCAACCAAAAGTGAGCTTCATCGCTAAAAAAATTCGCTTGTGAAAATTGGGATCAACAGTCCTCATTCTATTTATGTTGAAATGTCAAACCAAACTAAAAATAAATCAACAGCTGACAAAATGGCCGCCAGTTAAAATAGTGTTGCCAACTTAAAGTTCTTTACCTCTTAAAAGACACCCTTTATTTAAAATTTCAGGCCCGATAATGCTTGGAAACTCCGTTCAAATACTATTTTTTCGCAGGTATTCCCAAGTATCATATAAAATCTATGGGTTTTTCCGCAAAGTAAAGGGTCTTCCAATAGGAACTTCCGAACTTTGACAGTTGATAGCGTCCATTTTGTTGAAGCTATATCTTTCAAATTGGCTGTCTTTTATTCAGTCTGTTTTGCCAAAACACCATGGACGGATATAGCGTTCAAAAACACGTGCAAATGATGTAATTGTAAACGGAGATCGTGCTATTTGACCACGTTAGACTTTTTCTTGTGGGGTTTTTTGAAATCGCAGGTCTATGCAAATAATCCACAAACCACAGACACCCTGTAGAAAAAATGTAAGCTACCTAAATTAATTAATAGTATAGGTATTTAGTTATTACTAGCTGACCCGCCCGGCTTCGCACGGGTAGACAATTCTAAGATTCGCATACAAATTATAAAAGAAAACATAGATAAATATTAAAACTACTTTTTGTTATTGAACACTACTAACTGAGCTTTGACCCACTTTACGTTATGATTGGCAAAATTTGTTAGAATATCATCATCTAAGTCCAATCTTTATTACTTTTCCAACTCAAAAAAAAATTTTGTGATCGAAAACCCCTTTTGTGTGTTTATCCCATTTCACTCTATAAATATCAAATTTTAAAAAATAACCTTTCCAACACAAACAGAATATTTGAAATCGGATACCACTTTTCGTTTTTACCCCCATTAACCCTATAAATACCAAATTTTTGAAAAAAAAAATGTCTGAGGCCATCCACTCAAATAACCTTTTAAACACAAAAAGAATTTCTTAAATCGCACATTTTTGATATGTTTACCCCATTTCACCCTACAAATAAATAAAATTCTAAAAGAATATCCATAAAGCTAGGTATATCCTAAAAAAACCTTCGAAATACAAAATTTTTATATTTTTTTATTTTTACCCCATTTCACCCTTCAAATAGCAAAATTAAAAAAAGCCATTACCTAAGAATACCTTTAAAACACAGGAAGAGTTTTTTTTTATCGGATATGTCTTTTTTCATTTTACCCCCTTTTACAATCATCAAATCAAAAATCATTAAAATCGGTCCAACCAATGCATCTGCTCGAACTAATGCGAAAAGTTGTCGTGAAATTGTATAGTTATTATTCACCTCCTCCTATACAGAATACCTACCTACGAAAAGTGAACATTTTCATTTCATCACCAGGCTTTATATAGTAGAATCACAGAGTAGCGAAGTGAGCATAGGTTAAATAAGGGTGGAAGTTTAAGAGATAACCAACCCCAGACTTAATCTCCGCCGACCGCATGCTATACACAAAGTTTCAAAACTCCGATTATCCTCACATTGTACTAAGCATTGCCAATACTCCATTAATAATTCAAAACACCGAGGAGCAATGATAGAACGTTTTCGATTATCCTTTCTCTCAGTAGATGTGTATAAGTGCAGGAGTATAGGTGATGTAGAGGCGGTATAGGGTTGATGACGAAATACCCATTTTACTATAGCCTCGAAAGTTTTCACTGGGAGGAAACTACTATAGTAGGTATACACAGAGTAGGTAGAAGGTATATTGAGTGCTAACCAACACTCCAATTATCTCCAGTACAGTCAACGAACCGTTCAACCCAAACAATGAAACCTGAAACCTCGACCCATAAAATGACGATGGAATGAAGTTGGGTATCGTACTCGTAGCTATCTAGCTACCTATATAAAATTTAGGTGAGAGGCATGATGATGGAGCTATGGAAATTCAACTATACACATACATAGGTAGTTAGAAGGAGAACAGAAAACAACAAAAAAAAAATATTCAACTTTGCGCCAAAAACCTTAAACTATAGGTTGGAAATGGGGGTTTCGAAAATAAAAATACAAAAAAAAAAAAAAAACAGCAAACATCAGGAAGGATAAGGGGGTTGGTCTTTCTCTATCTGGTTGGTTTTTGTCGTGCCAGAGAGCAGTGAAAATGCAGTTTATGTTCCGCAGACAGAACACTAGAAAAGTAGGTAGGTATATGATGAAGTGCAAAAGGATACAACACGTTTTAGATCAACAGTAAAGTTTGCTCGTCCTTGCTTGGGTAAAGGGTAATTTTAGATGCTAGTAGCTCTTTATTGGTAGCAGAATAATATGAAAGTCTAAAGAGAATGAGAATGAGAGAGGAAGAAAATGAAAAAGATAGAAAATTGGCATAAGAATGGAAAGGAAAATAAAAAACGTTTTAAGGGGATGTAACTATCTATTTAAAATTAATAAAAAAGATTTAAATCGATCAATTTTATATACACCGAGAAAAGGAGAAAATGAATAAAATCAAGGCTGAAAATTCCCTTTATTTGACACAAATTGTTTAATTTTCGAACCAACTAGGTAATCGTTCGTCTTACTGAACGTTCTTCTTCATTGAAACTGGCAGATCTTACACGCATATAAGGGTAGGTAGATACTTTTAGGGAAATCTACCGGCTTCCCTTGTACCTATATCTTGTATTTACAAAATCCAAAAGCACCGGTCACAGCCTTTTGATTTTAGCCGATGCAACCAACATCGTCGGCTTATGTAAGTACATAATCGCATTGACTTTTGGAAAATTTCAGTGGCTAGTGAGTTTCGCAAAATACTTACTTACTTTAGATGGGGCTACAGCGTGGGGTGCTCCTGGGCCTCAAGTAATATCTAGATTCCGCCTGCTTTCTCGATCTCTAGCTTGCTGTCTCCAGTTTTGAATACCAAGTCGGCGTGTATCATTCTCAACTTGGTAGCGCCACTGGAGATGAGGTCTGCCTCTGTTTCTCGTTCCCTCTGGCTTAGCGTTGAATACCTTTCGGGCTGGAGCTTCGATATTCATTCGCTCTGCATGCTCTAGACATCTTAACCGTTGAACACGTAGTTTTTTGACCAGTTACAAGTTACTGTACAGCTCGTATAGTTCGCCGTTGGATCGTCTCCGCCAGATGTTGTTTTGCCTATCAACACAAACCGGTCCATAAATCGTGCGTAGAACCGTTCTCTCGAAGACACCAAGGGAGCATTCATCCACCTGGAAGAGGGTCCATGCATCTGCACCATAGAGCAAGACCGGGATGATTAGAGTTTTGTACAGCGTATCCTTGGTACTTCTCAATAGGGCTTTATTCCTCAATTGTTTACTAATCATAAGGAAACAGCGATTAGCCAAAGTTATTCTACGCTTGATTTCAGCACTGATGTCATTTGCAGAGTTCCCAGCCGTACCCAGGTAGAAAAATTCACTGACAACCTCGAAGTTATAACTATCGATAGTCACGTTCTGATCAAGTTTGCGATGGGAATCGACTCTATTCAATTACAGCATATACTTCGTCGTCTCCTCATTAATAACAAGGTCCTTTTTGTTCGCCTCTGACTCGATTCTGGAAAAAGCACCCGTAACTGCTCATTTGGGTCTTCGCATAATGTCGAAGTCATCTGCATATCCAAGATATTGTGTCGATTTTTGAAAGACAATGCCATTTGTGTTGGCCTAGGAGGTGCGCACCACTCTCTCAAGAAGAATATTGAAGCAACTACATGACAACGCGTCACCTTGTCGTAGTCCTCTGGTGGTTTTGAAGGTTTTGGTTAAATTTCTTCCAATTTTGACTGAGCAGCGACCATTCTCCAATGTCATCCTGATAAGGCGTATCAGCTTGGCAGTGATACCAAAACTCGACATGGCAAGGTATAGCTCATCCCTGTTAACACTGTCATAAGCTGTTTTGAAGTCGATGAAAAGGTTGTGTGTATCGATATTAAATTCAATGGTCTTCTCCAGGATTTGTTCGATGGTAGACTTTCCAGGCCTGAAACCATACTGATAAGGGCCAATCAGTTCCTCAGTAAATGGCTTCAGGCGTTCACATAATACGCTTGACAGGATCACAAGACTAATGCCTCTGTAGTTGGTGCAGAGAAGGCGATATCACCTTTCTTAGGGATCGGGAAAATGATACTAAGGTTCCACTCGTCGGGCATACTTTAATCCGACCAAATATTGCTTACGAGTTGGTGTATGCTCCTTACCAGACCATCTCCAGTGAGCTTGAAAAGCTCCGCCTGTAAAAAATCGTCACCGTCAGCTTTGTTCGACTTAAGCCTGGTGATGGCTACCTTGATCTCATTTAGGTCGGGTGGGTGAAACTCCAGATCATCAACCAAATAGACTTGGCGGGGCTTCTCGTTGTTAATATCTTGAACTTCATTGCCATTAATCAGCTAGTTGAAATGATCTCTCCAGATTTTTTGCAAAATGAGGTCCAAAATAATGTTTAAGGAATTACAAAGCGCCAGCCTGTCTAAATTTTTGCCGAAATCTGAATATTTTGGGGCCGATTTGCTTTACATTCGTACCATTTTTATGTGATTTGAAAGGATTTGATTTTTGTTTAAGCTCATCTAGAAAGGACAGTCATTTTGGGTCTTCGAAAACTGCTCCAACGATTTTTATTAAACTTCGTATCTTTAATGACCAAAGTAATTAAAAGGAAACAGCGTTTCAGGTTTTTGGCAAAAAAAATCACACAACGGAAATAGGCATTCCTCGATTTTTGAAAAAAATCTTTTTAATGATTGGAGCGATCTTGTTATAATTTTGGAATCTGATGGTGCTTAGATAGAAAAAGTTCAAATAATATCGCGTTTAAAAATTTTGAATACAAATTTTAAATCAAAAAATCCATTTCTTATTACTTTTGGACCTTTTTAACAATTTTTTGTTAAAGATGTAATTATACAATATCGAACCATTAACATGCATCTGCAATATGTGGCTACATTTAAGCTGTTAATTACAAGATAAAGTTCGTGCGATCAAGTTGTGGATATTTTTTTACTAATTTAGAAAATAAATAAAAAAAATGAACAGCCTGCAGGCCAACAATGACGTACAGCAAGCCATTAGTAGATAACTCGAATTTATGTGTGGTCGTGGTGCGTCATAATTTTCGAGCAAACACAAATTTTCTGCTTTGCAATCGCAAGAAGATTTGATCGTAAACTCAAAATCGAAAGCAAATCCGATGGGAACAATACTTCAATAATTGTCCTTATTGTGAACAATTTGTGCACAGTGCAAAAAAGCTTTATAGGTATTCAAACATTGAAAAAAGTTTTTTTTTTTTCTAAAAAAGTTGGTTTTATATTTGATTTTAGATTTGAAATTTGGGTCTATTTTGCAGTTCACACAATAGTGGGGGTAATCCCATGTACTGCTAACTTCACTGTGAAGTCAGCAGTACGTGCTGTTTTTTCAACAACCACGCAAGCTAGAAAATTGCAGTTATAGGCTCCAAATTTGCAGTTCTTTTTGCAGTTCCAGAAAAAAACTACATACCTACCCAAAATTTTTAAGTCGTCAATTACAAAAAAATGCATACTTAACTCCTACCTTCACTGTGAAGTTAGCAATACATGGGGGTTTAAGCAACCTGACAAGCTATCACATTGAAAAAAAGGCTCCAACTCGAGCGAAATTTTAAGGCATGTAATTCAATGGAAGCCAATAAATTGCAAAACAATTAAATGCTAAATAAAAAAAAAAGGTAAACAACAAAATGCAAAATAAAAAATTGCCAAACTTCAAAAAGCCAATCAAACAAAAGATTAAATGAAAATTACGAAATGAAAAATGCGAAATGATGATTTGTCAAATCAAAACAATTTCGGCAAAACATACCATACTCTCAAAATTCCTTTTATTAAGCTGAAAAATAAATATAAAAAGAAATTTAAAAAAGTATAAAAACTTTCAAGTTGAATTCACAATGCAATACTTTGAAACTACGTTGAGCGCACTTTGAATATTTCAAAATTGGATTGCATTGTAAAATGAATACGTTTCACTTTTAAATTAAGCTGAGCTCACTCAAATGTACGGATTTAAATGTAAGAATAAAAATGTTTCACTTTGAAATAAGGTTAAATGCACTTTGAATGTAGATCTCAATGTAAAAATTAATACATTTCACTTTGAAACTAATAGGTTGACTTTTTACAAACTACGTCTTCTATTCGAATCAAAATTGTTTCAACGTTAATTTGACTATGCTTCACTGTATTTTGCACAACTCTAAATCAAATACGATCGTATTTAATTTAAAAATGCATTTTTTCCCTCAGTGTACCAACATTAAGTATATAAAGAATGCATCATTGTTGTTTTAGTTTCCTTCTGAAGATTCAAATTGGAAGAATTTTCTTTTGAAATTCTTTGTGACCACCATCTTGACATACCATAATAATCTCAAGAAAATAAAGAATCAACGTGACTTTACAACCTCCCCCTCATTGCACCCTTTTATGTACTTTCACCCATATCGTCAATAGCCAAACTTATCCTTATACATTTACATACATCTCGGACAGCAGTGCTAAGCAATTCTACTTGAGTACAACCCATCTTCCTATCGATATGTATAGGTTTTATGCTTTATCCCATCCACAACTACCACACAAATCTTGTATTTTTTTATAAACTCGTATTTGTGTAAGCATTTTAAAGTATTCCAAGTGTTTTCAAAACGACATGGCATTAAAAAAAATAACAAACTTATGAAAAACTTTTCCTGCCGACAAAAATACAACTAGGTATACAATACACAAATTTTCGAGCCCTCTGAGTAGTCCTCTCTTAACTCCTATACTCTTTAGTCAGCCTTCACTCAACCATATTTGAATTGAATTGCATTCCAGGCCAGGCCAGGCCACAGCAACAATTTCCTTTGTGTGTTTATTTTTGACCGTAATGTCGTTATACTCTTCGACTCAGATATGGTTGGCGAAGAATGTACAATAGGGAATATTTTCTTATATTCCTTTTAACTATTGCATCCCAATTTAGTGATGCCAGTTGTACAATCGTATAAATATTCAAATTTTTGATCTGTAGATTTTTTAAGCGTCAGTGTATAATAACTCTCAAGAAACTAACGTCCAGTGGACAGTGGGTCTAAATGTCCTAGGAAAAAAAAAAATCAAAAAAGTGAAATATACCCCGAGCCCGAGCTGGGGCCCAATTTTGTCTCAGGTTTCTCTGTGTAGACGAAAAACCGTGGACAGTTCAAATTTTGAGATTCCTCAAAAGTGTGGTGAACTCATAGATAGGCAAATTTACTCACGCATAAAAGTGGACACGAAAAATGATTCACACTTCCAGAATTGGGGCCTTGATCATGTGGCTATATTATAGCGCGATGGGGAAGTCCATACTTTATATACATTTCAAACCCTCTGCTTTCTATACCAAGGGGTTGCTTTTGCTCAGAAATAATTATTGATTAACGACATCATCAAGACAAAACTGTTGCATTTTTTTTGTTGTTATATTGATTTTCAGTCTCACAATTTCAGCTTTCCTTATTCACTATTGTTGTCCTTGTATGAAATTATCAAAGATAAGTCAAACCTTTATTACTTTCCCGACGCAGAAAGAATTTTGAAATTAAAAACCACTTTTCTGTGTGTATCCCATTTCACTTTATAAATATGAATTTTTAAAAATATCCTTTCCAACAAAAACAGAATTTTTGAAATCAGATACCACTTTTCGTTTTACCTCCTAAGGCCATCCACTCAAAATAACCTTTCAAACACAAACTGAATTTCTCAAATTGAATATTTTTTTAATTTTACCCCATTTCACCCTAAAAATAATAAAATTTGAAAAAGACTATCCCTAAAGCCAATTTCTAAGAAAACCTTTTTAAACAAAAAAAGAATTTCCTAGATCGGATAACTTTATTTTATTTTTACGACATTTCACCCTACAAATAACTAAATTTGAACAAGAATATCCCTTAACCCATTACCTAGAAAAAAACTTTTCAAACAAAAATTGAATTTCTAAAATGGGTAAATTATTTTTATTTGTATACCATTTCAACCTACGAATAACAACATTTTGAGAAAGAATACCCCTAAAAAAATGTCCATGGGAATGCCCTAAATACGTAATTTTTTTTTATTTTACCCCATTTCACCCTACGAATTAAAAAATTTCAAAATGAATATCCCAAAGGCAGTAGTTATCTTCTATAATAAAAAACAAAGTAATTCACTCTAGTTCATTCACCTGCCTTCTTAAATAAATGATTATAAATAGTAGGTGAAGTTGAATTTGAATGGAAATCCGCAACTGACTGTTGATTGTTGAATATGTTAATTGTGTTGACAGAATGACACCTGTTCGGCATTGAGTATTTTTTTGAGGTGATCGTGGGGAAATTGCTTCGAGTACATTAAGTGCGTCAAGCACGTCTAGCGCGTCAAGCGTGTCAAGCACGTCAAGTTCGTCAAGCACGTCAAATGCGTCAAGCACGTCAAATGCGTCAAGCACGTCAAATGCGTCAAGCACGTCAAATGCGTCAAGCACCACGTCAAGTGCTATAGCTAACCTCTTTTTGTTTGGATTCAACATTCAACATGAAGTAATAACGTTTTCCTTACTGAAGAATCTGGGATATCCAGACAACTTTAAAATTATATTGGCACATAACTGTTCATAACACGGTTGAGGTATGAACATTGAACACTTGTAAAGGGTGTTTTTTTAGACGTGTGGTTTTCATAAAAAAATAAAACGCATATAATTTAATATTATGGCCAAGAATTTAGCTTTATTATAAAGACAAGTGTTTTAAAAATGAATTCCAGCCGAGAGTCCCAATTTTCGACAGCTCCAATTGATGCCCGCGATGGTGGATGTACTCATTCGGGTCTTCTACGATACTCTGCTCCACAGCAGCAATAGCGTGTTCGGTGCGCACTGTACGGCCGGCGTCTCTGAGGATGCGCATTATCTACTAGAGTAAACGTGATGCGAAACCGATCCATGGTTGCTCGAATTTATGCGATTTTGCGGTTGTGTCGACCGAATATTGGACGCAGCGTGCGGTGCGTCGCGCGAACCGAACCATTATTCTGGTAAAAAAATTGCACGATTTTTAAACATTGTTCAGGAGTAAATCTATTAATTATAAAATGGCAAACCAAACTGAGCATAAATCAAGTGACAGCTGTCAAAAAGACCAACTCCGATAAAAGTATTGCCAGATTGAAAACCAAACGTTTAAAAAAAACACCCTCTACGTTCCTTGATAACTTGACGATCATGCTTACTCACACCGACTTGCGCATTATCCATAAGTCCTCGGATGATTGGTACGTCTATGAGAAGATAACAATTGTTGAAGAATAATAAATAAATTTGAACATTTTGTTGCTCTCTCGCACTCCATCAGCAGCATCTGAGCGCCGAAAATAAAATAAAAAAAATATAAAAAAACTAAATAAAACAAAATAAAATAACGTTAAGTAAAATGAAATAAAATAAAATTAAATAAGATAAAATAAAATAAAATAAAATAAAATAAAATAAAATAAAATAAAATAAAATAAAATAAAATGAAGTAAACCTACCTACCTGATTTTTTTTTCGTATAATAATTTTGGAATTATCATAAATTTGAAAATAAAAAAAAGTACATGAATTGGCATCTCTGCTTGCCAAACATTTGTACATCCATAATATCAAAATTTTGTATAGGTACGTACCTATATCCTTTTCATAGTCAACAAATCGTCCAAATCTTCGTTTTCGTTGCCGTTGTCTTCGTCCTTCCTGTCTTCGTCGTTCACATTTCGAGAAGTTTTCTATAATTTCAGAATTTCAATTCCAATACTCTATACTAACCTTCTCTATTCAGTGTGCGTTTGAGAAGGCTGTGTGCATGTTTCACACAGGCAAAGACACAGACACAATCAACTTTATGATAAACAAAGATCCCGTTTGTAACTTATGAGCTCCAGGTTTTTCTTTCTCTTGCAACAATAAAGTTTTGCCGCTTCTTGGATTTTTGTTATGTTTTTTTTTTTATTATTCTTGTTTCGTCCTTGTTCCCACACCCACTGTAGGTATATATTTTCGTTCTTCTTTTATGGAGATCGACATCATCGCATTAAAATCCCTTCGAAATCAACCATCTTCTTCCTAACATCGTACTTCCGCCTCCATACTATGTCTTGCCGTTATTAACATTTCGTTTTGACTTTTTTTTTTGTTTGTTCTTTTTCGTATTATAAATCCTTATAACGGCAACAGTATGTTTGCGAATCTTCTATATGAGTGTGTATTGCTATGAAGTCATTTGTCGAGAGCAATGACGACGGATCCGTGGTGTTGGTGGGGGATGGGGGTTTCGTACAGACTGAAGCAATGCGAAATTTAGAGAAGAAAATGGAAAAGTTTCTCAATTTTCTCTCTATTCCTCATTGTCGTCGTCCTCGTCGTCGTCCTTTTTCCTTGAGAAAAAAATTTCTAAATTCTATCATCCCTTCCCCTGTTGCCGTTCCCGTTGCCCCACAAGTCTCCACCAGCCCACACAAGAACCTTCTTCAATGGCAGTCGTTCAGTCAGTTTTACGATTTTTTTTTGTGTCTATTTTGTCGTCGTTCACAAGTTAGCAAAGGAAGAATGTGTATACGCTTCGACCTACCACTCCTGCTGGGAGTTAAATACACGAACTCTGCCCCGCCAACAACCTTTGCAACACCATACACCACCACCCCTAGCCCACCGACATCGTTATCATCATCATCTGTACTGTATACTGTGTATACCGCTACAACAGTCAGTCAGAGTCAGAGCAAAGGATAATGTAAACAGTGGTGCCCTCTTTCAACCTCTCCGTTTCGGTCGGGTATAGGGTACGGGTGTCCTATAGTGTTGCGAAATGGGGTAGGTATATATTTATGTAGATATAGGAACAGTGGCACCAAATAGTTGCTCAGGGATGTGTAACCATTTTCATCTTGGCAGAGAAAGAGGAAGTAGGTATAGGAAATGAAATAATAATTATGAAGAAGCACAGTATGAAAAGGCAAAATGGAACAGAGAAAGAAGAGCAAATAAAATGTGAAAAAAGTTATCAGGGGGGGTTGCGAATGCACGAGGATGGTTAGTGGGGGTTTTCTGAAGTTATGGGTTAGAAGCTTTGTTTGTTTTTTTTTTTTTTTTCTCATGAAATAAATATTCACATAAGAATAAGGACCGGCACTCAGAAGTGAAAGAACGAACATATAATGTCAGCATGTAAGAGAGTGGGTTAGAATGGTATTTATTGTTATTGTTAACACGTTCACCTTTATTTAATTGCAGAAGAAAAAAGTAATTTTTGTATTTTGAAGCATTAATTTTAAACAGTTCAAACAATAGATATTTAAGAAAAACCATCTTCATATGTAGGTACATAGTTTTTGTTGTTTAATTGAAAAATTGTGGTGTAGGTGCCTAGCTAGGATTTGCTGATGAAACAAACTTTTCTTTTTAGAAATGCTAAGAAAATTTTAAAAAGTGAAAATGGCACTAATATTCGGCACCTTAAGATTCGGTAAAAATTATTTACATGCTTTCACAAAATCAGGACGTAAAACATCTTTTCAACTGCCAAATGTATTAAAAGTTGCCAATTTGTGTGCCAATTTCATTGCACTAGTGTATACCCTAGTGTGGATAGTGGGTACTCTCTGTTCTCGGAATTAATGGCTCTCTTAAACTAACGTGAAACATTTGCAGTGATAATAGCTTTGCATTCGTAGCTATATAAATTCGAAAAAGAAATTCGCTAGTCTACTAACACGAAAAGCTTCAGCGGAATGTCTTTTTTACCAGCTTAAATATGGCAAAATACAAAAATTACAAGGACAAAAAGCGTAAACCCGAGATGAGAAACGCGGTATCACCAGTTTTTCTTTAAAATATCATTCTATTTTCGTGTTCATCAGTATATCAACTTCATCACGTCAGTGTGGGAAGTGGGTACTCTCATTTAGAACCATGTAAATTAACGAGAGAAAGTTTCATTGTCGTTGAAAATGTTAGTCGTGGTTTTGAGTGAGCCTTAAATTAGATCAATACTTTCATAACTATGACGCAACTTTTAAGAATGTGTTCATATCATATTAAAACATTTTTTATATAGATTCCCAGATTTCTGTAGGTATCTCAGAACTTAAATATTATTTCATCTATCGGGTTTTTCAATAAGAGCGCTATAAAAGTTTTTTTAAATAAAACAAAAACGGTTTTGGATACCAATGAAATTCTTTATTCCTGCGAAAGTACGTTCGATGCCATTATGTATGAAACTCGCATGGCCACCACGGAAACGCTTGCAGAAGTCCAGACGCTGAACCCAATTTTCGACGGTTTTCAAGCATAAATCGGCCGATACTGCTGCAATTTCACCTTCGATATTCGTACGAAGTTCATCAATCGTCGCTGGCTTGTTGGTATAGACCATAGACTTGACGTAGCCCTACAGGAAATAGTCTAAAGGCGTCAAATCGCACGACCGAGGCGGCCAAGCGACTGGACCATTTCGTGAGATAACATGTTCTCCAAACTTGGTTTCCAATAAATTGATTGTGACATTCGCTGTGTGGCTTGTGGCGCCGCCGCGCCGTCCTGTTGGAATCACATGTCCTCCAAGTCCATATCATCCAATTGTGAAGTACGGCCCAATGACGCCGCCGGCCAATAAACCACACCAAACCGTATTTTTTTCGGGATGCAATGATGACTCATGGAGTACGTGTGGATTGCTGCCTGACCAATACCGCATATTTTGTTTATTGACGAAGCCATTCAGCCAGAAATGAACCTCATCGCTGAAGATGATTTTTCGATTTTTAGCGCTCTTAACGTTGAAGCCACTGACTCCGAATTTCGATAGTAAATTTTAATAATTTTGACTCGTTGTTGGCTCGTATATCTTTCCATCATAAAATGGCAAACCTTATTGAAGAGAAATATCAAAAAAACGGCAAGAAATATGGCGTCGTTTGCTGTCCCTATTGCTCTACTTTTGTAGCGTCCCTATTGAAAAACCCTTTATATAGATTAGATCTTAGAGACTAGCTGTTAGCGACCTTATAGTTGCACAGCGTTAATTCTGAAAATACTACCTTTCCAACCTGGGATTGCTATATAGAATGGTACTCATTGGACCACAATCTCGAAGATGTAATTTCTTCAAATGCTTAACAAATACGAAGATCGTTTTCTATAATTTTGTCTACGCATGCTTCCCATTAACACCGATTAATTTATGGAACAAATTAATATAAAAATTAATATGGCCGAAGATATATTGCATCAGATGCGTCTTAGAACATTAAATGCAGATTTGCAAATGAACGAAGAAATTCACAATGAAGCATTAATTATGGTTGAGGACATTACCAACAAAGTATATTAACACAATAAGGAATGAAAAAGCTCCATCGCCCAATGCACGATAAATCTAGTCATGAGTTTAGACGTGAAATCCAATACGATTCCGAGGCATTGAGAGAAGCCGTACAAAAATATACCTACGATACGCTCATGATAGTGCAGTGAACGATAGATGCTCCCGGTGGAACTGGACAACGTTTTTAATATCATTAATATTGGCAACGATTCGATCGAAAAATGGATTTGCCTTGCACTTGCTTCATCAGGAATTGCAGCTGCGTTGTTGGAAGGCGGTCGAATAGCTCATTCAGCACCATAAATCGCCATTTAACATGCAAATTACGAAACTCCAAATTGCAACCTTTCGAGGAATTCTGCGATAACCAAAGGAAATTGATCGTTTGGGATGAATGAACGATGGCACAAAAGTTATCTCCATTTCGTCGTCCATTTTATTGAAATACGTCAAAACACTTAAATTAAATACGAAGATATGAGTTGAATTGCTCGAGATTGGTAATGGAAAATTCAAGTTCACACATCGATCGTCTGGATACATTACGTTCGCTGCCAATTTTTGTCACTTTACTGAATCAAAGAGCGCACTCATCGAGATGGTGTTCCCATATATTGCTCAAAACTACAAAAATCATGTTTGATCGTACGTTGATGTCAACGAAATAAATTTTCAGTTTCAAAATAAAATATCTGGCGAATTGGTGGCAAATATATAAATCGGTTGATTCCGTTACTAACCAAGATGATGCTGTCAACCACAGATTAGCCACATGAAGATGAGAATGTTTCGTACGTTTCACCCTCCAAAAGTCATTTGTTTACATTGTTGTAAATATTTGTAATTTTTTTCCCGCGTCGATGAAAAGATGTGAATTGCAACAACAATTTAACCAGGTGTGTGAAGATCCCTACTGTCTATGTGTGAGATTTGTATACACACATTCTCATTTTTTATCTGATAACTGCCAGTTCAAGCTTGTAGGCAAATTAAAATGGTTGCCGGGGATTCTCATCTTCATGTGGCTAATCTGTGCTGTCAACTATCCAACTGAATTTTTAAATTCGCTGGAATCGACCGGACTACCACCTCAGTCTGCAATTAAAAGTCAGATTTGAAATGGCACCCGGCTTTGCGGTGAAGAAATTAATGAAAAACGTCATCGAAGCCACAAATTTTGAAAGGGAAGTAGGTACAAAGGCGAAAACGTTTTGATTCCACGCATCCCTATGATTCCGAACGACATACCATTCGACTTTAAAAGATTACAATTTCTAGTGCGGCTTGCATTGCAGGGGCAGTCGTTAAGTGTATGTGGCATCAATCTTGAAAATCCATGTTTTTTCACATAGCCAATTGTATGTCACCTGTTCCCGTGTCGGAAAACCATCAATATTATTTATTTAAGCGCAAGAAAAGAAAACTAACAATATCGTATATAAAGCATAGCTAAGACAAGGCATCGTCTATGACAAAAAGTACCTTAAATATTTAATTTTTTTTTTTTTTTTAATTTGTATGCGAAGCTTAGGTTTGTAAGAATTACATGACATTAAGAAATAAACCTAGCACTTTTCCAGCTCTCTACAAAATTTAAAGTAAATCAGAGTACTTAAGCTCAAGCTCGAATTGCAGTAGACTCTCGGAGTCCCTGTACGTCCTAGGAATGACGTGCTAACACCCACGCGATCAACACGTGTACTCAAGTTATCAGAGACGAATTAGATAAAAAAAAAAACAAAAATTTCGCTTTCATTAAAACGTGCAAGTGGTTGCATGGATGATGACGATTTCATCAATCCAAGCAAAAAAATTTCTTTCAAAGCATCTCATTCAATTGCATCCAATATGAGTGTAGACCGCAGAAATACTTTTACACCATTGCAAAGTCTTATGGATTATGACGAAAGTGTCCAAGAAAACAATGTTTCTGCTAAAGAAAATAAATCTGAATCTATACCACCCATAGTGATTCTAAAAACGACTAGTGAAGTGCTAAGATTATTACTAGAAAAAGTTAAGATCGAAGACTATGTTCTTAAAAATATTTCTCTGGGACAAAAATTAATGTGCCTTTCACTCGAATCCTATGAAAAAACTCTATCAGTACTTAAACAGCAAAACCACGAGTTTTATACGCATCAAAGGAAAAATAATAGACCTTTTAAAGTTGTGCTTTCTGGATTAGATCTCTACACCAGTGAAACACTAAAAAAAGAATTAGTTTCTCGGGGTATCCATTGCACCGATGTAAAACCCATCACGGTAAAATCGTTTCCCAGTTATGTGAGTTACAAATATATAATTTATATAGAACGTGGATCGATTAAGTTTAGTGATCTTAAAAAACAACACTCAACCATCTTTAAAATGTTAGTCAAATGGGACTATAAAAGACATTATCCAAATAAAGTTACGCAGTGCTACAATTGCCAGATGTTTGGCCACGGGGAGAAATATTGCAATGTAAAAATGTTTTGCCCTAACTGTTCTGGGAAACACAAAGCTGATGATTGCGATAAGCCTGATGTCGTAAAATGTGCAAATTGTAGCGGTGCTCATAAAGCCAATGACCCAACTTGTAAAATGCGCTCAAATTTCTTCGAAATTCGTAAGCAAATTGCTAATCGAAATAACTCCAATTCACAAAAATTACAAAAGGGCAGATTTATCTCCCAAAAAAATCACTCAATTTTCTCTCTGAGTGACTTTCCTGCTCTTCCAACGGACCAAAATAAAAACAAACAAATTAGAAATGAAACATCGTCAATGCAGGTTGGTGCAGAACCAGAAGCAGTACCTGTGCAGCAACATTATATTAACAACAACAACCAGTGTAGTAATAAAAAAAATGATTTATTTTCTCCAAATGAATTAATGTCATTACTTAATGAAATGATGCCAAAACTTAAGTTATGTAGATCAAAAGCAGATCAATTTAATGTCATCACTATGTTGGCATTAAAATATGTTTATAAGCAAAATGATTAATAAAAGCCTTAAGATAATTACTTGGAACGCAAGAGGCGTTCGCCATAAAAGTTTAGAATTGTTTGATTTCTTAATTCGCAACAATGTTGACATAGCTTTGATCACAGAAACATGGCTTAAACCTGAAATAAATTTGTTTCATTCTAATTACAACTGCTATAGACGTGATAGAGAAAGTGTCTTGGGAGGAGGCGTAGCAATTTTGGCAAAAAAAGATATTTGTCAACATAGGATAGGAATAATGAACCTAGAAATCATTGAAAGTGTAGGGATAAGGATAAGTTTAAATCAAAGCATATCTCTTGATATATTTACTGTTTATTTCCCTGGGAAAAATGGTAATAATGAAAGCAAAATAAAATTTAAAAAAGATATTTCGAAACTTATGCGCATCAAAGAAAATTTTCTACTAGGTGGTGATCTTAACTCCAGACACCAATCTTGGAATTGTGTAAGGGCAAATTCTTGGGGTAATATCTTGCACGATATTATATCTACACAGAATAATAATTATTTAATAAGCCCTGTTAATCCTACTTATATTCCAACCAACCGATATAAGACTCCATCAGTGTTAGATTTCTTTTTTACAAATAAAATTGATTATTTTACCCAACCAATCACATTGACAGCTTTAAATTCTGATCATTTACCAGTGCATACATCTTTTACCAACATCGTTCCTGGGCTAAATCTGCAAAAAAGATACATATTTTCAGCTGCAAATTGGAATATATATCGGGCGCATATTTCAAATAATATTAATGCACAAAACTTAGCGCTGAATGAAGTTAACCAAACTTATCAAATTGACATGTATTTACAAAATTTTGTCGATATCATTAATGATGCAGTTGATAAGGCTATCCCCCAAAAAACACCAAACCAAACCAAATCTCCAGCGCTTTTGCCTAGCAACATTTTAGTTCTTATTCGTTTAAGAAACATAGCCAGAAGATGTTGGATTAGATACCGACAGCTGTACTATAATGACATGGTATCAAAACTGAATAAGCAGATTAAAAATGAAATTCTTGCCCATAGAAATAAAAGATGGAATGTATTGCTTTCTTCTTTCAAAAAAAGCTCCAAACCATTTTGGAAAGTAAGTAAAGTGATTTCCAAAAAGCATTCTAATATTCCAGCACTGTCCAATGGTAATGTAAAAGTCTACAACCAAGACGAAAAGTTAAACTTACTTGCATCTTGCTTTCAAAAAAGCAACACAATTGCAGCTCACTTGAGTGACGGTCACACAAATTCCGTAGTCGAAGAGTCTATAAAACAAATAGAATTAACAGAATCAAATTTTGAAAGTAAGTTTCTTACAACACCTACGAAAATCCGAGATATAATAAGAGCGAGTAAAACTAATAAGGCTGTTGGAATTGATAAAATTCGAAACAAGTATCTCAAAGAACTCCCAAGAAAAGGGTTGATCTTTTTAACTTTTATTTTCAATGCCTGTCTTACTTTAAACTATTTTCCAAGCCAGTGGAAAAAAGCAAAAGTAATTGCCATCCCTAAGCCTGGGAAACCGAAGACAGACCCATTTAGCTATCGACCTATTAGTCTCCTCAGCAATATAGGTAAAATTTTTGAAAAAGTAATTAAAAACTATTTAATAAACCATGTAACAGAATTTCAAGTATTGCCAAAACAACAATTCGGTTTTCGATCAGGGCACAGTACAAATCACCAAGTGATTAGAATTAAAAATAAAATTAAACAAAGCTTTGCTTCTAAAATGTCTACAGGCTTGGTGTTGTTGGACATCGAGAAGGCGTTTGATACTGTGTGGCATGAAGCTCTTTTACATAAAATGAAACTGTTTAGATTTCCTCTATTTTTGATCAAAATAACCAAAAGTTTTTTGAAAGACAGACTTTTTGCAGTATTCATTGGTAATTGCAATTCCGATTATTTGGATATCCCTTTTGGAGTTGCTCAAGGATCAGTGTTAGGTCCTGTACTCTTCAACATTTTCGTAGCAGATTTTAATATCTCAGATAACAATACACTTTGGGCAATGTTTGCAGATGATACTGCAATATACTCTTCCAGTTTAAGCCCTGTAGCGATTATGTCTTCACTACAAAAATCACTTAAAGATATTGAAAACTACTTCAAAAAGTGGAAAATTAAAGCCAATGCAACTAAATCTCAAGCCGTTTTCTTCACACGTCGCAGAGCAAGCAGTTATTTACCATCAAATTGTCTTGAATTTTACAATACCGATATACAATGGGAAAATGAATGTAAATATTTGGGTATAACATTAGATAAAAAGTTGACTTTTCAAAACCATACTGCAGTTACTATTAAAAAAATGAATATATATATTAGAATACTGTATCCGTTCATAAGTAGAAATTCAAACCTTAGCACAGAAAACAAACTTATTCTATTTAAAACAATTTTACAACCTATCTTGCTTTATGGTGTACCTGTCTGGTATGATTGCGCGGACTGTCACAAAAAAAAGTTACAAATTATGCAAAACAAAATACTTAAAATTATATTTAAATTACCCAAACATTTTTCAACATTAAAATTACATGAAAGAGCTAATGTTAACCTTGTTGCGACCTTATCTTTAAAATATGTATCAGATTTTATGTACAAATGCCAATTCTCGGACAGTAGTCTAATAAAAGAACTGTGTGCAATTTAGATTTTAAGTATTACATAAGGGTTTTATTTTGTAGAAGTTTCCCTATATAACTCCGCGTATCTGCTTTATTATATAAAAATAAATTCAAGCTGAAAAGAACAAAATGTTAAGTTCTATAACTCTTAAGATCTTAATTATTATTTAAATCTAAGACCTTTGTATCTTGATCTACAATAAAAAACAAAAACAAAACAAAACAAAACAAAACAAATACATAGATCCAAAATCAAATTTTTATCATTCTTACTTTAGGTCTTTAATATTAACTTATAACTCTCAACCATTCCACGCACTCCGTTGGAGTGGCAAGAAGGTCTAGGGATCGAATCCCAGCCTATTCCACCTAAAAAACAAAAAAATGTTAGGGTTAGTGCATGAAAGTGACAAATTCTTCACGAGTAGGTATCTCATGTCAGGAAAAAGAATAAGCCATTAATAGAGATACAAACAAATACCGAAATAAAAATATCCTCAGCGTTGTCCTGAAACAAGCTCCGCCTGCACCTTCACAGAAGCCTGTCTATAACCCATTTTTTCCTTCCAACTAGCTAATATAATCATTTTTTTTTTCTCAATTTTGTGTTAATTGAAATCACTGCAGTTCTCTTCTGACCATATAATACAAATTCCCGTTTCTTATACAGAAAGTGAAATTCCAATAAATAAGAATCAAGACAAAACAAAAAAAAAAACTACTATGTTTTCCAATCAAGCTGTTGAAAAACTTGTCATCTCCTTATCGTCTGGAAGACATGATTGTATGTATAGACGCCACGCCTGCCAAAGGCATTCTACCCTGACACCATCATATCTATAGCTAGCATCTTTGGTCGGAATCACCATCTTTGTATATACAGCGAGTCTTATCGCCAGCTTCATCGTCTTCTTCATCGCCATCATCTTGGTCGTCATCACCATGTTTAACTAATTTCTTCATTAGTTCTACTAAATGGTGTCTTGTCTTATGGCGACAACACATCATCATGGCGTCAATGAGTCATCGATCTATAAATTGGCTTTCGTCTTTGCTGAAGCCCGATTGTTGTATAATAAAATCGGAAGTAATCCGGTTCTGCACGATGGATGAATTGATTTCATTTTATCCCTTTTAATTAAAAACAAGGGTGTTTCTGCATTTGAATGTGTCAATTTGGCGAGATTGATATGGGCGGGGGGGATTAAAGGGGGTAGCCCTTTTTTTTAGATTTTGATTGACTTTACTTTAATTGTTTTTTTTTTTTGGTTTAGTTATGAAACAGACTTTGCGAAAGACATAATTCCCTAACTTATCCATTTTTCAATTCCAAAGTGATTATTGAAAATCACCCTCTCGAATACACAATTTAATTCCAAACTAAACAGCTTAAATGTCAAAGATACTTTGACTACAATAATTTTCCTCTAAATGAATGACTCACAGTTTCAAGTTTCACCTGTGTGAAAATACCAACATATTTTGTTCCTTTCAAAAATAATAAAAACAAAATTACAAACTCCATAAATTGAAAATTTATGTTGAAATCATCATAAATTGCTTTGAATGTCACAATCTACAACCTGCTAGCATTTCGTGGAAACCTACACCATCTGTAAGATAAACATAACTGTGCCGCCGATCGCGCTGCGACTTATAACTTATTTTTCACCTGTCCAACTCCAACGAACATCGCCGAATTGGCTGTTTGCTAAAATTAATTGTCTGTTTTTTTTTTTCGATTTTTCGTACGCAAACATTGAATGGATACATAATAAATTAATAACGCATGGATGATTATCATCCCCATAAATGCGCTTTAATGTTTGAAATATCGCTCGTTATATGGAGAAAAGTAGCATACTCGATATGAATTATGCTTAATATGTTCTCATATTCGTTTATAAAGGGTTTTCCAATAAGCGGTGTTATTTTGATATTCAAAGAAAAATGGCATTTTTTGAGATAAATGATCGGATGTTTATTTCATTATAAAGAGGAAGGTATGCCGTTAATAATGGAACACAACATCAGCCAAACGGCCGCCACTACCACGCTTACAGGACCATATCCTTTTCATGAAATTTTCCATAACCAAATCGCAAAGTGGCTGCCCTATGTCCTCGATAGCCTCACGAATTCCATCTTTGAGGTCTTGAATCGACGCTGGGCTGTTGGCGTAGACATTATCTTTCACGTGGCCCCAAAGGAAGAAGTCGCAAGGTGTTAAATCACAAGATCTCGGTGGCCAATTGTGATCACCTCTTCGACAGATAACACGGTCCGGAAACTTTTCCCGTAAAAGATCGATGGTTTCATTGCTTGTGTGGCACGTAGCGCCGTCTTGTTGAAAGTAAACGTTGTCCAGATCAATACCATCCAATTCCGGCCATAAAAAATCATTAATCATCTCTCGATAGCGCAATCCATTGACCGTAACTGTTGCTCCAGCCTCATTTTCGAAAAAGTTAGGTCCAATGACCCCGCCGGACCATAAACCGCACCAAACAGTCACGCGTTGAGGATGGAGAGGCTTTTCAACAATAACTCTTGGGTTTTCCGAGCCCCAGATGCGACAGTTTTGTCAGTCAAGATGATTTTTCGATGAAATTCCGCATCATTTTCATGCATTTCAAGGACCCAATCAGCAAAGACACGACGTTGTTGATGATCAGCCGGCTTGAGTTCTTGTGTTAACTGAACTTTATAAGCCTTAAGACCCAAGTCTCTATGCAAAATACGGTGTAATGACGTTTGTGGAATGCCTAATTCCAAAGAACGACGAGGAATGGACAAACCTGGGTTTTCTTCAACACTTTGGGCTACAACAGCAATATTCTCAGTTGTTCTTGAGCGACGTGCACGGGTTTTATTCTTCACATCAGTAACTTGTCCCAACAGCTCGAATTTGTTAACCAATTTCTGTATTGCGGTCCGACAAGGTGCTTCACGACGACCCAAAAATGTTTTAGTTTTACGAACCGTCTCTGCCAAATTTTCACCATTTTCATAGTGAATTTTAATAATTTCAATGCGTTGTTGAAGCGTGTATCGTTCCATTTTTATTAATGGCGTAGTTTTTACTTGTCAAATGTCAAAAAATGACAGCTTCAAAAGTGACAGCTACCGAAATAGCGGGCTATTCAAAATAACACCTCTTATTGGAAAACCCTTTATAACATAAGAAACAAAAAATTAAGGTAACTCTTAGGGGAAGAATTTCCACAAGAAATGCAAATCTTGAAACAAATATGAAAAGCTTTAGCCGATTGGAAGCTTCAAATGGGCAAAAATTGATATATACAGGGCAATTCGCATACGGTGTGACAAAAAGTTAGAGCATGTAGGTTGGTTTTAAACAAGAAAAAAATTATATGTAAGGGGGGATGTCTATTCCCCCCGTTTAGCCAGGAGAGTCCATTTTCTAAAAAAAATTGACTTAAAACCGAAAAATTGTTTTTAAAAAACAACGGTTATATTTGCAATGCCATGATACACCTTTTTTAAAGCCAGAAATCTTCGCTTTTATTATGTTTTTAAATAAAGTTATTTTAAAGAATGGTTTTTGAAAAATAAATTTTCAAACTTGAAATTTTGAAAAAAAAAAAATTTCAAACTAATTTTTTTCAAAATTTTACGTAATTAAGTGCTTATTTTGTTTTCAAATTTCAATGCGTTCGTAAGCTTTTAGTCAAAGAGAGAAATCCGGATGCTTAAATGTCTTGTACTTATTGAGAAAATTGAAAATAACTAAATCTACTTTACTGGCTACATAGTGGAAATAGAGCAACTTAAACAAGGGATTGGAGTCAAATTAAGGAAATTGTATTACAATTTTCTAAAGGACGTTAAGAAATTTTAGCATCCGGTTTTTGGTATTTTATTTAAAATTAAGAAGGGCATTGAATAGTAGTAAAAACAAAAATACTACTCAATTACGTATAATTATGAACAAAATCAGTTTTTTTTTCCTGTTTTAAGTAATTTTTTTTTATAAAATTGCCCCTCCTGGGTAAAAAATCGGGGGGAATAGACCCCCCTATTCCTAAACGATTTTTTTCTTGTTTTAACCCAACCTACACTCTCTAGCTGTACGTTACACCGTATGCGACTCCCCCTGGTATATATGAAAAAGAGATTTGGAGACTAAACGGACCCCTGGGGCTCACCAGTGTTAGTGCGCGCATACTTTTACTACAAGTAAGTAGCAATGAATTCTTGCGTTATGAAATGTATAGAAGGGAAATAGTAAAGGGTAATTTTCGTTTTTTTTTTGTTTAGGTTAGAACCGATTTCAATTGACGTCACATACGTATCCCTTAGTATCTATTGATCTTTCGAAAATATTGGTTAGTAATTGTTTGTTGTTGAAGCTTCAATTTTTTTTGTTCAGATATTAAAATATAAGTACCTGATGGGAGACCGAGCTTTGCTCGGGATCTTAGGAATTTGACATGGGAATGTTATTACTTACCGTAGAAAAATTTTCGCGTAAAGTTGTACGAAACTGTTGGCACAAAAGCGTTAAATTTTCATGATGTAAGTAGGTAGACACAAGGGTTTCTGAATTGTATCTTACTAAGGCGAGGGATCATCATACCTATTGAGTAGAATTCCGTTCTTTTATATAAAATTTCTTTTCTATTACTGAAGGTTAAAATTTTTAAGCAAAGTTCAAGTGTCAGGCTACGCATTAAGGTACAAATTATTGAGCTATTTTTCGGCTTTTTTAATGTAGGCCCATATCAAAAACGCATCTATACGCTCTATCCCAAGTGGCCCCCTTATAGTTCAAGAGCCGACATCATATTTTCATATTATGGAAGTGGATGTATAGCAAAAGTATATCTTAACATATCGTTTATCTTTATAAAACCACTTATACTTACTATTTTTCGAAAATCGGAAATTTTTTATCAAAGTTTACATTGAAAAAAAAGAAAATCAACACATTTCATTTATTTTTTATTTATTTCGAAGAAGGATTCAATTTACAATGATACATTAAGATTTAAATCTTTTAGAGTATCAATAATTAAGTAACAAAGTTTTAAAAATTCAAAAATATGAAGCATAATTCTTAAGGCTAGAAAAAATCTAATAGTTACAGAAAAATAATTTAGTTAGACTTTGAATTTGTGGCAAAAACTAGGCAAAAAAAAAAAAAATATAAGAAAATTTAAGTTTAAATCTAAGAAGAAAAGAACAGGACATAGTACGTAGGTATTTAGAAAAGAGAAGAAAAAAAAGAAAAAGGCATCTGTAAATTCCTAAGTTTGATTTTTAAAGTGCAAAAATAGTTTCCTCTTAAATGCAGTGGGCGTGGCAGTTCTTTGCAACTCATTTGGGAGAGCATTCCACAAACGAATTGCAGTTATGTAAAATGAACGCTCTGCTATGCTGTATGCAAAACGCGGTAAAATTAGTTTCAAACCTCTTTGGGAATGGGCAAAATTAAGAATTTCACTGAGATAATTAGGACACCTGTTGTGGATGATATTGTGGAGTTTTAAAACCAGTCTGAACTTCAGGTACTCATCAAGTCTCATTCCAAAGAGCGTGTCACTTAAATGCGAGACAGTGGAATATCTAGGCACATTATAAATAAAGCGAATACAATCATTAAGTGCTACGTTCAATCTGCGCTTACACTCACAGTCCAAAATTGGATATACGGAACAGTTAAAAGTAAAATATGGCATAATTAATGATTTAATGAGGCGCAAGTCGTAAACCAAAATAGATATTTCTAGTGGCATCTGAGATTGCTCTACAGCAAGTTAGATTATTATTAATTCTATATTCTAAATATTTCACATCTTTCACATAGGCAGTAACTTTATTATCAAGTTCAACCGTGGGAAAATCTAAAAAATTAAGCTCATCTCTAGAGCATAACATGGCCACTGACTTAGCTGGATTAAGCTTCATTCTGTTACTATTCGACCAAGAAAGGATATAGCTTAAGTCCTCATTTAACCTAGCTATACAATCCTCCATCAAACCAATTTTACTAAAAATATAGAGTACAACATCATCAGCATACAGATGAACTTGGCAATTAGAAATAATATTATGAAGATCATTTATAAACAATGAAAATACAAGAGGACCTAAGACGGAGCCCTGTGGTATATCCAGGTTTGTAGTAACTGGGTTTGAAATGCCAGTCGCTGTTCTTATTAGCTGTACCCTGCCGACCAAGTAGTTAGACAGTAGCTTAAGTGATGAGCTAGAGAAATTATAGTTTCTCTTAACTTTAGAAAGAAGGATTGAGTGATCAATACAATCGAATGCCTTAGAGAAATCTAAGAGCACACTGACACCAAAATTACCAGAATCAAGTGCAAACCGAATATCCGACGTAACTTTTATTGCTGCAGATTCGCAACTGTGCTTATTGCGAAATCCAGATTGCCACTTTGAAAGTAGTTCGTGTTCGTTTAAATAAATAGTCTTGGATTTGATCATGAATTATTTTTTCTAATAGCCTGCACGGATAGGATAAGATGCTTATGGGCCTGTACTCCGAAGGGATAGAGGGGTTCGATTTTTTGGGAACTGGTATAATACTAGCACTTTTCCACGCATCAGGAAATTCACCACTATATATGCAATAGTTGAAAATATGAATTAAATAACCTCTCCTTAGTTCTTATGCTATGGTAATTTTTATATGCAGACTGAAATTTCTTATATTTTTAAATCCCTTTACCTTGAAGATCGGATCATTAGAAACAAAGTTTAATACCTGTTGATATTTGCGATTTTCTATAAAAAAAAAACTTTCTTAGATAATCTTGTAGAGAAAAATATTATAAAATGTGGGCGAATTTTACTAAATTAATTTTTTTTAATTTTTACTCTCTCATGAGAAAAAACTCTGAAAATTTTCTCCAAATCGTTAGTGCCGTTTCTCAAAAACCAAGACAAATTAAAGTAAGCTTGGCAGGGGCAGGAATCATTTTATTCGTGTCCAAGAAATAGAACTGTATACGAGAAACCAACCAACAAACCAAGAAACCAGTAGGCGGTTTTTTACTGAATCTGATTTTTAACTTAAAGCAGTTCATTACCGTTAAAGCAGTTTTGATATACCAAGAAATAAGAAAAGTGGAGTGGCAGCGAGCGGAAACAAATTGAAATTGTCATCCAAATCATAAAAACTGTTTCCAAGAAATAATAAAAGAAGGCGTGTCAGTGGCCGGAAACCATGAACTCCATAAAGAAGCTGTGAAGAAAATATAATATTTTCCAACAATATCGAAGTTAAGGAAATTTTCAGATACATTTGGCATGGTCCAGAGGCAGGGGATGGGCAAATCATGGAAAGAAGACAAGTATTTGTTAAAATTCATAGTAAAAATGAATAATTTGCTAGTTGTGTGGTATTGCCCCTACCTTCGGGGGCCTATGAGAGCTGTTTCTGAAAAACCAAAATATGATAAAAGTGGGCGTGGCAATGGGCGGATATGACTAAATATATTTTTTTAATTTTTTCTTTGTTCATAAGAGCAAATTGTGTAAATTTCATCAAAATCGTTAGAGCTGTTTTTGAGAAACCAATTATATATAAATATATATATATATACAAGAATTGCTCGTTTAAAGTAAGAATTTTGATATTTTTACCCTAAATATCAAAAGCAGTGATTCAAACATAGATTTCAGTTGGATCTAATTTTCATGGGCTATCATGGCAAAAGCATTAATATTCAAAGATGTCAATGTTTTGAGAATTATGTCCTTATGTTCACCTAATGATCTAAGTTGATATTTTAAAATAAAATTTTTGCTTCAATCTGGGCAAATTAACAGTCTTGGGATGGAATACCGATAGATTATTAAATTTAATTTCTATTATTCATGCTTATGGCAAATCTCGATTCACAAAACTCAGCCGATAGTTGCAAGTTCCAACCTCTTTAAATATTTACATATATCGTTAACATTTGTAACATTATATTAAAATTTATGTAGGTAACTATAGCTTCAAGAATATAAAAATGAAAATTAATTATCTGAAAAATTCTATCATATTCCACCTAGATGCTCCACACAGCCAGAACATGAGCTTTTGATAAAAAGCCTTCTTAATATTCGATTCTAATAAGCCTTACGAGCGTCACATTTATATTGTTTAGATAAAATAAAATTAAAACAAAATTCTATAACAAAACTCTGCAATTCACTTGGAGCACAGAAAGCAGAAGGCAAAAACAACTAAAACCAACTAAGCCAGACTAATCGCACTGCGATTAAAATAGCGCACATCTTTGCCACGCGATGCGGTGTTGTCCATGATGCCTAGTCCAATCCATGCCCCATGGAATGATGAAGAAGCAGGTAGCGTAGCCAGATTAACCAGTTTTGTGCAAATTCTTTGCGCTGATTCTCTTTGTTTTTTTTTTTTTTTTTTGTGTTGTTGTCCTTTTCTTCGTCTGCATTTTCTCTGAACGATCGGTGACTTTGCTTAAAGTTAACAGAAAATATTTAGAAATCCCAAAGCAACCTGAACTGTACCTACGAGTTTACTATACCTATTCGCTATTTCTAAATGAAATGCCACCCACGAACAATACGACTGACATTGCGCAACAATCTGATGCAAGGTCATAAATTATTCCATATCGTTGACACTCTTTAACAGTTTATCCATAGTAGCTTTTTTAGACATTGTCACTTCAAACAGACAAGTGTGACTGTGGCATCATCCACCATATACTGTCACAGTTACTCTCGTCATCGTAGCCGGCCGTCGTCATTAATTAATTGCTTAGCTAATTAGCACTTGTGTCCTATTGCGATTTCAATTAGGCAGCCAGCCCACATATCATCGGATTGGGCCTTATAACGTCAGTGATGGTGCGTCTTCTTCATTCGATTCAGAGAGCATCGCACATCGCTGAAGTTGTCAACGTGTTGCGGTGGCATGTTCTCCCGGCCCGGCTCCCAGAGCAACTCAACTAACCCGGTTGGTGGTTAAAAGTGTTTTATACGCTCAATTTGCGGCTGTTGCTGCAAACTGCAACGGAGACGCGAAGCACGCGTATGCGCGCTGCACCGGTCTTATGGTTATTAAAATGCCATCTTGAGCTTGAATGAACAAAACCGTGGTGATGACAGTAATGGCGGTGGCTGACCACCGCGCCTCGGCCAACACCTGTTTGCACCTGGTATCTCTGAAAAAAAAAAAAAAAAAAATGATAGCTGCAAGGCTGTCATCGTTGGTTGTCGAATCGAGTCGAGTTGAATTGTGCTGCGCGTGTATAAAGAATTTTTTTTGGCCAGGTTGAGTGGCATTCACCTGTTACCGACACCAACATTGATATTGCAGCCCATTAAAGGTAACAGTTTCTTTTCAATTTTCGGCTTATTAATTGATAGGCTCGGTAAGGAGATTATGATGCCCATGAGCAGAAATTACAAAATTGTTCAGAAAAAAAGCGAAATTAATTTACGTAGGTACTTACATAGTTTATTGCATCACAATGTGGTACCTGTTCCGACGATGACATGATGGTGAACATTGGATAAGGTGATTTACGGCCGTAAGTGAGCAAAAGATGTTGTTTAAGTGCGTATAAGGGGTACATTTTGAATGCCATCCATTGTATATGCGATGCCGACGGATGGTTAAAATTATGATGTAACCACAGATTGGGCGTACAAAGCAAAATAATATGTATAATAATTGAATATCATGTATAGACTTCTTGTTATTGCTTTATTGCAGTATTGTGTAACACGGTTGGTTTATTTTTGATAGACAAAATTGTAAGCTGGAACAATTCTGAGAAAAAATCAAAGGTGCTTTGAAAGTCGGAATGCGTGTTTCCATAGAATTACGTGCAAACAAACATAATCTACAGAAAAAATGTTGAATTCCCTATTTATATCAATTTTGTTGGATTTTGAAATTTTGACTTAAAAAAATTTCGAGAAAAACTCAATTGACAATATGTCATAATTTCTTCCATTTTCCATAATTAAAATATTCCTGTATTTTCCTAATGAGAAATTAAACAAGTGAAACTAACGTAAAATTTTTGCAATTAGCTCACAGGAAGTTCCGTAAATCTGTTAAAATATCGATTACTCAAATGTCGATCAAAGTCGAAATTTTGTAAATCGACATTATGAAGAAGCGACATTAGGAAAAAATCGATGTAATTTTTTTTTCTATTTTTCGACCGATTCCACAATTAGACTAGATACATTTGTTTCGAGGTGAGAGTCGATATTTATAAAACTGACTTATCGTACCGAATAATCGAATCCATTTCTATCCATATTCAAGGGCATATGCAGGAGGGGTGGGGGTGGGGGGAGGGGGGGGGGGTATGTAAGCTCATTTAAGAAACAATTTAGGTGACTTTTTATAAATAATTTTTTTTGTTATTATAAAATTTAAAAAAATAATTTTCAGCATGAACAAATAAATAAATAAGTTGAGGAAGTTCCATATGTGACTTTTAGATTTTATGTTATAAAAATGTATCTAACATTTCTGGCCAAGAGTGTACATGAACGAGTTTGGTATTAAATGAAAGGTGACGTTGGGTTTGTTAAATGAATGAAATATTTTCAAAATTGTTCACGAGATATAGTCGAGAACTTGAGATATTTGAGGTTTAAGTTACCGATTGCAATATAAAGATTTCATTGTTTTTTTTTTCCAAATAATGTTTTATAACGTGCACAATAATTGAGGTAGAAAAATGATATTGATATCAAATGAATGGTAGTTTTCTTGTCTTTAACAACAAAATTTCTTAAAATATTTCGTTAACTTTTATTTCATACTAAACTCGTTCGTGTACACTCTTGGCCAACGCTCCATAGTAAAATGGGCATTCCCTTGCTTTGATAGCTTAAATCTTAGGTGCTTTAGTTAAGTTTAGTTGAATATATCAGTTTTAGTTTAGTTTATGGTATTCGATCATGATTGAACGAAGCCAAGTTTTGATTCTTCTTAAGGTACTAAAGGTCTTTCCAATCAAACTGGTGGTACAAGGTATCGCCTAGGGCAATATGAAGTTCAAGCCTTGTTGGTGGGAAAACAACTTCTGTTTCTTGTAGGACATCGCATAATTCTAGTGTTTGAAGATCTTCAGCGGATTTTTTTTTCCTTTTCCAAAGATTGCACCACAATTTAGCTTCCCCAATAAAACTTTTAAGAGTGTAGAACTTGCAAAAAGTTTTTAATTTTTCTTTGAATTCGTTTATGTTGATTTTCAACATATTGGCTGATGGATGCAAAAGAAATAGAGAATATGCCGGTAGATTTTCATCTGGAAATATACGTTAAAGCACTGGAATCAAGGAATCTTAATACGGAATCAAGAGCGATCTCTTCTAAAATTCAACTGCAATTGATGAAGGGTGATTTGAGCGGTTCACTGTTATTGGTCTTTGAAGTTCTACATCAAATTCTTCTGTAATCAATTTTGAATTAGACATAAGTTCTTCAGCTCCTGAGTCTGCATTCCTTCGATGACCGAACCCCCTTTGCCCTCCCCTGCGTACGCCCTTGATCACATTCACACAAGGTTTGTGGTTTGTTGTAGTAAGTTCCAGAGGGCAAAAGGAAGAAGTCTGGTGCCCATATGGGCTATATGGCCAGCTAGCGCAAACCACTAAAAAGGAAGATCATACGGCCCGGAAATGGTGTTTTTAAAATTCCCCATCGTTGCTCGAGCTGTGTGAGCGATATAGCTGGAACCAATCATGCTCAAACCGAGACTGAACTCAGCCACTTGCGGCAAAAAAAATCGTTTAGTATCTGTTTGTAGCGCTCATCAGTTTCGGTTACAGTGGTGCCATCACCGTTCCCAAAAATAATAACGGCCAATCACATATTCATCGGAAATGTCGCACCAAACAAGCAATACGAAGCCGGCCACTTCTTGTGACGTCTCTAGTGGACCTAGTTTGGATATATACTCAGCCAAACGCTTAATTGTTCACGCACACGGTGCAAGACGTTTAGAAAAACAACGACTCTCCTAACAAAAGTATAAAGTTGAAATTTTTTTAAAAATCGTTATAGTCGTTTTCGAGATAATTGAGCTTTTTTTTTACCAATTTTTAGCATGTTATCGTGAATTTTGGAGCTTAACTTATTGCAATTTTTCCTCTATGGAATCATCCTCTAGTGGACAGAGGTACCCAGGTGGTCTACACCACCTTCTTTATGCGAGATCATCCAAGTTTTGGGGTTAGGGTGGATTAAACTCCTGAAACACGTTATTCAGTTTTTTTATGCAGATGTCAATTTCACTGGGAGTCGAGCCTCCAACTTTGGTGAGATAGCTCTGGATTAACTAAAAATATTTTTTTATAATTATAACTTTGAAATGGAATAAAACAAAGATTACTTTTTTAAATTGACATCAAATTTACTTTATTCGCAAGATAATTTTCTGGCATTATAAATTAAATATGATTTCTGGCATATGACCGCCACTGCTGGCTCAGAAGTAGTCTAATCTGGAGGTCCAATTTTCGATGATTTTTCCAACATTTGTAGCCGTATATCGGCAATAACGCGGCGAATATTGTCCTCCAAATGGTCAATCGTTTCGGGCTTGTTGGCGTAGACTAGCGAATTCACATATATTCACAGAAAATAGTCAAGCGGCGTTAAATCGCACGATTTTGGAGGCCAATTCACGGGTCCGTAACGTGAAACTATGCAGTTACCAAACGTTTCCTTCAATGTGTGACATGTTGCGCCATCTTGTTGAAACCACAGCTCCTCCATCATCATGGTTGTTCAATTGATGAACGAAAAAGTCAGTAATCATGCCTCTACAGCGGTCGCCATTGACTGTAACGTTCTGGCCAGCATTATTTATAAAGAAGTACGGACCAATTATTCCACCAAACCATAAAGCACACCAAACAGTCAATTTTTGTGGATGTAACGGTGTTTTAACATACACTTGAGGATTATCATCTCTCCAAATATTTTTCGGAAGCGTTGTTGAAGAATCAGTCTATTCATGTTGAAATGCCAAACCAAACTTAAAATAAATCAATTCTGTCAATGACAAATGACAAAATGGCCGCAAGTTAAAATAGTTTTACCAATTTAAAGTTTTATACCTTTAAAAAACCACCCGTTATTATAGTGTATTATATAAACCAAATGTAGATAACATAGAGCATTATAATTACAAACCATATTTTAAAGTTCATGCGTGCACATCTTTAATATTAAAAAAATGTTGATATCGATTTCGAACGAATTTTAATAATATCTTCAATAAAACTTTCCTCATAATCATACTCACGTATGTGTACATCCAAGCTCACACTTCTAAATTTGTATTTTAATTTAACTTCTCTCTATGCAAACTATAGCCATACTATAACTCTTTTCCTTAAATGTCAACAATTATTTACTCAATCCATAAAAATAAATCTGCTTCACAAAAAAATAATAATTAACTCCTGCATAACAACTTGCATGACATTAATGTGGTCTATAAACATGCCTTCACATATACTTCAAACTAAAAATATTTACTCGCTTAAGGATACAAAGAATCCGTTTAGCTATATCACAAGACACAATTCTCATACAGAGCGTGCAAAACTTGCCATTAATAAAATCCACCATCGCACAAATAAAAAAAAAAACAAACAGAACCTACAATAACTTAAAACTCAAAACTTCTCAAACTTATTCAATTCGTCTGTTGTTGTGTCTTTATACCTTACACGGTCTGTGGATAGCGACAACACAACAATATGACAAGTCACCACGTTACCAAGGTGCATGTCCTCATAAAAAAAAAAACTTCAATTCCTCCCCTGAAATTCTGCTCCTGCCTTCTTCACTTTGATAATCACACTCGATATACACAACCGCGCGGATTACAAGTGGAATAACCACACAAAGTGAAACATACCAGCTAAACAGTGTATCGGGGAGCAAAAAACAAAAGGCACAAATAAATACAAACTAAAATTCTGCATCTGAGCTCAACAACAAATAAAAAGAATCAAACTATTACAAAAAAAAAAAAAAAAAAATATCGATTCAGGAAGGATAAGGCTATGAAAACAAATCTAAATCCAGTGCAAATAGAAATTCTTCTTCTTGGACTAAGTCGTCGATATGTTAGAAGTAAGTTCAAAATCCAAAAATATAACTGGTTTCCTTCGGTTTCGAACGGCGACCGAAAAGAGAATGATGACAAAAAAGAAAAACAATTTTCACTAAATCTGCTTAAGTAATTCTTGTTTCTATTGGCGAGTGTGCTTCGATGTTGAAGAGAAATTTCGCCAATATTTTTCTGCTAACCAATCAGTTAAACGAATGAAGTTCTATAGAATTTTCAGTAATTTTTGATCAGAAGTCTTTATTACTATCTGAATTTTTAGCAAACAGTTTAGTTTTGGAAAAATTCGTTTTCTAGATAAAACTCAATTTAGTTGCATTCTTGAATAAACACGAAGTTGCCTCCGATTATTTTTAGATAGAATATTTATGTCGAAACTCATTTAAAGTTGTTTCAATAGTTGATTAAACTCGAAACATCAATATTTTGAACTTCTTCCATATTTTAATTTATACAAAGTTGCTATGGAGCAGTAGTGGAAGACCGAGAATAAAGTGGCGCATCCAGGCATCTCAACCAACTTGGCGTGCAAAATTGGAGAAAACTTGATAGGGACCGAATTGGCCCGAAGAAATTTGTTGGTTGAGGACTTAGTTTATCCCAGACTGTTATGCTACCTTAAGTAAGTAAGTAACTTGCCTCCAAATATTTTTAGGGATAAACTTAATTCTTAATATTTTTTAAACTGGTTGCAATAGTTGTAGAACTGCAAACCACTTTGAACTTTGAACTTTTTCTTTCTTTTTCCAAAACCACATACAAATATTCTATATTTTTTAATTTAATTTTTATCAAACATTTCACAGCTTGTCTGTTCTCCAACCATCTTTCTTCGACAAATTCACCTTAATTCTTATGCATCTCATGACTATGGTTCACGTTCACACACTCTAGCCACAACCTCCATATCTAATTCCAATTTCATCCAATCTTTAACAGCAACATTGGCGGCGCGGCGACGAAGCATCATCATTATCGTTCCCCAAGTTGAATCTGTTGTTGAGACAACCAATAAACTTCGAAGCGTCTTCGTCTCTTCAAATGCATCGCCTTCTGTCACATTTTCCACCAACCAACCGAACGTGGACGCCGCTGGCCGGTAGAAAAGGGAATATATGTATGAAGACCAACGAAGAGCATGATCAGCTCCACATCGATGCCATATATCTAACATCATCATGAAAGACCGAGAGAGAGAGAGGAGGAATTATTAAGAGACGATCTAAGCCCGATCTATGGATTTAGCAAGGTAAACGTTTCTCTTGTACGGGAAGCGAATGTGGGTATAGTAATTCAATGAATATTCGCACATCCTGGGCGCAGCTTAAACTTAAAATTAAAGGCAACAAATCTGAGAAAATGCGACACTACTTGCAAATGAATGTAAAAAAAACACATATGGATATCGTATAATGGTGTAACGTGTGACACACACCATCAGTACCTATCCAAAGCTACCACTTAAGTAATGATCCTTGAAGCTATCTTAAGTTGTTTATTACTCTTTTTGATTGTGTGTGTTTTTGAGCGCTGGTAGGTAAAGTAGGATTTGTCTTAGCTCATAGAAACAGTGTGGTACGTAAATTTCTGTTTAAATAAAAGCCAATTTCATTTTCTATTTGTTTTAGTACACCACAATCAGCACATTTTCTTGAAACACCTATATCAATCTTCTATTAGAATAGAATCCTGTTTTTCCGATCCGGAGAAATTCATCCCCTCTTCATCAGGAAATGCAGTGTGGGTCACTGTGTCTATCTTTGATTTTTGTCTTAAGGAAATATCAGTTTCCCTTTCCATTCAAAAAAAAAGTTGTCTTTCGATCGTAAAAGATGGATAATCGTCTGTTAGTTGAGGAGCAATCTGTCAACATCAATTCAGTTGATACTATTTCGACTGTTTTGAGTAAATTCTCAAGTGTTACCACATTTGACACTACTTCATATTTCAATCGGATATACCTGTAAATAACGGCTGTTTTCGAAAATGTTATTTGCGTTAAATATGCAATTGAATGATGTCATTAAACGCAAGATGCAAAGTCAGTTCTTCGAAAATCCAAAACACATTTTTAAGGCAAAAGCGTTATTTTCGATAACGCAGTTTGCTAATGTCATAAATGTTCGATAACATCATTTGCGGCGCAAATCTGAAGTAAACAAAAATCGAGTAGAGCTAGAGAGCGCGTTCGTAAATGTCAAATGCACGAAAACTGACTGACGTTGATCAAACAGATTTTGCGAAAATAGGACGAAAGAAATATCTGTGTCAGAAATGACGATCATTTGACGATACAAATGACGTTGTTTTGACGTTTTCAAAACGGACAATATCTGCGTCAAAAAATGACGATTATTTGACCATAAAATTGAAGTTAACTTGACGTTTTCGAAAACGACAGATCATTTGGCGGTAAAAATGACATTGATTTGACGTTTTAAAAAACAGCCAATATCTGCATCAAAAAATGAAGATAATTTGGCAGTAAAATTTACATTGATTTGACGTTTTCGAAAACGGATAAAAGGTTTGTCAAAAAATGACGTTGATTTGAGTTTATCGAAAACGGCCAATATTTGATTTAAAAAACTACGATCATTACACGATAAAATTGACGTTGATTTGACGTTTTTGAAAACGGCAGATATCTGCGTCAAAAAATGAAGATCATTTCACAGTAAAATTGACTTTGAACTCGATGTTTTCGAAAACGGCCAATATCTGCGTCAAAAAAATGTAAATCATTTGGTAATGAAATTGACGTTGATTTGACATTTTTAAAACAGCCTATATTATAATGGATCGATGTCAGAATATTATTGAACCCCATTGTAATCCAACGAAGTGCAAAAATCCTGGCATATACTTAGCTCCTCTTTGGACTTAAAAGATTGCATTTGCTTAGCTCTTTGCCACATTTCACCACCAAGATCACTGTCCATATATTTATCCGATCCGATCCGATCCGATCTGAATCCATATACTCGCACAAACAAAAACACCAACACGGATCAACGACTGTGACGACGAAGACGACGACTATGAGGTTGCTGATGATGAAGATGATGGCGATGACGATCATCGTTCCTATTATCATAGCTGACTCCAGTCCTGCTAACTCCAACTTCTTCTTCAATCTTCGCGCAGGAGAAAAATAAAATTCGACATTCCTTCCACCCTCTCAAATAAAATCCCCTTATTTAATTCCTCCAACTCGAAGTCATCCAAGGCCGGTTTTCTGCAATCCTTCGAGCGCGTGTATGACTGCAAAAATTCCTCGAGTTGTATTGACCTTACCATTCCTCCGCATCCAGTGGCCATACAGAGCGGAGCGCGCTGAGCTGAGACAAATGTCCAGGTGGAGTAGCAGCATGTTGCGCATACACAGAAGCGCATAGCTCTGGCCATACTGTACCCAAAACACACAATCACGCGGGCTAACAAGTGCGGCCGACCAAGTGCATTCCTTGGAATTGTGTGTTTTGTTGTTTTTGTCAATCTATCTTTGTGCCTCATTCGTATAAGTTTTCGTTTTGCTTTTGAGAAACTCCAGTGATACTCCCAAGTCCCAACTGTAACTCCAACTTGTTTCGTCTCCAATATATATGCTTCCCATGAAACTGATCATTGAATTCCGCGCGCGCTTCTCATCTCCCAAAAGGTTTATATGCGAGCTTGAAAATTATGTCGTGCCAAAGAATTAAAAAGAATCTGCGGACAGGGCGGGGCGCGACGGCGGCGGGGCGGCATACTGTACGGCTTCAGCGTAGTGGCCCATGTGGGATTCTATTGGGTGGAAAATTTGCTCGTGCTACTTTCCAGCTGGAGTGCTGCATGGTCATAACAAAAAAATCGATCGATCAAGAAGGGAAACTAGCGCTTAGAGTGTGCGCGGTTTCCGTCTTAGGCGTTGGAATTGGAAGTGATTTTCGCCAGTTTCGCCGGCTGCGGCTCCGAGCTCCCAGGGCGGATTATTAAGAGTTCATGTGCCGAGGTTATTTCTTGGTGTCTGCGCGACCAGGAATATATATGTCTTCTATTGTTTGCTGTTCTGCGATGAAAGCCATGTTAGAGCAACGAATAATCGTGCACTCCAAGGAGTAATGGCGGGAATTTTGATGCTATTCATCGGTCCCACCAGCGCGGACTGTCCACATCCACAATAGAATGTGTTCTTTATCTTTTGTGGGATGAGTGACTCGAGCTGTTGTTGCAAGATTTCTTTTTGCGTTTTTTTTTTTAATTTGATAAAACTTCCGCGTTCAGGTGTTGAATGGTGCTGAACTGATTTCCAATTCAATTGATGATGCTATGGAAAAAGCAGAGAGTGCGCATAATATGTAGGCCAAAAGTTGAAATGTGAGAGAATAAAATGTTTGCTCCTTGTGTGCTTAGGAGGGACGGTCTAATGTTTTCTTTTTTTTGCGTGTGTGTGTATGTGATTGTAGCTTTCACCTTTGTGGACAGTTTTTTTTATGATTATCCAGAAATTATGGAGATTGATTGAGTTTGATAGATTATAAGGTGAAATAGTTGGTTTGACCTTGATACAGATTTAAATGTTTGTAAGAACCTACCTTACCTTAGTCAAATTAGGAAAAGTGGTCAGTTATGACTGGGTTTTTTTTACTTAAAAAAAAAAAAAGAAAATCACTTTGGCACATTACTTCGATATTTGCGTTCTGAGCCTAGTTCAAAGATGTGGAACGTTGTCATTGATTGATAAATAATTGAAGGCACATTTCACGGAGAAAAAAGTAAGCAAAGTTGGTATTTTAATTTTGAAACAGATTTTTGTCAAAAAAAAAAAAACGGCAACTGCCTCTGATCAGAAAGTGTAAAATCGGCAAAAAGTATCTCTTGTCATGAATAAGTGCTTCTCAACTTAACCTTCGGCAGAAAATTGTAGGTCCCCTCTATTCCTGCAAACAAACTGTACGCAAAATGGAATAGTTGAGAGTTGTAAGTCACTATAGGCCCTAGAGCTCTCCAAGAGCTGTTGCGCCAACAAAATTATTTTATTTTATGTCATCCTTTAATATAATTTAACAAAAATCAACAAACGCAAGAATACGTTTTACAATACATAATTTCCTTTTCTTGTATGAAAGTTATACGAAGATATAGATAGTTGTGTGGTTAGGATTTTTCTAATAAATTACATGATATCTAAAGGGTGTTTTTTTTAACGCGTGTGGTTTTCAAGAAGAAATAAAAACGCCAAGAATTTAGCTTTTTTATAAAGATAAAGGTTTGCCATTATGTTTTAAAAATGATTTCGGGCAAGTGGCCACCGCGGCTGGCTCAAATAAATTCCAGTCGAGAGGCCCAATTTCTGACAGCTCCAATTGTTGCATACGATGGCGGATTGACTCATTCGGGTCATTATGTCGACCGAATATTAGACGCAGCGCACGATGCGTTGCCCGAACCGAACCATTATTTTGGTTATAAATTTGCACAATTTGCAAACGTTGTTCAGGAATAAGTCAAGTAATTATAAAATGGCAAACTAAATTGAGCATAAATTAGGTGACAGCTGTCAAAAAGACCAACTCCGAAAAAAGGATTGCCAGATTGAAAACCACACGTCTTAAAAAAAAAACACCCTTTAGATATCATGTATCTTTCTAGAAAAATTAAGTCTTACTTAAGTCTAACTAACAAAATGATAAATACTGCCAGGCTTGCCAACAGACATATCCTTAATAGAGGTTTGTTAAAATTGAAAACATTCAACCTAAATCCATACTTGCCTTAGACTGAATTAGTTTAGAATATTTCCCTTCCACAAACATTTATGTATATACATATATTCATCAGAGAGTGTATAGGTTAGGTGCTTGTATTATCTTCTATTTTGACCTTATTCTCTGCTCCATCTTCGTTTTTTTCCGCCAACCAGCAGAGGAGGTATAGGTAGCTATACGGACACTTTTTGGCACAACGTTATTCCCATTTGTATTCTACGTCTATGTGTGATGACTGTGAGCTCATTTTTCCGGGCAAATCTTTTATCATTTGGAATACCATGTCGCTTCAGTGATACCACTCTATACCCATATACCATATTTTATCATGCCTACAGGATGTTATATAGCTACAACTAGATATACATTATGAGCATTGAGCATTTACTTAAATCTGTATTCCCTTCGCCGTGTTTTAATAAAAAGAAACAAAGTTTCACCTCAAAACCGCACTCATAATATGTATGTTCTTGAATCAAAAAAGGAACACTGACAATGCCAACTTACAGCTAACTGCCAACTATTTTATGCGAGAAAAAGGAGTCAAACAGGGCTGGATTTGCTAAAATGATAGTAACTGTGATTCAAATGTTTATGTGTGTGGTTTTTTTTCCAATCCTGAAGGGAAATGGACCAAAAACGACGTCAGTGCTAAACAATGTTTATGTTAAATTCCACATGAACTTATTCCCTCCGAGGAAGCGCAAATAATTTTCGGGGTTTAACTCTTATTCAATCACAGAAGAATTGTGTTACCGACGTGAATTACCATTTTGTTATCGATAGCTTGTATGGAAAAGCCAGTTTTTGTGTTTGATTTCCGATGTCTTGTTTTCATCAAATTCCCTCCGGGCTTGTAAAAAACACGCATTTTACCTATCATTTTAGTTATTTGTTACTTTCAAACCAAGAACTACATTTTGTCAAAATGTCCTTAGCTGAGAAAGTATTCAAAACCAGGGGTGGAATTGGCTCATAAGACAAGTGATTATCACATCAATGATGATAGTCATTATGTGATTTATTCCTTCAGTTTTCCACTTGTGCTATATGATTACTATATACAAACTTGATTTAATTCAGTTGAACATTTTCCAATGAAATTTGTCAAAATCATGATTGCCAATGTGAAATCTTTAACTGTTTCTAGTAATCTAGAAATTAACGTAATTATCTTCTTTGCAACATAATTCTTAGTTTTGCTTGGGTTTCTGGAAATTAGTAAATTTTTTAAATACCAAGAATTTTTTCTTTTATGAATAAATAAAAAAAAACAGACAAAGTTTTATCATTTTTATAAGCGTGTGGCAACTCTTTTAATCATCTATACCGACATAAACGTCAAATCCGTAAGGAAATGACAGATTTTAAGCTATGACATATTGTGATTCGTGATATATTACCATGCACACTGCACAGACTGAATTTATCGATTGTGACTATCAATGCTTATCACAATTTATTCATTTTAGCCAATTTGACTGCAGGCATAGTAAAAAAGCCAACATTTTGCAAAGATCATAGAAGCACAAAAAATAAACTTCACGACTTGTTGTTGAGGTGCACGTGGTGTCCGGTGCTGCAATAGGGATTCACCATTTAAAAATAAAACAAACAGTTTGCAAAAGAATTTGATAATTTTATTTTAACTTGTGATATTGTAAGTAGGTATTAAATGTCGCAAGTTATAGAATCGTTAAGTTATGGAATCGAACTCGAGGTTTTGATCAAACTTGACATTACCATGAGGGAAGGCCAAGAACTATGGATCTCATCTGTCTGTCTGTTAAGCTACAGCCTAAAAATGACTCTGTCAATTTTTACTAAACTTGTCACCAAGCTTTTTTTATCATCTAATACGACACTAGCTGGTTCGCCCGGCTTCGCACGGGTAGACAAACCTAAGCTTCTCATAAAAATTACAAAAGAAAATATAAATAAATATTTAAGCTAGTTTTTGAAATCGAATACTTCTTTATGGATCTTAACCTACTTCACGTTATGAATTTCTAAATACGTAAAATGATATTCTAAGTCCAACCTTTATTACTTTCCCAACACAGAAAGATTTTTTGTGATCAAAAACTACTGTTTTGTTTTTTATCCGATTTCACTCTATAAATAGGAACTTTTTTAAGATAACTTTTTAAACACAATCAGATGCCACTTTTCATTTTACCCCGTTTCACCTTGTAAATGCCAATTTAGTGATAAAAAATCTCTTAAGGAATTTACAAAAAAATAACCTTATAAATCGGATAGTTTTTTTTATTTTTACCTCATTTCACCCTACAAATTATAAAATTGGTTAAAGAATATCGCTTAAGCTATCTTCTAAGAAAAACCTTTTTTAAAAAAAAGAATTTCTTAAATCTGACAATTTTTTATTTTACCCCATTTCACCCTATAAATAACAAAATTAAAAAAATATCTCCAAAGCCATTTCTAACGAAAAACCTTAAAGAATTAAATTCGATTTTTTTTTATTTTTGCCCTATTTCACCCTACAAATAACAAAAGTTGAAAATGACTATCCCAAAAGCCATTTCCCAACCGCCTACAGTGCCACATGTTGAACGGTAATTGAATTGAACTGAAAAACGAAATTTGCGCCTACAGAGCAACCTGTTGAAAATTTTCTGACTTTTCTGTTTTCCTAAACAGAACAAACAAAACCGTAGAAGGAAGTATAAAATTTGGTCCAGCCGTTTTCAAGTTTTAAGCATCCGAACACACCACGAGCCATTTTTATAAATATTAACAGATTTTAAGCAAATGTTGTTCTCATAGCCAAAATTAACGGTACCTAAAACTGTTTAAAAACCGTGAAAGAAACTTCTCCAAAATGACTTTTACGGTTTAAATTAAAATTTGTGTGTGCTAACAGCAGAACTAGGATACTGTTTCACAATAAACTTTATTATTAGGAACTCTCATAAACAATTTTTGTTGACCAACTTATTATCTGCTTAACCGATTTAAATTTAATTGTCTATACAGGAGATTCTAAAAAGTTTTAATATGTTTTGAATAAAACAAAAAATAAAAGCACAGGTTAATCATTTTTTTCGAAATTAAATTAAAAAAATCTAAATTTATAATTATATAAAAAATTAGCATCCCATTTTCTGTTCTTAAAAATGTTTACCAATATACCTTTTTTTTTAATAAACGATTTTTTAAAATATTGTTCTTATAAATAAATTGGTTTCAATATCTAAACATTTTGATTTCTAACATAATTTTTTCTGTTTAAACCTATGTTTATGCAAATGTGCAACACGATGTAATATTTTTAATTTTTGTGTACTCACATAAGCCACCATAAGCTTTCGATGAAGTACGAAGTAAGTAAGTGTCATCAAATACACACAATACAATTAAAATTTTTAAAAAAAGTACGCATACGCCACCGTGTACCAAGTCCTTAATGGTGTCTTGAACGAAAAAAAAATGTTTAAAATCATAAAATAGAATGGTTTTCTATAGTCCCATCTCAAGAGCTTGGCTTGTTCTATGCAAGAAAATTGCGCCTCCAAACACTAGAGATTCCAACTGCGCTCCGTTACCCATAAAACATTCGTTTCGTTTACTAATGGCTGTATACAATACACACATAGCCCTAAAGATAGCAGCAAAATGCTGTTGTTGTTGCTTCTCCTACATCTATGTAGCTGCCTGAAAAATGATTCTCATTTTGAATTTTCCTCTTGAAAATATGGAGACATATCTACATACAACATACATACATACAGTCCTATAGGTGAAGTCTATACATATGAATGTATTCGTAATATAAGCTGTATCCTGGCAAGGGGTTTGTAATTAAGTATTTTGCACTGGGTGGCATGAACTACATTATTTGAATGTGTGCAAGGATTAAGGATGTAATGAATTGTAAAGTAGGTGGCATTTTATTTGATGAGTTTTTGTGTTGAAAACTGAAATCGAGGAGGAAATGATGGCTGCGATGGTGTTGTTCTGCAAGAAATGAATGCCACAAGTGAACAAAATAAATCAATTTGCATAACACCTACTCCTTCACTCCCACCGCCACTGCCAACGCCATCCAAATCACTCCATCAACCAAAGCTATTCAATGCATACTGTTGTTTACCTATACATATAATTATAAGTATATGTTAGTCGTACACATAATCTTTTGCATAAATATCAATCAATCTCTCGTCGTTCACTAGTGCAACGGTAATTAACCGCCACCTTAGCAATTTCCAATGTACACACCTTGTCACCCATGGGCTACAATTGATTCCTTCATTATGCTGCCTGATCCTGATCCTGATCCTTGATGGTCGATGCAATGCACACACTCACACACACACACAGAGATGCCTTGTTTGTGTATGTCAAACATTTAATGTCACAACATAATGAACATTATCTCACGAACTCCTCCACGAGATTGAATATGTTGCGATGAGTCCTTATTCTCCTGCCTCTTCTGAATCGCCATATTCCCGCCTTCGCTCCGTCCTGGTGCATGATTTAAACAATTTTCTCCAGGCGCAAATCCGGTGTTCAGCCTGACTGCCCTCATCAAATATTGATTCCGTGGCCATGTGCAGCAATTGTGAGAGGATAATGGTAAATTGTATTTTGTATATGTTAGCCTCCAGAATGTCCTTGGAGAGATTATACCTACATATATATAAATGTCTGCATGATTATGTCGTCCTGGAAAGTTTATTATTATCCCGAATGTGTAATATGCCTGTTAATTATATACATATAAGTAAGTATGTATGTATTTCCTGTAGATTATGTGTGTTGTGTCGTTGGACACACATGGCATGGGAATCATCGTCATTATATGATACAGAGGTTTAATGTCCTGATGAGCTGTTGTTTTCAGAAAGGTTCTCCTCCAAAATGAAGACAAATCATCTGTACAGAACAAGTCATATATGCCTGTGCCTACTTACATATATAATTATATCATTGTTTTATAATATTAATTTATTCGAGCACCCTCATATATATATTATATGGTGATGGTAAACATTTTACAAACATTGACCCAACAACATAATTACAAATTGCTTAAAAGTATCAGTTTGAATGCTTGTGTGATGATTATTGACTTAAATGAAAAGACAATGAATTCCTGAGGATACAATTTGTGATTGGCTACTGTTTGCCAGAGTAAAGACTTTGAGTCCTTTTTTGGGGAGTGTGATTAATGAAATGTAAATTTTCTCCTTTATTTTATGCGAAATTTATTTACAAAGGACTTTTTGACTCAAAAAAAAAAAAAAAAAAAAAACAATTTTATTCCAGACAATAAAAGGATTTTGATTTCTTTGTGGAAAAAATCGCATCACAAATAAAAAATAAACTGTAAGTATATATATATGGAATATATATCATCTTTAGTGTAGGTATGTATCTGTCACTGTAAGCTACTGAATTGGTCTAAATCCTAGATTCAACATTCTATCGAAAATACAAAGGGATTTCAAGCAATAATGCCAATATCTATGTTCCACTCCGTTATGCCAGTGCCGTCGATAATAAAACTTAACTAATATAATTTTGTTATAATTTTCGCAAAAATTTTTCATACAGAAAAATCAATTTGAGATGTGAAAATAAAAATTTGAGCAAACCTTGTCATTATCAATTGATTTATTTGATTTTGAGCTTGTTAGCCAGTTTCTTATAAGGTTTAAATACTTTGGAAATAGCGGACGGACGCTCATAAGTCACTTTGCAAAAATTAAAAAAAAAAACATTTTGATCAATTATTAAAAATTAAAAAAATTAAAAATATATTGATCTGAGCTGTTTATTAATCTGAACAATATTGTTACGCTGAAAATGCCAAAAAGTGGCTCTGAAATTACAAAAAGTGGCTCTGATTATTCTGATTTTTTTTTCCATTTTTAATTTTTGTGATTTTTTCCGTTATATAATTTTTAGATATTAACAATAATTAATTGTGTGTATTTATAACTTGAAAGGCTGTCTTAAGTAAGACACCGTTTGCCAATACATCTTTATGTTCGCCCAGAAAAATTATTTAAAATATTTTCAAAAATAATTTTGATTATAAACTATACCCCTTTGGGATTGTAAAACCCCGAAACCAGAAATTATGCACATGAATAATAGTTGGAAGCCATTTCAATTTGCCTAGAAGCTTGAAATGTTAGTGTGCAAATAAAAATGATAAAGTATTTGTAAAAACCTCACACATAGACAGTTCCTATAGGGATCTTCAAAACCCTATAGAAAACCTTTATAACTATTTTACTTATTTTTTTGGCTCTCAGCATTTGTAGAGTCCAATTTTTTGATTACTTCTGCAATAGAAACAATTATTTTCTTAAACTTTTGCTTGCAAAGATTTTTGACAACTCTTTCCACTTAAAAGGTTTTATCGGAAAATTGTGAGCAAATAAAGTTTAATCAAAACATTTTTGCCTTCAAAAGTAAACAAAGAAAAATTCCTTTTGGGTCAAATTTGAGCAGATAAAATCACATTAACTTGTTAAAATTTTTTTTTCAGAATGGTGGCAGAAATTTTGTTCGTACGAATTTTGTGATTTTAGTGCTCTTTAAAAAAAGTTCTCCTTAACGATTTTTTCTATTTTACTAGATTATTTTATTTCGAAGGCACTGGCAGAATGGAGTCAGTGCAGAATGTGGGTTTGTGATGTGCAGCACACTCTATACATAAGTCCGTAATGTGGAACTCGATTAGAGAAGTAGTTTTTTTTTTGATTCGATATGGATCCGTATACGTTTCAGTTTTCACTGAGTATGGTGAGCACTCTTTCATATAATACATCCAGAAGTGGGTCCGTGGTGATTGTGATTCTAATTTCCATACTAATTTGAGCCGTTAAATGCAGTTTCAGGATCCATATTTGCATCCGTATATATGCGAAGTCGTCCATGCATTGTTGACTATGTGCACGGATCCAAAACGGACTAGTTTGCTTGAAGGGGATCTTATGATTTTTTTCATTGAACTAACCAAATATCCTACTATTCAAATTTTCGTAGCGTGTAATATACTACATCGTTAAGTGTGACCTCGCAACGTATTACTGAGGAAAGCCCACGTTTTAAATTTACCTTACCGCCGGCAAAGAGATGATTACACATCAAAAGACTAAGCACTTTTTAAATAGTCTTGTTGAATATGATTGATTTCAAATAGAGTTTAACGGTCAAAATTTTACCCTTCGAATTTTTGTTTAAATTCAGTTATAACCTAGCGTTCTGTTTTTGGTAATAATTTAATGGTCTTTTTGTCTATTATCGTGTAAGCAAAATGTCGATGTTTAACGTAAGAAGATGTAGTATCTCAGAAAAGTAGTTTTCAATCTACCGTCCGTCGGCGTCGCCGTCGTTCGGTCTGTTATGGGTCTCTCAATCTGTACGTCCACTGTACATCAAGCTAGATCCTTGACGGGTTAATCAATTTGCTTAAAATTTCAGAGAATTTTTATGTTTTTTTTTTTGCTAGGGGAAAAATTTAAATTTTTTATTTATTTATTTATTTCGTCAAACAGAGTTCAAAAAGCTCTTACATACTACTTACACTAAACAATTTATTTGTAAATATAATAGACAAAATAATTGATTAACCTTCAAAGTTCACTACATAAAATAAATGTGACTTGAAAACATCTCTGCTATAAAATTGGTTAAAATCAATAATTTCATTTTGAGATACTGAGTTTCCCTGTCTTAAGCATCGTGAGATTGGCTCATTAAGCCCATAATTTGCTCTGTGTTGAGGTACACGAAATGTTTAATAGGATCTAAGGGAGTGTGAAGGACAGGTAAATTCTATCATTCTTAGCAAAAATGGACAATTAATTTTATAATTTATAATATCTCTTACAATCATAACATCAAAGTATTTTCTACGAGTATCAAGATTTTGTAGACCAAAAAGTAAACAACGAGTATCGTAAGAAGGTCTGACAATATTCCAAAGTAGAAGATAAAATAATTGTCTAGTGAAACGCTTTTGTATTCTCTCCAATCTATTTGAATTAATTGAATAGAAAGGATTCCAAATGACACAACAGTATTCCAGAACGGATCTTACATAGTGTGAATGGGTCTTTAAATTCTTTCGAGTTTCTGCATATAGATCCTAACATAGAGCTGGATTTAGTTTACAAATAGTCTATGTGGATATTAAAATTTAGCTTTTTATCAAAAATAAGTCCAAGATCTTTTTTTTTCATTTATTTCGACAATTGGTGAAACTTCAACACTATACTCGAAATTTATAGATGAAAAACGACGAGAGAATGATAAACTTTGACATTTAGAGACATTCAAATGTAGTTTGTTTTTCTTGCACCAAACAGAAAGATTGTTTAAATCCTTTTGTAACAATAAACAGTCATACACATTTTTAACTACGCAATATATTTTTAAATCGTCGGCATACATGATCCATTGAGAATGAACAAATATATCAGGAAAATCATTCAAAAATAGAAGGAATAACAAAGGCCCAAGATGACTACGTTGGGGAACACCAGAAGTTACATTTATGGCCTCAGAAATGCTATCATCTATACGAACGAATTGTATTCGGTTACAAAGATATGACTCGATCCATTTCAGAAGGTTAGAGTTAAAACCATACCCCTGCAAAATTTTTCGTTTAACTTCCTCTATAGCAGGTAGCTACAATGCAATTATTTTGTTCTTTTTTCAAATATTCTCGAAAACAGCTTTAACGATTTTGCTTAAACTTCGTTTCTATACTGTTAAGAGTTTTTTTCAATAAAACAGCTTTTCATGGTTTTGCCAATAAAAATATAATTCTTAACAGATTTTAAGAAAATTGACTTATTTTTTGGTTATTTTAAGCTCCAAAATTAACGGCACTTGCCATACAATGATACAACGATTATGAAAGAAATTATTTTTATCTTTGAAACTGGCTCTTAAGATTTTGATGAAAAGTTCGAGTGTTCTATTTTAGTATGGTGAGCATTTCTGTGAAATAGAAAGTTAAGAAAAACATGATCATGGGGTTCTAATTAATTGTAGAATTTTTTAAAAAGAATACTTTTTATCTAAAATTTCGATAACTTCTGTCTAGAATCTTAATAGATTTCAGGAAACAAATATTATTTTATTTTACAAAATCAAATTATAAATATAATAAAATAATTATTAAATATAGAATTTTATGTTATATAGTTTTAAAAATCAAAAAAAATATAAACTTCAACCACATTCTTCTTTTTGAATAATTTGAAAGCTTTAAAAATCAATAAAGATCAGCCAGATTCCCTTTCAAACTCAATTCTTATCAGTGCCATAAAAACTGCTGGACAACCTTCTGCTTAAAAAAAATTAAATGTGGTAATCGCAATCGAAATTAATTAAAATATAAATTCCAATATGTATCTATGTATATACCTACGTACATTGTAGTTATTTTTTTTTTTTATTTTTTATTGAAAATCAAATAAAAGCTTTTTGCAGCCTTCTGATATGGTGGTGGCCCAAGAGCCCCAAATACCACAAACAATTCATATGAATAAAGTGCAAATAATATTGGAGTGCAAATAACTTATAATTTTAAAGGGGATGGGGAGGGGCACTTGCCATTGCCTTCGAATATATCTGATGCATTGAAATTAAATTCGGGCTCATTAGCCATCACATGAAAATAATATACAAGTAGGTCACTCTGGCTCTACACGGTCAGTTTCTATATAGTAGGTTCACCCGTTCGAGTCAAGTATTTAATTTTTCCATGAACGAAAAAAAGAAAATTTAAATAAAATACACATCACGTCGTCCTCTCTGATCCTTCACCAATACACGCGCTCGAACATTACTCAACACCCACACCTCAGGTTTCTGTTATTATTTTCCCAGTCTGTTGTTTGGTTCTGACCACATGTTTGCATTTAACTGCATTAACAGTTGCACTGCTTCAGGTTGCCTTACTCAATTCGAGAATGAGCTCCATCCGGTGATAATGATTTTCACAGAATAAGGGATGAAGCGGTTGGTTTCAGGTTGGGCGCCACGTTTCCCAAGCATATATTTACATATACATAGGTAGCTCAGAAAATGCAAAAATTATTTAATGCTCGCGATATGGCTGTCATAGGCCTTTTATATATAATATATAAATGCATATATAAATTTGTATTATTATTTTTATTATTATTTATTTTTTTTTAAATAAAAAGTCAGCGCTTGAGTGCGTTTTGGATGGAGGAATTTAACCACTGACAACGTTTTGTTGTTGGCAGTGGTGGCATGTTGTTATTAATTATTATTGTTACGAGAGTGCTTATATAAGTAAATTCATATGGTCATTTATGTATATGTAGTGTGTATGCACTGGCTGGCATGGCATTGCATAGTCAAACAAGGACCATGCGAAGGATTTAATATGCTCAATCAGTGTGGTCAATGCGTTATGCGAGAAAATCGATTTGTAATTAAATTTAATCAATTGCAAAAATATTTTATTTTTTTTTTGTTGTTGTTTCTTTTCAGTGGCTTGAATCTAGCTATGTACCTATGTACATGCAAGCATAATGAAAATTCCGCACTTCATGGATATGCGTGCTTTTAAAATGTATCCATAGTCCAATGAAATTTCTTGTTTAAAATATGGCTAACCCATGAATAAAATATCTGCACAGACAAAGTCAAAACAAACATTTTATACGTTAATTAGATTTAAATATTTTTTATTAGATTAATGGAACAGAATTGTTTATTTAAATGGAAACACTAATAATTATTTATTGGGAGTTTTATAATATGCTGATGCTGACAGAAACTGCCATATTTTTTGGACACAAATTTCAGGCTGATCTGAAACCAACTTTTAGGACATTACGGGCCACTGTGCGAGTTGAAGATAGAATGATGGCTTGGTTGATTTACGTTAAACTTTGTGCTTAGCGTTTAAAGTTTGTAATCAATCGAGAAATCCAAAAAAGTGAGTTTCGTCATGTCATCCGTCGGCGCCGCCGGTCTGTACGTCAGTACGTCAGTGCGTTGGTGCGTCTGTGCGTCTGTGCGTTCACTGTAATTTGAGCTAGAGCCTAAACGGGTGGACCAATTTGCTTCAAATTTGGTACAGAGAATTCTAATGTGATTCCCTATAGGCAAAGGGATAATTTTAATTTTTATCTTTAGCTCATCTAAAATGGGTAGCTGACATACAAAAATGTTGTTGTATTCAAATTTTCTCAAAAACGATTCCAATGATTTTTATTAAACTTCGTACCTGAATCGACCAAAATAATTGTAAGAAAACTGCATTTCAGGTTGTTGGCTAAAAAAGTCACAGAACGGAAATAGGCATTACAACGTATTTTGACAAAACGGTTTTATTTTTGGGTTATTATATCTTTTCCATTTCGATTCTGTTACAATTTTGCAATCTGGTGCTTCTAAATAGTTCAAAAGTTCAAACATCATTACATTGAAAAATTTTGAAAATAAAATTTAATCCGAAATTAAATCAATTTTTGAATTACTTTTGACTTTTTACGTTTTAACATTTTCTTGTTGAAGATAGTTAAGGTGTGTTTCTTGTTCGCGTTAAATAATAGTGCACAAAACACGACACGTATTTATATATACTAATTATTCAGTTTGTATTTGCTCTTAGTTCATAAGTGGAGAGGTTTATAGCCATTAACTAAGGAATTTTTGTTATACAGGGTGTTTTTTTAGACGCGTATGGTGTTCAATCAGTGGCCTATTTCACCAAATTACAATTACAATCACAAACTTGTACTTGTAATCTGCAATTGAAAATTTGTAAACTAAATTTCTGTTTCACAAACAACAAACATAATTCCAACAAATTTGTAAAAAAGAGTAAGAAAAGTAGAGGAAATTGTAGTTGTGATTTACAAATAAAAAAAAATCGGTTTCACCACTTTTTTGCCAGACTTGTAAAAAACAATTGTTTCTCACAAATTTGTGAGAGTCTGCTGAGTAGGTATGAAGCGTTAAGTGCACCATATAGCCTTCAATATTTTCCAAATATACATCAACCACGACTGCACAAACACGATGGAGACATCTGAACACCGTGTAGATATATGCCGAATTCCTTTCAACAAAAGAATCGATTCAGTTCAAATTTTTTTCTAAACAAAATCGATTCTGAGAGTCTGCTGAGTAGGTATGAAGCGTTAAGTGCACCATATAGCCTTCAATATTTTCCAAATATACATCAACCACGTCTGCACAAACATCAAATTTTTTTCTAAACAAAATCGATTCTTTTCTGTCAAAACAAATCTTGCGTTTTTAGCAAAAAAAAATAATTCCTTTCGCGAGAGAAAGACGTTATAAAAACTTTCAGTGCAAGTGAAATCTTTTCTTTAAAAATGTATGTGCAAGTAGAAGTTCAAACAAATAAAATGCACCAACAAATTGTCCCGGTATTATTAAAGTTATTAATTTAATTCTATTGCTAAAACATTGTTCTCACAACAAAAACAAACAATCTTAATAGTTTTGTGAAAAATTTCTTGACGTTTTGCGCCAATTGCAGCGTCAAGTAACACAAACACAATCACACAAAAAAAATCGATTCTTTTACGAATTTCGAATTCTTTTCAATTGACAGAAAAAGTTCAATTCTGTTTAGAAAAAACCGTGCATGTCTGAGAGCTCATCATAAAATGTCAACATTTCCATTTTATGTAAATAAAAACATTTTTTCAGGCTTATTACCAATGGTGTTTCAATTATTCTTATTATTTAATCTACCATTATACGGTTTATGTAAAACTTTTCATCAAAAGCAAATGAATCTGCAAATACGCGACCGATAGATTCTTAAGCTTTATATCGCAAAATATTCACTTGTATTAATATCGGTATACTACTATTAAAAATTACAAAAATTACAAATTGTAAATAAAATTACACATGAACTTTCTTCTGTAATAATTTTGCTCCAAATTAACAAATTTGTAAATTTTTTTTATTTGGTGAAACAGAAACTTATAAAAACGCTTGAATTTTCACAAATTTGTACTTGTAATCTACAAACAATAATTACTCTTAGTGAAACGAAAATAAAGATATTCCCACAAATTTCCCTTTGTAAATTACAACTACAATTTTGTAATACAAATATTTTGTGAAACAGAATAAATCGATTTCTTAACAAAATTTGTAAGAAATCGCTTGTAAATTACAACTTGTAAGTTGGTGAAATAGGCCACTGGCAATAATTTTTTGAAAGTTGGTCTTTTGAGTGGCGTGGCGTCCAAGACCGTGCGATATAACACCGCTGGAATATTTTTGTAGGGTTATGTGAAATCGATTGTCTACGTAAACCCAAGACGATTGATGAGAATATATTCGGCGCTTTATTGCTGAAATACCGCCCCAATTGCTGCAAAAAGTGGTCAAAAATTCGGCCTCTCAGCTGGAATTTATTTGAGCCAGCCGCGGCGGCCACTTGCCTAAGACATTTTTAAAACATAATGGCAAACCCTTATCTTTACAATAAAGCTAAATTCTTTCCGTTTTATTTCTTCTTAAAAACCAAACGTCTAAAAAAACACCCTTTGTTTTACACGGAAATTGTTTTTTTTAGCGAGTAGGCATAAATGCACTTAAAAACATACCATTTACTACACCATTCTCATTTATCTTTACGGTGTGTCTCCATAACAGTTGTTAACCACAACAGCAAGTTAGTGCGATCCAGTTGTTCACTAGTTGGCCCGCCCTATTTCGCACGGGTATACAGACAAGCTTAAGCTTCGCATAAAAATTACAAAATCCAATATTATTTTATGAATTTTTGCAGTCGAATATCTAATACTTTCTGGGTCTTAACCCAGAAATTTTTAAAAATATGATCCTCTTAGTCCAAACCTTTATTGTTTTCCCAACACAGACAGAATTTTCGTAGGTATTCGAAAACTACTCTTTTATTTTTATCCCATTTCATTCTTTAAAAAGCATTTTTTTAAAATAATCTTTCAAAACAAACTGAATTTTTGAAATCGGATACCATTTTTTGGTTTTAGCCCCTTTCACCTTATAAATACAAAATTTTTGAAAAAAAAATATTTTTAAAGCCATCCACTAAAAATATATCCTTTCAAACTAAAAAGAATTTCTTAACTCAGACACAATTTTTAGTTTTACCCCAATTCACCCTACAAATATTAAAATTTTGAAAAAATATCCCTAAGGCCATTTCCTAAGAATAACCTTTCAAACAAAAGAAGAATTTATTAAATCGGAAATTTTTATTTTTACCCCATTTTTCAATCGGATACGTCTTTTTCATTTCATCCCATTTCACCCTACAAAGTGAACTTTTCCGTTTAATTCGGGTGGAGACAAAGCCAATAAATCAGAGAACATTAAAATCGGTTCAGCCGTTCTTGAGTTATAAATAGGGTAACTAAACCGAGATCTAAAGAACCTTCCTAAACATTTTAGAAAAAAACATTTCTTATTATTCATGGTCATACAAATTTGTATAAAACCGAATAAGAAACCGCTCCCTAAAATAAGTACAAAGCTTAAAAAAAAACTAAATCAAAAAAGAACATAAGCTGCAACGATTTCTTTATTACCAATAGTATAGTAGGCATGGTACATACATACATACATATGTATATGAAGTGTGTGTATGTGTATTTGTATATTATATCACAACATAAACAAAGCATAAACTCTGCAATTGGGCTTTAATTTCCACCTCATGTTGTCCGCAACCCACTTCCGCACCCATTTCAACTACATAAATGCCATATGTGATGCCATATTTGCAACACAAAAAAAAACAAGAGGTATGAGTTTGTGTGTGAGGATGTATGTATTTTGCCTGTGCTTGTGACCTGCAAAGCATTGCAAACAAAACTGTAAAATTTTTGCCCACAACCTCATCTCTGCTCTTACAACTCTACTGCATCTGCCTGCGCCAACCAAACGACGACAAGCACTTTGAACTCAGAGTACACTATTAGCTTGTTAAGGATTCTTGCATATATTAAAAAAAACTCAAAAATAGTTTTAAAAATTAAACAGCACCCTATTGTTTTTAGTTTCAAATTTAATAATAAATATGTTTTATTGATTAACATATGGACATGGTAGTTAAAGCCGGCACCACACTACTCTCGTTGTTGGGGAATAGTGTATGTCACTGTCATTCCAATGTATTTCGTATACAGGGTGTTTTTTTTTAGAGGCTTATAACTTTGAAATGGAATAAAACACAAATGATTTTTTTAAATTGACATGAAATTTACTTTATTCGAAATATATTCTTCTGGCATTATAAATTAAATATTATTTCTGGCATATGACCGCCATGGCTGGCTCGGACGTAGTCTAATCTGGAGGTCCAATTTTCGATGACCTTTTCCAACATTTGTGGCCGTATATCGGAAATAACGCGGCGCATGTTGTCCTCCAAGTATTAAATCGTTTTGGGTTTATTGGCGTAGATTAGTGACTTCACATATCCCCACAGAAAATAGTTAAGCGGCGTGAAATCGCACGATCTTCGAGGCCAATTCACGACGGGTCCGTAACGTGAAACTATGCGGTTACCAAACGTTTCCTACAATCAATCTATTGTGGCACGAGCTGACATGTTTCGCCGCTTTGTTGAAACCGCAGAGCTCCTGCGCATCATGGTTGTTCAATTGATGAACGAAAAACTCAGTAATCATGGCTCTATAGCGGTCACCATTGACTGTAACGTTCTGGCCAGCATCGTTTTTAAAGAAGTACGGACCAATTATTCCACCAAACCATAAACAGTCAGTTTTTGTGGATGTAACGGTGCCTCAACATACACTTGAGGATTATCATCTCTCCAAATACGGCAGTTTTGTTTATTGACGTATCCATTCAACCAAAATTGAGCTTCATCGCTAAACAAAATTCGTTTATGAAAATTGGGATCAACGGCAATCTTGTTTTGGGCCCATTTGGACACAATTTGGAAGCGTTGTTCAGGCGTCCACTCTATTCATGTTATAATGCCAAACAAAACTTAAAATAAATCACTTGACAGCTGACAAAATGGCCGCCAGTTAAAATAGTGTTGCCAACTTAAAGTTCTTTACCTCTAAAAAACACCCTTTACTTATCCATGTGGTAGATCCAATTACCTAAAATAACTCTTTTTTTATCAAGCAAGGTAAAATAAGTCATATTTAAGCGAATTCCTGCTCTTATTGTTACATAACTCAAAAATAACTCATTCGTCACGACTCTCACGAAGCAACTCATAGATGAGTTACAACTCTTTCTATTTGTGATCGCGATTTGGGACATTGAAGTTTGGTGGTAAAGAGAAATAAGCAAAAGACAAATTTAGGTAAGCATCGTCATTAAAAGCAGCTCTAGGTTACAAATAAAGAGTAAGTAGGTAGGTTTACCTGTTTTTAAATTACATCTATTTTTAATCATATACCTATGTATTTATAAATAAGTTAATAGTGGGAGGCAAAAACTCCTCAACCATCGGGTACCTAGTCCACACAATAAAAATGTCAAAAACCCTCATGACAAGGTTGATGATTTACCCTAGTGGTAAATAGAGTAAGTACCTGGGTACAAAGAACAAAACACAAAAAAAAAAACAAAAAAAAAACCCTACTTGTCAAGCAAAAGCAATAAGCAACGAGAAAGAATAATGTGCTCACAAGCTCACATAGGATGGTAGAAAGTGAATAAATCCTGTCGGCAGTGTGTGTCCTTGTGAAATTCCCATCGCACATATGCTCAAAATGAAATACAGCATCACCAACCATTTCCATCTCGCCCCATCGCCATGTTCTATCCCCAAAACTTAACCCAACAAGCTTAAAGATAACAAACGTTGATAAAAGCCGGGTGGCAAGCCAAGAATCCATGTCTCTGGAGAATGGGTGATATAAATACACATACTTGTTCAGTCTGTAAAAAGGATATATCTATACAATGCAATGTTAATAAAAAAAAAAAAAAAAAATATAGCAGAAACAGAAAAAGGATGATGACACACCTACATTAACCGATTCACAACAGTACATACTTATAGAACTTAAGGACGACTTTTATGCCGAAAGGAAACCGATATAAAGTTTTATTAGTATCTCTCTCTCAAGAAGCCATCATGGAAAGATTGTAGAATAACGTAATAAGCTGCGAAAACACATCCTGCCATTGCTGCCATACCATAGCCATCGACCCCGGTATAGATACAGCTATAGGTAGGTATATCTCTTAGTTATGATGGTGGGCTGATGTGAAAAAGGAGTATAAATCGCTTCCCTCCCTTCATCACCCTGATAGTCCCCCCCCACCACCATCACACACCCGGCACATCATTATTTGATATGTGTAAGAAGATTGTGGCTGCGGGTGGAAATATAAATGAAAAAGGAAAGAAGAAATTTGCTCCACACACGACGAACTTGAGAAGATAGATTTGTTAGAAATGTTTTGTGTGTGAACGTGAAGAGAAAAATGCCTGAAGGATGTGTGTAGATATGTATACATAAATATAGAAGCATCAAGGTGCAGATAGCAGATAGAAATTCGAAGAAGCAATAGATAGATGGAGATACATACATATATACATATACTACAGTCATAGAGGGTGAGTAGAGTATACGAGATTAAGGACGACAGGCAGGCCAGGAACAACAAGAATAAAAGAACAACATCAACGATTTTAAAGGAGCTTTTCACTTATTGCAAGAGATCTCCGAAAAGCATACAAATAAGATAAATATATTCACAGCTGCAAAAGATATATTTTCTGACATGTTGAAAAGTGATTTACCAGCATAGGGTAGATGTTGTACAGTTTGGCAAATAATTACTTTACCAGGATGGTGGTAACTTTTAGAGGTGATTTATGAAGGTGATTTTTAAAAGTTTAAAAGTTTTGCAAAAAAAAAAATAAATACGAAAAATATTGTGAAACATTTCAATTACACAATCCGATGAAATTCCCTTTTGGTTGAATGGATACATCAAAAAAACAAAACTGCCGTATTTGGAGTGATGATAATCCTCAAGTGTATGTTGAGACATCGTTACATCCACAAAAACTGACTGTTCGGAGTGCTTTATGGTTTGGTGGATTAATTGGTCCGTACTTCTTTAAAAACGATGCTGGCCAGAACGTAACAGTCAATGGAGACCTCTATAGAGCCATTGTTACTGACTTTTTCGTTCATCAATTGAACAACCATGATGTGCAGAAGCTGTGGTTTCAACAAGACGGCGGCGGCGCAACATGTCACATAGCTCGTGTCACAATTGATTTATACGTTTGGCAACCGCATAGTTTCACGTTACGGACCCGTAAATTGGCCTCCAAGATCGTTCGGTTTAACGCCGCTTGACTATTTTTTGTGGGGATGTTGTTTTATTCCATTTCAAAGTTCTATACCTCTAAGAAAACACCCTTTATATTTTCATCAAAATGGCGTCTTTAATTGAGAATGTCGTTCAACGTTCGATACGATAAAAGTCGATCGTATGTGTATCAAAAAGCTGAAGGTATTTAAATTGTAATGCTGTCGTTACACTGAGGGAAAAACCAACGTAAAATCTAAGTGTAGCACTTCGATTCAAAAATGTTTCGGAACGATTTGGCGCCAACGCCGAAAATGTTTGAATCAAAGTTGTATGACTTCAGTTCAAAGTGTCTACACGATTTTGATCTAAATACGTTTTTCTCTTGATTCGAAGTATATTCACCGTTAAATCAAATACATGTATCTTTAAAACAATTTCTTTCAACTTCGATTCAACTATAAACATCTTTAAAAACACTATTTAAGCTTCACTCAGATACTGATTTAAAATGGCTACAGCTTGTTGTTTGTTTTAGTTTGTGTGAGACAAAAATTATCCACAAGTATTAATATGTATAATAAAATGCTCAGCGTATTTCATAATATGTGTGCTGGGTATTATTCACTTGTAAAGACTTTTATTGTTAGTGAATCGTTTTGTGGTAGATAATAATTTATGAAACAAATAATTTAATTAGGAAGAGTAATTATTGTTTTTCGATGTAATGTAAGTGAATTTTGATTGCGCGTTGTATTTGTTCACAAATGTGTTGAAGGCACTTCGAAAAATTACAACGGGCTTTTAAAATTCTTTATATTAAGCTGAAAAATAAATTACAAAAAAGAATTTTTGAAGTTTAAAAAAAAAACATCTAAGTTGAATTTACAATGCAACACATTGAAACTACGTTGAGGGCACTTTGAATATTCAAAAGTGGACTGCATCGTTAAATGAATACGTTTCACTTTTGAAATTAAGTTGAGCGCACTTAAATGTGGATTTCAATGAAAAATAAAAGCGTTTCACTTTGAAACAACGTTGAGCGCACTTTAAATGTGGATCTCATTGTAAAAACAAATACGTATCACTTTGAAGCTAGGTTTATATTTTAAAAACTACGTTTTCTATTTGAATCAAAATTGTTTCAACTTGAAATTGAATAAACTTTACTGTATTTTGATCAACTTTAAATCAAATACGATCGTATTTAATTCTAGAACGCAGTTTTTCCCTCAGTGTATGTGCTAGAACTTACACTGATACAGATAGGCCGATTTGCTTCAAATTTAGAACAGCGCACCATTATATGTTATTTTCTGGAGGGGACATTCGAATTTTAGTTTAAATGTGATGCTTTTTTTTTTCTATAGCTGAGGTAGTTCAGCGGATCCAGGGTCAGACCGAAGAAGGCAAGGAAAACTCGGTTTTTTGAAGAGTACCTACAGAACTCCACCATTCTTCAACTTTATTTGACTTTCGAGTCATACAGTCTAATTTTACTTAAAATAATCTAACAGTGTATTTCATATAATTTTACAATAGGTTTGCCTAAATAACTAACATGGTACTGCATATAATTGGGATAGAGTCCCCGGCCCTGGTCGAAACCAAAGGCACAAATGCTAGAGTGGGATAGAGTCCCCCTCCACGACCGCAGTCGAAACTGAAGACAGAAAATAATTTCACAGCCCGAAAGCCAAAAACTTCGAATCTGCTATGTAGTGCACCACCCACTCAGGAGTGTTTTTCTTGGTACTTCTCCTTTCGTACTCTAGAATGGTACGTACAGCACTGGTTAAGGCCGCAGACGCAGAAGACAAATTTCCATACAAATTGCACCTTCACTTATCATCTCTGTGGGCAAGAGTAAGTGTGAACTAATTATAAAGGTGCAGAAAAACTTGTCCAACATTTCATCATATCATAATGTTCGTATATCTGGCTTATGACGATCAACTGTGTATCCGGTGACTGCCGGTCGTTATTATTTGAATTTGAAAATCAAATAATAGTTCAAGTGACAGTTGGGTCGTTGGTTGAGGGCGATGTGTGCAATGATAGGTAGAATGATGGTTTGCAGATGGAGGAAAAATATGTAACTTCGTTACAATACACCATTGATTTTGGTTTCTGATTTTCTCGAAAACGGCTTCAACAATTTTGATTAAACTTCGTACTTGTAATTATTCAAGTGACTGAAAGAAAACTGCGTTTCAGGTTTTTGGTAAAAAATAATCGCATAACGGAAATGGGGCATTTTTTTTATTATCTTTTTTAATTATTATTTTGCAAACTTTAATTTATTCTACAAATTTAAACCTGCATATATGAAGTAAATTTCAAAGTTATTGCCAAAGTATAGCTATTTGGAAATAGTTTTTGAAGAAAATCGCATTATTTTTTAGTAATTTTTAAACAAAACATAAACCAAACGAAAAATCCAGTTTTTAGACTTTTCACATTTTTAACATTTTTTTGTTAAGAACATCATTGCCTTATGTAGCTTAAGTAGTTGTCAATCACAAGAGCAAGTTATGATTATTGCAACGAAAAACGTCGTTTTGAAAGATAGTTCACCTTAAAACAAGTATCTACGTTTTCTTGCAACTTCTGCCTGTTGGGAAAATTGTAAAACACTCCAAGAGTATATCTCGTCATGAAAAAGTGCCTCTAATCTTTGTAGCCATTCGGACTCTGCAGAAAATTGCAGTGCCGCTCCATTCCTGTCGACTAACACACAGTTAGAGTTAAAAAAATAACTACACTAGGCCTTGACTCTCCATCTCCACGAGCAGTCGCTGTATTTAACTGTGTATTGTATTTTTAGTGTACAAAGTTCAAACTAGGATTAATTATGATAAGCTTAAGCATGAGTTATTGGCACTATAAAACAAAACTTCTATAAATGAATTAGTGGAAATTAAGAAAACCTTTCCACCTTACTAAGTTTCTGATCCAACATGTATTTCCATCAAAAAATTAACAAAGTCCTTATGGAATTTAATACCTCTATAAAGGTTCCCCATGGAAGCTGGCTTTTCTTTAAACTTATTTAGTATTAATTTTTCCAAAAAGTGTACTTTTTTTCTGTCAATTTGAGAATTTCAGCGTTAACATTTTTTTCAATATTTATCATTTTTAAATATATAGTTAGTCATTTCATACAAAACTCATCGACCGACAACGAAGTCCTTTCTGTATATCGTCTGCCTCTAACTCATCCCCATATCATACTTATTAGGATCGATATGTTTGTATATGAACATCCAAACATTGTACAACCTTTACGGTACGGTGTGTATAGAACATATGACACGCAACATCTGTATACCTATGTTATGTAGGTATGTATGTTTATTTGTGTATATGTATGTATGTCTTCCATATGTTAGTCAAGCAAAAGTGTTGTAAGTAGGTACAACATGGATATCCTTCATGTGAATTTTCACCCCCAAACCACCCATTAACCGTACGTAGTATTTTTCTATGGGTGAACGAATATAGATAGACTGAGGTAAAACGTATAGCTAGCCTGCTACTCTTTGATTTTGCCATATCCTTACACACATTGACACATCACAGCAAAGGATGTATTTTTATTGTACAGATACAGAGTATAGCTAGGCAAGCACAACCAAAAAGATATCATCGTCATCGTCATCGTCCTCATCATCAATTCCCAGTTCGTCATCAGGCATGAGTATATATGTACATATGTATATATCTAGGTACTTGCAGAGTTTATGTTTGTGATTTAATGCCATCTAGGTACTGGAGGATATTGACAATAAATGTTCCCACTTTACTTATTAAGATATTATATTTGGTTATATAGATGCATTTTTAAATAATTTTAGAATGCAGATTAATTATTAATAAACTAAATATAAATATGTATACAAATCAAACAAATATGGTGTCATTATGACATACATTGTGTATACAATTGAATGAAATTTTAAAATAATGGTTTAATATTAACCAATCTGTTTTTTTTTATATATATTTTTATTTTACTTTATTAAAATCAATCAAAGTGGGAACACTAATCACTTTGCAATTCTTTAAATTTGCCTTGTTGCCGGTATGTGTATAGTATAGAAATCTTTTATAGATATGTATGTATGTATATATCATAGGTGTGCCTTTCTTCAGCTTCTCCCGACGACGACGACGACGTCGTTTCCAGCACAATGCAAAGGAAACTTAAGTTAAGTTTTGTATTGTGTTAAGTTATGAATACACCAAGTGGAACCCCTGTGGGGGTGGTGGTGATGGTTGTTGTAGATGTTTATAAATATGCCAAGCTTTTCTAAACCCTGCCATTACAAAAAAGTGTACATATTGTATACCTACCTACCTACTTCAGTAAGGAAGGAAACTTTTGTTGTTGTATATAGCTATACCGACACTGAAAAGGAAGAAGATTAAGACAAAGCTGGAGAAGCTAAGGCAGTTTTGTGGATAAAACACATCAGAGGAAGCACGTGAGAGTGGGAGCGAGCAGAGCAAGTCTTCTTGTTGGGTTCATTTGTGGGAATTCATTGCCTAAGAAACAAGAAGGCACTTAACTCAGTGAGAAATTGTCCTTATAGGTTTAGCTTTCACAACTTAAGTACAATATTCCGTTCCAAAAGATGAACGGACGACGAAAGGACGACGACGATGCTGACGATGCCGACTATCTGCGTATTGTTTGTGTTTCTGTGATTTTGGGGTTTTGGTAAATTGGTTTTTACCATCCGCAAATTGTGGACAAGGGTGAAATTCAAAAAGCAGTATAGGTATCTCTTGTATTTATACACTTACTATACTTATAAATACAATATACCTATACCTACGCACAGTCATGGATGTTTAGATATTGGATAAATGTATCTGTGATAGACATTTAATTCAGAAGCATTTCATCATCAGCATCATCCATTGGGGGACATTTTAAGGTTGAATTAAAAGACAATGAATCAATAAATCAATAAATAATGTAAAGATTTTAGGAAATTCCAAGAAGACCAAACTTGTGTTATGTAGTGTTTTCTTAAGTTGAACATAAGGTATTTATAATGAAACTAGGCACATAACTGTTGCCATTTTGTTTAGATTAAAATTGCGTTAAATTTTATCGGATGTTTAATTTTTGATACAAATGAGGCGAAAATATCAAAATTAAATCTCGAATAAAATGTAATCGACATTTTAATCTAATTCACACAAGGCGTAAGATGTTCGAGAGGGAGTTTTGCTGCTCTGTTACTTTCCTATTCCAAATAAGCGGCTACATAGTACCTACATAATATTTGCAATCATTGTTGGCAAAATCCTTCTTCGGTGCTTCTGCCTCAAAAGAACATCCCGCTGTGTTGATCCTATTATGTCAATATCGTCGGAATATGCTATATAGTAACTTAACGGGCCTTTAAAGATCCTGTCTCTGGTGTAGGTGTGAGAGTTATGCACTATTCCTTCGAAAAACAATTAAAAAACTTACAGGAGAGGATGTCACCTTGTCGAAACCCTGACCTGTATTTAGCAGCGTATAGGCTCGCTGTCATCATCCTGCACCAAATGGACGACTTTGACAGGAATTCCGAAACAAAATATTGCTTTTTATAGTTCGTTTCTTTGGAAGCTGTCATTCGGGGCCTTGAAATAGACGAAAAGTTGGTGAATGTCAATTTGAAGTTCTAAGAGTTTTTTTTGTTACTGGACCAAAGCCACTCTGACATGGACTCTTCAGGTTGTTGACGAACAGCTTTAGACGTTAATATAGGCACAGGGTGATTCACATAAGGTGTGACAAAAAGCTAAAGAGTGTAGATTGGTTCGAGATATGAAAAAAATCCTATTGGAGGGGGTATATTCTTCTACGTTTAGCTAGGAGGGGACATTTTCAAAAAAAAAAAAAAAATGATTAAACATACAAACAAATATTAAAAAACAATGGTAACATTAAAATGGCATGCTATATCTTTTTTGTAGAGCCAGAAACTTCTTTTTTTATTTTTATTTTAAATAAAGTTATTTTAATAAATAGTTTTTGAAAAATTAATTTTCAAACTCATAATTTTGAAAAAAAAAAAATAGTTTGGATATTACGATACTTAGTATAGGTACTATTTTTGATAACATTTCCTTCTTCGTGACCTTTTTTGTTTTAAAAATTCAATTTTGTCATAAATTTTTAGTCAAAAATAGAAAACCGGATGCTTAAATGTCTTGTACTTTTTGAGAAAATTGAAAATAACTAAATCTATGTATCTTTAGAGCAATTTAAGCAACGGATTGGAGTAAAATTAAGAGAATTTTATTTTTGTTATTTTCAATTTTCTAAAGAACTAAAAGAGATTTAAGCATCTGTTTTTTGGTTTTTGAATAACAATATTAAAAACAAAAATACTACTTAATAACAAAAAAAATCTGTAAAAAAATTAGTTCTAACAAAATATTTTGAGTTTGAAAATTAATTTTGCAAAATCTGTTCACTAAAACAACTTTATTTAAAAATAAAATGGAAGAAGAAATTATTATGGTTTTGCAAAAAGGTATAGCATGGCATTATTAGTGGTAGGTACAGTGATTTTGGGAAAAGTGCATTACACGTTTTTTGGGCAAAACATTCACATACCCGAAGTAGGCATTCTAGGTTTTTTGGTCTTATTGCTGAGTAATTTGGGTATATCTTTTCAATGGTTGGAGTGATTTTGTTAAATTTTTGCAATCCGGTGCCTCTCAATAGTTCAAATAATATTGTATTTAAAATTTGAAAAGAAAAATACATTTTTAAACAAAACAACATTTAACAAAAATCCATGTTTTTAGTACTTTTGATTCTGTTAATTTTGTTTTCGTTAAAGATATATATACCATAACGTCTTCTTAGCCAGAAGAGCAAGTTCATGTGATCCAGTGGTGCACTTTACTTTCTCCTTTTCCCTTTTATCTGGATATCCTTTTAAATCCCCAAATTTTGTCCAACTTTCTCTTCTTTCTCAGAAAGCAAAAGATATCATTATTGCAGATTTATTGGACTTGCGTGTGGAGTTTAGATGTATCATATCAACATAACTTCTATCTACCCACTTCACCTAGGTCAAGTGGACAAAATTCTTGGTCTACCAGTGTCAATAATTTGAATGTTGACGTCTGCCTGACAGCGGAATTCGATTCGTCATCGCTATTACGAAATTTGCAGATATATATAGTTTTTTCATCCTTGCAGGCTGCCGTTTGAGCTATTTTATAGTAATGTTGAGAGTTTCTAAATTTCTGCAAGTATCTATCTGTACCTTGGTTCTATAAGGACCGATGTCCAATTTCTTCATTTTTGCGAAATCGAAGATTTTGTCTCACATTGGCCTTTTCTTACGTACAGCAAAACAAAATTGGCCCTGAATAACCATCGATATCTTGGAAAGGAAAAATCGGAGCACATGGGCCCTTATTACATCTTTTGCTGAATCCATAATGGTGTACTTAAGTAAGTATTGTAAAAAATGGATATTGGCCCTTTAAGAAGCAAGATACATAGAATCTATCTGTTTTTTGTCGATCAGGCTGCTTCTTTTTCCTGCTGATAAATCGGTGTTCTTCTGTGGTTCTTTTATGTAGCGCACTATAATTTAACTGAAAAATGTAGCATGTATTATGTAAATATGTTCATACTATGTGCATATTGCAAGTTGAACAAAAAAGGATTATATCTTTCTTTATACGCTTTATTTGTATGCCGATCAGGTGCATATGAGATAAGAAGACCGAACTAACTAGATCTGACTGAAGCTCTTTACTAAAAAGAAAGTTAAACTATGTACAAAATGATGATGACATAATTTTCCTTGAAAATCAAACTTCGACTGTTTCACTAAAACATCATAAGTGTGTGGTTCAGATAAACAAAACCCATTATAAAGGGTTTTCCAATAAGAGGTGTTATTTTGATATTCAAAGCAAAATGGCAATTTTTGAGATAAATGATCGGATGTTTATTTCATTATAAAGAGGAAGGTATGCCGTTAATAATGGAACACAACATCAGCCAAATGGCCGCCACGACCACGCTTACAGGACCATATCCTTTTCATGAAATTTTCCATAACAAAATCGCAAAGTGGCTGCCCTATGTCCTCGATAGCCTCACGAATTCCATCTTTGAGGTCTTGAATCGACGCTGGGCTGTTGGCGTAGACCTTATCTTTCACGTGGCCCCAAAGGAAGAAGTCGCAAGGTGTTAAATCACAAGATCTCGGTGGCCAATTGTGATCACCTCTTCGAGAGAAAACACGGTCCGGAAACTTTTCCCGTAAAAGATCGATGGTTTCATTGCTTGTGTGGCACGTAGCGCCGTCTTATTGAAAGTAAACGTTGTCCAGATCAATACCATCCAATTCCGGCCATAAAAAATCATTAATCATCTCTCGATAGCGCAATCCATTGATCGTAACTGTTGCTCCAGCCTCATTTTCGAAAAAGTAAGGTCCAATGACTTCGCCGGACCATAAACCGCACCAAACAGTCACGCGTTGAGGATGGAGAGGCTTTTCAACAATAACTCTTGGGTTTTCCGAGCCCCAGATGCGACAGTTTTGTCAGTCAAGATGATTTTTCGATGAAATTCCGGATCATTTTCATGCATTTCAAGGACCCAATCAGCAAAGACACGACGTTGTTGATGATCAGCCGGCTTGAGTTCTTGTGTTAACTGAACTTTATAAGCCTTAAGACCCAAGTCTCTATGCAAAATACGGTGTAATGACGTTTGTGGAATGCCTAATTCCAAAGAACGACGAGGAATGGACAAACCTGGGTTTTCTTCAACACTTTGGGCTACAACAGCAATATTCTCAGTTGTTCTTGAGCGATGTGCACGGGTTTTATTCTTCACGTCACTAACTTGTCCCAACAGCTCGAATTTGTCCACCAATTTCTGTATTGCGGTCCGACAAGGTGCTTCACGACGACCCAAAAATGTTTTAGTTTTACGAACCGTCTCTGCCAAATTTTAACCATTTTTATAGTGAATTTTAATAATTTCAATGCGTTGTTGAAGCGTGTATCGTTCCATTTTTATTAATGGCGTAGTTTCTACTTGTCAAATGTCAAAAAATGACAGCTTCAAAAGTGACAGCTACCGAAATATTGGGCTATTCAAAATAACACCTCTTATTGGAAAACCTTTTAGCTAATAGAAATATGGCTATAATGGGTTTTGAAATTTGCCTCTTGATTTCAACCTGGAGCATAGTACGCTGCTGATGGGAAACGAAAAATCCCATACAAAAATGACACAACGAAATCATAAACGAAAAATTTCGTCCTCCTTTTCGTTTTTGAGTACACTGTTCGATGAGCGAAATTGATAATTGTAGCAGATTATTTGAAGAGGTCTCTGCTCTTTTTTCTTTGTTTGTTTTGTTGTATCTTTCATCTCAGCATGGCTTTTCTGTGTTTTTTTTTGCGTTTGTATTTTTTTTTTTTTTTTTGGCAGTTGGTGACGCTCTGAGTTGTCATTTTTTCGCTGTGGTTTCCGCAAGCATTTCGCTGTAGTGTTGGAGACCACTGAACAATTTAGTTTCGCATCATCAGCGTACTAAGCTTAATATAAAAAAAAACAAAAATAATGTTAAAAGTTCAAAATAACAGTTTAATATTTTTTTTTTTTAATTTTAGCTTTTGAAAAAGAGTTACACAAATGTTAGCATTGTCGACTGCATGCTGTATTATTAAATCATTATTTATTTTACACTCAGATTTCCTTTTGGAAATTGGTTGGGGTTCACAGAGAGGATGGTCTTGTTCCATTATGTGCTTTGAAGCATTCACTTCCTTTATATTTTTGTAGAACTGGATTTCTTCTTGAGACCTCCAATCCTCAGAATTTCAGAAACCTTTACATGGTAGAGATTTTCCAAAAGTCCTACCAACTATTCGGGAATTCATAATGTGGATGTCATATAAATTAAAAATGTTTTTCGAATGGATATAATGGGTTTTGGTACTAACAAAAATATGTGGATATAATGGATTTTGAAGCAAAAAATCAAGTTGATAAAATGGGTTTTGAAATTAACTACAGATTTTCAGGTCTCATTTCTATGGTATAAAATGTGATGTGTCCTTCAAACTTGGTCCCAACGTATGTGTTTGAACGATACGAATAAAACCTCATACGTACGACATTTTTTTTTTTTCGAAAGTGGATATAATGGGATTTGTTTCTGATCCACACAAGCATAGGTCTGTACTGTTATATGGATAAAAAAAAAACTTTTGTTAACATCTTCAAAATTGTCTTTGCAATTATTTATTTATACATAAATATTTGATAAACAAAATTCTTACATAATTTTTAATCACAGCAGGTAGCCACTTTCTGAATTATACATATTTTGAAAGAAAAAAAAAAAATCTTTGCTGAAGTCATGTTTCGAAAATTCTCCCCCCCCAAGGAAACGCAGGCTTCGATTTCGCCATTACTCTACCCCCTCTTTGGCAATATGCAAAGAATCCCATAAAAAAACATAATTCTCCAGTCACTATACTCTGCTTCGACCCCTGGAATATCATGTACGATTGTGAAACACCCACAGGGTGTTATAGAAAATAATGGCTATTTGCCTTTTCTTGTTAATAATAAATTTAGTACAACAATTTCCTTGTATTCCTGTTTTTTTTTTTTTCGTTGTTCATATATTACTTTTGCTGCCTTTGGATTGTTTAGCTCGGATAGCAATAATGGCGGATGCGAGAAGTATAGTATAGCTCTGCTGAATGTTATGCCATTTGCGTGGCAATCAAATAAAAATTCTTGCGCACGTATTCTCATCCGGGATATCCTATTACTCCCAGCATCTCGTCCTTGTTTTTTTTGTTTTTTTTTTTTTCGTTCTTCAATACGCAGAGCTTTCCTTTGCGCTTTTGTTATGCATATAAAGGAGGAACAATTTTGTTTGCTCGCTAATGTGTACTAAGGAACTTTTTTTTATGACATCGTAATGAACCTCTGAATGGCAAGAAATTATTATTGTTGGATGATATGGTTTCCTTTAAGATTTCTTCTGTTTTTTTTTTTTTTTTTTGTTCGTCCTTTAAGACAGTTAGCAACAAAAAAAATGTATACCGACATTCATTCGCGCAGCGAACAACGAAATTGGAAATTATACGTTTGAATTTGGTTTGTTTTGGCAGTTATCAATTGAATATACAATGGGGGTGAGGTGGGAGATAAAAACACAAGATGGGGGGTGGTGTGGTAGGCAGAAAATTACAGGATAATATTTACAGGAGCAATTTGCTTATACAAACATTCGTTATAGGTATAGAGTGAAGAAGTCAAAATGAATATGGAGTAAAAAAGAGATCAGAATAATTGAATTCGAAATGAAGGCAAAAGTGAATAAATGAACGAATGTGCTGTTTATCAGATTTATATAAGGATCTTATTAGAAGTCAAATGGAAGGCTTTGGTGTATTGCATAATTGTATAATATGTGTTGTAATCTTATTCCCCGCCATCAGAAATCAAAACTCTGACAAAAAAGGGGAATTTCAGGAAACTTGAATGATTGTTTTCATAAAGCTTTGCCAAAGAGAAGTCGAAAAATATCGATTACAGCGAAATAATTTATTAAGAACAATAACTAGTAAAGAATTATATAAGACCAATTTATAACTCCAGGATATAAGAACCGCATTTGTTGGATATTCGAAAAAAAAATGTATTCTTACCATCAGCATGAAAAATTAAAAAAAAAAAAACAATTTCTAGGGTGAAATGGGGTAAAAATAAAAAAAACTGACCGATTAAAGAAATTCTTCTGTAGTTTAAAAGTTTTTTTAGGAAATGGCTCTAGGGATATTCTTTTTTAAATTTTGTTATTTTTAGGGTAAAATGGGGTAGAAATAAAAAAAAATGTTTGTTTTTAGTTTTAGGGTTTTTTTTTCAAAAAATTGGTAGTTATAGGGTGTAATGGGGTAAAAATGAAATGTTGTATTCGACTTCAAAAATTATTTTTGTGTATCAATTAGGTATTTTCTAGGCGATGACTTAAGAATTTTTATTTTCAAAAAAAAAAATGATATTTATAGGGTGATGTGGGGTAAAGACAAAAGACGGAGATCCGCTTTTAAAAATTCTGTTTGTGTTTGAAGGGTCATTTTTTAAAAACTCGATATTTATAAAGTGAAATGGGGATAAACACAAAAAAGTGTTTTTTAATTACAAAAATTCTTTCTGTGTTGGCAAAGTATAGTAAAGGTTGGACCTAGATGATTAAATTTTTAACAATTTCACCATTCATAATATTAAATGGTTTGAAACCCAGAAAGTAGTTTTGAATAACAAAAAGTTGCTTGAATATTTATCTATATACTAGCTGACCCGACAAACGTTGTTTTGACATATAAATTATTTCGAGTGAATATTTTGGTAGAACTTAATTATTGTAGGTAAGTATGTGGTGATGTGTATATGTATAACTGAAAGAGGAATGGAGCGCTGTGAACAATGATGACCTATATTTTTACAAAACACCAAACATTAATTTTTTGATTTCAAATTACATCTCTATCACAAATTATGACAATTCAAAAAATTATCAGTCTCTTAGTGCAATGGAGTGTAAAATATTTTTAGTGAGTCCTTCTTTAGCCAACACAAACAAACTGGATAGCTTACCCACGCGAGAACATGCCACGTAAAATTGTCCGTGTGAAAAACAAGCAGTGTGCCCAAATCTAAGCCACAAACACACATCGTTTAGCCTTGAGACTTATTGATTGTCACTGCGAACCCGTTTGAATTCAATTGGCACATCTGTGGAAATAATAGGGATTTGTGGTATACAGTAATACATCTTCGGATCTTGACATTCAAAATGTCGGCTTCGATAAGGTTTTTCGTCAATTTTTTATAAGACTGATCGCGTGCCATTGCACAGCCGTGGTGGGTTGAAATTACGAATCAAAATAACCCGATATCCAACCTTCAGTTGTAAATGGTGTGGTGGCATGCCTGGCAAATCCAATGAGTTCAGAAACTGTGCTGAATAATTTACACATTTGCTGATGTTTAAAAATTATTAAGGTGCTAATATCGCTTTTTAAAAATAGGGGTTGGTGGTAGAGGAGTGAAAATTTAGGGTTGAATGTTTTTTTTTAATACCAAATTTACACAGTTGAGTAATGTTAGTAAAGGAGGACAATATCGATATGAAATGTTACGATGTCTTTTATAAACATATCTGAAAAAAAAGCCCGACGATTATCAAGAGATTACATACCAAAACAATGAACATCTGCCTGTTATATGAAGGCCTTGCAATCCTCAAATTAAGCTTCGAAAATGCATATCTTGTAAAATGTTTCTGAACTCTTTCAATTCTGTCTAATGAATTAGTATAATATGGATTCCAAACAATGCTACAGTAGTCCAGAACTGACCATAGTACAGAATTGCACAGAGATTTTAAAGTATATGAAATATGAGAACTCTTTTGTGTTTCTTTCTTTTTCTTTGATTTGCTTTGTTTATAATAAAATCATTATGTGGTAAAAATGAGAGGTTTATATCTAAGATTACTCCTAGATCTTTCTTCTGTGGGATTATAATTTCGGAAAAACAACAAAACTTGACATTTAGAAACATTTAATAGAAGGTGATTTTGCTTGCAGCTGGCAATGCTTTTTTCGAAGTTGGTATTTTTGACGGCTGTCACTTGATTTATACTCAGTTTGGTTTGCCATTTTCTTATTAATAGACTTACTTCTGAACAATTTTTTCAAAACGTGCAAATTTATTACCAAAATAATGGTTCGGTGCTGCGTCCAATATTCGATCGACACAATCGCAGAATTGCATAAATTCCAGCAACCATTGATCGGTTTTGCACCACGTTTACTCTAGTGGATAATGAGCATCCTCAGAGACGCCATACAGTGCACACCGAATACGGTATTGCTGGTGTGGAGTGGAGTATCGAAGAAGATCCGAATGAGTCCATCCTCCATCTCGTGCAACAATTGGAGCTGGATGTTGATGTGGACGACCTTTGGTTCCAACAAGACGGCGCTACACGCCATACAGGCAACGAAACAATCAATTTATTGAAGGAAACTTTTGGTGAGCGCATTACCTCGCGTCATGGGCCTGTGGCGTGGCCTCCAAGATCGTGCGATTTAACACCGCTGGACTATTTTTGTGGGGTTATGTGAAGTCGCTTGTCTACGCAGATAAGCCCGAGACGATTGACGCCTTGGAAGAGAATATTCAGCGCGTTGTTGCTCACATACGGCTCCAATTGCTGCAAAAAATGGTCGAAAATTGGGCCTGTCGGCTGGAATTTATTCGTGCCAGCCGCAGCGGCCACTTGGCCAAAATAATTTAAAAAAAAATAATGGCAAACCCTTATCTTTATAATAAAGCTAAACTTTTGGCCATAACATGAAATTATATGCGTTTTATTTCTTCTTGAAAACCACACGTCTAAAAAAAACACCCTTTATTTAATCAGTAAGTATACCATTTAAGATAACTGTTGGTAAATATGACCACTAACACATACTAACTTACCAAACCTGATCAGCTGACCTTAAGCTTGTAGCACATAATAAAGTACCCTCTACTTTCAATTGTGATTCAGTGTCTTGTTTGTATTTTCCATATGGCTGGAATTGTTGCAAAAATACACATTAAATATATATATGCACGGAAAAAGATCAAATTTCCATCAAATTGCATCGACACACAATAATTGCATTAACTCTATCAGACACGGCATTTAACAAACAGAGTTACCAATTAAATGCATTAACTCTCCAAATATTGGAATTAATTAAACATCATCTCTGATTCTCCCACACCTTCAATAAATTGTCAATCATAATAAAATTTTGCATTTATGTTGAACACGACATAGAGTCTATGTAGCTTTTGAAGGTAAAAGTGTACCTAAGTATACATAGACCTAATGTATGTACATATATGAATTTTCAAAGTGCATATAGATATTCTCAAATTCACATAATGTCGCATGAAATAATTAAATTTTCAATAAAATAATTGTAATTAATGTTAACCACAACATACAATTTATAGATGAAATACGTTCATATCTCTATATAGCCATGTTTTTTCTCTACTCCCACTCACCTTATATACACCGCCATTCTATGGAGTGTATAGATAGATAGGTTCATTTACCGACCACTTGAAGGTATCAGCTGCAATGCAACTTGATTAAATTACACTTAAATATTGTGTCACTCTCTGTCTCTGTCTTTCTCTGTCTATCTCTTTTCTCTTCATGAAGAACCTCCAGCTCGGAATTTAAACCAGCCACAACCCACAACACAATCCAGGAGCCTGAATGCCTGGCCAAAAGGTATGGGCATAATTTATGAGTGAAAACAAACCCTTCACGTTCACCATCATCATTTCATCGTCCATCGCCATATCGTGGGGTTTGCTGTTTTCATTACTAATAACTCTTCGTAGGAATATTAATTAATCATATAAACGCAGCGGGGATGACCGTTAAGCAGATAATGACTTCCATTTCCAGTCAGCCTGTATCTGTATACATACATAATGTAGATACATATATATATGTACATACACGTGTTATATTTATTTTCTGTGTCAGTTCGAAGGGCAACGCCAACAGTTCCACGGCCAAAGTGCCATCTTCATAAACAAATAGGTAAAATACCAGCAGTCAATAAATTGCTCCTCGGCAAAGGTGCACGTTCATAATTTATTAATAACCGAAAGTAAACAGTGTGACCAGCATCTTGAATATTTTAATTGATTTTAAATGAAGGCCGTGTGTCAGTAAGAATTATTGTCATTTCCACTTAAATTTGTTGCTGTATCTATGTATACATAAACATATATAGAACTTAAAAGCAGTAGATAACATCAAAAGTCCGGAATATCCTCAACACCGAACTGCAAGAGAATATGTGTGCTTCACAGTGCACAAAAACATAAATACAATTTACACTCCATTGAGCCAATTGAGCCAGTGCCGTCGAAAGTATTATTATTTCAAATATATTTACGCTCATCTCTACTTACTCATTGAATGACTATCTCTAATGCTGTGTATGTATATGAAATTAAATAACCTACTAAATACTCAACACCACTATTTCCTAAGAAAATGTTATTTCTTCAAAAAAAACTAGAAGATCTAGAACCGTCAGCTCCGTGATCTTAGCAACCCATATGTGGGATATTCTCAAGAAAAGGATATCATCCAAAAGGTTTTAGTGACCTCATAAAAGGTCAATTAGATTCAGCAACTTTAAAAATTCGTAAACAAAAACCGATGGCTGACCAACTTCTGAAACCAGTTACAGCCATATTATTGACTTTTTTCAAAACTAGTTTCATTGCTGAACTAGTTTTATAGATGTTCGGAGGTGCTCAAACCAGTATTATTCAAAAATATTTTGACACCTAAAATTCGAAAAATTAAAAAATAGCTTTGCAAAAAACTCTAAATTCATAAAGCCGTGTAGAACTTGGGACTCCAAACTTCTATAAAACTAGTTTTGCTATGAAACTAGTTTTGAAACAAGTCAATAATATGGCTGTTAACCTCTTATGAGGATTTAGTGACCTTTCAGATGGTTTCAAATATCTCACAAATGAGGTGTTAAAAACTTCTATGACTTTGACAAAAATTTAAAAAAAAATATTTAACAAAAACCTATGGCTGATCAATTTCTGAAGCTTATTGGCCACAAATTGGGTGCTTAGATCCGGGAGCCAAAACAGTCTGGTTCTAAGTTCGACCTTTCGTAAAAGAAAATTAGTAATTTTTTCATCAAAGGATTAAACTAAATAAAATAAAGGCCTTCGCCTTCGGCCTTTGGGTTAAATATATGAATTGCTTTCAGCTAGATGGTATATTTCCTAAAAAACAGCTGTGTCCTAAAATTGATAAATTCTTTGTGAATTTTATTTAATGTAAAGGCTGTTTTTTCAAGAATAAATAAAACGCATATAATTTCATGTTATGGCCAAAAGTTTAGCTTTAAAAAATAAGGGTTTGCCATTATTTTTTTATAAATTATTTTGGCCAAGTGGCCGCTGCGGCTGGCACGAACAAATTCCAGCCGACAGGCCCAATTTTCGACCATTTTTTGCAGCAATTGGAGCCGTATGTGAGCAACAACGCGCTGAATATTCTCTTCCAAGGCGTCAATCGTCTCGGGCTTATCTGCGTAGACAAGCGACTTCACATAACCCCACAAAAATAGTCCAGCGGTGTTAAATCGCACGATCTTGGAGGCCACGCCACAGGCCCATGACGCGAGGTAATGCGCTCACCAAAAGTTTCCTTCAATAAATTGATTGATTCGTTGGCTGTATGGCGTGTAGCGACGTCTTGTTGGAACCAAACGGTCGTCCACATCAACATCCTCCAATTCAGTCACGAAAAAGTCATTAATCATGGATGGGCACAGCTCCAATTGTTGCGCGTGATGACGGATGGACTCATTCGGGTCTTCTTAGATTCCCTGCTCCAAAGCAGCAATAGCGTCTTCGATGCGCACTGTACGTCGCGCGTCTCTGAGAATCTAGAGTAAACGTGGTGTAAAACCGATAAATGGTTGCTCGAATTACCTACTCTGCAGGGCGATTATGTCGACCGAATATTGGATGCTGGGTGCGATGCGTCGCGCGATCCGAACCATTATTTTGGTAATAAATTTGCACGATTTACAAACGCTGTTCAGAAGTAAGTCTATTAATTATAAAATGGCAAACCAAACTGAGCATTAATCAAGTGACAGCTGTCAAAAAGACAAACTTCGAAAAAAGTATTGCCAGATTGAAAACCATACGTCTAAAAAAAAACACCCTTTATAAATTAAAAATGTTTAAAAACTCGAATAAAATCTTTCACCCTTATTAGTAGAATTTGTATTGAAATTCAAGTAGTACCAACCTATTGCATAGTTCCTAAAAACATATACTTATCCAAAGTCTAAACAAAAATTATTAAACAAAAATATTTTTTTTGTGATCTAAAATTTTCTTTAAAGATATAATAATGGTCACCGTACAAACACTGCTGTTTAAAAAACGTTGCTCAATCTTGTTCTAAACTTATCAAAAGTTTTTTTCGTGGAGACCGTGAAGGATGCATGCGGAATGTCTTAAAAAATAAACAAAAATTATGAGTTAGTGATTGGCTAGAAGGGAAATTGATTTTAAGCTCAAAAGAATAACTACCTGTGATTCAAAAGTCAAGATTAATAATCTTGTAAAGGGAGAGTCTTCATTTCGTTGGATACGAAATCAAGAATTCTAAAATCCTCAATGCCAAACGCCAAAATCCCAAAATCTCGAATGATTTTGCACTATTAGGTCTAGAATATCACGCGTACGTGCTAAGCAAGTCGGGATTCATAACAATTAATTAACATATATTTGTTCCTTATTCGAATTTTTTTAATAGGGTTTTTAAATTGTTGGGTCTATTTTAGTGTTTTCTTGAATTAAATTTATTTTTTGGGCCCCCTAATTTACTCTGTTTGAAAATCTTTCTTGGCCATTTTGGACAAAATCTTAGATGAGGAGTGTATAAAGTAGACATTGTCAGAAAATATTCCACTTATTAGAGTTTCAGTATTGAAATATGAATGCGCAGTATTCAGTTAGCTCATAACCTTAGCATTGGATCCTTCCAATTTGGTAGATAATTTTCATACCTTTGCACATTCCAAAATATGTAGGTAGTATCAAAATTTGGAGTTTTTGGCATCTTAGGATGCGGGGTTTTGAAATTCGTGATTTTGTCATTCTGAACTTCGAGATTAAAGTTAAAGAAAATTACTGACGGTACCTATACCCGGCCATTAACCCATTTACTTTATTTCTGACTTTCACTCATTTTGATTCAAAATGTTGTAAAACAGCTTTTTAAAAATTTAATAAATTTTTCAAAAACTTATTCTCTCAGTTACGAAAATATAAAAGCTAGACCTAGAGCGCTCAAGAATCCGGATTACCCCATCATATTTGAGTCAAACAACGAATATTATTTGTCGGCGTAATTTTTCGAACAGCACTGTATACGTACATTTCTACTACCTACATCAGACCTTTATTACAACTACTTTCGAATGGTTATGATATGAAATAGCACAAAGGCTCGCACTCGTTTGGCTCCTCATCAAGGATAAATCGATTTATTTATTAATCAGAATGAAAAAAAAGGCGAAGTTAACAGGATGAAATTCAACCATTCCTTCGTCCTTCATAATTATCCAACGCCCTGCCGCTTTGTTGTCTTTTTTTATTAAATGCATTTTCGAAATAATAATCATAATAATTACACACAGAATGTTAAAAAATAAAAATCAGAATTTTTGTGCACGTCCAATGATTGTATGGTGGACATTCGTTGTATTTTTTTTTTTTTTTTGTACAGCACATATTGATTATTTGAATGAAAAAAGGTGCTTCGATGTTATGTAGATATTAATTTTTCACGGCTTAGCCAAATGGGAGGAGTGCGATGGATGACTGACGATGAGGCTGACCACTGCGTTCGTATACTATCGTGATGTGTCTGTGAGAGATTTAATTTAATTACATTTATGATCGCAATATTGAAATTTTTAATTGGACAAAAACCAAAAAAAAATAGAATCATATGAAAAATCGTATTTAACGTGAGTTGGCTTGACCGCTTGCTGCCTGACGAGTTCGCGGCCTATTTAAATTGAAAATTATATGCATAGTCTTCTGTGGGTATTAACCACAGAATGTATAGACAATGGATATACTGTGTTCAAAAATATACGGACAAAGCGCTATTATTGTTTACCAATGCTCTTTTTTCTGCAACTATATAATACATATATCCTTTTAAAGCTATACCTACACGCACTTTGGGCTACACTTACTATATTAATCCTATCAAATACACAGAGAGAAATTTTATAAAAATTATATTGCCCCCAATTTATTTACTCTCCATTAAATTTTAATATGAAATTAAAAATAGGGAATTTATCGAGTTTAAAAAATTTCATTTATTCAATCGCATCATTTAGCATTTTTAACTGACGCTTTCTTCCTCCATTTTCTATAATTTTTCATTTATTTGAAAACATATTTTAGGTAAAAGGACAAACAACTCCGTTTAAGAGGGATTTTTATCTCTAATGGAGGTTTAATGAGACGGTTTTTTTTCGCTCTCAATTAGCGTTAGAAATCAGTTTTTTTGTTTGCTTATATTTTTGTAATTTGACTAGACTGGCTACGCATATCCATATTATGATGCACTGATTCCAAATTCAATCTCGAAATTGTTACATAACATATATTTTTTGAGATATACAATTGTTTTAAAACCCCAACGTGATGGGGGATTGAATTGGGATTAAATTTAAAGGTGACATTAATACTGACCCATTTAACTATTGTAGAGTAACTGTATAGCAAACTTAATGGTGTGTTCTTAATGACATCATTACCTTAAAAGTGCTTTTAGTTTAAACGACAAAATCCGTTTCTTAACAGAGTCTGAATAAATTGGCCCTTAAACGTTTAAGAAATCGAATCAAAATATAGTTTTTGAATTGCTTGAATTCTTTCATTTTTTCTTGTCTTGAGATCTGTAAGATATAATTCTTAGAGTACTGGAATCCCTTACAGGGTTTCCATCATTTTGATTTAAAGAGTGAATTTGGTTTATATTTTTGTGTTATTTTATTTATATAAAAGAAAAATCATAGATATATAGAGTGCCCAGTATATAATGGTTAACCTTGCAACCAGGCAAAGCTGTCCTTAAGACCTTTCAGAAAAAAATAAAAAAAAATATTGCCCATGAAGCCTCTATGTTATAATGATTTTTTCAAAAAAGTTGAATACCTGAATCCTTTATTAGATTAAAAGCTCATTTTATTAGTTATTATTGATTGTGAACACAAGCATCTGTTGTACATTAAATAGACAACTTTTAAAAGTAATTAGCAACTTATGCTCTGGTACATTTTTAGTTTTTAGAAATGGTCAAACTTTGGTAAAAAAATATACTATATGTTTTCATTTTTGTATTGAAAAATTAATTTTAACAAATTAAAATTTTAAAAAATAAAACAACTAAATTGTTAAATTTGACTGTCTATCATTCACTCGGGGTCGTAGTGTTCAGGTATTGGAGGAAAGTCGTAATTTCTTAAACTTTTTTGAAAAAAAAAACATCATAACATAGAGGCCACATGGGCAATATTTTCTTTAATATTTTTTTCCGAAAGGTCTAAAGATCAGCTTTATCTGGTTACAAGGTTACCCATTATTTCCTAGATATGAACAGGGACACCATGCATATAACGAAGAATTGGAAAGATCTTTATATGAATGATTAAAAGTGGAAAAAAAGGCCTTAAGAAATAATTTGGAATAAATAAAGATGATTTTTGATGGGGTGATTCTTATACTTTTGGATAGTTAGTAAAAAAAATATTTTAATAATGTTTAAAAAGTTTTTGATTTAGTTTTTGTGATGATAATATTTGAAAAAAAAAACCTAACCAATTTTTAATTTTTTTTTGTTTCTATAAAATAAATTATTAAATATAATGATATAATTTTTTCGCGCAGTGCTTTTTTTTTGAGTTAAAATTTAGCTTGGTAATCTACTCTCCTATATAAACTGAGATATCCTGCTGATAGATACAGATACATGTATGTATCTAAGAGTATGAGAATATGAAGTGGCTGTTGGAAAAATAATTTAAATGCACTTACTGCTTCTGTTCCACAAAAAGTCTATAGCTTTATCTACATGTAACTCATGGATGCAGTCGTGTATATCAGCTCGTGGGGTGTTATGGATAAAATTTCATCGAGGTGTGTAGGATAGGCTATAGGGTGTCCGGTATGTTGAACAATTTCAAACCCTTTGAGTGCGTATTGGAAAATTTCCAAAATATGGGACACCCTAGTATATAGGCTATACAGCATAGTAGGGACAGCAGTTGTGTGGACTACACAAGTTGCAATGAGCAAAATAAAATACTTTTTAATGTACCTTATTTGATGATGGGCAAATAGGTGAGATATACACATGCGAATGTTTGTCATATTGCATGGTCGGTGTCAATTTTTCCACTCCTTGTTATACTCTATATCCATCACATACAGTTGCTGCAAATTTATTTAATTCTACAAAAAGGTTGATCATTTGTGTAGGAATAGAAGGTGCATAAACTAAACATATTCACCTCAGTTAAGGTTTCAGCGTATCAGTTTGATGGAAAACTCGCTATACGAAATTCTGCTTATACCGTATACCTATTAAAAATTATTTTTTCAAATCAAAAAGTGCACATCTGATGCGTGGGGCTGTTTGAGCAATGGTTATGGCTAGGCATATAGGGATTAAGGGCAGCATTACTTGTTGTACTTCTAGTACATTTTTCAGGTGATGGTGTGTTTGATTGGATTGTTAAATCGCAGAGATTTATTTATTTGATATCGGGGTGCAAAATCGCTTAAAATTTAAGTGTCAATGAATTGATTTACATTTTTTGCTAATGACAATACGTCAAAATAACATCCTTTATTGCTGAAGCTGTTGATACGCAATTAGTGCGCGTGGGGGAAGATTTTTTGGATTTGCTTTTGTCGGGTAATTATTGGTTTCGTTGCAAAAAAAAAATTGTTTGAGTGCCGGGACTCACGGTTAATATGTGTAAACATCAACGTGCGCGGATCCAAAACGGACTTGTTTTTGCTTGAAGGGGATCTTAAGATTTTCTTCACTGAACGCACTCATCCTAGTATGCAGATCGTAACGTTGCACACCGTAACGTTGCACGACGTAACGTTGCACTCTAACGTTCACGTTTTTTTTTCACTCTACCGCCAGCATAGATGTTTACACATCAAAAACGTTTCAATTGGCGTAAAGCACTAACACTCAAGGAAATAACATTCAAGTCGTTTTTGGAAGTAACGCTCAAAATGATTTCGAACAATTGTTAGTTAATTTAATTTTAATTCGTCATTTTGTGTTGTATTTCCTGTTTTGGGTTTGTTTTTAAAACAGGAACTAAAGCGCAAAGAAGAGTAGACAAATTTGAAAGGGAAGTAGGAAATATCACCAAAAACAAATAGGCAAGGCAAAATCCAAAACAACACCCAAATACCTAGAGGAATTATCGCCCAAAAGCCAATTATTCAATTTGAACGGCTCCGGGAAATAACTCCCTAATGAAATAACAACCCAAAAAATGTATCCCAAACTAAAAATGACATATGTATCTAACTTCTCGCAGTGTGAAGGGCGCATACCGCACCGCATTCCGACTGGTGGAGGAGCTGAGGGCTGAATCCCCCCCCCCCCCCCCCCTTGCGATTACAGTGGCATTAATTTTTCTGTTTTCGGTATTACACATAAAGCCAAGACTAACTACACCAACGTGATTCTGTAAAATGAACATAATTTCTTCATTTTTATAATTTGCAATAAGAATACAAATGAATTTGTTTATTAAATTGATACATTTTGTTTATTTTTTATTTAAACTGCAATAATCAGTTACAGTTGTATGTCCAGAATTATTCTCCTGCAGTTATGGGCACAAGCTTATTCACTTAGGCCTGACGATGTTATCTCAATTTCTTAACCGTTTCTTGGGATATACAAACTATTTCAACGATGATGTATTAACGAAATTCATTTAAAATAAGAATTTTAAATAACGCCCAAAAATATGGAAATAACACCCAAAATTTTGGAAATATCGTCGAAAATTAAAAAGAAAACAATTCCCATTGAAATTTGTTTGGCGATAATTATTCTTTATTATTTGGGTGATATGGAGTTTTGGGCGTTAAGCAAATTTTTGTTGGCTTTATTTCCATATTGTTGTTTTACTTTTGGGCGCTAGAGATTAATTTTGCGTTATTTCAGAAATCGGGCATTATTTCCTTGGGGGTTATATCCTAATGGGGTTTTAATTAAATCTATAACACTACGATGATCAAGAACTCCAAAATCAGTGGTTTTCGTCCTTCTGTAGGCCGTTGCGACGCCGTGCGTCGGTCTGATTGTCTAATGTGCGTCCAAGTGTACATCAAGCTATTTATAAAGCCTAAGTGGATAGACGTGGTAACAGAGCTTTGTGATATAATACGCTAAAGGAAAAAAATGAATTTTTGTTCGTTATAGCTGCATTTTACATGAGTCTGTAATACAAATAATGGAAATAATAATACTGAGTTTCAGGTTTTTCCCAAAAAATTCACATAATTAAAATAGTGTTTCAACTTTTTTTAAAGAAATTCTCTTATTTTTTGGTTAATTGCCGTATATCTCGCTGGAATTGCTGGAATTATTCTATTAAAATTTGTCATTCTTGTACTTTTAAGTATTTTAAAAAATATTTAATTTAAAAATTGTATAAATAATTTTTTTTATTAGCAACAAAAATCGAAGATAAAATAGAGTTTAGTACTTTTCACCATTTCACACTTTACCTCTAACGCTGCGCGCGCCGGCCACCGATGTCGCATAACGTTATTGAGTAATTTCCATAAATTTAAGATTTGTCCAGCCTACGCAAGTAGACATTACTTTTTTAAAATTGTCTACTTAATCGCCAAGCTATAGAATATTTATGAATTGACTTATTTTTCTAAATTTTGAAAAAAAATTACATTTTCATTAAAAAAATAATGATAAAGTAGAGTGTGCTCAATATAAATATTTTGCCCGATATCAATTTTAATAACTAGTGGCAGACAATTTATATTTTCAATAAAGCCAATAGCAAATAGCTATAAGATTATGTGAAATTACCCTCTTTTTTTAAGAAGACATTTTTTTAAAATTGTTTAAAATACATTTTTGACAAAAATATTTATTTTGAATAACTTAACTTTTCTCGAAAATCCAAATTATAAAAATTGTTAATGATAGTTCATTTGAACATTTTTCCAAGTTTTAAAGAGATCTATGTTCGAAATTACTAAAATAATGAGCGAAATTCGAAAAAATGTTCGAATTCTGTTATTTTTTTCGGGTATTAAAAAATTATATTGCTCCTCTATAACCATTGTTCCAAATAGCAAACCTTTTAAAAACAACAAGAACAATCTGGAAAAAAATTCAAAAAGGGGTAAGATGTTCCGTCAAAAACGGATTTTTAATTTAAAATCCGATTTTTATATTACAAACAAAAATGAAACAAATCGGGAACAACTTCGAACATCTTTCAAAAATAAACAAATTCAAAAAATAACTACTAACGCTTTCGCCATTTATAAGTTGTATAGCTCTTAAAAAAAAACACCTTTTGTTTTGTTATGAGGTAAGGTTTAACGGAGTGGCAAGATCCCCCATACATCCGGCTAGCTTAGCCGCGCTTAGCCAGCATGCGACAGCCTCTTCTGTTGGACATTCCTACCCATCCAGTGCTTACCCTGTCCGACTTAATCCTATGACCGGATCCTGCCCGTTCCCAGATTCCTCTCCCTACTTATTTTGCTATCCTAAATCCCTTTCCTATCCTCGAGTCCCTCATCCAATTGCCCCGTAACAAGTGGCAAAATCAATTTCAATATATAATTTTTCTGTTTCGACTAATAAACAGAGGCTGCTAGGAGAGATTCATTAGTTTTATGCAGCTTTTGTCTAGGTATTCCTAAACCATAAGGGAATTTTTCACACCTGACAAATATGGAACGTGTGCTACTAAGTTCCAGTTTCAAAGTCGACACTTACCGGAATAAGTGGCACCTAAGTTTCCCATATTAGGACTTTTAGCTAAAGTTTCATAGCCAGCGTAAGTGGAACTTAAGTCACTAACATCGGAGACTTAAGTGCCACTTATTCAGGTAAGTGTGCACTGTGATTGCCCACTTAAATTCCACTTTTCTGTCTGTGAAACTGGCCCCAAGTCTATTTTTATGGTCATTGGATAGCCTTTCATTATTGTTAAATACTTTTCGAGATATTTGAAGAGCGTTACAAAAATATATTGTTATAGCGCAGTCATCGGATAATTGATCAACTCTCTTAAATTAAATAGAATCCTCGCACCAAAACGTGTTTGCTAACGCTGACGTGTGATGACTTTTTCTCTATCTTGTCAATTTTATTTACGTAAAATTATATTCAATCAATAATTTTCTTACTTAAATTGCAGGTTACTCGAATTTAGCCCTTTTTTAATATTCATTCACTCGCCAATAAGACCTTTTCCATTTTCAAATGAACTCGCCCTAAACCAAACCAAATATACCTACTAAAGTTTATTTTCTGCTTGCTTTGTATATAATTTAATGATTTCACGATCCTTATTCGGGGTTGGCATACCAAGTACCTTAAAACCATTATCTCAAACAACAACAAGAAATACACAAAAAAAAAATGTCCTTGTGCCCCACATTTGCCATTAAATTTTATTTTGCCCACTTTCTCATTCTACAGGTCCAAAAAGATTATTTTGGATACAAAAACAAAAAAAAAAACAGGAGAAAAAAAAATCAACGAAGTACTTTTATCCTGAATCGGTTTTGTGTGCGACACAATTTCCGAAAGTCCTACTGTGAAACTGTGATGTTGTTGTTTTGTGGGACGAACGGGCGCGAAGGTGCTTAAATATTCGCCTCTCCCCAGGGGGCTGACTTGGTCAACAGGATGTTCGCCCGCTATTCATATGTTAAAACTTGTGTGTGTATGTAAAACGATTCGTTTACATATACATACACACAACCACATTCCTTCACACACATTTGTCAATGATTTAATGATGACTATGTGCGCATGAAGCAATGTATGCCGAATGCATGGAATTCCCCGGGGGCCTTAGGGGGCGGAAATGGTTGGCAACTGTGGGAACTCTTACGGTCCGTCTTCATCCTTGTCGTCACTTTTGTCATGTAATTTGCATTATAGACACGTTTATATCGCATTACACGCATATAACTATTTACAACGCCAAGAACGCACGTTACCACTTATTCGCTTATATGGTATCAGTGCTGCCACCTAACGGGTCAATGTGGCATATGACAGGAATGGTATATCCTATATATATTTATGTCAGGGATCCGTGTATGTCATTTATGGTAGAGCATATAGGCTGCCGAAAGAGGTCGTGTGGGACGTGGGAGGTATAGGTTGGTGGTCAGGACTCCGACTCACTACTATTTGAGGGGTAAGTATAGTATTAGGGATCTATAGATAACACTATTGTTTTTGAAGGGATGTTTGTCAGTTTAAAGCAAATGCTATATCTCTTGAAAAAAGGGGAGACTCGTGGATCATACCTCATTCATACTATGCTCCTTTTAGTATAGATGAGGTGAGCGGGCGGCCACTTATTACCGAACTATGCAAATGATTAAATCTGTAATGGGATTTCAGATAAGCACATAATCAGATTAGTTATTTGGATGGGCCGAAAGAGCTTGGGGGTGGCTTTTGGCATATTAAGACAAAACAATGTAGCTATGTACCTACTCTTTAGACACACATACATACATATCAACGTGGTGCATTAAAATGGTCTTTAATTTAGATGAAAGCAACTCTATACAATATAGGATTAAAATTAGGAAGCTGTGTGCTCTGTTATGTCTTTTTGTCAGAGAAAATGATGATGAGGAAGCTGAGAAGCGTTCTTAAAATTATTTAACTAAGTTTTACTAGTTCCAGTAGCGCTATAGCAAAATTATTGGTTTTGTGTTAAAAAAAAATTGTATGTTGCAATCAAAATTAACACTACGATGATATCGAGGAGTCCGCAGAAGTGTTTCGGTATGTGCATCCGTGCGTTAACCGTAATTTGAGCTAAGGCTTAAAAGGGTAGACCGATCTGCTTCAAATTTGATACAAGAGGCGACACTCGAATTTTTGTTTTTTTTTTTAGACGTGTTGTTTTCAATCTGGCAATGCTTTTTTCAGAGTTAGTTTTTTTGACAGCTGTCACTTGATTTATGCTCAGTTTGGTTTGCCATTTCATAATTAATAGATTTACTCCTGAACAACGTTTGCAAATCGTGCAAATTTATTATCAAAATAATGGTTCGGTTCACGCAACGCATCGCGCGCTGTCAAAATCACATAAATTCGAGCAACTATCGATCGGTTTCGCACCACGTTTACTCTAGTGGATAGTGCACATCCTCGGAGACGCGTGCCGTACATTGCGCACCGAAGACGCTATTGCCGCTATGGAGCAGAGTATCGGAGAAGACCCAAATGAGTCCATCCGCCATCACGCGCAACAATTGGAGCTGTCGAAAATTGGGCCTCTCGGCTGGAATTTATTCGAGGCAGCCGCGGCACCACTTGCCCGAAATCATTTTAAAACATAATGACAAACCCTTATCTTTATAATAAAGCTAAATTCTTGGCCATAACATTAAATTATATGCGTTTTATTTCTTCTTGAAAACCACAAGTCTAAAAAAAACACCTTATACAAATATTTTGTTTTTTTTTTTCAAATTTTCTCGAAAACGCTCCAACGATTTCAATTTAATTTTGTACCTGTAATAATCAAGTCAATTGTAAGAAAACTGTGTTTCAGGTTTTTTCTCAAAAAAAATCTTATAACGTTTTTTGAGAACATGGTCTTATTTTTGGAATATTCGCGTATATCTTTGCAATGGTTAAATCGATTTGTTTATAATTTTGAAATCTGATGCTTCTAAACAGTAATGCATTTATAAATTTTTAAAACAATTTTTTATAAAAAAAAAATTAATCAAAAAATCAGTTTTTTAGTGCTTTTGACTTTTTTTTTTAATATTTTCTCGTTAAATATATAAATACATCATGCATCTTCAATTTAGGGTTACATACAGTATTTAACCACAAGAGCAAGTTCTTGCGATCAAGTAGTGCATATTTTTTTTTATTTTTAAGACATCAAGCCCACTTCAATGAACAAAAAATTGCTTGAGATAATCAACCAAATTTCTCAATTCCTTACGAAATTATTTATCAATCAAATTTAAATTGTGCTGATTTGTATTGAGAGCTTCAACAAACGACAAAAAAAAAAAAAAAATAATATAAAACTTGAAACCTGATATCTTATAGGTCACGATTTTTAAGCTGATTACTGCGTAACGCATTTTTTTAAAAAAAATCTTTAAATTTAAACCACAATACATTTTTAATTAATTTCCAAATATTTTATATGTTGTAGGTATGTATAAGATATTAAAAGCCAACGTTTTGCATTTGTAAACAATAGCAATGCTTTCGAATCGATTTTAAACAATGTCATCAATATTATGCTAGATGGACAGATTTATTAAATTAAATTAACAAGAAATATGGGTCACTCTTTTGATCAAGGTGCATGATATTAAGTTTGTTTTTTTTTTTTTTTATTTTTATTTCATCATTGTAGCATTAATCATATGGTTGGCCAAAAGGTTCCAATTTTTTTGATTGCCGGCTTAGTTTGAAATTGAATCGTGCGCGAATAGAACGTTCTTAAGTTACCGGGAATTTATTTTTTCGGTTTAACTTCTGTCTGTCCAGTGAAGAAAAGTTCTCGAAATCCAGTGACATAAATAGTGGAATTCAAATTAAAAAAAAAAACATAACAAATTGAGACATCTCCAGATATTGTATTTCATAAGAACAACTTCCAGATCATCTTAATTTTTACAAGTTTAACACCAATGAATTGAAAAAAACAAAAAACAAAAATCAGTGTCAGATTGCAAGATGACGTTGAAAACTCATATTTTGCTTGGCGAAGGTACGAATAGTTTTTTGCAGTCTGCGCTTTGCTATAAAAATAGTTAAATTTTTGTGAGGTTGCTCGTATTTCATAAATTTATTTATAGGATTTTCTTATTCTTGCAACAAAAATGCATAAATGCTTGCTGTTAATTTATAGAAAAAAATAAAGCAAACACTAAAAAAAATAAATATTTAATGTTCTCAATTCATAATTGATACAACTTATTTAAAAACAAATTTCTGAGTTAAGCACAACTTTTACACGTATTTTTTTTTTACACGTGAATATTTAATTAAGCCATCTATAATGAAGATCATTTATAATGTATTTTCTGTATTTAAGAATACCTTTTACCTTTTGTGTACTTAGTATTTGGTGGAAAATCCACCACTCTAGAGCCCATTGTACCGACCGGCGCTGCACGTTGGGAGGGGGTTATTTTATTCCACTCTTGCTTCATTATGTCCCGTAAAGAAGCCTTATTCATGGATTTTCTTTCCGAAACTGCCCTCATCTTTATAATATCCCAAAGAATTTCTACAGGGTTCAAATCGGGGCTTTAAGCAGACCATTCCAGAAATTGGATAGAGTTAGATTCAAACCAGGATTTTACGACCCGAGAACAATGCTTCGGGTCGTTATCTTGTTGAGATATCCAGGCTTAAGGCAGATCATCGGCATAATCCCTATACAAATGATTTTCCAGATTATCCTTATACATTTCACCAGTAATTTGTCCCTTGATCTGCATGATGGGACCAACTCCAGATGAGGTGAAACATCCCCAAATCAAAACCGATGAACCGCCATGCTTGTGGGTTTTTTTTGAGGTCCGCCAGAACAGAAATTCAAAATTCTAATGAAGCAGGAATTTAGTTCCATTTAAGTGCTAGTTTAGTACTGCAATCCCGATCTGTAACTAAAATCCCCTCTTTCTCAAACCTGTGGCGGACCCAGCTTGACGTCAAGCTACACCCTCAAACACAAAAATTCAAAACACTAATGATTAGGGAATTTATTTAAGATTTTAGTGCTCCAAATTCGCGAAATTCCCAATTAAATACTCCACGATTTGACGACTCGAAATTAAGTGTTGAAAATTCAATACCGTGGAGACTTTCCGCATACTTTACAAGAAGTTTACAAGATAGTGCTTCACCTTTAATAGAACAGTAAACATTTGTTCGTATATTTGTGATCTAATTCTTTCAATGGATGACGCTTAACGTATGGTCTTCCATCATCCCCAAAAACATTAAACTTGGATTCATCACTCCAAACAACCAAATTCCAAAATTGCTGCGGCTCTTTCAAAGATGTTCTCTTGAAAACCGTAGTCTTCGTGCAATATTTTTATTCGACACGTCTGGTTTGCGCCTCGCGATTCGTCCATTTAAATTGTTCTCTTTAAGGCGTCGCGTCGTCGTCTTTTTTGTACCGATGTCAAAAAAGGGTCAGCTGGTAAGTTTCCTATCCTCAGCTGGAGTGGTTTTACGCCGCTTTTTTTCGGGGCAAATCCTAAAAGGTATTGTTATTTCGGTAATATCGAAGCGCGTTTCTTACCTTACCTCGAGAAAATCCTAAGGCCTGGGTTACTTTCATAACGGTTTGGTGTCTTATGATAAGGATTCGGATATGATTTTTCTTTCGGATGGGTTGTAGAACTCTTATTTTTACCCATTTCAGTTAAAATATTAACCACTTCCGTTTAAATGCACTTTCGTAAAAATTGATTTTAAGAATATTCATTAAAAAATCGACAGTGGAAATACCTAATCAAATTACCTGAATTTAATGTTCATGTTATGAACAAGTTCTGAACATACTCTGAACTAAACGTGTTCCGAACGCTCAGATATATTTTTTTGAAACACATTTGAGAACCAAGCTGTGAACAAAATAATGACATTTGTCAATTTAAAACTGTCAAACTTCACAAAGCAATAAAGAAAGAAAATTCAAGTCAAAACTTCAAAAACTTGGTCCATTTGAATACTGAAATAAGTTATTTATGCATTCAAAAATAAAATATTTCTATGCAGTTTATTAATAAAACTTACATTCAGATCGGGTGCCGACCGCTTCATCCACCATTTTAATTTGTTTGCACATTTGTTTTCATTTTTTTCCTCTTTTCGCACATGATTCTCTGAACAAAAAAAAAAAACACAACTTTGAGGCTCTGAACGCACTGAGCAAAAAAAGAAACACAATATTTTTTTTGACAGTTCAGACTCTGTTCGGAACGAAGAAAGAAAAACGCCTATTGTGACTTTAAAGTAGTGTGGTAATGTTAATATTAATTAGAATTTGATCAAATTATCCAATTGTAAAATATATGCAAAACATAGGTTTATCTATTGCTGTCATATTTATTTGATTGAATAAGTTAAATATTTGTATCGTTTTTTTTTTTTATTTCACACATTCCTTAACAATAAATTTTTGTGATTACTGTTCACTTTAATAATAGTAACACTTCTACACCATCATTGCTAAAACTTGTTGGTTAAGGGCGGGCCATCCCATACTGGGCCAAATTTTCAACTGATTAACCCCAGAGTATAAATGTTTATTCAATATCACACAACACTGAAACAACTTGTGTGTTTTAGATTTCAACTACATATAAAGGCTGTTTTTTTAGACGTGTGGTTTTCAACCTGGCAATACTTTTTTCTGAGTTAGTATTCTTGACAGCTGTCATTTGATTTATGCTCAGTTTGATTTGCCATTTTATAATTGATAGACTTACTCTTGGACAACGTTTGCAAATAGTGCAAATTTACTACCAAAATAATGGTTCGGTTCGCGCGACGCATAGCACGTTGCGTCCAATATTCGTTCGATATAATCGCCCAGCAGAATCGGTAATTCGAGCCACCTTGGATCAGTTTTGCACCACGTTTACTCTAGTAGATAATGCGCATCCTCAGAAATGCCGTACAGTGCGCAAAGAAGACGCTATTGCTGCTGTAGACCAGAGTATCGAAGAAGACCGGAATGAGTCCACCCGCCATCGCGCTCCACAATTGGAGCTGGCGAAAATTGGGCCTCTCGGCTGGAATTTATTCGAGCCAGCCGCGGCGGCCACTTGCCCGAAATTATTTTTAAAACCTAATGGCAAACCTTTATCTTTATAATAAAGCTAAATTCTTGGCCATAACATTGAATTACATGCGTTTTATTTCTTCTTGAAAACCACACGTATAAAAAAAAACACCCTTTATGAGTCATTCCACTCCAAACATGGGAAAAGATTTAGTTCTTTTCATTCTTCATACCTGCTTCAATTCTTTCGCCTACAAATTTTTGCTAACCTCCGGTTGAATTGCCCCAGTGTATATAATGGCCCATTGGAGATATTTTACAATATAATCTATTTCTTGAATTTTAAAGGAAATTGCAGAAATATTCTTGGAAATGAACTGATTCGAAATTTGTATTTTGTTTGCTTTTACAGAGCACGAGAACCAAAAGACAAGTTTGACACCTAATTGGCCTAGACATAGCTTTGCAAAAATACTTATATTGTCTGCATTGCTTTTACTAGCCCTACTTCTCACACTCATCTATTATGGCGAATTTTTTCATACTCAAGGTAAAGACCTGAATATTGTTTCTTCAATTTTCAAAAATTATAACAATTAAACAATTTCAGAAGTTCTTCATGGTACAATGCATGTCAATTTAGCTCACAAACCCCTCGAAAGCCCATCACTTCTTAAAAATCGACCCTCAAGAATAAAAATTAAAAACCAACTTCTCGAAGAACTCTATCCATCAGCAGAGATTCTAAGGAAATGGAGTAAATTTAAACTTCACAGATATCAAAGAAGAAAGCGTGTTAAACGTGATTTTATCAGTGATGAAATGTTAGATCCCATGAATTCAGACTTTAATGAACTCCGAACAAAGATACGCGATAAAAGAACAATCATCGAACTCTCCAAATTGGAGAAAGATTATGCTAAATGTAAAAAAGAGTCAATTAGTCATAGTGATTGCATGGAGACTTTTAAAAAAATGTACAAAATAGCAAAGGATATAAGTGAGAAAATGGAAAAAATGAAACAGATATTTCGGGATAGTGACATTCATTTGCATGCAAGCTCTGTGTCATCGTCAATGGAGAAATATTCAAATATGAAAAAACCTTCAAAAATCAAGGAATATGATGGCAAAGATGTGAAAGAGATTAGCTCTGAGGTCAATCATGAGTCTACAATGAAGCCCAAATTGCAGGAAGAAGAATATATTGAAGAAACCAACTTTGATGTATCGACCCAAACAACCGAGTCAGTGAAACGTGGCTTAAAGAAATTGATAAACAACTCTGATGATGAATTAATGCCACCTGCTGAGGTATGGGTTGACGAAGATAAAATTCCACATTTGGATGAAAAGTCAGAGAAGACTCCTGATATCACACCTGTGACCTGGAAAAAAGTTGAACATTCGGATGACAAATCAGAAAAGACTGTAGAAATAATTCCAGGGACCACGGATACCCCAGGTGACGTATCGACAAAAGATCTAACGGAAAACTTCAACAACGAAACCTTCTTCATATCTGATATCGAAATTTCCTCAAACCCTTCAATTACGGATGCCTTCGTGATAAACCCAAAAACTGATAGAATACCCTATTCAACTGTAGAAATAGAAGAAACAAACGTTACCACCCTAAAAACTTTGTCAGAACTTGATGAATTTGCGGTTACAACTGAAGCAGTAGATAGTTTTAAGGTTGACCCCTTATATATGACTACAACTCAAGGCTTTAGCGAGGATTATGTCAAACCAATAACCAAAAAATTTGAAGAAATGGACAATATTTCAAACTCAACTACTATACCATTTGATGAATCTCCTGATACTCATGCGAGTCTGCAAGAAGAAACTGATAAAAATCCAGTATCTGACTTAGATTTCATGATATTAAATGATAATATTACTGCCACCACTAAAAGCTTTCACACAGTTATTATTGAAGAATTAATTGAACAAGAAAAGTTCTCTGACGTTACCGAAATTGTGATTGATGTATTGAACAAAACCACCGAAGCAGTAAAACATGGGCTAAAGAAGTTGATACAGGCCGATGATGATGAACTAATACCATCTGCTGAGGTATGGCTTGAAGAAGATAAAACTCCACATCTGGATGAAAAATCAGATAAGGCTATGGATGTCCTCCCTGTGACTTTGGATACACCATTTAACGAAACTGATCTTGACATTTCTTTATTCTCTTCAACAACCACAGAAGAAGGAATGCCATTTTCTACAGTTCAAGAAATGGGCAATAGTACTTCTGCAATTTCTGCGGAACCTGATGATTTTGAAGTGACAACAACTGATACTTTGGACGATTTCAAGATGGATCCTTTAGATATGATTAAAATCGAAAATTTGAATACAACAACTGATGGCTTAAGCGATGATTATGTTGAACCAGTGACCAAGGTTTTTGAAGAAATCGATAGAGATTTTGTTGTTTTCAAATCCACTACGGTACAATTTGATGAATTTCCTAACGAAAATTCAAATTCCAATCAATTAAGTCCTGAAGAGCGGTCTAGCGACAATCATCCTCCTGGAATCAAAACTGTGCTTTCAAACTACACCACTGATGTGGAATTCACTTATAGTGGAAAATGTACGGCCACAACAACAACTGTTTCCAATACTACTCCAAATGCCACTTTAACTGCAGATGACTGTAAAATGCAAGATCCATCGACAGAAGGTCCAATGGTTCAAGAGAATCCGCAGGAACGAAACCCTTCCAAAGAATTAACAACTACTTCAAAATTAACAGCCAAAAATGAACATCCCTTAGATGATCCAAGCAGTAAGGAGAACATGCTTGACGATCAAGCTGATATCAACACGAAAATGCTTACAACAACAACGACTAAATCAATTGAGGAAAAGTGGATACAGAAATTCAAAGAAGGATCTGAAGATCCTTCGAAAAAATTGACCGATATTGCAAATACTCATTCTGAGCTTATTGACACGTTTGGAGAACTTGATGATATGAATGTTAATAAATTTGGACCAAAAATGAATCCAAGTAATATGGCAAATGGAGGTGAGTTTCTTTTTTTTTTTTTAATATTTTAGACTTTATATTTTTGTAAGTTCCTGCGGCATATAATTTGAAAAATCGCATTTTTATTTCCATCGAGATTTAGCACAGTAACTTGAACTTTTAAGAACGACTTTCTAGCAGTATAATATAGGCAAAAGTTATAAGCGCCCTGAAAATGGGCTTAAAGTGACCAAATTTAGTCTTTGCTGCATCAGGTCAATACCAGCATTTAATTTAATCCATTGGGAATTAAGTAAAAACTGTTAATTTAAACAAAAAAATATGGGTTTGAGATGAGTATCAAGATGGTTCATTTCATATTTCATAGTTTAAGAACATCATTTCTTTACGAATAACAAATGAAGATAAATGCCTTACAAAAAAAACACAAATAGTATTGGTCTAAAAATGCAGCATTGAGGTACCCCAGTTGAATTAAATTCACGACGCACACAAGAGAACGCAATACAACTAAATTCTTTTATCCTTGTTGCCGTTCTTATGTGTATAGTATTCTTACAAAAAACCGCAGTTTTTTATAAAAATTTGTGAAACGGGGAAATTACCAAATCTACTATACATTAACCATTTGCTTCCATATATTCCAGGCAACAACCAACAACTGATAACCCTATGTGACTACTTGGCCAAACAAACCCGCAGTAAGGTTACTTCGAACCCTGAACAAAATGATGACATTACTCCATCGCCGAATATTCAATTCACCAGTCGTGGTCCAGGTTTTCCAGTTACTGGCGAAACAATGAAAGCATCAGCGCAATTTTTCATCAATCCAAACTTTGGTGTCCCATCGATTCCCGTTTGCTTTTACATAACTCCAGCTAGTTTTCGAATGATGATGCAGCCGTTCTGGTCTCCATTTTTCGGAATGCATGGTTTGGGTGGTGGCAATACGGGAGGTACGGGAAATTCAGGTGGTGGTGGTGTGTTTATTGTACCACCTTCATTTGGGAATATGCAAAATAGTGGAAATTTCTTTGGTCAAACTAGTCCATCTGGAAGTGGGTAAGTTAACGTAAGATTTTTATTTTTGTACAGTAAGTTTTTGAACTAAAGCACTTTGGTTTTGGGCACCTTCGATCAAAAGTCGAAAGGAATAAGCTTCGTTTTCGTAGAAGAAAGACAAGATATTCGTAGAAGAAGGCCAAGATATTTAGAACTTTATGTTACGAATATATTTTGCCATAAACACAGCTATGTCAACCCCAAATTACAATCTTCTATAAGGCCCATTTTTACATTGTTTGACTTTGAAGTTATAGCTTCTGTAAGGCTTGTATTAGGTTTAGATCGAAGTTGCAAATTTTCTAATCTTAAATTGTTAACCCATTAGAATTGGAATTTAAAATTTAATGCAAACCTAAGTATGTACAAATTTGTTAGTTTTTCATTAAGGTCGCCTAAAATTTCACTGTAGAAGCGCACAGGAAATAAAAGCCAAGAAATAGCTTCCATTAAAAAGCTCCGTCAAAGTATCCATGCGAGGACTGCCTACAAAACCTTTAAGAAGCTGTTCTTTCTTTTAAAATCAACTCCGAAATCTGTTGATTCGATAAGTTTTGTATAGGGAAGCCTTATAGAAGCATTATTTCAAGCACATACACAACAAGTATTTACTTCAATAAGTTTGTCTCAGGTAAGCTCGGTAAACTGATTTTATTTGTATAATTAATCCTGTGCTCACAAACTTGATACAAGCATAATTTTCTGAACCTTCAGGCGGCATTTATTTTGCTTTATAACTTCGCTAAGACTTCTTGGTGTTTTTTTTTTGTATTAAATATAAATCCTGTTCTAGTAGCTACACTTCTAGTTTTCAGTCGCTAAATTTAATAATCATATCCATACCGGTTACGTATTTTTAACCATTCGTACTCCATTCTCGAGTTTTTAGGATTCAAAATACTTGAACTTAAATGTTATTTATTATGTAATTTTTCTTGGTCAGATCTCAGGGCAACATCCCCAATATATTCTCTAAGAGTGCCTCAACACAACAACAACAACAGCAGAAACAGCAACAATTCTTCTGTACCTACATGCAAAATGGCGGAAAACAATCGGGATCAGGTGGCAACAGGGGCTTCAATAATGTCAATTTTAAGCTGAGAAATTCATCAGGCAACGTTTCCTCACCATCTGACATTATCTATTCGTCGTATTGGAATAAACTTCCAGGCTATCATGGATCAAATTTAGGTCAAGCAGATCGATTTCAGTGTCACGTTGAGGGAGATGTTCCCTGCTATGGCGGTCATGAGTGTGTTCCCGAGAAAAAATGGTGTGACAGCACTGTAGATTGTTCAGATGGAAGTGATGAAGCAGCTTGTACTTGTCGTAAGAGAATTCTTGAAAGTAGAATTTGCGATGGATATCAGGATTGTCCATTGGGAGAAGATGAGGTATCTGTAAACTAATAATAATAATAATTTTGGAGACTTTTTTAAGATAGTGGAGATTTGATACATATTTTTTGTCTCTAGATCGGCTGTTTTGGTTGCGAGAATTTTATGTACTCCTGCTATGATAACGAAGAAGAATTCCAAAGAGCAAATCGTTCTACGCTCGCTACGTGCTACAGTTCGGCCGAAAGGTGCGATGGAGTTCGGAACTGTATAAATGGCAGGGATGAAATGGGATGCAACTTGATTGTGGGTGATCTTACTCACCACATGGTAAGTTAATTCTAAGATGGTTTACCTGCGTTAAATTAAATTGTTTCGTTTAGCTATGACAGAATGCTCACAGCTTCTAAAAATATCTCTCCACAATTTCCTCATTTTTTTGTTTGTTTAACTTTCAATTTCAAGTCCCACGCCGTTTCGGGTTCATCTGGTTATCTATACCGCAACTTCCATGGAGAATGGTATCCTGTTTGCAACAATGCCCAGCGATGGGCTCAAGAAGCCTGCTCTGAAGAACTTGGTGTGTTGGCAGAAGCGCCTAGTGTCACATTCCAGGAAGTTGAACTGCCCGGTCCGTTCATTGAATCCCACCACAGTGGTGGTGCCCACTTCTCGCAGACTTGCCAAAAACGAGATAGAGACATACTCAGCGATATTACTGCTCACGTCAGATGTCCACAAGCCAAATGCGGAATCATTCAAGAATTGACGTCACCGTTGATGCGTTCCAGACGACGACGTCGACACAGTGAAGCCATGAGTGATGCAAGCCGCATTGTGGGAGGAACTTTCAGTAAACCACTTCAATGGCCATTTATTGTGGCAGTTTACCGAAATGGAGCCTTCCATTGTGGAGGCACCATTTTCTCCGAACAATGGGTGAGGAATTTTGTTATGCATCCTTAGAAGATTCTGTAACCCTTGAATCCTTGTTTTTCTCTCCATCGCAGATTATCACAGCCGCCCACTGCACAATCAATTTCCAAAAGTATTTCTACGAAGTGCGTGCAGGTCTGCTCCGGCGCTCGAGCTTCTCGTCAACGACACAGATCCATCATGTCACACATGTGGTGGTCCATCAAATGTATGAACGTCGAACTATGAAAAATGACTTAGCTCTGCTGCGGATAGATACCCCATTGCGGTTTAACAGGTGGGTGAAGCCAATTTGCCTGCCAGACGTTGGAAGGACGACAATGGGTACTGATTGGATTTGGGGACCAGAAGTCAACACCATTTGCACCGTAGTTGGATGGGGTGCCGTGCGAGAAAAAGGCCCTGGAAGTGAGTATTATCTATATCTGTATCGGGGAGAAAGCGGATGGCGATTGCAGATGATTTTCAATTCTCTTAGACTGACTTTGCAAACGTTCAATTAGGTGACCGCTTGAGAGAAGTCCAGCTACCCATTCGCAGACGATGCACCGAGAAAGATGACCAGGAGGCTGAGGACATATGTGCGGGTGAGCCAGCCGGCGGGCGAGATGCTTGCCAAGGTGACTCAGGTGGGCCACTTTTCTGCCGCAGTGTGTCCAACAATAATGAATGGTATCTGGCCGGGGTGGTAAGCCATGGCAACGGGTGTGCTCGAGCTAAAGAGTTCGGAGTGTACACCCGGGTGGCGTTGTATCTAGATTGGATTGCGATGGCCATGAAGTCCGAGTTCCTTCCAAAGGTGCAACCGAAACAATTGTGTCCTGGTTATGTTTGCATTTGGGGTGGCAAACGATGCTTGCCCCAGTCGAAGAGATGTGACCGTCTGGTAGATTGCTTAGGTGGTGAGGATGAAGTTGGTTGCATTTACAATTACATTCCGGATGTTGGTGCTGCTGCTGCTGCTGCTGCTGCTGGACGAAATGCATCAACGACTCCAGTGATGGATGAGGCAGATCAAGATGGAGCCACAACAACAGAGACCGATGGTGGAGTTGATGGGAAAAATTTCAATGGTGGACCTGACACAGAACCATCATCGTTGGAAATTCCAAATGATAATATAGCCATCGCATCAACTGATGACGCAACAGCAAATACATCCTCAGCTATGTTTGCCGAGACGATAAGCGAAAAAGTCGAAACCATTGCAGACACCCCGGCAATGTCTACCATCATGACAGCACCAACTGAAACTCCCCCAGAGCCAATTACTGAACTCAATCCCCCTTCTTTGTTGCCATTGCCATCATCAGAGGCCGACCAATCTAAGTTGAAAGATTTGGCAGTTAAATTTTTAGATACAATCGAATCGCAAATTGCATCAACAGCTACAACTGAGGCTTTGGATAGTGGAAAAACAAACACAACCCCCCTGACAACAGCAAGTAGTGTCACTGCGATAACTGGATTTGGAGATTTTAATGCAGATCTGGGAGAAGGCAGTTCGGAAAATCCAACAGCGGTGCATAAGCGGGAAAACGCAACGGAAAAGGGAACACCAACCAGCATGAAACTAAAAACAATGCCAAAGAAAATTGCACAGAAATTCGTATGTGATAAGTATGGATGTTTGAGAAGGGATTGATTGTAGAAAAATAAGAGAGCTAATCTTGAGCGTGTATTTCAGGATTCCTCAGATCATTGACATAGGCAATAGATGCGATAGAATCACAGACTGTGAGGATGGGACAGATGAGGACGGATGCACGTGCCGGCAGTATTTGAAGGTAAGTATTGGGTGAATTATAAAGTACGGCGCTGTTCTTTTCCCCGAAGAGTTACATATCTGGTAGCTGAATAGTCGTCTGGGAGGTATACAAATATCCAACAGTTTTTAGTTGGCATAGGATTTGGATTTCAATTCAATTTTAATTATATTCAGAAATTTAGTTACCATAGTTAGCCGGTAGCTATTAGGTGCCAAATAAGCCTTAGTTTTTGTCTTATATACGTAAATGGGACGACCTTAATTTTTTAGAACTTTGTATTGTCATTTTTAAAGGTCACTAATTTGTGACGAAAGGTCAGTTAGTCAGTTTACCAGTACTCCATACATGTTTGAGTATTGCTGAATTTTCTATTTTTTGTAGGGTCGTAGGGATTGTGAACATCCCATATGTGGGATATTCAAAAAAAAAATATGTCATATGAAAGGTAACTACTTGGTCACAACAGATCAGTGAGTTTTTGTAATTGGTCAGCCAAGCCAGCTTCAACGTCACCCAGTAGGGGATATTAGAACCTCATTTGTGGGACATTCAAAATCTTAGTAAAACATCTGAGACGTCACTCTTAGGTCAGTTCTTTCAATTACTACTGAATCTATAACTCACCTCTTGTGACCAATTTACTGACCTCTCGGATGATATACATTTTTTTTCGAATACCCCACATGGTGCTCAAAATCTCTAATTGGAATCACCTTATAAAATATCTTAATTACTCTTTTCTTAATAAAGGGACCTCTTAACATTCTTATATGCGACGGAAAGATAGACTGTGAAGATTTAACTGACGAAGATGACTGTGGTGAGTATAAAAGAAGCCCAATTTTTTCTCTAAGATTCATACTTTATTCATCATCAAAAAATAGGAAATTGTACATCAACACAATTTTTGTGTCCAATGTCCAAAACTTGTATCAACTCTACAAGTCGGTGTGATGAAATCGTTGACTGCCAGTTCAAGGAAGACGAAAAAGATTGCTGTGAGAAACCTATTCGAAATTGATAAATCAACTCTATAAGTAAACCAAATGTTTTTAACTGTTTTTTGCAGTTGCTCTTACAAACGGACGTGAAATCCATCTTGATTCGCTTAAACAACCAAAACTTCAGAGTGCCGGAATTTTCTCCCGCAATTTCAAGGGACAATGGCGTGTAGTGTGTTCACAAGAAACCCAATATCACCAACATGTTGCCAAAACAGCTGATGATGTTTGTTCTCTGCTCGGTTTCAAGGGGTCCCAATTCCATAATACCACTGAAATCACTCAAGGCACAATTGTCCCCATCGACCCAGACCTGCTTCAGATGAGCTTCAAGCCATCAAGAGACCGTCATGCAATTGGCGACAGTGATGGACACTTCATGACAAAACATTTCACTCATCATTTGAATATTGCACTACCATTATCTTCACCACGAAGTGAAAGACTTGAGAAATCCATCGGAAATAATTGTCAAGGTTTATACATTGAATGTGTCCCAAAATCAAACGGAACTAAACCATTGAGAACATTAACGGCCGGAAGTGTAATAAGTCCGAAAACTTTGGATGTCCAAGGCTTCAAACCAAACACAAAAACACCTTCAATTTCTGAGTTATTCTCGGATAAAAAAGAGGAAATCATAAATAAATTGAATAAACTCATCGAAACAAAGAAAACGGTTCTGGTGCATGATAAATTGCACGAAGGTGTGGGGAATATACATTGGCCATGGTTGGTTAGTGTATATGCTAATGGTGAATTGTGGTGTATTGGCGTATTGGTGGATAAGCATTGGGTTCTTGTACATGAATCTTGTTACTATGGTGTGAGGTGAGTAATTTCATTAAAAAAGTGATGCCACTTTAATTTTTTTTTGAGAAAGTGAAAATTCAAAGGCGGTAAAACAATCGTTTACTACGAAAGTTCGTATGTTCAGCACTTAATTAATTAACTTTCGAAATTTATATGAGAAATAGTTATTAGTTACACAGAAAAACGCATTTTGGGTAATTTTTTTTTTTTTTTAACGTTTGGGTGATTTGTCGAGTTTCTTAAAGAATTAAACTTGTTCTGTTTTGTGCCCAGTTTGTATCCAGTTTGTGGCCAGTTTGTGCCCAGTTTGTGCCCAGTTTGTGCTGTCAAGTGTCAATGTCAAAGAGATAAAAAAGTTCGCATATTTGCAACTAATAGATATGGTTGAAAACTTATTTTTCTAGGCGTGAAGTATCTAAGCACCGCCATGTCTTATGCACATTCTGCTGCTGCTGCCAATGTGCGGAAGAGATAAAAAAATAGCATACTTATTTGCAACTTTCACGGCACTTTTTTTTTAAATTTAACGAAAATATTCCTCATGATTGTGGCCTAAAGTTCTCCTCAAAGTTAAAAATAACCTCAACCCAAAGTAATCGGGTATTAAATGAATTTATTTTTTTTTTCTCATCAGCCTCGATACGGACTTCGTAACCGTTCTGCTTGGTGGTGCCAAAAGTAAACAAACCCTCCACAAAAGCCCCCACGAGCAGATTAAACGTGTCGACTGCTTTGATACTGTCGACAACAGCGACGTAATGCTATTGCACTTGGATAATGCAGCTCATTTTACCCGCCATGTGCTGCCGACTTTCCTGCCAGATACGTAAGTACGAGTATATTTGTTTTTATCCTTTTCGTCCTTCTTTGCGATTACCAGGTATGGAGCATCAGTCATCAGGAGAGATGAGCGATAATAGTGTGATTGTAATTGAATGAGGCAAACGAATTACAATCATCAGCAGTTTGTTTAAAATGTCCTTTTTGTTTTTTTTTTTTTTGTCTTTACCATCACAGGATATTGACAGAAAAGGATAAAGGAAAAACTTCGAACAAGTGTATGTCAGTGGTGCATGATAAATTCGGTGGGATTAAGGTAACGCCAACAATGGAGAAGCCAGAGGCAACAATGTGTAGCAAGAATAATGAACTATTGTGCTATCAGTGGGATCCAAAAGCTATTTTGGACTTTAAATTGAAGCACTTTGGCAAGGACGATGAAGAAAAAATATCACCATCGTGGTCGCCCTCGCCAGCATCAGGCCAAGATGTAGAAGAAGAAAAAAGTTTATTGGACTTTTGCAAGGACATCGAGGACAACATAAGTTGCGGATTTTTATAATTTTATTTATACCCCATACTTACCACTTCAATAACTTCTGGTCGCTTTTAGATTCTTACAATCAAGGAGTTATAGTTTGTCGGGAGGAGAATACCGGCTGGTATCCTATGGCATACTTCACATATAATGTTACCGATTGCAAAAATTCGAAGCAACCATTTGCTGTGAGGACATTGGACAAAGTCTATAGCTTCATACAGGACGTCATTGGTAAGTTTTATCGTCCTCAAATGCACAAAAGCTCTTCGTTCTTCCATCTAACTTATGATACTAATCAATCATTCATGTGCAACACAAGTGTCCAAGTCATATTTTTTTCTTTTTCTTCCTGATGTATAGGTACTTTCCTCTCCACCTACCATTTTTTTTTTTCGAAAGTCTTCCTGCTCTGCAAGTTCTATTTCCTTTCTTTCTTTTTTTTTGCTAATGTCCTTCCTTACATCCTTAAGTGGATGTCAATTTTCATTTGCACACAAATTCTCATCCTAGTTGCGGAGTCAACTTCTCAGTTCAATCTTTTTGGATTTGTTTTCAGATCAGCCCAAATGTAAAAACAGTGATGCCAAACCCCGTCCATATTGTCCAGCATTGCGATGTCCTTTGGGCAATTGTCTGCTGCCCGACCAGATGTGCAATGGTAAGGTCGACTGTCATGATGGAAGCGATGAGGAAAAAGAATACTGTCGACTCCACAGGAATGGTAAGTGGAAGAGGCATAAAAGACATAATATATACCAATGGAAAGGTATAATACCTCTTAGGGTATCAATATCAACTCTGCGGTGTAAGTGCCATGGGAAATAACTTAAAGTTTCGAGACGGTGCATAGAGTTTTGTTTGCTTGATTATTTTTCTTGTTATCAGTTTCATTACGAGGCGGCAGGTGTATTTTGGCTTCAATGAAATTTTAATCCGAAAAAGTTAGTATTATTCTGTCAAAATGGAACTCCCACGTTTGAACATTTAAGTTTTGGATTCAATTAGTATTCAACCATTCAATCCATTCATCTGTTATTCAATTATGATTCTGGTTGTATCGTGTGTGTTTACTACCTTTGCAAAAATAAAAGATTAATTAGAGCCATAAAGTCCAAGATTAGAGCTAGGACTACCCAAACTTATTTATATTCGCAATGAGTAGTGGCACGATAGGATTAACAGAATCAAAGCCAATATGACGACCACCAATAAAAAAATTCTGAAATTCGGATATTTTTTCTTTTCATGTGAAAGAAGACTTCAAATTTAATTTTATTTTATCATCAAAAAGTTTTGATATAGAAGAATAATTAAAGTTTGGTCTCCGTGAAAAAGCAATTTTGTTGTTCAAATATCATATGTGTTTAAAAAATGAAGTTTTGAAAAACAAAACATGTGTGGAAATAAATCTTGAGTTAACCGATGGCGTCACTCTTCCAATTTGTCTGTATTTTCCCCATGACTTCAAAACAATTTTTTTAAGCAAGCAAAGTGTATTTTCAGCTTGGCAGCTATTTTCATATTCATATTTGGTGAACCAATATTTGGTTTTATTTTTTAATCTAAATAGCATTTTCACACCTAACCCGAGGCCCGTTTTTTCGGAAAAAAACATGCATTTTTGTAAACCACAAGTTTTTGTTAAACTACAGGGGCCTATAACACAGAACAACAAGTAAACTAGTCAACAATTTCTTGTTCAAATATGTTTGTCCAACAAGTAAAGATCATTTCTGTAACACAACAAAAACTGTAACAATTGTCAATAACGAAAATTTCCCTCGACTTGTTGAACCAGTTGAATAAGTAAGTCTTACATGATGAGTCGTAAAATTCCACAAGAAAAGAAAGTAAAAGTAACTATTCGGTGCTTTCTCTGAGTCATTGACTAAAACCAAGTAAAGTGATAAATGGCGGGAGATAATTTTGTTGTTTGAACATAGTTCCTAATGAAAAAGATTGGACCTTTTTAAGGGATATTTTTTGGCAAAATTGTTAGACATATGCCATGGTAAGTATAAACTGAAAGAATATAATTTTCCAAAAAGTAAAAAAAAATATTTGTGAAAGCCAAAGTAGATAACGCCAAAAAAACATTACAGCGAGGGGTAAATACAGGAAACTTAACTCGTGTGATAATGTCGTATTTGATTTGTAAGTCAAGATCCAGATCCAAACCATTGCAAAGCTATTGAAATTTTCTTCTTTACATTAAATAAATTAACTTTAAACAAGCTACCCAACCCTATTACTTGATAAATTCTAACTTGTTGACTTCGAACAAGTTTCCGATCCTCGGTTGAAATTTATCAACTATTCAACAAGGTTATTATCTCTTATTTTAACTCTTGTTGTTTCCAGTTACAGAAATGGCGGATTTGTAAAATTTCCCACTTGTTGCAATGTGCCAAAACAATTGTTATAGTTCCCCGAGACTTGTTGTTACGTGTTACACAAATTTTAAACAGTTGTTGAATTTCACTTGTTCAACAAACACTTTATGTATTGTGTTATAGGCCCCAGGTTTTATATAAACCTGTGGAAAACCAGTTCGAATTCAGAGTTGAACTAAGCAAACACACCTTTTGATACATTCAGCGCTCAATCAAACGTCAAAACGAAAGCCGACGGGATATTGTCACGAGAAATTAACTTAAATACAGTAGACGCGAAGGGAGAAGGGACGCGCGTCCTAAGTAATAAACGTGGCAGTTCGCTTACAAATGCGATGGGATAATTACGAATTCGTGAAACAAACAATGAATACAAGCAAATATTTGTATACAGAAAAAGGAAATAAAAAGAGGGTTATTGTGAGGCAAACATCGGAAGATGTAAATGTTTAAGGCGAAACTGCAAGAAAATTAGGCTGTGTCGAAATTAAAAATCGAAATGTATGGCTTCTAATGGCAATGAAACACGAGGCTGTAGTTGCTAACGCCTTAGTTTGATTGATGATGTCTTGTTTTTGCATTTTTCTAATTATATTTAATAAAAATATGTTATATATTTGATATTATAAAAAATTGCTTCAACAAGGTGAATTTTTCTGATGTTGTATGATTTAGTTTCTTTTTTTATAATATGGATTTATCGTCACAGCTCTACTCTGCTTTAGCTGAAATTTATTCACTCAAATCACACTTAACCGAGTTGGTTAAGTTTATTTTATGTTAACTTTCGATACATTTCAAAGCATTGCGGTTTGCGGCCCTTGTCGCGTCCATTGTTTTCAATAAATCATATAAAGGGTCCGCCATCTAACGTTTTTTTTTAACTAGTGCTTATTTCGTGAATGGTAACACTTAGCTCATGTCTGATTTGACAGATAATTAGTTTTATCCTTCCGCTGAACGAATATGGTCGTGTATACGCTTCGCTAAGTGTGCCTGCGATCGACTTAGAGAAGATGCCGATTTTGCCAAAAAAATCATCTTTTCAGATGAAGCTCATTTTGATCTTGGCGGGTAGTAAACAAGCAAAATTGTCGCATTTGGGGCACAGAAAACCCGCACGCATACATTGAAAAGCCGATACACTCAAAACGAGTCACTGTTTGGTGCGGATTTTGGTCCAGAGGCATAATTGGGCCATTTTTCGAAAATGAGCAAGGATTGGCCGTTACAGTCAATGGCGATCGTTATCGGGTCATGTTGAACGAATTTTTGTTCACAAAAATTGAAGAAGAGGATATTGGCAACATTTGGTTTCAACAGGACGGCACTACGTGCCACACAGCTGCAGCTATTCGATGTTTTGCGCCATTTTCAAAAAAAAAAAGTTATTTGGCGGACCCTTTAGAAGCTGATTTAAAAATAATTGAAATGTCAAACGAAAACGGGTAATACATTTTCGGTGTGAAAGCTTTATGAGTTTTCGTAAACTGTTTGCCGAAAACCCCATTTTGGGTTAAAAATCATTTTTTTTTTTTTTAATTTTGATATGCAATATTATTTTAAATTATTACAATCTTCGGTGTACAAAATTTATTTTTAATCGGTTAACCGGATAATGAGATGAGATAATGAGTCGAAAATAAAAAAAAACCTCCCAAGTAACATTTTTACTCTCATAGGATTCCGTAAGATTTACTAGACTTATTGAAGGGTGCTAAAGGCACAGTTAAGAGTTCTTTTAGACTCTTATAAGATTGTTAATAGCCTTAAATGGCTCAATCATGAGAACCTCTTGAGCCTAAAGCCAGAGTTTTATTCTTTTTATGCGAATAAACCGCGCGCACCGCTTGGTTAATCTTATAAAGCTTTCTGAACTCTTTCTAGGAGAGTGCGTTGTGCGTCTCTTCATATATGGAAGTTGTTAAGAGAACGAGTGTGTGTAAACTAAAACAAAATTAATCTTTTTCATTTTGTATTTCATTTAGAAGAAGGTATAGGCGAATAGTTTTTATGTGTGTGCGTCATGCTCTAATGTAAAGAAAATAATGTGTATTTTGGTGAGAATATTTATCTCAAAAGTTAATTGACTTACAATATTTGTGAAATCTTGGCGTTATGTGGATAAATTATTCTTGTTACAATTTAAATTGCATTTACTAATTTTCACATTTTGCTTCGAAAAATAACAACTTCCAAATTATGCATACTGATTTAAATTATTTTTTGTTGAATTATTATCCGAAAAAGGGTTACCATTAATATTTTTTTTGGATGAAAAGATCACTCAAGCTGTTTTTATACGATTGACAAAATGCCATCGTTTATATTTTTTTCAATTATTATCATTATCGTGTTTATAAGACAAAAAAATGATCTCAAGTGGCAGAAATACCACGATTTATCAATCGCTTTTTACTATTTAAATTTTCTGAAACTTTCCAATATTTTTATTAAAATTCATTAAAGACTGACAAAAACCACTGACTTTTAATGTTTCCATTTTACTTGTGTCGTGTTAATTTTCTGCTGCCACCATTTTTTAAATAATGACACAACACAAAAGAAAATGTACCTGCTCATTCTTTGCTGGCAGAGTAGCTGTACTTAAAGTTTAAAAAATCCATTTTTTATACAACTAATGTTGACAGCGAAAAATTGAAAACGAAATATACCATTTCACAAGTTTTGATAAGAATGGAAAACCATATAAAATAATTTATTAAGAATTTATTTTTTTAAGCCACGGTAACCCTATAATAAAAACATTATGGCTTCAATTTATTGATACTCTAACTCTTGTATTTACATCTCTATGAGATCTTTGGATGATGATGAAAAGGAAAGCAACACAGATAAATGTTTTTCGTTTGACAGTTAAACGTCAAATTGAAATAGCATAAGAGCGTTTGAGTTCCCATAAGAAGTGTCACTCTGAGTAAATATAAATTTAAATATAGATAAATTTACTCAGAGAGACACTTCTAATGGGAACTCAATCGCTCTTATGCTATTTCAATTTGACGTTTAACTTTCAAACGTTTCTTTTCATTGCAATTTTCCAACCGTTAGTTGGATAATAGCCCTTTTGTTTTCAGTGTTGTACGTAAATGAAAAAAAAAAAATAACTCCCATATTTTCACAGAATGTAAGGCATCAGAGCTCAGATGTCACTCGGACGGTAAATGTATACCAAAGACGAAATTCTGTGACAACATATCGGATTGTGAAGACTTGACCGATGAACCAACTATTTGTTCCTGCTTCACGTACTTACAGTAAGTCTCACGTATAATTTCGCAACACAACACAAAGTAACTTTTTTATTATCAATCCGCCTCCTACACCCTACACCTTCATCATCACCTACCTCTTTGTACCTATATACATACTTCCATAAAACCATTCCATTTTGCCTGATGTGTAGGGCTACAGATCCAAGTAAAATATGCGATGGCATACGAAACTGCTGGGACAAAAGCGACGAGAGTTCTGTGCTATGCAATTGTACATCAGACCGATTCCCATGCGGAAGGTAATTTAATTGTGACACCCTCCATTTATCGATTTATTAATCCCTCGAGTGATGGTTTGTGTGACGTTCACATCCTTAACAGTTCCCGTAGCGAATGCATCCCCAGGGATTTTGTGTGTGACAAAGAACCCGACTGTCCGAATGGTGAGGACGAACGCTACTGCTATGGCATTGAGCAGCCAATTAAGTCTTACAGGTATGTATCGCAAGAAACCTAAATACATAATTAAATTGGGCCTCTGCTCATATTATAGCTCTGTTCTATATATTTTTAAGCTCTAAGGCTCAACCATCAGCGTATAGCAGTACATCAGGCTATGGACAGGTGACTGAGCAAAGCTTTGGAGTTTGGCACACGAAATGCTTTCCACGTCATCGACCCCCGGATAGCAATGAAGTCTCTGAAATTTGCCGAAAACTTGGTTACCGCAGCAGGCGACCTCCCAGTTATCGACTTATCGATGACAATGCCGATATTGTAGCTGCGACTCAATTAGAGAATGGTGGAGTCACGAAATCACCTGATGGAAAGTATCGGGACTCAACTAAAGCGATTGTAATTAATAAATTCTCCCCACTCCATCTGCACGAAGACTTGACCCTGATTATGAAACCAAGCAGACCAATTGCCCAGCTGGTCAAGTGGAACCAAACCGATTCCAGCAATTGCTATCGCCTGGAAGTAAAGTGTAATTGAGTGCGTGCGTATAATGTCAAGTTGGGCGCCCTTGGGCTATTTTACTAAATTTGCCACACCATCAAGCAGTTTGAATCATGGTAGCAGGAAGGGGGGGGGGGGGGGGAGGAGCGCAGTGAGGAAATTACTTCGACGTGTAGGTAAAACTTAAGAATAATTTTTGTATTTTTCTAATAAAAAAAAAAAACGAAAACAAAAACAAAAAAGTTGACCTTTTGGGAATCGTTTCAATTTAACTAAATGAAATTATAAAAATTACTGAGCCAAATAATTCAATACAATCAGGTAGTAGAACGAAGTTTTTGGTCTTAAGGCAACACGTTGCTGCTTTTAATTAGATATACCTATACGGCACTTTTGAAATTTTACTTGTGTCCAAGTTGCCTTTTTGAGCTTGAGAACTTATAAGTCATACTTCTTCTCCTGAAGTTTTTCCGCTTCGATTATTATTGCACTTAATAAACGATTTTTGAAATAGAAGTGACACTATAAATGCCAATTATAATAGTTTTGGTTTATAAAAGTACTGTTTATGAGGACCCGCAGGGCCAGGGCCCTCCGCTGGTGGGCATACTTAAAACACCCAGAGTTTTTTTTTTCAAGTCGCGTGAAGCGCGTTAACCTACGCCCACTTTTAATGGTGAAAAAACTGTTATAACTGTTATAAATTGGCAAGTCTCTAGTCTCATCATCATCATCATCATCGGCTCGACAACCGGGGTCCAGTCCTGGCCTCCTTCAACAAGTCTCTCCACCCATCCCGGTCTCGAGCCGCCGCCATCCAGTTCCGCACCCCAAAGCTCCGGGCGTCCTGGTCTACGCCATCTCTCCAGCCCAAGCATGGTCTACCACGCTGTCGTCTACCATAGAATGTACCACAAAGAACTTTCCGAGCAGGTTCCTCTTCGCTCATGCGAGCTAGGTTTCCTGCCCATCGGAGTCTACCGAGCTTAATTTTTGTCACTATATCTGCTTCAAGGTAGATTACATACAATTCATGATTGTACCGTCTCCGGAACCGTCCTTCCTCACCATTGGGGCCAACAATTCTCCTTAAGACTTTTCTTTAATATGTTTTATATTGAAGACAAAAGACTAACCTCATCGTCTGCTCTCACCACTAGGCATTTCAATAAGTTTAAGTCTGTTCCTGTTGTTGTAAGAAGGCAGTTCAAAGGGATTTTTCCGACATAACCACCGCTGAGTCATATCGTTTACACGTTATAAGACTAAACCATTCAACAAATAGTTGAAAGAAGTTACAAATAACTTACTCCTGAAACTTGTCAATAAATACTGTAACGCACCACAGTCAATAATAAAAGTTAAGGGCACACTGCAACTGTTTACAATTGTGGGTATTCTTGTATTGTTTCAGAAATGTTGACATAGTCCGCATAAATGAGTCAGTTTGAATACTTCAACATAGATGGATAAGTAATTAATACATAAAATAAAAAGGACTGGTCCTAAGTGGCTACCCTGTGGTGGTCCAAAGTAAAATTTACACTTATTACACTTATTTGATTCGTAACTATCAAATATGACTGGAGCCACAATTGGATCCCAGATTCCTTAATTTGAATAGCAAAACTTGATGTGACAGCTTATGTCAAACGTCTTACCGAAATCTGTAAGCTATATGTTTTTTGTTCTAAATTTTTAAATTAAATTAATTAAATAAAAGCTAATTGAATAAAATCCATTAAAAATATCACAATAGAGAAATGTAAGACTATGTTAATTTGGAACTATTAATGATTTCACACAAGACCTTAAGGAGTAACAAATAATAGCCTCTTAGAAATTTTAGGAATAACCGGTAGTCTAAATAATAAAAACACTTGAACGCAATCGTTCCTATATAAGATATAAAAGATATTTTGGCAAATGAGTGAAGCAACCATTTGCTGTATTGTTTTTGATTTGTGTATTCAATGAGCTAACTTCACAGCAAAGGGCAAATTTTGATGATAGTACTTGAAGTTTTTTTTCTATTTTTTCATTAAAGAGGAGTTTTTGTTAACAAGTTTCATAAAGGGTCATTAATTTTTCGGTTTCGAAAGCAAAGCTCGATACATTTTTGATGAACATTTTATTTCATTATAAAGTTTGGACTTTGCCATTAAGTGTGAAAAACAATATCATTCAAATGGCCACTTCGGGAAGATTAGCAGTATGCCATTCTTTTGAGGTAGTTTTTAACCACTTTTTCGTACATTTCGGGCGGTATCTCGGCCATAACTTGAGAAATGTTGGTTTTTAATGCGTTTAGAATTCGGGGATTATTTGCTTAAATACGGTCTTTTGCGTAGCCTTACATAAGAAAATCTAACAGTGTCAAATTACATGATCTTTTTGGCCAATTGACGTCGCCAAAACGTGCAATTACGCAACCAGGAAACTTCTCACGCAATAAAACCCTGATTGGTCATGTTGTTTGGCTTGTTGCTCCATCTTGTTGGAACCACATATCATCCAAGTCATGATCTTCAATCGCCGGCCAAAAAAAAAATGGGTTATCACTTGACCATATCTCCCAATTGACTGTAACCGTGATTTCGTATCATCAGCAACACTTGCAGCAGCAATGTTTTTGACGGAGCTTGCATTACGTTGATGCACAGGGCTTACGACATCAGTAACATTTCCACTCTTTTCAAATTTCTTCACAATTTTACCGATTGTTTGCTTAGTCGGTCGATTATGACGACCATAATCATCGCGTAGTGCGTGAAAAGTGGATGCGTTTGAATCGCCACATTTGTATAGTAAGTTTTAATAATTTTAAAGCGTTGTTCGATTATTTAGCGATCCATTAGCGTAAATGGCAAACATTGAACTAATATTATGACACTTCAAATGACAGCTGCGAGTTTGACAGGTATCAAATGCCAGTGCTACCAACTTGAAACCATGAAATGAATGACCCTGTAGCCTTTATTACCAATAAATTCTAATTTGTATTTTATATTTTTCCTATTGCATGAAATTTCCTTAACGATTTCTTTAATATTCTGTTTAAGAATTTCTTAACAAAATTTTGTCACATTATAATACCAAATAACCTTCACCATGCACAAGAAAAAATCACCAATAGGTAGATATGTTGTTTTTTTTTTTCAATTTATTTTTACAACTTTATTGAAAGTATAATTTTATTTTATCAAACAGCTTGGTTTTTTGTTTCTCCTAATTTAAAACTCACTTTATTTCTACACTTCCTGCGAAAAAAAATATCTTCTCGCACAAGTAATTTACAACAACAAAATAAAAAAAAAAATCAAATGTCAGCACCTGTTCGTTCCATTGAAGAGCCAATAACTTTTTTTGTCATCTTCTTTTGTTGATTGACACTTTTCCAATATATATTGTCATTTTCATTACCCCCCCCAATCATCGCTGTGTTTTCATTCTTTACTTTTTTTCGCAAACATTGTTGTATTGCCAGGTTTCCAGTTAATATTTGAAATAAAAAAAAAATCAAACGTGCACCTCCGCCCCACCCCTGCTCCAGCCCACTCCAATGAAAGTGCTGGCTGTGTCCTTAAAGGCATAGACTATATACAAATTTCAAAATCTTTGACTCTTCTTCATATCATGATATTTTACTTCAAAAACCTGTAGGTATTCTTTTTACGCAAAATAAATATAGGTAAGTAAAGGTAGGTAATGTAGGTAGTAAAGTTTTAACACGTGAATTTTCTACTGACAGGATGAAAAAACAACAAAATGTTTTTATGTATAAGATTTTATGCCAATAAGGGATTGCTGTACCAGAAATATGCAAACTACCTCCGCCCGAATTTGACACCTTTTATTTACCAAAGACAGTTTATTGAGGATAGGAATGAAACAATAAAACAAAAAAAATATGTATATGTACATACAAACTGGAGCCCCTTAAAAAAAATGTGTAACACCTATGTATTTCAAAGGATTTATTAATTTATCCTTTTTACAATACAATTGAACATTGGATTTATAGTACATATTTGATGGGGGAGAGATTTATCGCATTACGGAGCTCAGGCCTGTTGGACAAATAGACTTTTTAGAGCTTTTTCACCTTGATTTGGAGATTATATTCTTCAATTGGGTGTAGGAGGGTGATAAACTTAGCATTGAATTCGTAATTAAGGATACCTTAAGCTACCGGTGGACGGCGTTAGGTATATTCACGGATTATGACCTGGGAGACAATTGAACTTTGGATGAGATATAATTTTGTCATAAATATCCATAACCTGACAAGATTATTATTGAAGGATTTTATCCTGAAGTAATAAGCTTTCCTGCGGGAAATTATAATTTATTCAGTTCTAAATTAAAGGTGAATAAATTAAAGGCAATTATAATATTTCGAAGAGGATGAAAAAAAAGCGAGAAATAGACAGCGGATGAGGTTATACATACAAAAATATTATAGAAAAAAAAGATTTTGTTTTATGGGCTGCCTATTAGTTGTTTATACTATGCCATATGGTAACTACCCATGTCTCAAAATATTTATCTTATGATTTATGTAAGTCACTTCGCAGCAATAATTAATTATCCATTTGAATTTGTACCAATAGCCCATACTGTTTCTCTATGTGTTCCTTTTATACAATTTCTGTTTGGTAAATTTTCCAAATAGGCCTTCGTAACTAATTCTTAGGCCTAACCTAACTCTCTCTGAGAACTTCTAAGGACACTGTATCTATAGTTTCAATTTCAAAGAATGAAATCGGTTCAACGGTTGAAAATATATATGTACATATATACACGAATATGTCAAAAATAAGACCATTTTCTAAAAAAAAAAAAAACCTGGAATGTCAAAGTTCATTGTGGAATTTTTTTTGCTAAAAATCTGAAACGCAGATTTTTAAGTATTACAATTACGAAGATTTGTCAAAATTGTTAGAGCCGTTTTCGAGAAAATTGGAAGCAACCAAAACTTAGTTATGGCAGCTATACTCGTTCTAGATGAGGTAAAAAAAAATGTCCCCTCAAAGGAATTACATAATAATATTCTGTACCAAATTTCATGCAAATCGGAGAAACCGTTTAGGCTCTAGCTCAAATTACAGTGGACGCACAGACCGAAGGGCGTTATGATGAAACCCACTTTTTCGAACTTCTCGATCGTTGTAGTATTAGGTTTGATAACAACCTCTATATTTTTGTTTTACACGAAACCAGTAATTGCCCGGTAAAGCGAGTAAAACCCAATAATAGAATTAAAAATATTATTAAGTGTTCAATAAATTTGTAAAATAGTTAAAGGAAAAAGACCTAAAGAAGTACGTAAGTATACATTCGAAAAGTCATCTGATTTATAAAATCCTTAAGCCCTCTCAGGATCCACCCACTTTTGAAACTCTTCAACTCCATTTTTAATTGCTTTTTAAAGGTATGTACATTTATATGACAATTTATTGATTCGCAAATTAAATTGAATTCTAGATTTTCATCAAACTTAACATAACGGTGATAGGGAGGACGAAAAAAGTGGGTCTCGCAACTTTGAACTTCGTAACTAGCGATGTTTGGACATGCCCCCCATTTTTTTTTTACATTTTTTTAAGACAAAAATTAACGGTACCTGTTATACAAAATTTTTCGGCAACAAAGAAAAATCTTATTTTATCAAAATCGGTTCCAAAGATTTCTTTTACAAAAACTCAGTAAAATTGAATAGACATAAGCTGCTTTTTATGAAAAAGAATAATTTCCGAAAAATGGTTTTAATGGCGGCATTAGGCAATAACGCCCAAATCGATTTGAAAATATCGCCCTGAACAATAGTTGTTGTTTTTTTTTCTCGATTTGGGCGTTATTTCCATTTTTTTTAATTTTTCTTCAAAGGACGCCCAAAATAAATTTTTTAAAAGTCAAATGGGAAATAACGTCCAAAATTGGAAATATCGCCCAAATCTTAGGAAATAACTCTAAAATTCTATGAAATAAACGCAAAAATCAAAATCTTTTCAATAATTGTACTGAAACAACTCCGTTTCAAATCAAATCAATTTTATTTCACTTTAAAACGGCGCACAGTGGCCCGTTTTGACTTCTTTGGTAACAAAAATAATATTTATATCTTAAACGAATAAAGATATCGCCAAACATTTTTTTAAAAGCTATAAAGCTTGTGAACTTAAAGAAAAATATATTTACAGGGTGTTTCAGAATCAGCTGTTGAAATAACAAGTTTTAGTTATGGTGGTTAACATAATTGGTATTTAATTCTAAAAAGGTCGAAAGTAAATTTATGAAGTAATTTGATTGAAATTTAAGTGAAATAGTGGGAAAAAAAGAAAAAAAAAAAAACAATTTTAGTGGGACAGTGGGGAAAAAAATCAGTTTTAGTTTTTTTATTAATTGATTTTTTTTTATAAGAGAGTAAATTTATAAAGTATTTTATTGATAGATTACAATTCAAAAAATAGAAAAACAAAATGAAAGGAACAAAAATTCACATACAAACATTAAATTTCTTGTAAACTATCATCTAAGTCCGGGGTAATGCGTAATAAACTTATCATTTCCAGTGAGTATTGTGCTTTCAGACCTTTTTGGTTTCTTACATGCCTTAAGGGAGAAATAAGAGGATCGGCTGAGATTGCTAGCATGTTAAATAGGTCTTCATTCTGCCGAATTCTTGAAACTTTGCGCGTATTTTAATATCTGTATTTCGTGTTGTCTTTATTTTTGGACTCCTGGGCTTCTTCTGACAATTCTCCAAGTGGTAGAGATTGGTATTCGATGATATATTGACTATGAACCAACATTTTATGAAGAGTAGGTGTGAGTTGTTTTTCAGGGTACTTTTGTTTCAATAACTCTGTGGTTTTTTTTTGGTGTACTCTTCAAATTTAACTGTATTCACTGCTTCCCTGCAGTTCAAAACATTAAAGGAATATTTTGATTTGATATTTGATAAAAAATTCTAATCCAGTTTAAAACTTTTATCCATTAAACTACCTGACAATAATTAATCATAGTCGAAATCAAAAACATTCATACTTAAAAGTTTTATTAGGGGTCACAAGAAATAAGCTATAAAACCGTTTTAAAAAATTTAGTTAGGTTTTTCCTTCTAAATTACAAAACCATTTTATTTCAAACCAACACTTATACCTGCAAAACAAAAAAAAATATTTTCCATGGTTTTTTTCCTGCACCAGACAAAAAAAAAACTCAGAAAATATTACTGACTTCATCAAATCAAATCGCTCTAGCTCAGCTCTATGCAATTTTATGCAGCTGAAGTTTTGGTTTTATATGAAGAGGTATATAAGGATTTACTATCCGTCGAGCTTGGCTTCATTATATTAGAACTTTTTTTTTCTACTCAGTGTAAAGTCGAAAAAGCGTGGAAAAATGGGTGTTTCAAAAAACATTAAAATTAGCTGTTTAAAAAAAATTTATAATTTTTTTTTCATTTCTGATTATAGCAATTAACACATATATCAAGTAAAAATAACAAAAATAAAGTTTTATTTACACCTTTTTTCTAGTTTTTACACTGAAAATTAAAATAATGGTTTTTTTCGAACCATACAAATTTGTCAACTTTGACTCGCTCTACAAGCTAAACCATTAATACAAATGAAATAATTTTTTTCAATTACTAGAGCTCCAAACATTTGTTAATTAAAAAAATGTACAATTTTTGCAATATAAAACCCATCCGAAAAATGAATTTCGCAAGCACTTTTGCCTAAACGGTGAGATATATATGGGGGGGGGGGGGGCATGCTGCCCCCCTGCAACCCCCTGCTTGGGAACACTACAGGATTTGGGGTAGGTGCGAGGTTGGTTGTATGCAAAGTTTCTTTGAATGAATACCACATACATACCACACTGTTTATGCACTGCGAAATATCGCCCGAAATTGAGGAAATAACGCCCAAATTTTACAAAAACAATTAACATTGAAACTATTTGGGTGATATTTCTAACTTGAGATTTTAAAAAATATAGATATGGACGAAGTTTCATTTTTTTTTTTTTTTTGACGATAAAAAAAATTTGGGTAATATTTCCAAATCGATTTGGGAGTTATTTCCTTGGGCGTTATTGCCTTTGGCCTATCATGGCACTTTTCAAAATAAAGGGTTTTCCAATAAGAGGTGTTATTTTGAATAGCCCGCTATTTCGGTAGCTGTCACTTTTGAAGCTGTCATTTTTGGACATTTGACAAGTAGAAACTACGCCATTAATAAAAATGGAACGATACATGCTTCAACAACGCATTGAAATTATTAAAATTCACTATAAAAATGGTGAAAATTTGGCAGAGACGGTTCGTAAAACTAAAACATTTTTGGGTCGTCGTGAAGCACCTTGTCGGACCGCAATACAGATATTGGTGGACAAATTCGAGCTGTTGGGGCAAGTTAGTGATGTGAAGAATAAAACCCGTGCACGTCGCTCAAGAACAACTGAGAATATTGCTGTTGTAGCCCAAAGTGTTGAAGAAAACCCAGGTTTGTCCATTCCTCGTCGTTCTATGGAATTAGGCATTCCACAAATGTCATTACACCGTATTTTGCATAAAGACTTGGGTCTTAAGGCTTATAAAGTTCAGTTAACACAAGAACTCAAGCCGGCTGATCATCAACAACGTCGTGTCTTTGCTGATTGGGTCCTTGAAATGCATGAAAATGATCCGGAATTTCATCGAAAAATCATCTTGACTGATGAGGCCCATTTCCACCTCGGAGGCTACGTCAACAAGCAAAACTGTCGCATCTGGGGCTCGGAAAACCCAAGAGTTATTGTTGAAAAGTCTCTCCATCCTCAACGCGTGACTGTTTGGTGCGGTTTATGGTCCGGCGGGGTCATTGGACCTTACTTTTTCGAAAATGAGGCTGGAGCAACAGTTACGGTCAATGGATTGCGCTATCGAGAGATGATTAATGATTTTTTATGGCCGGAATTGGATGGTATTGATCTGGACAACGTTTACTTTCAACAAGACGGCGCTACGTGCCACACAAGCAATGAAACCATCGATCTTTTACGGGAAAAGTTTCCGGACCGTGTTATCTGTCGAAGAGGTGATCACAATTGGCCACCGAGATCTTGTGATTTAACACCTTGCGACTTCTTCCTTTGGGGCCACGTGAAAGATAATGTCTACGCCAACAGCCCAGCGTCGATTCAAGACCTCAAAGATGGAATTCGTGAGGCTATCGAGGACATAGGGCAGCCACTTTGCGATTTGGTTATGGAAAATTTCATGAAAAGGATATGGTCCTGTAAGCGTGGTAGTGGCGGCCGTTTGGCTGATGTTGTGTTCCATTATTAACGGCATACCTTCCTCTTTATAATGAAATAAACATCCGATCATTTATCTCAAAAAATGCAAAATAACACCTGTTATTGGAAAACCCTTTACCATTTTTTTTTATTTTCGCCACAATCTCATATTATTCGATAAAAATCAAATTTTATATGCAATATTGCATGTAAATATTTTCACACAAAAATCTGTTTGCAGTTAAAAACAAAAAAAAATAAATTATTTTTTGAAAATTAGATTTTCAAAATTTGATATTTCAAAAATTGAAATTCAGTGTTCAACTCCACATTGATAAATATTTATTTATTTATTTGATCAACTGCAGACTTATGTCTGAGTTGTTGAAGTTGAATAATAACAAAATAAATAAAAAAAATGTATGTAGATACATTGCAATCAAAGTAATTTACAATAATTAAAAAAGAAACACAAGATAAAATACAATTTGAAATTCGTTAAGAAGACAATAATTTTTTTTTAAGACAATCTTTAGACAAATTAAAATCAATGATATTATATAAACAGTTAAAATGTTTACACATTACGTTAACAGGTTCATGTAAACCATAATTAGATGTAGCAAACGATGCATAAAAAAAATCAGGATCGCGGGTTGATCTAGGTCGAGAGTTTATATTCAGTATACTCAGGATGTGGGCAGAATTAATTGATCCAGATAAAAGTTGAATAAGGAAAAGGCAATTATTAACTTCTCTTCTTTTCTTAAGCGTTGATAGACTAAGTAAGTTCAAACGATGTTCATAAGGTGAAAGATGTTCATTTGGGTTCCATGGCAGATGACGAAGGACGAATAATAAAAACTGTTTTCGTACACTTTCCAATTTATTTATGGAAACAGTATATGCAGGACACCATACACAGCTACACTATTCCAGGATAGGACGGACCAGTGCACAATAGAGGGTTTTTGAAATATAAGGATCATTAAATTCCTTAGAAAACCGCTTAATTAGTCTAAGGCGGCTTCTAGCCTTGCTTAAATGACAGTTTGACGTCAAACAAAACTCCTAAGTCGTTGAATGAATGTACACGATCAACTAGGCTTTCGTCAATGAAGTAAGAAGATAAAAAGGGTTTTCTCTTTCTAGAGTATGTCATCACTTTGCATTTATTTATATTCAGATCTATTCCATTTGAAAAGCACCATTCGAAGGCTCTGTCAATATTATTTTGTAGAAATAAGTGTCCAGTTGGAGTCGTGTAGCCATAAAAAAGCTTAAAATCATCGACAAAGATTAATATATTTGAGTAAAGAATTTCCATGCCAATGTCATTAATAAAAATTAGGAATAAAAGCGGTCCAATATGACTACCTTGAGGAACTCCAGACAGCACATAAATAATTTTGGACAGGCAGTTTTTACTGTTAACAAACTGCGTTCGGTTATCTAGATATGATTTAATCCAAGTTAGAATCGACTCTGGAAACCCATATTTTTCAAGTTTTAGCAAAAGAATAGAGTGGCTAAGGACCAGTTTCACAGTCGACACTTACCGAAATAAGTGGCACTTAAGTTTCCCATATTAGGAATTTAAGCTAAATTTCATAGCTAGCGTAAGTGGAACTTAAGTCACTAACATCGGAGACTTAAGTGCCACTTATTCAGGTAACAGTGAACTGTGATATTGGGAATTAATCTTTCAAATTCCCCACTTAAGTGTCACTTTTCTGACTGTGAAACTGGCCCTAACTCTATCAAATGCCTTACTTAGATCAGCGTAAAAAACATCCGTTTGAAGTCCATTTTGCATATTCACATTCAATTGGTTTGTAAATTCCAGAAGATTAGTTGTTGTAGACTTATGCAAGCAAAAACCATGTTGTTCAGGAACAATGATTGATTTGCAAAAGAATTGAATGTGATTGGTGACTTTGTTTTCAAAAAGCTTTGGTATGCATGAAAGTTTTGCAATTCCTCGGTAATTCTCAGCTTTGTTCTTGTTCCCACTCTTGTGAAGAGGAATAACAAACGAAGACTTCCACAAGTCAGGAAAAAACACCAGACGGCAGCAATGATAAATATTTAAAATTAGCGTAGCAATTTTTCTTTTTCAAAAATGTTTACAAAATTGTATATATACATATAACGAATTAATTGTTATTTTTAAAACCTCTCCTGCGATTTTTAATTTTTTTTTTTAATTTATTAAAAATACAAAATTAAAAATTAAAAAAAAATACTTCGAAAGTTACCACTGACCGACATAACGTACTCTCGAGTGCCTACTGTTTTTCAATTTATGTATTTAATATGCAAATCACATTAATGCTCTTGTTTATCAAGATTAAAATTAAAAATTTATATTATTTTCATTCTGAAAATTATTACTAACACAAAATCATTTTTTTATTTCGTTGGAAATATTTGTTATTTTTTTTTGTTTGTTTTTTGTTAAAACTCTTTGTTTCAATTTTTAAACACATCGAACAAAATTTATCCTTGTGGTACATTTTCCCTCCAAAGTTAAGTTGTATATCCTTAATCAACTTCTACCAGAGCTTCACAACAATCTACAAATTATTCAAGATGCAACACTTTCCTTTCTCCCTGTGCGGATTTTTGCGGTGGAAAGTGGAATTGCTTTCCAGCAAAACTTCACGGGCTGTGATGATGTTATTCATCATAAAACTGATTGATGACCAAATAAACAAAAGACCATAAGCTCTGCAAAATGGATCCTCATTATGATAGTCTCAACCGAGAACCGAAAAACCCACTGCAACGCCTCCGTGATTTAATTTTGATTGATGAACCAAATCAATCAGCTGCAGAAAGTGTTTTATTATTAACTTCATGTCAGTATAGGTGGTATACTCGTACAAAAAAAAAGCTAACGAAAACAATTTTCTAAGCAAATTCACGTCAAGATGCAAATAAAACATTTTTGTTTTGTTTGTTTTTTTATTTAAATTTTATATCCGATATGATTTTTAATTTTTGAATTCTTGATATCGTTCATAGTTGAAGCTTAGAATAATTGATATCTCTGCTTTAGCAGGGTGTGTTGTAGCTTATAATGTCCTGCTAGGCAAATTCATACATAAGCCAATCTAAAATAGGAAAACATTCGCACCATAACATTACATCCTATCTTTATGACGACAGTAAGGATAGGAGGAGACTTCTGGCAGGAAATTGTGCTTATGTTGTGTTATATACGTTCTGCTTTATATAAAAAGGTTTTCCATGTTATGTGCGCATGCAAAATTTAACTTAGGCAACACATGCATATGGGCATGGGGATGGCAGAAAAATTGTGTTGGGATTTGAATTCATCATATTCTAGGTTCATGGTGAGCGTGCTGACGTGCTGAGGTGTGAACTCATATGAAGCCAGCGAAATAATAATATTCAAAGATCATAGCACGAAGACGAAGATTCATTTCGCGGTTCAGAGGTTTTATTTGGGAGCAAATAAATAAAACTGAATCAAGGAACTTGAGGATAAGCTGTTTATTTGACTTTGGTGGTTCAGCTTAAAGTATGCGATGGTTTCTGATTGAAACTCACATGACCCGCCACGTTCAAATCTTGGTTTCACAAAAAAAGTTAGTCAATAAAAAATTTAATTTCAACATTAAAGAAAGCTATAGTGTGGTAGGGTTTGGCCATTCCCAATAGCTAAAACTTCAGTCTATAAAAAAAGGAGTACAAAACACATAATACACAACACAAATCTGAATTCAAAAAGCTTTGTTTGTTTGATAGTTTGTATGTCCGGGGTAATCTCAGAAACTACAACTCCGATTTTAAAAATTCTTTTTGTGTTCGAAAGGTCTTACTTAGAGGATGGTTTAAGAGCTGAAATTGTTTTTCAAAATTAAACGAGTTGAAAACAAAAAATGGGATCTGATTTTAAAAACTCTTTTTGTGTTTAAAAAGAGGATGGATTTAAGAATAGATGTTTTGAAAAATTAAGCATAAGACTTAAAATTTTTCAGACCTTAGCTTGGCTCTTCCATCACCACTCAAGCTAAACAAAAATAACTATATTATGTAATTGACCCAAAATGAGTGAAATTAAAATAAAATTTTATTTCTTTTCTGTTTATTTTAGAGAAAGGCTTTTAAGTTTTATAAATTTAAGATCTCCCATGGATACAATCGAGCAAATTGACCATGAAGTGGAACAATTTATTGCTGATGTGCAACAGGCCGCTGAAGAAAGTACTCCAACATTTTCTAATAGAAGACAAAATGAAATAAAATATCCTTTAGAGATAAGAGAGTTGATAATAGAGAAAAGAAGAGCTCGAAGAAAATGGCAAAATACTAGATTTCCAGATGATAAAACAACGTTTAACCGTATAAGCAACAATCTTAAAAAACAAATTTATAAATTCAAAAATGATTCACTCAGTACATTCCTAAAGAATTTAACGACTGATGCTTCAACCGATTTTTCGCTATGGAAAGCAGCCAAGCGCCTGAAAAGACCGCAGTTACAAAACTCGCCCTTGAAATCTCAAGATGGGAAATGGATCGGTAACCCAAAAGAAAAAGCTAACCTTTTCGCGGAGCATCTTGCGAATGTTTTTAAGCCATACCCAACAAACGCGGCTGAAAATAGTTTACAGTTTGTTGATAAGATAGATGAAAGTGAAATACCAATTGTAAGATTAAAAGAAATAAAAAGTATGTGTTTACATCAACTATCAAATAAAAAATCACCAGGTTACGATCTAATTACTGCCCAGGTTATGAAAGAAATGCCTTTGAAAGCCTTCATAAAACTCCAATATATAATAAATGCATGCCTTAAGCAACGGTATGTCCCACACCATTGGAAAATTGCTGAAGTTATTGTCATACCCAAGCAAGGTAAGCCACCTACAGAAGTGACGTCTTACAGACCAATATCGCTTATACCAATTATGGCAAAAGTTTTTGAAAAACTGCTTCTGAAGAGACTTAGCAAAATTATAGAAGAAAGAAGGTTAATCCCAAATCTTCAGTTTGGCTTTAGAAATAAACATTCCACGATAGACCAAGTTCATAGAATAACGGATGTAATAGAAAAAGCATTAGAAGAAAAACAAGTATGTTCGGCTATTTTCTTAGATGTTGCTCAAGCCTTTGACAAGGTTTGGCATGAGGGACTTGAGTACAAACTGCAAAGGGATCTTCCCAGTCAGTACTATGAAATATTAAAATCGTACATCTCAGACCGATTGTTTAAAGTAAGGTACGATCAAGAATATTCGGAACTGAAGAAAATAGAAGCCGGTGTACCACAAGGAAGTGTCCTAGGTCCTACCCTGTATTTACTATACACAAGGGATATCCCAGTTGGTAATCACACCATAATGGCTACTTTTGCAGATGATACCGCAATTTTGGCACCCGACAAATGTGTCTCTAAGGCAGCAGTAAAACTGCAAAATGCCGTCGACACAGTCAGAGATTGGACCGAAAAATGGCGTATCAAACTCAATGAAACAAAATCTTCACATATAAACTTTACAAATAAAAAGATAAACAATATTCCAATATTCATTAATAATCAAGCTGTGCCTTACGCCAATACGGCCAAATACCTTGGAATGACATTGGATGCAAAGCTAAAGTGGAAAGAGCACATCAAAAAGAAAAGAGAAGAACTAAACTTGAAATATAGAAAAATGTACTGGTTACTTGGTAACAACTCTGATTTATCAACCCAAAACAAAATAATGCTGTATAATCAAGTACTACAGCCTGTTTGGACCTATGGTATCCAATTATGGGGCTGTACAAAGAAAAAAAATACCGAAATCATCCAAAAATTCCAAAACAAAGTCCTTCGTGGAATAGTTAATGCACCTTGGTACATAAGAAATAGCGATCTACATCGTGACTTACAAATAGAAACGGTTACAGAAGTTGTTAAAAAATACGCTGTATCGCATAATCAGAGACTGCAAAGTCATACCAATTCTGAAATGGTGTTCGTCTTGAATACAAGAAACCATGTTCGGAGATTAAGAAGAACCAAGCCTCATGAGCTTTCGGTCTAAAAAAACATGGGAAAGTATTAAAAGTTTAAACTTCCCCCAAAGTGATTTTTTAAAGTTAAGAAAGAAAAATCTGATGTCGATCTCTCAAGATTGGTCCTGATAAAGAGGTGGTTTTAGTGGTTAAGAGTCCCACACTACTTGGTGTCGAATACTGCCAAGTGTCTTTTGAAGATTTCCTCCCGTCAAAAAAAAAAAAAAAAAAAAAAAAAAAAAAAAAATTTCTTTTCTGTTTTCATCGTGCAAACATTTTGGGTACTTTAGTGGAAAATAAAATAAATATTAATAAATTATATTGTTGTAAAGGGTGGTCCGACCATAATAATTGTTTGTCACACCTTAACGTCAAGTTTTATTCCCAACTTAATATTACATTTCTTTGTTTTAGTGTTTGACAAATTCAACGTGGAGAGGTACACAATTGAGCAGGGCGTTAAAATTGTTGAGGCCTTTTACGAAAATGGGCGTTCAAAATCAAAATGCATTTTGTGCACTTCGTGATTTTTTTGGTCAGCATAATCGACCAAATTCTGTGTCCACAATCGGTAGAATTGTGGGCAAATTTCAGCAAACCCGGTCTGTATAGGAAATGTGAAAACACTTGTGCATGCTCGCCCAATTCGTTCTGCGTAAAACATTGCTGTTGTTCGCGATAGTGTGGCAGAAGAGCCGTCAACCCCGACTCGTCGTCGTGCGAGATGATAACGGACTTCTTGTGGCCACAAATTGAGCATTATGGACCTGGACGATATGTGCTTCCAACACGATGGTGCAACTTGCCACACAGCCAACAAAACAATGGCTATTTTGAGCGAGAAATTCAATGGCCGTGTTATCTTACGTATTGGCAGCCACGATCATGGTGATTTGACACCGTTGGACTTCTTTCTTTGGGGATATTTAAAAGAAAAAGTGTACGTCAATAAGCCAAGAACAATTGAAGAGCTAAAGGATGAGAAAATTCGCAACATTAACGACATTGAACCTCAATTAAGTCTCAGAGTCATTAAAAAATATGGACCATCGGATAGAGGTATGCCACCGAAGCCGTGGCAAGCATTTGACCGATATTTTGTTTCACACATGATTGTCATAGATTCTTCTATCATAATAAAAAATATTAAGATAATTTTCTGAAAACTTTTTGTTTTATTTACAACTGTGTAACATCGTGCATTTTCTTTTTAAATATTATGGGAAGCTTAGTTATGTCTATCCGTGCGAGGCCGGGACGGGTCAGCTAGTATATATATACACAAAAATCTTGTATGTGCTTATGCCACAGGTAAACTTTTCCGCTGTCTCCTCTCCAACAAGGACATCTCTCGACCATACATGTTTATCCTCTTTTGAACGTTCTACTTATATGTCTACTCTCTTTGACCGAAAGGAACCGAGTTAAATCGATATAAAAAAAAGGGCACAACAGGAGAAATCGAGCACCTTTTTGCCAAACGATCTATTGCTCTTCTTTTTTTTTGAAGAAGAATTTTAAAGACTCAGATGAGAACACAGAGGTGGATGATGTCTCCAGAACCGCTTTTAGAAAACAAGTGGTCTACGGGTTCGAATTTTTCGTTAAGTATTGTTAAATAATATCCACACATAATGGAATCCCATATTGAGAATAGAGTCTAAATAAAGGTTTTTTTTTTTTTAGAGATATAGAACTTTAAGTTGGCAACACTATTTAACTGGTGGCTATTTTGTCAGCTGTCAAGTGATTTATTTTTAGTTTGGTTTCTAATTTCAACACGAATAGACTGACGCCTAAACAACGCTTCCAAATTGGGCCCAAAACAAGATTGCCGTTGATCCCAATTTTCAAAAGCGAATTTTGTTTAGCGATGAAGCTCACTTTTGGTTGAATGGTTACGTCAATAAACAAAACTGCCGTATTTAAAGTGATGATAATCCTCAAGTGTATGTTGAGACACCGTTACATCCACAAAAACTGACTGTTTGGTGTGCTTTATGGTTTGGTGGAATAATTGGTCCGTACTTCTTTAAAAACGATGCTGGCCAGAACGTTACAGTCAATGGTGACCGCTATAGAGCCATGATTACTGAGCTTTTTGTTCATCAATTGAACAACCATGATGATGGAGGAGCTGTGGTTCCAACAAGACGGTGCAACATGTCACACAACTCGTGCTACAATTGATTTATTGAAGGAAGCGTTTATGGTAGCCACATAGTTTCATGTTACGGACCCGTGTATTAGCTTCCAAGATCATGCGATTTAACGCCGCTTGACTATTTCTGTGAGGATATGTAAAGTCGCTAGTCTACGCCGATAAGTCTGAAACTATTGACCACTTGGAGGACAACATTCGCCGCGTTATTGCCGATATACGGCCACAAATGTTTCGAATAAAGTAAATTTCATGTCATTTTAAAAAAATCATCTTTGTTTTATTCCATTTCATAGTTCTATACCTCTAAAAAAACACTCTTTACAAACTTTATTAATTTATTCACAAAAATATTTTTTTTTGGAATAGAAACAACCAATCGTTAAGCAGGATAACAATAAAGAGATTCATTAAGATATACATGCGTCTCAACGAAGTACCTACCTACTTATTTATCCAGGACCCTTGATTTAGTCAAAGAAACTGCACAATCTACTATCCACTGAGTATTTACTTCGTTTAAAAGTTCATACTCTTTTTCATTGTACTATGTGCATAACAGAAGTAAAGAAAATCCACCTAAGAGACGCAAATTTTCGAATGAGAAATTTGTTTCAACACACTTTTGTATATATGTATGTTTATCTACTTTTTTTATTGTAAAAATTGCTTTCCTTCTTTCGGTGGTATTTTTTCAATTTAAATTTCTTCCTTGAATCAACCTTGTGATGGATTAATGGTCCTCTCGGCGAATCTTCAATAAATATCATACTGTAATTGTAAATTTCCTTTCTCAACGCACGTGCTTTCCATCAATCGTGCAGAGTCGTCAAGTCAAGGATGTTTAAAAACTCCATGCAATAGGAGTGGGTGAGCTTTGATTTGAGAAAACCACAAATCGAAGGATATACATATACTGCCCTCCTCCTTCTTCGATAAGAATAGCACATACATACATAGATAATGTAAAGCAAATTTACAATACTGTCGTAAAGCCCCATTGGGTAACAAAAATTTGCACGGGACCTGGAGCCGGAGCACAAGGATCGTGAAAACATCACCATATACTGTTATATATAGCACACACAAATGCTACAGAAGTTGTACATAGTAATGCAGTTACGTGCATGCAATAAAATGATAACTGCAAGGATAACAATAGGAATCAGTATAGAAATGATTACTTTTTGTGTAGTTGTTGATGGTTTGGAGGGTCGTGACTTGTGGGTGGCAATGACGATTGAGGTTGTAGCTATATACCTACCATGAACATGAAGCATGGACCTACCTATACCTTCAGGATCCTCCAGAACAATCATGGCTTCGCGCAGTTCTGCAATGAAGTAGAATTTGATGCAATAGTGTTAATGTATACCGCTTACATTATACGCTTTTTGTCTATTTTGTCTGAAGGTATACGTTGGATCTCTTTTATGATTTTTATCTCCATTGTTCGAGTTTTTGTCTGTGCTATTCTATTGTTCGAAGGGAAAACGAGTCCTGTGAGGGAAGTTTATATGGAATGGTATAGAAAATGTAACATGCACATTGCACAGAGGACGGATTACAGTTTGGGTATTGTGTTGCGATATTGTGTGACCATAAAAGAGTAGGGAATTATAATGGATGGGAAGTTGTTTTTCTTTTTTTTTTTTTCTAAAAAAGAGTTTTTAGTCAGTAGAAAAGGACTTACATACATATCATATCAATAAAAAAGAACCAAAATGTACAAACGTGAGAAATAAAAACATCAAAATTTAGTGCAGTAAAGTGCTTACATGGATTTTATCAATCGTAATTGCTTTTAGACTTTGATTTACTGGAAAGATACTCTGAAGAAATCGAAAGATATTTTAAAAATGAACGAGACAAGAGACGTGCCAATGTAAATATATCAGTTATAACAGTTTTTCGCCGCTAAAAGTGGGCGTGCAACTTGCAACAAAAACTCTGGGTGCCTGAAAGATGCCCACCGGCATAAAATAAAATAAAATAAAATAAAATAAAATAAAATAAAATAAAATAAAATAAAATAAAATAAAATAAAATAAAATAAAATAAAATAAAATAAAATAAAATAAAATAAAAAAAATAAAATAAAATAAAATAAAATAAAATAAAATAAAATAAAATAAAATAAAATAAAATAAAATAAAATAAAATAAAATAAAATAAAATAAAATAAAATAAAATAAAATAAAATAAAATAAAATAAAATAAAATAAAATAAAATAAAATAAAGTTATATAAATAAAATAAAATAAAATAAAATAAAATAAAATAAAATAAAATAAAATAAAATAAAATAAAATAAAATAAAATAAAATAAAATAAAATAAAATAAAACAAACTAAAATAGAATGATCAATTATTTCTGTTTTAAATATTTTTTTGAAAAGAAATTTACCTCTACCGGAATGGAGGAAAATATACAGAGATCCTCCCCTTCCATTCAAATTGAGCACTGACGCAACCTACGCTCCTGGTTTTCGTAGCATCATTTGTGAATCATTCAGTAGGTGTTTATTTTTGTACTTGCTCCCCTTGAGCCCTCGTTTTGTTTTCTTTTAGAAATACAAAAATATTGCTCTAAACAACAGCAAATAATTCAACTTTATTTTTTTATTTTTACAATATTTAAGAAGTTTTCATTTTGATTAAAATAATTTAGCAATTATTTCATGTCAGAATAATTTCCGTAAGAATTTGACTTGTAGCTGCTTAAAATACTGCTATGATGTTGATGTGCGTTACATTTTATCGGAAGATGAGAACAAATTAAATACCATTTCCGTTTTGAAATGTGCTGTCAAAGTTAAATCTACTTGTTTAAATTTCTGTGTGATGGAAACACCTTTCAGATTTATTTAACCTAATTTAATTTATTTTTTATAATTGACGCGCACTCAAAGAGTTATGAATACCCTAAAATAGAGTGAGAATGGAGTAGGAGATAAAGATGTACATTTGTTTTAAATGTTTGGATATTGAAATGGGAAGGTAAAACAAAGTTGCGTAAGAAATTCCACATTCGTATGGTGCGGCAAAGGAAAGAATCTCTATACTTGAAGTCACGTCCGAAGTTAGGTTCAAGGGTGTACTGATAAGTACTCCTAGCAGAGCGGGTATCTAAACTGAAATTGTTTAAGGGGAGGAATATACCTAGCTATTTCAACAGAGTAACGTTTAAAAAAGTAACGATAAAACAGTGATGAAACATTTCTACGAAGTTCTAACGAAACGAATTTTTCCGAAATTGGTCTGTCACCTATCAGTTTTATAGCTCTATTTTGGATTCTAGGCAGTAGGTGCAGTGATGTTTTGGAAGCGCCTGACCAGATATGAGAGATATAATCTAGCTTTGGGCATATGTATGCTTTATAAAAGTAGCTAGACCAGAAGGGGCAAACAAGTTCTTATAGATCGTCTAAGGAAACCTAATCATTTCGCAGCATTTTAAGCAATATCTTGTATGTGGTCGTTCCACAAGAGTTGATTATAGTAACGCACATAACAAGAATCGAAAGCTTTTCAGTTTCCTCGATGCAAGAAGACAACTTTGAGTTTTAGATGCATTAAATGCATTAATGAGCTCCATATTCTGCCGCTACTGCTCCACGTTTGAAGAACTAGGAGGTGAATCTGGAAAGAAGTATGAGAAAAACTAAAGGTGCTGTCATCAGCAAAACAGTTAAGATTATTAGTAGTTTTAGACAAGAGATCATTTATGAAAATAAGAAACAGTGTCGGAGACAATACGGAGCCTTGGGGCACACCATCATTTATTTTATTGATTTTGTGAACTTCAGACTTGAAACTGTTCAAAACAACTTGGATTGAATGGTCAGAAAGATAATTTCTAATCCAGCGAAAAAGTGATTCGTTAATACCAAAAGCATGCATTATCGATAAAAAAGCTTGATGCGAAACACACAATTTTAGTTTCACCAAAACGATGCAATGATTGATTCCACTTTTCGGTGAGAAAAGCCATCAAATCACACAGTGGATCTGTTGCAACTAAAGCCGTACTGACGGTCATTGAGAAGCTTCAGTTGTTCAATATATTATTGTTACATTAAATTTGGATGGAAACATTACATATGTATGTAGTATATTAAGGGGTAGTTTCACAGTCAACACTTACCGGAATAAGTGGAACTTAATTTTTCCATATTAGGAATTTTAAGCTTAATTTCATAGACAGCGTAAGTGGAACTTAAGTCACCAACATCAAAGACTTAAGTGCCACTTATTAAGGTAACAGTGCACTGTTTTTATAATATTGGGAATTAATCTGTCACATTCCCCACTTAAGTGTAACTTTTCTGACTGTGAAACTGGCCCTAAGGGTTTGTTTCACAATATCTGATTAAAGTTCTAAGTAAGCAACTTGGAACTTATTAGTCAATTATAAACTTCGCTTACATTTCACAATATATCAATAGTCAACCTTATAAGTAAAGTTCTTAGTATTTTAATGGCCAGCTAAAATGTTTATTATCAATCTTACATGATAAGAAAATAAAGGATTTTTCAATAGGGACGCTATAAAAGTAGAGCAACAGGGACAGCAAACGACGCCATATTTCTTGCCGCTCTTTTGACATTTCTCTTCAGTAAGGTTTCCCATTTCATGATGGAAAGATATACGAGCCAACAACGAGTCGAAATTATTAAAATTTACTACCGAAATTCGGAGTCTCAACGTTAAGAGCGCTACGTCCAATTTATGGTCGTCATAATCGTCCTAACAGATCAACAATTGAGCGTCTAGTGGACAAATTTGAATCCACAGGCACAGTAAAAAATGTTCCCGTGCCAGTGAGACAAAGAAGTGCCCGTAGCGTCGAGAATATTGCTGCCGCTGAGGCTTCAGTTGCTGAAAGCCCAAATGTGTCTCTCACACGTATTTCTCAAGCGTTGGGCATCTCTGTGACGTCGTTGTGGCGAATTTAGCGAAAAGATTTTGGCCTACATCCTTACAAGATTAAATTGGCGCAAGAACTGAAGCCGCTTGACCACCAGAAGCGTCGTATGTTCGTCAATTGGGCTGGGCAACAACTTGAAAAGGTTTCGGATTTTCATCGAAAAATCATCTTCAGCGATGAGGCTCATTTCTGGCTGAATGGCTTCGTCAATAAACAAAATATGCGGTATTGGTCAGGCGGCAATCCACACGTACTCCATGAGTCATTATTGCATCCCGAAAAAATTACGGTTTGGTGTGGTTTATGGGCCGGCGGCGTCATTGGGCCGTATTTCTTCCGTGATGATCAAGACCGGCACGTTACTGTGAATGGGGATCGCCACCGTTCAATGATAACCGAATATTTTTGGCCCCAATTGGATGATATGGACTTGGAGGACATGTGGTTCCAACAGGACGGCGCCACAAGCCACACAGCGAATGTCATAATCAATTTATTGGAAACCAAGTTTGGAGAACGTGTTATCTCACGAAATGGTCCAGTGGCTTGGCCGCCTCGGCCGTGCGATTTGACGCCGTTAGACTATTTCCTGTGGAGCTACGTCAAGTCTATGGATGCCAACAAGCCAGCGACGATTGATGAACTTCGTACGAATATCGAACGTGAAATTGCAGCAGTATCGGCCGATTTATGCTTGAAAACCGTCGAAAATTAGGTTTAGCGTCTGGTCTTCTGCAAGCGTGCCTGTGGTAGCTATGCAAAAGAAATCGAGTTTCATACATAATGGCATCAAACGTACTTTTACAGGAATAAAGAATTTCATTGATATCCAAAACCGTTTTTGTTTTATTGAAAAAAACTTTTGTAGCGCTCTTATTGAAAAACCCGATATTAATTATTTTTTTTTGGAATTTTGTCATCAGTAAAAACTATCTGGAAAACTAATTGACACATGTCTACATATAATTATTATTTAGATAAACTGTGAAACGCAAAGTTTAATTGGAAGGATTTAATTTTCGGATAATTTTAATATCGAATGACAGTAATAATTAAAATGACAGTAAGAATTCAAATTTTCTTCTTCAACATGTGAGAATTTTATTTCACTGCTGCATTCACACAACTGGCATTTTAAAACATCAACTGTCAAATTCGTGTCTTTTTGTTGGACAAATGATGACTGAAACATGTCAATGTCAGGTATTATGAATATTTGTCAGTCGTATAAAAAAATCATGACATTTTAAATTCAGTTGAAAAACTTTCTAACGCAAGTACTTTAGGTAGATTTTATTTGTCTTCATCCAAAGATTAATATTATTCGCCAAAAAAGTATTTTTTTTTATCAAAAGTCTTTCAGAATGTCAAGAATGATTACAAAGGCTTTTGTAAAACAAACTTTTTCAAATAGAATTATCATTTTTTCTTTATAACAACCAACTTCCCATCAACCACCCTCTTTGTCTCTTTTCAAAAAAAAATATTATGAGAAAGAGTTCACTCGAATAAGAACGCAAATATAATTTATTTTGTAACGTAGTATAACTTTTTCGATAAATTATTCCCGAGGTGGTATTTTATTACCCGCTCCATTAGCAATCGATTCAAATGAATTTATGAAGCACGTCAAAGTACTTGAATAGAAAAGCAGGTAGGTACTTTTGTTCAGGTACGACTACGACAACTACACCTACACTAACAGCTGAACAATAGCTAGGCCATAACTTGGACGTATTTGGCTTAAACCTAGAGCAAAACATTTGATTTAGATTCTAAGTTTGTAGGTGTAGGAGGATTTATTACGTGCTTAGGTTGAGTTAATCCTTTAGCAGTCCACTTTGATAAAACTTGTATATTTTTTTTTTTGTTTTTATTTTGCCATCTTCTCTTTCCTCAGAAGCTCTGATAGCAAATAGAGAAGTGTAACAATGTATAAGCAGTCACATGTTTTGTAAGCAAACGTCAGTAGAGCGAAAAAAGGATATACAGCTAAATTGAAAAGAAATAATATTTCAATAATCCAGAATATTGTTCCACTGACTGGAGATTTTGTGCATTTTTTTTTTTGTAAAAATTTTCCGAAAGGTTTATAGGTTTCTGTCGTCTAAAAATGTCTTTTTTCTCGAATGAATATATGAAAAGGATTCCACAACTTCGTATCATTTGGGAAATTTCAAGAGGACATAACATTTGTATTGAATTTCATTCTTGACAAGGGTTCGTATGTTATCTTCGATCATATTTATTTTATGTTAAAGAATTAAATCTTTGATGGGAATTCGAACAAATAAATATAAGGTTTTCAAATGATATGTTATGATTAACTGTTCAATGTGACGAGAGGGGTTTAACAGAAATGTATGTGTAAAAAAATATATTGATGAAACAAAATAAAATCATTTAAACGTTCGTTTGTTTTATTTAAAAAAAAAAATAACACAATGAATGTAAATTATAATGCTTACAAAATTTAACATACAAAAAGCTGGAAATGGTCCGAAAACATGCTGGGAGCCAATTTGGCTCTTTGATTATCGACTAGGTCAAAATCCGAACGGCTTGGTCGTGTTCAATCACACGATGCAATTTGGATCGGCCGAGTTAAATTGGCTCAACCGTGTGTGGCCACCTTAAGGCCTTTTTCTGCAAAAAGCAACTTTTGCATCTCTCGTGAGAGGGTATATAAAATGCATTAACAATTTGAACACCACGCCATCTTCATCTATAGCCAAATTGTTTGTTTACACGCCATATTTACCTACACATAGTTTAGGACAAATTTTAGGGTTGTCAGAAGTTTATTTTGACTGAAAAAGTATTGTCGTCCCAAATTTACATGACAACACCTATTTACATAATGAAATAAGACAAAAATGAGAATACTTTAAATAATAATTTATCAATTGACAGTAACCAACTTAACGTGCAGGAATAAAAACGGAGGAAAAATTGTTAAAATAAAGAAAAAAATGCGTATACGCCCGAGTGTACGACTTTTATTTTTTGTTATTTTTAGAGAAAATAAAACTACGACATATTGACGGCATACTTTAAGACTGGTCATTAGTTAAGTCATCACCACGATGTTGCAGGCGGTTAATCCCTTTATTTTTATTAGTTTATTTTTAAAGAACTCGACCACAACCTTTAGTGTCCAGATTTTGCCTTTTTCTTTTTTGACACTAAAGTCCTGATTTTTAGTGCGATATTAAAGTTAAACCCGAGTTTACTCATCAAATTTGGTGAGTTAACTCAGGCTTAACTGAACAGATGCTTTTTATGTTTTATCCACCGAGTAGTTCCACATGCATTCTCCACCGTAAAACTGGTTCCTTAGTTAAATGTGTTCGATAATTTACTTCTAGAGTTAGTTATCTCTGGTTTAACTCACAAATTAAAAACTGGACCTAAATCAATATTGTGAATATGCGATTCTTGTTTTCATTATATAAATTTGGAATTTGTGAACCACTTGGCTGCAGTGCCACCTATTAGATCAGTAGATAACCAAAAACATTTTCCATGAAAAATTTCTTACTTTCTTAGATTTTCCAGTAACGTGTCACCCATAAACCATGAGATGTAAATTTAAGCCAGTCCTTATTGGAAAACCTCTTATATTATAAAGGGTTCGCCATCTAAGGTTTTTTGATGTGTAAACATCTATGCTTGCGGTGTAGTGAAAAAAAAAACGTGAACGTTCGTGTGCAACGTTACGTCGTGCACTTTACGTTGTAGCACGTTACGTTACGAAATCTGATTTTCCCCGACCGAAACAAATTGATTTTAACGCGACCGACAATTAGATTATACTTTATCGCGACTACTCATTTATATTGTTTTTGCCAACGACGAAAGCAAATTGTTTTTAGCGCCGACGATTTTATCATTTTAACACTTATATTTTTATATTTTTTTCTTTAATTTTTAATTATTCCCCGAACAAAATGGACGCGACACTAGTAATTAAAAAGAAAACAAAATCAAAACAAAAATAATAATAGTCAGCTGTAGAGATTGACAATTGACTGTAGGTATGGTAGATCAATGGCTGTATGTAGGGTAGGATATCGGGTGCGTTCAGTGATACAAATCTGAACCTAAATTCTACGATTACATAATACTGCTTTTAAACGATGCAATTTCTTCTTGCAATTTGTAGGCTGTGATATACAAAATAGCTGAGGTTGAACAAATTGCAGAGTTATCGGCTACCTACTTGCACAAAGTTAACATTCATTACAAATCAGCGTCCAATTCCATAGGCGATTAATGGTGTCAATCGATTGAAACTGCGATTTTAGTGATTTCAACTGACAACAACTGCAACTAAATATTCTAAAAACTCAAGATATATAATTCGCCGGCTATCTCATAGTGACATTCATTTGAGGTTCGTTCAGTATAAAATTAAGATTGAACTTTTTGTAAGTTTTACTCGATGGAAAGAGGGTTGCAAGTTCGTTGACAGTTCTAACTGGATATTTTAATTCGGCCCCTGTCACTAAAACCATTAAGTTCCTTTGGAATTTGGGTACGGTGTCATTGAATTGAAACCACGATTTTAGTGCTCTCCGCTGACAGTTGTTGTTTGTCGATACTCAGAGAGTGATTACCATAAACAATAACCATGTATGTGTAATGTGAAGTCATCTTAAAGGTGAGAGTGAACTACGAAGCAGGACTTTCAGTACCGAACTTTCACCGTTCGTTGGACACTTCACCACCAGCCTTTTAGTGATTGGAAATTTCATAAAAGCGGTCCCCCCACTGGGTATTTCTCTGCCGTTCTTTCAACACTAAGCTTTTGAAGCACTGCCTGCAGATAGGTAATGTAGTGTTAATTATTCAATATGTTTCTTTAATAGGTAATGTAGTGTTAATTATTCAATATGTTTCTTTTGATGACGTTCAGTAACAAAAATCAGGCTCTTGGACAAACGTTGATGTTTACACATATTTAACCGTGAGTCCCGGCACTCACATATTTTTTTTTTTTTTTTCAACTAGTGCTTATTTCGTAAATGGTAACACTTAGCTCATGTCTGATTTGACAGATAATTAGTTTAATCCTTCCGCTGAACGAATATGGTTGTGTATATGCTTCGCTAAGTGGGCCTGCGATCGACTTAGAGAAGATGCCGATTTTTCCAAAAAAATCATCTTTTCAGATGAACCTCATTTTGATCTTGGCGGGTAGTAAACAAACAAAATTGTCGCATTTGGGGCACAGAAAACTCGCACGCATACATTGAAAAGCCGATACACCCAAAACGAGTCTCTGTTTGGTGCGGATTTTGGTTCAGTGGCATAATTGGGCCATTTTTCGAAAATGAGCAAGGAGTGGCCGTTACAGTCAATGGCGATCGTTATCGGGCCATGTTGAACGAATTTTCGTTCACAAAAATTGAAGAGGATGATATTGGCAACATTTGGTTTCAACAGGACGGCGCTACGTGCCACACAGCCGAAGCTACACTCGATGTTTTGCGCCATTTTCAAAAAAAAAAAAAAGTTATTTGGCGGACCCTTTATAAATGTATGTATGTACCTACATATACATTTTATCATGTTAAATTATTTATGATTTTTTTTTCAAATACACTCCTCTCTCCGAATTTGAATTTTCTTATTTAATTTTTGGAAAAGTGTACGATTTTTTGATTGTTTTAACTCAAAGCAATTGAACAATATAAACTTAACTCAAATATGATAAAAATGGGCATTGTCGTAGGCAAAATTTACTCACACTACTTTTTAAACCTTCCTGTTGATGTTAAGAAAAAACTGTGAAAATTTCAGTGAAATCTGTTAAGTAGTTTTTGACTCTAGTAAAAGCCAATATACGAACTTGATTGCCTTTAAATATGTTTGTAGAAGATATGCATATTCAAAGATTCTAACTGAAATTTGTTAAAACAGCTTCTGGCTTGCTTAAAAATAATTAAAAATAAGAATCTACCTGAAATAAAAACAGAAAACACAATCTGTGAAGAAATCTTTAATTTATCTAGAAACCATTAGTGCAGATAATTTATTCAAAAACTAATCCTTTCAAAGACCACAGAACTTTTTCCCTCACGGATAACTGAGAGAAATAGAAATCAACACCGCTGAAGCCACAGCTTTAGAGAAAGGCCCATCACCCCTACATTTTTTTTTAGTCTATGTAAAAAGTAACACTATATTCAAAAATTTCGGAAGCCAACATCCCCCATTAAGTTTGTGTAGAGCCACTTCTCTGTATTTTCACCCCCAATGGTGTTGTTTTAAAAGTGGTTCAACTATATCACAAAGGGATGTAATGTGAAATAAAGTGATCCCAAGGCAATATTTCTGTTGGATTTTGAAAAACATTTTTCATTCTTTCAAGCCATCAGCCACAAAGGAGTTGGCCTCATATTTGTTCGATTTTTCCTAAAAACACCTGAAGTCTAAGGAATGGAAATATATGTAAGGTAGGAATATGGGACTTCATTCAAATTTGTAGTGAAATTAGAGTCCTTGACGCAGGATAAATTAAAGATACTTTCCTTATAAATATTATCTCATTATAAAGCATTGAAATTTAAACCCCACAGCTCGTTAATTTGTTGTGATGGAGTGGAGAACTGATTTTGGTTGAAATTGGATTTCATAACCCTCTCTTTATTAATCGACGCTAAGTTGAAGACTGTGTTTCACGATTAAAAGTTCAATTTCAAGGCTTCTTCAAACAAAAGTTACAAAAAAAAATTAAAGCCAAAAATAAATTTTTTAATGAGTTCAATAAAACAGTTATCTATTTTTTGGTTTTTTTTTGGTGAAAAGAGTCTCACGCTTAAGGTATTTTAATGAGATTATTGCTCGCACAGAGGATTTAAATTATAATTTTTGACAAGAATAATATTCAATTAAACCAAACAAACACCCACACCCCCAACGACTACATAGTTCAGATAACTACTGTCATAAATCAAACTAAACAGGTGGAAAGGTAAGGATGGGTCTAAGTATAGATGCAGAAGGATACCTGGGATGGATATATTTACTATATACATTCATAAACCAACTATCTGACACACAAAAACCGCTATTGAGTAGGGGTGAATTCAATATTCAGGATGCGATAAAATACGAGTGTGTGAACAAGAGGAGACCATTATAATAAAGTATAGAAACAGATATGAGTTTGAGGTTTTATCAAAAGAGTTCCGGCTAATAACAATAAATTATGAGCGAGTGCGATATAAATATAGGAATGGCAGATGAATCTTTTTGTGTTTTGTTTTGTTTTCAATTGAATATTAATGGCGACTGGGTTGTCATGGATTTGGCTATTTTGATCGAAAGATTATTCAAGTGGATAGCTATGAATAACTATATCAAAGTCAATTTATTCATGACGAGGTTAGGAACACTAAATACTAACAAATTAAATTTGGAACACAAATATTTCTAAATCGACTCTCCTGCTTTAATTAGTTCCCTTGACATCAGTTCTCCGTGTCCCAGCCTGTGGGTCTCCCTTCTATTTTATTTGCTGCGATGTAGTCTCTGCCCTGTTTGAAATTTCAATTAATTTCTTTGCTATTAAGTCATCCGTCAGTCACAATATTTGTTGCAACTTTTCAAACACATAATATTCTCCATGCTTCAGGCTAAACTATCTATCTCCATCCTTGTAATATGATAAAAATTTTGTAATTTCCATCAGAAATTGGTCAAAATGTACATAGATCTCATAAAATTCAATTGATTTAGGTACGAACATTTTTCGTACAATAAAATAATTTATAAAGCACAACGTTTTAAACATTTTGATTTATTTTAGAAGATGATACGACATCGTAGTCCAAAGGTACAGCTCTTGAAAGTTGGCTGACTTAAACCTTATAAAGGGTGTTTTTTTTAGACGTGTGGTTTTCAAGAAGAAATAAAACGCAAATTATTTAATGTTATGGGCAAGAATTTAGCTAAATAAAGATAAGGGTTTGGCATTATGTTTTAAAAAAGATTTCGGGCAAGTGGCCGCTGCGGCTGGCTCGAATAACTTCCAGCCGAAGGGCCCTATTTTCGACCACTTTTGGCAGCTATTGGGGCCGTATATCAGCAATAACGCGCCGAATATTCTCTTCCAAGGCATCAATCGTCTCGGGCTTATCTGCGTAGAGAAGCAACTTCACATAACCCACAAAAAATAGTCCAGCGGTGTTAAATCGCACGATCTTGGAGACCACGCCACAGGCCCTTGACGCGAGATAATGTGCTCATCAGAAATTTCCTGTAATAAATTGATTGTTTCGTTGGCTGTATGGCATGTAGCGCCGTCTTGTTGGAACCAAAGGTCATCAACATCCTCCAATTCAAGCACGAAAAAGTCATTAATCATGGCTCTATAGCGTTCCCCATTGACTTTAACATTATGGCCGGTTTCATTTCTGAAGAAATATGGACCAATGATTCCCTCTGCCCATAGAGCACACCAAACAGTGACTTTTTGAGGATATAACGGCGTCTCAACAATGACTTGTGGATTATAATCACTCTTAATATGACAATTTTGCTTATTAACGTACCCATTCAACCAAAAATGAGCTTCATCGCTCAACAAAATTTTCTTGTGATAATCGTTATCGGTGGCCATCTCGTGTTGGGCCCATTCACCGAACGTGCGACGCGCTTGATGGTCGTTCGGCTTCAATTCTTGAATTGGCAAACCAAATTGAGCATTTATCAAGTGACAGCTGTCAAAAAGACCAACTCCGAAAAAAGTATTGCCAGATTGAAAACCACACGTCTTAAAAAAAACACCCTGTACAAATCTACCACTACACCAATTGTGTGGGTTTGGGTGTTTTTGGAAAGCTGATGACACCTAGATGTTTTTTTGACTTTATAACCCTGTGTTAGTATTTATGTGTCGAGTAACTATTCTAAACATTACTCTGACATTGTGAAGCAGACCGTGAATCTTTAAGATTATATTAACCTGCTACACTTCCAAGTTTAAAAAAAAATATGAACCAAGTTATTTTTAAAATATGTATTCAGTGTTGGCAACAAATTTATTTTTTTTATCTTTTTTTAAAATCCAAACAAAATTTTCATTGAAAAACATAAAAAAATGATCAAAATCAGTTTACTCGTTTTCGAGAACAGCGAAAATGAAAAGAATTGTTTTAAGAAAGGTGACTTGTCACACGCTTCCTCCACTGGTAGCGATTAAAAAGGATTCTTCAGGCCGTAGGCTTAGCGCCAGTTTCACAGTAAGAAAAGTGACACTTAAGTGGGGAATTTGAAAGATTAATTCACCGTTCACTGTTACCTGAACAAGTGGCACTTAAGTCTCCAATGTTGGTGACTTAAGTTCCACTTACGCTCGCTATGAAATTTAGGTTAAATTCCTAATATGGGAAACTTAAGTGCCACTTATTTAGGTAAGTGTCGACTGTGAAACTGGCCCTTAGTGTCCTTAGTGTTCATTGATTTTAAATGGCGCACAGGCTCCTTAGTCGTTTTCTTTTTTATCTATTTGGCTATTGGTGTTAACCTTTGCAGATGGAACCAAAATCAGCTTGAGAATATTTCTCTCAAACCAACCTTGAAGCGTTCTCATCCACTTTTAACAAGGTTCATGCCTCTGCATACCATACAGCAGGACCAGAATGATTATACCATCTTATACAGGGACCCTTTAGTTGCTTGTAAGAGGGCTTTGCTACTCAATTGGCTTCTTAGCCTATAGAGAAGCAGCAATTGGAAAGGGTTATTCTTCATTTTGGCTCAGCACTCAATATAGTATACCGTTGTCTGAGTTAAGTAGGGAAGCCAAAGGCAGACAAAATCCCTTACAACCACAAAGTTATATCTGTAAAGTAGCACAACTTCACGAATTAATCTTCTTATATCAATCCTTACTCTAAGCCAGCTAACAAATTTAAATTCCTTCCCCAGTTGTTGAAGTCCCTATCACAAGAAATAATTAATTTCTTAATTAGAAATTCAACTCTCTCTCTCTCTATCTCTCTCTCTATCTCTCTCTCTCTCTCTCTCTCTCTCTCTCTCTCTCTATATATATATATATGAAAAAAAGGACAACGACCTGAACACCGCATGCATCAGGTTTAAATAATAAATTATACTGTTTAAGCACTGAGCACCCTTACATTATGCTGCAAGCACTCTCAGCAATGTTCTTCTTCCTTAGATCTATTCATGATGATTGTGTCTGATGCTTGCATCATATCCACTCCTCACATATGCCATATGCACTGCACGAAGGATGTAGCCAGGATGCGATGGGCTCCATCTCTAGGAGGTCCTCGCAACGTTATGGTCCATAAAGTCATTTCTTTAAAAGCATCCTTTATGCGAGCCGTTCGTCTGTTTAGTACAATTTCACTCCTATATTCACCCTGTTTTCTCAGTCCTGATGATGGTCCTGGAAATTCTCAGCATATTGCATTAAACGATAGCAACCGGGATTTAAAAATGAGGAGAAACATTTATCTGTAGAACTCACCCATTTCCCCATATATGAATTTGAATGGCAGTGGCGCCTGTTTTTCTCTTTTGTAACTCTGAGACTCTGACTATGTGCTGTGCTGTAACATCAGAAACGAAAACAACGTTTTTTTCTGCCGTGTCGGAGCAGAAAACTGTCAACTAGCAATACAATCAGAGTAAATGGATTTTGTGTTCCTTTTGTTTTCTTGCATACGAAGTGCATTTACGTTTCAGGAATAAGGAAGTCATGATAGGAGATGGGATACATGTTCCCGCCAAACGAAAAAAAAATAAAAAAAATTGTCATTGTTTGCGAAACGGGTTATGGTAGCGGACTTGAAGTTTGCAAAAATAAATATGATTAGACAGATGTTTTTGAAGCACCAGGAAGAAGTTTCTATAGAACTCCTCGTATAATTTTCCTGCAGCCGCCACCAGTGTGTCTGATGGTTGTGAAACACCATATCCATTTCCAATTACATTTCAAATTTTTATTTATAAAAAAATAAAACTTCATCTTGAAAAAAAAAAAAAAAAAAAAAAAAAAAAAAAAAAAAAAAAAAAAAAACAACACCAATCTCTAACGGTGGTGGTTGGGAAAATTTGTTATGGATTTTTCTCAATGGAAAAGTTCAATAACTGGACTCGAGGGAAATAAATTACTGTCGTTATCACCTGGCTGGTTTCTCAATTAAATGAAGCGTTGGTGAATTTATTTAAATGGAGAATTCAGTAGGGGCTAAATTATTTTATGACTGTAAAAATGTCATCAAAACAATTACTTGTGAACTTAAGTTAAGCAATTTTTCATATTTTCTGTCAGGAGTTTAGCCTTTTTGGACCTATGTACTTTTATTTATTATTTTTTAACCTTTTTCTCATGGTGAAAAAATTTATAAAAAGGATAAATGCTAATAAAAAGGTTTTGATAAGCTTGTAATTTTTTTAAATTTGATATTTTTTGTTACAAATATATTTTTATGATATGTATGAAAGGAAAATCTAACATATCCGACTAATTGAAAAGACTGCAAATGTTGCAGACACATTTTGTTAATTGCTTTATAACCTAGCCAATTTTTGTTTTATATCAGAGAAGTTATGGCGTAGTTGTATGATTTTTGGGGTGCTGAATCCAAATGTGATGTTTGTTAACGAAACTTCGTGACGCAACATTGAAAAAGGTACAATATTTCAGTTGTTGGTGGTTTTTTTTTTCTTATAACCTGAAAAATATGATGTCTAGCTGGACTGCTAACTTAGTGAAGTGGGTTTGAGCCCAACTTTATAAAGCATTCTTTTCTACATTCTCTAAGTTACAACTAGGCGCCACCCGCGGGATTCCCTGAGATATTCAGTACCTTATTTCTCAGTCTACTGTGCCGAAAAAATGTCTTTCCTATCCTTCTATTCCCTCTAACTAGTCCCATAAAATTCAGGTTAAATTTAAAAAGACCTAAGGATATACATAGTTATTGGGCCTTACCAATGATCAAATTTAGAGATAACTTAAATATTTAAGTGAACTCTTAATAAAGAACCATACCAATAATCAATTTAAAAGTCAGTTTAACGCTAAACGTCACTTTGAATTTTATTATTTATTTAACTTAATGATTAAGTATAAACGTGACAATTGTGGTGTTATTCTGGGCAGTTCATAGGAAAAAAGAAAAACGATTTTCCTCATCTGTCTTATGTCTTATGTTTTATGATAATGTTTGTCGCTTGCAAATTCTATTTTTTTTTGAGAAATTCATTTCAAAACCCGAAAGTTTATTTGTTGACTTTTCAAAATAACACAAATGTCATTTTCACAGCAGCTGTCTGTTTAACAACAAATGTAGTAGATAAAGGAATAGAGCACTTATTAGTAAAAGACGTTTTTAATTTGATTATTGGTAAAACCACAAATTAACTCGTCTTTAAAGTTTAACGTGGCTTTTATCTAAACGGGTGCTGAGTGATTGTTATTATTATTAAAACCTTACACTTCAATGTAGGTACACAAAATTTTCTAAACATTTTTTTTATATCCAAAGTCAACATCCACTGGTAATTGATTGAATTCACTTTTTATCTACATTCAAGAAGAAAAAAATTCCGAAAAAATTGTTTTAAATTCCTTCAGAACCATTACTTTTGTTTTGTCGATTTTATGAAAAACGGTTCAGCTGATTTTGATTAATTCTTTCTGTAGAGTTTTTTCTTAGACGTAATAATAGAAACTAGTTGTCACTCCCCCCACCCGGCTTCGCACGGGTAGACAAACTTAAGCTTCACATACAAATTACAAAAGAAAATATAAATAAATATTTAAGCTGATTTTTTTAATTTTATGCCACTTTATGGGTTTTAACCTGCTTCGTTTTATGAATGGCCAAAGATATAAAAAAATTCTCTAAGTCCAACCTTTTTTTTTCCAAAACAGAGAAATTTGATTGTAATCAAAAACCAATTTTTTATTTTTATCCCATTTCACTCTATAAATAGCAATTTTCATTAAATAAGCTTTCAAACACAAAAAGAATTTTTGATATCAGATGCAACTTTTGGTGTTCACCCCATTTCACCCTATAAGTGCCAATTTTCTGAAAAAAATCCCTTAGGCCATCCACTTAGAACAACCTTTCAAACACCAAAGGAATTTCTTAAATCGGATATTTTTTTATTTTTGTCCCATTTCACCCTACAATTATTAAAATTTTGAAAAAGAATATCCTTAAAACTATTTCTTAAGAATAGGACATTTTTTATTTTAGCCCCATTTCACCCTATAAATAACTTTATTTGAAAAAAAAATTTACTAAAGCCATTTCCTAAGAAAAACTTAAAAAAAAAGAGTTTCTTTAATCGACAAATTATTTTATTTTGAACCCATTTCAAAAGCTGAAAAAAAATCCATTTCCTTACCACCACAAAAATCCATTTCCTTACCACCTACACCGCCACCTGTTCAACGCTAATTGAATTGAATTGAAAAACGAAATATGCACCTGCAGCGCCACCTGTGGAAAATTTTCCAACTTTTCCTTTTTCCTAAACCTTCGTGTAGCAATTACGACAAACCCTCAGAAGGAAGTATCCAATCTGGTGCAGTTGTTTTCAAGTATTAAGCATCCGAACACACCCGGCTTTGCACGGGTAGACAAACCTAAGCTTCGCATAAAATTACAAATTTTGTAATTGAATACTTCTTTCTAAGTTTTGACCCACTTCACGTTATGAATGGCGAAATTCGTTAAAATATGATCATCTACGTCCAACCTTTATTACTTTCTCAGCGCAGAAAGAATTTTTGTAATCAAAAACAAACAGAAATATTAAAATCAGATTCCACTTTTCATTTATACCCCATTTCACCCTATAAATTGTGGAAAAATCTCTGAGGCCATCCACTAATAAAAAACCTTTCAATTACAAATTAAACCAGATTTATTTTATTATTACTCTCTGAGCTAAATTTAAAAAAGAATATACCTAAAGCTATTTACTTAGAAAACCCTTTACAAAAAAAGGATTTCCTAAATCGGACAATTTTATTTTTAAACCATTTCATCTTACAAATAGCTATAAATGCGAAATTTAGGCGCATTTGAATTCGAAATTTCCTTAGGGGTGCCAACAATTGCATCCGTTACGCTAATAAAATTTGAAAAAAACATATATGTAACCATTTCCTAAAAAAAAACCTTCAAACAAAAACGAATTTATTCAATCGGACACTTATTATGTTTACCCCATTTCAGCCTATAAATAAAAAAATTTAAAAAAATATCCCTTAAGCCATTTCGTAAGAAAAACCTTTCAAGCACAAAATGAATTTTTAAAATCGGACAATTATTTTATTTTTACCCCATTTCACCCTACAAATAAGAAAAGTTGAAAAAGAATATCCCAAAAGCCATTTCCTAACCCCCTATAGCGCCATTTGTTGAACGGTAATTGAATTGAACTGAAAAACGAAATTTTCACCTACAGCGCCACCCGTTGACACTTTTTCGACTTTTCTTTTTTCCTAAACCTTCACGGTAGAATTACAAACAACCCCGTAGAAGGAAGTACCCAATTTGGTGCAGTCGTCCTCAAGTTTTAAGCATCCGAATCCGAACCCACCACGATTAATTTTTTTATATACATATATAGATTATATTATATACATAGAAGATTGATAGGTATTAAAAAATATTGTTTATTAATTTTTAAAAACCACTTACTCGATTTTATTTAATATCACCAAGCGGATTTTTAACATTTTGTTAGATGTTTCTAAGATAAATTTAGATATTTTTAAAAATAATTTTTAAAGTTTAAATTAATAGCACATTATATACAACTGCTTAAAAACCGTTAAGTAAAACCTTATATTTCCCGAAAACTACTTCCACGATTTTGGTTAAAATTTTGATAGACAAAAACAAACCTTTTACTAAACAAATATTAACTGTAGGTACCTCTCATAGAATAGTTCTTTAATTTTTGAATTTCACATTATCTGCTTAGACAATTTAAGTTTTTTTTTCTAAAAAAGTTTAAATAAGGTTGATTATCAACATTTATGAAAAAAAAACATATTTTGTATCACAAACAAAATTTAAACTATTTTCTTGAAAATTCGTTATTTCAGAAATTATTTTTTTTTTTCGAAGTTGAATTTTTAACTCTACGATTATATATCTATAGAGTTTGGTCATAACTCCATATGTCCAAAATCTTCGTTTTGAGATAAATGCATTTTAAAGTTAGTAAAATTCCTCCAAATCCAGTTTTATTTAATACATAAATATTGTGATGCAATTTTTCTTAAAATAATAACATTTACACGAATATGATGATATGATCCTATTGTTGTAGTAAAAAAAGAACATTACAAAAGAAATTCTTTTTAGTAATTTAATAACACATGAATCACATTTTTTATTATTACCCGATCGAGCTAGTTTTACTAGCATTCTCGCTCTACTATGCATAATATTTTCACAAATTCGCAGTTCACAACAAACTTTACTTTAAAAAATGATTTAATTTTTGCCAACAACTGTACAACAAGACGTTACACGTTAATCTAACGAACGAAATAACATGTGGTTTATTCTAAGATTCCAAAGAAAAATACTTATTAACTGCGATTAGTTTTTGAAAATAAACCGTCGTTACACATAAAATCGAAGAAACTGAGTTGTGCGGTTTTGACCAAGCACGTATTTAAAAATTTAAACATTTTTTACTGGTCAAAACAGCACAAGTTGAGTTATGCCATTATGATCAAACATTATTTTAGAAAAAGCAGTTAAGTGTGGTTACGACCACTGAATATCTTTGGAACTAGTTTACTTAACGGCCAATTTTTCAATAGCCAGTTAAGCCATCAGTTAGTCCTTATTCTTCAGATAGACCAAAAATCAGTTTTTCAATAATAAGATAAGACTAATTCCTAGGAATAAATCTTTTACCAATGGAATAAAGTTATCTGCTCATTTGAGAGCGGGATAAGGAGTAATTCTTAGGAATAAATAAATCAAATGTCAAAAAAAACTAATTCATATTGTTTTGAATATTATATGAAAATGGACTGCTTTGAAGCTATCGACGATGTTATTATGAAGAAGAAAATGTAAATAGTCTATTGGAATCATCATTCAAGAAAAAAAGGTCATTAGAAATAGATCAATTTTCGGAATGGAAATACATATGTACGTGGATTTCCGAAAAAGATTTAGGTTACAAAATATGCACGACTTGATCGCAAGAACTTGCTCTTGTTGTTAACCACTTTGTGTAACCACATATTGAAGATGCAACATGTATATAATTTATATTTAACGAGGAAAAGAGTCAAAATTACCCACTAAAAAATTGGTTTTTTGTTATTAAAACAATATTTTTCAAATTTTTTAAATGCAATATTATTTAAACCACGGAAAAGCACCAGATTGCAAAAACAAAATTGGTCGAACCATCAAAAAGATATACATACCTACTTGAATAACCCAAAAATAAGATCATTTTCTTAAAAAACGTTGAATACCTAATTCTGTTATGTGAATTTTGGAAAAAAAACGTGGTATGCAGTTTTCTTCCAAAAATTCGAATTGCAACTCTGGCGAATCACATTAAAATGCGCTTTACCAAATTTGAAGCAAATTGGTATACCTATCCGTTTAGGCTCTAGCTCAAATTACAATGGGCGCACAGACGAACAGACAGACGGAATGCATTACGAAACCCACATAACTATTATTTTTAATATTTCTTATATTTTTCCATTACAAATGTTTAAAAATGCACTTTTTTAAAAATATAATTCAAATACCAATGGTATTTGGTATAAAACAATAAAACAAACACGAAATACGAGTAAAAGTGACGTTTTGATTTGCAATTTTTTTTTGAATTTGACATCATCTGCTATTATTCTATAGAATAATTAACCGAGTGTTTATTTTTGATTGAAAAATTCAATGCTGCTATCTGATCGTTTAAGAGTCTAATAACTTTATTCCTCTGACAGTTAACTGACTCTTTAACTGATGATTGAAAAATCGGCTCTTAGAGTTATGCTTTTAAGACCAAACGAAAATAGATTTTTTTTTAAATAGTTTTGCATACTTAACTCATTTTCGAAAAAAAATGACTTATGCTGTTATGATCAAACTCCATAGATATTATATCTAAGATTTTCGTTCAAAATAATTTTCTTAAAAATGTTTAAAAATTAGTTTTATTTAAGAAAATATTTTTATTTTTTTTAACACCCTTCAGTAATTTAAATTTTTTTTTCTCTAAAATTAATATTTTGCATATATGTATTTGATTTATACAAATTTGTCAGTTTTAGTTCGTGCAACCAAGTTAAGTATTTTATTTTCATATTTATACATATAATAAATGTCTCTATATGTTTTTCTGATTAATGGGAATGCTTATACATATATATCAATAAATGAACACGATACCGGGTCTTAAAATATGATTTTAAAATTCAACTATTTTTTTTTTAAATTATTTTTTGTAAGAACAAAAGTCAGTTTATATAAATTGTCTCTTTTAATGCGGCATACAGGGTGTTTTTCATAAGATACACCAAGAATCAAGAGCGTGTAGGTCAGCCCAAAACCTTAACTTAAAGTAGAAAAAAACTATTTAAGCAAAACGCCAACATCTAATAGATCGTGCTATAGTTTTTATAAGGCCAGAAGTGATTTATTTAATTTTATTAATAAATAAAGTTTTTTTAATGAATTGTTTTGAAAAATTAATTTAAAACTCAAAATTAAAAAAAAAGAACAATTTTAAGATGATTTTTTTCAAATTTTTTCAATATTTAGTTGGCACCTACAATTTTTGTTTTTTAATTTCTCATCAACTTTAGGTTGAATCCTAACAACCTGATGATTATTATTTGTATTTTAGTTTTTGAGAAATGTGACAATTTCAATAGAATTAACACGCTCTAACGTTTTGATGAATGTTATGCAAAACAACCTGCTTCTGTCTTTATTTAAACAATAAATCAAGACAAGCTTTTTTAATAAATGTATTAAGACCTTTGTCAGAATTCACTTTCCTACTAATAGAAATTTTCATAACTTATCAAAATGCCAAGGAGCACAACTCTCCGAGTGCAATATGAATTTTCCTTTCGTTTTCTTTACCAACCACTCACTTTTAGCTTTTACCATTGGCCTTTCTGTGACGTGGTTTTTTATGTTTTCCTTATTTATTAATATTAAATTGATGTGATGCGGTCAAACCTCGCTCCTTTTAGCCATTTAACACATGAACATTCTTCATTTGCCGAGAGTCGCAAACCAGTTATCGCTATAAAGTACCATCTTTTAAGAAAAACCAGTAAGCTTAGTCCAAGATCTGAGTATGGTGTGTGGATAATGCAATCCCAGTTAGATACTTTCAATTTCCTTTTCTTCTTTGGAGAAAAGGTTAATAATTAGTTGACCTTTACCGTGTGCGTGATTTGGTTCTCGTAATAGATGCGTTCACCGGCTGGCGCGGCGTTGCACATAGAGATTATATAGCTACCGCTACCTCCATCAGTAGTTCAGACAAACCATTTATAATTTGAAATTGTCTTGAGGATTAATAATAGATTAAGAATTAAGCCAAGTACCTTATCATTTTCAAACAATTCAAACTCCTTTCTGTGGATTTTTCAAAGCATATAATATGCGTTCATTGTGACTTAATGAGGACTTAGATGTTTTTAATTTTGAAATTTGTGACAGTTTCTTGGGACAGTTTTATTTATTTGTTCCCCATTTTTCATTTAATTTTTTTTTTTGTTTGAATTTCTGATTGCTTTGGAGAGAAAATTATATACTTTTAATTTACCTTCCAAAGAAGAAGCGCCTCGAACGATTTTATTGAGGATTGAGGATTGTCTTTGTGAATAAACATTTCCCAGATGAATCAGTTTCTAGGAGAGATGTTTAGTTTTGCGATGATGATGATGTCCTTGCTGAGCTGAAGCAATTCAGTGGCCTCTTTTTATTCCACAGAGTGTATCTCTGTATATCGTTTTAAATGGTAGACTTCTGGCGAACAACACAAATAACAATTATTATCTTTATCGTCGTTCCTTGAGTAGTAGTGCTAGATTAATGTTTAGGGACATAATGCGCGGCAAGTGATGCTTCGTTAAACGAAACGTCAAGTAAATAATTATTTATTTTACTACTGAAATTTCTTTGTTTTAGTGATGAGATACTTTTCTGAATTATAACAAAAGATTTTTTGTTTTTCTTTTGCTTCGTTTAGTATTAGACACTAAAGACCAGTTTTTCAGTTTTGAGAGATTAAAGTAAAATCCGAAATAACTCATCAAATTTGGTGATTTAACTCAAGATTATCTAAAAAGATGCTTTTGATATGTTTAATGTTTGTTAAGTCGTTCCGCATACATTCTCTACCGCTGCTTCATAAATTTACTGTGGGTTATTTTAGTTCTAGAGTAAGCTTACTCGGGTTTAACTCACCGTTGAAAAACTGGGCCTTCGAGAATCATTTGTTAAAAAAAAATACATTGAAATGTACGAATTTTTAAAATTTTCAAGCAATGAACAAATCACCTGAATTTAACTTTTTCAGGGAGCTAAAATTTGAGCGTAGATATTATTTACTCTACAGTTTTGGATCTAGCACAAATCGATCTTTTTAAAGACATTTTTGCGATTAGTCCTTTCGCTTAAATTTTCCGTGAACAGTAGGTAGAGGCACACATCTCCTAGCTGTTTTCTCAAAAATTAAATATTTGAAGCTTAACTTGTTAAAGACGACGTTTACTTTTTTGAATTCATAAAGTGACGTTAAAACGCCCAAGCAATGCGTATCTATGTTGGCTAATTTTTTTGATATGTTTGTAATGTTTCGATCTGTAGCTCTATGACTTAATGACGGAAGAATTCTTATTGCAAATCTTTTCTGACTATAGTCGTAGTATTTTATCTCCATCTCTAAATGGTTATAAGAAGACGTTTAAGTGAAAAAATTGATATGATTTCTTTTTTTTTTTGAGCTGCATGTCAACTGCAATCAGGAGGATATGAAACTAGTTTTTTTTAAATCCAATTCTTTCTACGAGATAAAAAAAAAATAGTGAAAATAAGCAAAATTCTATTTCAACTTATAACGTATTTAAAACTTTTTCCTCAAAAACGACTATAGCGTTTTTGATAAAACTTCAAACTTACTATATTCAAAACAATTGTAAATAAAGATAATGGGAGTAGTGTGTTTTGGGGGAGTCTAGATAACTCTCAAACTCCCAAGGTCTCTAGCGATGGTTTCAAAGTTTTCTGTGGCTGTTAATAGCTGTAATAAGTTTTTTTTAAACAATTCTGGGCAGTTTGAAACCGTCTCGGAATGTTGGAAGATTGGGAGTGATTTAGACCCCCACTCAAAATACACTGATACTGCATTTCAAGTTTTTTTTACTAAAAATTTATAGAATTTTGACTTTTTCCCAATATTTTGAACTACTTTCATCTGATAAGCTAATTCAAAACTTTAATACTATACTCTTTTAGCTTTAGGGCCGATTTCTCAGTGGTCACGAAATAAATTGCACTTAAGTTTTCCCAATTTGCGACTTTAGGCTCAATTTCATAGGCTGCGTAAGTGGCACTTAAGTGAACAATATCGGAGACGTAACTGCCACTTATATGGGTAAGTGTGCACTTTCAATGACTGTGAAACTGGGTCTTAGACCACAAGAGCAATTTCGTGCAACCTATGGTCATGCATTTATTTGTTTTAATCTCCACACAACCTAAACGCTCCAGTTTCTTAAAAACTTCATCCAAAACATTAAAAAAATTTTGAACCTAACATTTTTGTGTGATATAAATCAACATGTCGGTACAGGAGCTAACAACAAATGCTGAGAACTGATATTTAGTAAAAATATGTTGAAAGGTTTTTATAATACAAATTCTGTATATATGTATGTACATAGGTACTAGCCAAGTAAAAGATTTAGCAATACTGAAATGGACTTGTTGAATATTATTGATAAAAGGTAATTCCTGCCATCTTACTTGGTCTAGTGAGGGCCTTGTCAATGCGCAATTATTGTTAAGTTCAGTTCAACCAGATTAAAATTCCTACTCATTATGAGCTACAGGGGGACAGGCTTTGTTTTAAAATAAAGGCTCTTTGAAATTAATTTGCAGCTAAGTGATTAGGAGCCATTTGCTGCTACGATACTTAAATATTTATGTCCAACTAGCTGGCCCGCCCGGCTTCGCACAACAGACAAACCTCTAAGCTTTGCATACAAATTACAAAAGAAAATACCTATATATATATATATACCTATAAATAAATGTTTAAGCTAGTTTTTGTAATCGAATAATACTTTATGGGTTTTAATTAACTTCACGCTATGAATGGCTAAATATGTAAAAACGCGATCCTCTAAGTCCAACGACACCTTTATTACTTTCCCATCAAAAAATGAATTTTTGATATCACAATCCACTTTTTTGTTTTTATCCCATTTCACTCTATAAATAGCAATTTTTTTAATAACCTTTCAAACACAAAAATAATTTCACCCTACAAATAACAAAATTTAAGAAAGAATATCCCTAAAGCGATTTCGTAAGAAAAGCATTTTAAACAAAAAAAAGAATTTCCTAAATGCTCAATTTTTTTTAATTTGTACCCCATTTCACCCTACAAATAACAAAATTTGAGAAAGAATATCCCTAAGGCCACTTCCTAAGAAAACCTTTCAAACAAAAAACAAACTTCTTTCATCGGACTTTTTTAATTTTTTCCCCATTTCACCCTGCTAATAACAAAAGTAGAGCGCCACCTGTTAAACGGTAATTGAATTAAACTGAAAAACGAAATTTGGGCCTGCAGCGCCACTTGTTAAGAATTTTCTGACTTTTCTTTTTTCCTAAACCTTCGCTGAGAAATTACAAAACAAACCCGTAGATCCTAATTTGGTCCAGTCGTTTTCAAGTTTTAAGCATCCACCACGATCCATTTTTATTTATATAGATTAAGTGCTTATGTTCTACTTTTTTCTCAGCGTAAACTGCCACATTAGCTCTTTTGTTGAACTTAAAGATTTAAGAAAAAGTGATGTGTCCAAACCAAAACTACGTCCAGTAGGTGTACTTAAAATCTGATACGTTGAACCAACTTTGCACTTCATTTGCCCTCAAATTTATTGATTAAATTTCAGCAAACCAAACAAAAGTTTATCTTCATCATTTAAAACACTGCACTTTCCCCAAAATCACCCACCATGCCACTACCACCCACATCCACATCCACATGACCAGTACCATTGCCTTGCACACCCCGAAAATTGTATACCTACCTTAAAATTTCGAAGATAATAATGAATGAATGAATTTAAAAAAAAAAATAAACTACACCATATATAAACTAAAGTACCTACCTATACAAACACAGCGGCAACTCGATACATTATAAATGATTTTTTCTGCGCAGTTATTTTTTGGGTCCCATCCAAAGCCATTCTAACTGCGAGTACCTACAGTGTATAGCACTGTACCTACACTCAGTCGGCGAGTGCAAGCATAGAAGCCTAAATGAATGAATTCCTCTCCCCCCGAAAATATAGTGTGGCATGAAACCCTTGACAAAAATCCTTGAGAACAAAATAGGGATGCTTCTTCTTTTCTATTGATTTTCTTATATGCCTCTGCCAGAGCAAGCTGTGTTATTTCTTGATGAGGTTTTCTTCCACCTGACATGGTAGAAGAAATTTTAGAAACCATACCTACCATACACGCGAGTATAGTCTCGCTCCCACCACCATAAGATCAAGGACATTCCAAATTCTTAGAATATAATTGCTCTTCGCTGAATGTAGGTAAATAGGAATTTCTTTCTTGCACAGGAAATTGCGTATCCAACAGAAAAACGTGTCCTTTTTTTTTGTTTTGATAAATTTCAAAGAAAACCTTACGAAAATCTACAAAAACAACAATTGAAAACAACTATAATAATGGTGAATTTACTACACATAACACAGAACCATAAAAGCTTCTTGTTTTTCTCTCCAAAATATAGGAAGGATTCATACTCGACTCTCTTTGATGGAGTTCCATCTCCATGTCCCTATACAACGTCTGTGAATACTACCAACTAACACTATGGCTTTTTCCTATTTTTTTTTTTAACTTTTTTCTCATCTCTGCACAAAGTGTACCTACCAACCGAACCAAGTACCACAAACTAGAATCTGTCAATTCTGAATCCTCTGTGTGGATGCGGCACAAAGATTTTGTGTATCTACGAAAAAGCTCCCCAGATATTCAGTCGATTCGGAAACGTTATTCGTTCAGTGTCCTTCGGGTATCGGTTTTCGCAAAAATAAAATAAATAAATAAAAAAAATATGAAACGAGTCCTTTTTTTGTGGATTATTTATGATTAAATAGTTTTTCGTGCAGTATTTTTGCAACAAATCCTTGTGTGTGGCTCCACAATAGCAAGAATTGATGTTGAAGAAAAAAAAACAAAAAAAAAATAAACTATTCTTTTAACATCGAAAATGGATACTATGCCGTGATGGAGGGACTACCACACCCACGATTGTCCTTCTCTTTTTAGGTCGATTAATTAGTTTTTCGCGCGTTCAATTGATCCTTCGGGGAAAAAAGTGAAAATTTCTTTTTTTTTCTCTGGGACAAAATAATACCTTATAAAAAAAAAAAACAAAAAACGAATAACGGATTCACGTGCATTGCGTGTGATGAGAGGATGTCTCAGAGTGTCCTGCTAAAGTGTGTGTATTTTTGTATGTACAATATGTACAGTGTATTAAGTTTTGGGGGCTTGTTCGTAACGTCGACGTGTGAAATTTCCCATTATTGTACCTTGGGCACGTAAATATTTACAAAACCATCGTTATTCTTACCGAGGCTGGAATAGTAAAATTAACGCAATTATAAACGCTGCAAGGATATTGCACAAAGGATAAAACTGAATTTTTAAAAAGGAAGTGCCCAACTCTCATTACGCAGTGATGATATTGCTTTGAGTGCACAATATACCTGTCCATAAGCTAGAAGGCACAAAGATATCTACATACATATATATGTATACGAAAAACAAACATCCTGAATATGATGTCCTGTGTGTTCATCCTGTATAGATTATAACTATGCCACTACGTCTGGTTCAGGAATGCGTGATTTATCATCCAATCTTAGGCTCTGTGATGAAGCTTTATGGGTCGGTCGGTTGAGCAAAGTGAATAGAAAGTTACGGTATGCTCATTTATTATTCATAGTTCCTTAGAATCACTTCCATGCAGGCAATATCTGTAGATAGGATCCTGCTACGTGTCGCGAGTTTTCAACTTTACTATTGACATACAAAACAACAAAACCGGTTAGTGGTAGTCGTGAGCGATGGTGAGATGAGAAGATCAATATAGCACAAGAAAAAAGTCTTTTCTCCTTGCAAGCATCAAATCATCCTTTCACACACACACACACCCACACACACACACATGCACCCATCATCAGCTATGAGTATGTTTGGATGGCCCATTCAGGATTGTGTAGTTATTTTATCGATTTTCCTTCCCCAAACTTAATGTCGGTTTGCATTTTACAAGATTTTTCAAATCTCTTTCACTGACAGTGTGTGTGTTTATTCATGTGCGTGTATAAGCGTCGTTTTACTATAAATGGTGACGGTGTATAAGTGTTGGCATTATGAGTGCTGAATTGTTTTCTTGTTTACTTGAGTGCGAGCATAAGAAAATTGAAGGCGCGAAAAGTCGTCTCACATAACTCTGTCAAGTATACTTAAGTGTCCTTTGCAAGGGGGACAAAATAAAGGATCCAACTGTCACAACCAAAAAGTTCCTAGATTTTTCACAATATCAAAACAAAATATTTTAACTGAATTCTCTTGTGTCGGGCCTAAATAGAAAGCAGCAACATCGCATCGCGTAGAAAGGACATCCTTTTCTCTGTGAGTTTCCTCAACATCCTGCTTTGCTTCCTCAATAAAAAAAAAAAAAAACACCATAGAATAGAAAGAGGAAAGCTCGTGTTGTCCTGTTACAGTATAAGTGGATTCTTTTATGCTACTCTCTCTTCAAAAGTGAGTATTTTCGTTTTTTTTTTGTTGAAACTGCAGTAGTAGTAGAAGTGTACACACACACACACGCACAATACACAGTTTAACAATAATACCTTTAAAAAGTAAGTCATGTTTTCTTTTTTTTTGTGTGGATGATAGAAGATGGAAGCCATCATCAAGTGAAAATGGGTGAACGATTCATGTGCCAGACAATGGGGAGCTGTTTGGGAGAGATAGTACGTAGTAGGAACCTACTGCAGGATTTCCCGAGAGATAGAATTGGGTCCAGTTTCCTTTTTTTCCCATTTTGTTGCTTCTGATTTCTTAATTTTGTGTCAAAAAGATTTTCCATTGTAAACTTTAATTCCCTTTGACACTCACTCAGATACAAACAAAAGGGGGAGCAATGCAATTGTTGGATGAGGAGGCTAACAGTATAACATACATATAAATATCAAAGAACCCACACAGTAAAAAATATTTTTTTTTTTTGCTTCAGGAACAGCTAAAGCAAAAGTGTAAAAATGTCAATTGGCAATTGACAGGTGTCATTTTGTGTGTCACATTTACCAATTGTAACCTGAGGGACTTGAGACAAGACATAGATAGGTATATACACAGGTATATGCATGTAACATAAAGCCACCAATTGACATCGTGGGATGGATGGATGGATGGCTGGATGGAAGTTTTTATTTTCTGTGTGTCCTTTCAAGATTATAAGGACATTTTGGTATAAATTGTTTCAAAGAATTTCAGCATTCAATTGGGAATTTCAAAAGAAATATATGTAATATAAAATATATCTGTAGGAGTATACATAGGTACCTTTTGAATGACAATAGAGGTAATATGTGTCCTGAAGGAAATAACATCTGTGACTGGTCCATATTATGTATATATGTTCCTAAATTAATATACAAAGGATTTGATATTATAAATAGATTGTGGAGTCTCATTAATTGTTTTCAATATCATTTATAAGGAAATCTATATTTGAGAAAAGGTATCTCTAGTTTTTGGATATTTCTAATTTATTCCATAGAACAAAGCTCTTTCTATTTCTGGAAAATCATTAATCTTGAAAAGGTATCAGATTTCCAGAATAAAGTTAAGTTAAATGAATACCTAAATTGTTGACTTTTGTGTTGAGTTAAACATGTGTGTTTATTTCAACTCATTGAAATCAATGCAACCTTTCTTAAACCAAATTTGAAGTTGTCGTTGTCGTAGAGATTAAATCAGATATAAAGATAAATGTATTTATATGTATCTAGATGAAGTGTAAGATCATGCCATCGGAAAATGTAAATGCAAAAATGTACACTGTAGTACACTGCAAGTACAGGGTGGCTGATGAATATTGCTACATTAAGAAACTCAAATAACTTTTTTTTCAGTGTATTAAATTCATTTTTCTTTTATTCATATTAAAGCTCATTTAATTTTATTAGATAAAGCCTAATTAGCTAGTTTTAAAAATAATGGATTTTAAATGCCCCCCCTGCTCGTTAATGCATGTGCGATATCTTACCAAAAAGTTGTTCATTACTGCTTGGAGAGTTGAGACAGGAATAGCCGCTATTGTTTCTCGAATGGATTGCTTTAGTTCATTCAAATTTGTTGGTTTTGCTTTGTAGACTTCCTGTTTGCAATAAACCCATAAGAAAAAGTCAGGTGCAGTAAGGTCAGGCGACCTGGGGGCTAACGAAATGTGGAGTTTCTGGATATCAGCTTATTGGGAAATTTTTGTCACAATTCTGTCACAACAGGCCGGGCTATGTGAGGAGTTGCAAAATCTAGCTGAAACCACACAGAGTTAAAAATTCGTAATTCTGGATAGAATAACTCTCTCAACATGCTCAAGTAACGGCCTCCAGTATACGTACCGGTGTGATCGTTTTCTTCGAAGAAGTAGGCACTGTGACACGAAGTGGATGCAATTCCGTCTCATTGAGTATCTGTGGGTTGGACGCACTCCATATTCGACAATTTTGTTTTTTATGTTGCCGTTTAAATCGAAATGGGCCTCGTCAGACATAAAAAGACAGTTCAACATGTGTCCGTCCTCTTTCACCATTTGAAGCATCTTCTGGCTAAATTCCAAGCGAATCGGCAAGTCTGATGCATTCAATTTGTTGGCCATTTAAATTTTATATGTGAATGAGTCCAAATCATTGTGCATAATTGACTGCAATGACTGTATAAATAAATCTGCAAAATAAAAAAAAATAACAAGATTCATTAAATAGAAAAAAAGTTATTAAATTTTTTTTTGGTTGCGGCTTTCATCAGCCACCCTGTATTAAAAAAACGTCTTTTTAACATCTTAAATATCTACATGACATGTTTTTTTTTTTATAATGCACGCGTAAAAAAGGGGTTAGGGTTAGACTACCCTTAATATGTGGATCACAGTACGAGCGTTAGGAAAATAGGAAGGTATTTAAAAGGAGATACCGATGTACATTGGTTTTGAAGTTCTGGATATTAAAATGGCAAGGAAAAACAGAGGCGCGCAATGGGTTCCACATTCGTGTGGTGCGGCTAAAGAAAGAATCTCTGTATTTTACAGTTTTTGACGGTTTCCTCGATACAAGAGCCATTCATGGATAGAGGCATGGGGGATAGGTTCCGCTTTAATAGCAAGCAGAATTGTGTCTTAGAAGCATTAAATTCTACGCGGTTTCTTATTCCCCACTGGACAATGCTGTCGAGATCAGAATTTAATCAACCTATCATATTTTGCCGTTGAAGTTCCACATCCGACGAACATGGGTGTGAATCTACAAACGAATATGAAAAGCTGAGAGTACTATCATCAGCAAAACAATTTTGTAGATTAGAGGTTTCAGAAAGGAGATCATTAATAAAAATGAGAAAGAGAGTCGGAGACAATTGAGCCCTGGGGCACACCAGCATTTATTTTTAGGGTTTCAGACTTGAATCCATCCAATACGACTTGTATTAAACGATCCGAAAGGTAATTTCTATTCCAACAAAGAAAGGATTCATCAACACCAAATGCACGCATTTTCGAAAAGAGAGCTTGATGCCAAACTCTTTAAAAACGCTTTTGAAATATTAAGTGCAATAATCTTACTTTCTCCAAAACTATGTAAAGATTTGTTCCAACTGCTAGGTGAGATATACCATCAGAAACCCAGTGGACCTATTGCTACGAAAGCCGTATTGCCGGCCAATAAGAAGCTTTCGTTCCTCGAGATATTTCTTGATCTTGTAATTGATTAGCGTTTCCATGACTTTGGAAAGAACGGACGTGAGTGCAATTGGTCGATAGTTTGTGGGTGAAGAAGATTCGCCTTTTTTAGGGACTGGCTGAACAAATGCAGTTTTCCATCCACTCGGAAAGAGACCAGTAGAGTAGGACATATGGAAAAGCTTCCGCAGTGGTTTTGCCAGCGTGGAAAAATACCTCTTCAGAACGATGGGAGGGATATACTATCCGGACCAGCAGATTTGTGTATGTCAAGATCTTTCAGAACTCTTGCCACTGCACGAATGCGAAAGAAGATTCGTCCCATGGAATCATTTAAGCTCCCAAGTACGGGAGGAGTCATGACACTTTCTGGCAACGTAGAGTTGGCAGAAAAATGCCTTACGAGGGCGTTAGCCTTCTCCAGAGGGCTAACAAAAGGAGTGTCGTTGAAGACAAGCGTTGGAATCAAAGACGAAGTGGTATTTCGAATGTTTTTCACGAAAGACCACAAATTTTTACTACCTGAGGAACATTGTAGTATTTTCTGCCTTAATTTCTGGTCATGCAAAAATTTGATTCGTCGAATATTGGCGTTGCTGGTCTTTCTAGCTTGTTTGAACTTTTTCCGGTTTTCCTCAGTGGGGTTGGCTTTAAAACATCGGAATCTTACTTCTTTAACTCTGATAACCTCTTGACAGCTCGAATCAAACCATGCATTTTCTTTCGTTTTGATAGTTAAAGCCCTATTCGGGATAAAGTTTCTCATGCCCGAAGGAATTAAATTTGTGATCATATCTGCACTGGAGTCTACGTCACTGTCAAGGAAGCATAAAGAGCAGTTAAAGTTCCTGAAGAAATCATTGAGTCTGTCCTAGTTGGCTTTCTCGTATTGCCAAACGGTTCTCTTAGGAGCTTTTACTTTAACTGGATTTTGTTGGCATGAGAAGTTGGCAGATATGACACAATGACCTGATGTGCCTAGGGGCGATAACACACTAATAGTGTATTTATCAGGATCACAGGTAAAAAAACAGGTCTAGAGTGTTTTCGGCTTGTCCATTAACGTCCGAAATTCAAGTCGGCTCGTCAACAAGCTGGGTTAGGTGGTTTAACACAGCGAAAATCTCAATATACCTTCCTTCGGGTGTTGTCTGGCCCGAAAAGCGAAGCCACGAAGAATTGTGTACATTGAAATCGCCCGTAATGACGATTTCAGTGTTAAAATAGATGGAAAAAATTCTTTGAATGGAGTCGGACAGAGCATCAAATTCGTTAGAAGTTGAATTTCTGTCCAGATTGGGGCTTCGATAAATAAAGCACGTATGAATGATACGCTTATTCACCTTAAATTAAATCACATAAAATTAAAAAGTGTGTTTATACACGGACCGTATTGTGGTTGAAGTTGGTATGCGATATCATTTCTAATGTAGAAATGTGTTTATATTGACTCTCTGTAGACCCTCTCTACAACGTTTTTAAAAGGAATGTGTTTAAATTGAATAAGATAATATTTCTTACTACTCTTTCAAATACATTTTGAAGATATTTTTCGGATGTTATTACTCAAACGTCCTTATGAAGGCTTAAAATTGTATCTTCAAGTAGTATGAATATTCTCGTTTGTTGTTTCCAAACCTGGAAATTGAAAAAAAAACTTTACGCAGCTGCAAGAGACTTTATAAGCTCTTACAAACACTTTACCTAGAATTCTTCGTTCCATGCAATAGGCTCTTCCCTTTAAGGCTTATTGACCTCTTCAAGATTGTGGAGAGTTGAAAGATATAAGGAAATAGCTTTTAGAGATATTTTGAAGAGACAATTATGTAGCTTTGGATCTTAGGGTTTGATCACTTTTATTTTTTCTATTAGAAGGAATTCCAATTTCATTGATTATTCCATAAACAGAATTGGGTGCCTTAGGTTTTTTTCAAATCACTTGCCGACGCAATCTCGGCAAGAAAGAATTTTTTGAACTCTCACATAAACTGATTGGTAGGTAATTTGAACCAAAACTTATGACGAATTGGATGGCAATACTTCATCAACCAAGCCTCGTGAGAGGTTGCGGTTTCCAGTGCTGAATACAATATTAAAAGGCCTTTCCACCAATAAAAACAATAATTTCCCTCTTGAAGTATTTGCATTCTAAGTGGTATTACTGTAGGTAAACACCTTGATCCAACCGTAAAAAGGCTTTCAATGGAAATATTTCCACCTCTTAATATTAGAAAATTAACACACCTTAGTTAACAAAAATTGATGGTAAATATTTTCCCAACTTTTTTTTCAAAAATATTTCCGAAAACCATCGAACTGTACATCAAAAGGAAGGTTTTTTCAGACCCTATCTGCACGTCTAAACCAAAAGCTTGTTGAAGTTCTGGTTCTCGAAATATTTTCATTCAAAGTGATTCTACGATTTTAAGGAATTTCTACCTAAAACCCTTCTAAAGATTTCGGATATCGATATTTGCGCAATCGAAGCTCGAAATCAGTTGCGGTTTTTAAAATGTGTGTTATTTTTTCAAGACCTTTATAGAAATGTTCAACGAAATATTCTTTGAGCTTTTGGTTCTCAAAATATTCACATCCAAAATGATATTAGTAAGTATAGCATATACCACCTACTGAAACTGGTTATAGCTGGCAATCAGTGCCAAAATATCACCAGCTACTTGCACTAAAAAAACCAGCTATCAAGATCAATCGTTGCATTCAAATAGGAGACATTACCAAAATATCCTATAAAATGTGGTCCAAAGCATCAACAATATCTCAAATTATTAGCTGGAGGTCATTCAGTCTAGTATTGTTGTAATTTTCTGACATATTTATTATTACATTTTTGAGCACCCTCCATTCTCAATCGTTGCATAAAAGGAGAAAATCTCATTTGAAGAATAATTTTGATACCACTTTTGGGCAAACGTTGCGAAACGCCTAACTCTTATAATGCGCGAGAGTTTCAGTCCTGCCGATTAACAAAAATAAGAACAAACTAATCACTCTAAGTCAAACAAAATGTACTTAACCTTGCGTGCGGAACATCATTCTAAATATACAAAAATAACGGCAACGAAAACAAACGTCTAACGACCATTCAGCATGTTTCAAAATGAGCATCATTCACCACCTCATTTATTTCCCTTCAAAAACAAAAAATTCCAACTAAAAAAAAAAACAACGAGAATAAAAACAAAAAGCCCAAAAAGCACTTGAAATTCATGCCTCATGCCTTCTCAATTTCAAACAATACATCTTTCCGGTACACACAATCATGCATATATACACACGTATACAATAATGAGATTAGACAACACACAAATGAAATGTTTTTACCCATCTCCATAGTCGTAGAGGCGATGTGGTGCGGCGGTAACGCATATTCAAACGCAAGGAGTATATTGTAAGGCATCAGGCACTTATGAGCGTAATTTTTTTCCTGCATCAGCTCCTTCTAATATGCTTTTTTGAAATTGCTTCATCAAGGATCTTTCACTTTGTTATCCAAACAATGCGGACGTAGTCTATCTAGGCTGTTGCTCAGAAACACCCGATTAATGAGCACCTATCAACTAGAAAGTGACATTTGTGGAATATACATACAGAAGTATATGGTGGCTGCCAAGGACGACCATGTCCTGGTAAGCACACATAATAATCTCACTCACGATATAAATATAAAATAGAAGAAAATAAATATGTAGAACAGTTAGCCTTGTGGTGATGACAATCGATAAACATAGTGCTGAAGTCATCTTCAGTAGAATAATATCCTGAATGTTCTGCTCATCCTGTTTTATTTCAATTTATCCTTTCAGAAATTAGTGCCGTCTCCAATACACCCTCTCCGTGTCCATGTCTATTTCCGTGTTCCCACCCATTTGACATTATTTTCCATTTTATTTACAAATAATGAAGACAAATAAGGATATTTATAAATTTAAATCAAATTCAATGCTTCTCGCAGTCGCAAGAGGTCCTCTCTCCTTCTTTGAACTCCCGTGTTTGTATCTGTTTGTAATGTTAGTACATATATGTATGTATTTGTTTGTCTGTCCTTATTCCGTGCCAATTCTATTTTAAAAATTATATCTATCTATCTCCTGCTTATCTGTGCGTTATTTGTGTCGCTAATGTGACTCTTTTGATAGTAAAATAATCCAATTTGTTGTTGTTGTATCCTTATCACACTCAAGATTGCTTTGGTTGTCTTGTAAAAAATATTGATGTTGAGCTTCAATTGCTAGAAAAATCGGAGCCGTGTAAACAAATTTAACAGCAGGGAATAAATTTCAATGGATCGTCAATATTTCGAGCAAAAAAATGATAAGGATAATCTTCGGCAAGATATTGATATCCTTGATTGAAGTACGTGTTTGTAAGAGGATTTCAATTTGGGGTCAAGGTTGAATAAGTGGATAAACCGGATTTTCTTGGGAAAAAATAATTTCTTGGTAAAAAGCATAACATTTAGTTTTCTTTGTAATGAAAATTGGATTGGTTTACTCTTAATTGAATATGAAAAACAGTTTACCCATATTTATAATGTATGTTGGTTGAAGATTTATAAAAAAATTAGAGCAAACAAGAAAAATTGAAACTTTAAATACAGGGTGTTTTTTTTAGACGTGTAGTTTTTAATCTGGCAATACTTTTTTCGAAGTTAGTCTTTTTGACAGTTGTCACTTGATTTATGCTCAGTTTTGTTTGCCATTTTATAATGAATAGACTTACTCCTGAAAAACGTTTGCAAATCGTGCCCAAATGTGCCAAAAACAAGATTGATCCTAATGTATGTAAGCTAATTTTGTTAAGCGGTGATGCTCACTTTTGGTTGAATGGATACGTCAATAAACAAAACTGCCGTATTTGATGTGATGATAATCCTCATGTGTATATTGAGACATAGTTACATCCTCAAGAAATCACTGTTTGGTGTGCTCTATGGGCGAGGGAATCATTGGTCCATATTTCTTCAAAAATGAAGCCGACGATAATGGTACAGTCAATGGGGAACGCTATAGACCCATGATTAATGACTTTTTCGTGCCTGAATTGGAGGATGTTGATGTGGACGACTTTGGTTCCAACAGCCAACGAAACAATCAATTTATTGAAGGAAACTTTTGGTGAGCTCACTATCTCGCGTCGTGGGCCTGTGGCGTGGCCTCCAAGATAGTGCGATTTAACACCGCTGGACTATTTTTTTGCGGGGTTATGTGAAGTCGCTTGTCTACGCAGATAAGCCCAAGACGATTAACGCCTTGGAAGAGAATATTTGGCACGTTATTGCTTACATACGGCCCCAATTAGAGCAAAAATAGGTCGAAAAATGGGCCTCTCGGCTGGAATTTATTCGACCCAGCCGCAGCGGCCACCTGTCCAAAATCATTTTTAAAACACAATGGCAAACCCTTATCTTTATAATAAAGCTAAGTTCTTGGCCATAACACTAAACTAAATGCATTTTATTTCTTCTTGAAAACCACACGTAAAAAAAAACACCCTTTAGATGTTTAAGAAATTTAGGAACGCTCCTATTAAGGTGGTTGAACCATTGTTTTTTATCTACACTGTCTTTCGAATAACTTGGGACTTATAGAAGGTTAAGAATGAATAGATTCTATCGAACCCAAACTTGTATGTGGTTTTTGGTACAAATTAGACTCAACATCACTACAGTTGTCAAAACACAGAAAAATTGAATTACTAATATTTTTCAACTTCATGTTCTTCCTATCGTCAAATTTTCTTCAGCTGAAAGTGCACAATGTCTCTTTTCAAAATCACTAAATTTCTCTTATTCAGGGGAAACATTTTCATTTATGGATATAATACCATAGGCAAATAAAACAAAAATGCAACATTTAAAAAAAAATCCGACAAAGCTTAATTTTGGTGGAGAGTTTTATTTGTTAGTCCAAAGAAATTCTTTCAAGGTACATACCATAAAAATGAACCAGAGTAAAATTTGTAATTATAGGATAGGGAGCATGGTTAAAGAGGTTGAAATTGTTTTTTTTTTTTAAATATTTTGAAAACTATCACTTATTTTTTTATAAATATTAAAGCAAAAATTGTAGCGTATATTAGATTCTGTTCGAAAAAAAAAGATTCTAAAACTTTCTTTGGTAAGACTAATAGAATTTGCAAAAAGCCTGCTCAAACAATTAACAAAGCAAATTTGAATTTTCACGGCACAAATCAAAAGGCCTTGTCTTAATTTAAGGTTTCCTACTATTTGTTCCCTCCTTTAAGTATTTTTAATGCATTGGTGCTGAAATTTGACTAAATCAAAACTATTTTTTTAAAAATGTTATGGTTTTCAGCTGCCAAACAAGGAAACGGCTCTACTGATTTTGATAAAACTTCGAACATTTCACGTAGATATAAACTAATAACTATATGCTCCAGGTTGTCAGATTAAAACCATGAAAAAGAAGACATGATGAAGATGGAAAACATTTAAAAAAAAAATAGCTAGAGCTGACCAATTTCTCAAACAAGTGGACTTTTTATGGGGTCACCAAGATCTTTAAAGTGATATAGCGAATATCCCAGAAGTAAAAAACCACTGATGACCTTTAAAAACAACTTTAACCTTTGAATTAAATTTTTCTATGGCTGACCAATTTTTGAAACTAGTTGACCTTTTACTAACCTTTCAGGTAGCGCATAATTTTTCTGTTAATATTCCAGATATGGGTTGCTAAGATCCCAGAGCCCATAATGACATTTGAAAAAAATATCTCTTCTATAAGAAAATACACCTGTGTCCTTAGCTTATTTTCCAATTTCCACAATTCATACATTTAAAGAGTTTCCTCTCAATAATTAAGTGTTTCAAGCCTTAATCACTGAATAAACTTGAAAAAAATATATGCAAAGTTTAGGGGTCAATCAATTTCCCATTGGGCCAACACCACACACTTACACATTTGAATGACTCTTTTCTTTGAAATTCTCCCCACACACATTATGCTCCTATATATATATAATGGTTGAGTATGCTTCCCCCACATCATTATAAACTTTTCTATACTCACGCACATTATTTTCTCATTCATTCGATGACCTACGGCATTTAATGAAAATAGTTTCACTTTGTTTGATTATCTTTTAATAATAATAATATTCTTTTCCTTTTTGTGAAGTAGGTATATACCTATTGTGTCTACCTCACAAACGTATCCTCTTTTATGTTTTCAATTTATAAGCGCACAAGGTTGTGATAGAAAGCCATGTTCATGGGCCAAATGGACGAGGACGAGGAGAGAAATGAATTAAGTATGCATGCAAAAAAAGCAATAAGACTTTTTATACTGGGTTACTGGGGCGTATGCGTGTTTTTTTTTTCTTTCTTTTTTGGATGTCTGTCATTTATACAGACATCGATGAAAATGTACCGAAAGAAAAATATAGATTTTAAAATAATTCTTTTAACAGAAAATTTCAATAGAAGAAAATATATTATATGTAAAGGGTGATTCATTAAGACTTGTTTTTTTTTGTATTTTTAAATAAAATACAAAAAATTGAATTTGAATCGTAGAAACTTTATTATGGTCTGAAAAAACAGTGTCTGACATTAACTTCTTATTTATTATTAATAGGTACAAATGTTGCTCGCAACTGCACTGTACATGGTCGCCCATTCTGAAGGTCCCATTTTAAATCACTGCTTCCAGCGTTGCGACTGGTATTTGCCAAATTACGCTAGTAATATTGGCTTCCAAATCCTGGATCGTAGCTGGCTCATCAGCGAAGACGTTTGATTTCACATAAACCTAAAGGAAAAATATTAAAGGTGTGATATCACACGATCTTAGGTGGCCATTTTACAGATCTGAAACGTGAAATTAGCTGTCCATAACCATTGTTTCGCGCGCTGTGTATGCCGTAGCCCCGTCTTGTTGGAATTAAATGTTGCCGAAATCACGGACTTCAATTTCCGGCAACAAAAAGTCATATGCGATAAGCTCATATGTTGAAATCGGCGTCTAATCGATTGGTCACGGTCTTCAGCCACACTCACCACCACAGCCACAATGTTCTTCTCACTACTTGCTGGATGTGGTCTATTTGGTTGCGAATCATCCAATAACGTACACTGAGTCTCGAATTTGCGGATGGTAAAGGCAATAACGGATTCGGAAGGTCGATGATGGACAACATTATATATGTAATTTCGAGACGTTGTTGAGGTGTGACGATCCTTTCCGTCCTGAGTTGTCAAACAATACTGAATGTGAATAACACGACACCATGAGACCAGTTACGCGTGATCTGTTAAAAAAAAAAAATTATTGAAAAAAAAAAACTAATTTAAATGAATCACCCGTTGATTTCATTTAATGCTCTATAATGCTAAGTTTCAATTTATCGATTTGCATTAGACGAAAGACATTTTTTTCACAAAACAGCAAGTCAAAGGCTTTTGAAATGAATTTGTGAATGAAAAAGAATCAATTTGAAATATAAAAAAAAACAATTCTGAATTGGTATAAAAATACATATCAAAAGAGCGTCAGTGCCAGAGTCACCATTGGGACACTATAGTGTCCCCTGGTACTCTTTTTTCTCAAGGGGACACATTATTTTAAAAAGGACACATTTTTTTATTCAGAGGGACATATAAATAATTTCGCCTGCGGTAACACTGGTCAGTACTGAACCCAACTATGGCGGCACAACATATAACTTGACAAAATACGCGAATCAAAATGAGTGTGCAGGTAACACCATGACACGTTTCCATTAATCTTTTCTCATGTGACACGTGTCAGATCACGTCACACGCGTTGTTAGTACCCCAATATTCGCTAAGCTTTAATTTCTGTAAAAAAAAAAACGACGAACAAATCATTTAATTCCAATTTCTAATTTAAAAGAAACAAACCTCCTTTAATTACTGAACACAAACAAAATAAATATAGTTCTAACAATAAGATTAATTTATTCAATAAAATCAAAACTTTTACCTATACAGAAAAAAACGCCAAACATTTGATATTTTTCTGTGCGTAAATGTAACTGAAATTGGGCCTTCTATATGTTAACACAGGTAGAGAGTAAATTAGGATTATTATAAAGAATGAGTCGTGCAAGGAATAAAAATAATATTAAACCAACAAATGTATTTGACGGTATTCTCCATAATGACACTAACCCCGGGGCGTGCTTTGAATTACTTTTATCCGATTGAGTTTGCTCAAGAAAGCATACCATCGGAATTTGTTGCAAAGGATGTTTCTATTCTGGATTTTTATTTTTATTTTTTTTTTCATTAGTTTTATATTTAAATTTAATACAACAGAATAATTGTCTGAGGTGCCACAAAGTTGATTGAGAATGTAGACCTAGTGAATAAAGAAATCGCAACCCCTCCTGTGGGTGTGTTATTTTGAAGGATTTTCCAATTCTTCACAAGAGGCTGTACCCGTTTAGGAAAAATATGTATCTTTTTAGGTGTGAGAGGCTGGATTTGGATCGCCAAACCTTTAGCGTGAAAGTCCTACGCACTTACCATTAAGCCACGGGCTACGTCTACACTAGTAAATTAAATACTTAATTTTTAATAAGAAATAGCTAAAGTAAAAATAAATAAAATATAATCTAATCTTTTAGTTGTTACAAAATGACATTGAATATGGACAAAATAACAATATTAGAAATGTGCGCGGAGCAATTGGCCGATTTTACTTTATAAACCTTCCCACCGCTAATATAAACTAATGCTTTAATTCGATGAAGTCGATTTAGTAGTTTTTGAGTCTATAACTATAATAGAGGGTACCCGGCGGTGCACATATTTGCCCATTTAGAAAAAAGTAGTTGCAAAACTCGGTTTTTGGGTGGGAATGTAATCCAAAACTTGAATTAACAAATGTTTAGGGCTATTATAATCAAAAAAAAAATAATTTAAATTGGTTTAATGGTTTTGCTTCTAGAGCTAGTTTGTATGAGAACTGCGTTTAAGGTTTTTGGCAAAAACTTACATTAGGTATTCCATGTTTCTTCAGAAAAAACCAGAAATGCAGTTTTCTTACAATTGACTTGGTTAAATCTAAATCGTTAGAGCCGTTTTCGAGAAAATTTTGAAGAATCCAAAATTTTGTATGGCAACTACCCGTTCTAGATGAGCCAAAAATTCGAACTTTCCCTATAAGGAATAACATAAGAATGATCTGTACCAAATGTGAGGCAAATCAGTCCACCCGTTTAGGCTTTATCTCAAATTACAGTGGACGCACAGACGCACAGCCGCACAGACGCACAGATACACAGATGCACAGATACACAGATGCACAGATACACAGATGCACAGACGTATCACAGACCCACAGACGCACAGACCGACGGACGGGATGATGGAATCCACTTTTTTGGACTTCTCGATTATCGTTATGTTAGTTTTGATTACAACCTCATTTTTTTTCTATACGAAACCAAAACTTGCCCTATTGAGCAAGTAAAAATCCAGCATTATTTTTGGGTTATTTGCCTAAATAATTTCAATGGCTTATCCAATTTTGTACTTCCAGTTCACAACCTAAATTCAACAGAAAATTAACTCTTATAATTATGTTTACTAATTTAAACCTATAAATTAAGTTGTAGAAATTTACATAGAGCTGCGCTAGAATAGTCAGTGAATATTTAAAATATTTTTTTTTTAGGCTTGACTGTAATTACGATTATTTTATTTTACGTTTTGCTCTACTGTCTTAAATGAAGTATGTAGAGGTATTTGAAAAATTTGTGCTGCACTCTGATATGCTGCTTAAAATTTAAAATATAAAATGGTCCGTTTACTTTAATTCACCAATGTTTGTTCAAATTACCTTTTCTTTCTTTAAAATGTCCATTTCTTGTGGTTTAATAGTTTTTGTTTAGCAGAAGATTCCGAAACACCCAGTAGAGCATTTTTTTAAACAGCTTTGAAAATTGTCTTCAAGAAAAAAGAAAAAATTGTCACGATATTTTAACCCGTTTAAGAGTTATAATTTTTTTTCAAGCAAAATAGACACTATGGCCAACCGTGTGGCACGACGCACGCGGTCTCACTAAAGATGCAGTTGTTGACTAACTACCAGGCTGATTTCGACCACAAACACTGTATGTATTCCAGTAGGTATCAAAAATTTGTCGACAATTTAAGTTCAATATAAAGGATGATTTTTTTAGACGTGTGGTTTTCAAGAAGAAATAAAACGCATGTAAACACATAAAGATAAGGGCTTGCCATTATGTTTTAAAAATGATTTCGGGCAAGTGGCCACTGCGGATGGCTTGAATAAATTCCAGCCGAGAGGCCCAATTTTCGAATTGTTGCGTGCGATGGCGGATGGACTCATTCGGGTGTTCTTCGATACTCTGCTCCACAGCAGCAATAGCGTCTTTGGTGCGCACTGTACGGCGTCTCTGAGGATGCGCATTATCCACTTGAGTAAACGTGGTGCGAAACCGATCCATGGTTGCTCAAATTTATGCGATTATGTCGCCCGAATATTGGACGCAGCACGCCATGCGTCACGCGAACCGAGCCATTATTTTGGTAATAAATTTGAACAATTTTCAAACGTTGTTGAGGAGAAAGTCTATTAATAATTATAAAATGGCAAACCAACTGAACATAAATCAAGTGACAGCTGTCAAAATGACCAACTAGGAAAAAAGTATTGCCAGATTGAAAACCATACACGTCTAGAAAAAACACCCCATATTTGGAAGTTTCATAATCTATAGCCATTTGCCCCATTATTTGTTTTGGTTCCCTTGCAAACACGACTTCAAATTTGATTCTTACTCTCATACCATACACAACCCATCACATACCATCATATAAAATATGTCCATTTTCTTTTGTAGAACCATAACGGAGCCAATACTAACCTATGTGGAAATTTAAGAAAAATCTATAAAGTTAAGTTCAAAAACATTCTTCACGGTTTCTGCTACATTTAGAATTGTATTCAATTTATAAGTCTTAATCCAAATGCAGCATATTGAATATGTTTCCAACAGCTAAAAACTAAAAGAGGTAAATAAGTTAAAGGGAAGAAAGTTCCTTTTAACCAAACTTCGAGCACTCTGCAACTTTCAAGTGCCTTTTACAAGAAAAAAAAACATGAAGGTTTAAGACAAATTGAAATAATCCTTATTGCACCATATTTATCTACATCTAAATTCTATATAAGGGAAGAATAAAATAAAAGAATTTTTTTTTTTTTTTTTTGTAGAATGAGATGGAGGTATTCTTTTTTTAACAAAAAACCCTTAGATGATATTATTTATTTAGAAAATTATCAATAATTTCATTCAATACATTTCAATTCAATTTTTTTCCTTTTTTTTTGTTTTCATTTTCAGAAAACATTACCAACAAAAACGGCAGCTTAATCAAAAATGACATCAGAAATGTATCAGGATTTAACATTTGAACGGACGGGTAAAAGCGGTAAACGCCCCATACGTCCAAAGTTGTTAAAGCTAACCGATGTAACGATGCCACATCGAAGTCGAAAGAAAACAAAAGTTAAGGTAAGATATGAGTTCACTTGAGTTAAATATAGAGTACCTATACTCTCGTGTATACACATTCACACAAAAAAACTTGATGGGTGTCAGATGGAAATGAAGGGGCGCCTGAAGTGATACTGCTTCTTAATATGGGGATTTATGTATAAATAAATCCTTAACCTTCAACAAGAAAGGTGTGACTGACGGAATCTCTATAACTATGTGTATCCGATTTATTGCTTTATTTTATAGGTGTTTTTGAATGAAGGGAAATGTTAATAGAGACCATCAAGACGCGATTGAAGGAAATGAAAAGAAGATTAATTTATTAGGCTTTGAGTAGAAAAGCTTTTATATAGTATAGCCGCCATGTGAATAATAACCCAAACGATTGTGTTTTGTTCGACAAAATTTATTGTTATACTGATGTAGTTGCAAGAGTTCAGACCTTAAGTGGAAACTTATGTATGTGTTTGGTTTTTGAATTTCCTTTTTACTCTGAAAATCAAAACCCAAACAAATAAATAGCAAAATGAGTCCATATAGGAGCGTGCTGTTTTTTTGACGGATATAAATGTTTACTTGGGCACAACTTTTCAGTGCGAGAACATTCAAGTTATGGAGATACACTGGAGTTAGCACCTGATACATGATTTCAGTCAACGTGTCAACGACCGGCACTGACAAAAAGTGAACAAATATATAAAGACTTGCGCCGCCAGTGCTGGGGGATCCTGGAAAAAATCCCTTTCTCCGGGAATTTTGACATCTAAATGACAAACGGAAAACCGACTCATATTTGAGGGAATTCCTTGTTTACAAAAAAAATTTACTTGAAATAGACATTATCAAAATAACTTAATAAAAAACGTTAAGTAAGGTACAAAAAATATCAGAGTTATATTTTTTCGAAAATTTTAAATTCCCTCTTAAATATTAAAAAATCTTTAATCCAACTAAAAGCATAAATAAATGCTTTTTTTCTGTGAGAAATAAAAAGGGAAGAAGAAAAGATTTGTGGTACAGAAAAGGAATTTTCTGACGTCCTGAAGGAATTTCTCTTAAAAATGCATCTCAGCACTGTTGGGCCTCAGATATTTTCGTTGAAATTCAAACAAATTAACAAAAATGAGCACTGAATTGGGGAAACATTTTCTTTCAACATAAGAAATGTTTAAGTAGAGTCAAACTTACTAACAACATGACAAAATCAAAACAGAAAATTTAAAATCCCGTAATGGTAAAAAAGGGTGAAATTGACGTAGGGGTTATACGAAAATTCATCCGATTCGCGGAGAAAAATGTATTTTCTTAGTGAAAAAATATACCACTAAAATTTCATAATTGATGTAAATGGAAGGTAAGTTGTCTCTGAGCTTTCAGCGGCTGTAAGTGTTTTTCTTTAGCTGCCATTTTGACAAAATGCGTTTTAACCAATATCACGAGAACAACTGATCGTTCCAACATTATTTGTTGGGATCTTTCTGATATGAAAATTAATGTATGCTGCTATTTAAAAGACTTAGACTGAAAACACTTCAAATCCGACAAAACGTTTTTGTTTCATAAAGCAAGAATACATATTTTGCTAAGACACACACGAAACATGCAGAAAACAAAATAATTTCACTTCTATGTTTCGTTTGGTGGTGTATTGAGATACAATAAAACTTTGAAACATTATTCTCAATGAGAACTTCCGTTGGCCATACACAAGCCATGATTTTTTGGCAACCAGTCAAAGCGTCTTACTTTATTTTCTTACAAAAAAACAATGGATTGAATTACAAAAATACTAATGAGTCATTACCTACTGTTTTATTTCATTATTATTTTGTTAAATACGGAAAAATTAAGTTGCCCCATAACATTTTAAATAGCCTCAAAAATGGTCCAAACATTTTTTTTTCGAAGAACAATGCTGCCATAGTCAAAGAAACATGATTATTTTTGTTTAATAAGACAGAAAACCAGGCTTTGTCTCATCAGGTGTGAGTTTAAGCGCCAAAAAGTATGTTTTTGTTATAGTTTTAGCCTCATAACTGCCTTACGGTTGGCAATATGTTAATTTCTCGGCTATTTAGCCCCCGTTAAAGTATAAATTCTATACAAAACAATTAGGTCTTTTATTCTGTTCTCTCTTTTGAATTTCCATACAAAAGTTTGAGCTGTCAAAAAATCTTTTATGATTTATAATTTTGGTATTCGCCAAGCCAAAATTTTGTTATGAAATCTGTAATATAATCTGCTATGAACTGTCAAGAGCTCGAACTCTAAAAACAAATCTTTTACGAATCGCAGTTTTGGTATTCAGCAAAAGTAAAAATCTGTTATGAATCATAAAAGAATAAAAGACAAGTTTTTGTGACTTTTATTATAAAATAGTATGAAAATTGTAGAATATTGTAACTTGAAATGAAATAAATAAAATAAATAAATAAAATCTCAGTAATAATGAATATTTAATATTTAATTCGCCACAGAAATGTTCTTAAAGAGAGAAAAATGTAAAAAAAATAATATTAAAAATATACAAAAAATAAGTTTATTAAAACAAAATTTTGTTTGTAGATGAAAGCTCAAAACACTTTCGATGGAAGACTTGATTTTCCCAACAAAGGATTTTAATGAAAACGTCGCCTTAGTATTAGTACTGGATGAGAGAGTGCGATTCGCTCTTTTTGTTGATGTTCTTAAGCATCGAAGTTCTCGTGGATTCGATTCTAGATCCTTCTTATAAAGGGTTTTCCAATAAGAGGTGTTATTTTGATATTCAAAGAAAAATGGCGTTTTTTGAGATAAATGATCGGATGTTTATTTCATTATAAAGAAGAAGGTATGCCGTTAATAATGGAACACAACATCATCCAAATGGCGGCCACGACCACGCTTACAGGACCATATCCTTTTCATGAAATTTTCCATAACCAAATCGCAAAGTGGCTGCCCTATGTCCTCGATAGCCTCACGAATTCCATCTTTGAGGTCTTGAATCGACGCTGGGCTGTTGGCGTAGACCTTATCTTTCACGTGGCCTCAAAGGAAGAAGTCGCAAGGTGTTAAATCACAAGATCTCGGTGGCCAATTGTGATCACCTCTTCCAGAGATAACACGGTCCGGAAACTTTTCCCGTAAAAGATCGATGGTTTCATTGCTTGTGTGGCACGTAGCGCCGTCTTGTTGAAAGTAAACGTTGTCCAGATCAATACCATCCAATTCCGGCCATACAAAATCATTAATCATCTCTCGATAGCGCAATCCATTGACCGTAACTGTTGCTCCAGCCTCATTTTCGAAAAAGTAAGGTCCAATGACCCCGCCGGACCATAAACCGCACCAAACAGTCACGCGTTGAGGATGGAGAGGCTTTTCAGCAATAATTCTTGGGTTTTCCGAGCCCCAGATGCGACAGTTTTGTCAGTCAAGATGATTTTTCGATGAAATTCCGGATCATTTTCATGCATTTCAAGGACCCAATCAGCAAAGACACGACGTTGTTGATGATCACCCGGCTTGAGTTCTTGTGTTAACTGAACTTTATAAGCCTTAAGACCCAAGTCTTTATGCAAAATACGGTGTAATGACGTTTGTGGAATGCCTAATTCCAAAGAACGACGAGGAATGGACAAACCTGGGTTTTCTTCAACACTTCGGGCTACAACAGCAATATTCTCAGTTGTTCTTGAGCGACGTGCACGGGTTTTATTCTTCACATCACTAACTTGTCCCAACAGCTCGAATTTGTCCACCAATTTCTGTATTGCGGTCCGACAAGGTGCTTCACGACGACCCAAAAATGTTTTAGTTTTACGAACCGTCTCTGCCAAATTTTCACCATTTTTATAGTGAATTTTAATAATTTCAATGCGTTGTTGAAGCGTGTATCTTTCCATTTTTATTAATGGCGTAGTTTTTACTTGTCAAATGTCAAAAAATGACAGCTTCAAAAGTGACAGCTACCGAAATAGCGGGCTATTCAAAATAACACCTTTAATTTTGCTTGAATTCTTCTATGAGAAGTGATTAACCAAAAGTTTGTCGAAGTCTTCGTCTACCAAGTGTGTGTCTCCAGTTGTCGATCTCACTTCGAACAGAAACTCTTCATCAATTGTGTGTATGGACACATCAAAGGTTCTTCCTCCCAAATCGAATATGAGCACATTTCATTCAGCAGACATATTCTTGCCCAAAACATAAGCCAATGCTTCTGTTGTTGGCTCATTGATGGACCTGAGCGCTTTCAACCCCGTAATGGCTCCAGTGTCTTTAGTTGCTTGACGCTGCAACTGGCAACTGCAACTGAAATAAGCTAGAACTGTGATCACCGTATCTCGTAAGGTATCTTACAAATAAGCCTTAGCAGTCTCTTTTATTTTTGTCAGAACCATATTGGGCTGATTTCTTCGGGAGCGAATATCTTTTACTCCCCCTTGAACTCAACATTGATCGCTCAAAACTTTGAACGGCCAATGTTTCATATCATCTTGAATCTTGTAATCGTCAATTTTTCGTCGAATCAACCTTTTTGTGTGGAACACTGTGTTTTTGGGATTCATGGCAACTTGGTTCTTGGCGGCATCACCGAATCTGAATCTGTGGACGCCACATAGCTGGAATTCTAATGGAAAAATTATCCATATACATTTATTAGGCAACGTCAGCGAGGAATTTGTATTTAAAACTTAGCTTATACATAGCTGTATGACAACAGATTTTAGTTCTGTTTACTTTAATTATAACAGATTTCGTTTTCGAAGTTTCATAACAGAATTTAATAAAAAGATCGAACTCCTGAATACCAATTATAAAACAACAACAGACCTCATAGTAGAATAACAGCATAGGCCCAACTGTCTTTACAAAACAAATATAATTAAAGTCAAATCCCATTCCATTCGCATCTTGGTCTATAAGTATATAAACCCTATAAAGTACAACAAAAATCCCTTAAAAGGAATAAACTTAACCTGAAGTCATATTTTTATCTGTCAAAATCGTGTGATAGTAAACGGGTTTTACTGTAAATGGAACAAATGATTCTTACTGCAATGCTCTTCTCTTATAACTAGCTTTACTCGACCACAACGTAAACACATAATGTGGCTGTAAATCTCGAATTCTTCAATTAAATTGACCCTTAAGAATAATGTGTATGCTGCCCTAAGGATTAATTTGAAAGATATTATGGGCTTTTGAAGGTTCCTTAAAATGGTTTAAAGCAATAGTCATTTAGAAATAAAATAAATAAATTATACATATACCTAGTGGCGCTACAGTTCGTGCGGTGAATCAGGACCTGCAGTGACTTACACTCTCAACCATTTCTCTGGGCATGTTATTCGTCGTCAGGGATGGATGGGATCTATTATTTCTGGCGAATCTGATGAAAGGCACTTTTTAGTGACAAGATTTTATCTTGAAGGATTTTTCACTGCCTTTCAGCATTTAAGGATATATGGTTCCTATAAATGACTCAGGTGCACAGCTACTTTGACCAGATTTTTTAAAACAAATAAAAAACAAAGCATCTTTCATAAAAACAGCCTGCCATTGCAAGAATAATATAAAACCCTTCTTAAACACACTCATAGCATAGACAACATGACCATCATGAATTCTCCATTCGGAGAAAGAAAAATTTCAAATCATAACCACACCATAACCCTTATCAAACAGACAGCAATGTGGTTGTTCAGAATCTGGTAGTCGGCAGAATTAAAAAAAAAAGAAATATTATTTCATCCTTTCCCATTCTTTACATATTTTATTTTTTTTCTCGTTGGGACTTTTTTCATCCTGGAAAATGAGAAAGGAAATTAATTTCACCAAACAAGATAAGGATCACAATAATCATACACCTTTACAAAGGACTATACAAAAGCACTCATTCGCATTCTTGCATTCACAGTTTAATACTCTCAGGAAGCTTGCTCTTTTTTTTTTATTTGCTTCATCTCATCCTTTGACATTCAACAAGCGCCCTGATAGTTTAAGGACAAAAGGAAAAAAATCTTTTAAAAAAATAGCAGATAACACATTGTTAAAAAGTTAACGAGACTGTTGCTCCTTCGCATCTCCCTACTCTATACCCGCCGTCATAAGCCCCCATCTCCCCATTTTTTAAGGCAGAGCACAAAAAATTTAATTTCAGAGCAAAAATTACCTTTCCACTTGAGCATCAGTGCTGCCTTTGCTTGGCTTGGCTTGGCTTGGGTTGGCTTCGACAAGGAAAGCAAACACACGATGCGAAGGACAAACTATTTTCTACAAGCAGCCAGACACTAAGTTCATTTACCTTGTGTAAATGTAGTTTTTTTTTTTTTGTGTCTCCGGCTTTCAGGATTTTTTTTCTGGTAATGGTAGGGTAAAAAAAAGTCTTTGACTCGGACTCAGTTTCCAATTAAAATATATACATACTCCCTCCCCTCCTTAAACTTGCACTTTGTTTGTTAAGCGCTTATAAATTGATTACAACTAAGGTGTTTATGAAAGTATTTTGAAAGATTTTCCCTTTTTTTATCTTTTGCAGGCGAAGGACCGCTCACAATCGACAGTGAGGGATCGGATTTATGATGACCCTGCCTATACGGATGATATAAGCCATTTAGCCATCCCCCAACGTCGGAGCAGTGTCTCTGTGGGGGGGAGTTCTGCTGGGGGGAAAGCCGAAGTCCTTGGAGGTTCTTTGGGTAAACGACCAAAAACTTCAACGAAACAGGTGAAGCAGTCGAGTAGCTATGAACAAGATGGTTCGAGTAGCTCGGATAACGTACCCCCTGATCAGAGTATTGGCAAACGAGGGCGAAGTCTCGAGCGGACCGAAAAGTCTCCCAAAAAGAGGGATCTCAAACGAGACCGATCTTCGAAGCAAAAGAGAAACCTGTCGCTAGACAACACCCAACCAGGAAGACGGTCTCTAGAACGGGGTGAAGCTGCATCAAAAACAGTTAACCTTGACCGGTCCTATCGTGGCACTAAGGCAAAATCAACGGTTGCACCGAAACCAAGCCCAGAGGTCGAAGACTGGCCTGAAATAAGCAACCTCAAGGTCGACGCTGAGGATGCATTTTCAGTGCGCGGCAAGGAGTCGACAAAAATGCAAATCGGGCGCAAGTTCCTCAAGGGTGAAATCGGGATCAAAAGTTTTAATTACTATTTACTCAAAGAAGGCCTGAAGACCTCGAAGAAATTCGTCGAAAAGCACAGTAGTTCATTGACAAGTGGATTGGGATCGAAGAAACACATTTCCCGCAGCGAAGAGAACATCTACGAGGAGATATTTTTCAAGGACCGTGCTTCGGATGTCGAAGAACAACCCTTGCAGCATCCTGAGCACACCATTTACCCCGACTGTGAATTGTGCATGCAGCAGTGCACTAAAGAGGACTGCGAGTATTGCCTGCAGGATAGTATCAAATCGAAGCAGCAATTTGGGAGTTTGGGACGCAATGACAACCGCAGCTCATTTGCTGGAACAACGGCGTCCAAACAGCAGAAACAGCATCATCAACAGCAGCAGCAACAACAGCAACAGCAACAGCAACAGCAAACAGTTCCTGCAGCACACATTCTAGAATTCCAATCGTATAATCCCAACAACCCGGGGGTATATAAAATTGAAACCACCCCCGTTGCCATAACGGGTGAGTACAATCCGATTTTACAATTTCAACAGCAACCGGAAAGTCACAAACAGGTGCCACAACAACAACAACAAAAACAGCAGCAGCAGCAGCAGCAGCAACAGCATCATCAGCAGCAGCAACATCTGCCGCCACATCATTCGCTTCAGCAAATCCGACCGCAATCACATTACCAACAACCAGCCTTGCCACCAATCCCACAGCCCCGTCGAAATTCAAGGATACCACCGGGCAATGCAGGCGGCACACAGCCTCTGCCTCCATCGATGGCATTTGTTATTGGTCCCCCCACCAGCATGGCCCAAATGGGACAAAGAGTAAACAACACAAAGTCGTCGTCGTCCAGTGACTCGCTGCACCATAAATACAACACGATGGCCAGACTTGAGGCTTCATCGTCTAGTGACCATTACCATCATCAGCCCCCGCCGCCCAATTATCGAATTTACCGCTTGGGCGGGCATCTGGGTGGCTCCCAGATCCTCCCAGAGCCCTCATATGAGCCCAAAATCTACAAAAGCGACTCAAAGGTTTCCATCATCAGTGAGTACTCGGCCAGGAGTAGTGACAACGCCTCGCACCGTAACTTCCGGTGCGGCGAGGTGAGCGACTCCAGTCTGGGTGATTCGATGTTTTCCTATTCAACGCAGCAGCGGAGATATTATGGCAGCTCGGAGAGTTGTCGGTTCGCTTTTGAGTGTAGACGCTGCAGTTTGGACGGGGAGAAGTGCAGCTTTTCGGATACCTGTCGGTATGAGTGTAGGAATTGTGATTGCTCCTCAAGTTACTTCTCGTCGGATTTCGACGACTTGAATTATGGGAGGAAGAGCAGCAGTAGCCAGAAGTCGAACGAGTACTTTAATGAAAGCAATTTGGATTTGAAGCAGAACAAGTATGCGCAGGACTTTTTTAAGCATGTAAATGATGTTAAACGGAGTATATACCAAGCGGAAATGCAGAGGACTACTGCAGCATCAGATTCGAATAATCATGGTGGTGCAAATGGAAAACATCCACAACAACAACAACAACAACAGCAGCAGCCTCAGTCGGGGAGGTTAGTATTTTTCAAGGATTTTTGTTTGCTTTTATGGCAGATAACTCACTAACTTTATTTTTTGATTTAATTATTTTCTGTCCACATTGAATGGGTATATTTTGGAGGACATTTAGGAATGTCTTTAAATTTTTGTTTGCGAACAGAAACGATTTTATCGAAATTTCGTCTACTTCACATTCACAGATATACATAGTCGATCACGCTTAGTTGAATTTTCACATAACTCCTTTCGCTTCGTTAGCCTAATAACCACATCATAATACCGTTTCTATAATTATTCCATTAATTCACAACAAATTTATTCTTAACAACGAAAACTCCATCGTGAAAGTATCAAATTTACGTTTTAGCTCATCTAGAATGGGTAGCTCCTATATATGTAAAGGGTGTTTTTTTTAGACGTGTGGTTTTTTTTTATAAAGATAAAGGTTTGACCATTGTGTTTTAAAAATGATTTCAGGTAAGTGGCCTCCGCGGCTGGCTCGAATAAATTCCAGCTGAGAGGCCCAATTTTCGACAGCTCCAATTGTTGCGCGCGATGGCGGATGGACTCATTCGGGTCTTCTTCGATTCTCTGCTCCACAGAAGCAAAAGCGTCTTCAGTGCGCACTGTATGGCGTCTCTGAGGATGCGCATTATCTACTAGAGTAGATCCATGGTTGCTCGAATTTATTACGATTTTGCGATTATGTCGACTGAATATTGGATGTAGCGTGGGATGCGTCACGCGAACCATTATTTTAGTAAAACATTTGCACGATTTGCAAACGTTGTTCAGAAGTAAGTATATTAATTATGAAATGACAAACCAAACTAATCATAAATCAAGTAAAAACTATCAAAAAGACCAACTCCGAAAAAAGTATTGCATGATTGAAAAATACACGTCTAAAAAAAAACGCCCCTTATAACAACTTTGTTTTTTTCGTAAATGCTTAACAATCTCCACAAAGTTCAATGATTAACACGTGGAACGTGGAAATTGCAACTAATCCATTGAGAGATGATTTTTGACAGCTGTCAGAATAACAGGTCAGGCATAACAGCCCGTCTCTTCGGACAATCTAATTTTGCAGAACAAAGTTTTTTTACCAATGCAACTGGCGATAAAATCAATATTCAGTGGGACTCTAGTCTTTAATTAATTGTGACACTCCCAGAATATTTCAAGTTTCATAAGAGTAGCTACTCCCTTCATTTTCTATTTTAAGAAAAAATTGATTTTTTTTTAAATCCATTTTCTGATACAAAATTTAAATATTTAAGTGACAGTTATGACGATTTATGTGACAGTTTACGGAGATGAAGAAACAAATTCACTTTTCAGCTGAACTTAAAAATATTTGAGTTTCGTATAGATAAACGGGAGCTTAATTACTTTGGCAAACAAAAATCACCTTTCAATTAAAAAAAATATTACAAAGTTTTAGGACCTATTTCACACTGGACACTTACCGGAATAAGTGGGACTTAAGTATCCCATATTAGGACTTTGGGCTAAATTTCATAGCCAGCGTAAGTGGAACTTAAGTCACCAACATCGGAGACTTAAGTCCACTTATTCATGTGAGTGTGCACTATGATGTTGCGCCTTAATCTTCTTTCATATTGCCCCCTTGAGTGCTACATTGTTGACTGAGAAACTGGCCCTTAATCTTAATTTAATAAAAATCTAAAATATTTATTTTCTCATTTTTTCAGATACCAACAAGGTCGTGGCAGTCCATTTAGGAATATCAAAGTTCCACCGGCTCCCCCACCATCGATGTATTCTACCCTACCAATAGCCAAAGATAGGGTGGCAGCACGTCCCTCAATGAAACACAGTCAGCCTGTTCCAGCACCCAGAAGCAGCGCAATGCAACAACAACAAAATTTCTCTTCATTAAGAAAACAATCGAATCAACAGCACCATCAACCACCTGCCCCTTTGACACGTGATTCCGCAGAATATGCTTCGCTCGATCGAACTGTCAATCATCGTTCCAAAGCTGGGACCACCGCAGCAGCAGCAAGCTCAACCACAGGCGCCATACCTAAGGGTACACCATCCATATCGTCGTCGCATAAAAGCCAAAAAGCCAGTAACAGTTCCACAACCACCATCAATAATAACAGCAACAACAATGCCAAAAATCCAAGTCCTCTGCCAAGCCCAAAACTTGTCAAACTCAAAGAGAAGCCCGTTCGACAAGAAAAACACGACACGTCGTCATCGGTGGAAAAATCAGCAATGACTATGGAAACTGACAACAAAATGATAACCAGCTCTTCAAAAAAGATAGATAGCTCCGATTCCAAACAGGGCAAGAGACAAAAAATACCAAGTCCTGCAATTTCTAGTCCTGGAGAGATTACTGGTGGTGGCGAGGGTAGTGGTAGTGGAAGTAGTGTAGCCGGAAGCACTTCAGCGAGACAAAAAGTTACCCAATCAGACGTTGCACAATTTCAACAAGCTCCACCGCAGAAGCTACCACTAGCTCTCACTTCAACCACCACGACTAATGACAAGCCAGGCAATATCCCACAATCCCAAAATGACGATAAAGATGCAGTGGCAGTTGCAGTGGCAGTGGCAGGATGCCGTCTAAGGAACATTGAAGCGTCAGGCAAAATCAGTCCGATAGCTGCAATCGCTGCTGCTGCTGCTGCTGCTGCTGCCGGAAAACAACGCTCCACCGAACAACTAATTGAAACCGCAAACAATGAGAAGAATTCCAAGGATCCTTCCACTACTTCTGCTGATGCTGCTGCTTCTGCTACTGCTACTGCTGCTGAAGTCAGCACTGATAAAGGCACCAACAACAATACGAACAACACTACAATAACAACAATAGCATCAGCTACTCTCGATGTCGATGAGGACGATGACGTCTTCTACGATGCACGAAGTGAAGAATCCCTTAGCGTTGGTCCGCGCCGTAGACAAAAAGTAAGTACAAAAGCTACAGTCTTAATTTCCCATATTTGCGTGGGCGGGATAATTAGGAAATTTTAACATCAATTCTTCTTCTTTTTCTTTGTTGCCTTTCCCAAAAATAAAAGAACTTCTACGAGTAGCATAAAGAGAAAGAGGATGGGTTGAGATACCTTTACAAACATATGTACCGTACCTATATATATTATGTAGATAAGGCTGGCTTATGTGTGTCCCTTTAAGTCCCTTGTCGCCTAGCAGTGCAAAATGGAAAATGGAGAAAAGTAAAGTTTTTCCCTGGATCTTTTGTAGTTTCAGTAGGGAATAAAAAGGTGGTTGTCAGAGAAACACTGTTCTTTAAAAATGGCAAGAAGAATGCAAAGAGGAAGTTGAGTGGAAGAAGTTAAGAAAAGAAGGAGGCTATATAGAGATAGATAGAGAGTTTGTTAAAATTTTGAATTCATTATTTTGTTCGGTTTGGGTTGGAGAATTCACATGAAAAGTCTTAAATCTTTTCCCAGACTTTTAATGGAACTTTTTGTTGGGCAATGTTTAGTTGGCAGTGTCTTTTCTGGTTCGAAATATATAGACACTTTATGAGGGGGGCTATAAAGTTTTTGTTTTAGTATCAGTCACAGTCACTGAAAGTGGTCTTCTATTGATTTATATTTTTATATACCTGCTCTATAAGGCAAGGATGGGAAAAGTATCGTGTAAAAACAAAAATCAGAAGTTAGAGTAGTACATAAAGGTGGTTATTGTCCTACAGTATCTTCTGGTCTATTTGAATGTTATGTGTGTCCAGAACTAAAGGTAAACATCCAAGAAGATAGTCTAAACGTGCGCACGGATTTGCTTTGCCTCATTTTTCTATTAATTCCAAATTTTCCGTTAATGGCTTAATTGATTTTATTTAAAATTTGCAGAGTGATAGATACTTCTAAACAATTCTTAGGTCTAGCTTAGGCCTAGGTCTAAAGATTATAGTTAAATCAGAGTTAAACTCAGGATTAACTGAACAGATGATTTTGATGTTTGATCCACCGAGTTTTTTTAGTCGTTCTACCACCAAAAAACTGCAGCCACAGTTCACTATGAGTTATTGTACTTCAAGAGGTAGTTATCTTTTGTTTAACTAACCACCGAAAAACTAGGCCTTACAGCTTCAGAGGGCTGTATTAAAAACTTTAACAAGCCCTCCGTCATGTGAGTGACAAGGAATTGATTTTCAAAATGAAATTCCCTTTTTTTGAGATCTATTGCGTTGTTATATGACGAAACAGTAAAATTGCACTATTTTCGATATTTCGCGTTGGTTGAGTCATATGACAAAAGATTCAATTAATTTTACTATTTAAAAAAAAGCGTTATAGTGAAGGGGTCCTAAGTAATTTTCTTGATTTTACCGGCTTTTTAGGGATCCTGTTTGAGGGTTTTCCTTTCCATCAAATGTTACATTTGAACCAAAATTTTAAGTAAAAGGCTGTGAAAAAAATCAAAATTCCAGGACGCACCAGATTAATATTATAATAGAGACTTAAAACTCACTTAGAGAATTTTGTTTGTATTTCATGTGTGTTTTAAATATGTTTTCTTACTGCATAGCAATCTAAAAAAGATTATATAGAATATGAAAAATAAGTGACGTGTCTTAACTGGGAGTAATAGGCATAGGCAAAAAAGAATCATACAAAAATTCTGCTTTTGTTGCCAAGGGTCGACTTAGGACGAAATTGATGACACCCGCACGAACAATTATAAAAAAGGACCGCGGCTTTTATAATTACGCCTGTATTTAGAACCTCCAAGTGTTAAAAGTTTTGTATTATACTTGTACACGTATAATTAGATACACGATGGGAATCCAGGGCTCTAATTTAAACAAATTAACTATTATACTTTCCTACAAGACCCTTTCAAAATGCATAACGATTATTTTTTTCACCCTTCACCGTTAGTTTAAATAATGGAGTACAAAAAACTTATTTTCCTATAGGCTTTTGGAAAATATTTCGCTGCTATACAACGCTAAGCTAATGTAGATTAACACCAATATTTGTGAAGCGGCAAAGTGTTGTCATCAGCGTAGGGAATCATGTGATCTTCCAATATGTTGTTATACACATTTCGATCCATCTTTGAAATTAGACCCACTCCGTGCCACGAGAAAGCTCCCCACACCATAACATTTCCTTCTCCGTGTATTATTGTTTTGAGGGTATATTTTGGGTTGTATTGTTGGTTAGGTGGACGTCAAACATATTTTTTCCCATCCGACCCAAATCAGCAGAACTTGGATTCATCACTCCATAGAACGTTTTTCCAAAAATTCATAGGTTTTCTCAGGTGTTCTTTATTTTAAGTTCTTTTTAGAAACAATAGAGAGTTTTTTTTGGGATATGCATCCCCTTAGTTGATTTTCATTCAACCGTCGTTTTATTGTTCTAGAAGAAAGAGAAATACCGTACTGTGACTCAACATCTGCTTTTATTTGCTTCGAAGTTTTGAATGGGTCCACAGTTGAAGCTCTGTGTATATTAAATGATCTTCTCTAACGGTGGTCTTTCTTGCACGTGGTGCTCTCGGGACGTTTTTTGTAGTTCGAAATATCTCAAAATGGTGAAATGCATTAATAAACAAGCTTTCTGGAAACAGTTTAAAAAATCCGATATGTATGTGAGCGTTCTCCCTTGAGCTTTGATCTCGTTTATCAAACCCCTTATTTCAGTTGAGCAATGTGGTCCCATTTCCAAAATCTCTAGCATATTTTTACAGACATTTATTTAAAATCCACTCATAAAAACTTACTGCTCCGATTAATGATATTAAGAATTTATATATTGAAATAACTGTGACTAAAACTTCCACGGTGATACTTATGTGATGACCAAGCTCAAACAATGATATTACAAAAACTGTCTATTTACTCAAATATTGTTAGAAAAAACCATACAAATTCTAATGGTTTTTTTTCTCCGCTTCTAATAAGTTAAAGCCAAAAAGAAATCCCGTTGCCTTAAGACAAGAGTTTATTTTCGTATATGCAATTCAGTAAATGAGGTGAAGTGTGCTATTTATGTGTATAAAAGGAAAGAATGTTAAACTTTAGATATTTCATGTTTAAGACTTTTGGAAAATACCAAAAAAAGATTTTTTTTTTTTATTTAATGTTTGTTATTTTTAATTTTCTAAAAAAAAATTAATTACTATGTAATTCGCCTGTAAATTAATGAAAAAATTCAATATCAATTGAATTGCAAAAAAAAATGAAAGAACTTAATAAAAACTTAATTGGAGATTTTATTCATTTTTTTTTTTTTAATTTTGATATTTCAAAAACTTGATTTAAAAATAAAATTAAAGATTAGATTTCAGTTTGTAAAACAACTTTGAGCATGCAATTTTAAGTTTTGCCGTCTATGTTTTTAATGTGTGTCTTCTTTTTTGAGTAATTTCCTAGAAGACCACACACTTTAAAATATAATTTGTTAAATTACATCGTTAGAAGGTTAAGGTACCCTTAAATTATATTCATTAACTTAAGGCAAACTTTTTGCTGTTGGTAAACTCTATTAGCTAAAGTTAGTCTATTCGGCTCCAGCAATTGCATAATTGCATATTAATGCCGCTGTGCTATACTCAGTTAAAGCTTAACTTAACATATAGAGAGCATTTCATCCATTTATATGAAATGGAAAAAAATTTTCCAAAGTATTAAAAGTATAATCCGGTACAAAAAGTTGAATATGAATGTATAAAGTTGAAAATACCGAGTCGTTTATTTTAGAAGTAGCATCAATACGAAATTTTAAATGCAGTTTCAGTTGTTTGTGGTCAAATGCGAAATAGATACAATCCAAATATGTGTATGTAGTTAACAAAAACACTATCAACAAAATTTAATTTAAAACTTTTTCGTGTAGGTCGACTGCAATTTTGTAGTTATTGTTTAACCCACAGCTCGCTGGAGCAAGTCATTTAAAATTTCAATTTAAAAAAAAGCATAAATTTAGTTTGAAAGACATCCATTTAGGCATTTAATAATATTAAATCGTGCATAAACTTTAGCTTTTTCTCCACTTTTTATATTCCTCATTAAATGTATACAAAATGAAAAACTTTGCCCACAATCACGTGTAAAAAGCCTTGGATAATGTCTAAAAAAACACAAATCAGCTTTATGTACTTTAATAAATATATATACAATGTATATACATTAAAAAATAAATTAATTAATTATCCTTCAAAGGCAGGCTTGACATTCAAAAACACACACAACATTTCACAATTGATATAGGTTTCACATCATTGAACAAAAATCGATATCTACAAAAAAAAACTGATACCTGTATAACATTTCCATCATCTACTTTTATTAAAACTGTGTATAAACTGATGCAATAACTTTACAAAATACTTCCCCGCCCACTGCATGTGATTTGTATAAAAAAAACCCCATCCTTCTCAATCACAGCTTGATAAACATCCAAACTGAGTTGTGTCTTTTTTTTCCAATTTCCATTTTCAGGATCAATTTCACTGCACCAGCAGCTCAAAAACCACTCCATCCTCATCACCTCACAATGCAGCAACTATTCCTGCTGCAGCCACTAACCCCAAAAAGGACCCACCATTAGACAACAGCAAAACCGATTCAGTTTCGGGGCCCATTACAAGTCCCCGACTCCACAAATCAACCAAATCCACCATCAGCTGTGATACATGTTGCCAGCTGGAGGACTCTCCCATTCCGACACCACGCAATCCCTCACCCGTTGGAAGCAGTCGTGTTGCCAGCAGCACGAATTCACCCCTGCCCTCGCCACGCAAGCCAAGTGTTGAGTATGCGCTGGGCAAACACATTCCACAAAGCCCCAAATCACCAACCACCCCCACAAAACGAAACAGTGATGGTGAAAGCTCTCGCAAAAATTCTGCACACAATCCACAGGTCAATGAAACCATCAGCAGCACAACAACAACAAATGGCAACACAAACAGTGGAGACTTACTCCAAGTGAGCACAGTGAATGCGGAGACTACCACTAGCTCTAACAATGGCTCCCCAACTCACCACGAGACAGCAGCAACAGTCGATTCTACTGCTGCCACTGCTGCCACTGCTGCTGCTGCTCCCCCATCATCACCAACCATCATCACCACTGCTCCAACAACGAAACCAGCAACAGCATCATCACCATCACCAGTTACCATATCGGTAACAACAACTTCTGCGGAGGAGGCTGTTGCTGGCAACAAAGCCAACAGCGAGCTCAGTCGTGATTCGGATATCACAGGTGTCGTTGCGCCACCATTCAAAGCAAACAGGTACGCGTTCTCTGTTTTAATTTTAAATCGTAAAAAGTATTTACTTTTCTGGTAGTTTTTTTTTTTTTGTGTAGAAAAATTAAGTTAAAGTAAAAATCAGTCTTTCTCGGGCGCCATTTTCTACTTCCGGGTTTCCATAAAGGAGTGGTTGTTCCTTCCTTTTTTTCATTTGTCAGATAATTAAAAAAGCCTTTTAAGCTAGTTCAAGGCTGTGTGAAGTGAAAGGACGACCATTGGTGCAAATAGTGTTGCATTACAACCTTGAAATTTAGTGTTACCCAGGCAAAGGGGTTGAAGTTGAAACGGGTTACCTCTTGCAAAAGAGAGTGAAATTTTTTCTTTGTCCAGGGGAATTTCTGGTTTCCTTGTGTCCTTTTTCGAGTGTGCCAATGTGAGAAAAAATTAAAATAGCCCTTATCGTTGGATTAGAAAATAAAAAGGATCAAACAAACAAAAGTTTCAAATTTTCTACCCGTTGAAGGATCATCTATAAAATAAATAAAACCCAGTTAAATGGAATACTTCAAGCGTTATAGCTAATTCAAGGTGAGAGAAAAAGAGTGAATTTACCTTCAACACCCTCATCAGGATTCAACTTCATATCCCATATACATCCACACTGATGTTTAAGGACATTATTAAGCGGGAACAAAAGCATGTTACTTTTCGATGTACATGGAATCGTGTAATTCCCCATTCGGCACATGTTTTCTTTTTTTTTTTTTTTTTTTTTTCATTTATTTCTATTTTCGTGTGTCTTCGTTTGGTTTTTTGTAAAAGCTTTTTAGCGTAAAAAGGATACGCATCGAATGTGAGTTGTGTTCTAGTTCTATACTTGGTTATAGAACTAAGGGGATATGTATATAATTTTGTTTTTTTTTTTTTTATCCCATCAACTGTAATTTTTCTGTGTGAAAATCTATGTGTAGGTTCAATAGGAGCAGAAGTGATGCCATTTTAGTGCTGGCGTACTTTTCAATACGTAAATGAGGAAGTTGAAAAGAGTGTGTTACATGATATGTAAGGATTTTTAAGGAAATAAATTTTTTGTAGGTGTATTTTTTTTTTTTTGTGGATTTTCGGATGTCATGAAATTATGCAACAAAATTTAAAACCGAAATATTGAAATTTTAAATCTTGTTTTGGAAATAATTCAAGCTCTCAAGGTTACAATAAAAAACCTACACATACGCTTATTCAATACCATATTTGGGGAAATATCCGGGGTTTCCGATGAGTTGAAAACTAAGGACAACCAAGATTTTGTTTTCCAAGAACCCAAAACATGTTATTTTGATTGACGATTGATGACGAAGAATGTACCTGATTAATTCGAGCTATTCAGAAAAGCTATTCCAGATTTTTGCAATTTTTAATTATTCATTTACTTTTGAAGAATTTCAAGTTTGTGTGATGATTTTAAGTGCTTCTTGTGTTTGATGATTTGAGAGTGAGTAGGGAATAGTTTGGCGGTTATCGAAGCACTGTATTTCAGGGGTAATGAACTAAAAATAAATAATGAAAAACTAAAAATAAACAATATTCAAAATTGGGCAAGTTTTGGATTCGTAAGAAAAATCAACGTCGGGGTTTTAAATCATACCTGATATGTCACCATGATAGAGAATATTAAAAAAGTGGGTTCCGCAATTTTGTCTGTCTGTTTAAACTTTGACCTCCAGCATAAACAACTGAAGCGATTTTTTGGCTATTATTGTATAATATTTTTTTTAGTTTAAAAAATCACAGTACCTGCCGTTCAACCGTTAAAAAAGAAGTCATCTATCTAGGAAATTGCTAAAACGATTTAATAAAAATCTTGGCGTGTATGTGTAGTTTACTAATTATTATTGTAGGTATAGAAGGTACGAATTTCGGTTTAAAAAAAAAAACCTTTTTTTTAATTCTCGACTTAAGAGCTTTACCGATTCTGAAAAGGCCCTTTTAAGTCTTTAGAATAGTGCATATGTGAAGGATTTATAATACAAATTCTATATACTACCTACTGAAATACATCATCGAAGTAAATAGAAGACTTAGCACTATTTATTTGGACTTGTTGTATTATTGATTCAAAATAGCTTTTAACGGCCTTTATTCCATACAAATTGGAGTTTCACTAGTTAGATTGCCAAGAAGAAACGCCAAATTTTAAGGACTAAAGGCAGTTAAAAGCTATTTTGAATCATATTGCATATTATGTACTTTTGAAAAAAAAAAAAAAAACAAAACCCTATTTTGAACATTCTAAAATATTTAAGTACATAAGTTCTTCTGCCACTGAGGTTTAATTAATCTAACGATTTCTGATGCATCAATACTAAACAATATTTTAAGACTTGGTGATAGTCATAGCCAGTATTTTATCGTCATTTATGCGGAAGAAATGTGCGACGCTTTTATTATATCCATTATAAAGGGTCCGCCAACTAACGTTTTTTTTTTTTCAACTAGTGCTTATTTCATGAATGGTAACACTTAGCTCATGTCTGATTTGACAGATAATTAGTTTTATCCTTCCGCTGAACGAACATGGTTGTGTATACGCTTCGCTAAGTGTGCCTGCGATCGACTTAGAGAAGATGCCGATTTTGCCAAGAAAAATCATCTTTTCAGATGAAGCTCATTTTGATCTTGGCGGGTAGTAAACAAGCAAAATTGTCGCATTTGGGGCACAGAAAACCCGCAAGCATACATTAATAAGCCGATACACCCAAAACGAGTCACTGTTTGGTGCGGATTTTGGTCTAGAGGCATAATTGGGCCATTTTTCGAAAATGAGCAAGGAGTTCACAAAAATTGAAGAGGAGGATATTGGCAACATTTGGTTTCAACAGGATGGCGCTACTTGCCACACAGCCGAAGCTACACTCCATGTGTATGACCCAGCTCTAACTTTTTGAAAGACCTTATGCGAAATACACACTGTTGTATTCAAAAATAACCGTTCTAGTCAGTTTAAAGTTAATTCTAATGTACCTCAAGGGAGTCACCTTGGACCATTGTTGTTTTATTTATTTTTTATAATCTCCCTTCAGTTTAATAAAACTCGATGGCAGCGTTTGTCATATGAGTTCTTGAATACGGTTTTGTATAGTTTGGGCACCATACTACTCGGTTCATAAAAAAAGAATAGAAAATGTTTAAAGAAGCCTAATGAGATTTACTCTGCGTTTTCTCCCATGGTTGGACAGAAGTATACATTGCCAATTCGTACTGTTTTTAGCAGATCTAACAATGGCATTAAAAATTCGGTGGATGATTTTTTCGAAACGGAATTTTAAATTAAACATTTCAATACTTAAAGTTGTAGTAATAAAATGTCTTCTTAAAAATGCTTAAATATTTTATGTATATACAAAATTTACAATACAATGAATTTTTTTTTAATTTTTTCCCCAAAAATTTAGATTTGTTAAAGAAATCAAATGGTCCCACCCAAAAAAAATCTTCGATGTAAATTTTACAAAATGAGGCAGTCAAATTTTTGTATTAACTTCGAAAATTGTTGTGTGACATTCATAATTAATTGCAAGTCTAACAGCGTTTTTCTATCATTTTCACAATAAAATTTTTAAAATTATCACAATTGCTTGTTGTTAACTGGACAGAAGGTTGTCAATATTGGTCTTTTAAATGTACAAATATGAAGTTGTAAAATTTACATCCCGGAATTGTTAAATCTACAGTAAATTTCAGTTGTAAATATTTACAACAAGTTGTATAGAAACTACAGAAAGTTTGCAGTCAATCTACAACATGGTGTAGTTAAACAATTTGTCGTGGACAGTATAAAAACATACAAAATTGTTAAAACTACAACCAAATTGTTAAAAATACAAAAAGCTGTAGAATCTATATGAAAACTTTGAAACAAATGCTTTGAAATTTACAATCATTTTATGTTGAAACTAGATTGGGTATAAAAATGTTGTCTGTTTGGTAGAATTTCAAGTTTGATTAGTGATTAGTCGGTTATGCTTCGAATATCTACCAAAATTTTCTATTAAACTTTTCTAAATAAACTGTGCAGGTGAATTTAATCTGTTTTCTCAAAACGCTGTGAGTATTATATCCAGCAATTTAAATAAGTGGGTATTCAACGTTCCTTCCATGGAAGGAATAATATTTACTTTGGGGTTAGGAGTTTATAGAGAGGTAAGCAATTTTCAATTTTCCAAGATATTTTTTTCTTTTTCTACACCTTGTCACCTACACGTTACGGATGAGCTGCACTAAATTCGAAGCAAAAAGTTAATCGACTCGAATAAACGAGTCCATTAATATTTACATAAATTATGTAGTTTAAAATTAATTATTTAAATAAAAATAATTTTAAAAATTATTTTTATTTAAATATATGTAATTTCAAATTAGTATTTGGTTTTATAATTGAAGGTTGGTTTTTATGTTATAACACACTCGCTTCAAAGCTTACGCACCATCATATTAATTTTGATTGTTTGAACCACCACCTGATTGAGCTACCTCCAAGTCATTATATGCTGGAGTTAAAGCTATTTCACGGCTGCCAGTCCGATCATCAGACTTGTTTTTAGAGGTGTTTAGTCTATTAAGTTCAATTTTAATTTGAAAAACTTTTTGCTCAACTGAGAGTTGAACACAGACCAAGCGTCTTCAGAGCTATTGCACTACGCATTGCACTACCGAAGTCACGTGGCAGGTCCCCAACCTTATGTAGGTTTTATTTTTTGACGTTTGACCATTGCATTTGAACCAAATAGCATTTTTATTAGATACACACAGGCTATAATAACTTGATGGTAGCTCACTCAGTTTATTGTTGTTTCCTTCAAACCTTCAATATTTAGTTTTTATTTATTTTCAAAAAAAAGTTTTGTGTGTGAAACCAAGGAGTAGTAAAAATGACAGGAAATGGTTGTAGTTTCCACAAATGGAGCTGAAGGTTTGACGAAAGAAATTTCATTTTGAGCACAAAAAGTAAGTTGTGAATAATCCAACAAAAACTGTAGTTTCTACACGTAAGTATTATGACTATGCTATATATTCAACAATGAATGCTGTTGTATCGAAACTTTTTCTAATGGTAAAATGTACAACTGATGTTGTTATTTTCATAATTCTGTTGTAGTTAGAATCCACAACCATGGATCTGTTAAATTGAAAACAGTGGTTGTGGGGTCACTTTTGACAGTTTATGCAGTAGAATCAACGTCATTTTTAAAACAGATTATATTGGGTGTGTACACTGTATAGCTGTACAAGTACATCCCCTTGGTGTCAAAAATGGTTTAGAATTTATATATAATCAACTTAAAGTTATGAAAATTTTTAAGTTTAAACTTTAAGTTACATGCATGTATGTGCAGTAAGTGCAACGCAGGACAAAGAACCTCTAAGCATAAAGGACAAGCTATACATTTTGCTTATCAAAAATACCAACAAATTATTGTCAATATTTTAAATACTTTTACATAAGATCTCTTGATTAAAATGAAATTCTAAAAACATCCAGGAAATTCATACTTGATGTCTCCTTGTGAACATACAACATAGCGTACACTTTCATCAGAAGATATATGCAATTAAGTTCTACAATATTTAAAATCTTGTCTTCTATAAAAAAAAAATCTGCGTTCCCTTTGCATACGACCATATTAATATTTTATGACTCCACAAAACAGTAACAATGCCTCAGAGAATGAATCTTATATTTCGTGTCCCTGTCTCTGTCCCTGTCCCTGTCCTTGTGTGTTGAAAAAGTCCTTTAACTAAAATGTTAGCATAACCTTGATACAAAAAAAAACGTTTTGTGTTGTTGTTGTTTTAGTCGTTGCTAAGAGACTTGTGATATATTCATTAAAAAAAATATAAACGAAATGGAAGTTAAAAGGAAACATCTATTGGTAGAGCCAACGAGGAATCAAAACTGAAAACTGAATCCTTTTTTCCTGTCCCTTTATTCGCTTGTATGTATGCTGGAGCTGGGTGGTTGATTATTCTTTTACTATAGATACTATATAGGAAGCAGCCATTTTTGTCATCCTTCTCTGGGTGATAGAAAAAGTATACATATATCTGGGTGAAGGGCTTTTGCCCCCGGTTATACTATATATATATTCCCAATGGCAACGTTTGTATTTTAATTGAGCGCCAAAATTGAAATAAATCGCTTTGGTTGTCATGCGTTTTTTTGTCACTGTATATTCAAAGGATATGATTTACTTTGAGTAAAAACGACGGCAAGGGATTTGTAGAGTGAAAAAAATTACCACTCTGCAGTTAAGAATTTAAGTGGTTTGTGTTAATGGTCGTCGTCGTCATCGTCATCGTCACCGTCACCGTGTTGAAGGAGACAGTAAAAATTAAATGAAAACATAACAATTTATATAGTAGGTTAAAGTATATGAAGGTGATTCGCACAAAGTTTTTTTTTTTATATTTTTGTTAATGATTCCATAGAGGTTAGTATGGTAAACGCATAATGCAAGCAAAGCACTAATAATAATTATTATTATTTAAAACCCTCGGGGTGGAGAGATTACTTAAACTGTTAATGTTTTTTTTTTATAGAAGCAAAAGCTTTAATTTTAAGCATTAAGGGTCTTATTGCCATATCGCAGGCTTTGAATTGATAACACTTAATACGTATAATTGGTATAGATACAGGGTGGGCCAAAAGACCCTTTTCTATATGTAAACATTTAATAACGAATTTGCTTATAGATATTTTTGAATTATTTTTTTATTGTTTCGGAAAGAAGGATTGGGGGATTAATAATGAAAAACTACACAGTTGCGAACAAAAATTTTCCATTTATTGTTTTTTGCAAATGGTCGGTCAATTATTTACACCCAACATACATAGGCCTCCTAATGGAAGATCGACTGAAAACATTCAAGTCATTCGTGAAAAGATATCGATACGATGATGTTCAACACTCAGTAGGGTATAGCGTGTGGAACGATTCGTCGGATTTTGAAGAAAGACAGTTGGTCCAACAGCTCAATCGTGTGGACCCAGAAAATCATTAAGAGTAGTGCAGAACATCATCTGAAACAATTTCGATTCTGAACGTCCCCCGCGTTAGCCTGATCTGGCGGCTCTAGACTTTTTTCTGTGGGATTACCTTAAGGAAGAGGTTAACATTACCACAGCAGCGGACTACAGAGGAGCTAAAACTAAACATTCGCAGAGAAATCACTAAAATTACAACGGCAACACTTAAAAATCTTGGAAACTATAGGGTGTTTTTTTTAGACGTGTAATTTTTAAGAAGAAATAAAACGCATATTATTTAATGTTATGGCCAAGAATTTAGCTTTTTTTAAAGATAAGGGTTTGCCATTATGTTTCGGGCAAGTGGCCACCGCTCAAATAAATTCCAGCCAAGAGGCCCAATTTTCGACAGCTCCAATTGTTGCGCGCGATGGCAGATGGACTCATTCGGGTCTTCTTCGATACTCTGCTCCACAGCAACATGAGGGTCTTCGGTGCGCACTGTATGGCGCCTTTGATGATGGGCATTATCCACTAGAATTAATTTGGTGCGAAACCGATTTATGGTTGCTCGAATTTATGCGATTTTGCGATTATGTCGACGAATGTTGGACGCAGCCCGCAATGCATCGCGCGAACCGAACCATTATTTTGTTAGTAAATTTGCACGATTCGCAAACGTTGTTCACGAGTTAGTACATTAATTATGAAATTGCAAACCAAACTGAGCATAAATCAAGTGAGAGCTATCAAAAAGACCAACTCCGAAAAAAGTATTGCCAGATTGAAAACTACACCTCTAAAAAAACACCCTTTATTATCAAAGATACAACTAGTGCATGAATTCGAATGGAGGCCGCTTACCCGACATAATTTTCCATATGTAATGTAAAAAAAATTCCACAAAATAAACTCTTATTTTTAATTTATTTCAATAAATTATAAAAAGTTATTAAAGATTTACATAAGAAACAGACTTTTGGCCCACCCTGTATTTTTGTACATTCTGTTTGGTTTGGAAAATTTAATTTAAAAGAAAAATAAAAGTGCTTCGCTTAAAACGTGAAAAAGCCTCTACAGTAGGTACCTGTCGAACAGGGTTAGAACCTCAGTAGTAAAATTTCGGAGCAGATTTGTAAAAAAAAGTGGAGTAAATCGGAAATTTCTGGAGTAGATTTGAAAACGAAAGAAAAAACCTTCAAAAATTTTATTTTTAACAAAAACAAAATAAATCGCATACACAAATTCACTTTCAGAACTGAAAAGAATTTTAAAATTAAACGTTCAGAGCCAGAGTTATATAAAAAACTGAACAACACAGCCATATAGTTTGGCTAAAGAATTTGTGATTTTTTTAGTATGGGAAAAAAGGAGTAGATCTCAAAAAAAAAAACCAAGTGGTGGAGTAGATTTATTTTCTTTCTCAAAATTGGAGTAAATTTACTCCGATTGGAGTAAATATAACTTTCAAAGTGCTTTGAGCAGCACTCTCCAGCTAATCATTGTCTTAATAATTGGATACAGACCCTAGAGGTCTTATAATATAATATTTGAATAACTATTAACTCCGCTAAGCCTCTTGTTAGGAGAATTTTATAAGTGTTTGATAAAAATCGGTTGAAACGTTTTATTACAAAAAAAAATGTACACACACTGTTTCACAAGATTTAAAAAACTAAAATCACCTTCCATGTAATTGAAAATACTGAGAAGCTTATGCTCAATAATAGGGCATCAAAATAACACCAAATGCCTAGGACGTCTCGAATATTTTTGTAAGCTATCCCGGCAAAGAAAAGATAAAAACGAGACTTTAAAATTCCAATTATATCAAAGAATTTTGTCGAGCTAGCGTGCAAATTGATTTTTGTTTCTCCTGGTGCTACTATGTGCATTGATGTAACAAATGTTGATAACAAATATCACCAAGCTAATTCCTTAAGGCAAACATTTATCATATATATCCTTTTTTTGTGGATTTAAAATTGAAATATTTTGAATACTTTTACATAGACAGCATGACTTCTTGGGAGGTATTCCAATTCGTTTGAAACTCAAGCAATGATATTTTTAGAATTTCTTTGAATATACACAAACAGATGCACAGACACACACATCACATACATAAATGTACATGAGAAACTGTTGAATATCTGGCTATGGAGACTCTCGCATATATTTCAATGGAGCTCCTTTTTTGGTGAAATCCTTTTCCGCATATTATAATCTTACACAAACATTGAAAATGATGAAACAAAAGACACTTCTCAGTATACATACAGGCAAAGGTTAAATTTTGAAAAATGTAAATCCCGACCTTTGGCATGAAATGAAATAGGAAATCTAACTTTCTGATCTTCATATCTTGAGCCTGAAAGGATATTAAATTTTTGAATTTCGTCTACTTAATTGTTCCTTGAACAACAACAAGATGATTTACCTCAAAATACTTCTCTACTCCATTTCCTGGTGTTCGTATTGTGTTTCCTGAATTCATTGTGATGTTATCTATGGGAAAGCTTTTTACTCGTATTTGTAAAATTACAGATTTTATATTACAAAATAATAGACCGATGTATAATTATGTATTTTTCTCATAATCCTTAAACAAATGCGAGGGGCTATTGAAGGCTTCAGTAAAGTTACAAAGCTTATGAGTTTGCTTTGAGTAAGTTATTTAATAACATAATATCTAGGAAACTATAAAATCTACCTTTAACTAAAAGAAAAGTTTAATAATGGATTGTGCAGGCATAATAATGGATTAGCAAAAGCTTCACCTACATAAATATGTCAGCAAAATTACACTTCTTTACACACGTTGAAATTAAATATGTTGTAGCAGATGGAAGGCGTAATATGGTAAGTGCGTAGGACTGTCACGCCGCCGCCGCCGCCGGCCAGAGGTCTGGGACTGATTCCCAGACTCGTCCTCCTAAAATAAATTAAAATGGGCTACTGCCTCTTGCGAGGAAGTGAAAAATCATCCATCTCTTTACCATTAACAAATGTCATTCACATTATTCGTTTGAATTCGGCGGAAAAATGTAGGTCCCCTCCATTCCTGCAAAAAAAAGAATGGAAGAGATTTGTACGTCACTAGACCATGGTTCTCCACGACATTGTTGCCATAGAATATTTTTTGAAATCGGAGATTACCACATCAAAAATTACAAAAATACGAATACCTAAATACATACATACATAGTTACTAAGATATTTAGATATACAGAAGACGGAATTTCACCCATTTCACTTCCTCCCAAAAACTACATCCCTGGTCAAAATTGAAGGTAATATTTAGATTTTTAGGAAATGCTTAAAACACAAAAATATAGTTCTTAAAAAATCCCTATAAAGTGTTAACTTCAAGTTCACTTCTCCACGTGCTGTCACGCCACTAAATGTATTTAATTTATTATTTTACTTGCTCGTTATGATGGCAAATATTGATTTCGTGTATAAAAAAAATTCGAAATTATCAAAACTCACACTACGATGATTGAGAAGTCCAAAAAAGTGGGTTTCGTCATGCCGTCTGTCGAGTTTTGCGTCTGTGCGTCGCACAGTTGTCTGAGTGCAGAAAAAAGGTTTTTTGAGAAAGTGTCTAACTACTCTTAGATAACCCGAATGTATGATTTCAAAGTATTTTATTTTAAGTATATACTATGTTCTTATTCTTGACTTACTATTTCTAAAATAAAAAAAAAAATGATAATTCATAAAAGAAGCCTTTTATAAGTAGCCTCAACCAATGGTGCTAAAAAAAAATGGTTTTTATGAAAACTTTTTGAGTTTTAAATTTAGCTCCACTTACCTCCACATATTGACGTTTATCAACTTTCAGCAGCACAGAACAAGTCAACTGCAGATACCTGCATATTTCGGAGTTATATGTTCAAATTTTTCTCACTGAATCGGGATTCAAAAAACTCGGTCTCAACGGTGGTATGTATCAAAAAGTTATAATTTCTTCTGTTTTAACTGTCAAAATGAACTGGTTAAGCCCATTATTTTTATAAAAAATTGTACATTTATTTTAAAAATAAAATTAATACATTGAGTGATATGCATAAAGAGGAGCACGTTCTCAGAGCAGGTGATCCATTAGAATCAGAGAAGGTGCTCAAAAAAGAAGTATCTGCATTGTTTCGTATAAATAAAACTATACTCCAAACCAGTGACCTCCCCCTTCTTCACACGGAGTAGGTGTTCTCATACCCCGAGTCAAATTCAATTTTTTTTTTGTATTTGAAAATCATTTCTATTATATATAAAAAGAAAATCAGATTTTCTTTAAAAAGTAGGAGTGTAAGCGTAGAACTTTTTATGTTTTGACTCGCATTTTATGGTGAAGGATGGGAAAATTTTCGTTAAATTTTTCAAAACATCGTTCAATTATAACTCGTTCGCGAGTTAGGCATCACTTATATTTTTCGCAGGAGTATCTGGATTTTGATATGTATTGTATATACGTTGTTAAAAGTCAGGCAGTAAGTCCGTATCCTGAATCACAACGTAAATTGGCAGTAGTTTCTTTCCATTGCATGATTTTAAATACGCGAGAATTTTTCCAAATTATTGAATCATGCGCCGATCCGGCCATGAAAGGTCAACATTTGTAAATTCATCTCTGGAATTGCATGTTGCTTGAACATTAATGCTGTGGAATCCTTTTCTGTTAACGCACTCGTCCCCATGAACGACTCGTTTGATGATATGAACATGAGTGCAATCAATTGCATCTATCTCTGAAGGAAAGTTGTATTTTTTTTGTATTTTTCTTGCCATTCGCGTTTTGCATTCTGCAGTTCTTCAATAGTTGTAGGGAATTCGATCCAATGATTTGACTTCTGGATTATTGCCACACTTACAAGAGAAACAGTTTTAGAGATTGTGGACTGGTGTACTCCAATGTCTTCTGCAACTCAAGTTTGAAAACCTGGGTCTGCTACACATTAGCAGAGGAAAATTTGCATTTCTTCAATGCCTATTAAGTCACCACCGCTTATCCACAAGATATATACAGTTTCTTTGTTGAATCTGTATAGAACGCGATAATCATTTGAAAATCCTCCTCTTCTTCTTTTATAGAATTTGACCGTGCGGTTTAGAATTGGCATAATTTCCGCCATTTATGGAAACAAATTTTAAGAGCTATTTACTTCAACGTTGAGTAATCAAGTGAGCTAACTCACAAATAGGAGCAGATGCTCCTCTCGATGGAGTACATGCTTTGAATTATTCATACCTTATAATGGAGCAGAGGTGCTTATTTTGAGGAGGTGCTCATCAAACACGTAGATGCTCAATCTTTAAGCACCTTCTTAAGTATTTTATTCATACGAAATAGAGCACTTGCTCTTAAAAGTTGAGTTTTGAGAAGGTGCTCCTTTTTATTCGATTTATTGCGAAACCATTTATTTAAGCCTGCAAAATTTTTAACTTTCAACTCAATTTTCTTGGAAGAATTTATGGAAAAATATTATTTTTTTATGATAGTTTGAATTATATGATAGAGCTTAATAAAGAATAGACAAAAGGATTAGGGTTAATCCTACAGTTGTATTTTTACTTCGCGCATAAAGTAGGGACAGGTAGAAATAAAAAAAAGGTTTTATTTCAGATTTTTACCTGTATATGGGGTTTTCCCTATTCCTGGTGAGTTTTCCATCTATACATAAATCAAAAACAAACAATTTTTATATTTGTTTAAAGTTTTATTGCTTTGTTTTTGTTCTATATTGCTTAATTTTTGTGTAACCTTTAAGGGTTAGTACAACATCGAAACCCTCAAATTTAGAATAAAGTCAATAATTTTTTTTCTAATCATTTTTCCTGACCAAATTTCGACTAAGTATGTATGTATAATATAATTTTTAACATGTGTGCCAAATTTCATAAAAATCCGTTGAATAGTTTAAATCAAGCAGGCTTTTTTCCGATTTCCCATACAATCCAAACCACTGTGCGTCGCGTCGTGGCGTCGCGTCGGCGTCGGTGTGTCTACTGTAATTTGAGGTGGAGCATAAAGGGGTGTTACAAAAAATTTGTACCTACTATGTGATTCCCTAGAGGAATCTAGAACGGGTAGCTGCCGTACAAACATTTTAGTTTTATTTCCAATTTTCTCGAAAACGGCTTTAACGATTTTGATTAAACTTCGTACCTGCAATGACCAAATAATGTTTTTGACCAAAAATTCACATAATGGATATAGGCATTCCACGTTTTTTTGAGAAAACGGTTTTATTTTTGGGTTGTTCACATGTAACTCTTTGACAGTAACACCGATTTTGTTATAATTCTGTAACCTGTAAATGTAAAGAATATTGCATTTTAAAATTTTGAAAAACATTTTTTTTTTTTGAACAAAATTAAACGAAAAATCAATTTTTTAGTTATTTGGACGCTTTTAATATATTCTTGTTAAAGATATCATAACATAATGCATCTCCAATGTGTGGCTACACACAGTTGTTAACTTCAAGAGCAAGTTCATGCGATCAAGGCGTGCATATTTTTTTTTCTGTCGAGTCTTTGTTTTTCTGTCAATTGCCTAAAAAAATTCTTGCCAAAATGTCATTAAGTTTAAAAAGTTTAATTTATCCAAAAGCTCAATTGAAATTTAAAAGTAAAATATATATAAAAATATGGTTACACTTTACAGTTCACAACACAACAAAGAACAGAACAGAATAATAAGGAACAAAACACAGCATAATGTAAAATGGTAAAACTAAATTGCTCTTTACCAAATTAGGGTAATTGTTTTCAAAAAAGGTATTAGCGCTTACTGATGGTTACGGATAAGAGCACCTGGTATACATTATCCATTTCTTATATACTTTATCTGTACAAAAGCACACAACCCAATAAAATCTCACCTTACTCTGAAAGATGAATAATTCATCCGAACAAAAAAAAAAAAAAAAAAAACCTTCTTGATTCGTGCAATTATTGCAGAAAAACAAATAAGGCACAACAGCAGCACTTTGAGTAAACAATATTACACATAAATATGCAAAGCTTAAGAAATTCATCTGAAATTTTCTCGAAGTCCAGGTCCAGCGAGGCAGCCAGCAGTGCTAACAAAACCCAAGCAAAATCATCATTACCATCCCAGCATCATAGGAGGTATGGAAAGGGTGGTATAAAAGTAAAACTGATAAAAGGATAAAAAGGAAGCAAGATGATGCACAAATCCGTTTCCACGATTTGATTACAATTTTCTATCTGATTCCAAGCAGTTGTTGCAAGCAAGAAATCGAGGAGGTATTACGTGCTGCGATGCAGTTCTTGGACAGCACACAGAGACACTGGGTCCTTTTTTCTCTATAACAGTTAACTGAATTGACTCCTTTCTATACCATCCCTTTTTTTTCCCTAAAACTCGACGAAGGTATGTACCTTTTCGTAGTTCACATTTCTCTGTATATATTTCTGACAATAAAATTCCATTATAGTAATTAGTTTTGCAAGGGAAATTCAGAAAAGTAGCTTTGAAAAATAAAACAAAACAAAACAAACATCTCATTAATTTATCCCCAATTGATATAAATAGATAAAATTGTTTCATTAAATGCAGAAGATCTCATGTTGAGAAAACAAAACAACGTAATTTTAAGATTTTTTGTATGAAAATAATTTTGTTTTACTTGGAAGGACTTGAAAGGAGAAAAGGATTTCTCACATGTTTGCTCATCCTTACAGCAAATGATTAGATTTTTTTAGATATAAATAAATTATAGAATTTTGATTTAACAGGTGGGTATTTGGTGAGGCTCCGGGATCTTAGCACGCCGCACAGTGGTGCGAGAGCGGAAAAAAGTCTTTTGAAAAAGTCATGTCTATCGTTTTAAACTTTATGTTTAAGTACTCTTAGATAACCCGAGCGTATGATTTAAAAGTATTTTTTAACATATATATTGTATGTTCTGATTTACAAGCCCTCAAAGTTGAAAAATAATTTTACTCAAATCGCGAACCGTATTATCAACAAATTTTGAGATGTCTTTTTCCGAAGTTCCTGTAGATAAATTCTCTAACTTCTTAAATAATTTAATTGGTCTATTTTCGATTATCTAAAAATAAAAACAAATATTGATTATTTATAAAAGATACCTTCTATAAGTAGCCTGAAGCTTTAGTACTAAGAAAAAATTCTTTTTTTTTAAACTTTTTGATTTAAAAAAACAGCTCCAAAAGATACCAAGAAAGTAAGTATGCCACCATATGCTCCATACATTCATGTTAAAGCACAGAAAAAATCAGCTGCAGATACGTGCAGATGTGGAAGTTATGCTCAAAAATGTTTCACTTAATCGGATTTCAAAAAACTCCTTCTTGACGGTGGTGTTTACCAAAAAGTTTGATTACTTCGGTATTAATTGTCAGAATGAACTGGTTAAGCCCATTATTTTAAGAAAAAATGTCAAACTTTATTTTAAAAATAAAACAAAATTAATACATTGACCCAGGGATGAGAATTTCGATTTTTGCGAAACCATTTATTTCTGCCGGGAAAATTTTTCAACTTTCAACTCAATTTTCTTGAAAGCAACACACGAAAAATAATATAGTTTTATGATATTTTGAATTATATGATAGAGCTTAATGCAAAATAAAGAAAAAAATTAGGGATAATCCTTTATTTTTTTTTAATCTTTCGCTAAAAGTAGGGCAGGTAAAATAAAAAAAAGTGTTTTTTTAAGTTTTATTGCTTTGTTTTTGTTGTGTATGCTCAGAAGAAGAAAATTCAGCAGGAGTTTCGTGAAAAACTGGGCATCATTGTCGACCTTGTAAGACAAGGTACGGGGACAAGTAATGACGGCAACACCTCCAGAAGATTTGTTGCAAATCCAACCATGACTTCAGAAATCACTGGAGTTAGTGAATCCCTAATTCGGCGGTTTGCTGTTATCCTTGAAGTAATAACGTCGAATGAAAAATTAGACTTAAGAAAATATGCAGCTTACACGTGGGAAACTGCTGAACTGTTTGTTGAGAAATATAAATGGTACAATATGCCAGCAACCGTACATAAGGTTTTGATCCATGGAGAAGAAATAATTAAAATCTGTGCATTTCCTGTTGCATAGCTCTCCGAGGAAGCCCAAGAATGCCGAAATAAGGTTTATAAAGCCTACCGCAGGTTTCATTTGAGAAAATGCAGCCGAATTGCGACGAATGAAAATGTGATGCATCATATACTCATATCCTCAGATCCAATAATAACAGGTTTAAGGCCACAGGCAAAAAAGAAAATACTTCCAATCAGCGCAGACGCTAAAAACCTCATTTTAGCATTATAAAATCACTACTTCATAATTGTTTTTTATTTAGTTTTTGTATGTATTTATCTATTTATTTATTTAATTTTATAACATACATAGTTAATAATAATATTTTATTCAAAATAAAAAATTAAGATTTTACTAAAAAAACTTTTATTTAAATATAACATCAAAACCCTCAAATTTTATAAAAATGTCAATAACTTTTTTTCTAATATTTTTTTCTGGACCAAATTTTGACCAAGCATATATAAAACTAATCTTGACATGTGTGTCAAATTTCATTAAAATTCGTAAGATAGTTCAGATTTTACAGACTTTTTTCGGCTCTCCCATACAAACATCAAAACACTCAAATTTTAGAAAAAAAGTCAATAACTTTTTTACTAATGATTTTTGCTTAGCCAAATTTTCACAAAATGTGTATAAGACTAATTTTAAAATACGAATCAAATTTCATCTTAATCCATTAAACAGTTCAGATGTTACAGATTTTTTTTCCGCTCTCCCATACAAACATCAAAACCCTCAAATTTTAGAAAAATGTCAATAACTTTGTTCCTAATTATTTTTTTTCAACCAAATTTTGACTAAATATGTACAAGACTAATCTAAACATGTTTGCCAAATTTCATTTAAATCCGTTGAACCGTTCAGATAAAACAGACTTTTTTCCGCTCTCCCATACAAACCGAACCACTGGCCGCCGGTATGTGGGATATTCGCAAAAAATGTATGCCATCTAAATAGTCAAGGTCAAAAAAGTTCATAAAAGGCCAACTAGTTTCAGAAATGGGCCAAGTATAGGTTTCTTTTTAACAGTTTTTTTTAAATTTTTCAAGAGCATAGACATTTTCAGAACCTTAATTGTGGGATATTCGAAAAAAAGAGGTCTTAGTAACCCCATAAAAGGTCTATTAATTTGTTTGAGAATTTTTTAAAGCTTTTTCAAGGTTGTTACATTGAACAAATCTTTATTAATTGATTCAAGAACATTCAGATTTTATACTTGTTTTGCGAATATCCCAGATTTTAGGTTTTAAAAATACTTTTAGAAAACTTTAGGCATTGTTTTAAAATTTTCTTTAGCTGCCTTATTTCTGAAACATAGTTGACCTTTCTTGTGAGTAATTACTGACCTTTTAGATTGCATATTCATTTTTACAAATATCCCACATATGTAGGTACATTATATAGATCCCGGAGCCTGTTTTCTTCTCACAGTTCCAGAATAGCATTAATTGTAAAAAAAAATTGTGTGAGTGCCGGGACTCACGGTAAATATGTGTAAACATCAACGTGCGCGGATCCAAAACGAACTTGTTTTTGCTTGAAGGGGATCTTAAGATTTATTTCACTGAACGCACCCATCCTAGTATGCAGATCGTAACGTTGGACACCGTAACGTTGCACGACGTAACGTTGCACATGAACGTTCACGTTTTATTTTCACTCTACCGCCAGCATAGATGTTTACACATCAGAAATGTTGCAGAACTGTAGAATAAAAATCCGTGAATGATGTTTTGACTTAGATTTTACTTGACAACCTCACTCACGTCAACGATCGGGCAAAATCCAATTAAAGTTAATTTTTATAAGCCTACAAGCTATTGAAAAAAAATAAAAACAAACAAAGTCTTACTACGTTGTTAACAGAATTTTTGTAACAAAAACCCTTATCGATCGACTTTATAGGCAGCTTATACAATTAAAAAAATACATTTTTAATTGATAGCATAATTTACTCTAAGCCTTTTAATAGTTTAATCTCTAAAATCCTATTTTTAATTTCTAGGATAGAGTTTTCAGTTTTAATTTAATATATATTTTTCTGCCCCCTCATATCATACAGTTATCCAAGGCTGAAATTTTCTCGATTATTATTTTGTTTTCCCTCTCGGTTAATCTAACAATCACACCATTTCCACCACGGCAACAAATGCAGCATAAAGTTAAAAATACAACAACAACAAAAAAAATAAAACATAAATAATAATAATAATCTATCTGCCAGGGAAGCACCATACACTGGCACACTGCACATGCACATCTAGCAAAGTGCAGTCGACCAAACAAATGTCCTTGGCGAGGGATATAAAGTGATTTTTTCCACTTATTCCACTTAGTCGCCGGAATAAAAGCAACTTTTTTACAACTTTGATGCAAGCGTACATATGTGTTGGTAGTTTTATATAATTTAAGTATATGTGTTTGGGTGTTTTAGGTGCATGTGCTGTGCATGGTGTCAAGGCGCACACAAAAAAGGCTCTACACTCTTCTCTGCTCTGCTTCCTTATCCTTATAAAGTTTCAGGTGGTGTGCTTTGTAGAATATCCTTCCGCTGGCACACCCTAGTTGCCGTTTTTTACTCGGTCTGTATTGTGCTTCCGTTTTCCATTTTCCATATAGAAAGCAACCTTGCGACAATGATTTTGAACCTCAAAACCTCTGCTCTCGGTGTGTGTCAGTCTGTGTGCAACTTGGTTTGCATATCCGTAAGGTAGTGGGCTGCATTAATTATTATTGGGGTAATTGTTTACAACCACCATCAGCATAGCCATAATACACTTTTTGCTAGAGGTTTAGGTATACTTGCATGATGATAATCACCTTTACCTGGTCTCTGTTTGTCTGTTCTTTCCTCTCTAGGCCAGAAGCTATCTAAAAATGAATTATTATTCTAGAAGGCGGATAGTTTCTTGACTATTTTTTTTTTTTAGTGGGGATGATGCCGCCTTTTGCAAGGATTTTTTTGTTGCTTCATCCCTTAAGTTGCATGTGAGTGACTGAGCAATTTGTTTGGATTTAAGAGTTTCGCCACAACCAGCAGTTGCAGTTCAGCTATATGTACATCCAGGAGCAGCTTATGGTACACTTCTTCCCATCATGGCTTAATTACATAAGACTTTAATTGTTCTGTGCGGTATGTGTGCGGGACCACACAACGAGCGTGAGGGAACATCCTTAAAAGCTTTGCATGAAAATATTTTCCCTTCATTTCTGGAAATGAATAAAATTTGTGCTAATGACGTCCCAAGCAAACTCCCTTATGATTGCTTCGCAATTATTGCCTTCTCTGTGCGGGAACCAAATGCCAATGCACAAAAAAAAAAAAAAAACAATTGATTTTTACGGTAACTTTACAAGGTAGGCTAATTACCTGTGTTTTATATCTCCACAGCACGAGAGGAGTTTTCGTTTAAGTGAATTTTAAATAAGGACCCACACATGAGACGAGAGAGATGAGAAAATCGAATACAAATTTGGCCTTTTCATTATTTCATTAGCTATTGTCTAGGAGGGTTTTTTGTTTTTTTGGGTCAGTCCTTTTTGCGCAGAGGGTGTTTTGAATAATTTCTTTTTAGATGGATTTAAATATTTTTATATAACGGATGTTTTTTTTAGACGTGTGGATTTCAATCTGGCAATACTTTTTTCAGAGTTGGTCTTTTTGAGAGTTGTCACTTGATTTATGCTTGATTTGGTTTGCCGTTTCATAATGAATAGACTTACTCCAACAACGTTTGCAAATCGTGCCCAAATGAACCCAAAATGAGATGGCCACCGATCCCGATTTTTACAAGAAAATTTTGTTCAGCGATGAAGCTCAGTTTTGGTTAAATGGGTACGTTAATAAGCAAAACTGTCGTATTTGGAGTGATCATAATCCACAAGCCATTGTTGAGACGCCATAAAATCCTCAAAAAGTCACTGTTTGGTGTGCTCTATGGGCAGAGGGAATCATTGGTCCATATTTCTTCAAAACTGAAGCCGGCCATAATGTTACAGTGAATGGGGAACGCTATAGAGCCATGATTAATGACTTTTTCGTGCCTGAATTGGAGGATGTTGAAATCATTTTTTAAAAATAATTGCAAACCCTTATCTTTATAATTAAGCTTAATTCTTGTCCATAACATTAAACCATATACGTTTTATTTCTTCTTCAAAACCACATGATTAAAAAAAAACACCCTTTATACGGAAATCTAAATCTGGTACTTGCAACAGCCTTGTTTTTATGTCGCTGTCGATTCTCGTAGTTAATTGTGTTCTGATGCAAGCTGCGGGTACCTGCGTCAATGCCTGAATTTTAACTTGCACAACAATATTCTTTCTGCCACGCTACGTGTGCATAGTCTTTCGTTTAAAGTGTTAATGCTGACACTGATAGATTTCAATTTTTGGCTGACTTTACCCCCAGCGTTTGGTGTTTTAACTAACAGTTGTGATGTTAGTAATCCCTGTCTGTAAACATAATTTCTCATTCCTCTGAGATTTCTTGTTACTCTAACGCTATTACATCTGCCCAAATAAAGAGCTGTATAACCCAATTTCAAAGTTTTCCTTTGCATATTACATATATTTTATTAAAAGTCAAAAGTCACTGCCTTCTTCACGTTTTGATTGTACTCATGTAGTTGTAGATATAATAATTGTGCCTGTCCCACTATTGATTTCAAAAGAAAACATCTTTGATCCCGCATAATGCCTTAATTGCCTGAAGTAATATAAATTAAATTAATTTTGTTTGCAACTTTATTGAAATTTCTTTTGAAAAAAAGAAATTATTTTCTGATGAAGGAACATTTATTCAAATTAAGAAAAAAAAACTTTTTGAACGCCCAAGTACTTGTTTTTGCCACTTTTGAAATACAAATTGAATCGCCCAATTGTTTTAGAATTTGTTTTAATAATTGTTTGTTCACACTTCAGGTCAATTGAATACGATCAATTTTTTATTCAGTGTTTGGTATGTGAACGTAGGTCAGTTTTATCTCGTTTTAATTTCTGAATGTTTTTGTCACAATGTTCAAACACATTACAAATGTAAAACAATCAAAGCTAAAACTAAAACCATAAATCGAAAAAATTTTAAAATGCAATTAATGCCTATTCAATCGACTTAGAGTGTCATCAACGGTCCAGCGATGAAAATGACTTTATTTTGGGCAGAAGAAGAGCGTTTATGTATGTAGTTCGAAAATAGACATTGATTTTCAATTTGATGAAGAGGCAGAGGTGGAGAGGCTTTCGCAAGAATATGGACTTTTAGTGTTGGGGTCTAATGGAAGATAAATAATTGATTTGTTTTCCATCAAAAGCCCAAAATATGCTGTCGATTATATTATATGTTTTTGTTGTCTTATAATAAATTCCATAAAATGATTGCTTTATTTTCTTGGTATGACACAAATACAAAAAAGTTTACGTTCCTGCAATCTCATCCTTTATGGAGAGCTCTTCAATAGTTGTACTATAAGTTCTTGGAATCGGCGCGGCTGGCGTTATGAAATTTTAATGATGGGAAACATTCGCTTAGCAAAGTTGAAATCAATTTGCTATATTAAAGTATTTATTTTATTATCAATTTAAATCCTAAACTAAAAAAAACATTTCCCCTGGAAAAATATATTAATTAAAAAGTTTTGTTGGCTGGCGATGGATAAACTGAAAATAAAAAAATATTATTTTTCTTCACTTCCTTTATTATTCGTAACTCGGATTTTTAAATTTATTATTCGCATAAATAATTTGTGTTCATAAATTTTCAAGGTTATTTTTTTTTTAAAAAAAATCAAAAAAAATTTCTTTGATTTTTTGCATTAATGAAATTAATTAACAAATTAAAGTTTCCTTAAGTCAAACTATCACAGACACTTTAATATTTTTTGTTGTTGTTGTGAAACCTTAAAATTGTTGAATATAATTCTGTAACTCAGACTTAGGAGAATGTTAAATACATTAAATTTGGTATTATTATTTATTGTACTATTCTTACTCGAATGTCAGTTTATTAGACTTGACCATTCTTTATTCCGTCAACTTCATTGAATTTTTGAACAACAACTTAAAGGTGCTACCACCAATTGTGTACGAATTAATTTATAATTCGTTTATTTTTGCTAGAGATACAGCTGTTTCAAGGGGTGCCAATCCAACTATCATCAGTCTCCTCTTTAAATTTGCACTTAAAATTTATTTTTGCTTACATTTTTTGTATAATCAGTTACATTTTGTCTTAAGATTATAAAGGGTTTTCCAATAAGAGGTGTTATTTTGATATTCAAAGAAAAATAGCATTTTTTGAGATAAATGATCGGATGTTTATTTCATTATAAAGAGGAAGGTATGCCGTTAATAATGGAACACAACATCAGCCAAATGGCCACCACGACCACGCTTACAGGACCATATCCTTTTCATGAAATTTTCCATAACCAAATCGCAAAGTGGCAGCCCTATGTCCTCGAATTCCATCTTTGAGGTCTTGAATCGACGCTGGGCTGTTGGCGTAGACCTTATCTTTCACGTGGCCCCAAAGGAAGAAGTCGCAAGGTGTTAAATCACAAGATCTCGGTGGCCAATTGTGATCACCTCTTCGAGAGATTACACGGTCCGGAAACTTTTCCCGTAAAAGATTTTCATTGCTTGTGTGGCACGTAGCGCCGTCTTGTTGAAAGTAAACGTTGTCCAGATCAATACCATCCAATTCCGGCCATAAAAATCATTAATCATCTCTCGATAGCGCAATCCATTGACCGTAACTGTTGCTCCAGCCTCATTTTCGAAAAAGTAAGGTCCAATGACACCGCCGGACCATAAACCGCACCAAACAGTCACGCGTTGAGGATGGAGAGGTTTTTCAACAATAACTCTTGGGTTTTCCGAGCCCCAGATGCGACAGTTTTGCTTGTTGACGTAGCCTCCGAGGTGGAAATGGGCCTCATCAGTCAAGATGATTTTTCGATGAAATTCCGGATCATTTTCATGCATTTCAAGGACCCAATCAGCAAGGACACGACGTTGTTGATGATCAGCCGGCTTGAGTTCTTGTGTTAACTGAACTTTATAAGTCTTAAGACCCAAGTCTTTATGCAAAATACGGTGTAATGACGTTTGTGGAATGCCTAATTCCAAAGAACGACGAGGAATGGACAAACCTGGGTTTTCTTCAACACTTTGGGCTACAACAGCAATATTCTCAGTTGTTCTTGAGCGATGTGCACGGGTTTTATTCTTCACATCACTAACTTGTCCCAACAGCTCGAATTTGTCCACCAATTTCTGTATTGCGGTCCGACAAGGTGCTTCACGACGACCCAAAAATGTTTTAGTTTTACGAACCGTCTCTGCCAAATTTTCACCATTTTTATAGTGAATTTTAATAATTTCAATGCGTTGTTGAAGCAGGTATCGTTCCATTTTTATTAATGGCATAGTTTCTACTTGTCAAATGTCGAAAAATGACAGCTTCAAAAGTGACAGCTACCGAAATAGCGGGCTATTCAAAATAACACCTCTTATTGGAAAACCTTTACAACTATATTTTGAATTTTCTAGTTAAAGAGAAGTTAGTAGGATTATTAATTAGTTTAATATACAGGGTGATTCGCATGAGGAATGAAAAAAAGCTAGAGCGTGTAATTGGTGTCAAGACAAGAAAAAAATTGTATAAGAGGGGGTCTAGCCCCCCCCCCGTTTAGCCACGAGGAGCAATTTTCTAAAAAAAAATTACTTAAATCAGAAAAAAAATTATTAAAAGACAACGGTAACATTTAAAATGCCATGTTATATTTTTTTATAAAGCCAGAATTCTCTTCTGTTATCGTGTTTTTTTTTTAAATAAAGTTGTTTTAGAGAATAATTTTTGAAAAATTAATTTTCAAACTCAAAATTTCGAAAAAAAAAATAAAATTTGGTCGAACTAATTTTGTTGAGAATTTTACGTTGTTAAGTAGTGCTAAAATCTCTTTTAGTTCTTTAGAAAATTGAAAACAACAGAAATAAAATTCCCTTAATTTGACTCCAATCTGTTGTTTAAGTCGCTCTAAAGATCCTATTTCCACCACGTAGCTAGTAAAGTAGATTAAGTTATTTACAATTTTCTCAAAAAGTAAAAGACATTTAAGCATCCGGTTTTCTGTTTTTGACTAAAAACTAATAAACGCATTGAATTTTGAAAACAAAATTAATACTTAAATACCTAAGACTTTAAAAAAAAATCAGTTTTAAATTTTTCTTTTTTTCAAAATTTTGAGTTTGCAAATTATTTTTTTCAAAAAGTGTTTGCTAAAACAACTTTATTTAAAAATACAATCAAAGAAGATATTTCTGACTCTAGAAAAAATTATATCATGGCATTGTAAATGTTACCGTTGTTCTTAGATAATTTTTTTTATGTTTTAAGTCAACTTTTTAGAAAACTGCCCCTCCTGGCTAAACGGGAGGAATGGACCCCATCTGAACGATTTCTTTCTTGATTCGACCCAACCTACACGCTTTAGCTTCTTGTCACACCTTATGCAAATTACCCTGTATATTTATTTCTAAGGGGATGACAGAATATCAATATTGTTTTATTTGTTTTGTGTCCTCTTTGCCAATGAGATGGCCAATGAGAAGCTAATATATGTATTTGTATCTTCAAGTATTTTCAATCTGGTAGCCTAAAAGACTTGGAACTTTTAAAATAAAATTAATTAAAGAAAACAGTGATGACAATTGGCTTCACTTTAAGTGTTTTTTAAGACCGATTTTAAACTCTTACTTTTTGCCATAAATATGAATTTAGTTCATTAAAAAACAATATTCATATATAAAGGGTGTTTTTTTGCCGTGTGGTTTTCAATCTGGCAATACTTTTTTTGGAGTTGGTCTTTTTGACAGCTGTCACTTGATTTATGCTCAGTTTGGTTTGCCATTTTATAATTAATAGACTTACTCCTGAACAACATTTGTAAATTGTGCAAATTTATTACCAAAATAATGGTTCGGTTCGCGCGACGCATCGCGCGCTGCGTCCAATATTCGGTCGATATAATCGCAAAATCGCATAAATTCGAGCAACCATGGATCGGTTTCGCACCACGTTTACTCTAGTGGATAATGCGCATCCTCAGAGACGCCGTACAGTGCGCACCGAAGACGCTATTGCCGCTGTGGAGCAGAGTATCGAAGAAGACCCGAATGAGTCCATCCGCCATCGGAGCTGTCGAAAATTGAGCCCCTCGGCTATAATTTATTCGAGGCAGCCGCGGCGGCCACTTGTCCGAAATCATCATTTTTAAAACAAAATGGCAAACCCTTATCTTTATAAAAAATCTAAATTCTTGGTCATAACATTGAATTATATGTGTTTTATTTCCTCTTGAAAACCACACTTCTAAAAAAAAACACACTTTTACATAGATAAATAACACTAATGCCTGGTTTCACAGTTTAAACTTGAGCTCAGCTGAACCTGAACTTTAGTTCAATTACAGTTTAAATAAATTGTCTGAGTCTGCTTTTAAACGATGCAATTTATTCTTGGGATTTTTAAGCACTTTGGCGAGGGATGTATGTGGTGGCTGGGGTGGACAAAATTGCTGAGGTTGGACAAATTGCAGAGTTATCGCTTATTCTTCTTTGTGCTTTTCCCTTTATTCTTCGAGTATATTTTTATTTTCATTCGTCATCCACTCAGATAACTTCTCTTAATTAAATTGAGTAAAGAGTGCAGAAAGATTATACTGCTTTACTTGTATAAATTTAACATTCATTAAAAATCGCAGTGTTTAAATGCTACTTGCAATCAGAAGGAAATCAAATGACAAAGCATTCTATGCCATTATCTTTGAAAGGGGATGAAATTATGGGGGAAAGTGAAATTGCCCAAAAGTACACGAACGCTTTGAACCAAGAATATTTGACTTTTTAAACGTCAACAAGAAGTAAACAAAAGACCAAAAAACCAAAAAACCTAAACAATACGACAAATATTTCGATTTCTATTCAAATTGCATTGAAGTGAATGAAATTCATTAAATTTTTAAAAAATCGTAATTTAAGTAAAATTAAATTTAAAAACACTCTTTTAAATTGCATTACAAAGGTGATTTAATTGAATATTTTAATTTCATGTTTTATTAAACAAAAAGCACTGGGCAATACACAATAAATACACGTTTTGAATAGATTTTGTTATTTAAACCATTTTTTTAGCTATTTTTTTTTAATTATAAGCTAAATTCTTAAGCAAAGGTAAACAACAGCCATTTTGTATATTTTTGGTGTTCTTTGACTGGCTTTTGACAGAACACCACAATTTACTTGTTTCAGAAATCATTACCTCTTTCGCCAGCACACTCTTCTGCCCAAAACTACACGAAATGGAAGTACGCCAACAGTATTGGACTAAAACTGGTAGAATCAAGTAGTTTTTGGTATAGTTTCGAAATAGAACGCGAACGCACCTAATATGGCGGCTATCAAATTCAAATGTCACATTTTCAGAATTCTGAATCTTTGAAGCTTCTGATTGGCCAGCTGTCATACAAAATTCTAGAAATCCAGATGACATCTCACTTTTTATAACAGCTGACCAATGAAAAACTCCAAAATTCAGATATGCGTTTAACACGCGCGTGTTGTCAAGTGGTTCCAAACGTTGAACTGAGGTTTAAACGGCAGTATAGGTATTGTCGTTTAACTTCAACTACAGAATGAACTCAATTCAAGGTTTAAACGAAACGGTGAAACTGAATTAATAAACTTCCATTGTGAAACTGGGGAATAAAGCATTCACTAAGAAAGGCACACCTGTACCTATAGTGCCTATTATACGCTACACCTATATTGATGACACTTGAGTTAATAGTATTTGAGTTTTCCTCTATCCATTTATGATTTGTGAATCTGTGCACGTCTGGATGTCATCTTCTTAATATTAAATGCCACACATAACTCACGCGAAGCCACAACAAAATAAAAACCATTCACTATAGATTAGTCGAACAAAATAGCGTTTCCATCTAATTGGATGCCAAAAAACTATTTTATTTCATTGTGCAACCAGTTTGCAATTCATTGACTTTTATGGCCGGTCACATTTCCATCGGCTAATGCCTACCTCCATACCACAATATGTTGTATCTATATTTAAGCATTGCAACAACAAACACCATCACTTAGTCCAGAGCTTCTCTGATGGCTCCGGGCATGATCGGAATCGAACACAGAATACCTTACACTTAACTTTTGATGGTCATGAAACCAGTTTGCATTCGCTTTTCACGATTACGTCTTTCAATAAAGTGTATAGCCGCTGCGGCAGCCGGTTCCTGCGAGCACCATCAGCCACCACTTCTTATAGAGCGTGGTCTAGGAAAAGAAAAATCATAAATATGTTAGTCATTACAACAAAATGTCGATAGATACCGTCACTGTGAAGACCCAACGCATGCAATTGAGGAAATCAGTGGACATTGGACATCACATATACCGTAAGAGGATAAATTAGCACAATTAGCGTTATTTTCAAAAAAGAAAAAAAAAGCCAACTAGCTTGCATTTCCTTCGTTTATGCGCGATGTTTCGTCCAAAACGAAAGTGAAGCTGGTTTGGTTTGCTGCGGTTATGGTTATGGCATTGCGGAGGATGTAGTTCAACGAACTCAAGAGGTACTTGCACTCTCTGTCACTATATGCCAACACAATTTCGACTAATTTACAACGAACAAACTAACAAACTGTTAGGTGCAGATGAAAATGTCTAGTGGGATTTCCGAAGAGAATTATTATAATAGCCAAGTGACGGTAATTGCTTTATGGAAGTTTGCAAGCAAATCCGTTTCCGTGGTTTGAAAAGTTGGCTTGTGGCCGCGAAAAGGTGATTATGCGGAATGATAGCGCGCTTCATGTTGCTTGTAGAGTGCACTTTATGAAACTCCAAAACCATAAATATTGTACAACGTTTTTGCACCAGTTTGTCAGCCTCGTCAACGCCCAATTACATCATCTACCATCAAGTAGCTGAGTAGATACTATTTGACGTTTAAATAGCGAGCGACAAGCGATTAAATATATAAAGTGAACGCACTGAACAAATCCTCTTACGGTTGGTGTATGACATCGGGTGTGTTTGCGTTGCTAGTTCATACACATTGAATTTGCAGGAAGAATTGAAAGTTGTTGTCAGACGATGGAATGGAAGCCAATTCAGCTGCAACGTAAAGTTCATGGCTGATGATGATTTTTGTTTATTTTGTAGTTCATGCGAATTTTACGTTGATTTAAGTCCTTATTTGATGAGTACCTATATACTGATTGCATGACATACCTTTATAGACTTTTTATTAAGGTATAGGATTGACTTTTCAGTCTGCGAGGATTGTATACCTGTCTATACTTTTTAATTAAATCAGGAAAAACTTTGGTCTTCAGAACGAATGATCGTCGGAAAGGAGAGACACACAGAAGAGCAGCAGCAGACCTTTTGTCAGTGAAAAATGTGTGGTTTTCAAGAAGAAATAAAACGCATATAATTTAATGTTTTGGCCAAGAATTTAGTTTTATTATAAAGATGAGGATTTGCCATTATGTTTTAAAAATGATTTCGGGCAAGTGGCCGCCGAGGCTGGCTCGAATAAATTAAAGCCGAGAGGCCCAATTTTCGACAGATCTAATTGTTGCCTGCGATGGCAGATGGACTCATTCAGGTCTTCTTCGATACTCTGCTCCACAGCAGCAATAGCGTCTTTGGTGCGCACTGTACGGCCGGCGCGGCGCGGCGTCTCTGAGGATGCGCATTATCCACTAGAGTAAACGTGGTGCGAAACCAATCTATGGTTGCTTGAATTTATGCGATTTTACGATTATATCGACCGAATATTGGACGTAGCTAGCGATGCGTCGCGCCAACTGAACCATTATTTTAGTAATAAATTTTCACAATTGAAAACGTTGTTCAGGAGTAAGTCTATTAATTATGGAATGGCAAACGAAACTGAGCATAAATCAAGTGACAGCTGTCAAGAAAACCAAATCCGCCAAAAGTATTGCCAGATTGAAAACCACACGTCTAATAAAAAACACCCTTTACAACCTCGAAAAAGTAATTTACACGAAACGAACACCTGCCCTATAGAGCAAGTAAAAATATATAATATAGAGTTTTCCAATAAGAGGTGTTATTTTGATATTCAAAGAAAAATGGCATTTTTGAGATAAATGATCGGATGTTTATGTCATTATAAAGAGGAAGGTATGCCGTTAATAATGGAACACAACATCAGCCAAATGGCCGCCACGACCACGCTTACATGACCATATCCTTTTCATGAAATTTTCCATAACCAAATCGCAAAGTGGCTGCCCTATGTCCTCGATAGCCTCACGAATTCCATCTTTCAGGTCTTGAATCGACGCTGGGCTGTTGGCGTAGACCTTATCTTTCACGTGGCCCCAAAGGAAGAAGTCGCAAGGTGTTAAATCACAAGATCTCGGTGGCCAATTGTGATCACCTCTTCGAGAGATAACACGGTCCGGAAACTTTTCCCGTAAAAGATCGATGGTTTCATTGCTTGTGTGGCACGTAGCACCGTCTTGTTGAAAGTAAACGTTGTCCAGATCAATACCATCCAATTCCGGCCATAAAAAATCATTAATCATCTCTCGATAGCGCAATCCATTGACCGTAACTGTTGCTCCAGCTTCATTTTCGAAAAAGTAAGGTCCAATGACCCCGCCGGACCATAAACCGCACCAAACAGTCACGCGTTGAGGATGGAGAGGCTTTTCAACAATAACTCTTGGGTTTTCCGAGCCCCAGATGCGACAGTTTTGCTTGTTGACGTAGCCTCCGAGGTGGAAATGGCCTCATCAGTCAAGATGATTTTTCGATGAAATTCCGGATCATTTTCATGCATTTCAAGGACCCAATCAGCAAAGACACGACGTTGTTGATGATCAGCCGGCTTGAGTTCTTGTGTTAACTGAACTTTATAAGCCTTAAAACCCAAGTCTTTATGCGAAATACGGTGTAATGACGTTTGTGGAATGCCTAATTCCAAAGAACGACGAGGAATGGACAAACCTGGGTTTTCTTCAACACTTTGGGCTACAACAGCAATATTCTCAGTTGTTCTTGAGCGACGTGCACGGGTTTTATTCTTCACATTACTAACTTGTCCCAACAGCTCGAATTTGTCCACCAATTTCTGTATTGCGGTCCGACAAGGTGCTTCACGACGACCCAAAAATGTTTTAGTTTTACGAACCGTCTCTGCCAAATTTTCACCATTTTTATAGTGAATTTTAATAATTTCAATGCATTGTTGAAGCGTGTATCGTTCCATTTTTATTAATAGCGTAGTTTCTACTTGTCAAATGTCAAAAAATGACAGCTTCAAAAGTGACAGCTACCGAAATAGCGGGCTATTCAAAATAACACCTCTTATTGGAAAACCCTTTACGAAAATGTTAACATAAATAAAAAGTGTTAGAGAATTTTAAAGAAGAATAATAGACGTTTTGAGTTTAACTAAACCCCTGGCACTCGAAACGTTGCATTGCCAAAAACGCAATGTTCTTCTAGGATGTTTAACATTGACATTTAAAGTGACCTCAAACCACTTTAAAGTTTCTAAGCGTAACAAATTGAACTAAAGCATTTAAAGATTATTTTTGGCAAATAACCCTTAGAGGCTTTTTATTATAAATTAGAATTCTTTATAAAAGATGTCATCTGTCACATATCTTTTGGTCAAAGATAAAAAAAAAAGTTTTTTATTCAAGCAAAAAGTTTTGTTAAAAAAAAACTTAAATAAACCAAGAAATAAAATGATTTAATATAAATCATAAATCAAATCAAACAAACATTTTTATCAAGGACGAGCAACAATAAATTCCTCCCACTCCCACACCCTTTTTCTAAATATATTGATTTAAAAAATATTCTTTCCGACTTTATTTTTGTCCAAGGCGATTTGCTTTATCCATATACCACTTAGCTTTATAACAAAAACAACACTTCTGATTTTAGAAAATTTTCTTGAGGTAGGTAGGTACATACATACAAACATAATAATATTAAAACTTAAGACATCATAATATCAAACCCAAATAGGTATTATGAACCCCATTTTCTAAGTTAGATATTAGCTATGCCAACATGAATGTATGTATATATATTTATGTTTCCATTTATAAAGCTAGTTTTTTTTTTTTGATAAATTAGGTCCTTTTTTAGACAATAAATCATTAGAATTAGATATTCATGTGAATATTTGCCAAAGTTGTTGTGGGGAAAAAAATTAAATTCAATAAATAAAAAAGGTGTTTCCAAGAAAAATATGAAGAAGGACGACCAACTTATTTTCAAGGACCTGATATCTGTATGCCTTATATCTATATATAAACTTCGATTTATATCCATCCTTTCTTTTATACCAAAACATCTTCTAGTTCGCAAAGTTTATTTGAGAAAAAGGATATTTTCTCGATGAGGGATTCAATAATATATGTATTTTTGGATTTCTGTACAAAAAACTATGGATGATATTAGGAAAACAAAATGGCCAATATGTTCAAATACATATACTATAAAGCTTACTAAAATACCTAACTATATTATATATTTATTTAGTCATCTATGTTTTATAGAAAACTGTATATTTTATAATATCAAACACTATTAACTGGAAAATTGAATTCTAAATATTTTTTAATGAACGTTTACCCTCGTCAAGCTTTTAATGGTATTTTTGTCTTAATCTTATTTGCCTTTTATAACGAGTCTTTAAAATAGGAAAATTGATTCGAGTTTTTATCTATGTTTTAGTTTGATGCTGAATGAGGGGAAAATCGTTTATTTATTCTATAGAAGAAGAAGTTTCTTAAAAAAAAAAGAAGTTTTGAAATTGTTAACCGACAAAATAGTGTGATGTCTTGTTGTTGGAAGGAGGAATATAACAGCTTAGTATATTATTCGTGAGTTACAGCATCTACGTGGATATAGATAGAATATTTGTATCCCATCCGGACTAAAATTCGGAGAGTACTGAAAAATTAACTTAAATTTAAGCCATATACGTCTTGCAATGAGTTTATTCACATTCTGATGCCTTAAGTCATATCCCAGAAATTAAGCTAAGATCATAGGTAATTCCGTGAACCATTTTCATAGTGAATAAAATAAATAAATAAAATATTAAAGGAATGAAACACTCTTGTTAGAACTCGTATTTGTGTCTAGCGCAATAAAATAAAGTTTTCCGTCCATTTAAAAGTTCCTATCTTGTGTCTATTCTTCAAGCAAATAAGTTTGAAACGCTTGCTACCGATATTATATCAAGTTTTGTTACTTGTTGACCCAAAAAAACTACAAAAGTCAAATAATATTTTGCAACTATTGACAACACAAGATAACCTTTAAACATTGATAATGTCCACCGACCGAAAGGGAAACGTGACCGAATTAGAACATCTACAAAGGGCCTTCCAATAGGGACTTTCGAACTTTGACAGTTGATACCGGACCTTCTATAATGTTGAAGCTGCATCTGTCAAATTGGTTGTCATTTATTCAGTCTGTTTTGCCAAATCACCATGGATGGATATAAAGTTGTTTTACCAAGATGGGTGTTCTGTTCGGGCAACGTTCAAGGCCTATTGTGGTATGTCGGTCGCCATAATCGTCCTTCCAAGAGTACTATTCGCAGTATGTGGTGGATTAATTTTAGTCCACTGGTTCAGTAAACGATCAAGCAATACCCGTGTATCGACAAAACGCAAGATCTTCCGAGAACATTGCTACTGTCCGTGAGAGTGTTCAGTAGAATACTTGGCCTTTCACAGACCAAAACTTGGCGAATTTTGGGCCTGCACCCGTACAAAACTCAACTGACCAAAGGAGCTGAAGGTAACCGACCATATACAATGACGTTTATGTTCGCTGAATGGGCTCTGGAGAGCAATTGGAAAATGACCCTAATTTTCATCGAAAAATCATCTTCATCTTCATTTCTGGATGAACGAGTACACCAACAAACAAAATTGTCGAATTTGGGACTATACCAATCCATATTATGAGATCCAAGAGCGTCCAATGCACCCCAAAAAAGTCACTGTTTGGTGTGGATTTTGGGCTGGCGGCATCATCGGTCCATATTTCTCTTTGAGAACGACGTTAGCCAAGCCATCACCGTCAACGGCAAGCCCTATAGGTAGATGATTACCAACTTCTTTTGGCTTCAATTGGATGATGACGGCGCAACGTGCCACACTGCTCACGCTTCTCTAATAATTCTACAAGAGCTGTTTGATGGCATGGTCATCTCACGTGCGGAGGTGATGTGAACTGGCCACCAAGATCGTGTGATTTGACCCCATTAGAATTTTTCTTTTGTGAGATTTTCTGAAGTCGCAGGTCTATGCGAATAAGCCACAAACCTCAGCGGCCCTAAAAATGACGACATAACCCATGCCATTAGTCAAATTGAGCCTGATTTATGCTCCAAAGTCATTGAAAATTGGACATTTCATTTGAACGATTTTATATATTCCATACAAAATGGCATGGATTGGATACGGATAGGCCTTTCAAATGAATAAAAAAATTTCTATGATATATCTCACACACACTTTTTTTTAATTCAAATTTAAAGATAGAAAGCGCTTAATGAAAGACCCTGTATTAGAAACTTCAATTAAATAAGTATCGGGTTTTTCAAATAAGAGCGCTACAAAAGTTTTTTTAAATAAAACAAAAATGGTTTTGGATATCAATGAAATTCTTTATTCCATGATGCCATTATATATGGAACTGGATTTCTTTTGCATGGCCACCACGGGCACGCTTGCAGAAGTCCAGACGCTGAACCCAATTTTCGACGGTTTTCAAGCATAAATCGGGCGATACTGCTGCAATTTCACTTTCGATATTCGTACGAAGTTCATCAATCGTCGCTGGCTTGTTGGCATAGACCATAGACTTGACATAGCCCCACAGGAAATAGTCTAAAGGCGTCAAATCGCACGACCGAGGCGGCCAAGCGACTGGACCATTTCGTGAGATAACACGTTCTCCAAACTTGGTTTCCAATAAATTGATATCGACATTGGCTGTGTGGCTTGTGGCGACGTCCTGTTGGAACCACATGTCCTCCAAGTCCATATCATCCAATTGGGGCCAAAAATATTCGGTTATCATTGAACGGTAACGTGTCGATGACGCCGCCGGCCCATAAACAACACAAAACCGTAATTTTTTCGGGATGCAATGATGACTCATGGAGTACGTGTGGATTGCTGCCTGACCAATAATACCGCATATTTTGTTTATTGACAAAACCATTCAGCCAGAAATGAGCGTCATCGCTAAATATGATTTTTCGATGAAAATCCGAATCATTTTCAAGTTGTTGCTCAGCCCAATTCACGAACATACGACGCTTCTGGTGGTCAAGCGGCTTCAGTTCTTCCGTCAATTTTAATCTTGTAAACATGTAGGCCAAGATCTTTTCGCGAAATTCGCCACAAATACGTCACAGAGATGCCCAACGCTTGGGAACGACGTGTGAGAGACACATTTGGGCTTTCTGCAACTGAAGCCTCAGCGGCAGCAATATTCTCGACACTACTGGCACTTCTTTGTCTCACTGGCACGGGAACATTTTGTACTGTGCCTGTGGATTCAAATTTTCCAACTAGACGCTCAATTGTCGATCTGCTAGGACGTTTATGACGACCATAAATTGGACGTAGCGCTCTTAACGTTGAGGCCACTGACTCCGAATTTCGGTAGTAAATTTTAGTAATTTCGACTAGTTGTTGGCTCGTATATCTTTCATCATGAAATGGCAAACCTTACTGAAGAGAAATGTCAAAAGAGCGGCAAGAAATATGGCGTCGTTTGCTGTCCCTGTTGCTCTACTTTTGTAGCGTCCCTGTCGAGTGATGAATACTTTTTGAAAAAATATTTTACTCTTTCGAGTTCGTATAGTATAAAGTTTGAACTTTAAAATATTTTTCTATTCATGCGTCTCTCACCAAATGACATCTATTATGGTCTTTTGCACTGCAACATTGACCATCATGCTCGCCATCATCCTCATTTATATAGTAGGTAGGTGTATCTAGCCCGCCTCTACTGTGTCTTCTATAAACCCCATTTAAATCCCATTTGAAGAGAGTGGGAAGATGGGAGTTGGTGGAAAATAATTTCTCTTCAGCTGGCTTTTCAATTAAACTCAATTGGCAGGGAAGCCACTTTGTTTTCAGCTTAATGAGTCAAGCTGTGTTGAGTGCAATGCATTTATACCTAAAGACCCCTGCCCCGGTCAAAACAGAACTACCCGTCCATTTAAAATTGAAAATGATTTTCAAATGAAAGTTTATGCTATTGCAGCATTAAAATACAGATAACTCATTGTTCCACTTAATTAGATATGTGCAGTATGCACACATATACTCACAATGTCCCTTCCCTATACGGTTTAAGTGAGAAGCTTTTTAATTGGCTAAAATATATTTTAGCTACTCTTTCGAATTAAATGGGAAAACAATCGGTTTTGGTTTGTTGGATTTGCAATATTGATTAGATAATTACTGAAACTTCTGCTGCTGCTGCTGTTTCATGGCTGCATATTTGGCTATTGGGAATGTTTTCCAAATAATGCAAAATAGTTTATCACTGATGGAATATGTTTTGGGGTTCAACCGCCCACTTGCGGATGTGAATAAGGTTAATTTGGTTAGTGTAGGTGGTCGGTGCGGCGGCGCGGCGTTCGGGCAATAACATAGAAATATTTATGTTTTTCTAAATAATTAAAACAAACTAATGATGAAATATGATAACTGGACAAATAATGTGCGTTGCTCAAATATGCCAGAAATTAATAAAAAAAAAAAACAAAAATATATTTAAATTTTATTTCAAATCAATATTTGCATTTGGTTTTGAATGTGGAAATCATGTTTTTATTTGCACCATTATATGAATGTGCCGTATTTGTATAGTGGCAGTATATCTACTCGTGGGTGGGCCTTAACGTTTAAGAGGCCCAGTTATTTTTCTTATAAAAATAAAAAAAAATCAACTTTTTTATTTAAAAAAAAAAAGGAATGTTGATAAAAAAAACACGAAATCAAAATTACAACACAAACTACGAAAATATGAAACCATCGTGACTTGGTGCCCTAAAGGACTTCATGACTTCATTCAACAAGAAATCGGATTTTTGAAATGTGGTATAGCGTATAGATATAATATGAAGGACGAGATTGTTGTGTTCGTGAAAACAAGTGATAAAAAAATAATATGTCACCATGGAATATTATACAACTTGTGATGTACCTTCAGTTCAAAGTCTGAAGCAGGTACTCATCCGACCGAGGGTCTAACTAAAAGAGATGCACTTAAACTTTTGTGTTTAAGACTCCATTTTAAATTTATTTATAAATTTTTAAATTATTTTATTGACCTGAAGTTAGCACCGCCGTTTTTTGATTTGTGCATCAGTGTTGCCAGAAACACCGATTTATCGTATTTCTGTCGATTTTTAGGGCTATTTCCGATACACCGATTTTTTATGTAAATAGGGCACTTTCTCCTGATTTTCATGTATTCTTGAATTGACTTATTTTATAATTTTATTAAAAATCTGGATACATATCAACCTGGCAGTGTCTAACTTAAAATATCCCAATTGAAATTTTCCATTGTCATTATCATGAAATCGGTTTTCTCTTTTCAACTAGAAATTTTTGTATAGTTGTTATCATTGTCGTTGTCTTCTGTTGTGTTTTAGTGTGGCGACCAGCGAGGCAGTAGAAAGCGTTGATAATATTAAAATTAACATATTTTGGAAAATTGTTTGTTCAATTAAAACGAGCAGTCAAAGTTTAGCGTTTCCTTTGTAGGCTCACTTTATTTCATCGATATTAACGTTACCAAACTCTTCAGCTAATGTTGAGAGAACTTTTTCTCAAATAAATAAAACAAAACTTAGAAATCGACTTGATATTGGAACTTTACAAGGAATTTTACAATCTAAAGACTATTTGAAATATAAGGAGTGTGATTGTTTTAACCTAAAGGTTTCAGATGATTTATTTAAAAAATTCAATCAAAAGAAATATATTTAATTTAATTAAAAATAATTTTATTAAAAACTATAATATTCGTTTGATGATACAATACGAAACCTTAGTATAAATGTTCAACTTAAAAGCATTTGTAATACTTTTACCTTTGTAAGTTATAGAAGCTCTTAATGTTAAAGTTTCATATAAACTAGTAGACTGTTCATTTTAGAAGATAAATATTTATTTTTAATTTTAGAGACTTATCTACTGTGTTAAAACAAAATAACTTTTAAAAGTTAAAATGAATAAAACAAAAAAAAAAATCATATCTTCCTTTAGGTATGCATATGAGAGAAGTAAAATAAGTATGTGCGTATGTATTTTTAATTTTGAGATTTCAAGTCCTGTGCTCAATCAATATTAAGTTTAAAAATGAATAGGAATAAAATAAAGTAAAATAAAATACAAATATAAATGCTTTCTTAAAAAAAAAAATAAAACTATTTCACCGATTTCCAAAATAGTTATCTCCCCATTTCCAAAAAGATTTTATGTCAACACTATTGTGCTGCAATGTGCCCAACTGATGCTGCCATGGGCCGTATTTAAAATCCTAGTAAACATATTGGCGCATATTCATAGTCACTTTTAAACTCCAGTTTTTCTGAGACTGGGGTTTGTTCAATGTTATTTAGATAGGATAAACCCAGGTCTAAGAGAAACTTTTTTTTTTTTTTTACAGCACATGGCAGCACAAATTATAATGGTTCTTAAGGTTCCTTATCTTCCTCGGTAGGTTTTTATTTGCGCCGTTTACTAAAACCGTGACCCCTTACCTTATATTGGGAGGAATATTTCGGGGCAAGTAAAAACTACGCACTAATTCTTATTTGTTCGAAATGTATCTCGGACTAATTTTGGTAACGGAATTATGCCTAATGTTGATTTAACTGGAATACTTAAGATGATTTTTGGGTACCGAACGGCTTCTTCTCGTCATAAATTTGGTTCAAAGTGAATGTCAACTGTAATTTAATAAAGTGCAATTCTTCATACAAATGTCCGCATAATTTTGTCTACTGCCAGGTCTTTACCTTATTTTTTTGGCTGGGGCAGGTCCTGTTTACACAATGAATTTGCGCTTGAGTAGACAGATTCTGTGGTCGTGAATATGGCAAAAATGAGTTTAACTCACACCGCCGGATCTGATAATAGGGATGAATATCAAAAACTAAACTAAAAACAAATTTTAAGCCTATTTTTGCAAGTGGTAACCTTTCTTTCGATTTTAATATTACTAAAAAGCTAAAGTTTCTTTCAATAATATCGAAGACTTCTGGAATAAAATTGAATCAAATTTATTTTGAAACAAGTAAATTTACTAAAAAAAAATCCACTTACGTAAATACTTATTGAAAATATCAACAAATTAAAAAAGGGACCAGATTTGTGGGAAAAAGGGAATTTTCCCACTGACTGAAGGGATTTCTCTCAAAAATGCCTCTCAACACTGGTTAGAATATAACCTTCGTTTGGTTAATTTTCACCACTATACGTGTTTTATAATTCACCATCGATCGTTATGATTGATAGTTTCCTTTTTGACTTTCTCTGCCTGGTTCATAATTCTTGCTTTTCGTGGTTTTCTTAACTTCTTTTGGACAAAATTCACCAAATCTACAATCTAATCGATGCTTGGCCCTTTCGGTGTCAATTTCAGTTTGGTTGGCCATACGCCTGCTCTGTAACTGAATTTCAAGTTGTGTATTTTGCATGAAAATACGCATTGGCATGAGTGGGACGTCAGCGTCGGCTTAATTATATATAATTACTAGCTTACCTGCCCAGCTTCGCACGGGTTGACAAAACTAAGCTTCGCATAAAAATTATAAAAGAAAATATAGATAAATATCTAAGCTACTTTTTGTAACTGTATACTACTTTCTTGATTTTAACCCACTTCACATAATGAATGGCAAAATTCGTAAAAATATGATCATCTAAGTCCAACCTTTATTACTTTTCCAACACAGAGAGAATTTTTGCTATCAAAAACCAGTTTTTTGTGTTAATCCAATTTCGCTCTATAAATATAAATATTTTTAAAAATATTCTTTCCAGCATTTTCAAAATCGGATATCTCTTTTTATTTTTACCCCACTTCACCCTACAAGTATATTTGTTCAATTTGTTTTGATTTGATTCATAAAGCCATCGCCTAAAACAACCTTTGATATAGACAAAACAAATTTTCGAAATCGAATTCAACTTTTCAATTTTACTCCATTTCACCCTAAAAGTACCAAATTTCTGAAAAAAATGACTTTTCAAACACCAAAAGAAATTCTTAAATCGGTCAATTTTTTTATTTCTATCCCATTATGGGAGGTCAAAATTTGTGTATTTATTCCCAGTGATTCTTCTTATATAGATAGAATTGCAATCGCAAGTTGTAAGCTCTCACAACATCACCCAAAACAACAGTTGATAGCCTATAGCCCTAATAGAAATCCATGAAAATTATATTTAACCGCACTTAAAGTGAAGTAGGTAAAGTCCTTTCTCTGTTTACGTGGTGTTTTAGTTCAAAGATTCATTATTGCTCACAATATTGAACACCCAATATAATTTTAAAAGATCCATAGTAAAATGTTATCTATCTGTTAAAACTTGTCCTATAAGAAGCCTTTTTACTTTAAGGGTACCTACGTGTTGGAATAATATGTAGATGTAGAATTCTACATGTAACATTTTTATGAACAACTTGAAACTGCAGATAAAAACAAAACTACCTTTCTATCCCCAACATACACATCAAGACACAACACAAATAAAATTAGTATAGGTATTTCCCGGCAACTTGACAACAAAAAAGTCTTCCAATTCTGTCGCCGCCACCGCCTACGGTTTGGCAAAATGGTGAATAAGAATTTTTTCATTTATTTATGTTGGTTTTTCAAGGCAGACAACAACGAACGGCAATCGACAACTTCCATGATACTCGTAGACGTTGTTCTCTGGTATTTCTTGACTTTTCGATTGTAATCATTTCCTCTTGCCTATACAGATACTATACCACAAGCGCTAGGTATTAGATATGTTGATACGTTCTCCAGTAAAATACTTTTATAGGCTCATATAGAAGTTTATTGTTGGAATATTAAACTCTCTTACTTGTTAGAGAATCAACCTACGATCAGTATATATGTACATAGATACAAACGGAAAGTGTGCTAAAGAAATAAAAACAATAAGACTTAATGTATGCAGACACTTGAACGACATAAACTGAACTTTAATTGAACCTGAGTTAACTCCAGAATCAATTCTGAATAAAATTTTCTCAACTCACAAAGATGGTTAGATACTGTTGAACTGCGATGAATTTGTTCTTATAAAATAACGAGCGTTGAAGGTATCTGCTAGAGGGTGTTTTTTTTTTAAGAGCTGGAGATCTTTAAATTGAAATAAAACACATATACAGATGTGTTTAATATTCACGAAATTCTGAGTATTTGACAGATAATTTCATTTTTCTAAGAACAGTCAATCTTTTGATTTAAAATCTCACTTATCAATATACAATAATTTCTTTTATGTAAAAAAGTGTTAATTCGTTCGTAATGAAAATTAATTATCACAAATCAACCACCAACCAGAGTGAAAATCATAAAGTTCAACTTCTATGTATAGTACTTCCACATTTCACTTAAAGTCATCTAGTTTTTTATGACAGAACCCATCCATGGTTGCTCGAATTTATGCGATTTTGCGATTATGTCGACCGAATATTGGACGCGATGCGTCGCGCGAACCGAACCATTATTTTGGTAATAAATTTGCACGATTTGCAAACATTGTTCAGGAGTAGTCTATTGATTATGAAATGGTAAACCAAAATGAGCATAAATGAAGTGACTGCTGTCAAAAATTCTAACTCCAGATTGAAAATCACTCGTCTAAAACAAAAACACCCTTTATATATAAAGGGTTTTTCAACAGGGACGCTACAAAAGTAGAGCAACAGGGACAGCAAACGACGCCATATTTCTTGCCGCTCTTTTGATATTTCTCTTCATTTGAGCGTCTCGTGTAAAAATTTAAATCCACAGGCACAGTACAAAATGTTCCCGTGCCAGTGAGACAAAGAAGTGCCCGTAGAGTCGAGAATATCGCTGCCGCTGAGGCTTCAATTGTAGAAAGCCCAAATGTGTCTCTCACACGTCGTTCTCAAGCGTTGGGCATCTCTGTGACGTCGTTGTGGCGAATTTTGCGAAAAGATCTTGGCCTACATCCTTACAAGATTAAATTGACGCAAGAACTGAAGCCGCTTGACCACCAGAAGCGTCGCATGTTCGTGAATTGGGCTGAGCAACAACTTAAAAATGATTCGGATTTTCATCGAAAAATCATATTCAGCGATGACGCTCATTTCTGGCTGAATGGCTTCCTCAATAAACAAAATATGCGGTATTATTGGTCAGGCAACAATCCACACGTACTCCATGAGTCATCATTGCATCCCGACAAAAATTACGGTTTGGTGTGGTTTATGGGCCGGCGGCGTCATTGGGCCGTACTTCTTCCGTGATGATCAAGCCCGGCACGTTATTGTAAATGGGAATCGCTACCGTTCAATGATAACCGAATATTTTTGGCCCCAATTGGATGATATGGACTTGGAGGACAAGTGGTTCCAACAGGCCTGCGTGGCGCCACAAGCCACACAGCGAATGTCACAATCAATTTATTGGAAACCAAGTTTGGAGAACGTGTTATCTCACGAAATGGTCCAGTCGCTTGGCCGCCTCGGTCGTGCGATTTGACGCCTTTAGACTATTTCCTGTGGGGCTATGTCAAGTCTATGGTCTATGCCAACAAGCCAGCGACGATTGATGAACTTCGTACGAATATCGAACGTGAAATTGCAGCAGTATCGGCCGATTTATGCTTGAAAACCGTCGAAAATTGGATTCAGCGTCTGTACTTCTGCAAGCGGGCCCGTGGTGGCCATGCAAAAGAAATCGAGCTCCATAAATAATGGAACGTACTTTCACAGGAATAAAGAATTCCATTGATATCCAAAACCGTTTTTGTTTTATTTAAAAAAAGCGCTCTTATTGAAAAACCCTTTATATATACCTAGGTCAACACGTCAGTACATATAGAAATTCAATTAATAGTTTAAATAATGTTTAATGGTTCAAAATAAAATACAAGAAATCCTTTATCGCAGAAACCACCCAGTCAGTGGTAAATGTTATGCAAATTAAACTATTAAAATATCGAATTTATTTTAGTAGGTACAAAGTTTAAAGAGAAAACCCAACCAAATTACAGCAAATATTACAGCATGAAAACAAAATATCACCTCGGCGCATTTGATTGTTTTGAGCGAATTGTGTTTAAAATACATACACATGTAATTCCATTTAAAAACTCATTGATTTACTTTTTACGAATCTGCGTGCCTCATTTAATTTTGTTAAAATCACAGGCGCCTCTCTTTGATATTTGTTTGCCACGGGGAATCTTTTTTTTTATGAATATAACTTTAAAACTCCCACAAAATTGTCATTTATGTCTAATAATCCACAACCACAACAGCTACATACACATATGTACAGTACATCCAACTATACAAAAGCTACACCGCCCGTATGAACCTATATATACCTACCATAATACAATATACAGAACGAATATCATGAATTAACTGGTGAATGACAAATGCCTTGTAATTTCTCTTGTTTTTTTTGCATAAAATTGATTAATATTCCCCCACGCTGAATTCGCGTGTGATAACAGGGTGAAGATGTAGAACGCAGATTATCCTGCTTTTTGGTGGTGTGAACGTTTTGGGGAACCTATTTAACATCCTTCTATATAAATTAACTATATAGGTATATACAAGAAACTGTGTGACGTTCGCGTGAATTATCCATCAGATGCAGGGCCGGCCCCAGCCAAACTTGCGCCCTGTGCAAGATTTGTAGAAAGCGCCCTTCTATTATATTTGCATACACAGAAACACATGCATAAGACTTTTCCACATTATTTTCAATGCTTAGATCTAATGGGATCTTTAATGTTACTATATTTTGAGTTAAATTCTCCAACAATGAAAGTGAAGTTAGTTAGTGTGCTCTTGCATAATTTAGCACAGTTGTGCTTGATGTTATTTTGGGATTATTGGAACAAGTTTTGTGGTTACAATGCAAATGGCAGTACATATTTGCTTTCGCAAGTTCAGATTACATTTTCTTGATCCTGGTAATGCGCCCCCAAGAATTTTGCGCTCTGTGCATTTGCACATCTTGCACATATGGTTGGTCCGGGACTGATCAGATGGAATGGGATGTTAATTGTAAATTCATAACAATTATTCTCAATTTAAGAAGGCGTAAATTCGTTAAATCTTCATTAACTGGCAATTTGTAGGTGGTACTCATTCATGTATTGAGTGTTGTTTCCTTAATAACATACAAGGATTCTGTCGTGGCACTAGTTTGAATATTCTTTGAATATAAATTTCATTACGATGAAATTTTAGACTACAAAACAAGTGGTTTTCAAAATTGAAAGGCACCACACATACATAATAATTATGGTGGAATTTAAATTTAAGTTGAGAATGGTGTAATTGTTGCTAAGTTTCGCCTGGCTAACCGCTTTTATGTTTCAAAATAGTGCCTTGAATCGTTAAAATGAGATTTGCATGTAAACGGTGTTTTTTTTTAGACGTGTGGTTTTCAATCTGGCAATACTTTTTTCGAAGTTGGTATTTTTGACAGTTTTCACTTGATTTATGTTCCGTTCGGTTTACCATTTCATAATCAATAGACTTACTCCTGACCAACGTTTGCAAATTGTGCAAATTTATAACCAAAATAATGGTTCGGTTCGCGCGACGCATCGTGCGCTGCGTCCAATATTCGGTCGACATAATCGCAAAATCAAATAAATTCGAGCAACCATGGATCGGTTTCGCACCACGTTTACTCTAGTGGATAATGCGCATCCTCAGAGACGCCGTACAGTGTGCACCAAAGACGCTATTGCTGCTGTGGAGTAGAGTATCGAAAAAGACCCGAATGAGTCCATCTGCCATCGTGCGCAACAATTGGAGCTGTCGAAAATGGGGCCTCTCGGCTGGAATTTATTCGAGCCAGCCTCGGTGGCCACTTTCCCGAAATCATTTTTAAAACATAATGGCAAACCCTTATCTTTAAAAAGAAGCTACATTCTTGGCCATAACATTAAATTACATAATATATCTCTTGAACACTGCCGCGTAATGTTCCATGTCTGTGTTACGAAATTAAACAAATTTTAACTATACTTTTGAAGTAACCTATTAGCTAGAGGTTGTAGGAATGACTAAATGCATCATATAATGGCACTCGAAAAATCTCATAAACCCTAAAAATTTCAATTTATTGTGTATAAGAACCGTTTCTTAAGGTTTTCAGACTTCAACGATTTTTTTTCTCACAAATCACAATCAGTCATTTTTCCACCAATTTAAGATTTTTTCTTTAGTCGTGCATCGGCGCGAATTTGGAATGTTTTACCTAACTCTTGGTTTTCCTCATCCATTTAGATATTTAGGACTTCAAAACGATCAATGTATATCGGTATAACTCCTTTTAAATATTTATTTTGCTTGTTCTTGCTCGATCAAAGATAGTCACAACCCCTTTAGAGCACAAAGTTTTAAACTCATAAAAATCTATTGACAGAAGAAGATAGGTACTTATCGAAGAAGCTTTCAAACTCTGTGTCCCATAAAAATGCATTGAAGAAAATTTTAAACTCTGGCAGTAATGATATGCAAGCCTTTTTCCAAGTCCGCCTCAACTTACAGCCATAAGTATGGTGTTTAAATAAATAAATATGTATCTATTAACTGACAAGAGTATTTCAAAGTCAATAATAATTGCCAGAAACTCACCAGCACAAACGCAATTAAAACTTCTTATTTTCACGGTTTGAAATCATTTTAAATTAAATCTTGACTTGAGAGAATCTCCTTTTACGAGTACTTATGTAGCTAACATTTTTATACAACTAATTCTGTGTGCTGCTTGCAATATAAGAATGGCTGTGGGATCTTAGTACCCCAATATGTGGGATATTCGCAATTACTCACCTTTAAGATAGCATACTTTTTTTGAGAATATCCCACGACAGCCTATGTTAGAACAGTAAAGTAAGTGCCACCTAAAAGGTCAGTAATTCTTCATGAAAGATTTTTCAAGGTCATCAGTGAATTTTAGAACCTCATTTGTGGGATATTCGAAATTACTGACTTTTAAATAGCATACTTTTTTTGCGAATACCCCGTATGCATATGAGGCTTGCAAAGATCCCGCAGCCTGTTAGAACAGTCAGTAATTTTTCAAGAAAGGCGTTCAAGGTCATCAGTGAATTTTAGAACCTCATTTGTGGGATATTCGAAATTACTGACTTTTAGATGGCATACTTTTTTTGCGAATATCCCGCATGCATATGAGGCTTGCTAAGATCCCGCAGCCTGTTAGAACAGTCAGTAATTTTTCAAGAAAGGCGTTCAAGGTCATCAGTGAATTTTAGAACCCCATTTGTGGGATATTCGAAATTATTTACTTTTAGATAGTATAATCCCACAGCCTGTAAGAACAGTATTTTTATTTTGGCTTATTCCATTAATTTTAAAAATTTTAATAAATTCTTAAAACTATATTTTTCAATAAATAAATTAAAATATTAAAGATACATGTTGTGATTGGAAATGATCTGACAAAAGGCTTCAATAAAATCATGATCCGCATAAATTTGTGAACAAAGTATACGATGAACAATTATTTATAAATGGCTGTTCCAATTGAAATTGAAATCTCATTCATCTGCAGTGTGTCTTCTTCTCCATTCTAAGAAAAAAAAAAAAACTAAAAGCTTGGCATTGTCCCTGAATTTCGTTGGCTCAGAAACTTACAAATTCACCGAATCAGCTCCCCCATATTATCAACCCATCAATAACGTATAATTTCTATGATAATTAGTTTTTTTTTTATTCTAATACTCAAACTACAAACAAGATGAAAACTACACAATCACAATGCAATGAAAACTGCCATTTAAGCCCCGCCAAAATGTCAGCGTGCTAAAGTGCTGCTGCCAATGATATACCTATATTATAATGAATATTGTGATTAATGGAAAATAAATCCATTACCCGCTCCTCCTTCGACACAAAAATAAGCTTTTTGAACTTAGACCTCCACTACCGACATTATTTTCCATTCAGTATCTTATACTTGAGTCTTTTAACAATCCACAAATAGATATAAAATAGTAAACCTCTCCATGAATTTCAATAACCTCTCTCGTGCTCGATGATTCCGCTGAATACAAAAGAATATGTATTCTAAAGGAATAAGGCTTGCACTGCATCTATATTATGTACAAACATAAAAAGAACAAAACACAGCCAATGGTGCTGTCACCGTTGCCATTTTGTGCAAGATGATAAAGTTTTGCCATTCGCAAAAGAACCACCGCACCGCGCCGCGCCGGCCGCGCCATGTAGGGTGTATACCCAAAATCCCCTGGATGTCAGCACAACTAATTAAAACTAAATTAAGTCACAAAATTTCAAGGAAACAAAACCGACCGGAGTAGAGAAGAGAAGACAATGAAATCCTTTTGGCTCATCACGCTGTGCATTGCGTTGCTTGGCGCAATTGGTTTGAGATTATTACCCAAAACCAAAACGAATCAAAAGTTAAGGCTTTTATATTGCTCTGGGGACGAAATGCAGAAGATTAAGAGAAGATATACATACACCATGACACACCTATCCAATATACAACCAACCACCCAGCCCACCCACCTTAATCTATAACGACTGTTATAATCTGTCAACATGCGTTTCACTACAACTTTCCAAAGAGGTTCACGAAATCCAGTGCTTCGGGCAAAACTTTTAGCATTTATGTCCTTTTGATAGGTTCTCCCAAAAAAAGTTTTTGTATACGCTACCTTTATAAGTCTTCTGGTTGTCATTTGCAATTGAAATAAGTTTTTCGTTCGGTGTGTTGGTGTAGGTAAGGACATTTTCTAAAGCGCATCTCGAACTTTTTTGTAATAAATTGAGGAAATTACTTCATGGACAAAATATGTAGAAAGATTTTTTTTTTTTTTTCAAATAACAAATTTAGTAGAGTTAAATGTACGTCAGAAGGAGCAATTAGTTGTTTCAAGCAAGTATTTTTTTTTTTTTTGGAACTGAAAACTGATAGAAGTAATACTGATCCTTTTGATTTCAAAATGTGTACCCATTTAAGGGAGTTTTTGAATCCTACACACATTTGAAAAGTTTGGACTTTTGTTTGAATTTTCTAAATAAACTTTTTATGCAGCTTTGTTTATGTGTGTGAGTTATTAAATATAAGCCCCTATCTGCAAGTTTATTGATTTTGTGTACTTTATAATATTAACACAAAGTTACTCTCGAAAATATTATCGCATATAATTGCTCTAATGACTAACATGGAAAATGTATGGTATTTTTTAAATAAAGTGCTAACTTATTAATAACAAGTTGCCACATATTACTCTAACACCATTAATTGAAGTAGGTCACTTCTGCTGACTCTTGAGCGTATGTCTTAACTCGATTTGTATTTTTAGTTGACTTTTCTTCCATATATTTGCTTTAGAATAACAGCTCTGTTTTGCTTTGGTTTCTTAGTTGTTTGACACTGCAGCTGGATTGCTGAAACATCAAACGCAAGGCTCCCTACCTCGTCAAAAGGTGAAACTTCGGGAGGGTAACACCCTACAAATAACAAAATTTGAAAAAGAATATCCCTAAAGCCACTTCCTAAAAAAAATAATTTTTTTAAACGGACATTTTTTAGTTTTTACCCCATTTCACCCTACAAATAGCAAAATTAAAAAGAAAACTATAGTCTGGAACCCATTTCCTAAGAATGACCTTTTAAATACATGTAGTTTTTTTTTCAATCGAATACGTCTTTTTTATTTTACCCCATTTCACCCTTCAAAGTGATTTTTTCCGATATTTAATAGTTATTCGGGGCAGAGACGAATCTTACAAATCAGAGATCATTAAAATCACTTAAACCATTCTTGAGTTGTAAATGGTGTAACTAGCTACACCGGCTTTGTTTTATATATTAAGACTAGCTGGCCCGCCCTTCGCACGGGTAGACAAACCTAGTCTTCGCATAAAAATTACAAAAGAGAATATAAATAGATATCTTATCTGCTGTAACCGAATACTACTTTATGCGTTTTAGTTTTAACCTACTTCACTTTATAAATGGCTAAATATGTAAAAAAAAAAAGATCCTCTAAGTCCATCATTTATTTTTTTCCCAACACAGAAAGAATTTTTGTTACCAAAAACCATTTTTTTGTTTTTATCCCATTTCACCCTATAAATGTCAATTTTTCAAAAATCCGTAAGGCCATCCACTAAAAACTAGCTTTCAAACACCAAAAGAATTTATTTTAATCGGCTGTTTTTTATTTTTGCCCCATTTCACCCTACAAATACGAATATTTGAAAAAGAATATTCCTAAGACATTTTCCAAGAAAAACCTTTCAAACTCGGACAGTTATTTCATTTTGACCCCATTTCACCGTACAAAAAAACAAAAATTTAAAAGAATGTCCCAAAAGCCATTTTCTAACCGCCTACAGCGCCACCTATTGAACGGTAATTGAATTGAACTGAAAAATGGAATGTGCGCCTACAGCACCGCCCGTTGAGAGATTTCGGACTTTTTTTTTCTAAGCCTTTGCGTAGCAATTACAAACAAACCCGCAGAAGGAAGTATTCCATTTGGTGCAGTCGTTTTACAGTTTTAAGCATCCGAACACACCATGATCCGTTTTTATATAAATTGTGTTTTTTTTCTAGATGTTTTGTTTTCAAGAAGAAATAAAACGCATATAATATAATGTTATGATGGCCAAGAATTTAGCTTTTTTTTTAAAGATAAGGGTTTGCCATTATGTTTTAAAAAATAATTTGGGGCAAGTGGCCGTCGCGGCTGGCTCGAATAAATTCCATCCGAAAAACCCAATTTTCGACAGCTCCAACTGTTACGCGCGTTGGCGGATGGACTCATTCGGGTCTTCTTCGATACTCTGCTCTAAAGAAGCAATAGCGTCTTCGGTGCGCACTGTACGGCCGGCGTCTCTGAGAATGAGCATTATCCATTAGAGTAATGGTGGAGCGAAACCGATCCATGGTTGCTCGAATTTATGCGATTTTGCGATTATGTCGACCGAATATTGGACGCAGCGTGCGATAAGTCGCGCGAACCGAACCATTATTCTGTAAATAAATTTGCACGATTTGCAAACGTTGTTCAGGAGTAAGTCTATTAATTATGAAATGGCAAACCAAACTGAGCATAAATCAAGTGACAGCTGTCAAGAAAACCAACTCCGAAAAAGTATTGCCAGGTTGAAAACCACACGTCTAAAAAAAAAACACCCTTTATATAGAGGATTCTAATCGTACGAATCGTAACCATACTCACCCACAGACAATATCTCTCTTAAGATTATGAGATAATGTCAAAATTTTCGATTCGACAAAACGTTCAGTCTCGTCTCCTGCTGATGAAAGAACAAGAACATTCAACGCAATCGGGCGCTTTATTTCTTCAAGCGGGCTTCCAAATTATTTGAATTGCTAATGGTTGACTGGGTTTCTGTATCTAATTTAAGAATAATTCCTACAACTCGGAGTTAACTGCCTTCAGTTTCAACGGAAAAGCACCCAACTAGTTGCACATTATTTTAATTTATTTGACGACTTCTGTTTCTCTATGTCTACAATCAACTCATTAAGGAGATTTTTTTCTTGGTTCTTTGGCTCAAGCTCAAGGCCATTCTTAAAATATGTACCTACCCACTTTTTTTCCAGTTTATAGAGCTTGTCTGTATGTAAGTGTAAGCTATGCATGATATAATTGAAGCTTGTTCCCATATTAACGTCTCTTTGTTGCCAGTCGGTTGATTTATGGAAATGAATTTCGCAGGCTTACATTTTTGGTGTTGTGTTGAACAAAAATATCTTTATATCTTGGCATTTGTCATAAAAACTCATTTTGCCATGCAATAAAAAGTATATTCTTTTATAATCATAAAAAATGATTGCCATACAAAAATGTATTTAAAAAAAAAAAAAAAAAAACATAGTACAATTCTCTACCGTGCGTCGGTCGTGGCACGTGGGAAAGGTGGTTCTGATGGTTATGAAGCTTTGCTTTTTGCAATGTCGTTAATATTTTTACTTGTTTTTGTAGGTTTTCGATTTTTTTTAATTTAATTTGAAAAATAAATTATGTTTCGCCAAAAAATAGAAAATCATGGTATTTTCTTTGATGAATAATTTTTTTTTTTTTTGTTAATTTAAAATGTCACAGATGAATACAAAGGGTAGCTAAGGTATATTGAATTGGGGAAAATTTTAATGAGGGTGAGTTGATTTGATTTAAATTTGTTCGTTGTTTGCTTACTGTATCTAATCAAGCCAAGAGATGCGGGTGGCTATGGTTGAGAGTTACTGGAGGATGTAGTGCTTGATTGTTTATACTTTGATCTACGCCACGGTTTCAAGTTTTACTGTCATGGCGCATTGTTTATTACGAATCCAAATCAACACAATTATGTTAAACTCACTCACAAAAAAATTTAAAAATAAAAAAGTTATTTAATTTAAAAATAATATTATCTAGGCTCATAGCGTCTTATATAAGGTTTCTTCATTTTTGTAAGGCACGACTTATGAGTCACGTTTCATTTAAAAAAAAAAAACATTGAAATTGTTGAAAATGGTTTTAGAAGTTGGGGGGAGTTAAAGCTTTCATTGAAAATCATAATTGGAAATTAATTTTCTAATTTTTCGAATACATGTTTTGATGCCAAACAAATCTTATGACTTAAGTATTTATTTCTGTCACTTTGTTTGATGGAATGTTTGTCCTTTAATCTGTCTATTAACATTATACGGTTGCGCTGATAAAATTTGGCATTGAAGTCGATTATGTTGCGGAAAAAGTAACACATAATATTTTGTTTAACGCAACAGAGTTCCAGTAGACCATGCGAAAGCTACTGGCCCCAGAGTGTTTCTATACAAATTTCCTCAAAATCGGTTTGCCAACAAAGCGCATTAATGGAAGCCTCGTGCCAAGTACCCGTCAAGCTGCTTTATTTCATTGCTGGGGGCTCACTTCGGGAACCAGAGTTTCGATTATAAAAATTATTTTCAAAAAATGGCTTAAAGCTGAAATTTAGTTATTATAGGGTGAAATGGGATAAAATGGGGAAAAACAAAAAATTGCATCGATATCTGTGTGTGTATATAGATATTTGTATATAAAGCTCAATGTACCTAATGTTTATATTGAGGTGCGTATGTTGTTTATAAATCCCTTACCGCTGGTAGGGGGGGGTGGATTTAAAACCGTGAGTAAAATAAAAAGCATTTTGTGTATAATTGAATTCTTTATTGTTACTGATTCTTTCTTACCTACTTCTACTGCTATGTATACAATTTCTTAATCTAAAGATAGATAATACTAATAATAGATAACAAAAAACATAATTTCCAAATCCAAGCTACAGGCTATCGCTTGGATACTATGGGTAATTGTGTGTAGGTACTCACATTGTATGTTATCTAATGTGCCGCCGCGCCCTATCACAAGATTTTTATGGAGTGGACTGTATATTTATTTGTATCTTTTTCTTACTCTTAATAATTGGCTCGCTTCCTTCGCTTATTGCAATCTCCGATTGTAAATGCTGGTAGCCTGACAGTGTTACACCCTCATACCTATAGCTGTTCAATCTGCGTTAAGAGACATAATGCCTTGCGATGGAATTTCCAAAATCTCGTTCTTCACGTTTCCGCATTCTAAGTGCATGACTGTGTTTTTGAATGTTTTAAACAGCCATCGGTTCTCCTGATATAGCTCCATCAAGAATTGAGTTGATGTTGTTTCTTCGTATTCGCAGTTAATGTGGCTAGTCCTTATGAGGGCCGACAGTTCGCAAGTCTAATGCCGGTTGCCACGGTGATTTTCCTTTGCAGATAAGGTGATTCTCCAGACTCCTTTGACATCGGTTTAGTTGAGCTTGCGATACTAAAAAATATGAGTTAATGCCAAAATTGTATGCAAGGAACTCATTTCGTAATTTGGCTTTGATTATTATTATTCCTTTATGTTCAAACGGAATCGCAATGATCCTATAGACTTCTGTTGATCTGCTTTGCAAAAGAGGTATCTCTGCCTTTATTACCATCTTGCTGTCTATGATCAGTCCTTGTGCTGACATCAACTTGTACATACGTCACGAAGTTCATTTCTGTTTCGGTTTCCAGGTAATTTAAGCTTGGCCGACAGATGTTCTTTAGTCGATGTTAGCTCATTGCTAAGCTGTGTTGGAGCTTTTAGCGATGGATTAATACGCCCGTGGTTCAAATCAGTAATGGATTTTTGAATGGCCTCACACTCATGCATTAACATTGTTATTTGTGTTTCTAAAGTTTTGAACTGAATTGCCATTTTGTTTCTATTGATGTTTTTGATTATATCTAATTGGTATTGGTTAATCTGAAGAGTTATTTTCGCGAACTGTGCGTTTACTTCATCCGTTGTTTTTTTTTAATTATATTTTGTGTAGAATTTACAAGAGAAATGTGCTCTTTCATTCTGTTTTTTAAGCTTTCTTGGTTACTCAGAAGGTTTTTAAAATTATGTTCCATTTGTTCTTGATCCTCAGTGTCTATCAGATCCAATAAATTCCAAAGGAGCTCGTTTATTTCTCTTACTTTGTACCAATAGGTTGGCATTGCTACTAATGATTTCAAAGCGTTTTTTCTAATGACAGAGTTATCATTCTACACGCCTCTTCAAACTATGTTAATAGGCGGCAGTAGTCTTTGATGCGATCATGTGCTCTTGGAATTCTTTTTACTTGCTGCTTGTACGGTTCTAGATAAAAGTAAATTACCAATTGTCATGTTGATGACACTACGTCCATTTTTTCAGTCGAATCTAAGTAAATTGCTGCCTTTTCAGACAACTCAGTTACTGATCCGCCTTTATATTTGGACCCATTAATGAGCATCAAAATGAGGAGTTCTACTATTTTTTTAGGATGATAAGTAGTATTAAGTATTTTTAGTATTTTAGTATTTAATAAAAAAATAAAAAAAAAAGATTTAACAAAAGTAATTAAATCCATTGACTACCGCACCGCAGTAGGTATTAATTTTAATCTCACTTATAGGAACATTTCAGACGAACCAATGAAAAGCTGAAAAATAAAACTGATATACGAGTAGCTATCAACTCTACCAATTCATCAAATTAAACTAAATACATATTCTTTAGCTATAGATTTCATGATGAAAACATAACTGCATATACACATTCGACTTCTATTTGATCCAGTTTTTCAAATAAAACTTAAAAAAAAAAATTGAAAAAATGCAGCACATCACAAAGCGCGCTATCACATACGCCGAATACCTCAACAAATCCCTTCTAATTTGCTCCATATTCCGAATAAAAATGATGGCAAAACCAAACCTATTATAGACAAGTAAAAAATCCAAACGGAGTATCTATAAAAACTAGAGAAAGGAAAACCTCAGCTAAACTGAACACGAAAGCTTTTTGATGTCACAGAGTGTAGGTCCTCCTGCATATATATTCCACCCTTTTGGAATTCAGTACTGATAAATCTATAAAAAAAAAAAACTTTAACAAAACACAAAAACTCCAAGATCCCTCTATACCCACGAGTATAGTGAACGAGAACACACTACACACATTTTACTAAATTGGATGAATGCTGGTTTCAAAAATTTCATGTGACAGGAAACCTCCTGGTCCCTCAACAAAAACCAAAAAAAACTTTAGGAACCCGAATCTCCAGTGCGCCACATTTAAATGCTCGTTGCTCGTTGTCACTACCTACATATATATGTATACGCTAGGTATAATCCCCTTGCTTGTTATAGTCGCTTTCGCTATAACAAAAAATCTGATAACACTCACACGTCCAGCTCTTGATGCGATAGAGGCGATAGAGCAGCATGAGAGCAGGATGAGCATGAGGTAAAAGGTAATCCAATGAAGCTTACACAAAATCTCATCTATATAGAAGCACTGTGGTGGTGATGGTGGTCCTCCATATGATTGTGCATTTTGTGAGCTAAAATAGTTGAAGCTATTCACGTCCCAGCTATTTGCTTATACTCATAGGTATACCTACATATATGTAGAACGGAGATTGCATTTGCGATTCCGCTCCATTGAACCGCGTCCATGCACATGCACAGGGCACACTGCACTGCACAACACACATGTAGTGCAAAAACCATCACACACGCTTTTGCCGAAATTGGGTTTTTTTGGTTTAACAAAAATAACATACTATCACCGTTATAATCATCATCATACAACCAGCTATCCTTGCTTGTAGCCACTAAAGCACCATTCCCATATAAGCCGTCAAAATTCACATTCAAGTTTTCTCCCCGTCCCCAGCCAGCATCAGGTTCAGGATCAGCACAGTGCCACTTCCGAAGAACCATCATACGTTTTGGAGGGGGGAAGTGCCTTTGTTTGATTATTTGTTGTGTTAGGGGATGGAAGGCGAGCTCCGTTTTGTACCTGCTTTCAAAGCAATCCCACCATCCAGCACAGAGCGATGCCTATAGAGCTCCTAAAAACTTGAACGTGAAAATTGCTTCGCTGAAGCAAATTGGATTAAAAGCAAATTAAAACCATCAATTAGTTGGCAAACAATTTTGACTGATTAAGTCACTTCAACCTTCTATATACCACTCCTCGAATCCACATCTCTTCTTCCCACACCCACACCCACACCCACACCCCCACCCCCACCATTACCGCACCACATTTAAAATGTCTAAAAGGATTTCATATTCACTGTTGTTTGACTGACTGGTTGATGTATAAAATCTCCTTTAGAGTTGCGAGGCAGATAAAATAATGTATTTTCTACACAATTCCGTCTAGTGGATAATCTACTGGCTTTGAAATATTCCAGACACAGACGTGCTGCGTTATAACCCCGTCAGTGTTGGATTCCTGAATAAAAAAAAAAAAATCCAACTTAAATAAACCTAAGGGCAATATACTTTTATACACAAAAGAACGCAAACAACAAATTGAAAAGTTCCAAGTCTTCAAAATTCAGTCAATCCTTTAAAATGTATAACTAAGGAATCGAGGTGGGCCCATAAAGTGCTGCTAGCTTACGTTATAAGTTGATTGTCTTCCTTTTTTTTGTTTAATTTTTCGAATTTAATATTTCAAATACCTGTTTATCCAAAATGTTCATGTGTACAGAATGATAGCGGAGCAGTCTAAGCAACAGACTGTGTTATATCTACATAGAATGATTTGGGCCGCCTACAATACAGCCCGAACAAAAGATCTAATGTGTAGACCAAGGCATCAAGACATTGCTAGGGTCATTGCAACATGCACCGGGCACTGGCCAATAGGACAGCATGCGGCAAAACTGTGTATTTCTTGCAACACCCATTGTCGTAGCTGTGCAAACCAGCAGGAAAGGGAAACATTAGTTCTCTTTTTCTGTAAATGCCCGGCTCTAGCCCGTTTTAGGATATAAGGCTTTGTTTGACGATTTTCGCATCGAATTGATGAGATAAATTTATCAGATCTGCAGAAAAATATTCCTTGTAATGATGCATTACACCGTGAATCACCGTTTACAAAGAATATAGAAAGAGCCAATCATTATTATAAGAAAATATTAATATCACTTTTTGTTTGTGAATTTATAATTCACACTCGGTTCAAACCGAAATGCATATAAGACACCGTAGATGAGCACCATCAAATTGAGCTTTGCCACAGTAGAAATCAGTAAAAATCTGGAATACTTGGTGAGACTCCATTTTGAAGAACTTAGGTTCCAGAAAAGACAGTGGAAGCCCAGGTTTTAAGTAGTTAGAGTGACGTCTGTTATCTCAAACTGTAATTTAGTGACGTCTGCTATCTCAGACTGTAGTTTAGTGACGACTGCTATCTCAGACTCTAATTTAGTGATTTCTGCTATCTCAGACTGCAATTTAGTGACGTCTGCTATCTCAAACTGTAATTTTGTGACGTCTGCTATCTCAGACTGAAATTTAGTGACGTCCGCTATCTCAGACTGAAATTTAGTGACGTCTGCTATCTCAGACTGAAATTTACTGACGTCTGCTATCTCAGACTGCAATTTAGTGACGCCTGTTATCTCAAACTGTAATTTAGTGACGTCTGCTATCTCAGACTGAAATTTAGTGAGTTCTGCTATCTCAGACTGCAATTTAGTGACGTCTGTTATCTCAAACTGTAATTTAGTGACGTCTGCTATCTCAGACTGTAGTTTAGTGACGACTGCTATCTCAGACTCTAATTTAGTGATTTCTGCTATCTCAGACTGCAATTTAGTGACGTCCGCTATCTCAGACTGAAATTTAGTGACGTCTGCTATCTCAGACTGAAATTTACTGACGTCTGCTATCTCAGACTGCAATTTAGTGACGCCTGTTATCTCAAACTGTAATTTAGTGACGCCTGCTATCTCAAACTGTAATTTAGTGACGTCTGCTATCTCAGACTGAAATTTAGTGACGTCCGCTATCTCAGACTGAAATTTAGTGACGTCTGCTATCTCAGACTGAAATTTACTGACGTCTGCTATCTCAGACTGCAATTTAGTGACGCCTGTTATCTCAAACTGCAATTTAGTGACGCCTGCTATCTCAAACTGTAATTTAGTGACGTCTGCTATCTCAAACTGTAATTTTGTGACGTCTGCTATCTCAGACTGAAATTTAGTGACGTCCGCTATCTCAGACTGAAATTTAGTGACGTCTGCTATCTCAGACTGAAATTTACTGACGTCTGCTATCTCAGACTGCAATTTAGTGACGCCTGTTATCTCAAACTGCAATTTAGTGACGCCTGCTATCTCAAACTGTAATTTAGTGACGTCTGCTATCTCAGACTGAAATTTACTGACGTCTGCTATCTCAGACTGCAATTTAGTGACGTCTGTTATCTCAAACTGTAATTTAGTGACGTCTGCTATCTCAGACTGTAGTTTAGTGACGACTGCTATCTCAGACTGTAATTTAGTGATTTCTGCTATCTCAGACTGCAATTTAGTGACGTTTGCTATATCAAACTGTAATTTTGTGACGTCTGATATCTCAGACTGTAATTTAGTGATTTCTGCTATCTCAGACTGCAATTTAGTGACGTCTGCTATCTCAAACTGTAATTTAGTGACGTCTGCTATCTCAGACTGAAATTTACTGACGTCTGCTATCTCAGACTGCAATTTAGTGACGCCTGTTATCTCAAACTGTAATTTAGTGACGTCTGCTATCTCAGACTGAAATTTAGTGAGTTCTGCTATCTCAGACTGCAATTTAGTGACGCCTGCTATCTCAAACTGTAATTTAGTGACGTCTGCTATCTCACACTGTAGTTTAGTGACGACTGCTATCTCAGACTGTAATTTAGTGATTTCTGCTATCTCAGACTGCAATTTAGTGACGTTTGCTATATCAAACTGTAATTTTGTGACGTCTAATATCTCAGACTGTAATTTAGTGATTTCTGCTATCTCAGACTGCAATTTAGTGACGTCTGCTATCTCAAACTGTAATTTTGTGACGTCTGCTATCTCAGACTGAAATTTAGTGACGTCTGCTATCTCAGACTGAAATTTAGTGAGTTCTGCTATCTCAGACTGCAATTTAGTGACGCCTGCTATCTCAAACTGTAATTTAGTGACGTCTGCTATCTCACACTGTAGTTTAGTGACGACTGCTATCTCAGACTGTAATTTAGTGATTTCTGCTATCTCAGACTGCAATTTAGTGACGTTTGCTATATCAAACTGTAATTTTGTGACGTCTGATATCTCAGACTGTAATTTAGTGATTTCTGCTATCTCAGACTGCAATTTAGTGACGTCTGCTATCTCAAACTGTAATTTTGTGACGTCTGCTATCTCAGACTGAAATTTAGTGACGTCTGCTATCTCAGACTGTAATTTAGTGACGTCTGCTATCTCAGACTGTAGTTTAGTAACGACTGCTACCTCAGACTGTAGTTTAGTAACGTCTGATATCTCAGACTGTAATTTAGTGACGTCTGCATCAGGTTTTCCCCCGTTGCATGAATATCCTTATAGAATAACTCAATTCCAATACATTTGATATCTCTTTTTGAATACGTCTAGTTTGTACTAGATTAGATTTAAAACTGAATTTTGTTTAAGTTCAATAATACAAAATTTAAACATTTTTTGTTCTTATAAATAATTCTTTTAAAAATTACAAAAATACGTATAAGTTAAGGAATCCAATATACATATTATCTATATGTAGATTGAATTCCTTGCGATTGTTTAGACACATTATCTATATAAATATATGCGAGTCTTAAATGTAATTCGAAACTCATTGGCTTATCATAAAATATGAGTTATTCGATGTTTCATAAAAAAATAACTCAATAATTTCCATAAAAAATTCAATTCAAAAATTCAACGGTATTTCAATAATATCTTTGCTTTGAAAGTGTCAAAATTTTCTTTATTTTCATAATAAAGTCCTTTTTTCATTTTTTTTTAAGAAACATCATTACCATTACAATAAGCATAATGTATATTTAATGTCATAAATATTTTTTTTTGTCTGCTCAAATAAGATGCATGAAATAATCTTTACTTAAAGCATCGTATATACAGAAAAATAAATAAGTCTGCTTATTTATTCACATAATATATAGATGTATGTACATTATTATTGTTTGCATGTTTGGTTTTCATTTCCTTGGGGATTTTCCAGGAAAGTCTTCAGAAAAAAAAAATAAATATATTTATTATACATATATCAATCATATCATTCTTCTGCTCGAATCTAGCATTCAATAAAAAATTAAGAATATAATGATTGATTTTTTCCATATATGTATTTAACAAACAAGAAAAATTGTGATGGTTCTAATGTTTCGTTGAATAAGGGCGATGTTGTGATAGTACACCTTGGAATGAGCAATGACAAACACAGATTTATTTTTGTGTTTTTTTTTTTTGTTTTTCTTTTTTTGTGCCAATAAAGTCCTCACATATTTCTGTATACGAAAATCATTCACTCACAAAATTCGTTTGATTGGCATTGAGATATTATTGTTTCTGTAGTAAATACAAATAATATTTTGAAATGATGCTTCGTTTCATTTTCTCGTGAATTGTGGGATGGGAAATTATGGGTGAATTAGGTAATTGGAAATAATGTCTACTTTAAGTTTGTTTTGCTTTAAGTTCTATATAATTTCTAAGTATTCTCAGAGCTATGAATGAGTTACTCCAACTTAAAGATACTAATTAAAGGATTCTTGCTTCGGGGCGACATTTGCCAAACTTAAGCCTATATACAGCACATGTCTGGGGCTCGTTTGAAAGTACATATTAAATTTTCTTGAATTTATATTTTTAATAGTTTGGTTAAAGGTGTTTTTTTTAGACGTATAGTTTCCAATCTGGCAATACTTTTTTCGGAGGTGGTCTTTTTGACAGTTGTCACTTGATTTATGGTCAGATTGGTTTGCCATTTTATAATTACTTGACTTATTCCTGAACAACGTTTGCAAATTGTGCAAATTTATAACCAAAATAATGGTTCGGTTCGCGCGACGCATCGCGCGCTGCGTCCAATATTCGGTCGACATAATCGCAAAATCACATAAATTCGAGCAACCATAGATCGGTTTTGCACCACGTTTACTCTAGTGGATAATGCGCATCCTCAGAGACGCACCGAAGACGCTATTGCTTCTTTATAGAGCAGAGTATCGAAGGAGACCCGAATGAGTCCATCTGCCATCGCGCGCAACAATTGGAGCTGTCAAAAATTGGGCCTCTCGGCTGGAATTTTTTCGAGCCAGCCGCGGCGGCCACTTGCCCGAAATCGTCATTTTTAAAAACGTAATGGCAAACCATTATTTTTATAATAAATCTAAATTCTTGGCCATAACATTAAATTATATGCGTTTTATTTCTCTTTGAAAACCACACGTCTAAAAAAAAAACACCCTTTATAATCTTACCATTAGTGCCTTTTCTATCCTCTTCTCTAATTTCTTAAGCAGCTGTTTATCAATAACTGAACATGAAATAGTACCTACTTTTTATGGTATGTTAGCAATAATAAGTTTTCTTTTAATTTTTTCAGGTAAGCTCACCCATCGATTGTGTATTCAGTATCAGTAAGTATCATAACTATATATTTAGTCCTTGAAACTTGAAACAATACTTCAAGGCTTTTTATATGTGTGTAAGTGCAACATATTGATCTAATTTCCATCGAAGTCAATAAAAATCAATCAGAACCCACTTCCCGGGGTTGATAAAAATAAAATCCTTGTACACAACAGCAAGGACGATGTAAACGATAAAGGTATATGAACTTCTATATCAAAACCCGGGCATAATTTATTATTTCGCGTAGGTACCCTTTTACCCTTTTCAATCTGTCTAGAGGTATATATGTATGTTTATGAACTTTGTAGTGATGTGTGTGTAGGCCTAACTCTCTCTTCCGTGATTGTGTTATCATCAATGCCAATGCCTTGGTTAAGACTGGCATAGAGTATTTACCGAAAATTCAATTTACCAACCCACAGTATCTGATTCGAAGCACTTTAATAATAATAATATTCAACGGAATGAATCAAGAAGAACGAATGGGAAAGGTGAAAACGAATCTCCATTTTCCATCAATATTTATTCCCTATTACAGTATAACGGCAACCCAACCACAACCACATTTCAAAAACAGGGATACCCTTCCTACCTTCAGAACCAACTGTATTATACCAGAAGCTCTTCTTTTCTTGCTATTTCTCGAGACATAGTTGGGGTTAATATAAATACACAAGATGTCCTTGTCGCCGAGCGTCGTCAACGTAGTTTCTGTCGTTTCGTTTTCGTGTGTTTATTTTGGCATTTTCCAACATTCGTCCTTCTTATTCCTCAATCTTTTTGAATTAATATCCTTTTTGCGGTTATTTGCACATCTATTGGTAGGATAGGAACATTTTCAGGAATTCTTGCTTGATTTACGTTAATACGGTGGTGGTGGTCGATAGTTTATTGATAAAGATCTATAAAGCAAAGGTCCTGGCAGGCAGATTTTCTTACAAAGTTTAATAAATTTTAAATCTTTACATCTACCTATAGCATCACCTATACTGCTTTTGATGGAAATTCCAATATGAGGATGAGGAAGTCTAACAGTCCTTTTCTTTTTAAGGACATATACCTACGCCACGTTTGGTATTTAAAGAAATAGCATAAGTCTCATAAGAATAATATTAATTTCACTTAAATTTCACAGCCCACATACGAACACGTTTCTTCTGCGAAACATATAATACGTAAAAGGATATTACCAGGCTTAAATTTGAATATATTAGCAGGATGTGGTCTTACTATACACACATACATAATACCAATAGTTTGACCAATAAATTGATAATAGAAAAAGGATAAAACTATTCAACTGAAACGAAAAAAAAACAAGAAGGATATTACTTTCTCTGGGCCTATTATCGGATTTGGCAGCAGCTGTTGGTCCTGCTGGCTATAGGACTTAATAAAGGCTTACAGCACGAAGTGGCAAATTTGATATTTACCCATTTACCCCAAAGAGACGACAAAAAATGTTCGTTCGTTACATTAACGCGTGCAAAAATTAACGTAGGTCGAGAATGGTAGCAAGCAGGAGGAATAGGAGGAATAGGAGGAAGAAGGAGGTTTGATTTTTTGTGAGAATCACTTTCACATGCCTCGTCATCAAAGAGCTCACACGCAACACACATTGTAGCTTATATAGGTACTGTCAGAGCCAGAAATTTGTTGTAACATACACGAACACACTGTTGACATGACTTTGTTATTCTGTTTCACTATATGCTAGGTATAATGTTGTTGACAATATTATAGTATAGAATAATGTTTATTGGGTCTTAAAGCTGTGGAGAAAACCATGTTGTGCAAAATGTAGGTACAACATGAGGTATTTAGGTAGGATTGTGTAATAGGTATGAGTAAAGTCTTATACAAGTTATGTGAGGTTAGGTTGAAAGTTCGTGTAAAAGTGTCGTGTGGGAAAATTCTTACGGTCTTTTGAACTATTACATCAACAGAAGTAGATTAGATGATGTTAAATTGAACCCATCAGTGTAGTAGTTCAATAGGCAATATGAGGTATCAACTCCAATTTAGTAGGTACAGGAGAGATAATATGATCAGTTTACATTATTCAGCAATTGATTTCTTGACTTTTAAACTTATGAAAATTAATTTTGTAAAATTATGATGTCACAATACAAATCCAGGGTTTTATGCATATGGTAGAACGAGGAGAAATTAAGTCAAATCCGATTAATTTTGAACAAAGTCGAAACAACCATAAATAGGAACATGGAAAATAGTCTATTAGAGCTAACAGCAAATTTTGGGCGTGGAAATATAATCAAAAGTTGAGTACGAGGGTTTGTAGGTGTACACATCGTAATATCGAACATAAAAGTCTCGTTGGCATTTTTTTTGGCGCTGGTGGTGGGGGTGAGTTATTGAAATTATCGATTTTTACATTTTTCTCTGAAGATTTATCACTTAAATAAATTTAAAAAAAAATTAAATTATGCTGTTATTTTTCCTTAAAGTAAAGACTTTTCATCTTGACAATCTGATTAATAGAACTGACAGTATAAGCCTTCTATGCAAACCTTGTCGGCTTTTTTTTGGAGACTTTTGTTGTTGATTTTTTGTTATGCACAAAATTTCCACAGAAAAGTCGATAAGGTTCGCTTGAAAAGCTTATATCTCAAGTTTTTTTTAATCGGATCGTCTAGATAAAAGTTCGTCGAAATAAAGGGTTTTCCAATAAGAGGTGTTATTTTGAATAGCCCGCTATTTCGGTAGCTGTCACTTTTGAAGCTGTAATTTTTTTGACATTTGACAAGTAAAAACTACGCCATTAGTAAAAATGGAACGATACACGCTTCAACAATGCATTGAAATTATTAAAATTCACTATAAAAATGGTGAAAATTTGGCAGAGACGGTTCGTAAAACTAAAACATTTTTGGGTCGTCGTGAAGCACCTTGTCGGACCGCAATACAGAAATTGGTGGACAAATTCAAGCTGTTGGGACAAGTTAGTGATGTGAAGAATAAAACCCGTGCACGTCGCTCAAGAACAACTGAGAATATTGCTGTTGTAGACCAAAGTGTTGAAGAAAACCCAGGTTTGTCAATTCCTCGTCGTTCTTTGGAATTAGGCATTCCACAAACGTCAGTACACCGTATTTTGCATAAAGACTTGGGTCTTAAGGCTTATAAAGTTCAGTTAACACAAGAACTTAAGCCGGCTGATCATCAACAACGTCGTGTCTTTGCTGATTGGGTCCTTGAAATGAATGAAAATGATCCGGAATTTCATCGAAAAATCGATCGAAACCATCGATCTTTTACGGGAAAAGTTTCCGGACCGTGTTATCTCTCGAAGAGGTGATCACAATTGGCCACCGATATCTTGTGATTTAACACCTTGCGACTTCTTCCTTTGGGGCCACGTGAAAGATAAGGTCTACGCCAACAGCCCAGCGTCGATTCAAGACTTCAAAGATGGAATTCGTGAGGCTATCGAGGACATAGGGCAGCCACTTTGCGATTTGGTTATGGAAAATTTCATGAAAAGGATATGGTCCTGTAAGCGTGGTCGTGGCGGCCATTTGGCTGATGTTGTGTTCCATTATTAACGGCATACCTTCCTAAACATCCGATCATTTATCTCAAAAAATGCAATTTTTCTTTGAATATGAAAATAACACCTCTTATTGGAAAACCCTTTATGAAGTTAAGTGACATCCTTCTGAAAAAAAAAATGTAAAAATCGCTATTTTCAACTACTGACACCCACCGCCGTGACCGGCGGCGTACCAAAAAAAAGCTGTCAGACTTTTTTTCGATATAACGATGCATACACCTACTAGCCCTCGTACTCAATTTTTGGTTATTTTTACACACCCAAGATTTGCTGTCAGCTCTTAGTCTAAAAACTTTGTATACATATTCCGTAATAGTTATACACATTTTTGTAAAAATAAAAATTCTATCATCAAGACATTAGCTAGTTGGTACAGAAAATTTGGAAAAAAAAATTAAATACCTACATTGACAAATTTGTGGATTTTTTTTGTATCAAAAATCTTAAGGATAACAACAAAAATTGGTTTATTCCCTTCCATTTTTAAGGCTCTTGGATCTAAGCACTACATGTGTGGGATATTCGCAAGAAAGGTATATGCCATTTTAAAGGTCATTAATTGGTCAAAAAAGTTCAATTGTTTTCAGAAATTGGTCAGTCATTGGTATTTTTAAACGAATTTTTAAAGATTTTTCAGGATCACAAGCTTTATCGACGAACTTGAAAAAACTTTAAAAAATTCGTTTAAAAAAACCTATGGCTGACCAATTTCCGAAACTATTTAACCTTGATTGACAAAATGACTGATCTTTCAGATGGCATACTTCTTTTTGGGAATATCCCACACATGGGATGCTAAGATCCCGGGGCCCATTTTTCCCCTTAAACGAACAAATATTTTAACTTGAAATTCTGAACACATCTGTTTTTAATCAAAACGCTGTGTATTACGGATGGGAGGTTAAAAATTATCAATTTTTGTTGTCTTCTTTATTTTTGGGTTATAACAACAGAGAAATTAACATGCGACAAGAACTATCCAAAATGTCAAGTTGAATATTTTTATCAACAAACTTCTAAGGGCAAAAGAATCCAGGAAAATGCTTTTCGCACGTACTATTCACAGAAGCGTTTGATATAGAGTGAACCATAAAATTGTGCAAGGAAAGCTTTAGTGTTTAGGTTTCCATAGATAGTTTTTAAAATGGTTCCATGAAATCCGAAAAAAATTTGAATAACGCCGGAGTTCCTCACGGCAGCTTTTTAGGCCTACTTCTTTTTAAATATTCTTTTTAAAAATCTTAATAATCTTCGTTGAATACTTTCTATTCTATTTATGTGAATAGAGTAGTATGGCGCCCAGACAATGCATCCGCATTCAGGTATTGGCCTAATAAATGAAATATAAATTTTAATTACATATGGATCACGAAACTCACTTGAAAATCTTTTGACGAAACCAAGTATTTTGTTTGCTTTTTTAACAATATAATTATAGTGATCAGTGATTGATAATTTTGTGTCTAATAAGACTCCAAAATCAGAGAAACTAGAAACTCTACATAAATGTGACGAATTTAACAGATACCTATTCATAAATAAATAATTTTCGTTTGCGTGAAAAACACATTGTCTTACACTCTTGTCAATGTTTAGAAATAAACTGTTATTATTGCACCATGTCCAAAATCTATGAAGATTGTCTTGAAGTTGTTCACAATCCTTGATGGAGTTAATTTTTCTTAATATTTGAACGTCATCAGCATAAATTAGTGACATAGGATTTTGTAATATAAAGAAGGTCATTTATAAATAAAATAAACAGCAAAGGACCAAGATGGCTCCCCTGAGGTACACCAGAATTAACTTTAAATGAACGGTTATATCTGAATATAACACTATAAATCTATCCTTTGTTCCTTGTTGTTGATTGTTTTCCACTGGTATTTTAATTATTTGGAAGTTCTCGTTGACATATTTGTTTTGTTTTATCTCAACACACATCCAACAAATCAGAAAAGAAGTGAAAAAATGTTGTCTGTTTCATTGTATTTCGGTTGGTGTGTGTTGAAACAAAACCTATGTTTTCTTGCCTTATGAAACAAAAACGTTTTGTCTCATCCAGTGTGTTTTTAGCCTAATCCTCTTTAAACGTGATTTTCTACTAAACCAATCTTCCCAAAGCCGTTAAATGAGCTAAACACACTGCTAGGTACAAGATATTTTATTTGAAGGGCATAGGTGGTAAGAGTTGCGAAAGTACCTACTCTTAAAGCGATCTGTTGGCCAAGATCTTAGATCTTCTATCGTGCCAACGTTTTGTTTAGTGCAGCCGGACAATCGATCCATAGGCATGACCCTAAATTAATTTTCAAATAATAAAACCCCATTTCATTGCAATTAGCTGCAGGCGTAAACATCTTAATTGGTAAGCTTACTCTGCAACACCTACATTTATAATTAAATTTCTATAAAATTCCCACCTACACATTTTGATTTGTGTTATTTTCGCTGTACAAAGGTGGGTGAACTCTTCGAGATGCAATCATTTTAAAAAAATGTCTGACCGTGAATTTCACGACACCTGGCTTGTGATTTATGTATACTTCCATTGCCAACCAACGAGTTAATAAAAATCAAACAGAAACAAAAACAAAAACAAAAACTCATTTATCAATAGCTGCTAAGCTTTATCTCAATAGAATTATCTCATGCTAAAGTGTATTTTAATCAATCTAAATTTTCATTTATTTAAAGTCACTTACTCGAGTCAAGCCCTCTTTCGTTTATGTTTAATAAGTGTATATCAACAACTTAACCTACAAAAATTCATCAAAAAAAGTAGAAATATTCAATTTAGATTGTAAGATTTAATTTCGTCAATGAGGTAGGTATATGTAGCTTAATCTAAAAATCATTATTCAAAGTTACCTACACAGACACACACACACACACACAAACACAAAACAAATACAATACATATGTAGGTACAAATATACCTACGAGTTGTTATCCAGAATTGTATTTAAAAGAAGGCTTAATAGCATCACAAACAGTATTAGGTATTATCGTATCGATCGGCTAAAACAAGTAATAAGCAATAAGAAGCCATTTGATTCAATTTGCTGTTAGTTACAAGTTTCCTTTTATGCAAAGTTGTTTAATCCACTTCATCTATATTGAAGTGAAAAAATGCGTGCTGGTAGTTGACAACAACGTAGGAACGATATGAATGAACAAAGGCACAACACTGACATCTCATTTGGGTTTGAACGAATGGGCTATACAACAGCTCCTATAACGTCATTTGGTCTAAAAAAAAATATGGTGACAGTGATGATTCAGGTCAGATGCTGGAAATAATTTGGTCAAATTAAGAAAACAAGTTTTCTATTTTTTTTTTTCTATGTTTTGCCTTCACTCGACAAATTTGTTATTCGACCATTCAAACCACGCACTTTTGAGGAACGTAATGTAAATGGAAAAGAACGAACCAGTAGCGGACTATATACGTAGGACGTATTTGGAGGCCCCAAAAGTATAGTTATTGAAAAATCCAAAACGTTACTTATTCCAACACCAATTTGTTCATTGGTGTGTTCTGGCACACTGCGAAAATAAAGAATATCAGCCCTGTGCCTATACGTTATGTATCTTTTGCGTCGATAAAATCAGTCGAGAAATGATGAAAATTGAAACAAATCTTGTGATTTTTGTTCCATTTTTCATCGTTTCTCGACCAATTTTATATTTGTAGATGCACTGTTCTGCTATTCACGTGAATCGTGAATTCGATTCCCTTTCACTCTACCTTTCCATTTTGCTATCCATCGAGTGAAATGTATTATCCCACACCAATTTGACATTCACGTAAACAGCTGTTCATGCGAAAATCTTGGGAAATTTGGACAAATTATTTTTGTTAATCATTTTAAATTTAAAACAAAAATAGAAACAGTTGTTGGAATTTTTTTTTTGCACTTCCAAACAGAAGTTTTAGAAAATCAACAAATAGAGAACTTGGTTTTGGCAATAGGTGTTTTTCTTTTTCAGTTCAGAGCAGAGCCTGAACTGTCAAACAAAAAATTGTGTTTCTTTTTTCGCTCGGAGTATTCAGAGCTTCAAATTTATGTTTCTATTTTCGTTCTGAACGTGTTTTGAGCGTGTTCATAGTGCGCTCTATGAGCTCAGAATAAAATAACTGACCAGACAGAGTTATATGCCAAACACAAGAATTTGACAGCTTTGACAGTTCAGGTGTGTTTCAAAAAAAGTTCAGAGTGCTCAGAGTCAGAAAACGCCGCGTTCAGAGGACGTTCTGAACATGCTATTCTGAACTAAAAAAAGAAAAACGCCTAATATGTTGATTTACTTTCATTGCAGAAATTAGTTTGGTTATTTGATCTCTATTTGTTGTTCTATTATTTACGAACAAATAATATTCTTAATCTTAATCTTATAATAATAAATATAAAAACAAAGTCGTTTTAGTTACAACACTTATAACTCAAGAACCGCTGGACCGATTTTAATGATCTTTGATTTGTTGGTTTTGTCTCCGCCCCGAATAGCAGAATAATTATTAAAATATCGAAAAAATTCACTTCATAGGGTGAAATAGGGTAAAAATAAAATAATCGTCCGATTTAAGAAATTCTTTTTTTTGTTTCAAAGGTTTTTTAGAAAATGGCTTCAGGGATATTGGTTTACAAATTTTGATATTTGTAGGGTGAAAGAGGGTAAACATAAAAGAATGTCTGATTTAAGAAATTCTGTCTTTTTTAAAAATGTTATGGAGTGACATGGTATAAAAATAAAACATTAGTTTTCGAATACAAAAATTCTGTCTGTGTTGGAAAAAAAATAAAGGTTGAACTCAGAGGATTACATTTTTACAAATTTAGCCTGCGAAAGCTTAGGTTTGTTTATCCGTGCGAAGCCAGGCGAGCCAGCTAGTTAAGCAATAAAAAAGATTTTTCTTACATTTTACTAATCACTTCCCAGACAATCCAATAGCAATGAACAAATGCGCTATACAATTCATATGCAGATCTGAATTGTAACGTAGAATGAATGCGTTCACGTGATTAAGAGAATACAGCCCGGTATTACCGACTTTACCTACTTAAACCCAGATTCAATTCAAATGAATAGCAGAATAGTGATTTGTAAAATTCAATACAAAGTATCCCCCCAGTATATATAGCAGAATAGGGCTGTATGGCTTAAGAAATATTTTTCATTTCGCAACAGGTGAAAATTAAGTAATCAAGGTTTTTTTTGAAACAGCTCACAAATGAGATGTTGAACTTAAAGAGTCTTTGAGAAGAAAAGAGAATATCGTGACCATCAGGATTCAGGAGCCCAGGAATCGCCTTAGTAACTATTTTAAATCCACCACTGAATTTAACCCACTCATAAACTTACATATATTTCTGCAAGGTAGAAATAAGCTTGAGCTAGGGATGACTTGCTTGTCTACCACGTTCTTTTTCTAATAAAATAAGCAATGGCGTTGGATGACACTTTTGATGGACAAAGAGGTTGAATTAACATACAAGAAGTTGTGGTCGTTGGAGGAAAGCCTTAAATGGCAAATGGTTTAATCTTTTATTTTTGTTAGGGATTTAAAATAGCACATGGATATTTCCGTGAATTAAATATAGGAGTTAGCTAGCAGCCCCAGCCATCAGTCAGCAAATCGCATAAGAACTGAGTCAGCTGTGAGTGTGTTAAAGATTCAAATTACTTATACCTGATGTAAGCATATATACATATGTATGTCTATCTGAATGTACAATGTTAAACCATAAACATCGTGGGCTCAAGTGATTGATTAATGAACGAGAAACAGCAGTATAGCATTGCGTTACAATTAATTTTTGACATAATTTCTTTATTCTTACGGAAATGATTGATTGATTGATTGGTAAAAAATTCTTTCGAATAAAATGTAGGCCAAAATTATGCCTTTTTATCGATAGGTACAAAAAAATTAAAGCATGTGTAGCATGAAGTGTAGGTTAAAAGAATGATTGATGATTATATTTTGCTAGAAGAAAATTTAAAAATTACTAATTTTTTCAATAAAGACGATTCCACAATATTCAAAATTTTCAATTTTTTGCACTAAGGCTAAGTCAATTTTAAAATCCGCAGTTAGTTTTTTTTGTTTGTGCTAGGAGATAGGAGTTTTTTTGACAAACAGTGAGCTGTCAGCGCTGCTCATAAATTTAAAATAAGTCGATATATTTGAATCATTTAAAATCGAAAAAAATAACCATTTATCAGGGTGATGCTTGATTTAGGTGAATTTAATGTTGATGAAAAGAAGATAAAACTAAATTCGTTCATATTTGACAAATTTTTAATTTATTTGTTTTTTTTTTTTGACTCGAAAGAAGTTTTGAAGAACATCAAATATTTTTCATATTGGTTTTGAGTATAGTTATATTTTTAATATTTTATTTTTAAGTTTAATTATATGGTACCATATGGGAATATTCGACTATCAACTCTTTGCACTGTTACCGCTGTATTTAATTGAAGTTAAATTCGTGTTTTTTTTACGAATAACAAATGTATTTTTTTTTTAATTTTATGGAAAAAACAGCCTTAACCATTTTTGGAAAGAAGAGAGTGTTCCGTACATTTTTTTTCTAGGCACAATTTTACTGATAGTTTTAAAAAAAATATACGATGTATAATAAAGTCTGCCTCATTTTTGTTCATAACAATATTATTGATTATCACTAGTTGAATAATTCAAACATAATAAAATTATTATATTTAAAAAATATAAGAACCAAATTCTTTTGTCAAAAATCAAAAACATGATTTTAATCATCAGTGAGAGCTAACCCTGCAAGGAATTGGTGGTCAAAAATTTGGATCTAAACGAGAATATTCGCATAAAATGCGACGAAAACCTAAAGAGTGTAGGTATAGGTTGAGTCAAGCCAAGAAAAAAATATGCACGACTGGGTCGCACGAACTTATTGCTCTTATGCGCAATCACATTGTGGTTCTATAGTCTGAAATAAATTAGCTATGGGAGTCTATGTTTTATCCATTTGCCAAAACTTTGTTTAGTTGCAGGTGGTATTATGTGAGTATACAAAAATTAACAATATATAGCCCAGTGTTGCACATATGCAATATGCATAAAAGGAAATTATATTATTTAAACTGGTAAATTGTAATTGTGGTAAATTAGAAATAAATTGATTAAAATACTTTAAATCTGTTTTAACCCAACGCGATGTACACCATCTGATTTCTTATATAAATCTTAATTTATGAGAATAAAAATTTGAAAATCGTAGGAGCGGTTTTAAAAATAACTAATTTTTTATATATAAAATTTTGTTAACAATTCTGAGAAAACAAATTGGTACGCCAATTTTAAGTATTTATTAATGTTGAGTTAAAAATTAAACTACAAAAAAATCTGCTACCCGTTTTCGAAATTTTCAAAAAAATAATTGTTAATTCTTTTTTTAAAAATCCAAAAATTATTTTTTAGAAAATTTTGATATGCACTTTTATTTATATTTGTTGTAAGCTTCTGTATGAAAAATCTAGTTTTATTCAATTAATCAGATATTGAGATAGTCGAAAATCAAAGAAACCGTTCTATGAGTGGCACTGTTAACAAACGTAAAATATAAAATTTAAAAATTATAAACGGTCGACCGTACTAATTTTAATACAAAAACAAAATTTTGTCAAAATCGTAGGAGTCGTTTTTCAAAAAAAAAAAAAAAATACCTTACTCAATGATTTTGAAACATTTGTATGTGAGGTACCGTTATTTTTGAGTATTAGAATAATTTCTGTCAAAAATCTTCTATATAAAGTTAAAAAACTGCTTTTTACCAAGTTTGGTAAGAATCGACTAGGTTGTTTTCACAATATTAAGTTTTAGAAAAAAAAAACCTTTAAAAATTTTTTTAAAAATCCAAAAAATATTTTTTTAATTATTTCGATACACAATTTTATTTCAAATCTATTATTTCTTCTTCATAAAAAAAATCATCAAAACCTGTTGAACAGTTTTTGAGAAAAGCGGAAATAAAAAAAAATGGTTCTTTGGGAGGTACCATTTTTCGGAACCATTCTTTTTTTTTTATTAAACCGCAACTTATAACTTTTTAAATTTATTGAATTCTTAAAAAAAAAATCCGTAGCTCTGAATTTGAGAAAAATAAGTTTTTCCTTTTTGGCCAAGAAATTTTATATGACAGCTACTAAGAAAAAGGAGAACAAAATAGGTGGGGGGAATGTGCAAAAAACGCTAGGTACCAAGTTTAAAGAAAATCGACCCATCCGTTTAGGCTGCAGTCGAACGGACAGACAGACAGAAGGACTTTTTTGCGAGACCCACTTTTTTCGTCTTCCCTATCATCGTAATATCGAGTTTCATTAAAATCTCGAGTTCGATTTTTTGCACGAATGCATAACATGCCATATATTACCTATATATCGCAAGTAAAAATCGTACATAGAAACGGCGGGAATTAAAATTATTAAAAAAACAACGGCTAAAACTACAGTATAATCTTATATCTTTTTTTTTGAGAAAAAAAAAAAACATTCTTTAATTTTTTTAACATCGAGATAGTATTGTATAGGTTGGGGGTCAATTTCCCCTGTTAAGTAGCGGAGGTCAATTTTCTCAAAACACTGACTTAGTATACAAAACAAATTTAAAAAGTTATGGCATCACTTACAATTACAATATTAGGCCATACCTTTTTTTTAGGAAACCAATTCATTGTGCGAGTTCAACGCATATCTGAATTTTCAGAATTCTGAGTTTTTAGAGCTTCTGATTGGCCAGTTGTCATAAAAAGTTAGATGTCTGTTCTGAATTTTCAGAACTTTTTATGACAGCTGACCAATCAGAAGCTCCAAAAATTCAGAATTCTGAAAATTCAGTTAGGCGTTGAACGCGCCCATTCTCTTATATTCTTTTAAAATAATTTTAAAATAAATGCACTCCATACGATCTTCTAGTACCAATATTTTAGTGGCTACATACACCACGTTTATATGGAGAATTGAATCCGAATTGAATCAGGATTTTGGTCCTTGTAAACCTTGAATTCGCTTATATAAACATGTTAATAGGTAGTAATACCCAATATTGCTAGTTTTCGAAATTGCAATCGAACACCTACGATGATAGAGGAGAACGCAAAAAAATGGGTCCGGAAAAACACTTTAACTCCTACGTCCTGCCATACAACCGGTACCTGCCATAAAACCGTTTTCTTTATTTTCGAATTTCTAAGTAATGGCTTAACCAATTTCAACAAATTTTGTATATATGTAGTATGTTTTTTTTTTAATTTTGGATTTAGAAAAGTATATTCTATTTCTATATTATTTTCTGAGAAATATGTCTTGAAGACGGGTTAGTCAATATTTGGGAAATAAGGATAATATTACGTGTATATTATTAAATACTTAAAATTGACATATGAAATTAAATATTAGACATTTTTTACATAAACAAATTATTTTCTTAAATTATCATATCTAACTCTTAAGATTTTTGAAATTTAACGGGTGATTTTTAAGCTGGTTTGGTTTTGGCAACACTGGTTTTGACAGCTGACGTTTGTTTAGTACCTTGTGTCACTGTCAAACAGCTTCAGTTTGGTTTGCAATTTAACCATGGATCCTTTTACAAATGAACAACGCTTGCAAATTATTGAATTTTACTATCAAAATTCGTGCTCGGTTCGAAATGTTCATCGCGCGCTGCTTGTGTTCAGCGATGAGGCTCATTTTTGGTTGAATGGGTACGTAAATAAGCAAAATTGCCGCATTTGGAGTGAAGATCAGCCAGAAGCATTGCAACAGCTACCAATGCATCCCGAAAAAGCCACTGTTTGGTGCGGTTTATGGGCCGGCGGCATTATTGGGCCTATTTCTTCAAAGATGATGCGAATCGCAGCGTTACTGTCAATGGTTAACGCTACCGAGCGATGATAACAAACTTTTTTTTGCCCGAAATGGAAGTTCTTGACTTGCATGATATGTGGTTTCAACAAGACGGTGCCACATGCCACACAGCACGCGAAACAATGGCGCAATTGCGAGGCGAGTTTGGTGAACAGTTAATTTCACGTTTCGGGCCGGTCAATTGGCCGCCTAGATCGTGCGATTTGACACCATTAGATTATTTTTTGTGGGGGTATGTCAAGGCTAATGTCTATAGGGACAAGCCCGCTTCGATTGACGCACTGGAAGCCAACATCCATGCATTCATTCGTGAGATACCGGCCGATATGTGTGAAAGAGTATGCCAAAATTGGACTCAGCGGATGGGCTACCTGAGACGCAGCCGCGGTCAACATTTGCATGAAATTATCTTTAAACATTAAATTGCAAGGTTCAAACTATCGATTCAAATAAATATTTCCTTCATTTTTTTGAATTTTTTGTGTTTTTTTTTTAAAAAAAGTTCTAATATATTTTTTTCAAGAATTCAGACGGCGTTCTTTATTTTGAGCTCAAAACTTTTGTAGGAGTTGGTTTAGCAATTTCAAGAACGAGTTTTATCCTTCTTAACCATTTTATCTAATTTATTTCTAAAATCTTTAAAATTCTTTTAGCCACTTGAAGCACAACACAAGAGCATAGTTTGTGCGATCCATTCTGGGCGTCTGGCACTTCCTTAATTTTTAGAATTTTTCACAGCTGAACAGCTGTTCTGGTAACCGACTCTCTGTTGTAAGTCTCTAAAAATAGAGAGAGCAGCAATGTTTTTAAGCATTAGTTTCTTCATTTTTCGACCTAAATAATTTTAGGAAACTTTGCCAGAGTAACAATGATTTTTCTTTTCGTGCAGAAATTATGTTACCCGCAGCAAACCATCGTTATATCGTGCGGGGTCAGAACGTGAAAGGCGTGTACCTCAGATAAAAATATAAGAAAAAGACTAGAGGAAAATTAAGAAAATTGTTTTCATTTCCATTGATGGATTTGGGTTAAGAAAAAAAAATTAAATTTTTTCCTTTACAAACAACATAAAAAAAATTAATGTTGAAAATTGTGCAAGTTGATATTTTTTGTCCACACACTTTTTCTCTCTAACCAATAGGACTTGAAGCAACTTGATCTTAATATATAAAACAAAGTCGGTTTATTAACACAATTTATAACTCTAGAACGGCTGGACTGATTTTAATAATCTTTGTTTGTTGTATTCGTCTCCACCCCGAATAGCAGAATAATTATGCAATTATTTGAAAATGCATTCCTTTTGTAGGGTGAAATGGGGTAAAATAAAAAAAGATAGGTACCTATCCGATTAAAAAAATTCTCTAGGTGTATGAAAGGGGTATTCTTTTTCAAAATTTTGTAATTTCTAAGGCGAAAGGGTAAAAGTAAAAAAAAATTGGCAGATTTCTGAAATTTTTGTTTTATTTAAAAAAGGTTTTCTTAGGAAATGGCTCCAGGCGTATTCTTTTTCAAAACTTTAGTATTTTCAGGGTGAAATGGGGTAAAAATTAAAAATTATTTGATGGTAGACATTATGTTGGTGTTTGAAAATTTACTCCTCACATAATTTTTTTTTCAAAAAATTGGTAGTTACAGTGTGTAATGGGTTTAAATGGAAATGTTGTATTTGACTTTAAAGTTTTTTTTTTGTATATCAAAGGTTTTTTCTAGGCGATGACTTAAGGGTTTTTTTTCAAAAAAATTGGTATTTATAGGGTGATGTAGGGTAAGAAGAAAAAAGCGATATCCTATTTTAAAAATTCTGTTTGTGTTTGAAAGATTATTTTTTCAAAATTTGATATTTATACATTTATAAAGGGTGAAATGGGATAAACAAAAAAAACTGGTTTTCGATTAAAAAAATATTTGCTGTGTTGGGAAAGTAATAAAGGTTGGACTTATATGATCATATTCTTTACGAATTTCGTCAATCATAACGTTAAGTGGGTTTAAACGCAGAAGATAGAATTCAATTACAAAAATTTCCTTAAATATTTATCTATATAATAATTGTATTTTCTTTAGTAATTTTTATGCGAAGCTTAGATTTGTCTACCCGTGCGAATCCGGGAGGGCCAGCTAGTTGATTATAAAAATTTAAGAGGCTTAATAGAAAGGAAGTGCTGTGGGGTAAAATACGCCATATTTGTTGAATGCTTAGACTTTAAAGTAACAATTTAATTCAAAAGCAGGCGTATTACAAAATTTTGTAACTTACCCCCTATCGTCTGTTCCAAACTTTTGCCTTGGTAGAGACCTTGACACAGTGTAATAATCTTGAAAACCTTAAATGCTCAGATAAATTGCTTAATATCAATTTACGCACGTGTACCCAAGCGACACTCCTTCTACATTAATTCATGGAATTTTATTAATAATTATACTTAAACGAGCTATACACAATCTGTGTCCGCAATGGAAACATTCAACAAATCTAAATCTGTACATCTTTATGTATAGTATTGTACGCGTAGGCACTCTCTCATATAGGTACCTTAAAGCTTCAGAGCATAACCAAACTGTATACGCTCAAGTGCAATCAATGATTGAAGAATTGTAATTATTGCCAAAGCCAATATGGCACATCTTTGCATCGAAACCAAGGTAAGTAAGTGAATAAATACGAATATTTATACGTATAGCATTCCAAATTCGTATTCCACCGTTATATACATAAATTATTATCATTAAATTCAAAACAGTCCAACAAAAATAAGCTTTTACGATATAATTAACAAATGGAAAGAGAAAATCTAGTTGAACGTCAAGGTTACTTGTCACAGCCACAGCTTCTAATATTAGACATATCTAATTATCCATCATACCTTTATACCTCATAAGCCTCTATAAAGCTTGACATCCGAAAATAGCAGAATATTTCCTTTTCCTTAAGATTTTCCCAAACCAATCCTGGTGGGAACTGTTCACCTCCATATTCCTAAAGGCTCAAATTATTTCGACTAAGCAGTCATTAATAGTTTGACAGCTGCATCTGAACTCAATCGTTAAATTCCTTTGATTAGTAAATTGTGGTAAATAGTTTCTCCGTGCAAAATCAATACTTCCGGCTTTGGTTTTATTTGAATACTCATAATGGATAGGGAAAACTATTTCCCCATCAAATTTGTGAGTGTGGCAATGAACTTTTACTCGATGAAAATTTATAGTGCAAGACGAAATTCCTTTCCTAACTTGTGCTCTCCAATTTAAATGGGAGTTCGTTGGTATAAGGAATGTTTCTGTTTGAAGCATTAAATTCGCTTTCAAATTTCCCAGAAATGATGAGATGAGAATTGTTAGAGATGCAAATGGAGAAGCAAAAGTTTTACCCTGAAATTAAATCCAAAAAAGCATTTAAATTTTATTCCTTAAAAATTCTCACGTGCCATAGTTGAGCTGAATTTCTCGATGAAGATCATGGTCGTCATGCTCGTCGCACTCAAAGTTTGTTTGAAACAAAGGTAGACATTAAAATACAATTTCAATGTTTTCCATAACTTGAATGTTTTTTTTTTAATTTCTATAAAAGGATTCTTTTTCATTGTCTCAGTGGGGAATTGTAATAACAATTTATTTTAGTTCTCATTCTCGTCAGAAGGAAGAAATTGTCCTTCTCAGGATGATGGTATTTTTTTAAGCTATTCGAGCTATTTTGAGAATGCTTCTTCGCCATTTATAGGTAATAGGTGAAAATCGATAAAAAGATCCCTAAAAAAAGTAGTTTTAAGTGTGACAGTAGTGATGGCCAGTTGTACGATTGTGGTTCAAATATTGGCCCGTGCTTAAGCAATTTCAAAACACCGATTTTGGCGGATTACTGAGTTTCAATAATTACATGCTTAATCCATCGTTGAACATCATTGACATCGGTGAGTTTAATATGCCGGACCACGGATCAAATTCGAAAAAAAAGTTACGGACAATCTTTAAAAAGATTAAAAAGTATTTTTCTCCAAAATGTTCCAAAACGAATATTTGCATTTATAAAAAAGTTTTAATTTAAATTTTGAAAACTCAATATAATTCAAAAAATGAATTGGTCGATTTTTTTCCTTAAACTTGGTAGTTTTTTGCTTTTTAATACAATCTAAATAATTAAAGAAAAACATTTTTATTTTTTACCAAACAACTAAAAAACTAAAAAAAAAAAAAAACTATATCACTTAAAAAATACGGTTCTTTTTCGATCTTCTGACGAACCATTCTAAATGCGATCCATACAAATAGCGAATAAAATCCTTGTTTTGCCTGTTTCTCTCGTTCGTGGTACAGAAAAATAACGGGTGTCCGCCGGGATGGTGTACTAAAGGGTCCGACATCTAACGTTTTTTTTCTCAACTAGTGCTTATTTCGTGAATGGTAAAACTAAGCTCATGTCTGATTTGACAGATAATTAGTTGTATCCTTCCGCTGAAGGAATATGGTTGTGTATACGCTTCGATAAGTGGGCCTGCGATCGACTTAGAGAAGATGCCGATTTTGCCAAAAAAATCATCTTTTCAGATGAAGCTCATTTTGATCTTGGCGGGTAGTAAACAAGCAAAATTGTCGCATTTGGGGCACAGAAAACCCGCACGCATACATTGAAAAGCCGACACGCCCAAAACGAGTCAGTGTTTGCTGCGGATTTTGTTCCAGAGGCATAATTGGGCAATTTTTCGAAAATGAGCAAGGTGTGGCCGTTACAGTCAATGGCGATCGTTATCGGGCCATGTTGAACAAATTTTTGTTCACAAAAATTGAAGAGAAGGATATTGGCAACATTTGGTTTCAACAATACGGCGGCGGCGCTACGTGCCACACAGCCGAAGCTACACTCGATGTTTTGCGCCATTTTCAAAAAAAAAAAGAAGTTATTTGGCGGACCCTTTACTTTGTTTTGCCGCCATTTTGGTAAACATTAGTCTTGACAGTCAATATTTGGCAGTCTTGAAGTATTATGGAAAAATATTCGATAAACCAACGTGTTTTAATCGTTAAAACATTTTATCAAAATCAATCATCGATTACTGTGACTATGAGAAAGTTACGTGAAATTTTTGGGAGAAACAACGTGCCAACAAAACGCACTATTTATCGTGTAGTGAATGATTTCGAAGAAAGAGGGTCTGTAGGACATAGGCCCAAGCATGTACCACAACGTACTGCAAGATCGGCTGAAAACATTACTGCTGCTCAAGGAAGTGTTCAAAACAATCCATCAACCTCAATTCGACGCCGGCCTTGCTCAGCAGCTTGGTCTTCAAAGAACAACTTTGGCCACAATTATGCTCAAGGATTTGCATTTTTTTCCATTTAAGATTCAGTTGACACAAGAGGTTCTTCCACAAGACCATTTACTCCGCCGCCGCCGTACATATGCCAATAGGATGTTACACCTACCCCATGACAACCCCGATTTTCATGAAAAAGTCATAATGAGTGACGCGACACATTTTCATTTAAATGGATATGTGAATAAACAAAATAGTCGGTTCTGGGCAATGGAAAACCCTCAAATTATTCATCAGTCACCTTTGCATCCATTAAAAGTTACAGTCTGGTGTGCAATTTGGTCAGGAGGAATAATTGGACCTTACTTCTTTGAAAATGAAGACGGCGTAACGGTAACTATGAATGGGGAGCGATATCGTGATATGATTGAAAACTTTTTAACGCCACAACAGCATGCTTTGGGCTTGATTAACATGTGGTATCAACAAGACGGTGTCACATCTCATACAGCCAGGATTACAATGGAATTACTGCGAGACCTCCTTCCACAACAAGTTATTTCAAGAAATGGTGATGTTGATTGGCCTCCATGGTCGCCTGATTTAAATGCTCCGGACTTCTTTTTGTGGGGATATCTGAAAAGCAAGGTTTATGCAAACAAACCAGAAACGCTTGAGCAACTCAAACAAAATATTCGTGATGAAATTAATGAAATACCGCGTGAAATGTGTGAGAATGTTATGAAAAATGTGCTCAAAAGGGCTCGCATTTGTGAGACAGAGGCGGATAGGAGGAGGATATTATATTCCATACATAATTACCGACATTTCATAAAACATTTATCAATATAAGATCCATTCTCTTTCATTTAATCAACAATTATAAACAAACAAAGTAGTATATCTTCCCGGCGGACACCCTTTACAATTCAGCTAGAATTTAGAATATATTTCGCCTTCGCTCGCTGTAAGGAACTGAACAAATCGATAAAACGATTCATTTTGTGAAATTGGTTTCTGTTTCTGAATCTGTTGTATTGACAATACAAAAGTAACAGGAAAATTAAAAAGACATTATACAAAATTGAATAGGAAGTAGTACAAGAGTGTCAGTTTTTAAAGAACAAATTGTATAAATTGGTTTTGCTTTATATGAAGAAAAGAAAATTTTGTATAAGCTTTTGAAGAACAAAATTAATAATCTGTTGTTGTTAATGCTTATTCAAAAATGTTGATTTATAGAAAAATTTAAAAATCAAACTTACTTTAAACACAAAAAGCTCTTTTTGTATTAAAATAAAGTTAAAAAAAAAAAAAAAAACAATTTATTTGATTCAATATTTTTCCCTAAAATACATTTGAATTTAATAATTGAATGGTTTGCGAATGGTTCTTTAATGATTCCCGTGAAAATGAACCAATCATTTTTTCAGATCCCATCAGATTTGATTCGTTGGAGAAAAAGTAAGCCTCATTTTCGAAAAAGTAAGGTCCAATGACCCCGCCGAACCATAAACCGCACCAAACAGTCACGCGTTGAGGATGGAGAGGCTTTTCAACAATAACTCTTGGGTTTTCCGAGCCCCAAATGCGACAGTTTTGCTTGTTGACGTAGCCTCCGAGGTGGAAATGGGCCTCATCAGTCAAGATGATTTTTCGATGAAATTCCGGATCATTTTCATGCATTTCAAGGACCCAATCAGCAAAGACACGACGTTGTTGATGATCAGCCGGCTTGAGTTCTTATGTTAACTGAACTTTATAAGCCTTAAGACCCAAGTCTTTATGCAAAATACGGTGTAATGACGTTTGTGGAATGCCTAATTCCAAAGAACGACGAGGAATGGACAAACCTGGGTTTTCTTCAACACTTTGGGCTACAACAGCAATATTCTCAGTTGTTCTTGAGCGACGTGCACGGGTTTAATTCTTCTCATCACTAACTTGTCCCAACAGCTCGAATTTGTCCACCAATTTCTGTATTGCGGTCCGACAAGGTGCTTCACGACGACCCAAAAATGTTTTAGTTTTACGAACCGTCTCTGCTAAATTTTCACCATTTTTATAGTGAATTTTAATAATTTCAATGCGTTGTTGAAGCGTGCATCGTTCCATTTTTATTAATGGCGTAGTTTCTACTTGTCAAATGTCAAAAAATGACAGCTTCAAAAGTGACAGCTACCGAAATAGCGGGCTATTCAAAATAACACCTCTTATTGGAAAACCCTTTACATAGATGGCACTTGCATCGTTGAATATGCAAGGCTTTCGATTCTCCCGTGTTGCTAGGAATGCTCATCAATTTACCCTTGAGTCTTATTTCGGGCGTACAGTGAAGTTTAGAGGTTCTTTCTTTAGCCGTACAACACGAATGTGGAATGCTTTACTCAGCTTTATGTTTCCTTTCCATTTTTACTATCAGATTCAAAATTATAATGTCCATCGGTATCTCCTTTTATACTCTTTCTCATTTCATAATGTCCGCGATTAAACAATATAAGGGTTGTCATTACCCCTTTTGAGCGTGTGCCTTTTATATAAAAAAATGTTTTTCTTATAATTTTCTAAAGATTTTTGTGTAAAAATAAAGTTCTGAAAAAACAGTCCCAATCATTTTTAAATACTTTTTTGATAACTAACTTAATAACTGACCTAAAGAAATCACATGGTGTAAAACATACATCCCGTTGGTAAACAAGTATTTAGAAGTTGTTTAATGTAAATTTTTAACAGATTTTTATTTGCAAGTATGAGTATTAACTGCTCAAGTTTGTATAGTTTTAAAGAAAACAAAGAACCATGCAAACACAGCCATTTACTTAAAGCCGATACAAACAATAAGAGTATTTCAAAGGTATAGGTTTGATTGAAACCTATAACAAAGCAAGTGCGGTTTCGCACTCGGCACTTGCTCGGCATTGATTTAAAAATAAAATATATACATTTATGTAAATTGATAAAATAAAACAAAATAAAATAATGAATTTCTTTTCATCTATTTATATTTTTGATCGCGCGAAAATTTAGTTTTTATAACTCAAACAAGGAAACCAATTCAATTTTAATCATTTTAATGTAGAATCCTACTCTCTTATATATTTATTTATATCTGCTCATGCATCGTCATTATTATCATTAGGTGTAGTGAACCATTAATTAACTCCATTCAATTAAATTTTAATTTATTTATGTGCAGTATTAATTATCATAATATCATATTATTTCTGCTCCGTGTTGATAGTATTAATTTATCGATGCTCTGCGTCCATAAGTTCTAATAGACAATCTTTTAACAACAATAACATTAAAACTAAATAAATTTATTAATTAAAACGCTATTGCTTTAAAACGATTATATTAAAAACAAACAAAATAACTACCAAGCATTTATTAAAAATTTTGAATACGTAATCGCGAAAACGTAAGGGTGTTTTTTTTAGAGGTATAGAACTTTAAGTTGGCAACACTATTTTAACTGGCGGCCATTTTGTCAGCTGTCAAGTGATTTATTTTAAGTTTTGTTTGGCATTTTAACATGAATAGACTGGTCGCCTGAACAACGCTTCCAAATTGTGCCCAAATGGGCCCTAAACAAGATTTTCACAAGGTGTGCCTTATGGTTTGGTGGAATAATTGGTCCGTACTTCCTTAAAAACGCTGCTGGCCAGAACGTTACAGTCAATGGTGACCGCTATAGAGCCATGATTACTGACTTGTTCGTTCATCAATTGAACAAGCATGATGTGCAGGAGCTGTGGTTTCTACAAGACTGCGCAATAAGTCACACAGCTCGTGCCACAGCAATTGATTTATTAAAGAAAACCTTTGGTAACCATAGTTTCACGTTACGGACCCATGAATTGGCCTCCAAGATCGTGCGATTTAACAATGATTGACTATTTTCTATGGGGGTATGTGAAGTCGCTAGTCTACGCCGATAAACCCGAAACGATTGACCACTTATAGGACAACATTCGCCGCGTTATTGCTGATATACGGCCACAAATGTTTGAAAAAGTCATAGAAAATTATTGGACCTAAAGATTTGACTACGGCCGAGCCAGCCATGGCGCTCATATGCCAGAAAACATATTTGAATTATAATGCCAGATGATTATATTGCGAATTAAGTAAATTTCATGCCAATTTAGAAAAATTATCTTTGTTTTATTTCATTTCAAAGTTCTATACCTGTAAAAACAAACACCCTTTATTTAAAAAAAAAAAGCATAATAACTTCCGAGCATATTGAAAATTTTAACTACGTAATCGCTCAACTAAAACAAGAATATTTGTATGTATTTAAAAAATGTATAGGTATCTACACAAAAAAGGATTTAATCTGTAGGACACCATAAATATATAGCATCATATCATGCCACAAATTAATTTATAGAAAAATAACTGGAAAAACCAGAAGGTACGTTTCCTCTGCACTTCCTGTTTGAGCTGTTTCCATATAAATTAGTTTTTTTCATTATATTATTTTTCACATTGCAATAACTCCGCTATATAATTTTCAGCGTGTAAATACGTTACGTATAAGTAGTTTACTTACAAAAAAATTATAAAATATCCTTTCTGGCTACAACGTTGCTGAAACTTACATATTCTAGGTTATTGACAAAAAAAAAAAAAAACAATTATTATTGACGAGATTACATATCATTGCATCATTTCCATCAATTATAATTTTCGCTGTTTGAAAATTAAAAATTTTAAGCTTTTGTTTTATACCTAATTGAATTACTCGTTTATTAAAGAGGTACTTTTTGATTGACAAATTTAAATTCATGATTTTTGTAGCTGCCTTTAATGCATAATTCGAGGTAAAATGAATTATTCATAGAAAATAATTTTCAATTTCACACATAAAAAAGCTTTTATTAGCATGCACGACTGGACATGGATTTCACGTTTCTACTCTTATATGAAATTCAAGTGATTTAGAATTTTTAAAGATTTTATATTTTATAGTGAAAAATTATGAAATTCGTTTTTAAATTAATAAAAGAACTTCTTAAATAGTTTTGAGCTAAAAAATCTTATCTGACATTTTGACTAATAAAAATTGCAATAAAAAAAAATAATTGTAGGTATGTACATTATGTATATTATGACTGGATCGCACGAACTTGCTCTTGTGCCTCAAGTCGCTTGGAAATAAGATTTGATATTAAATTCTTAATATAGCTTAGTTTATATTTTGATAGTTACACCATTTATAACTCAACAACGGCTGGACCGATTTTAATAATCTCTGATTTGTTAAATTCGTCTCCGCCCGAACAGCAGCATAAATATTAAAATATATTCACTTTATAGGGTGAAATCGGGTAAAATGAAGAAGACCTATCCGATTGAAAAAAACTCTACCTGCGTTTAAAAGGTGAATCTTATTAAATGGCTTTAAGGATATTTTTTTTTAAATTTTGCTATTTGTAGGGCAAAATGGGATAAGAATAAAAAAAAACTGTCCGATTTTAAAAATTCATCTTTTATTTAAGGTTTTTTTTTAAGAAATGGCTTTAGGGATGTTTTTCAAATTTTGGTATTTCTAGGGTGAAAGGGGGTAAAAACCAAAAGTGGTGATTTCCAACATTCTTCCTGTGTTGGGATTTAAAGGATTATTTTGTTACAAATTTAGCCTTTCATAACGTGAAGCAGGTTAGCACCCATAAAGTAGTATTCGATTACTTACAAAAAGTCAAACAATTGTATTTTCTTTAAAAAATTGTATTTTCTTTAAAAAATTGTATTTTCTTTAAAAAATTGTATGCTAAGCTCAGGTTTTTCTACCCGTGCGAAGCCGGGCGTGCCAACTAGTAAATTTATAAATATAAATGTAAATCATATAACAATTCATATAATAATAATACTTATAAAGGGTTCGCCATCTAACGTTTTTTTTTCAACTAGTGCTTATTTCGTGAATGGTAACACTTAGCTCATGTCTGATTTGAGAGATAATTAGTTTTATCCTTCCGCTGAACGAATATGGTTGTGTATACGCTTCGCTAAGTGGTTCTGCGATCGACTTAGAGAAGATGCCGATTTTGCCAAAAAAATCATCTTTTCAGATGAAGCTCATTTTGATCTTGGCGGGTAGTAAACAAGCAAAATTGTCGCATTTGGGGCACAGAAAACCCGCACGCATACATTGAAAAGCCGATACACCCAAAACGAGTTACTGTTTGGTGCGGATTTTGTTCCAGAGGCATAATTTTCAGTCAATGGCGATCGTTATCGGGCCATGTTGAACGAATTGAAGAAGAGGATATTGGCAACATTTGGTTTCAACAGGACGGCGCTACGTGCCACACAGCCAAAGCTACACTCGATGTTTTGCGCCATTTTCAAAAAAAAAAAAAGTTATTTGGCGGACCCTTTATTACAGGGTTCACATAATGTCTGGAAAAAAGCTAGAATGTGTAGGTCGAGACAAGAAACAAATCGTATAGGGAGTCTACCCCCCCCCCCCCCCCCCCCTTTGAGAGAGGAAATTTTCTAAAAAAAAAAGCTAAGAACAGAAAAATATTATAAAAATTATATTAAAAAACAAGGGTAATACAATGCCATGTTTTACATTTTTGAAAAGCCAGAAATCTCTTCTTTTTTCTTCTTTTAAAATAAAGTTATTTTAGTGAGCAACATTTGAAAATTTAATTTTTAATTTTTTTTTTTTTTGAAAAAAAAATCAAAAAAAAAATATTTAGTCACAAAAGAAAATGAAAAAGAAGCACGAAACTCGTTATTTAAATTGTTAAAACAATTCGTAAAAATGTTTTAATAGCAAAATAAAGATCGCCAATTGAATTCCTGCAAAAAGTATTAATTTATAGACAAATGTTTAAAAAACATCGTTTGAGCGGTTTTCTTTAAGAAAAATAATTTTTCATACAGCAAACTCCCTCTTAACGGACACCTCTTTTATGTTGATGATTCCTTTCAGCGGAGAACATGTAGTGTCATATGGTTGGCCGGTATGATTTGGTTCGAATTTTTCTCCTTTTAAGTGGACAATTCTATTAAATGGACATGGACAGTATTGAAGCTTTGTTTACTGGCTCCAGGCGAGAGAGAGTTTTTTTATGTTATCTACTTGAATTTTTATTTTGATGCTTCGTTTTTTTTCCACAAAAGCTGTTTTTTTTTTTGCTTTCATGAGTTTTAGTCTAAGAGCTGACACCATAATTTTTGGTTTGGATTTTGGAAATATAACCAAAAATTGAGTTCGAGGGCTTGCAGGTGTATGCGTCGTGATATCGAAAACAAAAGTCTGGCAGTTTTTTTTTTTTGGCGCCGGCGCCGGTGGTGGGGGTGAGGGTTTGAAAATGGCGATTTTTACAATTTTTGTTTGCAGAAGAATTATCACTGAAATTTATTTTTTTTTAATGACAAATGATGCACTGTCATTTTTCCTAAGTGTAAAGACTTTTATCTTGACGATCCGATTAATAGAACTCAAGATATAAGTTCTTTAAGCTTAACTTAAAATTAATTATTCATTTTCATACATGTACATAGGTATCTATACATAAATAGAATTTACTTTTATTTTTATATAAGATATCCCAATACTTCCTTTCCAAGCTTTGCATAAATAGTATTTTATTGATCCGCTTTGCTTGGATTCTGTTACGTTATTGATTCAGCATTTGTGAAGCTTTTGAGAAAAGTCTCCGATGGGACCATGGGACTGAGCTTGCTACCACAATTAAATATTTATATGCAATTTTGTAAAGTGTTGGAAACTGTACTTTTAATTCGGACCATATTAAACACAATCATAACGTCACAATTATATTGTATTTCACATGCATTCGAATGCATCGTGAGTGTTCTCTATATTCATGTTTTTGCAACCAACTAAATACTACGTTTAATTGCAGTATAATGTGATCGAGTTGGATTTTGAAGAAAGGGATAGCAAGATTTCAACTCAAATTTACTATGTGAGCGCGATCGAATGAAGCAAAACTCATTTTCATCAAAAAGTTGATGAAACGTAGTTCAAACTTTGAAATATATGGATGTATCGTTAAATATCGAATGTATTCGATATATCGTTTTTTTTCGATACATCAAATAAGAAAACGTCGATGTTTTCGATATATCGATATAAAATGTGCAACCCTAGTTCAAGTTTAGGCAGGAGGTACAGACAGGCAAAATTGAGGGACCCATTTTGTAAAGGGTGTTTTTTTTGAACGTGTGGTTTTCAATCTGGCAATACTTTTTTTGGAGCTGTGTCTTTTTGACAGCTGTGACTTGATTTATGCTCAGTTTGGTTCGCCATTTCATAATAAATAGACTTACTCCTGAACAACGTTTGCAAATCGTGCAAATTTATTGCCAAAATAATGGTTGTAACAGATGTATTCGAAGGCAGGTTCTTAATATATACATACCATTAAAAACTTAACGTCATTTGATCCAAAAAAATCTCGGAATATCAGAAACTCTGTAAACACAAAAGTGCCAGTTATGAGTTAATGTACCAATGTGTATTTTTGTACATTATGTGGACTCCCTTAAGCATAAATATTGGAAAGCTGTCATCGGCATAATCTTCTTATCTTATCCCTGTGTGGAACCTATATCTGTCAATAATTTCAATATTGATCGAAATCTTGACGTCGGTATTTCCCATAAGTAACCACACAGTACACATACCTACACACATACACTTATGACATATACCTACATAAATGCGTATAAAAAGTTTAAAAATACCCAATGACATTATCGGCATAAAGGTAAGGTAGGTTATAAGTAGGTATATAGAATTCTTTTTTTAAATGTTACTCTTGTTATAAGTATAGATATTTATGCTCGAGTAAGCGTGGTATACCTCACATCCATCTACCTATATAAAGCCGAGCTAAAATATGCCTAAACTTATACACATGCCCCCTGTGCCACACTTATGCCTATACATTTCACAACACAACGAACAAAAAAAAAAAAACACAAGGAAGAGATTTATTTACAGCAAATATCGACAAATTATTCCCTTTATCTCTTTATATCCTTTTTGTTTACCTCTATAAATTTTATAAAAGGTTCACTTAGGGAGAATTCCATTGTATCTAAAGTTGTACTCTGGGGAAAGCTTTGAATTTTTTTCTGTGTTTGTGTGTTAGGTATAGTCTTTCTCTTTACGTTGGATCATATCAACATGTGGGATATTATTTTTTTTTTTGATGAGAATTTTTTTGTATAGTTTCAACAAGTTTTGTATGATACTTTGAAATTCAGTTAATATTTAGATATGTACATTATTATGATATTGCCTGGGTTTGAATTATACACCTAAAGCCGTCAAAATATAGTAATGATCAAGGGGCTGGAGGTCAAACTCTAGCCTTTATGTCACCGAAAAACAAAAATATTTCTTTAGGGGTACCTGCTAAAGATTGTTTTTTTAGACGTGTGGTTTTCAAGAAGAAATAAAACGCATATAATTTAATGTTATGGCCAAGAATCTAGCTTTATTGTTAAGATAAGGGTTTGCTATTATGTTTTAAAAATGATTCCGAGCAAATGGCTGCCGCAGATGGCTCAAACAAATTCCAGCCGAGAGGGTCAATTTGCGACCATTTTTTGCAGCAATTGGGCCGTATGTCAGCAATAACGCTCCGAATATTCTCTTCCAAGGCGTCAATCGTCTCGGGCTTATCTGCGTAGACAAGCGACTTCACATAACCCTACAAAAAATAGTCCAGCGGTGTTAAATCCCACGATCTTGCAGGCCACGCCACAGGCCCACGACACGAGATAATGCGCTCACCAAAAGTTTCCTTCAATAAATTGATTGTTTCGTTGGCTGTATGGCATGTAGTGCCGTCTTGTTGGAACCAAAGGTCGTCCACATCAACATCCTCATATTCAGTCAAGAAAAAGTCATTAATCATGGCTCTAAAGCGTTACCCATTGAGTGTAACATTATGGCCGGATTCAGTTTTGAAGAAATATGTACCAATGATTCCCTCTGCCCAAAGAGCACACCAAACAGTGACTTTTTGAGGATGTAACGGCGCGGCGTCGCAACAATGGTTTGAGTATTATGATCACTCCAGATACCCCAACTTTCCCTATTAACGTACCCATTCAACCAAAAATGAGCTTCGTCGCTGAACAAAATTTTCTTGTGAAAATCGGGATCGGTGGCCATATCGTTTTCGGCCTATTCACCGAACGTGCGACGCGCTTGATGGTAATTAAACTGAGCATAAATCAAGTGACAGCTGTCAAAAAGACCAACTCCGAAAAAAGGATTGCCAGATTGAAAACCACTCGTCTAAAAAAAAAAACACCCTTTATATGTCACCGAAAGATAAAAATGTTTCATCAAGGATACCTACTAGGTACTTCTTACGAAGAATTGAGAGATCCTGATGGAAGAGTATTTCTTCTGTCATGAAAAAGTGCCTCCCACCTTAGCCATTCGGATTTGGCAGAAAATTGTAGGTGTCCTCTATTCCTGCCCATAACACCCATACCAGAAATGGCTGAGGGTTCCAAGTCACTATAGGCACTGATTCTTCATGAGCTGAGTTAAAAATACTGTAAAATCCTATTCGTTTAAAATATAAACGCAAGTTAAATAGCCCAATTATCATGGTCATTTAAGGTTTCAATAAAATTTGTTAGGTTTCCCACGAAAATCCAATCAAACGCTTCAATTAAAAATGCTCCATTTGCCCAACCAAAACAATTACTCCCGGCGAGTCCCGTGCTTTTCCACAAAATTTGATTTGATATTTGAAATAGCCCTTATAGAACTTCCCATAGTAACTTGGTTTTAAAATTATTACGGGTTGGTATTTTACGAAAGTTCTCAAACCAAGCACCTATAGGTATCCCACAACCATTCTCCTATTATTCCCAGAAAATCGAATTGAAATTTTATTCATTCAGTTATGTGGAATTAATTGCCATGGCAAATGTAGTTTAGTACTGGACAATATTGCATGCGGACTCGAAATCGAAATCGACATCGAAAACAAAAACAAAAACAAAACAAACAGCATGAAGCCCTCATAGTGTTCTTTCGATAAAGTGGGTATAGGTATAGACAGACTGAGTATAGTTGCAGTTGCAGTTGCATTTGTAGTTATAGAATCAGGCGTACAAAAAGATACATTATGATGGTAGAACAAAAAAGTATATACAGAAGCTAATGATGTGAACTGAGTTTGGGAACAGGGAACACTACTAGCACCCGGCTTTGGACAATATGTACAATATACATGGACAAATGCACAAACTTGTTCGCCGAGGGTCATTTCGAAGCAAGGGAGTAGAAACAATTTACAGTTTCGTGATTGCATGTCACGTAGCTACTCGGCAGCTACAATTTGGAACACATTACAGCCTGGATCTGGTACTTTTTTCCTACCTCCGCCTCCGTCTACGTATCCTAACCCATCCACCAGCCCAGCATCAGAGGGTTAAATGGCGTTTTGATGTTTTCGCTAGCACAGTTTGTTAACTCTTTCTGAAGTATAGAGAATCACAAGGACATGAGAGCGAGGGGAGTGACACAGAGAGATAGCGAGTGTACAAATGTATTCCGTTCGAATTGCAAAAGGACACGATTCGCCACTTTTTGACTTTACTTTTTTGAATATATATGTATAGGTATATCAACCCTAGCCCTATGTAGCAGCCCTGATGATGGAAAAATGTTCTATATGCCCAAGAACAATGTTCGCTATACCATCATGACATCAAGGACCTAAGGTGGAAACAAACAAAAAATGAGCTCTGGGCAATCGATTACGTAATTCCGTATTGTTTGGTTTTTTTTTTTTTTGGTTGTTGCTGGTATCCTGATGTGTTCTTGGTCCTACTTTTGTCACATTTTCTGAACATTGAAACATTATTGAAGTAGAGTATTTTTTCCTGTTAACTCTTAATTGGATTTAATCGAAATCTCTGATCCAATGAAAAGACTCTCTGCCTGAATGTGACAGACAGAATAAAAGAGTCATTGAGGTTTACTGAAACCGAAGCAAAAGAGTAAGTTGAATGGACAAATCGATTCGAAGGGAAGAATTACCTATGTATAGAGATCATGCTTGAAGTCGTGAAAACGCTCTTTTCAGGACAATTTCAGTCGGTAAATATGCTTCTTGCAGTATCTACATAAATGGATTCTGATTGAATATTGAATCTTATCAACCGAATTCAATTCAAAACGGTGAATTTTCCTGCCTAATGTAGGTATATGTACATAAAAGCTTCGTTATACATTTCCATAGATGGAGCTTATCTAGAATGACGGAAGAAATTTATTCTGGTTGTGTAGCTTGTTTTTGTAGGTACAACTACAAAGTTAGGCTCAGCCTGGTTCGAGCACCCTCTCATATTGACAGATACTGCTTTTTTTTGGAAATGAACTTATAAGCCAATTTATTTATCGAAGTTATCGGAATTAGAATCGGCTAAGATGATAATAAGTGACCATAACTGTGTCAAAAAGATTACTTTTTAGATTTTACTTTTTCTAATGACTTTGGTCTAAACCATGGTTGCCATATGGTCAAATCATCTATAAAGGGTCATTAATTTTTCGGTTTCGAAAGTATACCTAAATAAAACACATACAGCAATACATTTTTTATGAAAATTTTAGTTCATTATAAATTTTGGACTTTGCCATTAAGTGCGAAAAATAATATCTTTTCAAATGGCCGCCTCGGGAAGATTCGTAGCATGCGATTTTTTTTAGGTAATTTTTAACCACTTTTTCGCACATTTCGGGTGGTATCTCGGCCAAAACTTCAGTAATGTTGGTTTTTAATGCGTCTAAAGTTCGGGTATTATTCGTGTAAACACAGTCTTTTGTGTAGCTTCACAAAAAAAAAACTAACGGTGTCAAATCCATGTTCTTGGTGGCCAATTGAAGTGGCCAAAACGTGAAATTACGCTACCTGGAAACTTCTCACGCAATAAAGCCATAATTGATCGTGTTGTGTGGCTTGTTGCCCCGTTTTGTTAGAACAACATATCGTCCAAGTCATGGTCTTCAATCACCGGTCAATAAAAATCGGTAACGACACGTTCAATCGCTGCGATCGCCAGGAAATCGATGAATTCGGATCATCAGGAACAGCAATATTTTCGACTGAGCTTGCATTACAACGATGCCCAGGCCTTACAACATCAATAATGCCGCCATTGTCTTCAAATTTCTTGATAGTTTTACCGATCGCTTGCGTAGTCGGTTGCTTATGATGACCATAATCATCTCGTAGTGCGAAAAAGTGGCTACGTTTGAATCACCGCCGTTGTAGAAAGTTTTAATAATTTTAACGCGTTGTTCGATTAGTAAGGCAAACATTCACCTAATACTATGACACTTCAAATGACAGTTGAGTTTGACAGGTGTCAAATGGCAACGCTACAAACTTGAAACCACGAAATGAATGACCCTGTTTTGCTAGGGCTTGCCAAGAGACGAGAAAAGGCTTGGGATATTATATCCAAAAAATAAAAAATTAAATTTTTAAATATTTATGTTTAATAAATAATTTTTCTAAAAATAAATATTTAGCAGCTTCTTAATGAGTTTCATCTCGATTTTTTTTTTCGTGTAAAACTATAAATTCGGCTTGAGTTACAACACTATCGAAATTCAGTCACCTTCATTTCTTATAGTCTGCAAGTGTTTCTTTAACTAAAATCAATATTACCTATTTTACTTTAGAATTGCAATTATTTCAGCACTCTTTTTAACCAAAAACCACTTGATTATCATCTACTTCCTGCGATTTCCGAAAATCCTTTTTAAAATTCAATGAAGAACAAAATTCAAAATTTCCATAATTTGTATCAACATAATGCAATTTCTTCCAACTAAGCTAACTGTATATGCTGTACATATATGTATATACTTATTCATGCACATAAATCACCGTGCGATGAATTTAAATGATAAATCTATAGCTTTACTGTATATGAAAGTAATTGGTGATCACTTAAGGACCACGTCTAACTGATTGAAACAGAACCATGTGCGGAATCAGAAGGGTTAATATGGGGGGCACAAAATCCCCTCCTGGTCTATGGATACAAAATCTTTTCAGCAATTTAAATTAAAAAAGAATAAAAACTGTCAATGCATGTGTGTGTTAGGAAGTTATCCGCCTTTTAAACGCCAAATTTTCTCGAGTTAAAGTTATCCGCTCGCTATCACAGACCATTCCACATTTATTAATATGAATTACAAGTTTACAGATGTTGAAGTTCTATCATGTCGTTGTTCGCCGTTTATTAATAGAAGAGATAATCATTAAAGCCCAGGGTCAGACATGACTGTTTTTTCAATTCAAATTCTTTATAATAACTAAAATAAAAAAAGCCAAACAGAAGACTTATCATAACTCTTAGGTCCAGTTTTTCAGTGCAGGATTAAAGTTAAACTCGAGTTAAGTCTTCAATTGTGTGAGTCAAGAACTCAAGATTAACTAAACAGATGCTTGTGGGTTAATTTACTTCATGAGTGGGCCCTGGTTTAATTCAACATTCATTCAATTCAAATCATTTTATTTCATTTCAATTCAATTCAATTCAATTCAATTCAATTCAATTCAATTCAATTCAATTCAATTCAATTCAATTCAATTCAATTCAATTCAATTGAATTCAATTTAATTTAATTCAATTCAATTCGATTCGATTCAATTCAATTATATTCTATTCTATTCAATTCAATTTAATTCAATTCAATTCAATTCAATTCAATTCAATTCAATACCATTCAATTCAATTCAATTCCATTCAATTCAATTCAAACTGGGCCTTAAATATTTTTTTTTTGTTGTTTCATTGAATATTTTTCCCTTTGTTACTAATTCCAAGTAAAAAGAGGAAGAAAAAGCAAACATCTTCATTGAATATTAATAGGAAGGCTTATATGAAAATGTTTTTCATCTACACGAAAATCTGAAAGAAAAATCGGTTTCTTATGAAAATTAAATCCTTCGCCATACCACAACGAAATTTTGGGCCCGCGCCTGCACGCAATATAATATACGTTCTTCGGTAATAACACAGTGTGATGGTGCGTGGTTTTTTTATTCACCTGTATTCATCATACCAACCTACGGATTTTTTTTTATATTAATCGATAATCCATTCATAGGTTTGACGGTGTGGCCGAGGACGAGAACGAGGAGAGTGCTTAAGAACACTTTTATATTTTCCACCATGACTTGGAGCAGAATTTATGGATTTTAAAAGTGTTTTTTTTTTTTTTTTCTTGCGTTGAAAGTTCAGTTTGAATATAGAATGAGAACTAATAGCGGTAACGATGGGTTTTCGCGGTGCGTCTTCGTGTTAGGGAATACTTGTATAGCAAAACATTCAACAGAATAGCCATACAAATCTAAATTGAAGAGACAATAAAAATGAACATTATATTGAACTTTGATTTTATTGAAGGTCTTTAAGTTTTAAATATGCCAATTCATTTTTTGTTGATTTGGAGAAAAAAATTAAATCGATTCCACAGGTGTTTGGAAAAGATAAGCGAAGTATCTATATCTATAATTTGTTCTTTTTTTGTTTTCTTGGAATAATTTTTTTTTTTTAATATAATACCTATGGCTATTTCTAAAGAGATAAAAATGCGATCTTCATTTTTATCGACGGATTGCTGTTTTTGACCTAGAATTATAATTATTACTAATTTCTTGGGCTCTGACATCTAATCACTTAGCTACAATAAATAAAAAAAAATCACACAGATCTCATAGGGCCTTATATTAATAATCAAATTTATTGTTAAGGTTAAAAGAAAATCTCCAGATTTTAGAAAATCCGCACACCAATAATCTCCAATTTAGTCCTTACCAATATATCAAAACTTAATACCCGGAAATCCATGTTAAAAGTTGAACACTAAATGAAAAGTGCTGCCCTAGTGCTATATTTTATGGTACCGAAATTTGTATTTAATACTTAAATCTACTCCCATGTTATCAGGTCGATTTCAATAGGGGCAGGGTATATTCATGGGTTGGTTTCAATCTTCAGATTTTTCTTTAAAATGAAAAAGAAGTGTTTTATTTAGAAGTACTTCATTTATTGTTTGTATGTTTAGATATACATATGTGCAACAGAAACAGATCATTTAAATTTTTTCACATAGGGTGCACTTGTCAAAATCAGAATTTCGATAATAATCTAAATTGGAAAAATACAAAGGCATAAAAGTCATTGTAAACGTAGTTGAAGACTTTTACGAATTTTACGACGACTTAAGCCATTGCGTGAACACCTTTAGAGGCAGATTGTTCACAGTAGGTCAATTTTTGATACAACTTTCCAACCCGGAGAAATGCTACAAATGCAACAAACTCGGCCACTGAGCCCGCAACTGTCCCGAATAGATTAACAATAGCCGTGTTTCGTCCAACTGGAGTTTATCCTGTTATAAGTGCAACAGATCCGGTCACATTTCCAAGTAACAAAGAGTAAAAAAGACTTGCTACAGCTGTGGCAATAGCGGGCATCTGAGGCGTGAATGTGACGAGAAGGGAGGCCGCAACTAAGCAGAGCGATGGACTTACGATGTAACGGAACCTCTTATGGTGCGTCAACGACTTCCAATGTGTACTGAATCTTTATCTTCCTAAGAGGAGGTGCCCTTACTGTTCATACATTTCCGAATTATCGCACATTAAATTCAGTCCACTTCAAATTCCGTGAAAACCTGCACCCCTCATGCCTCCAATACACCGTCTACAGAATACTGTAGGCTACTGAATGCAGGAGTGAAAGGCGTTCAGTCTATGTGGGCTCGGCATGTTTGCTTTCGCCTAGGCTCTGATCGTCGGATCGATGGATTCTTGCCAAAATAGATTTAAACAATCGCCACGTTGTTGTCATGCCGAAAAATCGATGAATTGAGAAAATTAGTTTAAAAAAAAAAATCTTATGTATGAGAGAAAGATAAAATTTTAAATCTCGAATGTCTGTAACAGAAAACTATGGCGCAAAATTTTAAACAGTTAACACTTTACTAACTTTAAAGCACTTTACTAAAATGTTCTTAGTTTTAAACACTTTTTAACTAAAATTATCATACTTAACCAATTTTCTTACGAAACTCAAGCTGAACGCGTCTAAAAAAGTGACATTTCGTTCAAAAAAGTAAGCAAACATACCTTTTTAAAGTTTTTCTATGTCAAAGTGACATATAGATTTAGTAATATGTAAAAAAGAAAAAAAATATTAGCAAAATACTCATATTAAAAATGATTAAACACCTAACTAAATCGTCTAAAATTTTCCGCCTATATGTACTTCCTTCTTACCTTGTCGACCTAGGGTTACCGCTTGGATGATTTAAAATTTTATCTTTCTCTCATGCGTCATACTGGTAGCTGGCAAGAGCATTTTACCCCGAGAAGTAAAACTTCGCACTCATTATAAAATATTGTACTTGTACAACCTACGGGGGATTCAAAAACAAATAATAAGAAAATCTGTCTAACAAAATAAAATAACATTGTGATTGTTTTTTAATTGCAATTTAAAATAACTGGAATAAACCAACTTTAGTTTTAATTGTTCCTTCAGCACACGACTTAAGTAGTTGATTGCCTCCGGTTGGAACTTAGACAGACCTTGGTGGAAATTCTGACAGTTCATTAAACTCTTTTTCTCATTTGTAGTAGATTTTGTAATAGATTCAAAGGAAAGTCTAGAGATCAAAGTTGGTGAAAGGGTTAAATTGTTTATTGTTAGCATTTTGTTAAATCTCAGCACTTTGTATTAACCTTCCATATAGTTAACTAATAGTCGACATTAGCGTTTGATTATTAGTAAGGGCCATAGCAGGGTTACCGTTTAGAGGTTTTTCCCCTAGATTTAGGGGCTTTTTTTGTCGTTGGGGGGTTATCTGGGGGGACGAGATGTTTGGGGGAAATCTGGGGTGATTAATTCCGAGCTAAAAGGTTGATAAATCGTATAGGTATTTAAACAGCTGACAGTATTTCACGAGTTTGATATTCCTTACATTCTGGGTGTCAGAATTTTAAACCAAGGTAAGAAATGCTGAAAACTTTCACAAGTGAGAAAATGAATCAAACCGATGCGACTGCCAAAACGAAAATGACGATAAAAGTATTAGAACTTTTTTAAAGAAGTGCAAAAAAAAATTTTAATGCCTTTATATTTTTATTTTCATTTTAATTTCTGGTGAGTTAAACCAGAGTGAGCTAACTCTAGAACTAAATTAACTCACAGTGAACTGAGAGGAAGAAATTTTTCGGTGGAGAATGTATGCGAAATGACTAAACAAACTCTTATGTGAAAAGCATATGATGATTTAACTCGGGTTAAACTTTAATCGCGCACTGAAAAACTGGACCTAAGGGCTTGTTTCACAATGTCTGATTAAAGTTCTAAATAAGCAATTTGGAACTTTTTTAGTCAATTATCAACCTCCTTTATGTTTTACAATATCTGAATAGCATAATTTAAAATTAAAGTTCAAAGTATTTTAATGGCCCGGTTAAGTGTCGATTAGGATTAGCAAATTTATGTACTTGGCAATTTCAATATTATTCATTATTTTTTTCCAGTTTGCATCAGTCAAAACTATTTTGTCTGAAAAACTGAAACATTTAATTGACACATATAAAGGAAGGATTTAATTTGCAGATAATTTGAATGTCGAGTAAATAATCAGAATTTTACTCAGAAATTGTGAAGAAAACCCTAAAACAAATTTTCTTTTATTACTTAGTACTTTTTTACATATGTTGTTTTACTGTAGCTGTGTGAATTGATTAAATTTTAAAACAAAATTTAAGCGCTGTGAATAAAAATAAAAAGTTGAAAAAAAAATTAGGGGGTATTTGTTGATAAATTGTGGTAATCTGGGGGGTTTCTAAATTTTTCTGGGGGGAAATTTTTTTTCATCTGGCAACACTGGCCCATAGTGTCCAAACTCATTCTTCTGACGAATTTAATATCAAATTTTTTTCTTATGTTCGCGCAAAGTTAAAGGCAACACATCGAAAAAGAACAATTATTGTCTTTAAATCGAATATGAGCTCCAAATTGTTAACATAAATTCATTTATTTTCAACAATCCCGGAACATTCATCTCTCTAATTGCACAAGTTTTACTTTCGAAACCCTCATTCATATTGGAGAACGAGAACAAGAAGAAACTATAAATATTCGAGCGATGATAAACAATGTACATTTGTATATAGCAATCTCCACGTGCCTTTATTCCTGAGCATCCAATTAAAACAAATCCATCGTCAATTAAAGAATAAACGTTGGTCCCCGAGGAACAAATTGAAGATTTTCATTTAGCAAATCAATTAGTCAATTCAATTGCCCACATGAGGACCTTTCAGCCCTCGCCGGATGGGATGTTTATGGCCTCATCCTTGTCCACTTCTTCCTTGTCCACCTCTTCCTCTTGGGAAACAGTCAATTTTTTTTCCATACTAGCTACACAGATTGAAGGCATATAAGACACATTACTTTATATTGCATGTCATTCGTGAAAGAACTTTCTTCATTAAATATATTAATTCATTTCTTCTAATTGATTGGTTTGTTTTGTTCTTGTAAATGTACATACATACCCACTGACTAAGCGTGCAAAAGGGATTTATTCGAGGGAAAAACTGGCACATAAATTAGATGAAAATGTTTTTTTTTTTTTCTAAGTAGAGAAGAAAAAGAAAATTCTAAGGATTAGGTATAGCGATTTGTTGGTGTTTTTTTTTTTCATCCTGTTGCTGTTGGGGGTTTTCTTTATGAAGAAGATCTTATCTCAATGTGTTTATAATTTAAAACATAATAAGAGTATTATTGCGTGGGCTTAAGGTGTTTAAGAAGGCATCTGAATATACATTATATAGATAGCTGTATACAGGGATTTAATAAATTAAACTTTTTCTTAATTAATTCACAACATTCAAGTATCAATTTCGATTGATAATCTTAAATAATTTGAATTTCAAATTATACCAGATATAAATTTGAAACTTGTCAATGATGCTGATGCTGATCTTGAATCTCTTGTGGATTTGCCTAAATTGATGGAATATTAGGACAATTGAAATCACGTCGTTTTGAAAATGGAAGAGTGATTTTACATAAATGAAGTTTGTGTGATGCTTTTTCTTGATAATTTTTCAATACAATAAAGTACAAAATTGGCAAAAATGACAGCAAGGTTTATCATCGGTTCCTATTTGAAGATCTAATAGCCTAAAAATACTCTCTAGACTTTAGAAATTCAAACAGTTTGCAGTTTGATTTCAGAAAATGAAACCTGATACCTTCAGTGATTTTGTTTTCTACCCACGGTGCTGAAAAAGAACCCATTATGGGTCAACGACAGCTCCCATATCGCCACCGTAGTGGGTTACTGGCATGAATTATCTTGCCTGCTCTATACCATAGTAAAACAATGGTATGTGCCTCCACGTTTCGGTGTTGTATCATGACAGTGTCATGGTTACTTCCCTACATAACTTTAAACAGTAAGGTTAGTTATGATCTTCGGAGAACGATTGCCCTCAAATAGCAAGATGATCTGAAATGTCAACAATTTTTTTTATCAAAATGGGTGTTTTGTTCGGGTGATTTGCGGTTATCTTCAGCTATGAGGCTCATTTTTGGATGAATTGGTAAGTATACCAATACCAAATCCACATGAGATTCAAGAGCGTCCTAATGTATCCCGAAAAAGTCGCTGTTTGGTGTGGATTTTGGGCTAGCGGCGTCATTGGTGCTTATTTCTTTGAGAACGCCGTTGGCCAGGCCATCACCGTCAACGGAGAGCGCTATAGGTCGATGACTTCAAACTTCTTTTGGCCTGAATTGGATGACATGGACACCAACGACATGTGGTGCTGACGGTGAGCGCCACGTGCCACACAGCTCATGCCACATTGGATATTCATCACGAGCGATTCAAGGGCATGGTCATCTCACGTGGAGGTGAACTGGTCACCGAGATCTAGCGATTTGATCCCGTAAGACTTTTTCTTGTGGGCTTTTCTGAAGTCGCAGGTCTATCCAAAAAAAGCCACAAACCATAGCGGCCCTCAAAGCCAACATAATACCCATTCCATCGATCAAATTCAACCTGATTTAAGCGACAAAGTCATGTTAAATTGGATATTTCGGATGCACGCCACTCTTAGAAGACGCGTCGGACATTTTAACGATGTTAAATTCTATAGAAAATGGCATCGATAGGCATTTCAAACGAATTAAAAATTTCGATGATATCTCACACACACTTTGTTTTATTTAAATTTGAAGATAGAAAGCGCTAAATGAAAGACTCTTTATATGATATTTTGATCGAACCTTATTTTAACTTCAATTTTTAAAAGAGAATTCTGTACAAAATTGTATAACTGAACACTGGTTTTTACTTTTAAAAAATTTCATGTTTTTTTTTTAAGTTTCGTAAAAGGTGTAAAATTTACCCCACAGCTACAACTTTTGATCGAAAGTTATAGAAATTCAACTCAATCAGTCAGGGTTCTAAACAAAAACACACTTTTTTTAATTTTTATTTGGGAATTGATTTATAAAAATTGTCCAAAATGACCCCTTTATATTCACTTATAAAGGGTATTTTTTTTAGAGGTGTAGAACTTTGAAATGGAATAAAACAAAGATGATTTCTTTTAAATTGACATGAAATTTACTTTATTCGAAAGATAATCTTCTGTCATTATAATTTAAATATGTTTTCTGGCATATGACCGCCACGGCTGGCGCGGACGTAGTCTAAACTGGAGGTCCAATAATTTTCGATGACTTTTTCAAACATTTGTGGCCGTATATCGGCAATAACGTGGCGAATATTGTCCTCTAAGTGGTCAATCGTTTCGGGCTTATCGGCGCGTAGACTAGCGACTTCGCATATCCCCACAGAAAATAGTCAAGCGGCGTTAAATCGCACGATCTTGGAGGCCAATTCACGGGTCCGTAACGTGAAACTATGCGGTAACCAAACGTTTCCATCAATTAATCAATTGTGGCACGAGCTGTGTGACGTGTTGCGCTGTTTTGTTGAAACCACAGCTCTTGCACATCTGAGCGAAAAAGTCAGTAATCATGGCTCTTTAGCGGTCTCTATTGACTGTAACGTTCTGGCCAGCATCGTTTTTAAAGAAGTACGGACCAATTATTCCACCAAACCATAAAACACACCAAACAGTCAGTTTTTGTGGATGTAGCGGTGTCTCAGAATATACACTTGAGGATTATCATCACTCCAAATGCGGCAGTTTTGTTTATTGACGTAACCATTGAACCAAAAGTGAGCTTCATCGATAAACAAAATTCACTTATGAAAATTGTTATCAACGGCATTCTTGTTTTGGGCCCATTTAGGCACAATTTGGAAGCGTTGTTCAGTCCTTATTCTATTCATGTTGAAATGCCAAACCAAACTTAAAATAAATCACTTGACAGCTGACAAAATGGCCGCCCGATAAAATAGTGTTGCCAACTTAAAGTTCTGTACCTCTAAAACAGCGTTACAATCCCGACAAGGTTTTAAAAAATTTTTTTTTAAGTTTAAAGTTTATTATATGCTTCCCGAATTTTGTATCTCGTGACCAACCCATTGTATTCATTGCTGGAGTTCTCTGGATCCTATTATGGCTTTGCCTACACTTTTTCCTTGAGGCACACCCAATAAAAACAAAGTCATACGGATATAAAGCCGAATCCAAACGGTTAAGGTATAAGAGGCACTTACTCATGACAAGAGATACTCTTGGAAGATTTGTCACTTCCTTGCAAGACGTATGGTAGCCAATTTTTTGTATTTAGGTGGACGAGGCTGGGAATCGAACCCAGATATCTGGCACTAACAATTACGCCACCAGCTACTACTTATCCTTCAGATTATTTATTCAATATAATATGTAGTTGAAAATTAAACCGAATCTGACCAGCTAGCAGCTGGTATTTCGAGTAAGACTTAAAGTAACAATATTGATACAGATTGATACAGATACACTGAATATTATTTATATTTTCACTCCAAGGTTCTGAAAAATTCCATCATCACATCAGAAATGCTTTCTGATATCTGATCCTATCGAGTAGGAGTATATGAAGGTATATGTATCTAACTAGGTAACATAATAGTCTTTCGACAACAAACCAAACAATGAACACTTCAATTACAATACAAAATGAAAATTGCATTATTTGTTTTTTTTTTTTTCAATTTTTTTAATAGAAAAATTCCAATTTCCCGAAGAGTGATACAGACAAATACATAGACATATAATCGTAGTTATAAAATCCCTTTGAACAGAGAATAGGGCAAGTGATAGAAATGTCATCCTTTTCCTATAGAATAAAGTTTTGTTCGTTGATGCACACCATCCTTCATTCATTGTATAGAGTGTCTATCAGCCATTCCGTTATTCTACGTTTTCATTACACTGACAATGATAATTCAATTTTCGTTATTCCTTATAGTTCGAGTGCATATTGATGTTTGTGTTGGATGTTCAATTTGAATAATAAAATAATAAATCTAAAACTGGATATATACATATGTATTGTGTATTCCAACGAAATTCAATAAAGAAGGAAAGCTGAGAAAAATATGAAGCAACTTCAAAATAAAGGCAAACAAAAAGTTGAGGTCGAGGAAGTGAAAGGAAGAAGGATTTAAAAAAAGAATAATCCCAACACATCAACTGCTGTTTGTTAACACGAGACTTAAAGGACATTATACTCCTATGTTGGCATACAGAAGTAACAGAAACAGCAGACCAAAACCAATCATGGTGGAAATGTAACCGTTTCTAAAGGGAAGTAGGTACTTTGATAAATGTTTTCATTTCCTTACATCTGGGTCATCATAGTGCCATAGTGCCATCCTCCATACATTCACCACCAACAAGAACAACAGGAACAACTCTCAGAAGTGGTTTACAGAAATTGATTGGACAAATGGCATTAGATAATACCGCCATCACTACACACATTTACAGCTGCTGAACTCACCCAGTTGAGCATCACTTGGCTGTTGGCTCATATTCTACTACTTCGTCCATTTATTGAATTCTCGATGTGGTATCGCTAACTGACATTACTTTCTATAACTAGGTTAGAGGTTGTAAACGGTTCAGGTTTTTTTTTTTTTTTTTTTTTTGGTTTCTTCCTTCGGATGAAAAACTGAAATGAATAATGGCTGTTAATAGTTTAAAAATGGAAGAAGAATTAATTTGAGTACATTCAATATAAAAGATATTCAATTTGATGGTGATAAAAAATGTGTTTTTTTACAAAAATAACCTAATATAGGGTGATTTTTAAGCTGGTTTGGTTTTGGCAACACTGGTTTTGACAGCTGACGTGTGTTTAGTACCTTGTGTCACAGTCAAACAACTTTAGTTTGGTTTGCAATTTAACCATGGATCGTCTTACAAATGAACAACGCTTGCAAATTATTGAATTTTACTATCAAAATTCGTGCTCGGTTCGAAATGTTCATCGCGCGCTGCTTGTGTTCAGCGATGAGGCTCATTTTTGGTTGAATGGGTACGTAAATAAGCAAAATTGCCGCATTTGGAGTGAAGATCAGCCAGAAGCATTGCAACAGCTACCAATGCATCCCGAAAAAGCCACTGTTTGGTGCGGTTTATGGGCCGGCGGCATTATTGGGCCTATTTCTTCAAAAATGATGCGAATCGCAGCGTTAATGTCAATGGTGAACGCTACCGAGCGATGATAACAAACTTTTTTTTGCCCGAAATGGAAGTTCTTGACTTGCATGATATGTGGTTTCAACAAGACGGTGCCACATGCCACACAGCACGCGAAACAATGGCGCAATTGCGAGGCGAGTTTGGTGAACAGTTAATTTCACGTTTCGGGCCGGTCAATTGGCCGCCTAGATCGTGCGATTTGACACCATTAGATTATTTTTTGTGGGGGTATGTCAAGGCTAATGTCTATAGGGACAAGCCCGCTTCGATTGACGCACTGGAAGCCAACATCCATGCATTCATTCGTGAGATACCGGCCGATATGTGTGAAAGAGTATGCCAAAATTGGACTCAGCGGATGGGCTACCTGAGACGCAGCCGCGGTCAACATTTGCATGAAATTATCTTTAAACATTAAATTGCAAGGTTCAAACTATCGATTCAAATAAATATTTCATTCGTTTTTTCGATTTTTTTGTGTTTTTTTTTTAAAAAAAGTTCTAAGCCTCTTAAAAAATCACCCGTTATTATACTGACATAAAGAAATCGTGTTTCAGTATACATACGCTGTTCAACCATCGAAATTGATAATTATAGAAAATTATTTGGAGAAGTCACAGCTCTATTTTTCCCAACAGAATTGATTACCCGGACAATTGTGTTGTGTGAGGAAAAATGACATTTGATTTTTATTCGTATACTGGTATTTTGTTTATGTTTTTTCTCCAGTTGGTGACACTTCGCAATTGGTGACAGCTGGACAATCAGAAGCTCCAAAAATTCAGAATTCTGAAAATTCAGATAGGCGTTGAACGCGCCCACTTTCAATTGTCTTTTTTAAGTGTGGTTTCTGTGAGCAATTCACTGTCGTGTTGGAGGCCACACACAAACTTAGTTTCAGATCAGCAGCGTATTGGGCTTAACGATGGAAATACTTTGGGAAATATTTGCAAAGTTATTTCCAGAGTGAAAAAGACCAAATTTTGAATATAAATTTCGTACGCCATCGTTCCTGAAGAAAGCTCATGAAACTGCTTTGCTGCTTACTTGCGGTCGTCCCATGCGCCCAATGGAGATTATTGCAGTTCATGTGGTTCTTAAAGTGACTAAAGCCTTCTGCACTCAAACGGATAATATTTGCAGCTGATGTGGTTTTTGAAGTTTCTTAGGTCTTCTGCACAAAAATCGTCTCGTCATATAAGCGTACTGGCACAAAATCACAAATAATATCTTCTGTGCAGCTTGTGGCATACGAGGCGTAAGCTGCAGGTTTTCTTCACATAACATAAAACTGCAATATTCTGAACCAGTAGTGTCAGTCACCAGGCGCGTACCTACAGTTTGAATGTTAGAACTTTACTAAATTTTTGTGTGAAATGTTGGATACTGTAGAAGAAATGTGGGAAATTAATTGGAAATAATCAGTGTTTTATTTAAGATGTGTGTGCAGGAGTCTAAGTGTAGAGGAATGCATGACGAATATTTTACTCGTCAATGACTAGACGATTTTACAGTCAATGGAGAATCTCCCCATTTTGTATAACCAGAAATTGAAGATTTGAACGGCTACAAAAGCCGTTAAATTAGTAGTTTTGGTGATTTTGCTTGGCAACGCCCGGAGTTGCGATTTGACGCCGCACCAGTGGCACATATTGACTTTTTTGGTTGCAAAAATAATAACTCTTAAACGGTTTAGAATATCGTGACAAATTTTCTTCTGCTGAACTAAGACTTTTTACCACAAACGGAATAAACATTTTATTGAACTTGAAGAATTGTCAAAAATGTATGATGGTAGTAGTATATCCTATCCAGTCTTAAAGCTAATCCGAGCAAATAAGTGGTGAACAAAAGTAAATGTTCGTACAATTTCTTATATTTTAAGGCCTAGTACGCTGCTGATGCCAAACGAAATTTGTTAGTGGTCTCCAACACGACAGCGAAATGGTTATGAAAACCACAGCGAAAAAATGACAACTGAAGGCGCCACCAATTGCAAAAAAAAAAAAAAAAAAAAACAAACACAAACTCAAAAAAATAAAAGGAAGTCATGGGGTAATGAAAGATACAACAAATACACACATAAAAACCTAAAATGTCACTTTTCCGCACACAATTAATCTGCAACAATTATCAATTTCACTCATCGAACAGCGTATACTGCAAAACGAAAAGGACGACGGAATTTTTCGTTTCGCATCAGCAGCGTACTAGGCTTGAGGTGCAAAAAACATTTTTTCTTAATTTTTGTAGCATATTATAGATGGATCAAAAAGTAAACAAAAATTGTAGTTTTTAAGCCAAAACTTTTACACTCAAAGGCTGTATCTGTGCGTGTGTCCTTGCGTCGGTGCGTCCATGCGTCCATGCGTACATACGTCCATGCGTATATGAGTCCATGCGTCCAAGTGTCCGCGTCCATGCGTTTATGCATCCATGCGTCCATGGGTCCACTGTTATTTGAGCTAGAACCTAAACGGGTGGACGGATTTGCTTCAAATTTGATGTGATTCCTTAGAGGAAAAATTTATATTTTTGTTTTAGCTCATTTGAAACGGCTAGAGATACAAAATTAATTTTATTAAAATATATACCATTGGAATATAACCGACTGAATTGCCTTTTTTTTATAAAAAAATGGCACACAAGAAATATAGGGGTTTTGAAGAGTTTTGAGAAAATTGCCATATTTTTTTTGCGGTATTCAAGTCTTTTTAGTGGCTCTCATTTTCAAAGGGAAAAATTGAAATTTAATTTAATCTCCAACTATCTATTAGGTTAAATAATTTACTTCAATCATTGGTAGTAAAATGGCAAAGTTTCAGATATCAAAAACCACTTCCGATTCCGATGTATTTGTAAATACAAACTGAGTTTCTGTCAATTTTTTGAGCCCTTAAGAGCTGTTCAAAAAGAAACAAATAATTCAAAAAGAAACCAATGGAGGGCCTACCCGATGCTATTGTTAAACCAAATTTACACTCCAATAATTTCAGGCGTGAAAGTTCAAGAGCTTGTCAAGGCTTTATGTTTTAGTTTAACTTTTTTTTAAATGTCTTCCTGCATGTCCACCTTCATATAATACAGTGAACGCTCGCTAACTTGAACACGTACGAAACTAAGGGTGTTCAAGCTATAGGGTTGTTTAAGTTCCTGGATCAAGATAAAAAGTTCATTTTATTTTTCATCATAATTCATTTTAAAACGTAAATAATAATATTATAAATAAATAATTTGAAATGAGAGGATTTTAAAAAGACTCAAAAAAAAAAAATCGTTATCTTACACTGCTTAGCCTTGCACACCACATTTTGAAAACCAGATTCAGGGGAATAAAGCCTTATAAAGATATACTAAAGTGATATTCTGAGATTCCCATTCACAATTTTGAATTTTGTACCAACAACCTGATGGGTACCTACCTTGCGAAAATTCGAACATTAAACTTTGTTCAAGTTACAGAGTTTTCAAACATTTTATGTGTTCAACTTATAGAGTACTTAAGGGAAGAATTCAAGGTAAAGAGTCTTAAAAATAGTCTGTTCAAGTATTATAGACTGCGTAAATGGAAAATTTAATTGTTCAAGTTATTGGAATGTTCAAGTTATCGTATGTTCAAATTAACGAGAGTCCACTGTGTGTATTTCATATCATAAACAAAGAGTTTTTATATTGTTTCGAAAGGACACGATTCTTTTTATCGTTCTGTTTCGGTTTTTTTTTATTTTTCAATTATTGTTAACAAGAATTGCAGTCAAGTTGAGATTAAAACAAAACGAAAACACTTAACTGGCACGAAAAAATTGCATGTAAATTTATGATTTTAAATCCTTTTTATTCGGATTTGCTTCTTCATTCTCTTCCATGTTTCAATGGCTTTGTAAATCAGCAGAGCCCCGTTATTCCCTATATTCTACCCGAAAAAAGTACATTTTAAAGGATTAATGAAACATACCCCAACTGCAAAAAAAAATGTGATTTTTTCTATAGAAAAGAAAATAAATGATAGAAATGCACGAGTAGGAGCAGTAGGAATGTATAAGGATAAAGGACACAAATATTTGAATATTAAATTTTCTTTTAAACTCGTCATGATGGTTGTGTGGAAGGAAGGAAGGAGGATAAAAAGAAAATCACGGTTGATCAAAAACATTTTTGTGTTGAGCAGTGCACGTTCAGATTCAGAGCTACACCACACTACACTATACACACACATCCTGCAGAACATCAAATCCTAGCACTAAATAGAGGCCATGTTCTTTCGTTATTTTTTTTTTTTTTTGATGAAACTTGCTAAAAAAAATAGCTTCCACCGCAAATTGAATGAAGTGGAAGCGGCAAATTATTGAAATCGATGATTTAATATTTTTGCGTGTTGAAATTCTGAATTGAATTGTATTTTTTATTTGCAAAAAAAAAATATCCCCAACATGGATGTTTGGTTTTGAATATTTTTATCGCTCAATTTAGAAATCACTGCGGCGCGTATGGCGTTGATAGGGATTTTACAATTCAGAGTGGAATGGAATTATGAACTGATCAAGTTCGGTGGTTATATTCTTTTTTTTTGTTTTGAATGGGTGGAGTTTTCTGTTGAGTGATAGCAATGAGTACCTACTGAATAAAAAACCAATGAATCATAAGTAAGCAAAGCTGATGAATCATCGGTAGTTAGGTATATGTAAAGGATCTTTCAGTAAGGACGATTGATTTTTAACCGCCATATTATTCATTCAAAGTAAAATAAAACAATTTATGTGTGGGAAATCGTCTCATTTCTTTATTTTAGAAAACGTTTTATGGGATCAAAGCCCAGTTTTTCAGTGGTGAGTTAAGCCAGAGTTAGCAAACTCTAGAAGTAAATTAACCCACAGTGAACTGAGGAAGCAGTTTTTCGCTGGAGAATGACTGTGCAACGACTAAACAAACTCGGTGGATAAAACATCAAAAGCACATTAATGTTCAGTTAATCCTGGAGTTAAGTCACCAAATTGTATGAGTTAACTCGGGTTTAACTTTAATCTCGCACTGAAAAACTGGACCTAAGTGTATGAATTATAACGTTGCTGAATGACGTTTTTCATGTTGACTTGGAGGGCATCAATTGTTTTCGGTGTATTTCAATCAGAGATATAAAAGAATGCAATCATTTTAGAACTTAAATAAAAAAAGACATATTTTAAATTACAGTTCACTTTCACTTCAAAACGTTATTCCCATTCAATTTTGAAGTCTTAAACAATAAAACAATTGTATGCAGTTAAAAAACTAAAGTAAGAAAATTGCAGTATTAAAGACTGCTTGAATTCTTTGGAGTCTCTTAAAAGTCATTTACGTTCTTTGCATTCTAGGAGTCTTTTGAATGCATTCAATGTATTGCACTCGTTTGAGAGAAATGAAGTCTTTTTTTACTTCAAGCAATCGTTTAACTGCAATAAAAAGACTTTTAAAAGAATTCAAGCAGTCTTTAGTACTGCAATTTTTTTAAAGCAGTTTTTAGTCTTTTACCTGCTTGAAATGGTTGCATTTTCAAAACTGACCAGGAACAAACTGTTAATATTCAAAATACTATTTTACTGCATTCGCCAAGACCGTAGTTAATTGACTGGGATTGCAAAGACTGAAATACTAAAGTATTGCATTGTTTTACAACTCTAATTTGTTTATAACAGTGGTTGAAGATAACCTCAAAGCAAATGTGTTAAATCGCATGATTTCGGTGGCCAGTTCACGCCCCCAGAGCGAGTTGTTTTATTAACTCGCGCGAGATAAAAATGCCCTTAAATTGTTCGTGCATAATGTCTATCGTGGCATACGCTGATGGTGTGTGGCAAGAAGCCCCGCATAGTGGTGCACTTAGGAGAGCGGAAAAAATTCCATAAAAACATAACCACTGATTTTGAGTAAATTTTCATGCGTTTTTATGAATGGGATGAAAAATAAACAGAATTTATTTAAAGAGACCCATAATAATTTACAAAAAAATTCTACTATCGTCGTAAAAATTTGACAAATATCTTAATATTGTCGAACTGTGTCTAACTGAAAATTATACATAATACTCGTACTTTTTCAAGAAAATCGGTTATAAGTTCACAATATTTCCCACGCCCATTGTGGGAGTTTTTTTTTCGTATGGAAGCATTATTAAGATCTTAACCGATTTAAATGAGTTTTTCAGACTTGATAAAGAATGACAATAGAAACAATTTGCCCACTGACACGCCCACACAAAAGTTCATCCAACCCTTGCCTTTTCCATATTCTATAATTCATAGCTCTGTTAAGACCAGGGCCAAGTTGGAGCGGATAATTTTTGTCTTAATGTTAACTTAAACATAACATGTTTTTTTTAAGACGTGTTGTTTTCAAGAAGAAATAAAACGCATATAATTTAATGTTATGGCCAATAGTTTAGCTTCATTATAAAGATAAGGATTTGCCATTATTTTTTTTAAAATGATTTCGGGCAAGTGGCCGCCGCGCTGGCTCGAATAAATTCCAGCCGGGAGGCACAATTTTCGACCACTTTTTGCAGCACTTGGGGCCGTATGTCAGCAATAACGCGCCGAATGTTCTCTTCCAAGGCGTCAATCGTTTCGGGCTTATTTGCATAGACAAGCATAACCCAACAAAAAAAAGTCCAACGGTGTAAAATCGCACGATCTTCGAGGCCACGCCACAGGCCCACGACGCGAGATAATGCTCTCACCAAAAGTTTCCTTCAATGAATTCATTGTTTCGTTGGCTGTATGGCATGTAGCGCCGTCTTGTTGGAACCAACGGTCGTCAACATCAACATCCTCTAATTTAGGCACGAAAAAGTCATTAATCATGGGTCTATAGCGTTCCCCATTGACTGTAACATTATGGCCGGTTTCATTTTTGAAGAAATATGGACCAATGCCCATAGAGCACACCACACAGTGACTTTTTGAGGATGTAACGGCGTCTCAACAATGGCTTGTGGTTTATGATCACTCCAAATACGACAATTTTGCTCATTAACGTACCCATTCAACCAAAAATGAGCTTCATCGCTGAACAAAATTTTCTTGTTAAAATCGGGATCGGTGGCCATCTCGTTTTGGTTGGCTTCTTAGGGTCTTCTTCGATACTCTGCTCCACAGCAGAAATAGAGTCTTCGGTTCGCACTGTACGGCGTCTCTGAGGATGCGCACTATCCACTAGAGTAAACGTGTTGTAAAACCGATCCATTGTTGCTCCAATAACTGACTCAGCTGGACGATTATGTCGACCGAATATTGGACGCAGCGCACGATGCGTCGCGCGAACCGAACCATTATTTTGGTAATAAATTTGCACGATTCTTAAACGTTGATCAGGAATAAGTCTATTTATTATAAAATGTCAAACTAAACTGAGCATTAAAATCAAATAACAGTTGTCAAAAAGACCAACCCCGAAAAAAGTATTGCTAGATTGAAAACCACACGTCTAAAAAAAAACACCCTGTATAAAGACCAATGGGGAGGATTTCGCCAGGCCGAAATTCGCCCTAAACAGTGACTTTGTCGGAATGCATTTGATGCGCTGCTGTTTATATCAAGTTCACACATCCATTCATCCAAAAAAAATGTACCTTGCTGCTAAAGACACATAATAAATACAAAACTCATGTAAGTCTCTATAACGAAGCACTGATTTTGAAAATAAAATTTGATGATTTACACACCTTGTTCAACGCTATAACATTCCATGCTGACTATAAACTCTAGCGTTGCTGTTGAAAGACACTTTAAATGCGTTTAAATCTTGACTAAATGTTAAATTACCATAATTGTTGGTGCTACATACATTCATATATGTGTATAGCCATCAATATACCTTTCAATTTTAAGTAGTGAAATCAATTTGGAAACTATGCCGAAACCGACAGCCAAACGTGGATTGGTTTAGCTTTGCATTTAGCTTCTAGTCTTTTATCAATTAATTAAGCCAAATCACAGGTGCATTGTGGCTGTGTTTTGCACTTGTGCACAAACTTTTGATACAATTCATATCATTTTACCTTGAGGCTCTTATATATTGAGTGTTTGCATTCGAATGACCTTTTCGCAAAACAAAAGGCCTTGAAAATTATTAAATTTAATAATCATTCAATTATTATTTCATCTAGGCAATTTGCTAAAGTTAAAGGTAGACATCAACCATTAGATGTTTGCGATTAAATTAATATTTGTTTCACTAACAAAATTCTATCTAATTCACACATCCAATCCATCTCAATCATCAGATCTTGTGTTTGTGTGCGAGGGTGGCAACGGCGAATTGGATGCATCATCCAGCTATTGCTTAATTGCAAAACACAACAAGAGCGGTATTGGCTGTCATAAACATCTGAAGCTAATAAATTAATATCCACCGTCCTCGCACATATAAGGATAGGACCTTCCCTCGTCCTTTTTGAAATTGGCGTCATATTCCTTTCGCCATCCCTTTTCATTTCACGATAATTTGATTAATGAACAAACACAAAAGTTGCTGCATCCTATATACACCAACCAATTTCTCATAACCAAACCACACAACCTTTATTATGGAAGCCTCCTTGACCTCGACATCGTCGTCTTTTTTACTTCCCTTCCTTCGGGTGTGTAACTTTTCTGTAAATGGCATTCAAATTGCTTTGGGTCACATTATGAGGCGAGTCTTTTGCCGTTTACCCATTTACCACTCCACCACCTAAACCACCGGACATTCCGACTACGATGTCAATATGTTTGCGTTCAGCTTGTTGCTTGTTGTTTTTTTTACAAGATATACATTCAATACTGTCACGTGCAGATTGACCACTGTCATTCCAGTCTCTGGGGTAAGAACAATGTGGTGTATAGTTTTCAAATAACACGTTGCACTATATCCTGTCACACATCACACCCTCTGTCCCACCCCCAGCTCCACCATTGCGACAACTAAACAAAGCCTAAAACCGGAACTTATAACCCCATCCGGCCGGGCGACAAATGTGAAGACTTGATGCTGTTGGGCGCAGATGATTACATGTCAAATAGTCCACAGAAAGGATATTTGTGACAACACATGACCAGAATGGATTTGACGACTTGATGGGGTCATCTCTTATGCTCTGTCAATGGGTGGTGGGCCTTTTGAAAATGAATTTCTTTCTTGACGGTTGGATTATAAATGTTCAATAGTTTGTGTGCCTATTAAAGTTATTTGGGGCTCATTATATTTATTGAAGGATTTTTTGTTTCATTGAAATTTAGTTCAAAGTTTTAAAGGTAGGAAGAAAGTGTGGATAAGAAACTTGTTTGTTAATCTCAGCTGCACAGCACGATAGATACAACTACAGGAGGTTTTCAAGATTTTCAAATATTTTGAAATAATAATAAATATATTGATCTTTATAAAAAAAGGAATATATGTAAGGGTAAGCGTTGGGGGAGGGGGGGGAGGGGGTAATGAGCAATTAAGATGGATGTCTGACTTTAAAAAAAGTTTTTCCTTGATATTGTTAGTGTTGCCGTTGTTTTTTGATAATTTAGTAGGTAGTATTACCTAAATTATTACACTGCGCGAACTCGCCAAGCGCCCTTTCAGGTCAGATACGGAAAGTGAACTTAACTCAATATATGTCTGCCTCACTTGAAGAGCTGCATTGTGCGTTCCTACCTTTGAGGAAGATTGATTTCCCTGCTCAATAAGAACTAAAGGATAGGTTACACTATGAGTAACAGTAGTAGGTTGAGAATGAATCTTCAAATTAAATCATCGACTCCTGTTTTTGAAATATCGAATTTTCCTAAAACTTGGATCAGGGCAACCAATTGAGGAGGAGTGAAGGGGATCAAAACTCGTTTTTTATTTTTATAAATACATATACATATGTAGGTACATACATTTATCTAGAAAACATCAGTTTTTTTTTAAGATTATGTACATATGTAGATCCACACTGATACTACACACATGTATACAGTATTATATTGTATATGGCAAGTTATGAATTCGGAAATAAAATCGAACTCGAGATTTTGATCAAATTTGACATTATACCTACGATGATAAGGAAGACGAACAAAACGGGTCTCGCAAAAACGCCCGTCTGTCTGTCTGTCAGTCTGTTTGTTCGGCTACAGCATTAACGGATGTGACGATTTTCTTTAAGCTTAGAAGATACCCCCGACATGTTTTTTCCATTTTTTTTAAGAACCAAATAAATATAAAGGTAATCAAAAATGTTTGGACCAAAAAGGAAAATCTTATTTTTCTATAAATCAGCTCGACAGATAAACAAAAAAATCAGGAAAATTGAATAAATATGGGCTGCTTTTAAGCTTTTCTGGAAAATGGTTCAACTTATTTTGATCAATTTTATGTGAAGTTTGATTTTTTTTTTTTTTTTGAAAACTCAATACATATTTCAAAGACGACTAAATCGATTTTTATTAAACTTAACAAAAAAGTGGGTTTTTAACATAACCTAAAAGATTTAAAAAAAAAAATATTCTTATAACCAAAAATAACGGTACCTTCCACATACAAAATATTTGAAAAACATTTAAGAAAATATTATTTTGCTCAAAAACGACTTTTAAGATTTTAATACGAGTTTTTTTATATGGCAAAATTAGTAAGTTTAACATATTATCAAGATTAACAGTAGGTACCTCTCATATAAAAGTTTTTTTTCAACTATCCCATTATTCGATTAACCGATCAAAATTAATTTTTTTATAAATATGTACAGAAACTTGTAATAAGTCTTAATAATATTGCATATCAACATTTTTCAAAAAATACGTTTGAAAAATATTTTTTGAAAATTTGATATGTCAAACAGAGTGGATGATTTTTTTTAATTAGATTTTTAATTTCACGAAATTCTTAAAATTGGAGTACCAATTTTGTACTTGCTCTATAGGGTAAGTATTGGTTTCGTGTAGAAAAAAAATTGGAGGTTGTAGTCAAAACTAACATTACGATGATCGAGAATTCCAAAAAAGTGGGTTTCGTCATACCATCCATCGATCGGTGCCTCTGTGCGTGTACGTCTGTGCGTCCACTGTAATTTGAGCTAGGGCCTAAACGGGTTGACCGATTTGCTTCAAATTTGGTACAGAGCATTTTTATGTGATTTCCTAGAGAAAGAAATTCCAATTTTTGTTTTAGCTCATCTAGAACGGGTAGCTGCCATACAAATATTTTGTTTGTTTTTTTTCAAATTTTCCCGAAAACGACTGACAATTTTGATTAAATTTCGTAGCTGCAATAACCAAGTCAATTATAAGAAAACTGGCATTTCAGGTTTTTCTAAAAAAATTCACATCGGAATTTGGTATTCCAAGTTTTTGAAAAAAAATCCGGTCTTATTTTTGGGTTATTCGTGTATATATTTGCCATATGGTTGGACCCATTTTGTTATAACTTTGCAATATGATGCATCGCAATAGTTTAAACAATAATGCATCTAACCATTTTTAAAAACAATTTTTTATAAAAAAAAAAAAAAAAATCAAACAAAAAATCAATTGTTTAGGACTTTTAATTCTTTTGATATTTTCTCGTGAAATATATACATCATGCATGTTCAATGTGGGGTTACACACAGTATTTAACCACAAGTGCAAGTTCGTACGATCAAGTCGTGCATATTTTTTTTGATAATTTAGTACATATATATAAAAAATTTATCTTGTTAAATCTTAATAAGACCAACAATTTTACAAATCGATCTACTAACTTACTATATCACACCGGCTGGCCACCGACCGGCCGTTCACCGTTTTACACAAATAAACCTTCCCACCTCAAATCTACTTCATACAACAAAAAAATGAAACACCATTTGTGATGCTTTTTCTTCGTGGCTGAGGTAAGCTCACCGGTGTCCAGGATTCTTCCCAAACAAGCAACGAAACTTGGGCTTGGAGGGTCCTTAACTCCGAATGAAAAAGTTTAATTTCCTTTGATTAATTTAATTTACATTAATTTTTATTTGGTCGAACAATATTTTGTTATCCTATATGCCTAACACGGTATTTCAAATAATGTGTCCCCAGCACGCAACCTGGGGGACGAAACGGTCGGAAACTCTCGGAGGAGAACCTTGTCCAATAAACTTCTTAAAGAGGAGTCCAAAGGAACAAAACGGGGTCGGGGGTCCTTATCGGAAGCCCTATGTCCCTAGTAAACTACCTAGAGAACAAAGCGGTCGGAACTCGCGGAGGAGAACCTTGTCCATTGAACTTCTTGAAGAGGAGTCCAAAGGAACTAAACGGTCGGGAACTCTGTATAGAGACCCTTGTCCCCAGCACACAAATTAAGAAACAAAGCGGGTGGAACTCACTGAAGAGAACCTGTCCAATGAGCTGCTTGAAGAGGAGCTCAGAGGAACAAAACGGGGTCGCGGGATCTTAAAAATAAATAATACTAAATAATATCAAATAATAAAATAATAATGTCTGTTATATCTAATGCCCTACAATTTTATAAAAAAAAATTAGATTGGCTTCTCAACTGACAACTGAGTAAACTCTGCTTAGCAATGCCTATCTGTCACCGAACACCCTATAAAAAGGCTTTTGTTGCATCCGATCTTTGATTCTCTATACACTAGATTGGTACCCACACTTGGACGAGAAAGAAAGACAATTTTGTTGTTTTCTTTACCTCGCCTTATAACATCTGCGGCTCTAACAAAGTGTGAACTATGAAACTTAAACTACTAAATCGTATGAGATTTCCTTGTCTCTTATTTTACACAGGGTAAATGTTAAGTTGTGCCATATGCTTTATATGAGGATGTTTAGCTCTATGATTAGGCACGGTAAAATGTGCTTTTGTGAGATTTTGTGATTAGGGTACATATATACTGAATAACTATGTAGGAATTGTAACGCTTCGTTATCCGCTGTCAAAATTAATATTTCTATACTTTGTAAGAGACTTCATCTCTTACGATCAAATTAAGATTATCTCTTTATATATATTTCAAACAAATAGCAACCCATTTACGATATCATGCACTTGCATAAATTTAAAGAGGAAAGCTTTTATTATATACTTATATTTTTTTGTTTACAATGATCTCTCACAATGATCTCTCAAGATAACAGAATAATCGAATGATATTCTTATGTACCAAGTTCTTCTTATGTTATCTATTGGTTTTACTGTTTTTGGCTTCTTCTAAGCATCGCTCACTTCACACAATGTAAAAATAGATGCCAGTCTGAATAAAGCCTTTGACTAAATAACATGTTTTTTTGTATGTAAAGTTCGCATGCTAGTTTGAGATTTGCTTGTATTTTTAATATAATAACCGCTTTGCATGATTGCTTGCTTAAATAAAGTATTAATTTAAAATTAAGAAAAACCCTTACAATTTATCAGAAGTGGGATAAAGTTCTCATAATTAAATCGTAAATTAATTGAATGTGTTACAACTTTTGCCTGCATTTACTGATTTTTTTTTTACGTAAAACTCAACAAATTCAATAAAATGGATGCTAGTGCACGTGCTTTGAGTTTTTTGCAAACTGCTACTGTGCAAAAACTTAGAGATAAGCTAGCCGAAATGGGCTTGGCTACAAATGGTTTGAAGGCTGCGCTTAAGGCTCGCTTAAATGAAGCCATCACATCGTTGGAGGTGGATCAGATTGAGGGATTCTTTCCTGACGATGTTGATGTTGGTGATGACGGTGGAGAAAGTGGTAATGATGACCTGGAAGATGAGGAAAGTGTTGTTTCACAACGTCTTGAAAGACTCCGTGAAATGGTAAGAAAGAAGGAGGAGATTGTTGAGCTGGAGAGACGTTTGGCTGAACTTAACAGCCTTAACAGCCCTGTTCGAGACTTTCGACCTGTTGGTGCATGCTCTTCACGTGACATTGAAGACTCCTTGCCAACTTTTTGTGGTGACGATGAATACCCTATCAAGAAGTGGATAGGTGCCGTTGAAGATGCAATGGTCACTTACCATCTTAGTGAGTCAGAGTGTTTTATATATTCCAAGAGGCTTCTCAAAGGTACTGTGAAGTTATTTTTGAGGTCTAGATTATTTCGGTCATGGAGTGAGCTTAGGGCTGCTCTTTTGACAGAATTTTACCATCACACGACAGCAACAGACGTCCATAATACGTTGCGAAACCGAAAGAAGCGTAAAGATGAAAATTATCAGCAATATGTCCTCGCTATGCAGGAGATTGCGTCTTCGGCAGATATCGACGAGCAGGATGTGATTGCTTACATCATAAAGGGCATCCCAGATTCTGTGTTTAACAAGCAACTTATGCTCACAGCCAACAGCATATCTGAGCTAAAAACTGTTCTTCGTAAATACGAAAAAATGAAGTTTGAACTACAACCATCAACGTCGAGCTACAATAGACCTGGGCAGCATACAAAGCCATTGCAACGAAACGAATTCAAAATCAAATGCTATAATTGTAACGAAGTTGGTCACATATCCACAAAGTGTCCAAAACCACGTCGTGAAAGAGGTTCATGTTTTCGCTGTGGCAAGAAAGGACATGTTATAAGTGATTGTCCCCAAGCATCATCTGTCCTCGTGGTTCAAAACGAAAATCCACCAAACGAACCCCAAATTTCAACATTGATGAGTGATTTCCATGGAGTTCTGGAGTTCGAGTTTTCGAGTTGTGAAGCCAGAAGTGTTCGAGGTTGTATGCACGTGATGACGATTATTGATACCGGAAGCCCAATAAGCTTCATACAACTGAAATATGTGCCCCCTTTTATGATGACATCTTTAGAGCCGCCTACTTATGATTTCGTTGGTATCAATAACTCAAAATTGGTTATATTAGGTAAATTTTTATGTTATGTTAAATTTAATGGTAATTATGTTAATTTATGTCTTTATGTTGTGAGCGATAAAACCATGAAAGATCCAATCATATTAGGTAGAGATTTTTTACATAAAATGAACATTAAGTTAATGATTGAAAAAACAAATTTAAGAAATGTTGAAAAAGAAACTTATGTTAAAAATGTTGGAAACGAATCTTATGTTAAAAATGTTGAGAACGAAACTTGTGTTAAAAATGTCGATGATTTAAATTTTGAAAAAGAAATTTTAAAAATTGATACATGCGATATCCGCGATGAAAATATTTTGTTGAAAATAAATGAAAATTTGAATTACGAAGATCAAGTTAAATTGAAAAGATTAGTTTTCGGGAGTATTACAATTAATTCAGAATATTCGGATAATGGTTTTGAAATGCAAATAGTTTTGACTAACGCGAATAGTTTTTTCAGTTGCGCACCAAGGCGTATACCGTACGCTCATAAAATTGAATTGCAAAAGGTTTTAGATGATTTGCTTCAAAATAACATCATTCGCGAAAGTAGTTCGCCTTTTGCGTCGCCAATAGTGTTAACTCGGAAAAAGACAGGTGAAGTACGTCTCTGTGTAGATTACCGCCATTTAAATAAAATAACGGTTAAGGATAATTTTCCTTTACCCCTAATCGAAGATCACCTTGATAGACTACGAAATAAAAAATATTTTTCATTGCTCGATCTTAAAAGTGGTTTTCATCATGTGAAAATGGCTGAAGATTCGATAAAATTGACATCATTCGTAACACCCATGGGGCAGTTTGAATATCTGCGCATGCCATTTGGGCTGAAAAATGCCCCCGCAGTTTTTCAACGTTACATAAACAAAATTTTTAAAGACCTAATTAGCTCCGGAAAATTATTAATTTACATTGACGACTTGTTGGTTGCTACCGAAACTAAAGATGAACATTTTACGATTTTGAAGGAGGTTTTAGAGATAGTTTCTGAAAATAGTTTGCAGTTGCGTCTTGATAAATGTGTGTTTATGTATGAGAAAATTAAGTATCTGGGGTATGAAGTATCTGCGAATGGAATAGGTCCAAATTATGAAGGTTTGAAAGCCGTGGCAGACTTTCCCATACCCACTAATCATAAGAGATTGCACTCATTTTTGGGATTATGCTCATACTTCCGCAAATTTATTAAAGATTTTTCTTTGTTGGCGAAACCACTTTACGATCTTTTAAGAAAAGATGCTGAATTTGTATTTGGCGAGAAGCAGTTGGAGACATTTAACAATCTGAAAGAAAAACTTCTTGATGCTCCACTTTTAAGCATTTTCAATCCGACCGCCGACACAGAGCTTCACTGTGACGCCAGTAGTATGGGCTTCGGTGCCGTATTGCTACAGCGTCAAGACGATAAAAAGCTTCATCCTATCTTCTTCTTTTCCAAGCGCTCCACTGATCAAGAATCTAGATACCATTCATATGAACTAGAAACTCTAGCCATTATTTATGCCCTAAGAAGATTTCGTGTTTATTTGACAGGCATCCGTTTCAAAATAGTCACTGACTGTAGGTCACTGACTCAAACTCTAAACAAAAAGATTTTAAATCCTAGAATCTCGCGTTGGGCTTTGGAGCTCCAGGATTTTGACTATGTCATCGAACATAGAGATAGTAAGAGGATGGGTCATGTTGACGCTCTCAGTCGGTGTCACAACATTTTAATCGTTGAATCTGAGTCGTTTGAACACGCGCTTGCTGCTGCCCAACAAAAAGATCCAACTATAAAAAAGTTAGTCGATATGTTAGAGAAAAGGGAAAGTTCCACTTACGAACTTATAAATGGGCTTGTGTATCGTAAGATAAATAAAAAGGTATTCTTTTATGTACCGTTCATGATGGAGAGAAATGTCATTCAAACGCATCACGAAGGTTTATGTCACCTTGGCGTTGAAAAATGTTTAAATTTTTTAAGGAAAACATACTGGTTTCCTAGTATGAAAAACAAAATCAAACAATATATAAGTAATTGTTTAAAATGTTTACATTTTTCATCCCCAAGTGGAAAAAAAGAAGGGTTATTGCACAATATCCCTAAAGGTGACAAACCTTTTGAAACAATCCACATCGACCATTACGGTCCGTTGCCAACATCTCATAGCAACAACAAAAAGCATATATTTGTTATAGTTGACGGATTTTCAAAATTTACTAAACTTTATGCTGTTAAAAGTACGACGACCAAAGAAGTAATTCAATGCCTTGAATCTTACTTTTCTTTCTATAGCAAACCATCACGTATTATTTCAGATAGGGGTAGTTGTTTTACCTCCGATGATTTTTCCAACTTTTGTGAAAAATATAGCATCAAACACATTAAAGTCGCAACAAGTTCGCCTCAATCCAACGGTCAGGTTGAACGGATAAACAGATGTCTTACCCCTATGCTGTCAAAAGAAAGTGAAGTGGAATCAGGTAGTTGGGTGAAATATTTGCAGAAAGTTGAGTTTGCTCTCAATAACACCGAGAACAAGAGCACAGGTATAAGTCCCAGCATGCTACTTTTTGGAGTTGCCCAAAAAGGTATAATTCACGATAATATGAAAGAGTATTTAGACCAAAATATAATAGAACGTGAACCACGAAATTTAGAATCACTTAGGAAAAAAGCAAATGAGAAAACTATCGAGAGTCAAAACCAAAACAAACTTCATTTTGATAAACGCCACAAGAAACCGCTTCAATATAAAATCGGTGACCATGTATTGATAAAAAACGTTGTTAATACTCCCGGCCTAAACAAAAAATTTTTGGCTAAGTATAAAGGACCATTTGAGGTTGTCAAAATTTTAGAAAATGATCGATATTTTATTAAAGATTTAGAAAATTTACAGATATCTCGCGTTCCATACAAAGGAGTATGTTGCCCTGAAAACATGAAGCCTTATGTACAAACATAAGTCAAATTTGCATGTATCAATATTTAATATCGCTTAATTTTCTATATTTTTGTTATAAATTTATTTTTATTATTACTGTTTTAAGTTGTTATTAAATTTATTTTATTGAAATAACTCTGCATGAAATGCAAAATAAATAACAATCTTTTATGTAATAATCGTATCTTAACAAAAGATAAAAAGAAAAATTTTACGAATTCGTAATAAAAAAAAAAAAAAAATTTAATTTTCAAGATTAAATATGACGAATTATGTTATTTTGTAATAAAAATTTATTTTAAAGGAATCTAAATTCAATTGAAAACATGATATTAACAATTCTTATGTTAGTATGCTATAGGAACGAATTTTATAATTCAAATCAAAAGAAAGATTCTATTACTATGTAATTTCAGTTAAAAAAAAAAAAAAAATGTATTTTAAAAATGCTGCATCTTCATGGAATCGTAAATCGAGGACGATTTATTGTCAGGATGATCGAGTTGTAAGAGACTTCATCTCTTACGATCAAATTAAGATTATCTCTTTATATATATTTCAAACAAATAGCAACCCATTTACGATATCATGCACTTGCATAAATTTAAAGAGGAAAGCTTTTATTATATACTTATATTTTTTTGTTTACAATGATCTCTCACAATGATCTCTCAAGATAACAGAATAATCGAATGATATTCTTATGTACCAAGTTCTTCTTATGTTATCTATTGGTTTTACTGTTTTTGGCTTCTTCTAAGCATCGCTCACTTCACACAATGTAAAAATAGATGCCAGTCTGAATAAAGCCTTTGACTAAATAACATGTTTTTTTGTATGTAAAGTTCGCATGCTAGTTTGAGATTTGCTTGTATTTTTAATATAATAACCGCTTTGCATGATTGCTTGCTTAAATAAAGTATTAATTTAAAATTAAGAAAAACCCTTACAACTTATAGGTACTTGTTAATCTTATAGTACGGTGGGCAAACAGTTCACAGATTTATTTAATCTTGATTGGATTAAGATCCGATGGAAAAATGAAACAGTTCGAGCTGTTGAGAAAAGAAAAGCCTTTCTTTTCAAAAGTCTTTCACAATTATCCTACTTCTTGGGGAGAACTTTATCTTCCTCACAAGAATATAACAATAAGAGTAGGTTCCTATATAGATTATGAATGAATATTGGTTAAGTAGTCTCCTTAACATTTTCTTCTTCTTTACACCTAAAGCTAATTTTATTAACTGTTGCGCTTAAATAATTTCCCTTAATCTTCGTTTCTGTATAGGTATAGCTTTGGATACCTTCATACCTTTTTTCAGCACACAAATGGACACACTTGTCTTCGTCTGTCAAGTCTTAAAGAAAGTAATTTAGAAACGAGTATAACTACACCACCAAAGAATTGGATTTGGTATTAACCTTCTTATGGTATTAAACAAAATTATTGCCTTACAAGCGTTTCTTTGAAACAATAAAAACCCATTTGAGCACAAATAAAAAATCTCTTGAGAAAGCTTAGATAATATTTTTATTTTTTTCAAACAAAGATGATAAGATACAAACTTTATCTTTTCAATCCAATAAGCATTCTTTTTTTTTAACTTATAAAGCTCCTCGGGTCAATTTCAAATAACATCAAAATTATATATTTGAACTTTTTTTTATTTTTTAAAATTCTTTCAAAGCCCTACTAACCCTTACTTCTATATTAAATCTCACTTTACGAACTTCACTATATCTACTCCCCCCGTTCCTAAAAGAGCACAGTATCTATCGGGGACTTAGGAAAATGGATGTCTATCGTCTATCCTGTATCTTTACACCATAAACGACTTAAGGTTCCTTTTGCTTGATAAAACAATCCACCCTTACCCCCACATACTCTACTCGTATAAAAAGACACCCATTTTATACCAGTATCAATTAACTACTGACTGTTGCCAAAGAGGACAGACTGTGGGGGTCTTTGTTCTTTTCTTTTCTTCTTTTATGCTCTCGTCATCAGAATGAAAGATGAACAAAAGGACCAACTACCATTTCCCGTTTACATATATAGAACCACGAACAACTTAGAAGCAACTTTGCACTTACGAGTTAGAGTTCTTTCGAGGATGAAACTATATAGATAGGTATACAACGCAATCTTGAAAATCTCGTAGGTTCAAATGTTAACGACCCAAAAATGGCAAGGCTCTTTCTACATAGAATAGCGTGGTTTTGCTTGCTATCACTCTTATATAGTTTTTGTATTTTCGTGAGTTAGCGTAGCCAACCTCGACTTCCTCCTTCTCACCCTCCCATGCCATTCTGCTGTGTTGATGATGTATTTTATTTGTGAGAATTTATGGTCCAGTGATTTTGTGGTCATCATCACTACCAAAACCAACAATTTCCTTTGGGAGGTGAAAATCCCCCAAAGGACCTGCTTGGGATTAGAATAAATGTTTTTCCCCTGCGTACCTACCATACATTTCTTTCCTAAGGATATTGAATTGGTTCTCAGAAAATATTTGTCTTGCTATTTTTTTTAAGAAAATAATTAATTTGTTCTAAAAAGTGTTTTCATAGCAAAAAAAAAGAAGTTAAACCAGGCGAGACAGTAAAACGACAGGTTTTACGTCTTAAGAGCTAACACTCATACTTGTTTTCGTTTAGAAAGTGTATGAAATTATTTAAGAAAACACATTTTTTTTCTTAAATTGCACTTTAAGCCTCACTTTATTAAATTTTGCGAAGTTTATTCACTGACTTGTATGTAAATAAAAAATTGAGTTAAGGCTACCTTTTGGTACCAAAAAATGCCCGAACATTGGTTGTAAAATTATTTCTTTTATTTTAGAATTTCTCGAAAACGGTTAAACTGATTTCGATATAATTTTGTGAGCTTATAGATAATAAAACAATTTCAAGAAAATTTTTTGCCTTGAAATGTTATGGAGTAAGCAATTATATGCGACTCATAAGTGTCATTAATTTGTTTTTTTTTTTTTAAATTGGAGTTAGAAGCATTTCTCTTAATGGCAACATCAAAGTCTCTCATCAGTGAATTCAACATCATCCTGTGATGCCTTAAAATTCATTTGCCCGTCTTGCCGACTGCTTTTTTTTTTTGTATCTCTATCCGCTCTGGGCTTTTGATTTTTAGTCCTGCCAGATTCAATATATATGCTACTGTATAGAGTTGCGCCCTGTTGATGTCTGTTCTGTAGATACGTTTGGATAATGTTAATGCTTACGTCGCGCGCCGTGTCGGTCGTCGTCGTCATACCCACGATGATGGGGATCAGAAATTCATAACCCTTAAGCTGAGTAGAGTATCCTTTTTTACAGAGGAGAAGAGCAATCACAGACAGCCGAGTTAGTATAATTATGAGGGGGTGGAGGAGGGGGGTGGTTGCAGATGCAGAACGGTGAACCAGAGCATTAAATGTGTAACGCACGTGTCTTTAGCGAGTCTGGTTAGGTATACATCAAAAATCCTTTATTTTTTAGCAGTTAAACTAGGATGTTTCCCCCTATATCTACTTTATGTGTTTTTGAAGGGAGTTTTCCCTCTTTTTTTAATATTGCATTCCTTTCTTTGTTTTCTATGCTTTTTAGCTTTTCTATGAATGCTCAAGAGTATTATTCAGGAAGTAAGTAGGGCTATTGACTTTTCACCTAGATTTTTCCGACAGTGTGCTGCTGTAATGGAATGGGATGTCTAACAGGCTCTTATACCGCTATATATGAAGTAATCCAAATAATACACTGTACAGACATCAGAGGCTATCTAGGTGATAAGGACTAAAGGTACAATCTTACGCGTATATAGACTTCAATTGGTAGAGGAAAAAAACGACTTTTTTGTTGATTGTTGGATGCGGTAGAGTGAATGCAAAGATTCAACGAACCGAAAGCTTTAAAAGAGATTTCCGGATTAAGATTTTATGGGAAATGTGATTTTGCTTTGCACCTGGGAGATTTAAATTTTTTTATACCTGAGGCAACTAAAATTACGTATTATAAGAAAAGAGTGCGAATATAAGGAGTTAGATAATATTTATTATGAATTCAAATACCTATCAAAGGATCAAAAAAAATAAAAGAGGATACGAAATTAAAGATTGGTATCATTTGGTGTTTAAATTAGTGAGTTTTATCATACCACCTGAAAACTATATTTCGTTAAGTTTCCAGTCTAACAACGCTTTAACTTTCGTAAGAATATTCATACAAATATATTGGAAGTGACAATTTTTCTTGAAATTGGCTTAACTTTAAATAAGCACTCTATGGGCACTTTAGGTAATTTATCGTTTTAAAGAAAACTTAACGAAGAATTGAAAAATAATCTAAAAGCGAATAAGCAATTTACGACTGATTTAATTTGCTGCAAAAACATGCGACTTTTATTATTCTATCTGAAAATTAAATTTCGTTAAGTTTTTCGTTACTCACCTTAACATTCATAAGAGTGATTTCTTGGAAATTATAACAAAAATACTGGAAGCTGGCAATTTTGTTCTATTGACTTTATTTTAAAAAGGTTAACTTAAGGAGTTAACAATTGAAAAACAATCTAAAGGCAAATAAGCAATTAAAGACTGGTTTCCTTTGCTGCAAAAACATGTGACTTTTATTATTCTATCTGAAAATTAAATTTCGTTAAGTTTGTCGTTACTCACCTTAACATTCATAAGAGTGATTTCTTGGAAATTATAACAAAAATACTGGAAGCTGGCAATTTTTTTGCCATTGACTTTACTTTAAAAAGGTTAACGAAAGGAGTTATTTTCTTCAAAGAAAACTTAACGAACAAAATAATCTAAAGAAAAATACGTGTAATGTTTGATGAATAAACAAATTAATTCTATGATTCTACTTGAAAACTCAATCCTGTTAAGTTAACTGTGAATCACCTTTAGAATTGACTCGGTGGAATTTTCATAAACATTTTTGAAGGAGGTAATATATTTCCTTTAAATTGACCAACTTTGGGCCACTTTAAGCAATGGACTGCTTTTAAGAAAACTTAACGAAGAATTTTAAAATATGCCTCCTTTTTGTTTTCCAAATTATAATTCTGCTTTGAAGATCAATTTGAGTTTAGTTTATGTTTCCAATACTTTGACGTTCAAAACAGTTGTTTCCGTTTTTATAAGTCAGATGTTATAAGTAATGAAACATCTACGAATAAAAATTAAATTCTCTTTTTTTTGCTTATTATTATTAAATTAATAATTCTTGTCTAAAAAAGTAAAACATTCATAATTCATAACATATATTTTTTTTTTTTTTTTATTTTCAGCGAACTAACACCAGAAGCAGCACTTCGATCACCTCGACGACCAAAACTCTCACGTCAAGACTATTCCTGCATCGATTCGACAAGTGAAGCAGCATCAACCGATGACAGCCATCTGACTAAAGATTCTCGTTGCAGTTCTAACGACCGGACATCAATTGCAGACAAAATTGATATCTCAAATCTCCCGCTGCCAGCCCTTCCACCGAAAAAACGACGTAGTCGTTCGCGTCCCACCCTCGCCTCCTCTACCCATCCCCTCTCCTCGTCCATTACCACTCCCGAGGAAAATGTAAAAAATCCCTCACCTTCATCAGATCGGTCCTCCTATCAAAAATACGCTGCGAAAAGACGTGAAAGTCTGGAAGCTTCCACACGAAACTTTAACGAAAAACTCAGAGCTAGAAAAATGCACTTTCACAGCTTGAGTCAGACTTCGGCAGCGTCTAGTTCCCAAAAACCAACTTATCTTTTTGGTGAAAATCGTTCAGGAAAGAAATCCAACAACGAGATTTTCCTCAATAAGTCCGGTTGGGTTCAGGTCAATTCGAAACGCATTAACAATGAAAACTCCCCAGGAAGTCACAATCGAAGATCTAATTATCTGCGATATGATAATCATCACAATGACGATGTAAATCTTAAAAATACAATTCGTGTTATACAGATCGATAATACGGGGCGTGATAAGTCCGTTTATGCGGTGCCTAAAGTATCAGGTAGCAAGATCGAAGAGCTAATTTCACGAAACGAAGCACGACGAAATACTTCGGCTACTAGGGGCTACCTCAAACCAGGCTATAAGATCGTCGACCCTCAGATTGCTAGTATTTTGAATGAAAGACCCGGCTTCTTACCCGTTAAAAGCTATTTCGACTCGGAATCTCCACCTCCGGTAACTCCCATACTCTCCCCTCCACCAGCATTTCAGGATTCCAAAGCGAAATACGAACGTCCCGACACTGCGGGTCGTCTTCAAATATCCTCCTGCAATAACTCCAAGTATGACCCCAATAAAATCGTCAAAGGTGGAATGGTTTTCAGCCGCAGTTTCGAATATGACACTCGAAAGACCCCCAAAGACAACTATGTTGAAACGTTCTCTAGAAGTTTCGATTGCAATCTATCGGATAAACCCCCACCCCAGCGTGATAGATCACCAAATTTTAGCACTCTCACCGGTTGTTCACCTAACTATCTAACGAAAAAAGAGAACACCCAGAATAAGAGCCGCGACAATTCACCCAAATTCCAGCAAAATCTAACCACTGCCTATCTGAATACGTCTGTGAAAGAAGCACCACCTGTGTATAGTCAACCGAGGAAGCTCGAGAAATCCAAAACGCAGTTCGATCGGAGTGGCAGATCGAGAAAGGCTCAGTTTTCGTCGCGAGTGCAGAGTGCGAGTGGAATGGTGGTTCCGCCATCGATAGCAAACATGTCGAGGTTTCGCAGTTTCGACACGAACATAAGTCAACGCCTTAATTCATGTGATAGCGGTGCACGATCAGGTAAGATAATTAAATTCATCTTAATCTTAATTTAATATTATATTTATAAATGAGAAAATGTGTCGGTCTGTTTGTTCCACTAAACCGTCAAAATAATAAAACTTCTTTTAACGAAATTTGGTGAAAAAATTCAACAAATGCTACTCTTTTTTCAAAGTTTTTCTATTTGTAGGGTGAAATGGGGTAAAATGAAAAAAACGAATTCAATTGAAAAAACTGTACCTGCGTTTTAAAGTATATTCTTAGTAAATGTCTGTAAGAATATTTTTTTTTCCAAATTTGGCTATTAGTAGGGTGAAATGGGGTGAAAATAAAAAAATGCCCGATTTAAGAAAATCTGTTTTTGTTTGAAAGGTTGTTTGTAGGGGATGGCTTAAGGGATATTTTTTTTTTAATTTTGTTATTTGTAGCGTGAAATAGGGTAAAAATGAAAAAATGGTCTGATTCAAGAAATTTTATTTTTTTTTTAATTTAGTAGGTACTTATAGGGTCAAATGGGGTAAGAACGTATCTTTGAAACGAAGCTTTTTTCTAGGGGATAGCTTTAGGAATTTTTTTTAAGTTTATATTTATAGGGTGAATTAGAGTAAAAACGAAAAGGAATATTCGATTTTAAAAATTCTGTTTGCGTTTGAAAGTTTAATTTAAAAAAAAAAAATGATATTTATAGAGTAGAATGGGATAAACATGGAAAAGTGGTTTTTGATCACAAAAATTCATTTGGTTTTGGAAAAGTAATACGAGTTGGACTAAGACCATATTTTTTAAGAATTTAGTAGTTCATAACGTGAAATGGTAAAAAACGCAGAAAGTAGCATTCGATTACAAAAAGTAGTTTAAATATTTATTTATATTTTCTTTTATAATTTTTATGCGAAGCTAAGGTTTGTCTACCCGTGTGAAGCCGGGCGGACCAGCTAGTACTGTTGTTATTATTATCAAAAAGAATAGACTCTTGTTTGCATTGGCTTTGCTTCGTTTAGTTTTCAAAGTAAAAAATGTCAACGTTTAAATCGTTTTTTTTTACTTAAAATGAGGCAGAGAGTAAAGGGTGTTTTTTTTTAGACGTGTGGTTTTTAAGAATAAATAAAACATATAATTTAATGTTATGGCCAAGAATTTAGCTTTATTATAAAGATAAGGGTTTTCCATTTTGTTTTAAAAATGACTTCGGGCAAGTGTCTGCCGCGGCTGGTTCGAATAAATTCCAGCCGAGAGGCCCAATTTTCGATCACTTTTTGCAGCAATTGGGGCCGTATGTCAGCAATAACGCGCCAAATATTCTCTCCCAAGGCTTCAATCGTATGGGGCTTATCTGCGTCGACAAGACAAGCGACTTCACATAACCCAACAAAAAATAGTCCAGCGGTGCTAAATCGCACTATCTTGGAGGCCACGCCACAGGCCCACGACACGAGATAATGCGCTCACCAAAAGATTTCTTCAATAAATTGATTGTTTCGTTGGCTGTATGGCATGTAGCGCCACGCCGTCTTGTTGGAACCAAAAGTCGCCCACATCAACATCCTCCAATTCAGGCACGAAAAAGTCATTAATAATTTCTTTAAAGCGTTCCCCATTCACTGTAACATTATGGCCGGCTTTATTTTTGAAGAAATATGGACCAGTGAATCCGTCTGCCCATAGAGCAGTGACTTTTTGAGGAAGTAACGGCGTCTAAACAATGGTTTGTGGATTATGATCAGTCCAAATATGACAATTTTGCTTCTCATTAACGTACCCATTCAACCAAAAACGACCTTCATCGAATATTGGACGCAGCGCGCGATGCGTCGCGCGAACCGAACCATTATTTTGTAAAAAAAATTCGCACGATTTTCAAACGTTGTTCAGAAGTACATAAGTCTATTTATTATAAAATGGCAAACCAAATTGATCATAAATCAAGTAACAGCTGTCAAAAAGACCAACTCCAAAAAAAGTATTGCCAGATTGAAAACCACACATTAAAAAAAAAAAACACCTTTTATTTTTTTTTTTTTTCGAGGGCACATGATGGGTTCTAGAATAGTTTAAGCGTTATTGTTAGACAGAAATGGTCATTTTGTAGGTTAATATATATTTTTTACTCTAAATTGTTTCTCACATAGTACATCTTAAATATTATTTTTTTTTGAAGAATTTCACGAGACATATGGGCCCAGCGTCGACCGATTTCAAAAGCAATTGTTACTACTTTTTATGATTTTTTTCCTTCAAAATTTTAAATCTCGTCTGTTTCATAAAACATTTTACTTTTTTTCTATTTTTCTCTGAAAATTTTACTTGTTTTTGTTTTGCATTCCTTTGTATACTTTTATTTCATAAACGTCCAAGTATATAAATACAAAATATATTTATCCTAAAAACTCCAGAACCAAAAGAAATATTTAGAAACAATTTAACTTGTTTAACAAATCGTTCAGACGTATGTAACTTCCTCATCTATACCAATCGATATAGATATAAAAATGAAAGAAAGCATTTACCAAAAAAAATATATTGTATTCACGTCACGTAACGAATCCGAAAATTGTTCCTTCTATCTGCAGGATACTCGTGTTACATGAAAGTTACTGCATATCTACTGCAATCATCCACCCCCACGTGCTGCCGTGTATAGGTACCTATGGAAAAAAAATCCATATTTTTTATCTTCGTCTTTTCACAAACACAAGAAAGGATAAATTATGAACCACCAATTTTTGCCCAAAGCGCATACCACCATTTTATCATTGTCGTCGTGTAAATCAATATAAAAATGTATTGTATGGATTTCGGTTCAACTATTTCTGGTACAATTGGTTTTCGCTGAAATTAAAAAAAAAACTGTTTTAGAACTTCAATTGAGCAAGATAACGCTTAATATTGTTTAGTACAGGAATAATTGGTAGACTTTTTCATGGAACTCCTATTTCTACACCACTGCAACAAAGCTTGGAAGAATATTTAAGTCTAGGTTTTGAGGAACGATTTTTTGAAACATTTTGAAAATTCTTCAAAAATATAAACCAACCTTGCCTGCCCAAACCTTCTACCCAAATTCATGTACATTTATTATTATTTTTTTAAAGATCTCTCCAATGACGAGCTGGACAACGAGGAAGATGAATCAACGGAATTTCTTACAACAAATTATCATAATATTTCACCCTACAAACAACAGCGACAACGTTCCCTTACACCCGATCGCAACGATTCGCATAGCTCGTCAAGCAGTTTGCGCAAACAAAGGTCAATTACACCGGAAAGCCGGTCATTGACGCCAGAAGATCGTCGAAAGAAGGGATCACAAGGATCACTGATGGGCTCGCGGCAAAATTCTGGCTCACGCAGCAACACTTTGGAGAGAAATAAGAAATATGAAGACAAATCACGAAGTGCATCACGCAGTTCGTCTAGCTCAAGTTATAGTGGACGTGAGCACGACGGTCAACAAACGTCGACGCCACATCGAAGATCAAATGCTAGGAATTCAAAGGCTGCTGAAGATCATCGTATTCGGCGATCGAGGTAAGATGATGTTTAAAATCAACAAATTAAGTCACTTTAAAGATTAATTACATACGATTTTTTTTTTTGTAGATCACTTCAATTGACTGAACGCTCGCCGAATAGATCACACAAAATAATGGTTTGCGTTGGTCAACCGATTCCAACGAATCCACCCCCGATCTACCATCAATCATCTCTGAGGTCATCACAGAATAGTGCATTTCCACCGACTATTCGAACAACAACCAATCCCCAACAGATCTTGGTCACTAATGCTAATAGCAATCGGAGTACACGATCGTCAGAGGTTGACAAGAGTCGATCGTTTGATTTCGATTATGGGACGTACAGCAATCAGAATGTGCCTAGTCGCCTGGACTTTGTAGACAAGAGTCGCTCTTTCGACGAAGACTATAGGGAAACAAGCAATAATAATGGAAATACCAGTATTAATATGCGTTATCTGCAGACCACTGATCCGGGACTCAGAAAAATGCGCAAAACCTCCCCGGTGCCATCGCCACAGTCCTCGGGAACCGGTTCGAGCACAACCCTTGGGCCACGTCAAACAAGCCCACAGAATTATGGTACGCGGCTCTGTGATCACGAACTGACCTACGACATGCTCCGAAGATCACTCGATCGATCACCGATCATGGACTTTAGCCGAGACTATGACATCCCTGTGTCAATGAAAAACCGCGAAACTATCAATGCTGGTGGAAACAGTGAACTGAACTTTCTGAGCAGCAGTGAGCGGATATACGATCACCCGACAACTAAGCGCCCCAATCAGTCACCCAGTGACAGCAACTATTCACTCGACCGTCTGCACAATTCCCGAGACAGTATAACCCCCGACTCGGCCAATGAATTCAAATCGATTGTTACCAGCGACGAGCGGCTGCGATCGGAGTACCTTTACCGACAACAGCAGCAGCAACGATCACACCAAGGAATAAATCGAGGAAGGTATTGAAATTTACAAACAAAAAAAAGCTTGAATAGAGTAAGACCCTAGATGACTAGTGTCTAGTCCCCTCCTTATATTGCAATAAGAGCTATAATCAAAATCATTAAACTAAAAACACTTAAACTAAAATTAAAGTAGTGCTTAACTAAGAACTGATCTAAAAAAAAAAAAAACTAACCACAAAAAATAACGTATTAGCTGTTGCATCTCTATGTAAAGCACCAAAAAACCTTCAAAAAAAACATAAATCCTCTAGAAAACTCACAAACATTTAATTAAATGCAACCACCCCGCTACTTATTAAAAAAAAAAAAAAAAAAACTGTAAATGTCAGCTTAAATAAAAAAAAAAAACTTTCATAAACAGAATGCTAAGTAGACAAAAGTTGTTACCGCTAATTCACCAACCATCATCATTTTCTCCACTCACCACCACCACCAATCAGAAAAAAAAAATTCACTTCACTATTCCAATGGAATGCCAAAAAAAAATGTCAAACATCCATGTGAACTGTCAAAAAAAAAAAAAATCTCCGCCTCACCGCCTGTGTTCTGTGTGTGATTTATGTTTTGTTTTTGTTTTTGTTTTATTTTTCTTTTTTTATTTTTTTTTTTATTTTTATTTCAGTTCTTGTACGGCTAATACCTGCGATTTTTGGCCACATTGTGGTGCAAATTACAATCAAATTGTGTCAAATGCTAAAATCCAACCACATCAACATAAACACCAACAAATGCCACCATCCCAACATCATCAAAAACAACATCCACAGCCAATTAAACGTCAAGTCAAAGCAAGTAGTGTTGAAGTGCCGAATAATCGACAAATAAAGCCATTTGCGGTGAAACGTCAAATTAAATCGAGCAGTGTTGATGCGTCAAATGTTCGTGCTGGCGGCAGCAACGCCACACTCATTAGATCGGACAGTAGAAGAATTAATACTGATTTAAGAACTTTAAATAATGGTGATTCGCGTGGACTTTTGAGAAATTCTTATCAATACGAAAGTCGTGATCGGGTGAATTCGAAAAATAATCTGTCGAAGACATCTATAAGGGTCGAGGGGAATGCGAAGCACAGACCAAGTGTAACTCCACTTTCGACATCGACAATGTCGATATATTTGGGTAACTGTGAAATGCCAATAACGAGGGAGCGGGAATATCATGGATCACCGACGGCAAGTGGAACTTCATCGGGCAGTGGCGGGAGATACGTACATTCGCCGAATGGTGAATGGACAGCGGTGGATGGCATACGGTCGAGGTGAGTTTTTTTTGTTTTATTTTAGTACCAATTTATAATCGGATCCCTGTCTCTATCTTGACTTATAGTCTAAACTGCCAAAGGACTTTAATCAAAATTCTGTCTAAATTGATGGCTCCGAGAACTAACTCTCCAATGAAACAACTCCCAAACGAGTAATGAAAAAACGTACCAAAACTTTTATGGAGTTGGCAGTCCTTACTTCTGAAAATACTCCCCAAAATTGGAGATTTATTTCTTGGAATTTTGGGTTTTCATTTCATTCTCAAAATTGGGGAAATAAATTCATGATGAAATAAGCCCCAAATCTGAAAGTGGAAAAAATTCCCAAATTTGGAGACTTACTACGTTGTTCTACTTTTAAGTGGGTTTTAACTTCGACTGATGCTTAACGAGGTTTTGTAAATGAAATAACGCCATCAAAAACTGTCATATTGCTCAGAAGAGTTCTTGTTTTTTGTATTAGGGCACAGTAAAATATTATTTTCAAACTTTTTTGTTGAAGCGATTTACTCGGTTTCACTGAAAGTTGACGATTTTTATAACTATCTAGAGGATTAAAAATATTGTTTTTGGAAAAAAATAACGGTATCTACGACAGAGCTGTTTAAACCGACAAATTACTGAAAGAAACTGAAATTTTATGACCTATTACTTATCTTCCAGATGGATACTAATTTTTTGAATATCCCACAATTATGGTGCTTAAATCCTATTATGTGTGATTTTGAATAAAATTAAAAAAAAAAAACATATAGAATCGCCTTTGGCTTATCAATTACTGAAACTAATTGACATGTTTTGAGAAAAAAGTGACATATGGCATTCTTTTTGTCGAATATCCAGCTAGTTCCAATATTGCCTGGTGGCTGACCGATTTCTGAAACTAATTGTACATTTTTTCCTGATCAATTTTCAATATCCCACAAATTGGGTTTTAAAATTCTCTTATGATTGAATTTGAAAACAAATTTCAATTACTGAAACCAACTGACTTTTTATGTCCAAATAGTGACCTTTTAGATGACATATTTTTCGAATATCCCACAAATGAGGTGCTTGCGTCATATATGTCCTTGAAACAAACATTTTTAAAACCATTTAAAATTAACAGTGGCGGGCCAATTTCTAAGACTTATTAGGTTTTTGTGAAATAGGGTTTTTAAATTCTTGAATCAGTGAACTTGAATTTTTTTTTTAAATTCAAATTTGCCTATGACTGATCAATTACTGAAACTAATTGACTTTTTATCACCAAATAGTAACCTTTTAGATAGCATAATTTTTTTCGAATATCCCACAAATGAGTTGCTTGCGTCATATATGGCCTTGGAACAAAAAATTCTTATATCATTAAAAATCGCCAGTGGTGGACCAATTTCTAAAACTTACTGTGTTTTTCTGCTCAATTATTTATTTTTCAAATCCCAGAAATGGTGTTTTTAAATTCTTTATTCAGTGAACTTGAAAAATGTTTTATTTTTTTTTTAAATTGCCTATGACTGATTAATTACTGAAACAAACTGACTTCTTATGACCGAACAGTGACCTTTTAGATGACATATTTTTCGAATATCCCACAAATGAGGTGCTTGGCCTTGAAACAAAAATTTTTAAAATCACTGAAAATCTCCAGTGGCTGACCTATTTCTAAAACTTACTGGATTTTTGTGCTCAATTACTTATCTTTCAGATGGCAAAGGTACTAATTTCTTGAATATCCCACAAATGGGGTTTTGAAAATCTCTAATGAGTGACCTTGGAAAAAATTTAAAAAATTCATTTAAAATCGCCTATGGCTTATCAATTACTGAAACTAACTGACTTTTAGTGACCAATTAGTGATCTTTTAGATGACATACTTTTTTGAATGTCCCCCATATGGGGTGCTTAAATCCCGGAGGTCAAAATCGGCTTTTAAAATGTAGGTTAAGTTTTGTCTGTGTTCTTAATATAAGTACGAATCAGCCCACTCGGTTTTTTGATTGCACATACAAAATAACTTTAATATTTTCAGGAATTATATTTATATTCAATCATTACTTTAGTTTTCTATTCTTTGTATGTAATTGGATTAATTTGTCTGTATATATATAAATTTTATCTTTTTGAATGAAAGTAGAAACACTCAAACCACAAGAAGATGGCCTACTAAATTCCCATCAACGGCATTAGCAGCTTACAGAAGAGGAGACATCTATTGTGATTTTTAAACAAAATCGAAGGTTTCAAATTCCCAAAAGATAAACTTTGACTTTATTGCCAATATGCTTGATCCATTTCATTTCATGTTGTCTTCCAAAATAAACCTTATCCACAGTACCTACAGAAAAACTGCGTTCCAAGTAAAAATTTAATTTCCAGTTTAAAAAAAAAAAAAAAGGAACGTGATATTATGTTATGCACATAATAATCACTATAAATTGGGTTCTTTTTACCAAATTATACCAGCACTTCTCCACTGTTAAGACTCTTAAACCCACAAAATCCTTTTGTGTACCCATATAAATACGCTATCTTAGATGAACAGGATACCAAAAATTATTTTAATTCAAATTCCTTCGGACGATAACCTTTCCCTAACCTAGATACATTTTATTTCTCAAAATATGTCCCAGAATATTATCTCCAACATTTTTGAGTCAAAGTTCCAAGCCATATTCTGAATTGATGTATTTGTATAAATTTCTTCCTTTTAAATTTTAAATTTAACTTAAATTCCCACTCGTATACCTACTTGAAAATCTATTCAAAAATTTAATGATTTTATATTCGCCAGGACATCGAACAACAATACTAACAACAACAACAACTGCCACATTTCAATGAAATCGAACTGTACATCAACAACTATTCCAAATGCAAATAAGTCTTCAACGGAAACGACTGCAACAACAACAGCAATAGCAACAGCAACAACACTAGCAGCACGTGAACGTATCCGCAGTGTATCGCTACCGAACATTCTCAATTTATCCGAATCACAGTGAGTACCATATAGTGACTCGTATTGTATTGTTCATATAAAATTTTGCAATATTTCGTAAAGGAGTCTATTTCTGCATCTGCATTGCATCTAACGTTGTTCTTATGTCCCGATCCTGATGCTCCAGCTTCAGGTATATTCAACTATATCTACTTCAATTCCTTCTCCTTTTGTCATTGTTGAGCCAAATGGCAAAATTCTCACTTAGCCACATAGAACTTAAAACCACTGCACATGAGAAAATAGAAAATCCCTCACATATCCGGCTTCAGTTTTCACACACACGTGGGTTTCCGTATCCGTTAAAATTTACTTTTGATACAATTGCAGCGGAGCAACAGCAATCTTGAGTGGAACACACACAAGGAGCTTTGCATTTCATTCCTTAAATAAACCAAACTTGGAAAGGATTATTATTCTCTTTTGGAAATAAACGGTGCGGATGGGGATAGTGCGGGTGTGGTGGTGGTTTTGAGGATGACAGGGGTCAGGAAGGACGACTATGGTTTTTAATTTTTTTTTTGTCATTTCAAAAGTAGACCTTTATTCTATTCACCCCCTAACTCTATCTCTCTTCAATTCCGTTGGGCTTCGAAAAGGATAAAGTTTGGTGGCGGAGTTGTTTCCGGAGTTCCTGTTATCTTTGCACCGACTGCCTGCTATCTAACGCATGAATGTCACTTGCTTAGTTATTCTATTATAGTGAACTCCCAACATTCTTATGTGGATACGTAGAGAATTACAACTATACCCATTTCTCTACATATATGTACATATACTCCATAGAGCTTGTGTTTGTATCCTGTTGAATCCTTGAACATAGCGTAAAGTACGTTTGTGTGACATCCGTTATAGGTTATTCAATTGTGAAGCTTTTATATAAATACATATGTAGATATTCAAATACGACTACATAGGTGTAGAAAATCGGATCGGATATTCGTTTGTCGAAAGAGAGGTGTAAATACACAAATATAAATGAAGAACACGTATAGTCTCATACGACATGAAGTTGTGTATTCGCACATTTAATAGATAGGAACATCAATCGGTAATGAAAGTAACATGCTTAGAGAATGCCAAGGAAGTAGGAGAAGGTATATATATGAGTAGAAGGTGGCATTTGTACAGTGAAAACAAGAGCACAAAGCAGATTGTGTTGATTTAATTGGACTTTAACATACATAATCACTCTCAAAAATGAAGCAAATAGCACTAAGAATCATTATAGTATATGGATACAATATTATCTTTATCTTCACGGTTGATCGGTTAAAATCCTTTCATTTTGAGCATTCGAACAGTTGCTGCATTTATCTTCAGAGACAATCATATTAAGTAAAGGTCAAGGTTTACCTACAGGTATATAGCGTGTAGGTAAATTTAGATTTAGGGACAATTGCCACAAATCATTTGTTAAGAGCTTTATTATCTTCCCTGAAATTGATACCATAAGCCTTTATTGCACACACATTTATTAACATTTTCTATTGTGTCGTATCAGAAAGTTGGTCGAAAATTCAACTTCGAATTTTTAATAAGCCATTTTATTTCGTCGCCGTCACACTGCGAGGCAAAAGTGGCCATTTTATGATATTAATTATACAATTTTCTGTAACTGTTACCAGACTATAATTTTCCGATTGTTTTTGGTATGATAAATTTAAATCCAAACTTAGAATCGCTCTATAGGGTCAGGTTTTTGAGATATTCGCGATGAAAATTGAGAAAAGCCTTTTTCCCTTTTTTGAGAAAAATAAAAAAAAAAATTTGTTAACTGACAATTTTTAAACTACTAACTGACTGATTCCAATAGACAATCTAAGAAATATAGCCACAAAAAGTCAAAAATGAATCGTAAAATTTTATTGTAAAGATAAACTATTGCTGACAAATTTGATAGTAGGTACATACAGTCGACTCTCCCTAAGTCGTACTCTCCCTAAGTCGAATTTCTCTCTAAGTCGTACTTTTTCGCCATATTTTAACATTCCCTTCAATTTTCCATACAAAAACCATTCCCTAAGTCAAACTCCCCCTAAGTCGAACCTCTCCCTAACTCGAACACATTCTCTTGATTACTGGCATTTTTGTTCACCCCTTAAGTCGAGTTTTGTTTAGCACAAAACAAAATAAAAAAACATAACCCCTTCGAAATTCGTATTTGGATATATGTAACTACGAACCATCAAGACCTACACACTTCAATACCTTTAATATGTATTTGTAGCATCACGTGTGCCATCATCGTCTCTTTCTTCCTATTCAGAAGATGTTTTTTATTTTTTTATTTTATATTTTTGTTTTGTTTCGATGCATTCCTTATTTTATTATTATTTTTTTAAATAAGCAAGAAGCTATATTTCTTTGTTAACTAGGTATGTATATTAACCTTTTTTTATAAAATAAAAAAAAATCTTTCTCTCTATAACTCGAATTTTTTCAAAACTCTCTCTAACTCGAACAAATCTTAGTATCCCGTTAAAATTCGACTTAGGGAGAGTCGACTGTATTTTGAAAAAAAAAAAGAATATGGACAAAATTTTAAAACTTTATACTATAATAAGCTTAAAAAACTTGAAGAATATTAATCAATTTTTTTTTTTGTTTACAAATATGAAAAAAAGCTGTACATTTTTTTAAACTGAATTTATTCCCGCCATTTAAATAAAAATTGAAAAAAAATATTTCGAGGAAAAGTTAAGCACATGTTTTGATTGTAATTGTATTGACAAAATATTTATTTAACTTTCCATATATGCAGATCTGCTTAAGGCTTTTGCCCAACAGAAGATATGAAGTAGAATGTAAAATAAATTTTTAAACAAATCATCTTTTTTTTCATATCGAATTGTTTAATACCAGAAATACTTTTTTTCAATTTTTAAATTTAAAACATTATCTACATTATGTACTTTGACTTAGATGTGAAATTTTAAATTAACTTTCTATCGATCTTAATCCTAAATTTAGTTAAGAAAAAAAGGCAACTTTTTTACACTTTTTAAATTATCGATTTGTGCCCCTTTAATTCCAACTTTAATAGCCGGACTATACTCTTCACTAAAAGACTTAAACAAAAAAAAATCACACTCATCATATCACTACCGTTACTTTTAAGAGACTAACATTTTTTTCCCGTTGCTAAAGTTTCGCATGATGACCATTTTATCATCGCAATATATGGAGCTGCCCCACTGTGCGTCGCTTCGGTCCAAAAAATGCGGTCAGGCAACTTAAAATATTCTAACACTTCTATAGGCGACCACTTTTTGGCCGAATCAAAAAATGTTGGGCAAACCCCGAATTTTTAGCTCGAATAGTTTGCTAATATTCAAGTTTTCGCGAAAATAAGAATAATTTTGTGTCCAAAATTTTAATTTCTTAGATGCTGATTTGTTGCGCAAAAATAAGTTCTGTAGCTTCAATGGATAATTTTTACTTGCAAGTATTCGTTGTAATTAAAACAAACACTACGATGAGCGAGAAGTCAAATAGATGGATTTGGTCATACTGTCTGTCAGTCTGTGCGTTCGTACGTCCACTGTAATTAGAGTTAGAGCCTAATTGATTGACCCAATTTGCTTCAAATTTGGTAAAGACCATTTTATATTATTCCCTATAGAGGAGAAATTCGAATTCTTGAACAGCTCTTAAGATTTTGATCAAACTTCGTACCTGTAATGACCAAAGTTGATTGTAAGATTGTAAGAAAATTTTCTAATTTTTGGCTTATTTACGTATATCATTTTAATCATTAGCTCCGAGAAAATAGGTCCCAAAAAACGACGTCCTGTAGTGTAATTTACATGCAACAACTAATGCCCTTCAGACTTAGCTAAGCGTGGAGAATTCTCGGGGCTTTACTTAAACACGGAGAAAAACTGTGTTACCGGCGTGAATTGCATATTTGTTATCGATAGTTTGTATGGGTACTGCTTTTTGTTTCTGTAATGTAGAGATGTCATTTTTTTTTCAACAAAATCCCTCCGGGCGTGCAAGAATACACAGCTAATATTGGTTTCAAAAATTGAAAAAAAATGTTACACAAAAAAAATCATGTTTTTATTACTTTTGGCTTCAAAAGTTTTTAATGGCGGACAGAATCTAAAACAATTAGATTTTCAATTTTTATTTTGCCATGAATTTAAGCTTTTGAAATGTTAATTTCTTGCACTAACCCCACTGTATTATTTTGAACTCATATTCTAATTAGTGTACAATAGGGTTTAACTGAGAATGGGTCGACAAAAATTTATTCTAACTGAAGGGTTACATTTATTTGAATTTTCAATCAATATTTAATCGATATAAATAGAATATTCTTAAAAAATTACAAATCAAATATATAAACTTTTGAAAAATATACTATTAATCAGCTATTGAAAAGGCTATACAATACAATGCAAAGATTATCCACCAACAGTCGACTCCGCTTATATTTGCAACACAAAAAATGCAGAAAATTTGTTGCAATTAAGCTGAGTTTTCATATAAACGAACTTCGGAAATCCAAACTTTGTATAACTGCAAGTTTATTTTCCCTTTAAAAGATGTAATGTGAAATATTTCCGAAGATAGAAAAATAAAACATAAATAACCTCCAAGAAAAAACAAAACAACTTTTAATAATTGTGACAGCTGAAATGATTGGAACGATGAGAATGGAATGAAACTTAAAATGTCATTTTTTAAATGTGTTCAAACTTAGGGATGCGTTCAGTGTTTCACTTAAGCGGAGTTGTTTGAAAACAAAGTTATTATTTCGGGGAAAGAAAAATGTTTCAACTTATTTAGTTATCACTAATTTTTGTAAAAAAGCCCTGCAAAAAAAACTGTGATAAATTTATAAATAAATAAATAAATAAATTTCTTGTTGCATATAACCGAAAGTTTCATATAAGCGGAGTTCATATAAGTGGAGTCGACTGTATCTGAAAATTCTAATTAAATCTTTGTTTTGGGCGCTGTCGTATACTTCATTTTTTGAGACTTCTTAAACTTATTTTCACTTTCTCTGATCTTTGGAGAAATCATCATTTTTTTAAATCATTTCCATAAATTTTTCAAGGTGTATAGTTAGATATGTGTATGTTGCTACGTTATAGCTTTGAACAACAAGAGCAAGTTCACTTTATCCCCTCTCTCGTTTTATTTTTATCTCTCTAAGTATATTCATATGTTTCTTCTCAATGAACAACCTCATTAATTTTACTATACAAAAGTATTTTGCACCTGAATCTATCAAAGTTTTGTACTTAAACCAAATTCAATTATGTCTTTACCTCTGTTACTAAAAATTAATTTCTCAACACTTAAAACACACACTCGTTTGCATTATTGCTACAGAAGTTTTCAACCGAAAACACGCGCGCCGTTCCAATCATTTCCGTATATCCTGTTTGAAATAAGAACATAGTTTCCCGCGAAAATATAGCTTGGTTTCAAGTTAAACTTTTCATCAAGGTTTCAAAAACTATACCAACTTCAATTCCGCTGCAAAATCTCTTCAATCATCAGGGTTATGTAAATGTTGCATTATACTGCAATAACAGAATTTCTCCTTACCACAAATTGTACGAGTCGATATACTAAAACAAAAATAAAACTAAACTCTCACTTTAAGATTAAACTTAACCAGTGTCTCATTTCTATAAGTATTTTGAGATCCTTGTCGATGGAAAGGACACCAACAACATGTTATATAGGTGCTGCTTATGCCTAACCTATATGCCTATGCCTGTGTATTTAAGCAACAACAGTGAACTTAACAATATTTCTATATAGCATATAGTATTTTGTGAGCTTAAGAAAGTTTATGATTAATTTACATGCCATAGGCATTTTGTTTCTAACTGTGTATAGGGAGACACTTCCGCAGCATTCGTTGACAGCTGTCATTCTAAACTGTCGTCGTCGGCGTCGTCCTTGTAGCGTACAAAGACTGTAATTTTAAGGCGGGTGTGCGGTAATTTTTGTTTTTTTTTTTTGTTAACACGGGTTCGGGTGGAAACCTTTTAAAATGGAAACTTATTCCTTTGAACTTAATCTTCAGCAGCACAAAAAATAAATGGACAAAAAATCACTGAAAAGCTTTCTTAATACGCCTAGTCAAATGCTTGGTGGAATAGGCCAGTACTTTAACTTTGTGTGTACGAGTGATGTTCTTTGGCACTTAAGTGGGCAATGTGAAAGATTAATGCTCAATGGCGTTAGGCAATAACGCCCATATCGATTTGGAAATATCACCCAAAATTTTTTTTATCGCCCAAAAAAAAAAAACAATAAAATTGGAAATATCGCCCAAATGCTTTCAATGTAAATTGTTGTTGTAAGATTTGGGAGTTATTTCCTCAATTTTGGGCGATATTTCCAAACATTTTTTTTTAATTTGGGTGTTATTTCCTAAATTTTGGGCGATATTTCCAAAAGTGAAATTTCAATGAAACTTGCGGCGCATAAAAAATGAGGTATGTGTGGGGGGGGGGGGGGAATGCTGCCCCCTGCAATCCCCCTGCTTATGCACACTTTTGGATTTGGGGTACACTTTTGCATTTAAAGAATCTGGATTTAAAGAAACTTTGCATACACCCAGCCTCGCACCTTCCCCAAATCCTAAAATGTTCCCAAGCAGGGGGGTTGCATACATACCTCACTGTTTATTTTATTAAAGTGAAATAAAGTTGATTTGATTTAAAACGGAGTTGTTTCAAGTACAATTATTGGCAAGATTTTGATTTGGGGTTTTTTTCCTAGTATTTGGGCGTTATTTCCTTTTTCTGGATTTTTCTGGGCGATATTTCCAATTTTGGGCGGTATTTCCCATTTAAGTTTAAAAATTTTAATTTTGGGCTTTTTTTCCTTAAACAAAATTTTTTTTAATGGAAATAACGCCCAAATCGAGAAAATAAAAAACAACAACAATTGTTAAGAATTTTGTTGGACGATATTTCGATTGGGGCGTTATTGCCTAATGCCATGCGCAATATCAAAGTACACACTTACCTGAATAAGTGGCACTTAAGTCTCAGATGTTGGTAACTTAAGGCCAGTTTCACAGTCAGAAAAGTGACACTTAAGTGGGGAATGTGAAAGATTAATTCCCAATATCACAGTGCACTGTTACCTGAATAAGTAGCACTTAAGTCTCCGATGTTGGTGACTTAAGTTCCACTTACGCTAGCTATGAAACTTAGCTTAAATTCCTCATATGGGAAACTTAAGTGCCACTTATTCCGGTAAGTGTCGTCTGTGAAACTGGCCCTTAGCCTAATAATATGACAAACTTAAGTGCCACTTATACCAGTAAGTGTCGTCTATGAAACTGGGCCTAAATCTTTCCAATATATTTTTTTCTCTATGAGAAAACTCTTGTTTAAATGTATCCTTTTTTGCATTTTATACCATATTTAGGGTTTTGAGCAGTAACCCAAATGCTTTCTCAGAGAATAAGAGAGATTTTTGAATCAATTTTTGAAGAAAAACATTAGTACTACTATAAATCATTAAACATTTTGTTGAACAAAATTCCATATTCCAGATTTAAAATAACCTGTAGAATTTGAAAACGGAATTTCACCGTGGTGGAATAATTTTGAGTTCAAATTCAGCACACGAAAATCCTTTGAAATAGGGAAGTTTGCTCCTGGCCTGTGTAATCAATTAAATCAAGATATTTAAAAGGTTAAATAGTTATTTGCGAATTTATTACCTCTATAAAAATATCCTTCTATTTTTACTAGTTTAAAATAGTTAAAACTGTACTAATGCATAGTTTTAAAACACAAGAACAACCAGTTTATTTGTGATCCAGTGGTGTCTTCTTTATTTTACATTTATGTCTAAATAATCAATATGAGAAACCTTTTTTTTGTGAGGATTTGACATTTGCTCTACAAAGGGTGAAACAGGCTTTCTTAATATATGTTTTTTGTTGAGCCCCAAAATAAATGGAAAAATAAGCCTTCGATACTTATTTAAACATTAGTCAGAGTGCTGTATTGTTAAGTCCTGTAACAATGATGAAAGCTTAATGTGGTGCGGTATTTTTGATAAATGAATAAAAGATTAATTATTTTTCTCGTGACTTTTGTCGATGTTTACAAAAGAAAACGAAAAACAAATTCATGTATAAATACTTTTGAATTAACGGCGAAGATTAACAAAAGCCTTTAGGAGTTTTTATGATGATGGAAATGATTCTGGGATCAATGTAATTTTATTTTTATTTTTATTTACTTACCCTGTATGTGAGGAAAATGTCGGATGTCGTGTAAAATAAATGTTCCCAGTTGTATTCAACACAAACATTAAGATTATGCATAAGACTAAAGGTGTATGTAGGTGTCGTTTTCATCATAGCTTTGAGTGATGGTTTTCTGACCTTGCATCCACATCATTAATTTTGAGGGATTTTTTTAAGTGCGTTCCATAATATAAGACCATACAATTTTTTTCAAAAAAAATCGACTTTACCCAAAAATTAAAAAAAAAAGAAATAATTTGTTTAACAGTATTTTTGATCTTTTTTTCATTCTCATTTCTCTTTAGCTAAATAACTTCATTTGAGTCATCGTTTAAAGTTGAGTCTTCGTTAAAAAAAAACTTGACTTAAACGTGACTTCGCATCTTTCAACACGATTTCCCACCAAAATAAACTTCGCAATGATGTGAAAAAGCATATTGATTCGTGAACACCAAATAAGTCATATTTTTACCAACCTATATAGACTAATAAAAACAAACGCCTACTATATTTTGAAAAAGCAACTTGAAAATCACTTTTCTTGACTCTTTAAAAGCGATTTCCAGCTGAACCAACTGTCCAACAAACCTACAAATTGCAAAACAATCATCTATAAACTGCTTCCTTTTAATCTAGATAGGCATTAAAAGACCGATAAAAGCAACCTTCAAAAAACCTGATTTGTGTATGTCTTTGTACATTTGATCTTGTCTTGTAAAGGGTTTTTTTTTTAGACATGTGGTTTTGAAGAAGAAATAAAACGCATGTTGTTTTATGTTATGGCCAAGAATTTAGCTTTATTATAAAGATAAGGGTTTGCCATTATGTTTTAAAAATGATTTTGGGCAAGTGTCTGCCGCGGCTGGCTCGAATAAATTCCAGCCGAGAGGCCCAATTTTCGATCACTTTTTGCAGCAATTGGGGCCGTATGTCAGCAATAACGCGCCGAATATTCTCTTCCAAGGCGTCAATCATCTCGGACTTATCTGCGTAGACAAGCGACTTCACATAACCCCACAAAAAATAGTCCAGCGGTGTTAAATTGCAAGATCTTGGAGGCCGCGCCACAGACCCACGGCGCACGCGAGATAATACGCTCACCAAAAGTTTCCTTCAATAAATTGATTGTTTCGTTGGCTGTATGGCATGTAGCGCCGTCTTGTTAGAACCAAAGGTCGTCCACATCAACATCCTCCAATTCAGTCACGAAAAAGTCATTAATCATGGCTCTATAGCGTTCCCCATTGACTGTAACATTATCGCCGGCTTCATTTTTGAAGAAATATAGACCAATGATTCTCTCTGCCCATATAGCACACCAAACAGTGGCTTTTTGAGGATTTAACGGCTTCTCAACAATGACTTCTGGATTATGATCACTCCAAATACGACAATTTTGCTTATTAACGAACCCATTCAACCTAAAATGAACTTCATCGAATATTTGACGCAGAGCGCGATACGTCGCTTGAACCGAACCATTTTGTTGGTAATAAATTTGCACGATTTGCAAACGTTGTTCAGGAGTCAATCTATTAATTATGAAATGGAAAACCAATCTGAGCATAAATCAAGTGACAGCTGTCAAAAAGACCAATCTCGAAAAAAGTATTGCCAGATTGAAAACCACACATCTAAAAAAACACTCTTTGTGTCATTCCCCAAAACAAATTTCTGACTACGTCCCTGCATGGAAACAATTTAATTTTATTCAATAACATTTCTTCTTGTTGAAAATTTTTTTAGCCTCAATTCGTCTGTAAGTAAACTCATCAACTCAAACAGCTGGTTCCCCAAGTTTCCCATATCCTTTCAACACAATTTCAGAAGAAAGTTTCACTATTTGTTTGTATTATTTGTTCCAAAAGACTTATCTTAACAAATTGATTGAATTGTTATGGTCGAACATCTTCATATACACAAGCTATGTATACTAAACGAAAGTTTCAGTTTGTTTTGCGTAAAAAACTTTTATTAGCGTTTTCATTATAAATTATCTTACAATAATTCCACAAAATGGTTTTGCCTCTCTTATAGTCGTAAAAGTAAAAAAAAAAATAAACCATATAAAAGCTCAATGAACTGAACCCAAGCCAAACATCTTGTTACATAAATTAATCAGATCACTAAAGCAATTTTCCAGTTCTAGTGACTTTGTTGCAATTTCCCTTAAAGCATCATCTACATAACCCTTTGCAGATTTTTCAAACCATTTTGAGGATTTTTGTTTTACTCATACATGTATATAGCACTCGAAATACAGGGCACGAAGGAAAAAGCATGAGAAAAGAGAAGGCCTTGCTCTGTTGGAATTTATATCCTCCTCCACTCAAACTAAAGCCTCTCTCATTCTCTTCAACCCTCTCTAAACCATCATCACCAAAACTTGACTCGAAGATGGATTGTTTGTGTTTGATGAAGTTTTCCGCCAGAGTGACATTTTCAAAATGTATTTTGGCTCTTTCAATATTTTAGCTTCTTTTTTTGTTGTTGCTAAAATGACCGACATTTATTACTTTTTTTTTTATTCATGCTTTTTGCGTGAGCCCTCTCGTCCTTCCAAGAGCCATAAATCAGGGTTCCAGTAGGTACTCTTCGCGCTTCTATTGCTCCTCCTCCTCCTCTTTCAAGGCTTTGGTTATAGTTGCATGTTAGTGGCCTGGTTGCTTCTTAAACGCAAAAGTGTCTTGCCATAAAACTGAACAACTCAGCGGTTTGTTACAGAGTCTTGAGATTCTCTCTGCTACTGAAGTAGGTTCTTAAGAACTCTAGATGCTTCTTGTAAATAGTAGTTTTTTTTCTTTTCGTCTCTAAATCAAGTAATCAATACTTAATGGTTATAGTACAGTTATTTTTATTACATGAAACGATATTAGGTACCGTAGAAATGTTTGTAGATGCTGAAATGAGCTTCCTCTTACTTTATTATCAAGATTCGTGGTGGTGCTGGTGCTGGTGCATGTGTACTTGAGTCATGATAATGTAATGAAATACCACTGTCATGAAAGTGCAGTGAGGCACGGGAGCAGTGGTGGGTGTCAGAAGTGGGATTTTATTTATTTGAGTTATGAGCTTTGTAGCGAAACACTTCTAAGAAGGAGCTTTTCTTCAGTCAACCGGGGAAAACTAATCTAGAGAGAGGACCGTCTGGTTTGTTGTTTCATTAGCGTGACAAGATGCTCAGGGTTGAGGAGGAGGAGAAGGAGAAAGAAAAGGAGGAGGAGGAGGAAAAACCCGCAAATATACATATATATCTCAGGGTAAGAGGAAATTATATAGAATTGGATGGCAGACCCAGGCAAGTCGTGAGGTACCTACATATACCGTCTATATATATATGATTTATATATAGGATCTATATATGATTTATATAAAATAACTAACTGTAGCTTAGATTGCGGAAAAAGGGCTATTATATATCGATGTAAGAATTTTCTGCCAGACCAACGTATGAACAGGGAAATTATGGACAATGGGGGATGTAGGTATATTACGCTCTCAAGGTTTTCTAAAATTTGATCTTCTAGAACGTGGAAAAAAAAGATTCTGCATTGAGGTCAAACTTTATGTAATTCCTAGATATATGAAGGAAGAAAAAAAAAGAAGAAAATTCGTATATGAACTCTAACGAAGTATTGATTTCCTTGAATCCTTTAAAAGAAACCGAGAAAAACTTTATGAAAAAGTTTTTATTTTTTTTTTTTTGTTTTTTTGGCACAAAAATTGTTTGATATTTTTTAATGAATTCGGAAAATTTTCTAAGCTTGCTGCAGAAAAATAAAATTGAGGTGCATTTAAACTATTTTCAGGTTGAAAATTCCTTAAAGTTATTTGTAGTAAGACATTTCTTAGAATATAGTTTTGAAACAAATCAATTAAAAATTAAGTATTGATAATTAACTTGTGTAAACTATATTTTGTATGTGGTTGTTCGAAACTTAAACGAACATTTTTTCTGTCTTTTAGATTTAAGTTTTAAATTTTTGTTTCTTAAGATTTGTGTATAAGTAAGAATAAGGAATCGAAAAATGGCAGTCATACAATATTATGATGATTTTTTATAGTGGATGTTTTTTTTAGAGGTATAGAACTTTAAGTTGGCAACACTATTTTAGCTGGCGGCCATTTTGTCAGCTGTCAAGTGATTTATTTTAAGTTTGATTTGGCATTTCAACATAGATAGACTGAAGCCTGAGCAACGCTTCCAAATTGTACCCAAATGGGCCCAAAATAAGATTACCGTTGATCCCAATTTTCATACTTTTGGTTGAATTCATACGTCAATGAACATAACTGCCGCATTTGGAGTGATGATAATCCTCAAGTGTATGTTGAGACTCCGTTACATCCACAAAAACTGACTGTTTGGTGTGCTTTATGGTTTGGTGGAATAATTGGTCCGTACTTCTTTAAAAACGATGCTGGCCAGAACGTTACAGCCAATGGTGACCGCTATAGAGCCATGATTACTGACTTTTTCGTTCATCAATGGAACAACCATGATGTACAGGAGCTGTGGTTTCAAGAAGACGGCGCAACATGTCACACAGCTCGTGACACAATTGATCTATTGAAGGAAACGTTTTGGTAACCGCATAGTTTCACGTTACGGACCCGCGTGAATTGGCCTCCAAGATCGTACGATTTAACGCCGCTTGACTATTTTCTGTGGGGATATGTGAAGTCACTAGTCTACATCGATAAGTCTGAAACTATTGATCACTTAGAGGACAAAATTCGCGGCGTTATTGCCGATATACGGCCACAAATGTTGAAAAAAGTCATCGAAAATTTGACCTCCAGATTAGACTACGTCCGTGCCAGCCATGGTGGTCATATGCCAGAAATCATATTTAAATTATAATGCCAGAAGATTATCTTTCGAATTAAGTAAATTTCATGTCAATTTAAAAAAATCATCTTTTTTTATTCCATTTCAAAGTTTTCAAAAAATTCAATCAGTGTGTTTATCAATTCGTGAACAACATTTCATCCAAATTGTATACTGCAACTTACAGAAGACGCATAAAAGGAGTGAGAACTCAAAAGAGAAAAACGACTATTTTTTCAAGAACGTTCCATAAAATAAACTACATACAATTTTCACTACCACAAAGTTCAAAGAGTTCAAATAATATTTTGTGTAAATTGAAAGTTTTGTAAATAGTTTTACTAAACTACACAGCAAATTTAATGCAATCAATTCCCATTCGAAATCAACAAAAATAACAGGAATTTTGATGTGATTTTGATTGGTTGAGAGCTTAGAACATTGCACGGGGAATTACATGGTTTTATTTCAACGAATTAAGGAGAAAATTCCTCAGAAAGCATAAGCTCCCCAAAAAGGATTTTTTTTTTTGATTTTTGTAATATCATGGCTTCTTCTCTTTCATCATCATCATCATCGATATTGGCATCATGTGCACCGCCACGAGGGAGACGAAATTACTGTGCGAAAATTAATTCCTTCAGTTTGCAGTTGTACAAAAATATTCAATCACAATCTCAACCGCAATTTCATTCCATTCCACCCACTTGAAAAATTAATAATTATTTTGCACACTACCTACATATATCTAGTTTATGTTGTGTACCTTTGTACCATGGAAACAATAAAACATTCTTTAAACTATGGATACACCCATTAAGCATCACCACCCTTTGAAATCGGAATTTTTCGTAAGGGATTTTATAGTTTTCAATCCCAATTGCATTTCCATTCCATTTTCCGTTCAACCCGCATTGCACTTTATTGTTTTCCATTGAAAACATTCCATATTGATTTTATTAATAAATTCATAGCTGGAATTTATCTTCTATAGGGACAAAGGTTAAAAACACAATAATGTGTTGTGGAAAATGTTCAAAGATATTTCTTGAGTTTATATATTAAAAAAAACGATAACAATACTTAGGCCCGTTTGCTGAAATGAAACTTAAATATTTAAGTTCAACATAAGAGCTTATGTGATAGTTTACGCTGAGGAAAAAGTAGAACATAATCGTTTAGGTTGAACATAAATCCTTAAGTTTCGTTTCAGCAAATAGGCCTAATTGATTTATTATTTATCTTAAATAGACCAGATATAAAGGGTCATTCATTTATCGGTTTCGAAAGTAAAGCTAAATAAAACACACACGGCGATACATTTTTAATGGAAATTTTATATCATTTTAAAGTTCGGACTTTGCCATTAAGTGTGAAAAACAATATCATTCAAATGGCCGCCTCGGGAAGATTCCTAATTTTTAACCACTTTTTCAAACATTTCGGGCGGTATCTTGGCTATAACTTGAGTAATGTTGGTTTTTAACGCGTTTTGAGTTTGGGGATTATTCGCGTAAACACGGTCTTTTGCGTAACCCGACAGAAAAAAAATCTAACGATGTCAAATCGCATGATATTGTTGGCCAATTGACGTCGTCAAAACGTGGAATTACGCGACCAGGAAACTTCTCACACAATAAAGCCATAATTGGTAGTGTTGTGTGGCTCGTTCCCTTATCTTGTTGGAACTACATATCGTCCAAGTGATGATCTTCAATAATTGCAGGCAAAAAAAAAAATCAGTTACGATACGTTCAATTGCTGTGAACCCGGGGAAATCAATAAATTCGAGTCATCACCAAAAATTGCAATTGCAGCAGCAATATTTTTGACTGAGCGTGCATTACGGTGATGCACAGGCCTCAGTAACGCTTCCTCTCTCTTCAAATTTCTTCACAATTTTACCGATTGCTTGTTACGTTTGAATCACCACTTTTGTAATAAGTTTTAATAATTTTAACGTGTTTTTCGATTGTTAAGCGATCGATTATATTAAATGGAAAACATTTAACTAATACTATGACACTTCAAATGACAGCTGAGTTTGACAGGTGGTGTCAATTTTCATGTTTTTAAAATGATGAAAAGGTCTTTGCACTTGCGAGATGACCTTAAGAGCATCGTATTGAATACTATTCATCGTACTCCCAGAGAATATGTTGTTAGCTATGTTGCAAGACGATTAAAAACACATAAGGGAGCTAGCTCTTCGAAGAATATTAAAGGCACGAACACAAACTAAATGCCAAAAGCAAGTTTGATCTTCCTCAACTTCAAGTCAACGCAACTAATTATTATGATTTAAAAGATTGGTCTAAAGAAGAAGTAACCAAACCACCAATGACTATGAAACACAATGACACTGAAGTAACTAACATGATTTCATCAGGAGAAAGATTACTATAATTTCAGAAGTTTTCTTACCTCACTCAGGCAGTAAAGCTAGTTACTGAAGCTGCAATATCTGTTTGTGGGTCAGACGCGAGGGATGATTTAATTAGAACAAAGATAAAATCGAGCCAAAATCTGAATACTTTCATCAAAAAGAAGTCGAAGAAAAATGTGACATGAAGACACTTAAAATAAATATTAAGCGCAATTATTCTTAAATATGTACTTTTTTCATTTAATATAATTAGTAAACAAAATAGAACACAACAGTTTATAGTACCTTTTTGTATATCAATAATTTTGCTTGTAAAAGTTTAGGTCTAGTTTGCTACCTTAAGATGTTGAAGTAACATTCTGAAATTTTTCATATCTCATTTTAAGACTTATGTATATTCGATTTCACAAATATTTAACAGGCTTTTAAATTTTTAAATAACGTATTTTGTATGGCGCAAACGTCATTTTAAGCTTTAAGAGCCTGTTATATATTTAAAAGGGCTTTAATAAAGCGGCCATTAGTGTCATTAATTGGTAACACAGGAAAACAAAAATTAAAAAAAAAATCACTCTACTCTAGTATGTGCATATGTATAGGTACTACCTATGGGGAAAGTTTTAGAATCGTAAAAAATCGAAATCGAGATTTTAATTAAACATGATACTATGATGATATAGGCAACACGAAAAAAGTGGGCCCCGAAATTCTATATGTCTGTCCATCCGTACCACGACTAACAGTCTTCTCTTAACCACTGAAGCGAATATTAGATTTTTCTGTGATTCTCTATAGAGGTGAACTAGAAATTTATTTCTCAGCTCCAACAATAACGGTACGCCTGCAAGCGTTTTGAAAGAATTTGTTTTATGTTGATAACGACTCTAACGATTTTGATAAAACAACTTGTGTGTACTATGAGAGATGGTTTGCATTTTAGTAAAAAAAAAAAAACAAAACGTTTACCAAAAATTGTTATTAACTGTTCCTGCTATGAGACATTATTATGAGGGTTCGATTATACATCATTTCGTTAAATTCAAACAACATTTTTGAAATAAGGTTTGTAGGTATATACATATGTATACTAGGGAGGTAAAAACTTAAAATTGGCACACCACTCTAATGATTTTTGAAATTTTGTTTGCCAAAATTAATTTTTTTTTTCACTAGTTATGTAGACAGCAATTTCTTTATTTTGAATTCAAAATTTTTGAACAATGGACTTTACTAATAATTAACAAACATTAATAATTGAACAAGTAAACCAAGTAAAAATATTCCACATACGCCACAGTGACTTCCTGGTTTTGATATATATTTTTGAAGGGGGGCGGAAGAAGTAAAATTTTGCAGCAAGATCTCATATGAACTCTCTAACGCTTTACTATGAACTTTGCTAAAAAATAATCTGGCGCGCTCCGGGAAGATAAATTTTAGTTGCGTACAAGAATTACAAGCAAAAATATCAATAAATTTAACATTATTTTGTGGATTTCCGAAAGAATAACATTTGTATACAGATTAATGTTCAAGATAGCATTACCTGATTACATTACAAATTGTTAGCTTTAGTTTTTTAGAGCAAAAACGAACAGGTAATTTTTATATAAGTAAGTATATCTAGAAGCAAAAGATAATTAAAAAAACGGATCCTATCTGTTTTTTTACAGCAAAAGTGACTTATTTCACGAAGGATATGGGTTTAAATTTCTGATAATATGGAGTTCTTTTACATATGTAAATCTCCGAATTAAAAACTGGCCAATTTTTCACATTGTCATTTTTTTCAAATGCAACAACAGGTCGAATTTAGAAAAATGTTGTTCAAATCAGGAGAGGCCACTTAACGTATTTATTAATTTGAATCACTTAGGGCCAGTTTCACAGTCAGAAAAGTGACACTTAAGTGGGGAATTTCAAAGATTAATTCCAAATATCACAGCGCACTGTTACCTGAATAAGTGGCACTTAAGTCTCCGATGTTGGTGACTTAAGTTCCACTTACGCTGGCTATGGAATTTAGATTAAATTCCTAATATGGGAATCTTAAGTCCCACTTATTCCGGTAAGTGCCGACTGTGAAACTGGCCCTTAAACTCATTCAAATGTGATGATAACCCTTCTAAATCTTCATATTAAAATTTTACCGTTCATTAAGGCCCACTGGCTGAAAAGAAACTTAAAAATTTAAAATCAACATAAAAGATAAAAGCTTATGTAACAGTTTTCGCTGAGAAAAAAGTAGAACATAAAGCGTTTAGGTAGAAAATAAATGTTTAAGTTTCGCATCAGCAAATGGCTAATAGAAATCTTTCTCACTTAAATGTCTGTTTTTTTTTTCTCTGAAATTATAACGGGTGATTTTTTGGCTGGTTTGGTTTTGGCAACACTGGTTTTGACAGCTGACGTGTGTTTAGTACCTTGTGTCACTGTCAAACAGCTTCAGTTTGGTTTGCAATTTAACCATGGATCGTCTTACAAATGAACAACGCTTGCAAATTATTGAATTTTACTATCAAAATTCGTGCTCGGTTCGAAATGTTCCTCGCGCGCTGCTTGTGTTCAGCGATGAGGCTCATTTTTGGTTGAATGGGTACGTAAATAAGCAAAATTGCCGCATTTGGAGTGAAGATCAGCCAGAAGCATTGCAACAGCTACCAATGCATCCCGAAAAAGCCACTGTTTGGTGCGGTTTATGGGCCGGCGGCATTATTGGGCCATATTTCTTCAAAGATGATGCGAATCGCAGCGTTACTGTCAATGGTGAACGCTACCGAGCGATGATAACAAACTTTTTTTTGCCCGAAATGGAAGTTCTTGACTTGCATGATATGTGGTTTCAACAAGACGGTGCCACATGCCACACAGCACGCGAAACAATGGCGCAATTGCGAGGCGAGTTTGGTGAACAGTTAATTTCACGTTTCGGGCCGGTCAATTGGCCACCTAGATCGTGCGATTTGACACCATTAGATTATTTTTTGTGGGAGTATGTCAAGGCTAATGTCTATAGGGACAAGCCCGCTTCGATTGACGCACTGGAAGCCAACATCCATGCATTCATTCGTGAGATACCGGCCGATATGTGTGAAAGAGTATGCCAAAATTGGACTCAGCGGATGGGCTACCTGAGACGCAGCCGCGGTCAACATTTGCATGAAATTATCTTTAAACATTAAATTGCAAGGTTCAAACTATCGATTCAAATAAATATTTCATTCATTTTTTCGAATTTTTTGTGTTTTTTTTTTTTTAAAGTTCTAAACCTCTTAAAAAATCACCCATTATTTACAAAATTATTGTGCTTATTTTCACACTTGTTACCTTTGTTCTCAAAAAAAAAAAAAAACTAAAAACAATGAAAATGAATAAGTAATGTAAATTCAAAAGAATCATTAAAAGATCACACACTGTAATGAATGCTCATTCATTCAATTATGTTCTGATTTCTAAAACTATTTCTGTTTTACTCAAACTATATCTACAGCAAAACTACGAACGAAAAAAAAAAATAATTTTCCAAGTTTACAGAGTAGGGCACAAGTTAAATTTGCCAAAACGCACTCCATAGGAGTCGAGCATAATCAGAGAAGAGAATGAAAAAAAAAAAGAACAAAAAAAAAATAATGTGTTCACTCGAAATAAGCACAAGTTCTGTTTTGATTGTTTGTCAGAGATTTTAGTCTTTAGTGCAAAGCGAGAATGTCATACCCACTCGCCAACTCTTCAAGCACCAACTAATTAACTAGGAAAACACCAACCTCCCACTCTTTTTCACAATGAACTTAAATGTGATATAACTTTTGAAATATCCTTTTTAATCCGCTTTAAGGGAACACACCGGTGGTGGTGGTAGCTAAAGTTATAAAACAGTGGTGATGCGTAGTGTGGTGATTCAGTTTCACATCATGCAATTGCAAGGTGCACTCTCACTATCCTCTATTGTTCTCGTTCTGTGTTGTAAGTTTCTGACGTGTTGCAGCAGCTTAATGAATTAAATTTTATAAACTTTGGAAAATTTGATTAAAATTTTTCGATAGGATAAATGCAAACTTTTGCAATTCCACCTGATGATAGTCAGGAGTTTTTTTTTAGCGGGAAATGACACTTTTCATTTGAAAATTCATTTTTAATTCAAAGAACTAAGAATTCACAACAATTTTGAAATAAATAAAATTAAACATTTTTTAGGTTTTACTTTGTTTATATGCAAATGACAAAATGAATGGTATTCTCAAAAAAATGTATAAAGAAAATTGTGCTCATAACTTCAACTAATTACAAGATGTTAGTATGTTAAGGGTGTTTTCTTAGACGTGTTGTTTTCCAGAAGAAATAAAACGCATATAATTCAATGTTATGGCCAAGAATTTAGCTTTATTATAAAGATAAGGGTTTGCCATTACGTTTTAACAATGATTTCGGGCAAGTGTCTGCCGCGCTGGCTCGAATAAATTCCAGCCGAGAGGAACAATTTTCGACCACTTTTTGCAGCAATTGGGGCCGTATGTCAGCAATAACGCCCCGAATGTTCTCTTCCAAGGCGTCAATCGTCTCGGGCTTATCTGCGTAGACAAGTGACTTCACATAACCCCACAAAAAAATAGTCCAGCGGTGTTAAATCACACGATCTTGGAGCCCACGCCACAGGCCCACGACGCGAGATAATGCGCTCGCCGAAAGTTTCCTTCAATAAATTGATTGTTTCGTTGGCTGTATGGCATGGAGCGCCGTCTTGTTGGAACCAAAGGTCGCACACATCAACATCCTCCAATTCAGGTACGAAAAAGTCATTAATCATGGCTTTATAGCGTTCCCCATTGACTATAACATTATGTCCTCTGTCCATATAGCAAGCACACCAAACAGTGACTTTTTTGAGGATGTAACGGCGTCTCAACGATGACTTGAAGATTATCTACACTCCAAATGTGGTAGTTTTGCTTATTGACGTTGCCATTCCACCAAAAATGAGCTTCATTGCTGCAAAAAAAATGTTCTTCTGAAAATCGGGATCAACAACGATCTCGTTTCGAGCCCACTTTGCCTAATTTGCATGCGTTGTTCAGGCGTCTGTCTATTTATTATAAAATGGCAAACTAAACTGAGCATAAATCAAGTGACAGCTATCAAAAACACCAACTCAGAAAAAAAGTATTGCCAGATTTAAAACCACTCGTCTAAAAAAACACCCTTTCAGAGGGAATACATTTTTCCGCAATAATTCAGTCCTTAAAATCGCTGATGACATTGAAATCTTACTTTATCCATTGATTGCAATTTTTCTATATGGCTGACCAATTTTTGAAACTGATGTTTGACTGTTTTGACCAATTACTGGCATTTTTTTGTTGCGAATATCCCACATAAGGGGTTTTAAGGTCCCGGAACCCTCTTCTGAACAGTTATTTATTCATTTAAAACAAAAATTATTTATTACACTTTGAAACCCATAACTGCTTTATCAATGTTAAGATATAATCCTTAAGAATATCAAAAATAATATTCTCTCACTTTCCAACCATCTTATTGTTACGTGTATAGCTAAATAAAGAAAACAAATTATTTGTAAAAATATTCCTTCTTAATTTCACTGAAAATAAACCCCCACGAAAGTCCTATCAAAGTCATCTCAGTAGATATACTCCTCTTTATATGTACATAGGTACTTACCGAATAAACTTGATCTACTTTGTTATAAATAACATTCCCAGGTGCACGCTCGCTGCCTTACCTATGAACGAGCAGGTTCCTATTCAAAAGTTTACTCAAAGAAAAGCCTGAGGTATTTTCTATGAAAACGACGCAACAGCCGACGCTATACGCGCGACGCCATCGACATCCCATAGAACCGATTAAGTATACGCACTGATACTCGTTATTATTTTTGTATGAATTTTGTTTTTAGTGTTGATTTAGTGTCGATGTAACTAACAAGTACCTACCTTAGCTTTTATACTATTTTTGTCTGTTCTTCATTCTTTATTAGGAATGAGAAATGATTTCGTGTAAAAAATAATAATTGCCTATTATTCAAAATTTACAGACATCTTTTATTCATCAAACGATAAGTGAGGGATTAATCAAAAAGATAACAAACAGGCATTTTGTTAATGACATTATTATTAAGGCAGAATATATTAGAGGATCTTAACATAATAATTGCTAAATAAAAGTGCCTTAACGAAGGATATTTTCAGATTGCATAGGGATTATTGCAAGGATATCGCAGCTTTGATAATTACGACACACTTAATGAAACGTTAAATTCAGTGTTTTGAGTGACAGGTATTGAGGAATACTTAAATTATTCATATGGAAAGATAAATATTTGCTTTCATTTTATTTTTCAATTTATCACTTTATACAGGGATGTACATATTCGATCAAAATATACATTTACCTTCAGTTTTGAACAAATAGGAAATGATAGTTAAGGTTAGTGTGGTTTGTTATAGAAATAACTTTGTGTATAAATTAATTGACTTTGAGTAATTAGGGATATTGAAACTATTTAATCTCCTGCCAATGCCAATGCCAATGCCAAAACCAAATACCATGTATCCGCATTGCAATGCACATAGGTATATATGTGTTAATGAAAGCTGTATATTAGCATTAGGTATACTTTCTTGAAGCTTATGAACAGCTTCTAATGAATTCCAAAATGATTGACCATATTAATATATTAGCCTAAAGATGGTTGATTGATTTCCGATAACAGTTTGTATCAGAATTTGCTTAAATTCAATTAAGACTAATTAATGCAATCGGAAAAAGAATTCAATTGATAAACCACAATCAATAACATAACTATGATTGATTACTCAATAATTCTTCTGCTTCAATTATTGCAAACACTCTCTTCAAGAATTTAACCGCAGTGATGGGACTTGAGGTTAAAGCTTGAACAAATTTTATTCGTTGTGGTAATGTACCATCATTAATTTTTTTTACCTAGTCCGGCATTTATGACTGGTGATTAAAAGGGAGAGTGAGGGGGATGAAATACAGTTTTTGTAAATAAAGGGTGTTTTTTATTAGACGTGTGGTTTCTAAGAAGAAATAAAACGCATATAATTTAATGTTATGGCCAAGAAATTAGCTTTATTATAAAGATAAGGGTTTGCCATTATGTTTTAAAAAAGATTTTGGGCATGTGGCTACCGCAGCTGACTCGAATAAATTCCAGGCGAGAGGCCCAATTTTCGACAGCTTCGATTGTTGCGCGCTTTGGCGGATGGACTCATTCGGGTATTCTTCGATACTCTGCTCCACAGCAACAATAGCGTCTTCGGTGCGCACTGTACGGGGTCTCTGAGGATGCGCATTATCGACTAGAGTAAACGTGGTGTGGAACAGATCCATGGTTGCTCGAATTACCGACTCTGCTGGGCGATTATATCAACCGAATATTGGACGCAGCGCGCGATGCGTCGCGCGAACCGAACCATTATTTTGGTAACAACGGCAAACGTTGTTCAGGAGTAAGTTTATTCATTGACATGAAATGGCAAACCAAACTGAGCTTAAATCAAGTGACAGCTGTCAAAAAGACCAACTCCGAAAAAAGTATTGCAAGATTGAAAACCACACGTCTAAAAAAACACCCTGTACTTGGTTGATTTTGTTTGTTTGTTTTTTTTTTTTTGTCGATGGTGGGTAAAGTGCCTTGCACATGAACGGCGACCTGCGAATACGAATAAATCTTTTAAATCAATTTCTAAAGCAAATACAATTAGTTTTTTTGTTTTTACTTTTCGGCAACTAAATAATTAATCCAAGGAACAAATTTAAATACTAATCACTTCGTAAAATTAGTTAAAATTGGAAAATTTTGTATTTTAATCTTCCAAAAACTTATCTTCTGCGAACTGTCGAAAGGAAATTCGCAATCCACAACATCTGGACGCAATCCACCAACTGGCGAATAGAAAAATCGGTCGAGTTTAACCTCAAACACTAATTTTACTTCTTTATGTTTTATGACAATTCGCAGTTATCAAAGACTACTCATGTGAATGAAATATCAAAATTCGAGACCAAATGCAATTCGCAGTTCGCAGGTCGTGTTTCATGTGTAAACCACTTAACAGGTGACCATAAATATGGTAAATCATAGAATAATGCTTAGACTGGCTTAGATTAATGGTGTTTTCCACTGTTTGTGCAGAAATGAGAGCTTTTCTTAAAGAGAGCAAATGATCATGGATTTAATTTCAGAATCGAATCTGAGCTACCAAATGAATACGAAGTAATTTCTAATCCTGAATCCTTCTCAGTAACACCTAAAACTCAGTATATTTATTTACAACTTCTAAGAAGTCCTTGATGGGGGTCTTTTTTCGAGTTGACTTCATGGTCTTCAGAATCTGTGGACGACAAGAAAAGGATTCAGCCAAATCATTCACATCGCTGCTGTCGCTGCTTTCTTCCAAATATTCAAGCTAAAAAACAAAATTGGAGCACATATACATAGGTACCTACTCATATGTATATTTTTTGCATTAATTATGGAAAAATTCCTTACCATATCAATCATCTTATTCAATCAATCCGAATAATTAACGTGGTTTCTTTAAAAAGTGTTTTTTTTTTTTCATTTGTATGCAAATTCTCAAATTGAAATAAAATGTCATCCACATGAAAAATCTCTTAACTTAACCGGATGCCCTCTGGGGGGTTATAGGTGAATAACTTCTGTGCTCATCTACTTGCGCATGAAAGCTCGAGTAGATGAGAGTACTAGATTATATTTTTCATCTACTCATGAGTAGTTCACCACCTCCAATGGAAAAAATTCTTATGTGGTTTTCCAAACAACCAAAAAAATTGATTTTTTTGGGGGTCAACTTGATCTTTTTCAGATCTTACGTTCCTAACAACCAAAAAAATTGATTTTTTTCGTGGTCTGTTTTTTTTCTCCATTGATCTTTCAAATCTCGATTTATTGGCAGATTTACACATACTTTCACACACACTTGCACACAAACCAAATTGACATTTCTAAACGTCGTCCTCTCCTCGTCAGTTTAATTTCGTTTTGGCCTTTCGCTAGCATTGTTTACTTTTGATAAGGCATTTGTTTGGTAAAATAAATACAAATAATGAAGTTTAATTAGTGAAATTTTTGTCTTTATTGTCCTCATTACCGTCAACCATTGACTTCTTGAGTTCGGAGTCAATCAGTGATTAAATTGGACAAATGTTTCATATGGAATGAAAGGCATTGTGGAAACATGTGGGTTAGTCCATTGTTTTTTGTGAAAATAAAATTATTTTTATTAAAATTCCATAGTAATCCTTTTGTAGTGACCTTGTTTCATGTTCATTGTCTTCTTCCTCACCATCGACCGATAACTTCTCCTTTGATTTGGATTTTGGATGGACGGGATTCCTGTGGATATATGGATCCGACCGATGGCCAAATCATGTTATAAAGCGGTGATAGTATACCAACAAAATAAAATTCCTGCTAGGGAACAAAAAATTCCCTAATTTGTATTCTATTTTTTTATTTCAATTTGATTGGACAAAATAATGTACAATATCACATTCATTTAAATGAAGTCAAGAAAAGAATGCGTAAATCGTTTCTTTCTTATATTTTGTCATAATTTTAAAATGGTCTCAGGATATTAATAATTTCAAGATTAAAAGTTAGTCCCACTTTTGAGTTTTTTCTTATGAAACAAATCAATAAAGGCTCCCAAACCGGCGCTAAACCTTCGCGCCAATATGCGACGACTGAAGAATGTTCAAATATTTGCATAGCGCCAGTGTAGGTTCTCTCATTAATCTCCATTTCAATAAATTAAGATAGGTGAAAGTATTCGCGTAGTTGAAATTAATTATAATTTAAACACAAAAATGTTCTTTTATAATTTGAAAAAAAAAAAACGTTTTGTAAGAATTTTTTCTGACGCATTTTTTCACCAGTTTCATCAAGAAAATAAAGCCAAATATATAATATTTTTGTATTAAAGAAAAAACTGTTCCCTAGGAAAAAAATACTTGTAGGAATTTTTCCCTACATATACTATCACTACTTACATCAGTAAACACAGACAAATCACCTACACCCAATCGCGATTCGTTCTAGTTACCGCGATTGATCTGAAATCTGACCCCCAAATCTGAAATGGTTGACTGGAAAACCACATTAATGAAATATTAATTTAAGGTGTGAAAATTTAAATTAAATAAATCACGTTTGGGTAAAAATTTTTAACAAAGAACAAAATCTTCATTTTGAATCCTTTTTTCACTACGCAGCACGTAATAACACAAATGAATTTGAATTGAACAATGACTTCATACCAACACACATATGCGATTATGTCCTTTTTCTTTGAGTCTAACAACAACAAAAAAAACCTTTAACGCCACTTGCTTGCATTATTTTTACAAAAAAACGATGACGTTAGAAAATTTAATACATTATAACACCAATAAAAACATCTATTTTTCCTTATTACGGGTCTTTTTCTATTCTTATTCCTTATTACGGGTCTTTTTCTATTATTCATCAGGGCTTTGTTTTAGCCATATGTGTACGTACATACATTCATACATGTCTTAAAATCTTGTGCCACTTTTTCACACATTCTTTTTCACTCTTAATTACTTTCAACCTACTCATCAGCTTTGGGCCAAATATACTATATAAATAAATGAAAGTGCTTAGTCCTTTAACACAATATTAGAACAAACTGATACCAAGTATATACTCTCTTGTCCGTCTACTTCCACTTCCAGCAACAGAAAAAAAAATCTAAGAGGATATACCTACCTACTTTTATCTCAAGGGCCTAAAGGGCACTCCATCACAAAAGAATATTACCTTAATCTAGGTCAAAGCACGCAAAAGTATACCGCACAAGCACAAGCACAAGCACTTTTGTTCTCCTTCCTTCGAGCACATTAATTAGATTCTAAGGAAAAAATAGAATTGTCCTTGGCCGTTATGCTATAAGGATCATCATCATCATCATCTTCTGTGGCGAATTTTAAAAGAAATCCACTTTGAAAATTTCATTCTTCTGTCGGCTTAATTGCCATAAAGTGGCAGAACCATACCTTCCCATCATCATGACAGCAAAACCCATATCCTCACATAAAATTTTATACCATTGTAAAATGAAAATACTATAGATAATCTAGAAGTTTGGCTTATCTTCGAAAACAAATACAAAAAAAGGAAAGTACCAAAATCAAAAGTGAACTGAAATTAACTACGCATATAAATTATAAATAAAATCATATTCTTTTATTCACCCTAAACGTTGGAATGCCATGCCGAGTGGAGCTATACGATGGATAAAAGAAAATTGCTGAAGATGCTTTTCCTTTGTGACGCCGGCCGCGCCGCTTTTCATCGTCCCGTTTAAATATTCCGCAATTTCAACAAAATTGAAAAGATCTCCAGTTTTTAATATTTTATTATTCTTTTTGTCTTGTTTTATTTGCCTTAACAGCTTTGTTTGATTGTACCATACCAATATTAAAAAATACCAACAATCTTTTGATAACAAGATAGTAAAATATTTATTAGGAGAATCTTTTTGATTACTTCGAACAGACATTTTTATGTATTGTGAACTGAACATTGAAATCAGAAGTTGCCGAAAGTAACTTTCAACACTCGAGGGGAAAAGCATATGCACAGGGTTAAATATTTCATAAAGTAAATAACAAAGAATTTTTATCGTTCTGTTAAATAAGTTACAAATGTTTTTTTTTAGTACACAATTTCTAAGTTTAGTACGCTGCTGATGCGAAACGAAAAATCCCACACAAAAAGGACACAAAGAAATCATAAACGAAAAATTAAATTTTTTCGTTTCGCAAAACGCTGTTCGATTAGCGAAATTTATAATTGTAGCAGATTATTTGGATAAGTCTCCGATCTTTTTTTCGCACTGAAATAATTGAACTACCCAGACTATTAATCACAGATTAGCCACATGAAGATGAGAATCCCCATTCCCCGGCAGCCATTTTAATTTGCCTACAAGCTTGAACTGTGAGATATCAGATAAAAAATGAGAATGTGTGTATAAAAATTGTGTGAGTGCCGGGACTCACGGTTAATATGTGTAAACATCAACGTGCGCGGATCCAAAACGGACTTGTTTTTGCTTGAAGGGGATCTTAAGATTTTTTCACTGAACGCACCCATCCTAGTATGTAGATCGTAAAGTTGCACACCGTAACGTTGCACGACGTAACGTTGCACACGAACATTCACGTTTTTTTTTCACTCTACCGCCAGCATAGATGTTTACACATCAAAAACCTCAGGAATAGACATTAGGGATCTTCAGACACCGGGTAAATTGTTGTTGCAATTCACATCTATTCATCGACGCGGGAAGAAATTACAAATACAACAATGTAAACAAATGGGTTTTGGAGGGCGAAACGTACGAAACATTCTCATTTTCATTATGGCTAATCTGTGCTATTAATAATACCCGTGTTCCTTTGGAGGTGGTGAACTACTCATGAGCAGATGAAAACTTTAATCTAGTACTCTCATCTACTCGAGCTCTCATGCGCGGGTAGATGAGCATAGTAGTTACTCACCTAAAACCCCCCAGAGGGCATTCGGTTAAGTTAAGAGATTTTTCATGTGGATGACATTTTATTTCAATTTGTGAATTTGCTTACAAATGAAAAAAAAAACACTTTTAAAGAAACCACGTTAATTATTCGGATTGAATGATTAAGATGATTAATGCGGTAAGGAATTTTGCCATAAGTAATGCAAAAAATCTATGAGTATGCTTCAATTTTGTTTTTTAGCTTGAATATTTGGAAGAAGCAGCGACAACAGCGATGTAAATGATTTGGCTGAATCTTCCTTGTCGTCTACAGATTCTGAAGACGATGTAGTCAATTTGAAGATGTTAATAAATACACTAATTTTTAGGTGTTTGTGAGAATGATTCAGGATTATGAATTACTTCGTTTTCAATTGGTAGTCCAGAAGCCTTCTGGTTTCGATTCTGAAATTAAATCCAGTATCATTTGCTCTCTTTAAGAAAAGCTCTCATTTCCGAACGAACAGTGGAAAACATCATACTACGCATAATTTTATGTATTTATATATTTATTTTATAAATTCATAGAAGACATAAATCGAATCAAAATTTGTAATCTTTTATGACGGATTTACATGTACATATCTGCATCTGCAAATTTGAAAAAAAGTAGAGCGGGATGGATGTATGCCAAAAATCGAACGAGTGATATAGTATACCATGAAGATGAACATGTACGTCTGCATGCCTGCATTATAGCACTTCCTATATTCTTTATCTATGAAGATCTCTAAATTTTGATCTTCTCTCTCTATTCAACAAATGTAACTTTTATATCTTATATGTATATCAATGTAAATCCACCATTAATCTCGAAGATTGCCCATAAAATTTATTAGGATAATCTAATAGATTTGAAATAAATCTTGTTAAATCTTTATAGGGCCAATAGATTTGCAAATCAAACTAACCTATATTGTATGTCATGCTGAACGGATTCATTGGAAAATCTAATGCCGAATTCCTTTCAACAAAAGAATCGATTCTGTTCAGAATTTTCTCTTAACAAGATCGATTATTTTCTGTCAAAGCAAATCTTGCGTTTTTAGCAAGATTTCACACTGATTTGCACACACACGATGAAGACTTGACATTTATAATACGTCAAAATGAAAGTCGCGGAATTTTTGGAAGACGAGTTGTTTATTTTTTGGTTGCAACGAATTCTATATAAATATATGTGCGAGTAGGAGTTCAAACAAATAAAATGCACCAGCAAATTGCCTCCGTTAAAGCTGGCTAAAATCTTTTGTTATTAAAATAGAATTATTATATTTATTAATTTAATCCTATTGGTAAAACATTTTTCTCACAGCAAAAACAAACAACCTTAATAGTTTTGTGAATAATTTCTTGACGTTTTGCGTCAATTGCAGCTGTCAAGTAACACAAACACAATTTTACAAAAAAAAAATTGATTTTTTTACGAAATACGAAATTGACAGAAAAAAATCGAATCCGTTTAGTACAAATTCGATTTCTTCGTTGAAAGGAATTCGCCTTAACCGGTTTTGCATTTTGAAAGATACTGTCAAAGTTAATCTACCAACTTTTTGTGTGGTGGAGACACTACATAGATTTATTTAATCTATATTGAGATAAACTTTCGGTGGAAAATGTATGTTTTTCAATACTTCCACTCCTACTCCACAGGACATTCAGATGCCCAATATCACAACCACAATCCAATCAACCATCAGCAATTTTTTTTTCCGCTCGGCAAATTATGTCATGTCGTTTCACATACAAAAATTCCTTTCACCACTACTTCTATACCTTTTTCCTTCAACATTTACCACCACATTCAGCGAGAACCAAAAAAAAAAAAATTGTGTGAGTGCCGGGACTCACGGTTAATATGTTGTACAAACATCAACGTGCGCGGATCCAAAACGGACTTGTTTTTGCTTGAAGGGGATCTTAAGATTTTTTTCACTGAACGCACCCATCCTAGTATGCAGATCGTAACCTTCCACACCGTAACGTTGCACGACGTAACGTTGCACACGAACGTTCACGTTTTTTTTTCACTCTACTGCCAGCATAGATGTTTACACGTCAAAAACTTTCACACACGTAAAACGTCAAATCTCATGCCTAAGTTTTGAACAGCAGTCATGTCGTGTTCAAAAGTAGTTTTGGTCGATTTTTGTGGCTCCACTGGATTTTTTCTAGACATGTTCATAATCCGAGCATCGTTCATGCACAGTGGAGGCGGAATGTTACAAATTGCAATAGGTATATATTTGTTGTATATGTTAAAGAAATTTTAAAAAAATCGCTCGAAATGATTTTTGACAATTTTTGCAAATGCAATTTTCTACTAAACGCACAGTATTTAAAATTTGTGCATTTGCATTGCATTTTTGAATTTTTAAACCATAAGTTTATAACTGACAAAATTCATAATGGTAGCCTTCTATTTAGTTGATGTGTGTATGCCTTTGAAACTATCACTCTCAAACTGTAAAACATTAATCCTTTATGCACCAATGAAATGAATCCCTTGTCCCCAAAATCATTCGAAATCATGTTTGTTTCCATTTGGATATTTGAAATCAATGTTCTCGCTAAAATAATAATTTATTCCTCATTCAAAATTTAATTTTGTGTGTAATGTAAGCAAACATTCAAACTGTGAACTGTGCAATATTATTGCATATCTTTAGGTGTTATACAATTTTCGTTAATTCCATCGCCTTGCAATATGCACTCTTTTTCTTACGCGGCTGCACTTTTCTACAATATTCCTGCCACCGACCATAGTCAAGTCATGCGCAGTTATTTTCTTCGAGAAAATTATTGATTTTTTGATAACAACTCAGGCAGCTGTTGCGCTTTATTTATGCCTCTATTTCTTGCGGGTGATAAAGTTTTTATTTCACAATAAATAAATAAGGAAATTTAAGTGTTGCTATCGGAACTATTATGGTATTTACCAGAGAATGTCAAGCATTGATATTGAGTACTACTAAAATTGTAGCTTTGTAGAGAATATTTAATTTATTTTTTATAACCACTATAGCTAAATTTATAGTCTCGCAATTGGTTTCAGTGGTTCAACATCAACATTATCCTGTTTTTTTATTATTTTATTTTATATTTCACCATTAAGTTAGGAATCATAAGAAAAAATTGGAAAAGCTTGTTATAGTTAGCAAAATTGGAAACATGGGTCTTAAAATTTTAGGATAGGTATATAAAGGTTTTATTAAACTATTTAAAATAGATCTTTTAATAAAAAAAAACAAAAACAATTCTTATGAAACGTATAATCTCCTTCTCATTTACATTTTTTTTTTTTTAATTTTCTTGAGAAAACAAATTGTGCGATTTTCCGTTCAAGAAAATATGTTCCAACAGAACAGAAGGCCTAAATCAAAATCTTAACTTAATAATTGTCATTAAGAGATTAGAGCTAAATTGAAGTTATTTCGCGAATGACAGGAAAAGCCTTCTTTATTTATGAAAAGAAGAGAAAATGTATCTGTTTTTGTTGTCAGAATCGCAACCAGATGCCTTCGCAAACGTATTAAATTGTTCTTCAGAACTGTCAATCGAAATGCGATTAAACTTGATAGATTTTTTGAAATCTCATTACATTTTGAATTGACCGTTAATCGTTTATTTTTTGTTTTTTCTATTTCCGTTTCTGTTGTTCATACAATTCCTGAATAGAATATTGTAAATCACCTACGTTTAAAAGCTTTTTGCTAAGATTCGCGTAGATTTGGCTGAAATAAAATTATTAAGAAAAATTGTTTGTATCTGTCAAAACAGTCAATTACACATTTCACTTGTTATCTATTATGCAGACAGTTTATTTTCACATCAGAGGGTAGACCATCTCCAACTCCTAAGACGCTACTACAAAGAATTTAGCATTCAAAAAAATATCTATCTGGCAGTGCTGTATAAAAGCAAACAAATTTCAAATTTCCCTCACACACAACCAGTGCTCTTCAAAGTTTCTTATGCTTGCTCTCTTCAACCTATAGATTCAAAATTTACTGCGTATATAGTTCTACTCGTCTATCGCCATCACACAAACACTAAACAAAACATTTTATACTGCACATGCACCAACCCACACACAAACAAAAAGTAAATAATTGAACAAAAAAGTCAGCCATCGATAATTCTGTCTCAGTTTTTCATTCATAAAAAAGCCGTGAGAGTGCAAACAACCACCAACGGAAAAAGAAGCCTTGCGTTTTTTTTATACAGTATACTGTTTCTTGTCTTCTTTTATATAAATTTTCTTGTTATTCCAGTGAATCGATTTATTTGCTCATAGCATAGCTGTATTTTTGTTTATTTTTTCTAAGTGCAAAATAATCATAAATAGAATAAACAAAATAATGAAATGTATACATATCAACGTAATTAGTGCCAATAATAATAAATCGTCCCACCCAATTATGAAATACCACCAACACCAAGGAATTTTGTATTCCTGAAACAGAAAAAAAAAATAATATTTGAAGAACCGTTTGTCGCAGACTCGTTGTTCCTTTAAAATTTCTGATAAAATCCAATTTGAATTTGAAAAAAAGTGTTTGCTAGAAAGGTGGGCAACGGATGTGTGTGTGTGTGTGTGTGTGTCAGTTTGTCTAGAAAATTTAACCGGGAAAATATAGTGATATCAATATTTTATCTATTATCAGCTGTTTGCTTAAATTTTCCTCCGAAAATGGCTGAAATAATGGAAAGCGATGATAAAATTAACCCCACGGAGAAAGATAATTGCGTTAAAATTGAAATTAGCAGTGATACTGTCGAGGTTACCACAATCGAGAGTGGTGGTGGAGGTGCTTGTGACAGTGGCCGGGAATCTGTTACTGAATTCGAACTCGACAGTGGACATCTGTGCAAGAAACCGTGTACGGAAAAGCCGGGTGACGATGATGCGAAGAGTGAACGACAAACCAAGTGGTACTTGGGTCAGGAAGAAGATGATGACGATGGTGACTTGGTGTCACTTGAATCCAAAAAGGATACTAAAAACAACGAACTGACAATTGCCGCTGCAGTTGACTTACGTCGTTCTATTGGCCGACCACAAGGAGGACAAGGAGGCGGTGGTAGTGGTGGTTCAGCTGCAGCTATAGCCAGCGATCGTCACAGTTGGCATTTAGAGACGAGTGACAGAAATATAATGTAAGCTATTTTTTTGCATTTTAATTATAACAATAATTGGATGGGAATGCCAAATGAGGGTTGAAAATAGACGACCAGCTTTGCTGTTGCCTGCGCATTATAACCAACCAATGCAGTTGTTATACCTAGATGTTGGATGTTGTTGTCATCCGCCCTTCCCTCTTCTATTCGTATCTTGCTGCCTTCTTTCAAACCTGAGGCATCTGTTCGCATTTAAAAAAAAAAAATCATCATCTAGCAAAAATGCAAAAACAATAAAAAGTGATTTTCATTCGCTGTGATGAGGTTTATGTTAAGAAATGGGATGAGGGTCCTTGAAACTTTAGAAAATTATACTATTTCAACGTCCGGAATCACTGAAAAACCTTGATTTTTGAATTAAATATTATTATGAGGATGAAGAGGTCGAGGGTGCTAGGTAGAACCCAGGGTTACCTTTGGGGACACTTTAGTGTCATTTTGACACCTTTTCAGCACCCGGACACCAGGACACCTCTTTTTAAAAATACATCGATTTTGGACACTTTTTAGAAATCGTGCAACCCTTTCGACACTATTTAAAAAAAAAAAACAATTTGTTCGAAAAATTGAACAGAACCCGTTGATAGTCAATCAAAAAATAAAAACACCTACACCATATCTTTTTCTTGTTCCATCTTTCATACTCCCCAAATTAAAGACCATGAAGTACTTTTAATAAAAACCAATGTTTTGAAATAAATATTATCAAAAAATATGTGAACAATAGTCACAGCTAAGAAATTATCTGTATAACGTTTCTTGGACCCAGAAATTTTAAAATTGGGAAAAGAATTAGACCATTTTGATTTGGTTTCTGAATTTAAAAAATTAATTTATAATATCGGGAAAGAGTACAAAGCTTGGAAACTAAAAGCCAGTAAAATGATGTTGATTTTGAAAATTGTTTTAAAATTAAAAAAATTGAACAGTTTTGGTTCAAAATAGTAAACTTTACAAACTATATTAAAGAAATAATATGATGAAGTTTAAGACTTTTTTTAAACTTTTTACGCAATTTCTGAAATAAAGGGTTTTCCAATAAGAGGTGTTATTTTGATATTCAAAGAAAAATGACATTTTTTGAGATAAATGATCGGATGTTTATTTCATTATAAAGAAGAAGGTATGCCGTTAATAATGGAACACAACATCAGCCAAATGGCCGCCACGACCACGCTTACAGGACCATATCCTTTTCATGAAATTTTCCATAACCAAATCGCAAAGTGGCTGCCCTATGTCCTCGATAGCCTCACGAATTCCATCTTTGAGGTCTTGAATCGACGCTGGGCTGTTGGCGTAGACCTTATCTTTCACGGGGCCCCAAAGGAAGAAGTCGCAAGGTGTTAAATCACAAGATCTCGGTGGCCAATTGTGATCACCTCTTCGAGAGATAACACGGTCCGGAAACTTTTCCCGTAAAAGATCGATGGTTTCATTGCTTGTGTGGCACGTAGCGCCGTCTTGTTGAAAGTAAACGTTGTCCAGATCAATACCATCCAATTCCGGCCATAAAAAATCATTAATCATCTCTCGATAGCGCAATCCATTGACCGTAACTGTTGCTCCAGCCTCATTTTCGAAAAAGTAAGGTCCAATGACCCCGCCGGACCATAAACCGCACCAAACAGTCACGCGTTGAAGATGGAGAGGTTTTTCAAGAATAAATCTTGGGTTTTCCGAGCCCCAGATGCGACAGTTTTGCTTGTTGACGTAGCCTCCGAGGTGGAAATGGGCCTTATCAGTCAAGATGATTTTTCGATGAAATTCCAGATCATTTTCATGCATTTCAAGGACCCAATCAGCAAAGACACGACGTTTTTGATGATCAGCCGGCTTGAGTTCTTGTGTTAACTGAACTTTATAAGCCTTAAGACCCAAGTCTTTATGCAAAATACGGTGTAATGACGTTTGTGGAATGCCTAATTCCAAAGAACGACGAGGAATGAACAAACCTGGGCTACAAAAGCAATATTCTCAGTTGTTCTTGAGCGACGTGCACGGGTTTTATTCTTCACATCACTAACTTGTCCCAACAGCTCGAATTTGTCCACCAATTTCTGTATTGCGGTCCGACAAGGTGCTTCACGACGACCCATAAATGTTTTAGTTTTACGAACCGTCTCTGCCAAATTTTCACCATTTTTATAGTGAATTTTAATAATTTAAATGCGTTGTTGAAGCGTGAATCGTTCCATTTTTATTAATGGCGTAGTTTCTACTTGTCAAATGTCAAAAAATGACAGCTTCAAAAGTGACAGCTACCGAAATAGCGGGCTATTCAAAATAACACCTCTTATTGGAAAACCCTTTACTTGTTTGTGCATTAAAATTTGAATTTAATCTTGTGTTTTAATTGTAATTTCTAATGGACACCTTTTTTCCTCTCGGACACCTTTTTTGACACTTTATGAAAATTCTCAAAGGTAACACTGGCCACTAGAACCCCTTCATTATTTAAAGGTGATGCCACAGTGGGGGATGAACACAAGCGTTCTGCGGATATCCAACCATTTGTGTGTGAAACAGAAATCGGCATAACGATAAAACCGTCTTGACGAATTATTTATTCGTAGCAAAAAATGACAATTATACCTAAGTCATGGTTTTTCAGACGCGAATACACCTATAAAACGCAAATATCCTATATTCGCTTAGCCATATAATATCATTTTTCATTCAACTATGTAGGTACAGCGTGTTTTTTTTAGCCCAGTAGAGTGCCTAGTGCCTTCCTGCTAAAACTATGTATCTAGGCACATCTTTTCCACATTCATGCCATTAAATCGGGAAATGAAAAATTTATTAATTATGACGGGAATACCGTTGACCGTAAAATGATAATTTCGGGATGTAACAGACCTAAAGCATGACAAAAGGTTTGACAGACCTAACTGACTGAAGTTAGTCCCTACTGGGTTTAAGAAGCAAAGGCCCATTATGACCCAGTTGCTTTAAGTATGGTAGTTAATAATAATGGAAAATCTTCCAATTATAGGCATAATGCATGCTGTGACATATTCCCAAAAAGAGTATGCCATCTGATGCCATATCACACATATGGTATTCTAAGATCCCGGAGGTTCAATATACAATTTAAATAAAATCCAACGAAAATATGTATGTCTAAATAAAAAGTTTACTAGGTATGCAAAAAAAATCGGTCGATCAGTTTGTATTGAAACAAACATGTAGAACAAATATAGAAATGATTTAAGTTAAAATCTTGTAGATATTTTAAGTGTGTACCTACCTACATGCATAAGGTTTCGAACTGAAAATATATCTAATATTATAGAACCTATGACCTACCGTCTTATTGAAAAAAATCGATTAAGCTTAATTAAAAATGACATACGCGTTCAACATCAACAACACGTACCTACACGATGCATAGGTACATATGTACTTGTACATAGGTATATACCTATTACGTTAAATGCAAAACAGATAAGCAAGTAGACATGTACATTTTTCCTATTTCTAGAATTCTAAGAAAATGTTATCCATATAGATACCTAGCTATTTTCAAAACAATTTCATAACAAGGTTAAAATAAATATGTACCTCTATAGCAATGGATATTTGTTACAGAGTAGCTTTAAGTAATTCCCAGAAAAGTCATGAACTTTACAATTAGTTTGAGGAATTTCGTTTAAAACTAGTTTCAGCGAAATGTTTCTCGGTAATACCTACATAACTTGAATAACAAAAAAAAAAAACAACAAAGCACTGTTTTTTTTAAGAATATTAAACTCAATGATCATAAAAAATATCACACAAGAATGATATGATTTACTTGAGGAAAAAAAACTCAAACATATGTACATATACTTTCCTTTTTTAATTAAACTTGCTGACCACAAGTTGTGCCAATTGTACACACATTTAAAAAAAAAATAAGTCTTAATCAGACTTGCGGATTTCCGTCTGATTTTTGTCATGTAGTTCACATAATAGACCACTTCCAATTATATGAAAAAAAAAGTCAATAAACTATGACGACCTTTTGGCAAAGTATTGTTCATATTTACAACAAATACGTATACATGAATTTCATAAATGCCACCGCGTGTTTTGCAGCTAAATGTCTGATCAATTACAGTTTTGCGGTAACAAGCTCTTGCCGATATGATAACAATCATCTGCTACTGCATGACTTTCACGTTTCACCTCTTCTTATGTCAATATGATCGGGGTTTCGCAACAACTACTGCTGTCATCTACCCCGGATATACAACCAATTCATCAGAAACTCTGAGTTTGCCAAAGTCGAGTTGATATTGTCTAATTGACGCCGGGCGTCTATCTGCTTTGTTTACAATTCTCACGTAGTCTTCAGACCGCAAATAAAATATAAAAAAGTAGCAAAACAGTTCATGTGCAAATGCCATTGAAGTGACTGCTTCGCACAGACGGACTAATAGTGCATTTTCAATGACAGCTCCATCAATGGAACGTTCTTGGTCGTGACTTGGTCATCATAAGTGATTGGATCAACAACAAAGCAAAGTGTCTGACGACAGGTTAATTAGAGGCTCTAAGCTGGCCGTGATCATAGAAGATGCATTCATTCACTTGACCAATCATGTGCAAGTGAACTCCACCCACAGTCATTGCCATTGTTACATCGATCACGATGGAATATCAATTTGTTGCCAATGAAGGAGGCGAAAAAAAAAACGAGTTTCTTGAGAATCTGTTGAAAGATATTGCTTCAGACATGCTTCAGCATATATCGAAGGTAGTGTGAAAATTATAAACTCGATAATGCTGCCACTTTGCGTATTCAAATTTAAATTTGTTTTTCAAAAAATAATGCAAACTTGTTATAAAGTGGATATAAGAAGGTTTTAAAAAATCCTACATGACAAAATTTATATTTTGAGATATTATTTTTCTTTTGTTTGTCCATATTGAAAAATCTCAAAAATATCCATAAGTGGCATCACTGGTGTCATATTTATATGCCATAGGCTAAAGCACTTACATAGTTTCATATAATATTATCTTGGATCTATGAGTAATATGCACGGACACTTTACTTGGACAACTATTTTACATTCCCAGCACGAGGTGCATGCATTTGCTTATAGACAAGAGCAAGTCGCCAATGCATCCACAGAACACAGGCAACAGTTTTTTTTTTCAAATTCCTGAGTTATTTTGTTTTTATAACCTCCTTTTTGTTATTGTTTTTTTCTGATTCTTGTTTTTCGATTTGTTAAGCTAGTTTGTCTGACAAATTGGAACTTCAATTTTCGTGTTGGTGTTTCGTATGGTGTGTGCCTGCCTGGTATTTGTCATGCACTGGATTGTGATTGAGTTTAAATCCTTTCTGACATACTTTTGAGAAAATGTTCTTCAAATTTTCATTTCCTTTTTATATGAGCTTGTTAATGGAAATTGTTTCAGACCGGATGTACCTACATTCTTAGTTTGTAAAGAAAGCAGTCACAGTAACGGCTAAAAGTTTTATTTTTTTTCGTTTTTGTTGTATGTATTAGAAAAGAAGGAAAGTTAGAAGGTAGAATTTAAAAGTTTTCTAATATTCAAGTGACTGATGGCAAATTAACGAAAAGTATCCAAGAAAGAATCTTCTTGTTAAGACACCACGTATTGATGTACATCAAGGTTTGCAAGACGGTAGTGGTTGCAAATGTTGTTTTACGAGAATCTTTATTTCAAATTTATGAGGAAATCTGGCCAAAAATCCACAATGATCTTGAATACCGAAATTGAAAAATCAGGAGAGAAATATAACATTCAAGGAACACATCATGCGAGAAATATATCACGCGAGACAAATACCATGCGAATAATGGTCATTCGTTATTTTTGGTGAAAGACAAGTGGAAACCTAGCATAAGTAGCAGAAGCACGATTATTACTTGGAAATGGAATTTGTTTTTTTTTTTTTTTTTTTGTGAAACACTTCTGCAAATTTAGAATTCAATTCAAACTAATCCAGTGCCTACGTTCTGTAACTCTCGCATGGATAAAATTGGTCGAGAAACGATGAAAAATGGAACAAAACTCATACGATTTGTCTCAATTTTCATCGTTTCTCGACTGATTTTATCGATGAGAGAGTTACAGAACGTAGGCACTGCACTTAATTATTTCGTTTTCGAGAGCACTACTTTTATCCCAAATTTTCCATTTTCGATTGGAATGGAACATTTCCGATATCCAACCGAAAACGACATTAATAAAACGTTTTAGGCGAACAAAATTGGAATTTGGAATAGAAATATGGAAAATTATTTTATTTGTTTCCGTCAGATTTTTGAAAATGCTTTTAAACATTTCTAAACGTTCAATTGGGAGAATACTTCTTTAAATTTGAAATCGAAATGAAAAATTTTCTAAAAAATGCAGAAGTTTATTTCTTTCTTAGACAAAACTGTCAATTTGTTTAAATTTGTCTCTCTCTCTCTCTCTCTCTCTCCACTTCCTTATTAATTTCCTTACACAACTTTTAATGGCTTCATAAAAAAACAAAATAATTTGAAGTGCTCTTTCCTGTAACCGAACTACGTGACTGTTTTAACAACAACAACAACAAAAAAAGAAAGAAGAATATTCCTAATATAAAATAAAAATCAACCCAAGACACGCATTCCATATTTGATAAACAATATCGTGCTGGTTTTTTGTTTTCTCCCTTAAAATTCAACAAATCCACTGTTTTTTCTCTTCATAAATAACTTCACATCAAAATCTCTTACAAAGTCACTCATTAAATACCAAAACTTCGCATATTTTGGGAAAATAACCACAATTACATATATTTATGTATATTGGTGGGAGATATTATACTTCGACATTCCTGTTACTTTTCTTTTAGTGCTTGGAAAAAGCTCCTGGAAAAAGAAAATAAAGTACATACCTGCACGTTTAGAGTAGAGTACCAGTCATATACTTCACTTATATGTACAGGAGTCCTTGTTCCCAATAGATGAAAAAATAATAAATATCTAGAACCTCATCTATGCTAAAAGTATCTGTATTTCTCGTCGTGTCGCTCAATAAAATCTCATACCTAGAATTGCTTCTCGGTTTTTTAAGCTTTAATTTGGAATATTTCTCTCTTGTTCATATATTTTGGCTTTTTTGCCAAGAAACAAAAGATAAAGTAAGTTTTTCATAACTACGGCTCTTTTATGGATACGTGATTCATGTGTCCTTATATGGAAAAATTAGACAAAATACTCTTTCTACCACACACATACCTACCTATACTGTGTATAGTTTTCCTTTTAGTCCCGTATTTCTTCGTACATATATAGAAATGCCAAGAAAAACAGACACCCCACCTAAACAAATACCATTAGCAGACTTTGCAAAGGAATGGGATAGACGGGAGGTGTCTTGCACGACTGTAACAAAATACCCACTACGAACGAACTATATGGTTCCGACCGCCAACGACGAGGACGACGACGTCCGGAAGGAAGTTGAAATAATCGTTAGGTACGTGTGCGTTGTATCCTGCCTGGATGTAGGGATATTATGCAAGTGGATAGTAGTTGTTGTATTCAGTAGCGCAGTAAGTTGCTTTTCTTTGTTTTGTTATAAGATGTAATGTCGGCTCTTGCATTTGTTCAGGAAATTACTCAAGAGGATGGGGAAGTATGTTAAGGGTCCTTTATATTAAGGTTTTTCTTAGTTTCGTTTTTTGTTTTTTTTTTTTTCTTTGAGAAACTGCGGTCTAATTTATGGTCAGAGATGTAATAGATTTATGAGGAAAACCAAAATACAACGACCTTACATAAATGAAATGTTTTCTTTTTTTTTGTGCAAGAAGGTCTGTATCTAACGGGTGATTTTTTAGCTGGTTTGGTTTTGGCAACACTGGTTTTGACAGCTGACGTGTGTTTAGTACCTTGTGTCACTGTCAAACAGCTTCAGTTTGGTTTGCAATTTAACCATGGATCCTTTTACAAATGAACAACGCTTGCAAATTATTGAATTTTACTATCAAAATTCGTGATCGGTTCGAAATGTTCATCGCGCGCTGCTTGTGTTCAGCGATGAGGCTCATTTTTGGTTGAATGGGTACGTAAATAAGCAAAATTGCCGCATTTGGAGTGAAGATCAGCCAGAAGCATTGCAACAGCTACCAATGCATCCCGAAAAAGCCACTGTTTGGTGCGGTTTATGGGCGGTTTACCGAGCGATGATAACAAACTTTTTTTTGCCCGAAATGGAAGTTCTTGACTTGCATGATATGTGGTTTCAACAAGACGGTGCCACATGCCACACAGCACGCGAAACAATGGCGCAATTGCGAGGCGAGTTTGGTGAACAGTTAATTTCACGTTTCGGGCCGGTCAATTGGCCGCCTAGATCGTGCGATTTGACATCATTAGATTATTTTTTGTCGGGGTATGTCAAGGCTAATGTCTATAGGGACTAGCCCTCTCGATTGACGCACTGGAAGCCAACATCCATGCATTCATTCGTGAGATACCGGCCGATATGTGTGAAAGAGTATGCCAAAATCGGACTCAGCGGATGGGCTACCTGAGACGCAGCCGCGGTCAACATTTGCATGAAATTATCTTTAAACATTAAATTGCAAGGTTCAAACTATCGATTCAAATAAATATTTCATTCATTTTTTCGAATTTTTTGTGTTTTATTTTTTAAAAAAGTTCTAAACCTCTTAAAAAATCACCCATTATAATGAAACCGAAATGTTTCTTATATTAGAAACAGTTCAGATGACGAACTAGAATTTAAGTTAATAACCGAACTTTAAGCCCCAGAAGCTCATGTTTTTTTTTTATCAAAAAGTATCGTTTACATGACAAAGATTATGAAGCATGATTAATGAATCGAGTTTTCCCTAAGTTTTTAGGGTAGGTATACATGCATATAAATATATATTATATTATCTTACCAAAACATACACTTAGATCAAATATTTTTATACCTTTACCAAATGTGGTCAGAGTAAAAATGTGCCTGATAACGAACGATAATTATGTTACTTTACTAATCTATTATTTATTTGTAATCCATTTTTCTTAACTAAATTTGTTTTCTATGAAAAAAAAATAAACATAAAATGGGGGACTTTAATAAGAACTAAGAATAATTGTCATATGTACTTTTATTTGGTTGCCTTAAGGCTTAATTATGAGTACAACATAATCTGATATATACAGAATAAATATTCAACTTCGGGCAAAACCTAATTACATACGTACATACATATTTATGTTATGTAAGCAATTAGGAATAAGAACTAAAGATTTTTGTTGAATATATAAACTATACTTAGCATGCTTCGAAAAATTGGCCAATCAGCTGTTTCCTAAAATTGACAGTTTCGTTTGTTCAGACTCACGTATCACGATATGTTCATTGCATACACCCAAGTCGCCACCTTTAGCATTTTCATGACGTCACAATCATCTTTGAGTTTTATTTTCTTTGTTAAATATGAATTCAGCATTTAAGGAAATTATTTTTAAGTGATCTGTGGAAATAAAACTACAAATAAAAACAATTTAATGAAATAAAATTATCTTTTTGCTCTCCGAACAAAACCAGATGATTGTGAAGTCATACAGCTAATGACCATACCTTGTTTCTGTTTATCGTGGTAAAGACTAAACAAAATGACAAAAACACATTCTAATGGCCGCGTTCGAGGAACTATCTAAAACTATCCGAATAGGTTTGTGTTGTTGTAATCCCTTGTGAAAAAAAAAAACAGTTTATGCAAGAACAACCCAATGTATCCGAACATTGTTGATGCAACGTTACGTCGTGCAACGTTACGGTGTGCAACGTAACGATCTGCATACTAGGATGGGTGCGTTCAGTGAAAAAAATCTTAAGATCCCCTTCAAGCAAAAACAAGTCCGTTTTGGATCCGCGCACGTTGATGTTTACACATATTAACCTTGAGTCCCGGCACTCACACAATTTTTTTTTTGATAGGGGGATATAGAATATGTCCCCTTTCACATGAGGAAACAAGTTGCTGGATATTTTTTTGACGTTTTATTTTAATTTCCTTAAAAATCTAATGTACCTTTCACACGAAGAAACAAAATCGTGGAAACTTTCTGTACTTTCCTTTTAAAATAGCTTGATTGAACACACTCTACTGTGTGTGTGAAGAGGAATGTCAAAAAATCTCTTCGAATCGTTGACCGGGAGATTTCATTTTCTCCTCTTACTTCTCGCCCTTCTCAACAACAAACTGAATGTTGCTGGCAACTCAGTTTCCTCGTGTGAAAGGGGACTATCTGATAGTCTCTCGAACCATAGAAACATCATATAAAGATGACAATCTCGGCTGTCATCCGAGTTTGCCTACAAGCTAATTCAGGGGAAATTCAGGAGAACCACGCACACATATGCAGTTGGCATCCATTCACCATGATTTATTTGCACACATATGCACTTGGCGTCCATTCACCACCAAAATGCCGGTTATTTTAAAAATGCCACGAGTATGTTCGAAAAGTATAGTAAATTGAGCTACGAGTTATAAAGTGCTTACCCGACCTTATATGGATAATTTTGAGGAAACAAGTTTTGAAAGTGAAAATTTATAATCGATTTAAGTATATTCGATTGTCTTTTGTGTTTTACTCTCAATTTACTGAAACAAACAGTGAATATGATTAAAAAAAAACAATAGGCGTGTTTTTTGAGAAAGTAAATAGTGATATCAGCAAATTTTTACACGCAAACAAATACAAATCGAAAAATGAATATAACTTAGGTCTGTAATAAGAGTGAACATAAGAGTGGATATAAATTGTTGAAATGTTGAGATGTTAAGGTGGCGCTTAGATCGGTTGCTGAAAAATATTCGTTACCGAAGGTTGGTAGCCATATATTTTTTGACTTATGTGGATGTGCTCTTAAATGCATCCCGGGTGAAAAAAAGTCGGTTGCATATACTTTTTTTCAGACATGCATATTATGTTAAGGCATTTCATTTCGAAATAAAAATTCAATTTTATACGAAACTTGACATTGCTTGACAGATAGGGGACAAACTTTATTTTGACGAATATTTCTTTACGAAAGTCACGAAAGCTCTAAAATTGCCCTTTTCAAGAAATTAAATCTCAAATTTTTGGATTTTTTGACATGAAATTTGACAGTCTATTACTCGACTGAAAGGCAACAAACTGTATTTCGACGTCTGTAGAATATTTTTCGCTTCAAAAAACACCAGAAAGTTCTACAATTGCATATTCCAGAAACAAAAAATCCGGAGCAGAAAATAAAATGGAAAAATTTTCGAATTTTTCAAAGGTTTTTTTATCCATCGTCATCGTAGCCATCCCTCAATGGAATTTGACATTTTTTGGTGGGAGGAAATTTGTCGAAAAAAACAACGTCGGGGCTAATAAATTACATGTTTAATGCAATAACAAAAACTCTGTTATTGGCTTGAATTAAAAAAAAACTCTGTTATTGGCTTGAATTACATACTTGTAATCAATAGTTTTTATGGAAAGTCCATTTTTTTCTGTGATGGCGTCGCTAATATCCAATGTCATTTTTTTCAACGAATCACTCCGGGCTTTTATGAGCATTATGTTATATATGCTACTGTATTCCTTGTTTATTTAACAAGTCGCTTCATTTATTTGCGTTGTTTGTAGAGCCCACATGTATACCTGTATGGTTGTTAATATACATATACAGAGAGCATTGAAGATTTCAATAACCAATCAAACTAATGCGAAATAGCGCACGACTTACAAGATGAATTTTCAAAAAAAATTTAAAGAAGTTTCATCACGCCAAAGTAGTAGTGTAACAGCTGACTTAGCATCTTTAAATTTGTGTTTTTATCAACACAACCCGATACCCCACCTAACATCCCCCATTTTCATGGTGAAAAGCTGGTGAGTTGAAATTTTTTTAAAGATGGCTGCGTTGTTTGCACTTAAAAAATGGCCGATCTAGCAAAACAGAACAAACCCACCCCATTAAATTGTTGTTGCAATTCACATATATTCATCGACACAAAATTAAATTACAAATACAACAATGTAAACAAATGGGTTTTGGAGGGTGAAACGTACGAAAGATTGTCATCTTTATATGGTGTATCTATGTCTCGAACGGTGTACCTCTGTTAGTTTACTTCGTAAAAATGCCAATTTCTACTGATTTAAGAGCTTTGGTCTGTCAAAATTCATATACAAAAAAATTGGTAGTAATTGTCAGTTTTGGGAAATAAACGAACAGACCTTATATCCGCAGTACGAAAAAAATTTTTAATATTGAAACAGTATTATGTATGGATGTGTTCAGTGTTTCACTAAAGTGGAGTTGTTTCAGAACAAAATAATTATTTGGGGCAAAGAAAAATCATTGTTTATATACAATGGAAAAATGTTCCAATTAAAGGGAGTTTTCAAATAAGCGGAGTACAGTAACCCGTACTAATTTGTGTGAAAAAAACCCTGAAGAAAAACCGTGATAAATTTATTGTTGCATATAACCGAAAGTTTCATTTAAACGGAGTGCATATAGGCGGACTTGACTGTATACCTATTTCTTTATGAGTTTCGTTCAATAATTGAATGGTATTATTCATGATAATTCATTAGTGCCATCTTCCTTAACTCAACAATGATATTTTAAATTGATTCCGATCAAATGCAATATATTTCTATTTTTTTTTTTTTAATTTGCAGCAAATCCATTTCTACACAAACTTTAAATCAACAAAAAAATTGTACGACCGTCATTCACTAATTTGTAATTACTTCATTCATTCTTTCAACTCTCATTCCAATGCGTCATTTTTGTATTTAATTTTTATTAAGTGATTACAAAAAAACAAGAAATACTAAAATTAATGATGATTGCCTTAGGAATTCTGACTTATCCATAACAAAAAACAGAGCAAAAAAGTAACGAAAAACTATTCATACAATCTTTGTCAATTAACAAGTCAATAAAATATGAATTCGATTAAAAATAAAACACACACTTCCAACTCATATACGAACTATTTTATGCATTTTTTGTTGATTAATCAGCTAATGAAAGAGAACAATAATCAAAATTATGTTGCAGTGTGTGTACGTACAAGCATACAAAAATAAGCTTATGAATTAATAAAAATGTTGTGCCTTGAACATAACACAGCTGCACATTCCACCTGTTTTCATGGCTGTAAACATACAAAAATGAAAGCCACTTTTCTGTAAAGTAAACAAAAAATCAAATACAAATTGCATTCCAAATGCATACTAAGTTCTCTCTCCGTCGACATTTGGTTGGAATCCAATTTTTACAAACATTTTCACAACAATAAGCCAAATAAAGGTCTAATCTTTATAAAACTAAATATCCAGATATCCATGCTAGCGCTGCTGGCAGGAACTAGTAAACTATTCTTCTTTTCTAGACCACAACACAAACATAAATCTTTTCAATAGATTTTAAATCAATTTTCATATTTTCAATACAAATAAATAAGTAATATGTATGGAGGGCAAAGACGACGACGACGCGACGCCGACGACCCTGCATAGACGGAGAAAAAAAAAAAAGAATAACTTTCCATTCCATTGGACGTTGGATGTCAGCCAATTTTCCGACATATATATTTCTTCATATTTTCGCGTGGGTGGCAGCTTGGTTAGGTGGCAGACAAAGACAGAACTTGTCGGTTTCCCCAGAAAATAGCATTAAAATGTTTTGACGTCTGTGATCCTGATCATAAAAATATGTTCAAAGTCATGATACAAACACGCACGTTCTTAGCCCCACTCACTCTTATACAATCGTGGTTTTGTTTACATTTTGGTCTGACCGACAAAAATTCGAATTAATCAAAGAAGTTTTTTTTTTTTTTTTTTTTGAATTCTTGAAGAAAGTTCATATGCACCATTATGTTGATTTTCAAACAAACAAATCATCAATTCAAAATAAACACAATGAACTTTAAAGCAGATTATAGGGTGTTTTTATTGTTTTTTAATATGTTACGATACTTGAGTAGAAGTTTTGATGATGTTAATCTATTCATAGTCGTCTTCATATAGTATTGAAACTGGAGCAAAAAGTATAAAAAATGGGAATGTGAGATGGATTTTTTTGAACCACGTCTTTTCATTAGAGCCGACCAGTGCTGGGAGGCTTTTTTCAGAGAAATCCCTTCAGACAGTCGGAAAATTCCCTTTTTCGCTCACATATATTTTCATTTTCCCTTTTTATTTCCCAAAGAAAAAAAGTATTTACGTAATTGAAGTTGTTTTTTTTTCATTATTATTTTTATTAAAAGAAACTTTAGCTATTCAGTATCACCAAGGAAATAATCGTCCTTTAGAAAACTAAATTAAAACAAATTTTTAAATAAATATTTTTATAAGCTTAGTTAATTTTGTATTCTTTTAGTTGTATCAAAAAACTGTTGATACACTGTATTCACCTTCGTAAAATATTTTATCAGGTCTTATAATTTTTTTTTTTTGAATAATTCTGATATTTCTTTCAACTTCTGTACATATTTCGATTTTTTTCGAATAATTCTAAAAGAATCGATTAAAATATATTCAGGTAATCTCTTTTTCCGGGTAAAATCTTACTAACAAGGAATTCCCATAAAATTTATCGGTTTTCCCTTTGTCCTTTTAAAGGTAAAAATTCCCTGAGGAAGGTATTTTTCCCATGATCCGCCAGCACTGGAGCCGACATTTGAAAAAAAAACTGTTTCTTATTTGAGTTTGACAGGTGATTACGTTCATGCATTTCTTTGTTGACAGTTTACTGGTTTGTTGTTTTGGAAGTTGTGCGTCGGTAATGCAGAGTCTCTTTTTCATGTATGTGTAGACGTAGAGGCAAAATAAAAATGGTTTACAGCGATAAATTGAAAACTGTATATTTATACAACATGAAAAAACAGAAAAAAAAAACAAATATGCAAATATGCAAATAAAATAAAAAACAACAACATACCCATTCACAATTATTATATTGCAGTTATCGAAGAAAGAACACCCTGTATATGTTTAGAACAATCAACTTTTCCGGAACGACAACAAAGCCTGACACATACACATATATTTTTCTCCAATGTTTACCCAGTCATTTTATCAATATTTCTATCGGGTCACACTCTTAATATTTATGTACATTATAATGTTTTAGGGTTCTAACAAGCATTTGACCTGGATTATTATCGCCAACATAATATATTCGATGGTTTAAAGTGGCAATTTGATGAAGATTATCATCGTCATCGTCTTGGTGTGCGTGTGTTTGTTTTTTTTGATTATTTTGTCACGGTATTATAGCATACGGTTTGATATCCGTTCTCTTACTTTTGAGTGTGTTTTCTTTTTCACGTGTTTCTCTTCTTCATCTTCGGATTCGATTTAACAGTCGATTTAGTTATTTATACGATTTTAATCTCAGTAATCGATTTATATGAAATTCAGTGTTTTCGTTGGTTTGTTTGGTGCTAACGATCCACATCGAAATATGTATAGGGAAGTAAAATTTAATGAATGTCAGTGAAGGGTTTAAAAGATGTTTATAGAGTATTTAAGCATCAATTATATCAAGGCAAAATGTAAATTTTATGAGGTCGTTCTTGGTTATGACATTTTTATTTGAAATTTCCATAGCTTTGTTACTTAGCAGTCAACTCCGCTTATTTGAACTACACTTTAGTTCCAAAAAAAAAATTGATCAATTTAGCACGATTTATTTTTTAAATTCTTTTGCCCAGTTTTTCAGTGGTGAATTAAACCAGAGTTTGGCAACTCTAGAAGTAAGTTAACCCACAGTTAACTGAAGAAGCAGTTTATCGGTGGAGGAAAAAACTCGTGAGATAAATCATCAAAAGCATCTGTTCGGTTAATCCTGAGTTAACACAACAAATTTGATGAGTTAACTCGGGTTTAACTTTAATCTCGCTCTGAAAACTGAATCTTATTTACACTTTAAAAAACAAACCAGATTAACTGAAAAAAATAATTTCCAAAGATATAATTGATTAAAACTTAATGTTCGCTTATATCTAACTGATAACTAAATTCATAACTTTAATAATAATAATTGTTTGTTCACTTTAACTGAACACAGCCACTTAAGTTGATACCTCTGCTACGCTTTTTAAGTTTGGAAAGTACCAAATTATAAATATTTTGCGCTATCTCAATCGCCATCTTTTAATGCTTCGCTTAATTAGTTTTTATTGATATTTCTTGTGTTTTAAGGTTGATTTATTAAACTATCCGAACTCTTGTTTAAGGGAAATTTTGTTTGCATTATATGTACCTAATGTAGACTTCGAGAAAAATTTCGCTTCTGTTAAGCGGGATTGACTGTAGATGCACTTCGTATTGAATTATTTACTATCGCGGATTTGTTGCTGGGATGATAATGTAGTAATTTATAGAATAATCATATAAAGTGTATGAAATTGACTTTATAAGCAGATTAGAAAGGTACATAGTTTAAATATATTTGAAGAGCTCGTGAGATCTTTTGAACTTTGAGAATAATCAAAAGAAATCATTTAAACTTATTTTTGTTTTTAATTTAATTGACGTCAACTTTCTAGTAAAATACCTTATTTTTCTTTAATACTTTAAAAGGGGTGTTTTTTTTAGAGGTACAGAACTTTGAAATGGAATAAAACAAAGATGATTTTTTTTAAATTGACATGAAATTTACTTTATTCGAAAGATAATCTTCTGGCATTATAATTTACATTTGATTTCTGGCATATGACCGCCACGGCTGTCTCGGACTTAATCTAATCTGGAGGTCCAATTTTCAATGACTTTTTCGAACATTTGTGGCCGTATATCGACAATAACGCGGCGAATGTTTTCCTCCAAGTGGTTCCGGGCTTATCGCCGTAAACAACCGCTCTATAGCGGTCACCATTGACTTTAACGTTCTGGCCAGCATCGTTTTTAAAGCAGTACGGACAAATTATTCCACCAAACCATAAAGCACACCAAACAGTCAGTTTTTGTGGATGTAACTGTGTCTCAACATACACTTGAGGATTATCATCACTCCAAATATCGCAGTTTTGTTTATTGACGTATCAATTCAACAAAAAGTGAGCTTCATCGCTAAACAAAATTCGCTTCAGAAAATTGGGATCAACGGCAATCTTGTTTTGGGCTCATTTGGGCACAATTTGGAAGCGTTGTTCAGGCATCAGTCTATTCATGTTGAAATGCCAAACCAAACTGACAAAATGGCCGCCAGTTAAAATAACCTCTGTTCGTTTACTTTCCAAACCTGCCAGTTTTAGTCCGAAGTTCTGTCAAGTCCATATAAAAAAAATTGTGTGAGTGCCGGGACTCACGGTTAATTTGTGTAAACATCAACGTGCGGCGCGGATCCAAAACGGACTTGTTTCTGCTTCAAGGGGATCTTAAGATTTTTTTCACTGAACGCACTCATCCTAGTATGCAGATCGTAACGTTGCACACCGTAACGTTGCACACCGTAACGTTGCACACCGTAACGTTGCACGACGTAACGTTGCACACGAACGTTCACGTTTTTTATTCACTCAACCGCTAGCATATATGTTTACACATCAAAAAATAAAATTGGACCAAAAACGGTAAAAATGGGTAGTTTCGGACTAGTACGCGAACACACCAAAAGTGTTGCCAACTTAAAGTTCGTCTGAAAAAAGACACCCTATATAACGGGTGATTTTTTAGCTGGTTTGGTTTTGGCAACACTGGTTTTGACAGCTGACGTGTGTTTAGTACCTTGTGTCACTGTCAAACAGCTTCAGTTTGGTTTGCAATTTAACCATGGATCTACAAATGAACAACGCTTGCAAATTATTGAATTTTACTATCAAAATTCGTGATCGGTTCGAAATGTTCATCGCGCGCTGCTTGTGTTCAGCGATGAGGCTCATTTTTGGTTGAATGGGTACGTAAATAAGCAAAATTGCCGCATTTGGAGTGAAGATCAGCCAGAAGCATTGCAACAGCTACCAATGCATCCCGAAAAAGCCACTGTTTGGTGCGGTTTATGGGCCGGCGGCATTATTGGGCCTATTTCTTCAAAGATGATGCGAATCGCAGCGTTACTGTCAATGGTGAACGCTACCGAGCGATGATAACAAACTTTTTTTTGCCCGAAATGGAAGTTCTTGACTTGCATGATATGTGGTTTCAACAAGACGGTGCCACATGCCACACAGCACGCGAAACAATGGCGCAATTGCGAGGCGAGTTTGGTGAACAGTTAATTTCACGTTTCGGGCCGGTCAATTGGCCGCCTAGATCGTGCGATTTGACACCATTAGATTATTTTTTGTGGGGGTATGTCAAGGCTAATGTCTATAGGGACAAGCCCGCTTCGATTGACGCACTGGAAGCCAACATCCATGCATTCATTCGTGAGATACCGGCCGATATGTGTGAAAGAGTATGCCAAAATTGGACTCAGCGGATGGGCTACCTGAGACGCAGCCGCGGTCAACATTTGCATGAAATTATCTTTAAACATTAAATTGCAAGGTTCAAACTATCGATTCAAATAAATATTTCATTCATTTTTTCGAATTTTTTGTGTTTTTTTTTTAAAAAAAGTTCTAAGCCTCTTAAAAAATCACCCATTATATGAATGAGAATGAAATTCTTAGCTTTCAGATGAAGCTCATTTTTATCTTCGCGGGTAGTAAACAAGCAAAATTGTCGCATTTGGGGCACAGAAAACCCGCACGCATACATTGAAAAGCCGATACACCCAAAACGAGTCACTGTTTGGTGCGGATTTTGGTCCAGAGGCATAATTGGGCCATTTTTCGAAAATGAGCCAGGAGTGGCCGTTACAGTCAATGGCGATCGTTATCGGGCCATGTTGAATGAATTTTTGTTCACAAAAATTGAAGAGTAGGATATTGGCAACATTTGGTTTCAACAGGACGGCGCTACGTGCCACACAGCCGAAGCTACACTCGATGTTTTGCGCCATTTTCAAAAAAAAAAAAAGTTATCTGGCGGACCCTTTATTTATAGAGCCTAGTTTAGTTTCAAAGGTCTTCAAAATTTAATTATTGAAATACATTTGTTAAAAACTTTCTTTCGAAAACAAAACCAGTACAAGTTTTGAAAAGTCATCCCAAAATACATTTGTAAAGATGTATAGAGGCGAATATTTAATTTGATTTAAATTTGGCATCACTGTTTCTAATTAGTAACAATAAATTTGACATTGACAGATGTTTTGTGATCAGTATAGGTATAATCGATTTAACGAAAATAAATAGACTTAAGAGCTAATCGAAAAAGTTGTTGAAAATTGGACTTCCGGTTTGGGCTATATGTATTTGAGCCAACCACTGCGCTTCAAGTTTTATTCTTAACTTTGTATTATTTTTTTTTTTTTAATTTAGTACCGACATACCTCTCGTGAAGTGGTGAATTATTATGTAGGGCAGACCGGGACTAGAAGTGAACGTAGTAAAAATAAATTAGTCCTAAGCTAGAAAGCTAAGAACAGTTCGGATTCCTTTTAAAGCTTAAAAAATTCTTTAAATGGGTACATAATTAGTTTTCTGTAAGATTTGCATTTTGCCGCTTGCGATAAAATGGCGGCTAGAGCTCGATATGTATGTAGTTAGATATTTTGAAAACATCTGAACAGACTTTATCAGCCTGTTTTCTTAGCTAAAACATTGGTAGGTTTCATTGTAGAAAAAGGTGATTTAATATAATATATTATATAATTAGGTTCATTTAGCCCCAGCCTCCCCTGCCACAACATTTCACAGAATAGATTTTCAATTTGTGAAAATTCTGTATTATTGTAAGAAGTTTGGCATTATAAAAGAATAAGTGAAATGTTAAGTTGAATTTTTCACGCCTTATTAGATTTTTTGTGTAAATTTTATTTCCATTGCGATAATTCGTGATATACCTACACATTTATAGATTAATTGAAAGGTAGGGTTAGGTAGAAGTGGCTGCCGACGGAAAGTCGACACACTTAGACCAAATGTTGGCCCGTTGTGATACCACCTGGATCTAGGAAAATCTTTTCCCTACTCATAAGACTACTTCGAGATCTTTATGAAGCTCGTAAGACACCTTATGTCAGTGTTTGCCATATCACTGGAATCGTTGTAGTAGAATTTACCTAAGTGCAATCTACGTCTTTGGGATAGTGCAGGCCATGTACAGAGTAGATGAGGAATCGTTTCCTCTTTTTCATACAGCACCTGCAGAAATAGTTTGAGTAGATGCCAAGTCTCGTGGCGTGCCTACCTATTAGACAGTGTCCGGTGATGACACCTATAACGGATCTAATGTGCAAGCTGCTTAAGGAAATCAAGCCCTTAGAGCGTTTCATGCAAAGCGTTGGCCAGATCTGTTTTGTCGCCAAGCAACTGGTGATGTTGTCCCACCTAAGGTTTGCTTTCCTTATAGCATCTTCTTTTAGCATGAGTTTACAACATGTAGCGATGGGTATACCAATATCTGTCCTATCTGTTGAAATAGATGTTGTAGTTCCCTCTTTAGCGAGTTCATCAGCCTTACAGTTTCCTGGAATGTCCCTATGGCTGCCGGGCAACCAGCAAAGGTGAATGTTGAAATGCTGCGCCATCTCAATGAGAGATGATCGACAGATTAATTGAAAGCGTTAGAAACAATTTTTTAAATGTTTTCTTTTTTTTTCAGCGAAATAACAAATGAAGAATATTCAATACTTTTTAATACACTGCTGGACAAAATTAACTACCTTTTTTTTAACTAGCCAAATACCCTACTTTAAAAATATTTGTTTTCCTGTACCTAATTTTTCACCCGTTCAATTAGCCAACTTTTCGAGACAACAAGCTGGGCTCTTTCGCCCAAAACTAAACTCCAACTGTCATCAAACTATCAGTAAGTGACAACCCTACACATTGCCATTGGTATGTAACAAAGTATCAAACTAACTGTGAAAAGTTTATGTCAACAATCCTTCGCAACGATGTTGCTATACCTTGTTGATAACAAATCTTATACCCAAATCAATGTTACCCTAAACAATCAAACAGAATAGTTGGCGCTAATTTTCATCTCCTTTCCTTATTAATGATGGAGTCCCTAGTGATGGTTGGATAAGTTTTTTTTTCGCAAAGTAAATTCATCAGATACAACGCGATTTCATAATCATAATTCTAATATTTAAATACGACCCGAAAATTAATGGAATTTTCAATTAAATTGTTGGATTTTGTGTCTGTATTTAAAAGAAAATCAATGAGGTGATTGACTCAAAGTAAGTGAGCTACAAGAACATACCTATACCTGAACTTGAGGGCAGTGAAATGTGGTGAAACCAATTTAAATTATCAGTAAGTAAATTAAGGACAATTTCATAAAATTGCCTTAAGCCTAAAACAACTCAACCTATCCAAATTTACAAAAAGAAGCAGGTTATTGAAATATCAACCTCAAAAGTGTCTGGAGATGGAGATTGCTGATAAAAAGTTTAGAAAATGAGATAAATTCAAAAACTCTACACAACAATCTATAGTATGTTCAATCGATATTTGCTCTTTTTCTCGGGAGGCGAAACTATTTAAGTTTGATGTAAAAAAGTTCGGCAGTCAGCTTTGTAAACATTTAAACACCTTTTATATTTTTCGTGATAGAAGAATGGAAAAACGTGTGGTGATCAATTTTGTTTTGCCTAATGTATCAAAACTCGTAAAAATACCTCTGTCTATAAAATCAATAGCTGAAATGGAGTGAAATGTCCAAGGCTTAAGGTTATAAACTCGCATAAAGCACATTTTCAACATGGAAGTGGAACATAAGAGAGCCTACTATACAAACCCTAGCAGAAAACGACAGTAAGAAACATGAGCATTAATTACTCGCCTATCAATTGTCAAGATTGTAATAATAATTTTTCCAGCTAGTGACCCCAGACTGAAGGGAATTATTGCAAAGGAAGCCATATAGGCTCTATGGAGTCGTTGCTTGTTGGCTTAGACACACTTGTTTTCGAACAAGGCGGGCACACCTGAGCCGAAGTAGCTGATGATGCAGTCAGTGGGAGGAATGGAAAAACCTGCCCAATATACTTCTACTTGCACCAGGTGAACGGTGGGCCTGCCTGCCTGCCTGCCATGAGCCTGCCTACTCGTTCGGTCGTTCCCATTCATTCGAAGAGTAATATCCATGAGACTTCTGAGTGATTTTTCATTCGGTTCGTTGGATGGAATGTGCCTACGCTTGTTTCTGCCATCATGATATACAATTCTCTGAGGAGTGCGTATCTATAGATTTATGTCTGTTTGTCTGTTCATGGTGCATACTTTTTGCACTCAACTCTGCGTTACTTTTTTTTTTATAATATTATGTTTTCTCATTTGGTCTCTGTGACAGCTTTTCATGTTGTTCTTTATACGAAAAAGGTATATAGATGGAGAGGATGATCACTTGCAGATATGATGGGTGTCATTGATGTTTTTTTGTATGAAAGGTTAAGCTAGACGTTGGCAGTATACCACCCGCACAACAAAAGGTAAGGTAAAGCTAGAAGAGAATGGCATCTAATTTGTATACTTAATGCCTGAGGACTTTTTTACTGTCGATGGAATAATAGTTATACATAGAATATTCCTATAAGCGTATTAAGTACTTAAGCAAATGAAGCTTACATGCACTAAATGACAGTAAATTGGCGGCAAAACGGGTATAGGTGAAATGTGAGAAGATTATGGCTTACAAATGCTGTAAGCATTAACGTATTTAAAACACCGCGCATAAAAGCTTACGTTTTTTAGATTGATTTTCATTGATTTTTTTTTCTTTAGTTCATTTGTTTCTTTTTCACAGTGCATTACACTCTTATACATATTCTTGTTTTTGTAATCAGTTAGGCAATAGTTTAAAGTATTTACACTAGCGAATCCCGGAGAATGTTGAATCGCCCTAATTCATAGACATAATACCCGTTTTAAGAAATGTGTTTTATATTTAGGACCAACAAAAGTAAAATAAAGCTTTCAATATTGATAAAACTCAAATTTAATAAAAGTGGGTGTGACAGTGGGCGGATTATTAGAAAATCACATTATGTCTTACTTCAATTTAAAGGTGCGAGATTAAAGTTAAACTCGAGTTAACTCATCAAATTTCGTGAGTTAACTCAGGATTAACTGCGTCTGATATTTAATCCACCGAGTTTAGTCGTTCTGCATGCATTCTCCACCGAAAAACTGCTTCCTTAGTGAACTATGGGATTTACTTCTAGAGTTAGGTAACTCTAATTTAACTCCCCACTGAAAAACTGGGCCTAAGAGAGTTAAATTACAATATTTCAATTTTCAAGTGATGTTAAAGAAAGTAGAAAATTTTAATTAAGGTATACGGGATGTTTCCTAATTAATGACAAAGAAATTATTTGAAAGGGAAGGTCTATTTCCCCAGTTTATGCGGAAGGGGAAATTTACTAAAACAGTGACATAAATCGAATAGAAAGAATAGGAAAAAACAAAAACAATGACAACACTTACAATATCATGCAATATATTTTTTTTTAGGCCTGAAATTCATTCTCTTATTTTTTTAACGAAATGTAAAAATTTGAAAAAAAAAAATATATTCGGATTTTTCTCAAAAACGAACGTATTTAAGTATCTAAAGGGTCCGCTATCTAACGTTTTTTTTTCAACTAGTGCTTATTTCGTGAATGGTAACACTTAGCTCATGTCTGATTTGACAGATAGTTAGTTTTATCCTTCCGCTGAACGAATATGGTTGTGTATACGCTTCGCTAAGTGGGCCTGCGATCGACTTAGAGAAGATGATGCCGATTTTGCCAAAAAAATCGATCTTTTCAGATGAATCTCATTTTGATCTTGGCGGGTAGTAAACAAGCAAAATTGTCGCATGTGGGGCACAGAAAACCCGCACGCATACATTGAAAAGCCGATACACCCAAAACGAGTCACTGTTTGGTGCGGATTTTGGTCCAGAGGCATAATTGGGCCATTTTTCGAAAATGAGCAAGGAGTGGCCTTTACAGTCAATGGCGATCGTTATCGGGCCATGTTGAACGAATTTTTGTTCACAAAAATTGAAGAGGAGGATATTGGCAACATTTGGTTTCAACAGGACGGCCGGCGCTACGTGCCACACAGCCGAAGCTACACTCGATGTTTTGAGCCATTTTCAAAACAAAAAAAAGTTATTTGGCGGACCCTTTACTTATTTGTCTTTTAATATTCAACATTTGTATTAATTTTTAGTCGAATGCTAAAAACCGCAAATTACAAAAAAAATGTTTTTTTCTTAGAAAATTATTCTTTTGGAGAAAATGTTTTGATCAAAATTTGTGATTTTATTCTACTTACTAAAACCAATATCTTTGATCAAAACATTTTTTAATACTCCTGAATTTAAAGTTTGTTTGTTCCTCAAGAAAAATTGTGGTTTGAATATACTTAATACCCCACAACAAATGCGTACCCCATTTTACCCTTTAAAATAGCTAAGTTTTGACAAATATTTTCTAAATAAAGCAAAGTATAGCCACTACAAAAATTGTTTACTTGTTTTTTTTTTTAAATCGGATACAATTTTTCGGTTTACCCCACTTTACCCTATAAATAGTCAAATAGTTATTTTTTTTTTAAATATCTAGCCTTAGTTCTTCTTACATGATCTTTCAAACAATAAAAGAATTTTAAGATCGGCTACCATTTTTTGTCTTTACCGCATTTCATCCTGTTATTAGCTAAATTTTGAAAAATACCTAACCCTGAAGACATCCCATTAATTTAGCATTTCAAACAAAAAAAAAAAAACAATAATTTGAAATTCGTAATTAAATATGTTTGTGTTTACTCCAAAAATAGGTAAATTTAAAAAAAAAATATTAAGCCCTTAAGCCATCCCCTAAATACAACCTTTCAAACGCGAAACAAATTTTAAAATCATACCTTTGGTTTCTGAGATTTTTTCGATAATTCAAACAATCAAACAAACAATGCAACTTTTCGGGTACGCGGAGTGTGTTTATGTGCATTGTTGGCCTTAGCAAAAATTTTCTCAGGCTTATACCGAAGATAGTTGAAATTTTGAGCTCAATCGGTTCGGTGGTTTCGGAGTAAACAGCTAACAACTTACAAATAAAAGTCGTTAGGAATGTTTTGGCTATGGCGAATTCGATTTCGCTTGATCACAACTACATACGTAGCCAAAATACGTTTATCTATTGTCTCAGTTTGTCCTTCTAAACATTGAGTGATAACACATTTAACAAGGTATAATTAAATCAATGTTCAAAAAAAAATTCAGCTTTCCGCGAAGTTATTCAAAATTGGCCTTGAAAATTGTTTTTCATCCTGAAATTTGTACATACCTCCCATTTTCGCCTTGCTATTAAAATCCCGTACTTCGAAATTGTTTAAACCATAGTTCCCTTAAATGATTTTAGTTTCCGTTGGAAATAGTAATTAATCAACAAATTTTAAAATGCTTTTAAATTGTGAATAAAAATTTAAACCATGAATAAATCCTTAATCGCCCCAAGTTATGCTTTTGATAGAACCACAAACCATATCCTTGTTCATGCAAAAAGCATCATCTGTCTACGAATTCATTATAATCTACCCAAATTTGTTTTGTCAAAAATAAATATATAAAGTAATATTTTTGTGGAAATCATCTCCCTTTTTTGTTCAACAAAAAAAATTCAAATAATTATGCAACCCTCGTCATTTCGAATGTCAGGAGAAGAACGTTTCGTACGAAATACCTACCTTTTAAACCCCACAGCAAACTACTTCCACATAAAATATGTTTTCAAAAAAAAGGCAATCTCAAACGCAACACAATGGAAAAAAAAATTAACAAGAACAAACCAAATAAAAAAAAAACCTGCTCCAATCTTTTGATGATGTCATCATTACCTACCAAGCTAGAAACATCAACTCCTTCATATACATTATATATCCACCGAATATAGGATTGAAAAAGTGTAGCTGCTGCTGATTTGAAAAACCGGTCGATACCGAATTGCAATTACTCACAAGCCAATGCCCATCACAAAGATTGCCAGCTCCAGACTTATGACTTTTTACGGCAAATATTTAGTAAACGACCTACCAATGCACAGTAGGAAGTAATTGCTTCAAAACTGGAATAAAATCAAAATATTTATTAAAACCGGAAAAGAAAGATTTATCATGTTTATAATTGGTGTTTTAAGAAAAGAGGTCTAAAGGAAGTTTAAGCGATTGTTTAATAGTTAGTTTAAAATTATTGTACTTGTGAATTGTCGATTTTTGGATACTTTCTTACGTGTCCACAATCCGACTGATTTTATCAAATTGTTTACTTAAAAATACGTCTAAGTATCCCGAAAGAACGTTCTACACAAAAATGGTTTTAGATTGGTTGTTAAATAAATATTTAAAAAGAAGTTGTATTTTTTTTTTTTGATGTGAATTTTTCCAACCCTACTCCTTATGCTACCCCACTGTGCCATGATATTACAAAAAAAAACGCACGCAAAGATGTGCTGTTATTTTCTTCAATTAACTACAACAAACTGACAAACTTGTGATTAAAACAACAACAAAAAAAAAGCATTTACCTTAGTCTGATGGTAATCCAACTAATCTCACAACGAACTGCTCCAGCTTCAGCCATCTGTTGGCTAGTTTTTATTTTGATTCTCGTTCTTCTTCTTCTACAGCTCAGCTGTGGCTGGTGGCTGCCAATTAACTTGTCATGAGACTTGAAGAAATGCTGAATCAGCTGAGATTCCGGTCCGGAGTTTGTTTTGGCGAAGGATGACGTGTATTCTATACCATTAAGTAATTGATTGAGGGGCTTACTTTGACACAACAAAATCAGAAGAGGGTCGTCGCGACGCGTTGGTGTGCCGACTGCCGATTTGTCATCGGAAATTTAGCAGCAATTATTTGTTGACATTTAAACTTGCATTCATAACAATAAATTGAAACTTCGTGGAATTGTTCATTGTGGTGCAAATTGGATGTTTGAAATGCGTTTCGTTATAGAATTGCTCTGATGTGAATCAGCAAAGCTTACCTACACATAGCTACTCGTACACAGATGACATACAATTTCCTGCCCTCTGATGTTTGATCTGGATGATTGTGGTTTGTCCTGGTTTGAAAATGATGCCTTTCTTAGAATTCCTGCCAACTAGCTACATAGGTATACTTATACATAATATTTAAAGATGGAAATGTGATTTGAATATACGAAGAAAATTTATTATATGTTTTTTTTTTTTTTTTGATTGATTGCAATGTCAATCATAATTTAAGAACAGAAAACTTGTTGATTGGTGCTGTAATTACTCTTCAATAAAGATTAACCCAGATATGGTTTGGCCAAGAGAGAGGAAAAAGAGAAAAAAAAATGAAATATATATACGAAGAATTTCAAACGAGATGAGGAAACAGCTTGTTATGCAAATTACTATAGTTGTAGTGGTTTCAAAGATTTTCTCATACACAAATTTTCTTTTGACCCAGAAATTACTGCGGGAGAGCGAATTAATTTTTTGTTTCTCTTTTTTTAATGGACTAACACTCCTAGTAGGTACTTTTCGTTGAAGGTTCTTGGAAGAGTGTTAATTGCCTTTAAATTATTTTTAACCAACAGACTCTTTAAGAAAACTATTGAAAAAAGTTTCTATAGGGTATGTCAAATATTAGCTTTGTTCGTTTACTTCCTAAAACTGCCAATTTCTAAAGGGTGTTTTTTTTTTAGACATTTTGCACGATTTGCAAACGTTGTTAAGGGATAAGTAAATTCATTATGAAATGGCGAACCAAACTGAGCATAATTCAAGTGACAGATGTCAAAAAAAAACAACTCCGAAAAAAATATTGCCAGATTGAAAACCACACGTCTTAAAAAAAAACCCTGTATTGACCGATACATTTTAAACACTTATGTCGTTTTCGATTGGATTTTGGGTCTATTCTACTCCTTTTTAATTCCAATCGAATATGAAAACACCGACTTTCCTAAATTTACACGCACACTTCCAAAAGCCGCCATTTAACAAAATGGCTTCTTCAAGTATTTACTACTTTTGACAATTAATCCAACGAAAACCTTTATATGTATGTGTGTGTTCCTCGTCTACTCCAATATGAAATTGGGAACAGAAGAACACTCCGAAAACATTACTCGGAACAGCCAATCGAAGACTTTTGGAGTAGTAGGAGTGAAAAAGGAGTGCAAAAGGAGTACTCCGAACATCCAAACGAAAACGACATTATTTTTAAGTTTTATTCTTTAGTTTTTAATATTTGCCCGAGCAAAATGGACGCGACACTTGAAACTAGAAAGAAAACAAAATCAAAACAAAAATAATAATAGTCAGCGCTGTAGGCATTGACAATTGACATAAGTCAATGGCTGTAGGTATGGTAGGATATCCAGTGTGTTCAATGAACTGCTTTTAAACGATGCAATGTCTTCTTGCAATTTTTAAGCCCTTAGGTGGCTGGGGTACACAAAATTGGTGAAGTTGAAAAAATTGCAGAGTTATTGCTCTTCTTTCTGCTTTTCCTTAGTGTTTGAGTGTGTTTACTTTTCATTCGTATTCCACTTAGATAACTTCGCTTAATCAAGTGGAGTAAAGAGTGCAGACAGATGATACTACCCATGTTTTTTTTGCAAAGCCCCATTGAATTTGTTCGAAAAAAATGACGTCGGGGATATAGGCAATTTAAATGTTAAATGCAACAACAACTAATCCCCTTCGGGCTTAGCCAAGTACGGAAAAAAACTGTGTTAACATCGTGAATTGCATACTTGTTATCGATAGTTTTTATGTAAACTCCGTGAATTGCATACTTGTTATCGATAGTTTGTATGTAAATTCAACTTTATTTCTGTAATGGCGTCCCTAATCCCCGATTTATTTTTTTTAACCAAATCCCTCCAGGCTTGCAAAAACACGCATCTATATTTGAATTTGCACAAAGTTAACATTCAATACAAATTGCAGCGTTCAATTCCATAGGCGGTTGGCTGGGGTGTCAATCGATTGAAACTGCGATTTAAGTGATTTCAACTGACAACTGCAACTAAATATTCTAAAAACGTCAAAGTATATAATTCGCCGGCGCCGGCTATCTCACAGTGACATTTATTTGAGGTTCGTTCAGTATAAAATTAAGACTGAACTTTGTGTAAGTTTCACTCGATGGAAAAATGGAGTTACATAAGGGGCGGAATTTCGTTGAAAGTCCGTAGTCTAACTGGATATTTTAATTCGCCCCCTATCTGTCAAACCATTAAGTGCCAAATTCTTTTGGAATTTGGCTACGGTGTCATTTAATTTAAACCACGATATTTTTGCTTTCCGTTGACAGTTGTTGTTGTTGTTTGGTTTTGTCGATGCTCAGAGAGTGATGATCATAAACAATAACCATGTGTAGTGTGTAATCATCTTAAAGTTGAGAGTGAACTACAAAGCAGGACCTTTCAGTACCGAACCTTCACCGTTCGTTGGACACTTCACCACCAGCCTTTTAGTGCTTGGAAATTTCGTTACAGCGGTTCCGCCACTGGGTATTTCGCTGTCGTTCTTTCAACACTAGACTTTTAAGCACTACCTACAGAAAGGTAATGCAGTGTTAATTATTCAATATGGGCGCATGTTTCTTTTGAGTACGTTCAGTAACAAAATTAGGCGCTTCGACAAACGTTGATGTTTACAAACATATTAACCGTGAGTCCCGGCACTCACACATTTTTTTCTTGTTTTTTCTCTGAATCAACCTGAGACTGAGTAGCCTTAAATCGTTTTTTTTTTTCACTGGACCCTTCAAATATTTTTAAATATAAATTAGTTTTTCACAAGAAAATCTGATCCAACATTTTTTTCCATGCTTGTAACTCCCACCAATTCCTCGTTTGTAATAACAAATAAAGCTTAAAATATTCGGTTTTATTTTCCATAGGTACTCATATACATTTATAAACCTTTTTCCAGAAAATATTATTCTCGTTATGCATCGATAAACCGACCATTTCTACTGAAATTGCTGACTATGTGTTCATTCATCCTATATATGCTCTGCATAGGATCATCTTCTCAATTTAACTACAAATTATTTACACATTTTTTTCCGCTATCCTAGTGTCTGCTCCGCCCAAAAAAAAAAACAAAATTCTTAGAAAAATGTCAAGTTATTTATTAAAAAGTTCTTTACAAACAAAAAATATACATACATATCTTTTCATTGTTATCTGCATTTTTTTCACTATAAACTTTCATATAGCAGCTACTGTTGCAATGGTTACTTATAGTTTAACCACTACCACGACTTTTTGAATAATGATGCTCGTGCTAGATAACGGAACTATTTTTCTCTTCATTTCAACTGAATTGAGTTACAAATTGAATTCAAAAGAGAACAATGATTAATGATGATAGTTGGAAAGAAGTTGAAGAATGAAACAAAAAAAAATAAATAAATATTTTTAAAAATTAATTTTAAGCATTTTTCAATTCCAAAGAAGATTATTTTATCATTCTTCATTCTACTTTTCGTTTGCATTTAATCTAAAAGAAAAATAGATAACTATAATAATCATTTTTTTCTTCTCTTTTTAGGTAAGTGGAACTTTTTATCTTTATTTTTAAATGAACACAAATTTTGGGTGAGTTTATATAAAAATTAGTTATAGTTGTCTAGAGAATATATAGATACCACTGATCGACTGGAAAAAAAATCTAGTTTGTAGGCCTGGAAAGTTTTATATGAATACTGACAGGGGCTAGCAAGGGTGACTTTCAAAATTGGCTAGGCTCTCACAAGTTATATAACCTATTCTTTTTCTGTAGGGAAATGAACTTGTAGCACAAACTGTTGTTTCAGACGATCAATATACATACGAATCGCTGAACGATAAGCTTCCTTTTCCCTATACCTATTAACAACCAGATAAATCTACTGACATTAGATGTGAAAACATAAATCGGCTTTTATGTCACTTTTTAAGTGGGAAACACTTCAATCCAAGCATAATATTTTTATCACGAATGTAAAAGACTAAGAATACTGGACCAAGTACACTTCTTTGCGGAAGACCAGTATTTATTTTCTTAAATTTGAACACATATTCCGATTCCGAAAGTGTTTTGATAAAAAAAAGTAAGGCATTTCGCGCTTGAGACTATTGTTTTTAAATGTCAATTTTTACCAATATTTTAATTACTTCATTTTGAAGGCTTTTCGAAAGTACTGTGCAAGAAAATGTTTGCAATAAGCTCGTTTTTCTACATTTCCCATCAATTCTCGAAGTGTTTCTTTTCTTTCAAGGCTGTTAGTCTCCGGTTTGGGTGCACAATCCCCAATTACGTAATCGCACGAATTAAAGAATCCAGAATTACAAAATCCCATATTTCCACATCCCAAAGTAGAGAATCCCGAATTAAAAAATCCCAAATTACAGAATCTCGAGTGGCTTAGTACTTTTTTTTAGTATTGAAAAACGCCCTCGGTAGTTTCAATACCAACAAAAAGTACTAAGCCGTTCGGGATTCTGTACTTCATCAGTATCTTTTTCATGCTAATGAAAAATGTTAAAAATAAATTAGTGTTACATAAAACTTCAAATTTTATTAGTTTTTTTAAAATCGTAATTTTTAAATCCCTATATTTTTTTTTTTTGTTTAAACTGCCCTTCTAAGCACACGAAATGATGTAAATAGTACAGTCACAGAGTAGACTGAAATAGCCAACAACAATTGTCGGTAACATTTTTCTCTATTGGACTAAACTTTATATCTTTCTACTTGTTCGACGGTTTTTGTTGGTCTAAATTCAAATACGACCTTAGATTTTCGAGACACACCCTTCTAGTTTGAAATTTAGTTAACGCACGCCCACTTTTAACGACGAAAAACTGTTATAAATTGGCATGTCTCTAGTCTCGTACAAAAATAATATGGTATGATATGTCAACGCATAGATTTCAACAAAGAATTTTTAAGAACAATATTAGTTCTTTCAAAAATCGTTACGTTACGTTGGTTTCACAAAAAAAGTATATAGCATGGCATTGTAAGTGTAACCGTTGTTTTTAAACATTTTATTCTGTTTTAAGTCAGTTTTTTTTAGAATATCCCCGCTAAACGGGGGAAGGGGGAATAGAATCCCTCCCGTTAGAATTTTTTCTTGTCCTGACCCAACCTGCACACTCTAGCTTTTTGTCACACCTTATGCGAATCACCCTGCATACGTATAGGAATATTTTTCAAACCCTGCATACAACGAAGGCAATTTCGAAATTAAAGACTTCTTATAAAAAAATTAATGTCAAATTAAACTGATTAAAATCTATTCATTCGACAAGCTTTTAAAATGTATCGTTTAGCTCCTAGGTTTATTACCCATTAATTTTCTTTTTGTTATTGCCCTTGGCCAATTGAGTGTCTAGGTCATTTCAATGTATCGTCTCATAAAAGTATATCAGTAAAGCCATTTTGAATTCAAAATCAATAACAATATAAACTGGAAGCTCTAATACAAAATTCAGTTTATAATAAATTGTAGCTAAACACGATCATCTCAGCTTCCACTACTGATGATGATAAGACATACAACGTAATCGTAATGGGTCTAATAATTGCGTAATCAACGAATGACGACTGTTTAAGAAAAAAAAATGATAAGCAAGCAAATCATTGTTAGAGGACGACAGATTAGAGAAGTAGAGCATTCGTTATTTAGAGCTCCAAGAAAAAAAAAAATTAAAATCTTTAATGTCAGGGTGATTTAGGCAGAATTTATCGTAAAAGTACAAGTAACGTTCTTATTTACTAACGTACGTATAGTTTCCTATAAAATTACCCCGTAAAGCCTATAGTACACTGACAACTGACAACGCGAAAGGAAAAATCCCCTACAAAAATGACACAACGAAATAATAAACGACAAATTTCCCTGTTTGACGAGCTAAATTGATAGTTGTAGAAGATTATTTGGAAAAGTCTCCACTCGTTTATGATTTCGTTGATTTTTCGTTTCGCATCAGTAGCTTAATTGTGTGCAGAAGAATGATATTTTAATTTTATGCGCTTCTGTTTTTTTTTTTGTAATTGGGAAAATTTTAAATAGAATATAATAGCAACAAAACAATTGCACTGTCAATTGTTGTCAAAGCAATTTCGAAAAATCAATAAACTTTGTTGTCAAGCCAATTTTTCAAAACTGAAATTTTTCGCCGAATTCGAGTTTAACAGTTTTTTGTTAGTAACGGGTGTTTTTTTTTTAGACGTGTGGTTTTCAATCTGGCAATACTTTTTTCGGAGTTGGTCTTTTTGACAGCTGTCACTTGATTTACGCGCAGTTTGATTTGCCATTTCATAATGAAAAGACTTACTCCTGAACAACGTTTGCAAATCGTGCAAAATGGGCTCGAAACGAAATCATTGATGTTGATCCCGATTTTCTACGATGAAGCTCATTTTTGGTTGAAAGGCTACGTCAATATGCAAAACTACCGCATTTGGAGAATAGATAATCCTCAAGCCAATGTTGAGACGCCGTTACATCCTCAAAAAGTCACTGTTTGGTGTGCTCTATGGGCAGAGGGAATAATTCGTCCATATTTCTTCAAAAATGAAGCCGGCCATAATATTACAATCAATGGGGAACGCTATTGAGCCATGATTAATGACTTTTTCGTGCCTGAATTGGAGGATGTTGATGTGGACGACTTTGGTTCCAACAAGATGGCGCTACATGTCATAGAGACAACGAAACAATCTATTTATTGAAGGAAACTTTTGGTGAGCGCATTATCTCGTATCGTGGGCCTGTGGCGTGGCGTTCTAGATCTTGCGATTTAACACCTTTGGGCTATTTTTTGTGGGATTATGTGAAGTCACTTGTCTACGCAGATAAGCCCGAGACGATTGACGCGCCTTGACAGAAAATATTCGGCGCGTTATTGCTGACATACGTCCCCAATTGTTGCAAAAAGTGGTCGAAAATTAGGCCACTTGCCAGAAATCATAATATAATATAATGTCAAACCCTTATCTTTATAGAAAAGCTAAATTCTTGGCCATAACATTAAATTATATGCGTTTTATTTCTTCTTGAAAACCACACGTCTAAAAAAAAAAAAACACCTTTATATTCATAATTAAGCATCTTTTGAGTTTAAAGTTGTTACATTTTTAAAACCTTGACAAGTTTTGATATTGCATCAACATTGAAAAGGAAACTGAATAGTTCACTAAACTCTCACAATAAAACAAAAACAAACACACATTAAAAAGTGTCAACATTTATGAAACCTTAATAAAATATTTAAACATAATATAACTTCTAAACAAAAGTGTCATTTTTATTTCTTTGGACCACATTCTTATCTAAAACATCACTCAATCCAAAAACTTCCCAAAGTAGATTCATCAAAAAAAAAATACCTCAAGTTTTAACAACTCTAAATAAATAAATTGTATAAACTCTTTACATACTAGGAAGTTCTGTCTTCCACTTTTGTATCGTTGTAATTTTCTCTTGTTTACTTAAACTTCAGTAACAATAAAACTAACGCCGCCACCGCTGACATAATAACAACTCTTGCGGCCGCTGAAAAACATACATAGATAGAAGAACATCATGTTACTTAAAGAAAACATGAATTTAGAACACCTCCCTTTTGCTTCACTAGTTGTATTTTAATTTTATTTTTTTTAACAAACGTATCTTGTTTAAGTGTCACAAAACAATGGCGTAAACGAAAAAAAAGTAAACAGTACTCAAATTATTGTTTACCTTCTTGAAACGTTGTATTATAATTTTTTTTTATTTTTTGTTTAATTATGAAGAGTTTGAGCATAATTTAGGTAGCTTCTTCTACAAGCCCATCCTTTCCAACACCACGCACACACACCAATTTTCAAGTCAAATGGATTTTTGTCTGAGCTCGTCTCATTTGTGTAAAATAAAAGACAATTATTTCACCTGAAAAATTATTTAAAATAACTGCTTGGGTGCCTAAACCCTAAGATTCCTTCCTCCTCTTATTTTGTTTTTTTACAATTGAACGGTTTTGTCGGTCTTGTTGGTAAATAAATGAACCAAGAAGCCGACAACACGGTTCAGTTGTAAGTGTTGCATGTTAAAAAATATTTGAAACGAACAAGAATACTAAAACGTCGGCGTCAGGTAGGAATGAACTCGCTTGTTCTTACCCAACAACAGCGTTGTTATAAAGAGAAGAAGAATTTCTATTTAATAAATGATCCATATACATAGATCGTCAAAAAACTTGCATTACAACAACAACACGAGATTCGACTCTCTATCGGCATCACGTTTCATAAAATAAAAATTTAGTTTATAGTCTGCCGGGTTGATGGCTTTTGAGTTTTGTAAATGGTAAGACAGTGTAAACTGTAGTGTTAAGAAAAAAAAGACAGCAAATGCATGACAAATAAACAAACATAAGGAAAAAGAAGATAGGTATGCATGACTGTTGTCACTTATCTATATGGATCATAAGCTATAGCAAAAAAATTCTTTCTTTAAAAAGAGAAAAGAGAGGGCAAAATGTAACCGATCTTCTTGTCGAGAAACCAGACTACACTTTTCAAAAGATTTGTTCTAGCTCTACATTCGAGTCTGACTTTTGATTTGCTCAATAAAATAACGTCAAGTTTTTGAGTTATTGTAGTCAAAATATCAAAATTATTACTAACCAAACACTCTCAAAAACTTACAAATGGAAAGAATGGAGTTTCCTTCAAACCCCAATAGCTTTAGCAACTGGCAATGCTGCTGTTGATTTATATTCATATAAGTGGTTTTTTTTTCAAGCCCGGAGAGATTTGGTTGAAAAAAACGACATCGGGGATTAGCGACGCCATTACAGAAACAAAATGGAGTTTCCATACAAACAATCGATAACAAGTATGCAATTCACGCCGGTAACACAGTTTTTCTCCGTGCTTAAGTTAAGCCTTGAGAATTCTCCGCGCTTAGCTAAGCCCGAAGGGAATTATTTGTTGTTGCATTTTACTTGTAAATTCCACTACAGGACATCGTTTTTTTCGACCAATTTCCTCGGGGCTTACAAAAAAACACGGCTATTCTATCCGCTGGCTTATGAAAGCAATTATCCGAAAATATTCATTTAATTTAAGAATTACAGGGAACTACAAATTGGAGTTTGAACGAGTTAACAAAAAATATAAAACAACAAAATATAAAAAAAACAATAATTTTATAACATCCCTGCTTTTTTATTGGAGTCATGGCGGATGGTAGTTTTATTTACCTTTAAGGCATTGAAATGCATGACAAAAAGATTTACAATTTTTTGATCGACCAAATATATAATCATATACATTGCGATTGATGATGATGATTGTAGATATATCTAGATATTTTACGTACAAATATCTTTTACTTATAAACCATTCAAAGATAGAAAACTCCATTTCTATTGAAAAGAATAGGTATTGAAGAGAAGGTAAAAGTCTTCCGGTATCTTACAGTTACTGTATAGTAGATGTTCTATCTTCTTAAATGAAACCCTAGAGTTGTCGTTTGTTGCTTTGAATCAATATTTGATTGCGTCGAAATTTGCAATATATACTTAAGATGGTATTCTAATAAAACCTTTGGTATTTGTTTGTTGTTGAATCTGCGCCAGAAAAGGTTGTGTGTGTGTGAAGAACAGAAGCAAATATTTGAAAAAAAAAAAATAAACACAATCTAAAGGTATTGGTTTTATTTAAGGAAGGATGTTTGATACTCCTACTGATGGGGAAATATTTTTTTAATTTTAAAAAGACAGGAAATGAAGTAACTACGTATAAAAAATCTACAAAAATCGATGTAGAGAATTTTAATCTGATGAAAAAAATAATGAAATAATAAGAGGTTATAAAGGGTTTTTCAACAGGGACGCTACAAAAGTAAAGCAACAGGGACAGCAAACGACGCCATATTTCTTGCCGCCCTTTTGACATTTCTCTTCAGTAAGGTTTGCCATTTTATTATGGAAATATATACGAACCAACATCTAGTCGAAATTATTAAAATTTACTACCGAAATTCGGAGTCAGTGGCCTCAACGTTAAGAGCGCTACGTCCAATTTATGGTCGTCATAATCGTCCTATCAGATCAACAGTTGAGCGTCTAGTGGATTAATTTGAATCCACAGGCACAGTACAAAATGTTCCCGTAGTGTCGAGAATATTGCTGCCGCTGAGGCTTCAGTTGCAGAAAGCCCAAATGTGTCTTTCACACGTCGTTCCCAAGCGTTTGGCATCTCTGTGAAGTCGATGTGGCGAATTTTGGGAAAAGATCTTGGCCTACATCCTTACAAGATTAAATTGACGCAAGAACTGAAGCCGCTTAACCACCAGAAGCGTCGTCTGTTCGTGAATTGGGCTGAGCAACAACTTGAAAATGATTCGGATTTTCATCGAAAAATTATCTTCAGCGATGAGGCTCATTTCTGGCTGAATGGCTTCGTCAATAAACAAAATATGCGGTATTGGTCAGGCAGCAATCCACACGTACTCCATGAGTCATTATTGCATCCCGAAAAAATTACGGTTTGGTGTGGTTTATGGTCCGGCGGCGTCATTGAGCCGTATTTCTTCCGTGATGATCAAGACCGGCACGTTACTGTGAATGGGGATCGCTACCGTTCAATGATAACCGAATATTTTTGGCCCCAATTGGATGATATGGACTTGGAGGACATGTGGTTCCAACAGGACGGCGCCACAAGCCACACAGCGAATGTCACAATCAATTTATTGGAAACCAAGTTTGGAGAACGTGTTATCTCACGAAATGGTCCAGTCGCTTGGCCGCCTCGGTCGTGCGATTTGACGCCGTTAGACTATTTCCTGTGGGGCTACATCAAGTCTATGGTCTATGCCAACAAGCCAGCGACGATTGTTGAACTTCGTACGAATATCGAACGTGAAGTTGCAGCAGTATCGGTCGATTTATGCTTGAAAACCATCGAAAATTGGGTTCAGCGTCTGGACTTCTGCAAGCGTGCCCTTGGTGGCCATGCAAAAGAAATCGAGTTCCATACATAATGGCATCAAATACTTTCACAATAATAAAGAATTTCATTGATTATCCGTAAGGAATCAAAAATATTAGGGATGAGTTAGGTTGACAATATGTGAAGTCTTGCTAACTTAACACAATAGTACTTATAAATTTACCATTTTCTTATGACAGCCCGAGTTCGAAACGTCATTCCAGGGCATTCGTGCCTTGACAATATGTGAAGTCAATTCCGAAAATGAAAAAAAAAATACTGAATTCATTCAGAATTTACTACTTTTTGAGAACAAAATTCAATACGTTTTTACGCGATTTTTAGTACCAAAAAAAAGTACTAGTACTCATTCTTTTTCAGGTTTTAATTTGATTTTTGACAAGTTTTAGTACCTATTTCATTGATATTGTTTATAATCAATATAATCTTGGAAAACAGTTTATATCTCTCTTAGAAAAGTTGGTTTAAACGGACGTAAAATTACTTAAATTATGTTTTTTTTTTGTTCTCCACCAGCACTTTCTGTTCTAAATATTCCCCCAGGAACCTTTTTCTGCTTCTATAGCTATTTCACAAGAAAGTACACCCTAAATGCAAATTTGCCATCCTTTTCTTGACGGAATGTTACCTTGAAACTTTTACATTTTCTGCTCTTAACTTTAGCGGCATAAATCATTTTGGCTTACCTATTCATTCAAAAATAAAACCACAACACGCCTGTAGATAAAGTCCTTCTAAGGATGCTACATTTCGCGGTTAAGATGTTTCGACTTGGTTTATTTTTTTTTTACACTTGTTCCGTTTACTCGCAGGGCATTTAATTAATTCTTAAAATTCATCCTTAATTCATGGTAAGTTAGAAACTTTAGGAGGGTGAAATATATCTGCACGTATTTATTCTGTTTTGAAGTCATCTTGTCTAAGTAGATGTAAAATTCAAAAATTTAAATTAGAGTGATTTAACTATTTTTTTCCATCGCAATCTTAAACTTAATAAATGTAAATAAAACAAAGTCGGTTTGGTTACAACACTCTTATAACTCAAGAACAGCTGGACGGATTTTAATAATCTCTGATTTCTTGAATTCGTCTCCCCCCGAATAGCAGAATAACTATAAAAATATCGGAAAATGCACTTTGTAGGGTGAAATGGGGTAAAATGAAAAAATTTATCGTATTGAAAAAACTCTACCTGCGTTTTAAAAGATATTCTTAGGAAATGGCTTCAAGGATATTCTTTTTCAAATTTTGTTATTTGTAGAGTGAAATAGGATAAAAATAAAATATGTCCGATTTAATAATTTCTTTTTGTGTTTGAAAGGCTATTTTGAGTGGATGGCTTTAGAAATATTTTTTTTTTTTCAAAAAATTGATATTTATAGGGTGAAAGGGGGGTGAAAACGAACATTGGTATCCGATTTAAAAAATTCAGTTTGTATTTGAAAGGTTATTTTAAAAAAATGCTGTTTATAGAGTGAAATGGGTTAAAAATAAAACAGTGGTTTTCGAATACAAAAATTCTTTCAAGCAATTAAGGTTGGGCTTAGAGGATCATAGTTTTACAAATTTAGCCTTCAAAAAAGTGAAGTGAGTTAAAACCCAGAAAGTAGTATTCGATTACGAAAAGTCAAAAAAAAATATTTTCTTTTGTAATTCTTATGCGAATCTTATGTTTGTCTACCCACGCAAAGCCGGGCGGGCTAATTAGCTTGAAATTAAATCGATTTACAGGTATTTGAGAAATAATCCAAAGTGAATTATCGAATTTAGCGAATATAGGATTTCTAATCTACAATCTTTTCTTGATGTAGGTACAGCAAACTTTTGATAGCATGCGAAAAGTGTGTTCATATCTAGTGGAAAGGAATTCAATTACCTTAAACGAAACATTTCCATTCATTCACAAAGCCAACCAGGATCTGGTGTAAAATAAGACAACATTGTCACAAAAAAAAAAAACAGAAATTGAAAGGAAGTAATTTCAATATCTTAATTGGAAACATGCTCTTGTGTAACTTTTTCATACTTTCTTCGAAACACCTCAACTTCTTTGATGGTAAAAAAAAACGAATTGAAAGCCTTTAACATTGGTAGAATGCGTCAGGATTCTTTTTTTTTTATAAAGTCATAAAAAGGAAAAATAAGCGTGTAACTGTAGAGATTGAGATTCAATCATTATCACCACGTTCTTCAGCTTCTTTCAATATTGTTGCATTGAGAAGCATTTTCTCCACCAGTAGTAACATTTTTTCATTTTTCTGGGTTCTTCGGGCTTTAAGCTACAATGAATTCCTCTGTTATTTACTTTCACACGCTCAAAGTTATCGGTTTATAATAAAATTTAAAAATTTAAAAGCTGTATTTTGTAGACTATAAGGTCTTCAGAGACGGTTTTGGGCTCAAAATGTAGCAAATGGGGAGACGAATGGTGGAATCGAAATCAAGTCTTTCGGGATTAAAATCGCCAAAAACTGAAGAAATGAAGAAAAATGTGTTATTTTTTTTTATTGTTGCTCGTGGTCAAAAACTTGAATTATTCATTAAGCCAATATCATAAGCAATTCATCAGAAAATCAAAATTTTACCGGATCTGACGCAAGGCCTTCCCCCTTTCAGGTTCAGGACAAGGTTAGGTACTGAACTATACTTATTATCATACTCGTATAAGCGCAATCTTTTGTCTTGTATACCTTATTCTTATGTTTTGAAAAATATTACATATTAATCCTAGTTTAAGTCCACACAAATGAGAATTGATACACTGAAGATGAGTTTATTTTTCTCTTGCCATCCTTTATATTTTTTTTTTAAATGTACGTAATATAAGAGGAAATTCCTCCAGGCCTTTAAATACGAGTACGAGTTTTTCCATTAAAAAAAAAATCTTTTAAGAAGACATACTGAGTTCGCACATCGTCAACTTTGTCGTCGTTGAGGTTCTTTCTGATGTTCGCATTTCAAAACAACAACAGCTAAATATTCTCTGATGCCTTCAAGCTATAGGTATACACTTCATATAGCTCAGCACTTTGGTACTTTACCACTCGAATGGCAGGATGTTTTGTTTATCTTTTATTATGATTATCATTTCTTTTTTTTTTGTTAAGCAACACTGTGTTTATACACTCACAACAAAAAAAAAATGCGGGTGTGAGAAATATACCTTCATTTTGAATCGAAATGACATACTTGAAAACGGAAGACAAGCAAGGGATAATCTCAAGTGTTTGGTTCCTGTGCTGTGTGTTGTGTTGTGCGTTCACCCTGAAATCTATTCCCAACCAAGTTACACTCTGACTTACCAACCATAACCAAGCTCTATATACCTGCTTTGAAAATTTCTATTTAGTTATATGCATCAGTTCGTTTTTTGAGTTCCCCACAACAATTTTAAAAACTTCGCATTTTCATAAAAGACTTGTTGAAACAAGTAAAAATATACAATTAACGAGCCTAGTGACCTATATTCTCATCCATCTATGCCGAATGTGAACGGCTAACATGAGAGAAACTATGTCAAGAAATTAAGATACTCTTGAACGATTTGTCACTTCCTCTCAAAAGTCAGTAAGCAGCCCTGAAACATGTTTTCAGTCAATTTAAAACTCGAGTTAAGTCTGGATTAACTGAAAGATAGTTTTGTCGCATGAGACTAATGGAAAACGACTTTAAAAACAAACTCACTCATTAATTTACTTGTTTACTTATTCACTCACTCATTCAATAATTCCTTCATTCATTTTATCCATTCATTCATTCATTCATTCATTCATTCATTCATTCATTCATTCATTCATTCATTCATTCATTCATTCATTCATTCATTCATTCATTCATTCATTCATTCATTCATTCATTCATTCATTCATTCATTCATTCATTCATTCATTCATTCATTCATTCATTCATTCATTCATTCATTCATTCATTCATTCATTCATTCATTCATTCATTCATTCATTCATTCATTCATTCATTCATTCATTCATTCATTCATTCATTCATTCATTCATTCATTCATTCATTCATTCATTCATTCATTCATTCATTCATTCATTTATTCATTCATTCATTCATTCATTCATTCATTCATTCATTCATTCATTTATTCATTCATTCATTCATTAACTCACTCGCTCACTCAGTCACTCACTCATTCTCGCAATCTCTTACTCGCATGTACATTCGTGTATCTAAGCAAGTGAAACGGAGTGTTCTAAGAGAACACTGCGTGTTATTTTACGCTACGAATGCAATTGAAGATCCAGGAGCACGCGCAATGTTTTTAAATCAGATGAGTCATTAAAAACAAAGAATGCTAAAATAAATATATTTTAACAAAAAGGGTTGTTTTTCCTTGACAGCTAAAAAGGGTTGACAATGTTAACTCTCAGATTTAATGCCGCATGATGACTTTGTTCGTTTAGATTCACTGATTTCTTCTTTACCATCAAATTCCCCATAATGGGTTTCTATAAATTCTAAATATTTCTCAAACAAGGGTTCCATCTCTGTGTACATATGTGTATTTATATCTTTTGTTTATATTGATGAAAACAATTTCCGAATGGAAAATTAGAAAATGAGTCTGAAAAAGGCCCATTTAAGTGATAAGCCATGATTTATTTGTATGAAAAGACTTTTAAGACTTTCTTTTAATTCCACCACAAACAAATCGGGATGAATCACAGTATAAAATACATGACTAATGAATTTCCTCCCAAATGATATGCACGCCATCTACCTACATAATATACAATGTCGTGATGGAATTCTTAAGATTTCTTCAACACACTCATGCCATTTTGAAAGAAAAACTTTCAAACAGAAAAATAATAAAACATTGCATGATGTTTGATGATGGAATGGTATAGTTTTTAGAGGTCATCTCATCGTCAGCGGCATCACCACCACATCTAATGTGCATTAGATGATGCAGAAATCAAAGCCAACCCACTTTGGGCAGTGATGGTATTTTTTTTTAGAAAACCAACTTCGTATATTTTTTTTTTGATTTTTCATTTCTATTGAAATGCAAACGTGCTTTTAATTATAGCTTGTCAGTGGTATCGTCCATCGTAGTCGTTCTATATATTGCAATTAAACTAAGCCAATCATTTTGGATTTAAGTTGGCTCAAGGGAATAAAATTCAGTTTGAAGATTGAATTTATGACGCAAATCATGGCTTAGATGTTTTACTACAGCTCTGGGGCTAAAATTTTGCTGCGACGGAAATGTAATTAACTTCAAACTTTAGCAATAAAATATTTATTTTTTTTTTCAAGTTGCGCTATACGACCGACTGACGCGACGTAATAGTATTTCTATAAATTATGCGCAAACATATTTATGTGGCGATAAATTTATTTTAATTATAAACGCAGTTGATTAAACATTTTTTTTAAATATCATTTTTATTAATATAAATAAGACATTACTCGGGGCAACTGTGCGGTAGGTTCATTAAGCACCTTAGTCTAATAAAATTATGCATAACTTACCTTTAGATGATTTGTTTATTGATTATTGATTATAAAAAAAGTGCTGAAATGGAAAAATATAGATAGTATTTTTTGTTTGACCGTTAGAGGGCCTCATAGGGAGTCTAAGTCACTTTTCGACCGCCATCTTGAATTTAAGGTACCAACATTGCTTTTTGTTAAATAACTCACGGATTTTCTTTATACCAGTTTTTTGTATACGATTGAAAATACGACATGTCCTGAGGGCAATTTCCAAAGTCCCGATATTTATCTCAAAACTGACATATAGGGTGTTTCCTAATCAATGAAAAATACTGGTACATACTTCGGCTTGATCTTAGAAAAAAGGATTCGTACAAAAAATCGAACTCGAGATTTTGATCAATTTTTACAGACGAAAAAAGTGGGTCTCGCAAAAACGTCCGTCTGTCTGTCGATTTTCTTTAAACTTGGTGCCTAGCATTTTTTGGACATTCCCCACTGGTTTTTTTTTTTTTAGGACCAAAACTAACAGAAGCTGTCACACGAAATTTTTTGGCCAAAAAGGAAAAACTTATTTTTCTTATCGGCTTCACAGATTTTTTTTTTTCAAAACTCATTAAGGCATATTCATAGTCATTTTTAAACGCCAGTTTATCTTAGACTGGGGCTTATTCAATGTTATTTAGATAGGATAAACCCAGGTCTTAGATAAACTGGAGTTTAAAAGTGAATATGCCCCAATAAATTTAAATATAGTTATAAGTTGCCGTTAAATAAAAAAAAATGGTTATTAATGGCACCTCCCAGAGAACCATTTTTTTGATTTTCGGTTTTCTCGAAAACGGTTAGACAGATTTTGATGAATTTTTTTATGGAGAACAACTAATACATTTGAAATAAAATTGTGTACTGAAATTTTCAAAAAAATATTATTTGAATTTTTAAAAAAAAGTTTGAATTTTTTTTTTGAAAACTCGATATTTCAAAAACGACTTGGTCGATTTTTATTAAACTTCGGAAAAAGCATTTTTATAACAATATCTAAAAGATTTCGGACAAAAATTATTCCTATAATTAAAAATAACGGTACCTCCTATACAAATGTTTAAAAACCGTTAAGGAAAACTTATTTTTTTTTTCAAAAACGAAATTTTGTGTTATTAGTAAGGTCTAGCATTTAAAATTATTAAATTTCACATTGAACAATTATAATAACAGCACCTCTTATAGAACGGTTTTATTGATTTTCGACTATCTCATTATTTGATTTACCAATTAAAACTAATGGCGCAAAATTTTAAACAGTCTCATGTTAAGGTTTAAGCATGATACTAGCTAACATTTTACTAACTTTAAAGCTCGTTATTAAAATGTTCTTATTTTTAAACACTTTTTAACTAGTATCATACTAAACCTATTTAAACTCAACCTGAACGCTTCTAAAACAGTGTCATTTCGTGCAAAAAAGTAAGCAAACATACCTTTTTAAAATTTTTCTATGTCAAAGTGACATATGGATTTAGTAATATGTTAAAAAGATAAAACAGCAATCTGGCGATTTTAACTTTAGTAAAATGTTAAGATCATGTTAAACTCGTTTAAAATTAGCAAAACCGTCTTTTTTACCTAGTATCATATTAAAAATGATTTAACACTTTACTAAATCGTCTAAAATTTTGCGCTAATATTTTTAAACAGAAGAATTTTCAAAAAAGGAATTTTCAGATTTTCAAAATAATTTTTTGTTGCGTTTATAAGGTAATTATGAAAACCTATCTATCTTACTGTAGAACGATTTTTTTTTGTAAGAACATGCTCAACAAAATTTTTCCAAAATATTGTTGTAACTCGCATAAATAAACACATTTTTTTGAAGTCTTCTCTAAAACAACTTTAACGATTTAAGTTAAATTTTGTGGTTTAAACTGGTTAAAATTTGACTTCAAGAATATAGGGTGCGTGGATTTTTTTTTTTTTTTCATTAAAAAATGGTCATATTTTTTAATGTTCCTGTATTTCTCATTTAAATTGTTTGAAATTTCGTAAACTTGTCAATTAATATTTTTAAATTAGATATCTTATATCGTCGAAGTCGCCAAAAACGCCCCCTCCCCTCTGATCTGTAATCTAAAAAAGCCTTTATTCGTCCAATTCTCATATTTGGACAGGTGCTTCAATAACCCACTCGAATCTATTTATAAGATAGAATTCAAAAGAGATATTTAAAAATGATAGGCGAAAGAACTTTAACGAAAGCAAATGCAACTCGCGAAAACCGCCGCATTGTTGCATGCCTTTCATTATTTTATCATTATTTTTATAAATAGAGTTCTACTGAAATAGCATTCCTTCGTTAAAACAATTCAACCGTCATACACGTACTTCAGGGAATACACATCAATTTGCCCTTAAGCCCAACTTCGAACGTACATACCTACTGTTAAGTACAGAGATTCTTTCTTTAGTCGTACTGCACGAATGTTGAATGCTTTACCCGGCTCAATTTTTCCTTGCAATTGTGATGTTCAGACATTTAAAACCAATGTGCATCGGTATCTCCTTTCAAATCCTGCCCAACTTTCCTAAACGCTCGCTCTGATCATTATAAAGGTAGTCACAACCCCTTGAGTGCGCGTAAAATATATACAAAAAATATTCACTGCTAGGCCAATTTTTAACCTTTTACGATAAGCGTAAGTACGAGAATAGTATTTTTGTTCAAATGAACGTTACTGTATTGGGACAGGGACATAAGTCCCAGTTTTACCTTTTTGGACTTTATGTTCCACGTATGTGATACATAAATCCCGAAATATAATTTCGGACCTATATCCCACTAAGGTTGGGGAGCAAAGCTCTAAACAAAATAGCGCGATTATTTTAGTTTCAAAGTAAAATGTTTGTGGGACAAAAGTTCCAAACATTTTTTCGTGGGACTTTTGTCTCACCTATAAGTGCGATATATAGGTTCCAAAATAGATTTTGGGATTTATGTCTCACCTATGTGAAACATAAGTCCCAGAAGGTAAAACTGGGACTTATGTCCCTGCGCCACTGTATTGCAGGTTGGGAAAATTATTTTATCTCATAAGAAAAGTGAAAAAGCATAAATAAAAGATTGAATAAAATATCGAGTCCATGGCCAGTAAAAATAAGAAATTGAAAAATTGTCTGCTAAGATTTCCATCGTTTAAAAATATCCTACTGGAATAAACAATAATTTTTTTTCTCATAAAAAAAAAAAAACTGTATCTATTTTCACATAAATAATTATTTATTATTCCAAATAAACTATTTTAAGAACATCAAAAACGCCCCTATCTTGATTTTTCCCTAAAGATCATTTTAACATACATAAATCATTAAGACGAAACAAACCAAAAAAAAAATATGTACGTATCTAAACGCGTACCGTCCTGCCTAACGCCTCTAGTACATTAATTATGATCCAACACATTTCCGATAATAATAATAGGGGTTCCCAAATTAATTAAATGGAAACCATCTCGTTAGTCGTATTGAATTATTATATATGTATTTTCTCTTTTAGAAAATCCTACCATGAAAAATTTATTATGTTTCTTTCAATGTAATTACGGTCGTTTTTTTTTTTTTTGTATTATGGCAGTTCTTAGATCCTATAGGACGTAAAAGGACCAGTTGCCGGAGGACCTTTTTTTTCTTACAAAATACAAAATACGTCATCAGATTTGAATTGTACGTGCTGAAATGTGGGTGAAGCAAAATAAAGAAGAAACAACGAAATACCCTAAAACCGACCACACACACACACACACCCACAGACTAAAGCACTGTTTGATTTTAAATGGAAGCCTTCCAAGGACGACAGTAATTATGTATTTTTTTTTTTGGTTCAATGACATTACGAACATGAAAAAATCTCAATTCAACAAAAATCCAAAGCATTCCAGGAATTTATTTGTGTTTTCTATATTTTTTTTTTAAATAAAGGGTCCGCCAAATAACTTCTTTTTTTTTTGAAAATGGCGCAAAACATCGAGTGTAGCTTCGACTGTGTGGCACGTAGCGCCGTCCTAACGATCGCTATTGACTGTAACGGCCACTCCTTGCTCATTTTCGAAAAATGGCCCAATTATGCCTCTGGACCAAAATCCGCACCAAACAGTGACTCGTTTTGGGTGTATCGGCTTTTCAATGTATGCGTGTGGGTTTTCTGTGCCCCAAATGCGACAGTTTTGCTTGTTTACTACCCGCCAAGATCAAAATGAGCTTCATCTGAAAAGATGATTTTTTTTGGCAAAATCGGCATCTTCTCTAAGTCGATCGCAGGCCCACTTAGCGAAGCGTATACACAACCATATTCGTTCAGCGGAAGGATAAAACTAATTATCTGTCAAATCAGACATGAACTAAGTGTTACCATTCACGAAATAAGCATTAGTAAAAAAAAAAAAAAGTTAGATGGCGGACCCTTTATAATAAAAGTACCATTAGTTTTTTTATGAATAGCTTTTGTATAGTAAAGTCAAAAATCTCATTTTTAAAATATTACATTACATATCAACTTATACTTTTTACCAACCTTTTACTTGTCCTAAAGTTTTTTTTAAACACTTAACAATTCACAACTTGGTAAAAAAAAAAAAAAAAACTAAACACTGCGCTCGGTTAAGCTGATTCATATTATTAAGTGCAAATTTGAGGGGCATATCGGCGAACGTGACCATTTGACATCTGACACTCTCGAAATGGGGGAAGATATCGTATGGAAAATTAGTGGCTGACCACCTGCTGCTCACCTCACATTGGTTTCCGTGATTTTGATACCGAACAACTGAACATATACGCAATACGAGGTTGCACCGTGTTTCCGTTATTCGATATTTGAATGGTGTGGTGGTACGCGGGTGACCCAAAACATTTTTCATTGTTGAAAAGTAAAAGGAGGAAATGATAGTCGGGGGATGATACACAAAATAGTGCAATCTGAACGCAAATGCATTTAAATAAAAATCCAAGGCAGAAATTTCAATTTCAACAAAAAGTAATTTTCTGTTTATTTTTTTTTCAAATCACGTTTGGTTGCGGTTTATTTTTGTTTTTAATTTTGTTTGGATTGATTTAATGAAAAACTGGTGCAAGGCAAAAGATTAAAAAATGAATTCGATATATCTAGATAGGAATGCGAATGAATGAGATGCAAAGCTCGTTTTGTGTGGTTAAATTGAATGACTAATTGAGAGGGTTAGATTATGGAGGAGTATAAGCAATATAAGCATACAGTGATGACGATGATGAAGGGTGTAAAATACCAAGTGGGAGGTCAATGAATCAGATTGAGTTGTAATCGAGTTGAACTGTTGACGGCGGATTGATGTGAATGACATGCAAAGTGATGATTGTTGATGTTTTGTGTGTGCGTGTGGAAATTTAATAAACGTGGGAAATCTCTCAGCTGAAGTTGACGATTGAAAAAGGCTGACATAGGTCATCAGTAGCTGAATGGAAATACGATTCGATAAAAGCGAAAAGTAAACAACACAAGAGGAAAACTGATTCATTTACATAGTCCAGTCAAATGGTACATTGGGGTTTACATTTAATCGTAGTCTAGGTAGATAGGGGTATCAACAGAACTATCCAACTTAGTTGTCAACTTTGATTTTCGACAAGAGGTGGCCGCCACGCCATCTTATGAATTTTAAGGCAAACTGTGTGATTATAGACTAATTTCGCAAGCATTTCCATTTTAAAAAAAATCGCATTAAATTTGTATTTAAACTTTGTGATAATAATATAATAGAAATTGCGCTTAGCCCTGTTGAACACCCTTTTCACATGTTAACATTAATAGATAAAGCAAAAATATTTTAAAACTTTGCGAAGCAACGCGCACACGGGTCTGCTAGTTATGTTATGTCAAATGAGGGCAGATGGGCAGATTTCTATTAAAGTAAAGGGTGTTTTTTTAGAGGTATATATCCAGGTTCTACATTTCACTCGAAACGAAATTGATATCAATTGAAATTAGATTGACTTCAATTTCATTTCGAGCGAAAATGAAATGAAGAACCTGGCTAGTAGAACTTTGAAATGGAATAAAACAAAGATGATTTTTTTTTAAATTGACATTAAATTTTCTTTATTCGAAAGATAATCTTCTGGCATTATAATTTAAATATGACTTCTGGCATATGACCGCATATGACCAGCCGTGGCGGCTCGGACGTAGTCTAATCTGGAGGTCCAATTTTCGATGACTTTTTAAAACATTTGTGGCCGTATATCGGCAATAACGCGGCGAATGTTGTCCTCCAAGTTGTCAATCGTTTCGGGCTTATCGGCGTAAACAAGCGGCTTCACATTTCCCTACAGAAAATATTCAAGCGGCGTTAAATCAACGTAACGTGAAACTATGCGGTTACCAAACGTTTCCTTCAATAAATGAATTGTGGCACGGGTTGTGTGACATGTTGCGCCGTTTTGTTGAAACCACAGCACCTGCACATCATAGTTGTTCAATTGATGAACGAAAAAGTCAGTAATCATGGCTCTATAGTGGTCTCCAATGACTGTAACGTTCTGGCCAGCATCGTTTTAAAAGAAGTACGTACCAATTATTCCACCAAACCATAAAGCACACCAAAGGATTATCATCACTCCAAATACGGCAGTTTTGTTCATTGACGTAACCGTTGAACCAAAAGTGAGCTTCATCGCTAAACAAAATTCACTTACGAAAATTGTTATCAACGGCATTCTTGTTTTGGGCCCATTTGGGCACCATTTGGAAGCGTTATTCATGTTGAAATGCCAAACAAAACTAAAAATAAATCACTTGACAGCTGACAAAATGGCCGCCAGTTAAAATAGTGTTGCCAACTTAAAGTTCTATACCTCTAAAAAAAAAACACTCTTTATAAAGATGCAAATACAAATAAGTGATTTCTTTTTCAAGAAGCGTGGAACATACACCCATATAAAAAAATATCGGTCTTTTGATTAAGACGGTGCCAAAACCACCCTTCGTTTATCCAATAAAAAACTTATATTTATACCGGATCGTATATGTTGTTCTGATAAGATTTGCGTTTATTTCAAGAAGGCCCTTTGGAGATTTTCAGCGGCATACCACGTCAGCAAATAAAACTCTTAATATATAAGTATACCAGGTTCTCTAACAACTCTCAAATAATATCTGATAACACAAATACATAATAAAAGGATATTATTTATAGGGTTTTAAGTACATCATCAAAACAAATCGAATTCGCCTAAGAACGCAATCAATTTCTTTGGTAGTAAGGAAGTGTGTTTACTTCACAATATATCATCAACAAAAAGTCAAGAACTACTCACTTACACGTAAAATATACGCATGATCGTTCAGTATTTAAGAAAGACTCAATTAACCAAAGCATTTCGACATTAAACTTGCGTTGATAACTCATTGGATTATCTATACCTATACCATGTTCATTCTTAGCAAATGTTATAGTATCCACACTAAAGCTAAAACCCCTTGTTGGTCTTAGGAATGCAAAAAAAATAAACCCAAATAGATATATGTATCTACATCAGGAAAATTTTACGAGCAATTTGAAAAACTCTGTTTCGTGCTCATGACTGCTCATAAAAATCGTTTTAATTTTGCTCTCAACATCGTTAGTTGAGGCTGGCGATATAATCGTACCAGTCATCAGGCAATGTATAATCGTAAGAGAATCTCCGCATCACGTAAAGCCCTTTGTATTAAAACAGTTTGTATAATATCCCTTTTTGTTACTTAACAGCGCTGTTATGTCAGTTACATCAAAGAGTCCTTGCTTATATGTATGTATATCCCACGCTGACATCACGTATCGTAAATATTCCCCTGATGGAAACACTATTACAGCTTCGCCTATAGCTGACTTCCATAGCTGTAGCCCTAAGGGTAAATAAATTAGGATTATCAAATAAAAGTTACCTCACCACCATCACCATCATAGCTAAAGTGACACCAGACGAAACTTCATCCTTCGGCATATTACTTTCCTGGAATATATACTGTCGATCGTAGGCGTGTAATGATAAACCACTCAAAGGAAACATTATTTTCAAACACCCTATTCATTCGCGCCCCCTGCCGGTCATATGTCAAATCAAAAAAAGAAAACCTTTGTTTTTCCTTCTGGCTGGCATGGCGGCTGATATCAATGTCAGAGTTTCCTCAGATTTCTTTTTGAGTCGATTTATTATGTGACACTTACGATAATAGTGTCAACTGTTGCTAATACAGTAAAATCTCTCATTACCGGTATCTTTCTTTATAGATACAATTTTTTTTTGTATGGAAAAAGCTACGGACGGGGTGTCAAATAAAAAGCATTGACACGATCTCTTAGGAAGAAAGATTTCAAAGATTTTATTTTCATTACAAATCAGCTATTTCCATGATAATAGTTATTTGGAATTAAATTCACAATCTGTGCTTTTGGCTGTGGATTAAATTAAGGTAAATGCAACAGTTACAATTATTCTTGATTTTTCAGTTTAGAAAATTGAGAAATATTTATTTACTTTTAGTGTGGAATGTTCACTGAAATGTTTTCATTTTCTTCTTAGTAAATAGTTTTCCTTTAATTTCATGAATTATAGGTTTATGATTCATGGCGTTTACACGTACCATCAGGGTCATGCTTAAATCCCTTCTATATAATTACTATCTCACTGGGTATTAACACTCATGTCAAATTGAAACTATAAAGGAATTCTATGCAACTTATAAATATTGTTTTAGCACGAACTGCAAATGTATAGACACATGTCAAATGGTTTTATATGAAACGTCATATCGCGTGTCATGATCTGTCAGATCTTGTGTAGAGAACTTTCAATTTTTTTGTTTCAATGCTATTATAAATTTTTTTCCACATATTTGACATGTGTTAATAAACTGTAAAATCGTGTAGACGGGCTTTTAGAAACCTATAAAAAAAAACGATTGACAAAAAAAAAAAATATATGACTTGTTCTTGCGTCTTGTTTGTGTAAATACAGTGTCTTTTGTTCGTTGTTTTATTTTTATTAATTTCTTCCTTTTGTTATTTTTTTTTTTAAATTGAAAACAATTTATTTTTATGACTTCAGCAATTTCCGCATTAGAGAGATATCACTGTAGGACAACACAGTCAAAAATACACCAATTCAGAATGCCGAATCTATTCCACATTTTGATGATGACGTTTTTACATCTGAGGTAATTCACTCGTTTCACTCTCTTTCTCTTGCTCGATGTAAACATTGAACACGCACATACACACATCACTTACACGTACGCACATTATTCGCAAGAAGGATAACAATCTTGAGAGCAATAAAACGAGGAGTTTTATTACGAAAAATACTTTCTGGACGTTTATTTTTTTTTTTTGTCTGTCTGGTTGGTTGATTTGTATACAAGTTGGATCAACTTGTTTGAATACAAAAAATAGACATTGATTTGCAAGTGCTTGATGTCGAACATGCAAAGTTCTTTTTTTTACGTTCGAAAGATAGGCAGTAATAAATAATTGCTCTAAGAAGGGTTTAAAATATGTATATCTACGTATATCCACTTAGATAAAATAGTATAATTTTTATTTTCGTGGATTTGCAATAAATATAAACTGGTTGAAGATAGTTCATGTTACAGTCGTTAAAAACGTATATGTGATGTGTATTTGTTTGTATTGTTGCAGCTTGTTTAAAGTACCTATAACTACATATCTTTTAATTTTATTTACTGGTTTTTCATATTCTTAATTTTAGATCCGTTTTGCTTTTAAGTCATAGTGTTATGACGTTTCGTGAGTTTTAGATAAAAATTGTGTGAGTGCCGGGACTCACGGTTAATATTTGTAAACATCAACGTGCGCGGATCCAAAACGGACTTGAAGGGGATCTTAAGATTTTTTTCACTGAACGCACCCATCCTAGTATGCAGATCGTAACGTTGCAAACCGTAACGTTGCACGACGTAACGTTGCACACGAACGTTCAAGTTTTTTTTTCACTCTACCTCCAGCATAGATGTTCACACATCAAAAAGCATAGAATTTAATTCTCGCTCGAGAAATGCCATTTTTATTTGTTCATTGCGTCAACAGTAGTACGTATATTTTTCTTTGTCTTTGAAATTGATCCAAAACATACGTATCGTTATTGTAAAAAATCAAAACAAACAAAAACGTTTTTTGGACATTCCACCCACCCGTTTTTTTCTTTTTTTTTAGGACCAAAACTAACAGTAGCTGTCATACAAAATTTTTTTGGCCAAAAAGGAAAAACTTATTTTTCTCAAAATCGGCCTCACAGAATTTTTTTATGCTCAATAAATTTAAATAGTTTAAGGTTGCCTTTAAATAAAAAAAAATGGTATTAATGGCATCTCCCAAAGAACCATTTTTTTGATTTTCGCTTTTCTCGAAAACTATTCAACAGATTTTGATGAATTTTTTTATGAAGAAGAACTAATGCATTTGGAGTAAAATTATGTACCGAAATTTTCAAAAAAAATATTATTTGAATTTTTAAAAAAAGTTTGAATTTTTTTTTTTTTGAAAACTCGATATTTCAAAAACGGTTTAGTCGATTTTTATTAAACTTCGCAAAACAGCATTTTTTTTAACACTATCTAAAAGATTTCAGAGAAAAATTATACTTATAATTAGAAATAACGGTACCTCCCATACAAATGTTTAAAAACGGTTAAGGAAAACTTTTTTTTCTCAAAAACGACTCCTATGATTTTGATAAAATTATTTTTACGTAGCACTATTAGTAAGGTCTAGCATTTAAAATTATCAAATTTCATATTGAACAATTAATAATAGCACCTCCCATAGAACGTTTTTTTTTTATTTCCGACTATCTCAATATTTGATTTACCGATTTAAACTTAATTTTTTTAAAAAGAAGCTTGTAATTAGTTAAAATAATATGGCATATGAAAATTTCAAAAAAAGTAATTTTCGGATTTTTAAAAAAAATTTCAAAATTAGTTTTTGAAAATTCGATATTTCGCAAACGGGTGGAAGATTTTTTTTGAAAATTAAGTTTTTAACTCCACATTAATAAATTCTTATGATTGACGTACCTAACGTACGAAATTTTATTTATAAAAAATTAATTATTTTTAAAACCGCTCCTACGATTTTTAAATTTTTTTTCCTATTTATTAAGATTTATATAAGAAATCAGATGGGGTGCATCGCGTTCCATTCAAAACAGTTTCAGATTTATTTCTAATTTAGTTGATTTAAAACAATTTTCCAGTTCATATAAAATAATTTCCTTGCATGCATATTGCATATGTGCAATACTGGGCTATATTGTTAATTTTAATATACTCACATAACATAATACCACCTGCAACTAACTAACTAAGTTTTGGCAAATGGATAAAATATAGACTCCCATAGCTAATTTAGTTCATACTATAAAACCCCAATGTGATCGCACATAAGAGCAAATTCGTGCGACCCAGTCGTGCATATTCTTTTTTAGCTGCAAACATAACGGTACTATCAAGAAAAATTCTATTTCGAAAATGCCTCTAAGGATTTTGTTAAAAAAAATGCTAGTATGTTCGACATATGGGTAGAAACAAATTACCACAAACTGTTATAAACGGCAACTGTAGTAGAATGTTTTTTTTTATTTTTATTTATTGTATTTTCTAGCTATCGGCTGATCCGATTTCGATCAAAACTACTACACAGGAGCGCCTTTAAAGTCGAAATAATATTGTAGGTATACAAATTTTCCAAAAAAGTTATTTTTATTTTTTTTGAAGATTCAATATCTCTAAGATCCAGTTTTTCAGTGCGAGATTAAAGTTGAACCCGAGTTAATTCATCAAATTTAGTGAGTTAACTCAGGATTAACTGAACAGATGCTTTTTATGTCTTATCCACCGAGTTAGTTTAGTCGTTCCGCGTGCATTCTCCACCAAAAAACAGATTCCTCAGTAAACAGTGGGTTATTTTACTCCTAAAGTTAGCTAACTATGGTTGAATTCACCACCGAAAAACTGGGCCTAAATCTGGATTAATTTTTTTTTGAAAAGTGTATACGTACCTATGCTAAATTCTTAAAATTTATTTACCAACATTTTGTTAAAAAAAAAATAAAACCCTAATTATAAAAACCACAGAGCCCCATTAAAATTCAAATTTCATAAATGAAGTTAAAAAAAAAATAAAAATTAAATGTTATGATTTAATGCTTTTTTATTGTAAGTTTATTTTACTTTTATGAATTTTTTGTTTAACCTCAAATCTTCTATGAATTTATCAAGAACTTTTGTACAGCAAATAACCATTCGTTCAGGGCTCTGCAATTAAAAGAAAGTATGTCTTCATTTTTATATAAAATTATGTGAACTTCTATACAATGAATTACGAAAGAAGTTCCATTTTTCTTTCCAACTGCGCTCTTTATCCAAGATTTGATCTACAAAACGATTCTATTGTTTGCATCTCTATATCTCTAAACTCATCACCAGTCAACTTTGCACTTCGGTGTTAAACTGCGACATTATAATATTATGTGCTTCAGTTTTTCTAGGGCTTGAATTCAGATTTATTTCCTTTCAATCGTTAACCTCTTCTGAACTATGGTTCAACCCTTTGCTCTTCTCCTTTTATTTGCATTGCCTTTTTACCATTTCCAAACTTTTGCCAGAGATATTTTTTCTATTTTTTTTTACCACGACGATTAAAGCCCATCTCTAGGTATACATTGATGAACTGCTGAATTTAGTTGTTTTGGCATTTAAAGCTTGCAATAAATTCAGCTAGTTGAGTCTTCTTCCGAATGGTTGCGGATGAAAAGTCTGTTTACACCTCGATTAGCATTTTAACAACCATCTGTTCATGAGTAAAATCTGAAGTTTGTGTAAACTGCTGATGGTGTTTAAATAAAAAAGAAAAAAAAATGAAAGTAAAGTATAAAAAGGTTTACATAAAACAAAGTAAAACAGCAAGTAGAGTTACCTACAGCGAAAGATATGGAGTTTTAATTACGGTGAGCTTATGTATCTGCACGATCATTAAAAGCGTCTTTAACTGTAGTGTTTAGTTGTTTGGAGTTTAAATTTATTTATTATCTTCTTTTTCTTCTTCTGCTTTGCGTCTCTTAAAAAGTCGACTTAAAACAATTGTTTTGCTGCGAATATAATTACGTGCAGTTATGAAATGCTCACTTGGAAAGCTATTAATTTCACCGTTCCGCTGATGGGTGATGCAAAGGTAGCAAAGAATGGGTGGCGTTACTTTGCGTTAAGTACCGGTGATGTTTTGAATGAGTTTTAACAAGTAGCTACATAAAAGATTTTAATTACACTCAAAACTCTTCAAGCGAATGGAATTATTCGTTTAAATATACATAATAATTATTATAATTGACGCACATATGTATGTGCTCTGAATTGATGTATGTATGTAGTGACGTTTTATAAATAATGCTTTCCTTAAATCTTAATTATTATTTATATAAATCAAAGTCGGTTTAGTTACAAACTTGTAACTCAAGAACGGCTGGACGGATTTTTTATTTATTTATTTATTATTTCATCAATGGATTTACAATCTCTTGATAACAAAACTTAATTATATATTCTAGCTCATGTTATAGAACTGAAATAGATTTTGAACAATTTTTTTAAAGCTATCCCTACTCATAGAAAGATCGACTTCACATGAAATAGAATTGTACAACGTAAGAGAACGAGTTACTGGGTTATTAAGACCATAATTTGTTCGGTGATTGGGAACATAGAATATATCTTTTCTGTTTCTTAGTGTTCTTTCCGGAACGTAAAAAGAAACTAACACCAGAAGCTCTTCAGATTTAATATTCGAACTTAAAATATCTTTGATAAAAAGAACGCATTGAGCTTGTCTGTGGCTCTCCAGAGTTTTCAAATCTAATAACACACATCTTGAAAAATAATCAGGTAACTCAGCGGACCATCTCAGATTTCTTAACGCAAAACGCGTGAATCTTCTTTGTATTTTTTCTATTCTATTAATAGCATTTTCATAAAATGGTGCCCAGACGACACAACAATACTCTATGATGGGTAGTACCAATGACATGAAAATTGCCTTTAATGTATACACATCTTTAAATACAGTCGAAGTTCGTTTAAGGAAACCCAACATAGAATTTGCTTTTGATACAATAAAATCAATGTGAGTTGAAAAGGAAAGTTTGGAGTCAAATATAACTCCAAGATCTTTAACTTCGTTGACTCTTGTGAGTAATTTATTCTCAAGTTTATAAGTAAAGGTTAGTGGGGATAAAGTTCTATGGGCACTAAAAATCTTACATTTTGCGATACCAATTTAAAAACATATCAATATCGTTTTGGAAGTTTAAACAGTCACAATCGGAAGATATTTCACTGTATAATTTAACATCGTCCGCAAACATCAAACAGTCCGAATAATTAAGAACTTGTGGAATATCATTTATGAATAAATTGAACAAAATTGGTCCAAGGTGACTACCTTGGGGAAGACCTGAATCAACCTGAATAAATTTTGAAGAAAAACCTTCAATCTGAACGACTTGTTTCCGGTTCGACAAGTAGGAACTCAACCAATTCAAAAAATTAGCATTCAAATCCAGTTTTCGAAGTTTTTGGAGCAATAGTCCGTGATGAACTCTGTCAAAAGCCTTAACAAAGTCTGTGTACAGGACATCCACTTGCTTTCTATTTTCCATAGATTTTAAACAGAAATGAGAAAATAGGCACAAATTAGTCGAAGTTGAACGACCACTAACAAACCCATGTTGTTTTGGCGTTATAATTTCCTTGACTGAAAAAAATAGTCTCTGGGTAACCAAATCTTCAAATAACTTTGGCACCGCAGAGAGTTTTGATATTGGTCTGTAATTTTTAACCAGGTGTTTTAGGCCACTTTTAAAAATTGGATTTACATAAGATATTTTCCAATCTTCAATAAAAACACCAGTTGATAAGGATTTATTAAAAATAATTTTTAACGCGTAACAAAGTGATGGGGCACAATTAGATAATAAAGATGGCGGAATATTATCAACTCCAGCTTTTTTATTTGAATCAAGTTCAATCAAACCATTAAGAACATCTTGGTCTGAAAAACACTTTAAATCAAAATCTATAATAGGAGAAATAGATGGATATAAATCGGCAATATTTAAAATAACGTCTTTATTATAACGGGTGATTTTTTAGCTGGTTTGGTTTTGGCAACACTGGTTTTGACAGCTGACGTGTGTTTAGTACCTTGTGTCACTGACAAACAGCTCCAGTTTGGTTTGCAATTTAACCATGGATCGTCTTACAAATGAACAACGCTTGCAAATTATTGAATTTTACTATCAAAATTCGTGCTCGGTTCGAAATGTTCATCGCGCGCTGCTTGTGTTCAGCGATGAGGCTCATTTTTGGTTGAATGGGTACGTAAATAAGCAAAATTGCCGCATTTGGAGTGAAGATCAGCCAGAAGCATTGCAACAGCTACCAATGCATCCCGAAAAAGCCACTGTTTGGTGCGGTTTATGGGCCGGCGGCATTATTGGGCCTATTTCTTCAAAGATGATGCGAATCGCAGCGTTACTGTCAATGGTGAACGCTACCGAGCGATGATAACAAACTTTTTTTTGCCCGAAATGGAAGTTCTTGACTTGCATGATATGTGGTTTCAACAAGACGGTGCCACATGCCACGCGAAACAATGGCGCAATTGCGAGGCGAGTTTGGTGAACAGTTAATTTCACGTTTCGGGCCGGTCAATTGGCCGCCTAGATCGTGCGATTTGACACCATTAGATTATTTTTTGTGGGGGTATGTCAAGGCTAATGTCTATAGGGACAAGCCCCCTTCGATTGACGCACTGGAAGCCAACATCCATGCATTCATTCGTGAGATACCGGCCGATATGTGTGAAAGAGTATGCCAAAATTGGACTCAGCGGATGGGCTACCTGAGACGCAGCCTCGGTCAACATTTGCATGAAATTATCTTTAAACATTAAATTGCAAGGTTCAAACTATCGATTCAAATAAATATTTCATTCATTTTTTCGAATTTTTTGTGTTTTTTTTTTTTTAAAGTTCTAAACCTCTTAAAAAATCACCCATTAGTTAGATTGAAAGTATTTTGCAAATAGATTGCAAGATGATTTTATATCGCATGACTTTTCGATATCAAGTTCCATTTCTAACGGCAAAAAAGAACTTTTTCGTTTGGAATTTAAAAAGACCCAAAATGATTTGCTGTTCCTTTTAATATTACTCTCAACAGCACTTATATGTTGATGATACAAAAATGTATTCAAAAAAGCAAATTCTCTCCGAAGTTGAAGAAAGCGAGCATGATCCTCAGGTTAACCTGATTTGTTCGATAATTTAAAAGCCTTGTTTTTAACATCTTCTAAATTTTTTAATCTTTTATTAAACCAAGGGAGTTTAAAACATGATTTTTTCCTTAAAACCGGAACAAACTGTTCAATACCATAAAAGATTATTTCTTTAAAAACTACATACATATCATTTACAGATCTGTTGCAAAGTCTAAATTCCCAATCAATTGAACTATAGAAATTGTTTAGTCCTGTGAAGTCGGCCTTATTGAAATTAAAGTTAACGAAATTAAGAGTTGCACATTTCTGGTTAAATTCATAAAATTCAAAAATTACATAAACTGCTTTATGATGAGGTTGATTATTAACTAAAGGAAAAGCTGATTCATACAAATAGTATTTAATATCATTATTGCAAAAAATAAGATCTAATGTTCTATTTAATATATTTTTGGAATAATTTATTTGAAATAAACCTAGCGAAGCTACAGAGTCAACAACTTCAGTTTCAATGTCTGATGTAACATTAAATGGGACCAGAATTTGGTCATCGGTCATAAAGCACCAATCTATGTCACCAACGTTTTATTGATCTTTGATTTGTTGGATTTGTCTCCGCCCCCAATAGCAGAATGACTATAAAAATAACGGAAAACGTATCCGATTAAAAAAACTCTACCTGCTTCAAGGATATTTTTTTTTTAATTTCAATTTGTAGGGTGAAATGGGGTAAAATAAAAAAAAATGGCCTATTTAAGAAATTCATCTTTTATTTGAAAGTTTTAGTTTAGGAAATGGCTTAGAGATATTCTTTTTCAATTTTTTTTTGCTGTAGGGTAAAATGAAACAAAAACTAGGTAGGTATCCGATTTAAACAATTCTTTTGGTTTTTGAAAGCGCATTCTTACAGAAATTGCTTAAGGGGTATTGTTTTTTAAAATTGTTGTATTTGTAGGGTAAAATGGGGTAAAAATAAAAAAATTGACCTATTAAAGAAATTCTTTTTTATTTTAAAGGTTTTTGTTAGGAAATGGGTTCAGGATATTCTTTTTCAAATTTTGTTATTTGTAGGGTAAAATGGGGTAAAAATAAAAAAAATTGTCCGCTTTAGGAAATTCTTTGTTTTTTAAAAAGGCTTTCTTACGAAATGGCTCTGTTGGTACTCTTTTTTAAATTTTTAATATTTGCAGGGTGAAATGGGGTAAAACAAAAAAAATATCTGATTTAAGAAATTGTTTTTTTTTGTTTGAATTTTGTTATTTGTAGGGAGAAATGGGGTGAAAATAAAAAAAAATAAAAATTGATAATTTTAGGTTGATGTGGGGTAAAAGCAAAAGAGGGTTTTATCGATTTTTAAAATTCTGTTTGTGTTTGAAAGGTTATTTTTAAACATTTGACTTTTATAGAGTAAAATGGGAATGGGAGTGACTTTTATAGAGTGAAATGGGATACATACATTAAAGTGGTTTTTGATTACAAAAATTCTTTTTGTGTTGGGAAAGTAATAAAGGTTGGACTAAAATGATCATATTTTTACTAATTTCACCATTTATAACATAAAGTCGGTTAAAACCCTGAAAGTAGTAGGTACATATATTCGATTACAAAAATTAGCTTAAATATTTATTTATATTTTCTTTTGTAATTTTTATGCGAAGCTTAGAATTGTCTACCCGTGCGAAGCCGAGCGGGCCAGCTAGTTTACTATAAAACTACTTTTTAAAGAATTTCGTTCAAATGCTACCAAACAATAAGTAAATTCGCGTGGTTGAAAACAAATATGAATTGGCAAGTCCTTAGTCACTTCCTTAAATAATAGCATTGGTGGTGTGAATTTGTTTTGCTGGTAGAGACCACCGATTTTTTAAATTTCAGAGGCAGGTAATACTACTTTAATGCATAATGCGCTTAACGCGATTCAAAAAGTTCAGACTCTAAGGATTGTTCAGGGCTGGCTGATGGCTCTATGGGGCTAACTGAAATTATAATTAGAAAAGTTCAATCAACGTTAGGCCACGCTAATACTAGCATGACGTGATTCGCGCTATTCAAAGGAAATGTGTGAGATGTTTTTTTTTTTTAATATTCTCTACAATCCCTTTAAGCCCTTGGGACTTCAAAATTCAAACTGGATTGAAACTTTGTGTGGGCGTGTCAGTGGGTGGAAATTTCTGGGAAATGTCTGAAAATTTCATTGAAATCGGTTGTTGGTTCAGACTTTATCGACATATAACTTAAACAACACCCCGGAATTTTTATCAATTTTGACGACGATATTGCATTTATTTTTAAAAGTGGATGTACCAGTAGCTGGAAACAAATTTTATAACTTATCACGCTATTCATTATCATGCCTGAAAATTCAGAGGTTTAGGTGTTAGGTCTTTTTTGTTTAAAAAAATTTTAGTCTGTTGTTTTTGTATCCTTTTGACGTAAGTAAATCCGAATCTAATTCTTCGTCCAGTGAGTGAGCTAGCGACCGATTAACTTACATTATTATTATTATTTTTATTAAAAGCTTTTATTAGTGCCATTTTTAGATTAAAGTTAACAAATAAATAATTATATAAATTAACAAAAGCAAAAACATAAATGAATATATAGTTAAGTTATGAGTTTGTGTCTATTCGTTAAATTCTTTTAAACATTAAGTTTTGTATAAAAATGGTATAATTTTACTCGGCATAAGCCTCCCCCAAAGAAGCCCAGAGATTCCCGTTCTTTGCATCGTTATACCATTGTGGATTAAATTGGTTCAAATCGTCTTCCCATCTTTTTTTTGGTCGGCCAGTGGGTCTTTTGCTATCGGGCATCCATTTTGTTGTTATTACTGTCCATCTTTGGTCTTGAGTTCTTGAGATGTGACCAGCCCAATTCCATTTTAACTGTTTTGTTCTTTTTGCTGCGTCTATTATGCCAGTCTGTCTTCTTATTTCCTCATCTGTTATTCTTTGAACTAAAAGTATGTTAAGTATTTTTCATTCTATTTTGGTTTGACAAATTCTTAGTTTATCAAAGAAGTTTGAAGTAAGTCCCAAGGTTTGTAGCCCATATGTAAGGGTTTGTAATATCGTTGAGTCGAGTATAAATTTACGAGTGTGCTTGCTTAGATTGTTTTCAAGTATTTGTTTTAAGCTCCAAAACTGTTTCCAGCTATTTGAAATCCTTCTGTTTATCTCTTTCTCTTCCTGATTTTTAAATGATTGATTTGTCCTAAATAAATATAGTCGCTTACGTATTCTATTTTTTCACTGTCTAGGAGTATTGGATTCAACGTGTGGTTTGTCAAAACTTTTGTTTTTGTCAAGTTTATGTTGAGACCATGTTTTTTCCTTTCAATGGAAAGTTCATTGATGATTGTTTGAATGTTGTTAGAGTTTTCTGCGATAAGCACGATGTCATCCGCAAATCTCAAGTTATTTAGATACTGTCCGCGTATTTTTATTTCGTTTTTGTTTTTCCAATTAAGTTTTTGGAAAATTTCTTCTAAGACTGCTGCAAATAACGGTGGAGACATAGGATCCCCTTGGCGTACTCCACGATTGATTTGGAAGTCCCGACCATTTACATCGGTTTTTATTTTTGCGGTATTGTTTCTGTAGATATTTTTAAGTGTTTGAATGTAAATTGGATGGATATTCTGTTTTTCTAAAGCTTTCCATATACTTTCGTGTTCCATTGTATCGAATGCTTTACTGAAATCTATAAATAGAAGATATAGCGGTTTTTTGAATTCTTGACATTTTTGGATTAGTTGATTAATTGTTTGGAGGTGGTCTGTAGTTGAAAATCCTTCTCTGAATCCAGCTTGTTCTCAAGGTTGTTAGAGTTTGTAAATAGTTGAAATAAGGCTTATTGGTCGATAATTGTTTATGTCATCCTTTGTCCCTTTTTTATGGATAAGTATAATTGTACTTCTTTTCCATTGTTCTGGTATATGTTGGGTTTTTAATATTGCGTTAAATAGCTTTGTTAGTATCGGAACCAAAGCCGTCTTTCCGTATTTTATCATTTCAGCTTCTATACCATCATTGCCTGCACTTTTTTCATTTTTTAGACTTTCGATAGATGTTTCGATGTCGCGTTGACCTAATGTTCGTGTTTGAGATGTTGTGTGTAGAGGATTTGTAAGTGTATATGTATCGTTAATGAGGGTATAGTTATTGTTGGTGGTTATTGTTTTTGTTGATCTGAAGAGTGTTTCGAAAAAAGTTGTGGCAGCTTCGTTTATGTCTTCTCTTTTTAGTATTTTGTTGTCATGTTTTTTCAGTGAAACAACCCATTCTTACATACCCTATTTCATTCAAACTTGAAAGGGAATTGCCCATTTCCGGCCCAGAGTAAACACGAACGAGTTTGGTATCAAATGAAAGGTGACACATGAGTAAAATTCTTATTTTGCAATCGGCAACTTCAAGCCCGAATATTTCGACTTTACCATGAACGATTTTGAAAATATTTTACTTATGTATCGGGCCTCACGTCACCTTTCATTTGATAACAAACTCGTTTGTTTACACTCTGGGCCAAAGCTTCATAGTAAAATGGGCTTTCCCTTTGATCACTGATTCATGGCTATCAACTAGTCGATTACGACCTAATTTTAATTTTCGTTTAATAAATAAGACTTTTAACTTAAGAAAAACAATCTAGATTTAAATGAGACCTTCGAACATTTTTACATACGCCTTGAGAGACGAACACAAATTGGTAAATTTGGGTTTCTATCCTGGAGCATTCCGCTTACCAGTCTGATATATACTAATCACTGAGCTATTGAATGGTGTTTATAAAGTTCTTATTGTGTTTGTTGTATACGGGGTATTTTTGAGGAGATAGCAAAACTTGCATGTAAATAGTTTTGATTAGCAAGGGCCTTACGAGTTTTTGACATGTTTTAATCCCCTAGATTATCCATACCTATACTGCACACTTTCCAGGGCCTCGACTAAACTTGGGAAATACTTGCAATTTTTCCAGGCTCGAAGTATCGATGAGGTCAAAAAATATACCTTGATAGCTCTCAGTCTATAAGCCTGTATAGGGTATTCGTTGTTGCATTTTATATGTGAACTGTTTAGCTCCGAGTTGGTTTTTTTCTTAGAACTGCCATTCTTAAGGAATTCAAGAGACACTATACCATCATTTAATATTGGTTCATGTCCGTGCGAAATGTCCATTTTCGAGTTCAACTCATTTATTCAAATTGATCTGATCACAATTCGATGAAGGATCGGCAAACAAAAAAACATGTAACAATCATCAATCATTTGGAAGAGAAACACATTTGAGTGTCCCTAATATGCTCACTACCACGCCTCATGACAAACTCCCGTCGACTGGAGGAGAGTGAAGTTATTAATCGCATGTGTACATGATCCCAACCTTCCGGAATGAGTGCTGGAGCTGGTCAATTTCTTCCTGATGATGCGCAAGCTCATCATAATAAATTACAACGTGAAACCAATTTATTGGAGTCTCTTTTTGAGGCCAGCACTCCAAACTACAAAAAAAAAAATTAAATTATTTATTAAAAAAAAAAAGTAAAGGAAAGAACCATCCGACATGCCAGCTTTCAAGAACTAACTTCACTTCCAGAACCCCGGAGATAGATGATAATCTTGTACTAAAAACGAACTCCGCCATTTTTTCCGTTGAAGTCTTGCGTCGTCGGTCGCGTCGGCTGATCGTTTGCTGTTGATGTAGAACGAATTATTCAATTACTACCCCACACAACCTCTTCCTCTGCATTGGTAGTGATCTTCAAAGTAATACTTCCAGCTCCATCTCACCATATACACAAGCTGACTGTGCATTGCAATCGGATCAGCATATTGTGGGGTCAATTGAGCTCGAGATACTGACTGTGCTGCGATGCGCTGCAATAGTGTTCGGTTTCTTTGCTGAGTCTCCACTTCATAATATATAGAAGACTGTCTGTCGCTGCCGCACATGCTCATTCAATTATTATTATTTAGAGAGCGATAGTTTTAAACTTAAATCGGGTTAAAACCATTAGCTCATACATATACCTATACATATTGCTGTCATCCGCAGACAAACGTTCATGACGCCCATCAAAGAAGGCAATGTATGGAGTATCCAGGTCTTCTTAAATCGGCGCGCGTGTAAATTTCTAGGATTACCATAAATTAGTACATATAAGTTTATGTAAAATGATATTAACAGAAATTGTTCTTACACAAACAAACAAACAAACAAAGTGTTATGATTTCACATAAAAGGGGTTAAGCTGCAATTTATTTTGCAAGGAAATAGATGATTGTTCGACTTCCATTTCCGTGGTAGAGAATTGGCAGTTAATTTGATTTATTCAAATGATTTCTTGGGCTTAGAGCTAATCGTCGATAAAGTAAGGATTCATTTTTTTATTGTTCTGATCATAAAATCTTAATATCTATAAATATGTATTAAGAGAAAAGAGCATTTGGTTAAAACAAAGTTAAAGATAACTACAGGGCTAACGGTCCAAGACGGTCTTGATACGGAGGTACAGGATCAAAGGATCATTCCAGGACAGACTACGAAGGGCAAATCGTGGGAAACGATCTTGAATGTCCTCAATTCTTGAGATATGTGTAAGTATAAGGGAACCAAACTTGACAGGCTTATTCGAAGAGGGGTCGAAAAATTTTTTGGACCAACGTTCACAAAGCCAAGTGCTGAGTTGGCTTTAAGAATTATGTCGTCGATATGTGTTATAAAGTTAAAACTCTCTCGGATAAGATACCAAGTTTGTGAATTGACACCACGCTGGAAATGGGTTTATTATAAGTAAAAGATAGGGACGAGGAGGAAATTTGGAGCGTTTACGTGAAAAAGTGATTCATTGGCATTTGGTAATATTCAGCTCCAAGCAATTTTGAACGCACAAGACTGAGAAACTGTCGAGGTCTTATTGAAAAAAGAGTAGATTCATGATTGGAAGTGATTGATTCGCATTTGGCAATACTTAGTTTCAAGCAATTTTGAACGCATCAGACTGAGAAACTGTCGAGTTCTTGTTGAAAAAGAGTAGAATCATGTGTCGAAGAAATAGTCCCGAAAAACTTAGCTTCGTCGGCGTAGAGTGAGATATGGAAATGTTCAATAACCATGTCAATGTCATTAATAGTAAGAATAAAAAGAAGAGGACCGAAGTGGCTGCCGTGGGGGACCCCGGAGGTAGCTAAGAAGGGACTGGAGAGGATTGATCTGAAACGAACACTGTAATAACGGTTGTCCAGGTAAGAGGAAATCCATTTGAAGAATATAGGTTCAAAGCCGAGTCTGTGAGAAATTTTATCAAAACCCTTACTAAAGTCGGTTGAGACAACATCGACTTCTTTTCCTTTCTCTAGGGCTGAGAGGGTAAAGGATAAAAATTTAACAAGCTTAGTAGTTGTGGACCTACCTTTGAGAAAGCCGTGCTATCTAGGGGATATAAGAGATTTGCAGCGAAAACTTAAGATTTCATACAAAATACTTTCGAAGATCTTAGGAATATGTGAAAGTTTGGCTGATGGACGATCGCACTTAAAACTCTTTTCGTGTATTTTGGTTATTAAAGTAGTTTTCCATATCTGGAGAAATTCCCCTTCAAAAAGGGATAAACTAAAGATTTTTAAGAGGGGAAGAGAAAGAGTGGAAGAGTTGAAGGGAAGAGTGGAAGAGCGGTCCAACCGAGTAGTGTCATGTTAAAATTTAATGAAGCCATACAAATTTAAAAGCGCTTGGAGCAACTAGCCATAAAACAACTTGATTTTAATACAAACAAAGATTCCTGACCTACAAAAAAAAACCATATCGTAAAGTTTTGCAGTTCTTTTCTTATAATTTTATTCCGTTTTTATGTAAATTTTCTAGTAAATTGACCCTCTCGCCTAATCAAGCAAAAATAGGACCCCCCTCTTGTGTCTGGTCTAAACCTATAGGTTTCAGCTTTTTTTGACATTTTAAACGAATGAACAAAAGTATATTAAATTATAAAGTGACTCTAGACATGCCAATTATAACAGTTTTGGTTTATAAACGTACTGTTTATGCGGCCCCGCAGGCCCAGGACCCACCGCCAAACCAAAAGAGAGCGCATAAATACGTAAGTTTTATTGTTAAAATTAATTACTAGCGCATGAATAGAGTTTCCAATAAAACGCCATGTTCACTTCTATATACACTATAGCTGTGATAGGTAATTTGTACCTATTCTTGTTTTCATGTCTACGCAGTGCACAATTTTATAGCTCGATTATCGACAATACGTGAAATATTCGTTGGTTATGAGTGGGGCTCAAATTGATCTTATTTTAAAATTGAGTAGTTTTATTTTGACATCTGTCACATTCATCACATTTTTTGTCCTGTCTGATTTTCGCCTTATTGATTCACAATCAGATATAGATATGGTGTTTAAGATTGATCATCGAGATTACTTCTGAATGCTTGAGACAAAACAAGAGAAATTGCTTCAGGATCTCTTTTCAGAATCGAAATCAGATTGGACGACCAATCGAAAACGCCGTTTATTCGAACTGTCACTGAAATTGATTTTTCCCGGAGCAAAAAAATATTGTTTTTTTTTTTTTGATTTAAAAACGTTCTATTTACATCGTAGCCATTTTTGTTCTATTGAATTTGACCATTTCTGACAGAACTAAAGCCTGAAAGCCTTAGGGCCAGTTTCACAGTCAGAAAAATGACACTTATTAATGACACTAACTAATTCCCAATATCGCAGTTCACTGTTAGCTGAATATGTGGCACTTAAATCACCGATGCTGGTGACTTAAGTTCCACTTACGTTACGTTGAAATTTAGCTTAAACTCCTAGTATGGGAAACTTAAGTGTCGATTGTGAAACTGGCCCTTAACCGCAACTTTCGGGAGCTAAAATCTCATAATGATTGAGAGGTTTTTATATATGTATGGCTTGACAGACGGTTGACCTACTTTTTTAATCAACTTCTTTTCTTAAAGCAAAGATTGATTTTTTTTTTTTCATTTCAAAATAAAAAAAACAAATATTATATCACACCAAATAAATCAGGTCTGCGTCTATAAAATCCGACAAATAATCTCATTTCATAAAACTCAACGGAAAACAAAATCTTAAAACTGTTTGAAGAACGAATGTCATAATACTTACCAGTCGTCCTTATAAGCCACCCAATAACACCGTTCGCCCGGATTTCCTCCGACCACGTATAATAATCTCAATCTGCGACCGTGTCATTGTCAACTTGAGTATAAAGTGCTTATATATTTTTTTTTTTTTCGTTCTTTTATTATTATTTTCTATGCCAAATACCCCACGCGCCCAATCTAAGAATTTCGAAGTATACGAAAGCGAGACCAACCTATAAAAGAGCCAACAACAACGAGTTATAATAACAACACCACAAAAAATAACAACAACAACAACAACTGAAGTGAGAATCCATGACTAGATATTTATGTAGATACAAAGATAGAAACACCAAACAAGAGGCTCTATAAGATGCTGGCAGTAGACAGCCATAGACGCTCATGATGATTATATGATGATGATGTCCTCTAGAAGTTCTAGTCTGATAATCTTGGAAGGCGACCAGACAAGACACGCTCCAATCAAAAACCCACCTTCCCTTCGCTTCCCTTTGAGTCGTGACAGACTCTTAAACATCATCGCTGTTGTACACAAAGGGCTTAGTTTGAAATGAATAGAAACGTACCGCACAACTTGAACTTAAGTATGCCAAAAGACCGTCAGTCGACCGGCCCGGCCCGGCGCGGCCCGCCCCAAGCCCCAACTATTGTGGGGGTTTACTGTTTTGGGTTTAACTACTTTCAGGAAAAAAAAAACAAAATCAAATAAGAGACAGCAGAGAATTTCCCTTTTGTCTGCCGTCGTGGTCGTCGTCGTCATCGGCCTATTGTCGGTCGGTGCCCTGTTTGTATGTCTAGGCCTATTAAACCACATTTTTGTTGCCTTTGCCTACATCCGTTGCACAATAGCATGCAAAGTTTTCGAAGCAATAGTTGCATTTTGTTTTGTCTTTGAGGATTGTTTTGATGGTTTGTTGTGGGATGCGCTAGCTTACCAGTCTAAAGGGTCTACCTCAGAGTTTTAAATCTTAACCGACATGGCTTTCAAAGAAAGTTACAACCGAGGAAAATTAAGCTAACAACAAAGAATGTTTTGTTCTTTAATTATATTAATTAATTAACTGCTTTGCATTTTAATGACTTTTTTTATATTTATCTCCAACGGAGTTCTTGAGCCTTTGAATGAAAAAGGGGTTTTCGAAGCTACATACAAAATTTGGCTATAAGCATCAGTCAATTTGAATACTCCGACTGTGCAGTTTACTGTTCTTTTTGAGTGATCTTATTGATCGATGAATTCTGTAGGCATTTTTAAGAAAACATGTTATATGGGATATAAGTCCGAAAGAATTTTTTTGGGATGTTCCGATAAAGGTGGGATATTGGGCGACTTATGTTCATGTGGGTTCTTACGAGTGGGAATGTACTTCAATCTTACAATTTTCAACAAAACCAACAAATATTTTCAGCTTTTAATTAAATACCTTTAGGAATGGTGAAATCCAGGACCCTAAATGGCTAGACCCTCTCCTAAGGAAAGCTTACAATTAAAGTACCTATGTGTAAAGCTGACCACGAATAGTTCCTTTTTTTAATGTTAGAAAAACCTTGAAAACAACAAGAAATGTTTTGAAAAAATTCGAAAGGTTTTTTAAAGAAGTTAATAAGTGTTCGCGTAGTGAAGAGACAGCCCTGAACTTTTCTCCTTTGGACTGAAATAAGCCTGAATGACAAGAAAGAATTTTTTATTTGAATTTATTCACTTTAAAAAATTGTTATGGTCTTAGAGATCTATGTGATGATGACGGGATGGTGTGATGACTGTGATGACTTTTGATGTGTTTCGTTTAAAAGATGTGGGAGTGAAGTTTTTTATCTGACATTTGACAAAAGACACCGTCGTCGGCTCAGTGATACAGCTAGTGCAGTCACCATCTAATCCAATGTTACCTAGATATACACAAAACCAAACTACAAAAAACATCTAACGGAAGAATGTGGGAGAGATTGATGCAGGCGCAGACAAAACTACACTGCATTTCACAGCATCCCAGACTTAGTCTCGGAGAAAAACGAATCACAAGTTGGATTTTCTTCTGTGATGGTGAGATTTGTTTGATTCTAATTGGGTTTCCTTCCGCTTTGGTGTGGAGCTTTTGTTGTTTTTGACGTAAATAAATAAAAAAAAAAAAAAATACTTAGCTAAGCTTCAAGATTGAGGACAAAAATGATGTGTGTTCAGTTTTCTGAGATGGAAAGATGACTTAATTGCGTGTATCTGATGTGTTTTACAATTTTATGCTAATTTTAAGACTTTAAAGAAATTAAAACCAATTAAAGAGGTAAAATTAAATTCAATTCTACAGCGCGAAGGAGTTTAGGAATGGGAACGGATTTGTAAATTAAGAATTTATTATAAATAATATAAATTATGCGACGGCAACGAATTTAAGATTCATTTTTATTCAACAATTAATTTTATATTTTCTTGACGACTTTTATGTGTTCATCAAGTACTTGAGTCATTTCCACTAAATTCTGAGTCCAAGTATACGAGTATTGAACTTGATGATGATGCAGTATTTATTTTTTTTTTGTTCCGTTTTATATGTATTTGTATGGTGAAAATGAAACCGAGGTGTATATCGTTTCTGCTGGGAAATAAGTCCACTAGAATAGAGCTTCAATGTGGTCTGATGAGAAAATTGTCTCAAACATCAGTTACTTTTGAAAAGCTTTGCAGAAGGCTTTGTTGTACAGAACTTTGAAATAGAATAAAACAAAGATGATTTTTTTAAATTGACATGAAATTTACTTAATTCGAAAGATAATCTTCTGGCATTATAATTTAAATACAATTTCTGGCATATGACAGCCACGGCTGGCTCGGACGTAGTCTAATCTGGAGATCCAATTTTCGATGACTTTTTCCAACATTTGTGGCCATATATCGGTAATAACGCAGCGAATGTTGTCCTCCAAGTGGTCAATCGATTCGGGCTTATCGGCGTAGACTAGCGACTTCACATATCCCCACAGAAAATAGTCAAGAGGCGTTAAATCACACGATCTTGGAGGCCAGTTCACGCGGGTCCGTCACGTGAAACTATGCGTTTACCAAACGTTTCCTTCAATAAATCAATTGTGGCACGGGCTGTGTGACATGTTGCGCCGCTCAGTCTTGTTGAAACCACAGCTCCTGCACATCATTGTTGTTCAATTGATGAACGAAAAAGTCATCAGTAATCATGGCTCTATAGCTGTCACCATTGACTTTAACGGTCTGGCCAGCATTGTTTTTAAAGAAGTACGGACCAATTATTCCATCAAACCATAAAGCTCACCAAACAGTCAGTTTTTGTGGATGTAACTGTAGCTTAACATACAATTGAGGGTTATCATCACTCCAAATACGGCAGTTTTGTTTATTGACGTATCCATTCAACCAAAAGTGAGCTTCATCGCTAAACAAAATTCGCTTATGAAAATTGGGATCAACGGCAAACTTGTTTTGGGCACAATTTGGAGGGGTTGTTCAGGCGTCAGTCTATTCATGTTGAAATGCCAAACCAAACTAAAAATAAATCACTTGACAGCTGACAAAATGGTCGTCAGATAAAATAGTGTTGCCAACTTAAAGTTCTATACCTCTAAAAAAAAATCACCCTTTATATCAATATGTAAAAAAATAATTTTAGGAACTACTTTTTCATGTATGCATTTCAATAAGATCCTTTTTAAATGAATTCTTTTTTCTTTACTTACAGGTAAGTACATCAACCAGAGTAACAAAAACAAACCGAAGGAATCTATAAAATAAAAGAGTTCCTATAAACGTTGGTATTGTATTAATTTATTTCAAATATATAAATATTTTTGTAGTATTAAAATTGCACATAAGAGTGCAACATGTTTCGTCAGTCGATAATAAAAAGGACCTTATAATAATGTAAGTATCGGGACTCACGGTTAAGATGAGTAAACATCAAAGTTCTTCCGAGTACCGGATTTTTGTTACGTTCCCAATATATGTACATAATTCAACCGAATCGTAACGTGTAGGTACGTGTAACACGTAAGATATTAGACGTAACGTGCTACTTGTACGGCCCACGCCACGTTCTTGATTTACCCCACCACCATCAATATGCCACTTTGACACTTACAAATGTCAAAAAAGGTATGTTTGTTTTAGTTTTTTGCATGAACTGAACTGTCACTGTTTAAGCCGTGTTCAGCTGAAGTTTAATATAGTTTAAAACAGCTTTAGTATGACACTATAGTTAAAGGTGTTAATTTAGTAAAGAGCTTTAAAGTTAGACAATTTTTAAGTAGTGTCATGCTGATACCATTAAATCAGGCTTTTTAAAATTTGCCCAATTGGTTTAAGCGGAAAAGTGTTTTTTTAGAGCAAAGTTGTAGGCAGTAAAAATAATGTTTTATCTGTATGGTACATATTTTTCCAGGAGGAAGATATTTTAGAGGTAATTTCGATCTAGTGTGGGTAATTAAAAAAAATGGGAAAAGCTGTCATTATCATTTTTGATTGCATTTAGATTAAAATTCCTATGACTTTTGACTCAAAATTATCAAGACGACTCGCAATAGTTGTCTTGCGAATTTTCTGTTGGCATTTGACCTCGCGGGAACTTCTTGTTGTTCTTGTTAAGTAAGAAAAACCGATTGAAAAGAAGAATACTTACAAATTTTATTGGCTTTATAATACTTTAAACCCCAACATTCCACTTCGATAGTATTTTTTGTCATGCTAAAGTTGCTCTCATCTTCGTCGTTTGAATTTGTCGGCCCTTTATTCCTGCTGATTTACAACTCATCGCAAAGAAATGGCTGAAAGTTTTAAGTTACTATATATATAGCCCCTGATTCTCCATGAGCTATTGCACCACTTATTCAATGGTACAATTTGCCAATATTAGATTCACACAAATTTCAAACTAAGATGCTTCAAAGCCTCCAAAGTTGACTCACGTAAAAAATCTAAAAAACAAATCTTTTGCCACATTTAAAAAATCTAACGATTTCAATGATAAGAAACAATTTTGTAAGCTTCGTAAAGAGTTCATTATTCTTAATAATTTTCGCACAGAAACTATATCATGAACATTGAGGTCAATTTAAAAAATGACCCAAAACGATTCTAGTCCTTTATTAATTTTAAACGGAAATCACTTGGGATTCCTAATTCTATGAATTTCAAAGGTGAAAAATCCACTGAGGTTAATAAGACTCTTGAGCTTTTTGCTCAGTTTTTTTTTGAATCCGTTCACTCTAACAGAGAAATGCTGTCGCTCCTTCTAATGATTAGCCCAAGGTGGATATTGGGTCCTTGCAACTAAATTTTGTTGATGTTTTAGAAGGTTTAAAAAGTCTTAAACCGAATGAAAACCTGGTGCGGATGGCATAGACTCAAGTCTACTTCTGTATAGATATCGGTTCATTCCTAACTGGTAGAGTGCAAGAAGTGAAAATTCATGAATATACATCTAGTTCTATTGGATGTACTTTAGGTGTCCCTCAGGGCAGTCATCTTGGTCCTTTGCTGTTTATTATATTTATTGATGATATTGACAACTATATCAATTTTATCCAATGTCTAATATATGCTGATGACCTCAAACTATTTTTGAAAGTAACAAGCGATTACGACTGCCTTAAACTTCAAATGGATTTAGGTAATTTATCCCGCTGGTGTAAATCAAACTGCCTAAACCTCAACGTAAAAAAATGCTTTGTTATTTCTATCTCTAAGAAAAATTTTATGTACGAGTTTCCTTATTCTGTAAAATCCAGTCATCTTCTGAGAACTTTAAGATTAGGGGTTACATTCGACTCTAAACTTTCATTTGTTCCACATGTTGATGCTACTAACTCAATGTTAGCATTTTTAAAAGAAATTCTACTGATTTTTCCGATCCCTACACCCTTGTTGCGCTCTATACTACTTAAATAAGATCTAATCTTGAATATGCTGATGTCATCTGGAACCCTCACCAACAACTATTTTCCGATAGAATGCAAAAGATCCAGAATCGTGAAATGTTTTTTTATAAAATGCATTGAAATTTCTGTCCAAATTCCCTAGCCAGGCAAAGTCTTCTGGGTTTGCAGCTGCTCAAATCTCGAAGAACTATTCATGATATACACGGCTGTTCTAATTTCCATTCGAATTCTATATCTTCACGTTTTCGAATTTTCGCTGTTCCGAATTCCGTATTCGAAAACGTTTTGCGGATTCGGCAAAACGAACGGATCAATAATCCGCCAAATTGACGTTTTAGGCCCCAGTTAAAGCTATCATTGAAAACCATCATTGAAAACTTTAATGATTGGTTTTAAGGTACTTAAAAAGCAAAATCAGTGCATATTTTGATGCCAATATAAAGGCGGTGACTTAATTATTATTTTTTGCCAAAAAAAAATTTCATTTTGGCCCAACGGTCCACATAAAATGACTTCTATTATTTCAATGATTGAACTACCTTACCAATGATCATTGGAAAATTGAACTTTATTTCATGGCGAAGTTTGGGATCCAATTGATTTTTTTTTTTCACTAAAGTAATAATTCAATCCATCAGCTTTATTTTTGCATCAAAATAATTACTGATTTTACTTTCTAAACGTCTCAAATTCAGTCATTAAAGTTTTCAATGATGGTTTTCAATGATAGCTATAACTGGCACCTTAAATTCGGTTATCCTTTTGTTGGTGGATTACAATTTCGTTTTTGACAGGTCTTGCATACATAACAGCTGATTTGGGAAATGTTTTGTTGATAGAGTTGGTAAAACTTAAAAGTAAATCCGACTGGAAATCAGAACAATCGTTTTCAATCCGCACGGATTCAATTTTCGTTTTCGTTTTCAAATTTGACCGAATATCAGAACAGCCGTAATAGTTTTTGTGCGTGATATTTTGTGCTACCACATCAAGTGCCCTACCCTATCTATCTTTTCAATGAAATATATGATCATCTGGATTTCTCATTTTCTAGAATCAAATTCAAAAATGATTTATTGTACTTATTTTTAAGAATTTAACTTAATTATTATCTAATTAATAAATTATGTCAAAGAAATCTGTGGAGCTTGAAACTCGTAGATGAATAAATAAATAAATAAATTTTAATCTTTAGGACCCCAATTATATTATGTATTATCATAACGAAAAAATGGATCATTAATAGTTTATAATAATTTTGAATTATTTTAACTCTATAATAGGTATCATTTGAAAGCTAATATTCCTAACCTTGATGTTTCGAGTTCAAGGTACACACATTCACTACATATTTTGCATCTCTATAAAATTAAAAATATCTACGCATATACACATATGTAATTGTCAAAAGAAAAAAATAATTACTTTATACCTACTCAAACATTTATTTAGACCTTCTGCACATAATAAATGCCGCATACTTTACCTATTTCCCTCTTAACATAAATCGGTGACACCTGTCAAAGTGTCAGCGCTTTAAAATGATGACAAACGCTTCCCTAAAGCAAACCAAAAAAAAAAAAAAAACACAAAAATAGAAACGAATTTCATTGTCTGCTTGGGTCACATAGTCATTATAACTATTGTTTTTGTTAGGTATTATAAATAATTTATATTTAGTTTAGATTTTTTTTCTCTGAAGGGCAAGTATTTGTTTAGTAGAAAAAAAAATATGAATTTTCTTAATTCAAAATTTCGATTAAAGCCTAAAAACTTCGATTGCATAACTTTCTATATATTAAGTACCTCATATATGTATATCGCAATTAAAATAGTAGAACCTGTACGCACCGCATTTGCAATTAGATAAATTATATTGGACTTAGGGTTTGTCTTGTTAAACAAACAAGACCGGACCAAATTTACTTCCTTGTGGAACACCAGCATTTATTTGCTTTAAATCTTTGTATCCATTTTGATTTTGATCACAATGCTTGTGTTCTTGGACTTTATTGTAATGATTCCCATTAAAAATACAGTGTCTTTCATTAAGCGCTTCCTTTCTTTAAATTTAAATAGAACAAAGTTTGTGTGAGATATCATCAAAATTTTGTATTCGTTTGAAAGGCCTATCGATGCCATTATGTATGGAATATAACATTGTTCAAATGTCCGCCGTGGCTTCTCTGGGTGGCGCGCATCCGAAATGTCAGGATGAATTTGACCGATGGTAGGGGTTATGTTGACTTTGAGAGCCGCTGTAGTCTGTGGCTTATTCGCATAGATCTGCGACTTCAAAAAACCCCACAAGAAAAAGTCTAACGGGGTCAAATCGCACGATCTAGGTGGCCAGTTCACATCACCTCCACGTGAGATGGTCATGCCCTCGAATCGCTCGTGCAGAATTTCCAATGTGACGTTAGCTGTGTGGCACGTAGTCCAGTCCTGTTGAAACCACATGTCGTTGGTGTCTATATCATCCAATTCATCCAATTCAGGCCGCCAACCCAAAATCCACACCAAACAGTGTCCTTTTCGGGAAGCATTGGACGATCTTTGATGTCATGTGGATTGGTATCGTCCCAAATTCGACAATTTTGTTTGTTGACGTACATACTCATCCAGAAATGGGCCTTATCGCTGATGATGACCTTAAATGTGTGAATCGCGCGGAACCACCTATTTTGATAAAACAATTTTATCATTTACACGTGTTGTTGAACGTTATATCCGTCCATGGTGATTTGGCACAACAGACTGAATAAATGACAGCCAATTTGACAGATGTAGCTTCAACAATATGAACGCTATCAACTGTCAAAGTTGGGAAGTCCTGGAAGACCCTTTATTTTATTTTCAGAAATCTTGAATCAAATACTAATTTTGTTCTCGAAATGATTTTACAAAAATCATGCATCTTCTATTAAATTTCAGATTTTGTCAGTTTAGTTTTACCGTTTCAAGAATAGATTTCGAGTTACGATTTATTTTAAGAGTAATTACATGCGACCCGAATGTCCACTTAATTTAATTTCACATCATACACCAGAGGCCAGTGGGATTATTTTGTTTTGTATGTTAATAAATAATAAGTTCTCGGACTCATTTGAATGACGAAATATTTCTGGCCACTGACCAAAGCAGCTTCTAAAAAATTTACACTTTTTATGTCTGTCTGCAGAAATTGTTTTTTTTTTCGGTTTGCCATTTTCCACTTTTGAATTTGTTTTCCGGCTCTTTACTCTTTTTTTTTTGTTGCTTTTTTAAGTCAAAGAAATCGAAGAAAAAAGGGTGACATTCTTATAAAATGATATATACAGTTGCCTGCCATTGCCATTGGCGCGACACTGTTATTTAGTTATTGCAACGGTTTCTGTGACTCGTGCATTATTTGCATGTATGTACATAAGTATATACATATTTAGCATTGTTGATTTGAAACTATAAACTTAATTGATGAAAGAATTTGTGCTGCAACAATATGTATGTGTATGTGCACAACTATGAGAAGAGAATTTCTTGGGCTTACCATTAAAAGAATGCGCTGTAGAAATTGTGAGAATTATTTCAATTGATTAAAGGTCACGGGAGCTTCTGGCACCCACCACATCAACTGGCATGAGAAGTTATTTTGTGAATAGAAAAAAAACTATGCAAAATATTTAATAGGTGTCGATTTTATTTGAATTTTTTTATTCAAAGCCAAAGTAGGTCTAGGTCTATCAGAATCCAAAATTCTCTTATCAAAAATTTATGAGCTATAATATTCCCTTTTAAATCAATAATAGACCAAAAGTCGACAAGAGTGGTTTTACAGTCCAACATGGCATTTAGTAAATATTAGTTGTATCAACAAATTCAAAAAAAAAAAAAAAAAAAAAATTATTTCATATTGCGGTAAATTTGATTTCCTTAAACATCATTTCCATCAAGTTTTCCGGAAGCAAACCGGAAGCCATCTGGAAGACTAATACTCCTCACCTCATTTTCGGATGTTTAAATTATCTCTTGTTTGCATATTCACAGAAATTGTTTAGGCTAAAAGACAGCCAATATTTGCTCAAAACGAATGAAATACAAACAATATTCCTTAAAGTCTAAAAGGTTTTAACCTTAAGTACCTACCTTTAGTATTTTCCTTTACCGAAAATGAAAAGGAAGTTCTATTTATTCATTGAAAATACAAATGAAACCGAATACACCACATGCCAAACTGTTTCTTATTCGTACAAATAATTTTCATAAATTTATAGCTAACGAAGAAAAATGACCTGAAGTATTTAATTCAATTCTTCATTCTAGATTAGTTTAATCTTGAAGCTTTAAAACCAATTATGTAGCATTTTTTGAAAATTTTTCTGATTTGCATTTGTTAATCTTTTTACTTTAAAGTCTTAAAAAGTTTGAACTTGCTATTTCTTAATGAGAAATTATTGATTTAAATGATACAAAAAAAATCGATTATCTTTTATGATTAAAATTCAACAATCCTTGAAATAACTTGTATTTACTGCTCTTATTATTTGGATAAAGCCTTACGAAAGTGTTAAACTAATACAAAAAGTTCATCACAAAAGTTTAACCCGTGGTTGTTGGCTGAAGAACTCTTTCTAGACTTTTATACGAAATCAATATTTTTTGTCAGTTATTCGAAGTCAAGCCACGTTTTTCAGTTTTGAGTTAACTTATGGTTTAACCAGAGTTATAAATATAATCCGGGATATGAAGAAGATTATGATTGAAAGATTAACTTTGATTCGATTAGGATCAGTTGTACAAACGTAGTTCAAATTACATGATTGAACCAACTACATGCTTAAACCACAGTTAAACCTCAGTTAATCCGCCGAAATCTGTTAGTTTAAAGTGGACCAACGTTTGTACAACTGACTCTTAGGGCCAGTTTTTCAGTTATAGTTTAATTCGGATTTAAAGTAAAGTTAGTTAGGGCAAGTTGTACAAATATGGTTCCAATTATATGGTTGAAACTACATGCTTGAACCATCTTTGAACCTCAGTTAATCTGCAGAAATCTGTGACTTAAAAGTGGATCAAATATTTGACTCTTAGGGCCAGTTTTTCAGTGCTACTTTAATTCTGATTTAAATTAGAGTTAGTTAGGGTCAGTTGTTAAAATGTGGTTCATCTTCGGATCAAGATTTTAACCCACCGATTTCGGAGGACTAACTATGGGGTTAAACCAGGATTATATTATTTGATTGGCTTTTAATGATTGGCTTTGGTGCGAAATATGTTTTTTCTATTTTGTACATGCTTTCTCTCACTAAACCGAGTTCAAATCTTGATTCTAAGTTGAAACCACGTTTTTACAACAAGCTTTTAGCCCAAATTAATTCACTTTTCATTAATTTTAAATTTGACTTTAAAAAATATTATTTATGCAACCGGATTTAGATTTTAATCCTGTTTCCTGTGTTCCCTGCTCTGGCTAAAACCACAAAATTATCCTTTTAATAGAAATTTTAAGCCCTAATGGGGGTTTTTATTTATTTGCTCTCAATTAGCGGTGACAATTAGTTAGTTTTTTTTTTTCTAGCTTGACCGTTAACGTCAATCATTAATAGTGAATAAATAGACGCTCCATTAAATCTCATTTATGGCTTATTTGATAACTAATCAGTCACAATGACAAAAAGATCCTTGAGATTTATCTTAAAAACCACTTAAATTTAAAGTCGATTTGATAGAAAATTTAATTACCTTAAAAAATAGTTTTAGCCAAATTGAGAAAATCTAGTTTTTAATGGTAAAAAATGCGAATAAATTGGCCCTGCAAATAAATTAAACCCAAGTTAATTCATGAGAGGTGAATTAACTTTTGAACTTTTAGTTTTCAAAAAAAAAAAACTATCGAAATCGATGTGCAACACTGTATGGAAATCGCCCCATCACTATCGAAATTGAATTACGACATTATAGGAAACGCCCTTTCCATAGTGATTCGATAGTTTTTTGACATGCATCTGTCAGAAATGTCTATTCAGCTAATCCAGAGTAAACTCATCAAATTTGGGCTGAGTTAAAATGGGATCTAAATCTACGGGAAAACATGTTTCACATAATCTCGCACTGAAAGACTGGACTTAAGTCATGATTTCATTTGGTATCACTGCAAATTTATCGATTAATGATATATTAATAAAATATCGAAATTCACTAGTTCTGGACTGACTGAACTCGGTTATCTCTTTTTTCTAAACGGGTGAAGGTTGACTTATATTCTTTTTATAAAAGATAGATTTGTTTTAAATACATATAAGAAAGTCGTAGATACAACATAAAAAAAAATCGGAAAAATCTAAGAATCGATATATGAACGTTTAAAACGAAAGATTATAGATGCTTACAAAATAATTTTCTAAATATAAATCAGGATGATCTTTGATGGTGGTGAACTTGATATTTTTTGAAGGCAATTGAAAGATCACAAAAAAAAGTGTTTAAGAAATTTTGGATTCATGCATTTTTAAAAAGCATATTTTTCGAAATGGTTTTTGAATAGTTTTCAATTTTTATCTTTTAAGGGGATGGATTTAAAAATCTCAAATTTTAAGGAATGATAGAAAGTGTTAATTAATATTTTTAATGGAAAATTTCAAACGTAGCGTTGAGGCCAGAATATCCATATTAAAGTTCTTTCATGTATATGCTTATAAATCTTGAATGGGTTCATATTAATTTTGGGTTTCAAAGGACGATAAGACAAAAATATGTTGATATTTTTTTTCTGTAAAATTAAAAATCATGTAACAAACTTAACTTCAATTCAAGATAGCGGCAGCCCTGCAAATGGTTTGATGGTCTTTAATTCAAATTAAAGGCTCAACCTAACCAATGTGAATACTTCGGAACGACATAACGAAACTTTCGCCTGTCTAAATTAATTTGCATTACTGATGGCGCGTTGTGCCATCTTCGGTCGAATCTTTGTTCGTTATCAAATGAATTTGTAAGAAAAATAGCTAAGAAAAATGATCATTAATTTGATACTTTTCGCAATAATTGAAAAGAAGTGGTAGATTTTCCAAAAAAAGCAGAAATTCATTTTATAACTTTTTTTTTTCAAACCAATCTTAAGTTAGGTTAAGTTAGGTTGATGGGGTGACAGTGAATCTTGTTCCCGTAACACCTAGATCAATATTGATCCATTGTGGAACGCTGATGGATTGGACCATCCCTTTAAAAATACAACCTATGAAATCCTATGGAGTATCAAGCCATTTGGAGGCATTGATGAAGTTCATTAAATTTAAGATGGTATCACCTGTTGACTTCGAAATTTCTGCTAGATCGTTGAAGAAATAGCTACCCAAAAATATTTTCCTTAAATTGCAGAGTGCCGGACAGTGACCTAGATAGTGAAGGGCGTCCTGCTCTATACTTCTTCGTCTCCGCAGCCCCTGCAAAGGTATTTAGTACTTAGCCTCATATTCTTTCTATGATATCCTAAGTGATAATGCCCTGTGATAATTCCTATAAAAAGATTCAAAGATCTTTTTTTTCAGGTTCATGATTTTGTTGGTTTTGTTCTTATTGTAGCTAGGCCACAGATTCTTTGTAGTGGAACAAGTTATACGAGTGAGTTCCATCTGTCATTCTTAAGTTCCACTATCTGTCTGTTAGGCTTAGATCTAACGATGAACCAGTCCTTGCCAGTTCATCTGCTTTTTCATTTCCAAGAATTCCACAGTGAGTGTCCAGGGACCCAGCAATCTTTGTTAGGTCCTAGAAATAATTATTTTTCCCTAAATCCTCTGCCTATAAATTAAAGGCTCTTATAGAGTATTAATTCAAGTTTCCAAAACTTTTCTTCTTTTTGCTGTAGGATCATTTTTTTCTGGAGATATCGATGACTAAAAGGTATTATACGATATTAAAATAAAACAGTTTAAGTTTTAAATGCTTTTTATTTTTATAATGCTTTTTTTTGGTTGTAATTTATATTTTGCTTTTGTCACAGAAAATTAATGGCTCCCGCAAATTAGGCCAGAAAAAAGGTATTTTTGGAAAAAGCGCCAGAATTTTGTTTGCTAAAAATTAGATAAACTTCAGAAATTTTTTTGGAAAATGGACCTGAAATATTGGTAATTGTGTCAAAGATTAGATAGAAACTTGAAACTGGCTTTAAAATAAAAAAGACCATAATTTTATGTAGAATTATTATGCCATTTTTTTTCTGGCGTATTGAAGTTAACTCGATGATCTCACAGGAAAAAGTGAGCTTTCGACCAATACTGAAGTTAAAAACGAAATTAATTCTTGGCCTCATGGTATAAACTTACCTTTATTTGGTTAAGGCTTTAAATATTGAAGTATGTAAATATTATGAAAAAAGTTTAGCAACAGGTCTTCAAAAAAAAAATATAAACAATCTATATCAAGAACAGAATCCTTAAAACAAAACTCCATTATTCAACAAGTTCTATTCACGTATATAAGCACAACAAAAGCCATCAATTTGTCAAATTTATATCCATCCATTAATTTTGTATTCTTTTGTTCCTTTTGTTATTTAAACATAATGGCAAAGGAACATTGGAATTCCCGCAACAAGTTACCTAAATCATCCTTTTTCCCATTCCTCTGCGAATAACCTTCTACCAGAACCTCCGCATTTTAGAATTGAATTTTTCACCTCGTGAACCTCAATACCAACAACCAACTGCCACCTTGCTGTTTTATATATGTATATCTCATTTCAATCTTAACAATTAAGTGTCGGCAATATTCGAATCATTTGTTTAATTCTTCTTTTATGCCGCGAAAACAAAATGTCGTTATCTACGGCGAGTAAGCTGCCGAAGAGTGTGCCGCACAATTAAAGCCTAAACAGCGTGGATTGTTAAATAAATGTATTCTCCGTTCTTTTGCGGCGAAAATTAATTATCGTCGAGTGTTATTTTTGTATTATTATTTGAGATGTATCTTTTGCTTAACCTACAAGTTGCGTTCTTGTTGCCTATTTGTCTATCAAGAAGCCGCCCGGTGTGTGCGTTCTAAAGTTTTTACCACAAAGGAGATGGTTTAAAAACTTCAAAAAAAAAAAAAAAAATTCGAATGGCACGCAGTGTGAATTGATCCGAATGATAGCCACTCTTCTGTCTGATGGTCCATTGAATGCAAAATCTCTTTGGCAAAATATAAACTGGCTTTGACGACACGATGATGCACTACACAGTGGGGCATATATACAGTTTAAGGTGGGAATAAATTCAAAGGAATTAATGAGAATGTAAAATAAGTTTTGTTCGTGTTTTTGAAAATTTAATAAATATGTAAAGGGTCCGCCATCTAACGTTTTTTTTTCAACTAGTGATTATTTCGTGAATGGTAACACTTAGTTCATGTCTGATTTGACAGATAATTAGTTTTATCCTTCCGCTGAAAGAATATGGTTGTGTATACGCTTCGCTAAGTGGGCCTGCGATCGACTTATAGAAGATGAAGCTCATTTTGATCTGGGCGGGTAGTAAACAAGCAAAATTGTCGCATTTGGGGCACAGAAAACCCGCACGCATACATTGAAAAGCCGATACACCCAAGACGAGTCACTGTTTGGTGCGGATTTTGGTCCAGAGGCGATTTTTCGAAAATGAGCAAGGAGTGGCCGTTACAGTCAATGGCGATCGTTATCGGTCCATGTTGAACGAATTTTTGTTCACAAAAATTGAAGAGGAGGATATTGGCAACATTTGGTTTCAACAGGACGGCGCTACGTGCCACACAGCCTAAGCTACACTCGATGTTTTGCTCCATTTTCAAAAAAAAAAAGTTATTTGGCGGACCCTTTACAAAGAACAAAACAGAACTCCCTATAAATACATATGTAGGTATCAAAAGGCAGTGTATTTTCAAAAAGCTACTATTTCCGATTTAAATATGTTGTTTAAAGTTGGGTGATGGGTGCCTTTCTTATATTATTCGATTGAATTTTATTTTCGAGGATCTTTCATTCCAGCTTTCATGCCAATGTTATTCCGTTGTGTGACGCGACGCACGATGAGATGCATGCTGAGCATTAATCTGTGCAAAGGTTCCACAGCAGATAAGACAGCTCGATACAAAAAAAAAAAAAAGAATACTGCAAACATAAAGAGGACAAATAGCTGGGAGCTGCTGGGACTCGATTAAAATGCAGCATGGTGGTTGGTGGATCCCAAAAAGCCATCGAAGTGGATTAATGTGCCAGCGTATGCCCAGCAGCAAAATACCTCAGCTGAAGCAACACACAAGCATCGCAGGCTCTGGCTGTTTATTTTTTTTTTTTTTTTTTTTGTATCTCACCTTGATCACGTTCGCAGTGTTTAACTTCAAGAATGGCCACTTTCCACAACGGCGTCACACGCAGGTTGTTAAAGAGTCGAAGATGAAACTTCAATAGGTAAATATATATGTATATATGTATAAAGCAAGAAGGAAGATGCAGTTTTGTGTGTGTGTGTTTTTTTTTAAGATACAAAAACTAGAACTCAGCTCAGGTATGAAACACGAAGAATCATAATAATTTGCAAAAGGTTTTTTTTTTTTTTTTGTTTTAAATATATTGGCAATGGTGTTGATTTTTCTTTTTGGAATTAAATTTACCGCACAGCGGGAAGTAGTATGAGTATGGTTTTTTTTAATCTTTTCTGGGATTACGTTTAGAACAAATTTTATACATATCTAGATATTTAAGTATAAATGCAACAAAAATTAACAGGTTTTTCTATTTAAGCAAACAATAATTGGTCACGTTGGCGACGGTGGTCTTAAGGAAATCGTAAATTTCCTGGAATTTATTTTCGATCTTAAAACTAAAAATCCCTTGAAGACAGTGGTGATTGTTTAATTGAATCAGTGTTGGCATAGTACCAGAATTTTTAAGGGTATTCATGCAACGATGTAAAACCCTGAGTAAGTTTACCATTTGGTTTATACACAATTTGGATAAAATTCCTCACCGAATTTGCTGCGAAAAATGATTTGGTAAACTCAACCAAACGTCATTGTGACTTTTAGAATTAGGCGTGTTCATAAATATGATTCATAAAATATCCCATAGTACTAAAAAAAATTGTGCCGATGTTCTGTAACATTCATTTATTTAGTTATCGATAAAGTTATGGTATCAAAAAGGTGCAATCCAGCGCTAATTGGATCACTGGGCTTGCATGGCAGTCATTTGTACATACCTACCTTAAGGGACCCCTTGTATAAAAATTATGAAGGGAATCGTTGGAGCCGTTAACGAGTAAATAGAAAATAAAAAACAATAAAAAACAAAATTTTCCGTCTGGGGAATCACTCAAAAAGCCTAAGTTCCAAGTTTGAAGAAAATCGCTTCAGTGGTTTGTGTTGCAGATCGAACTACAGGCAGACATAGCCCCACTTTTTCATGTCCTTTAGCATCGCAAGCAAGGTCTGATTAAAAGTTTTTTTTTTTTTAATGAATTTACGGTATATCGCAAGTCAAAATGCAATATTAGCCGTGTTTTTGTGAAAATTATAAGCTGCGCAGTAATGAATTATGAATAAAACGCTTATAGTCATTTTTCTTTTGTAATTTTAAAGTTGGTTATCTTGCCAAATTAAATGACATTTGATGTCAAAATAAATTTCTTTATTTTTCACAAACAATAATCAGTGACAATCATAAAATTAACAAACCTTAATAATTGATATGATCGATAACGAAACAAAAGAGGTAACAACATAATTCTTTAAGTACCTAACGATACAATTTTTAGTTATAGGTCTTATTACCACTTCTACACTGACCAATTGATGAAAGTGTATATTATTCTCACATGAAACCTACATTCGATTTATGTTTTTAAGGTCCAGTTTTTCAGTGCGAAATTAAAGTTAAACTCGAGTTAACTCATCAAATTTGGTGAGTTAACTCAGAATTAACTGAACAGATGCTTTTGATGTTTTATCCAACGAGATTATTTAGTCGTTCCGCATGCATTCTCCACCAACAAACTGCTTCCTCAAGTCACTGTGAGTTAATTTACTTCTAGAGTTAACTAACTCTAGTTTAACTCACTACTGAAAAACTGGGCCTAAATGTGTTCGGGCGCGTTCGAAGGTACCTTCTTGCATTTGGCTTATTATTATTAGTTAATGTCCAGTGAACATCAAATCCATATGTGTCAACGCTTTTGGCTAAAATTGAATTCAGAGGATTGATTCTTCTTTTCAGAACAAATACAGTAATTCTGACACCAATCGTGGTTGATGTTGACTATCAAGCAATAAACTGTCAAATTTTATTTAAGGATGGCTACGATGTCAATAGATTTAAAAACCTCTGAAAAATTCGAAAAATTTTTCCATTTCATTTTCTGCTCCGGGAAAATGCATTTTCAAGTCAATCGGTTTACATTTGGAACGAAATATTCTCGGTACGATGAAATATAATTTGTTCCGTATCTGTCAAGCAATCAACTGTCAATTTTCATTGTAGGTTAAGAAACCTAAAAATCCGAATTTTTGAGATTTTTTGTTTTTGTTTCGGGAAAAGGCAATTTTAGAACTTTCTGGTGTTTTTTTGAAACGAAATATTCCACAGACGTCAAAATACAGTTTGTTACCTATCAGTCGAGCAGTAAACAGTCAAATTTCATTGAAAAATGTCTACGTTGTCGATGCATTAAAAAACCTCTAAAAATTCAAAAATGTTGAGATTTTATTTTTTGAAAATGGTAATTTTAGAGCTTCTGGTGACTTTTGTAACGAAATATTCGTCAAAATAAAGTCTGTCCCTTATCTGTCAAGCAATGTCAAGTTTCGCATAAAAGTGAATTTTTATTTCGAAATGAAATGTCTTAACAAAATACGCACGTCTGAGAAAAAAGTATTTATATACAGCCGACTTTTTTTACCCAAGATGCATTCAAGAACACAGCCCTTGTAAGTCTATGGCTACAAACCATTCGAATACGAATATTTTTTTTCCAACCAAATTAAGCGCCATCTAAACATTTGAACAATTAATATCCACTATATGTTCACTCTGATTACTGACCCTAAAGGTTGTTTTTTTTTAGAGGTATAGAACTTTGAAATGGAATAAAACAAAGATGATTTATTAAAGTGACATGAAATTTACTTTATTCGAAAGATAATCTTCTGGCATTATAATTTAAATATGGTTTTTGGCATACCTATGACCGCCACGGCTAGCTCGGACGAACTCTAATCTGGAGGTCCAATTTTCAATGACTTTTTCCAACATTTGTGTCCGAATATCGGCAATAACGCAGTGAATGTTGTCCTCCAAGAGGTCAATCGTTTTAGGCTTATCGGCGTAGACTAGCGACTTCACATATCCCCACGGCGTTAAATCGCACGATCCTGGAAACGTTTCCTTCAATAAATCAATTGTGGCACGAGCTGTGTGACATGTTGCGCCGTCTTGTTGAAACCACGGCTCTTGCACATCAGGGTTGTTCAATTGATGAACGAAAAAGTCAGTAATCATGGCTCTATAGCGGTCACCATTGGCTGTAACGTTCTGGCCAGCATCGTTTTTAAAGAAGTACCTACGGACCAATTATTCCACAAAACCATAAAGCTCACCAAAAAGTCAGTTTTTGTGGATGTAACTGTGACTTAACATACACTTGAGGATTATCATCACTCCAAATACGACAGTTTTGTTTATTGACGTATCCATTCAACCAAAGTGGGCTTCATCGCTAAACAAAATTCGCTTATGAAAATTGGGGTCAACGGAAATCTTGTTTTGGGCCCATTTGGGCACAATTTGGAAGCGTTGTTCAGGCGTCAGTCTATTCATGTTGAAATGCCAAACCAAACTAAAAATAAATCACTTGACAGCTGACAAAATGGCTGCCAATTAAAATAGTGTTGCCAACTTAAAGTTCAACACCTCTAAAAATTTGCTAATCTGGCTATTCACTTTTTCAAAAAAACACGACTCATAAATAAGACGAAGGTTTTATTAAAATCCGTTCACTGCTACACCTAAATTTCCTATATTTGAATATTAAACTTATTAAATGTTTTTAGCAACAAAAAAAATCCAATTAAAGTTCACTTCAACTTAAAGTATGACGTGTGATTTTTTTTTTGAAAAATCCGTCTACTTCCACTCACTCTTTATTTATAGGTACATTTATAGAAGTTTGAAATTTTGAACGTAAAATATATAAATATATAAATAAAACCATTTAATGTGCGAATTACTTTTTAATTCACTCATTTAAGACCACAAGATCCTCGTCAAGATTATTCCATAATAGACAGAAACTAGGTACAGGTATATCATAAATAACCACACAACCTATCGAAATAAAACTCTCTTAAACGAGTACCTTCAATTCCCATTTGAAGAAACTACACGTAATATATATTTTTCATGCTCTCAGTCACGTAAACATAACTAAGTATTACCTAGGTTCCTTTTCTAAAAAAGAAAACGAAAACAAAGTCCTCTTGAGAGATGAAAATTACCAACCCAAACTTTGAAAAGGTAACAACTCATAAAACTCGAAATCCCAAGATAATCTTCATATCGGTAAGATATACGTTTTAAAAAAAAAAACTCCTCATTAAATATGCTTGCATGATGCCATTCACTTCCCTTTTTTGGTTCAGTGTTGCCATGAATTTATTATTTTATTTTTTTGCAAACTGTGAATGATTAACCTTTGTTTAAATACAACATCAAGTATCCGGGGTGTGGAAAGCATCATTGTCTATAAAGAAATTTATTAATTCCAACTTCTTTTCCTCATTAACTTGAAAAAAAAACGCAGTTAATTTTTTTTCAATGCAGGAACCTACCTATATATACATATTGTGAAATCCGCGAGAGAAAAGTTGAATTTTTTAAACTATACAAAATTACGGCGCATTTATCTGACAGATGCTCTGTCTGAATCTTTGTCTGTTTGCGGCAAGTGTTTGGCAGAGATACTAACTCCCGAATGGGGAGGACAATGCACTCTCTGTTTCTAAAGTTGTTGTTGATGATGGGCCACCGATAAAGAAAACAAAATTCTGGCTTTGAGATATAAGATACAAAACATGCTTGCTCAACACACGCCATCGGGCGCAGATGTTTTTTTCCCCGAAAATTTTAAGACAGGTAGGTAGGTACCCAATTTGAATTATATTATATATTTTTCAGACTGTTGGTATTCAAACTGGTTTTGGTCCTTCTTTTTGAAGAAATAATTAATGAAACCATTATGTCTCACGAACATGCTTATGTTTTTGATAACGAAGTTAGTTTTTAAAGAATTTTTATTAAGAATGAAAAAGTAAAGTCAAATCAAAAATATTTAAAACGCCATGTCTTGGCTCTGGGATTTTAGCACCTCATTTGTGGGATATTCGCAAAAAACAGTATGTCATCTATAAGGTCAGTAATTGATCGAAAAAGGTCATTTAGTTTGTGGGATATTTACAAAAAAAATTACCATCTGAAAGGTTTTAGTGGCCTTATAAGAGTTCAACTAGTTTCAGAAATTTTGCAGACATAGGGATTTTTTGGCGAATGTTTAAAGCTTTTTCAAGGTCGTATAGATTGTGACTGGAAAATTTATTATAAAAAACCATGGCTCACCAATTACTTACTGAAACTAATTGGATTTTTAATAGGTCACTAAGACTCTTCAGATGATATACTTTTTTGCGAATATCCCACAAATAAGGTGCTAAAAATCTCTGCGGCATTGAAAAAGTTAAAAAAAATATTCAAAAAAGCCTATGGCTGAACCAATTTGTGAAAGAAGTAGACCATTTACTGACCTTTTAGATGGCATACTTTTTTTTGGTGAATATCCCAAATATATGGGATTTTTTTGCGAATATCCCAAATATATGGGATGTTAATATCCCGCAGCCCAATTAATTTTTTAGTTTAAAATGCACATTATAAATTGAAGATAAAGCAAAAATAAATAAACCTTGTTCGTTTGCGAATGCCTTAACTTATTTTACTTTTCTTTCGATGACCCTTATAGTTCAATGTAAATCATAAACTCAAAAAACAAACCCCTCCACAAGAACAACCCCCCAACGGGGTCTTCAGCAATAGCAGTTTCCAATTGGTTGAGATGGCTTTTCACTTGGAACCGCCGCACCGCCTAATTAGATGAATTCTTCTCCTGCTCGTTGGCTTAGCGCAACTTTTTGAGCTCCCTGACTTTGAAAGCAAGTTCTTATATCCCACATAAAATCGGTTATTCATATAGGTATAATAAATCAAATTTTTACCAAACCCAGTACTTGACCTTATGGCGGTGGAGGTCGTTAAAATCCTTTTACTTTTCTTGTTCTTCCTATTTCCTCGCCTACACCACAAACATGTCCTTCTTTTTGGTATTCCTTTTCTTTCCATCTTCATATATGATTATAAACATGTAAGAGTGAGACGATAAAAAATCATCTTCATCCAGGACAAGTCATACCTATAGAAAAGAATTCCCCGAAATGAAGGAGAACAGAAAAGTGAAGCAGCTGTTAAGATTGAACAAGAAAAAAAACACCTCCTAAATATAGAGAAGGGACCTTCAAAGGACCAATAATCATTGCCTTATGCACAGTCGAATCGTGTCCCTCGTCCGGGATATTTCTCATTCTCAATATAGGTATATTGTGCGCGTCTTCGGTCCTCCGCTGTGGTTTAAACAACCTACATCCCCGAGAGTATAGAAATATAATCTTACAAAATTTCCAAAAATATCTGATTTTTGATTAAAAGTGATATGGTGACATATCGGGAACGCTTGATAGATGGACGATTGCGTCTCACACGGGTTCGGGTTACGTATTTGTCATCAATGATGGAATACACCACATCCATGAATGGATCCTACACCAAAACTACAACCAGCAATAATGTACAATCTCCACCAAGGAAGTCCTGTTCACCAGGGTGAGTTTAAACAAGAACGACTGATGGCAGGGAGGGGATGAGGGCAGAGAATATTGATGTTGGGCATACATATACGTGGGATATTGGTATAAATAGGAGATGAAGGATTTTTAAATTACACCAACAAAAACCATTTTAAATAAAAAGTCGATTAACAAGGAAAGAATGATGGGAAATTAAGCGGTGGCGTTGGCGGCGTTGGCGGCGTTGGCGATCGATGACATTGGATTAAATTAAGTGGATAATTTAATTTAATTTTTTTCTTTCAATTTCACACCCTCTATATACTGTTTTTGGTATATGTTAAGGCGAATATGAGAAAATGGAATAATTATTCAAGCGGCAAATTGATGGGAATTCGAATTTTATTGAAATGTGTATTGGCATACATATTTATTTATATATGTATATGTGAAAGTGAAATTGGTGGTTTTAATGTGTGTTGTTTTGTAACTCAGTGAAACTATAGTTTTGAACCTAGTAAATAATGATACAATTCTAAATTTTTTACCAATGCTTAAGTTTTTAGGGAAGTGAATTGGGATACAAATCAGATTTTTGGAATTATTTCGAATTTTTTTTTTTTTTTTTTTTTTTTTGAAAAATGTGGTAAAGTTTATGCAATTCTACACGAAAAATATTAAAATATTTTTTTTTTTGTGAGAGTAGTAGAATTAGAGAAAAACAAACACAAACGTTACAATAGCATTTTCTACACCTAACGCTGGGTGTGTTTTTTTTTGTGTAGTTTCCCCAGTTGTCTTGGAAAAAAAAATGCAATTCAAACTTATTTTTTGGGGGTTAAATGTTAAAATTAGACTTCAAATCAAATGTGAAGAATTTTATAAGCTACAATTTTGTTCGAGAAATTTGTAAAACTAGATTGCATCCCCTTCTCCCCATTAAACTCAAAACTATTGAGTCAAATTTATGAAACTTTTTAGTTTATGCTAAAGATTTAGATACGAAGTTTTACGCCTAAATCCAGTTTTGTCGGAATTTTTTCAATATCAAAGTCGAATTTTACAAAGCAAAGCCTGAAAAAAACAAGTTAAGCTAGTCCAAAAAAATCTGGGTACTGAACAATTTGATTTAAAGCCCAATCACAGGTTACATCAAATTGGTAGGAAAGGCAAAAGATCAAAATCAAATTACAAGGTCATAAGTCCCCCATAAATCCAAGCATACATATACATGGACCGAAAAGTTTTATGTCTCACTCCAATGGGACATTATCCAAAAATTTGAACTGCAGAGTTATGAGTTATGACTCACGCCCTCGAGACAAAACTTCTAAAAAAAAAAACTTGTTGACCAAATTACCCACTTGACATCCAGATTGTGACCCAGAAGAATCGAAGTCGAGATTTTAGTCAAACCTGACATTACAATAGAGCTGTGTTTTTTAGTATCTTCTATCGGGGTCCGGATTTGGATTTACTTCTAAAACGTAATACAAAAACAAAATAATGGGAAATTTCCAGATCCCAGATCCGGATCGTGATAGAAGACAATAAAACACAGCCAATGACATAGGTCACAATGGTCGCAACTGCCTTAACCGCTTGATTCGCTTTGTTTTATATTATTTGACAGCTAACGGTTTTGGACAATTTCCACTTGCTACACAACTTCTTACAGCTGTTATGGAAAATCTTAAGCGAGAAACAGATTGGTACAGAAACTTCAACACCAACTTTGACAACAGCATCACTCATTTTAGAGCTAGTGGTTTTGAGTACATTAACACTGCAACATCGACATCAACGTAAGACCTAAACCCTAAAGTCAATACCGCTGTGCAAATGCTGCCAAGTTTAAAGCTAAGTTTTTCAGGTTTATCAACACTAAAAAATCAATATGTGACAACTTTTATAAATGTTTTTATACTGTCAAAAGCGCTGTTCACGTTGGTAATCTATTTCACATGACTTTTGATGTCAAAGTTTTCGTTGCTGTCAAAGTTGCTGTGCCAATTTGTTTTACGCATTATTTTTCTCGAAGATGGCTGCAAAGATTTTGACGACAACTGTTGTTGTTGTATGAATCGTCTCTTTTTTATGAATAAAACAAAATATTTGTAAAAAATCTACAGTAAATGTGCTACCCATGAAATAATCGTATTTGTTTTTGACAATTTAGGAATAGAATAGAGAAGCTTTAAGAATATACTAGGTGATTTGGATGAGATGCATCGAAACGATAGATCGTCTAGGTTAAGTTTAAACAGGAAAATAACCGTATATGGGAGGGTGCTATATTTCCTCCCGCTTAGAAGCGGCACTTTTCTTTAAAAAAAAAAAAATGACTTAACATAGAAAACTAAATATTGAAAGACTGCGGCAACAATCGAACTAAATCGCTGTTTTTTAATTGACCAAATGATGCATCGACATCAACGTAAGAAATCGGGTATTTTATGTTTAAAACTTTTTAAAACTTTTTAAAACAAATCTAGCTCAAAATCTCTTGTGTGTGTGTGTTTTTTTTTTTTCAAAAATCACGAAAGGAAAGGAAATTCCCAAAACAAAAAAAATTTCGTATATGTAATTTCAATTTTCTAAAAAATGAAAACGAACATACACAACTATTTAATCAGAAAATTGAATATTGGACGGTGTTCACATTGGACTCACTCCACGCGACTCATTTTGACATCTTTATCTTTTATCTCACTCCACCTCACTATAAGAGAAAGTGAGGCAGGATTTTTCGATTTTTTTTGAAAAAATCCTGCCCCACTAGACTATTTCTTTTTCATCATGAGGTGGAGTGAGATAAAACAAAGAAATGTCAATACGAGTCTCGCGGAGTGAGTCCAATGTGAAAACCGTCTTGAAAGCAAAAATGTCAGATGACGTAAGATTTTCAAAAAAATACATTTTTTTTTTTGTTTTCAAAATTAATTTTTCAAAAACTATATAAAGGGTTTTCCAATAAGAGGTGTTATTTTGAATAGCCCGCTATTTCGGTAGCTGTCACTTTTGAAGCTGTCATTTTTTGACATTTGACAAGTAGAAACTACGCTATTAATAAAAATGGAACGATACACGCTTCAACAACGCATTGAAATTATTAAAATTCACTATAAAAATGGTGAAAATTTGGCAGAGACGGTTCGTAAAACTAAAACATTTTTGGGTCGTCGTGAAGCACCTTGTCGGACCGCAATACAGAAATTGGTGGACAAATTCGAGCTGTTGGGACAAGTTAGTGATGTGAAGAATAAAACCCGTGCACGTCGCTCAAGAACAACTGAGAATATTGCTGTTGTAGCCCAAAGTGTTGAAGAAAACCCAGGTTTGTCCATTCCTCGTCGTTCTTTGGAATTAGGCATTCCACAAACGTCATTACACCGTATTTTGCATAAAGACTTGGGTCTTAAGGCTTATAAAGTTCAGTTAACACAAGAACTCAAGCCGGCTGATCATCTACAACGTCGTGTCTTTGCTGATTGGGTCCTTGAAATGCATAAAAATGATCCGGAATTTCATCGAAAAATCATCTTGACTGATGAGGCCCATTTCCACCTCGGAGGCTACGTCAACAAGCAAAACTGTCGCATCTGGGGCTCGGAAAACCCAAGAGTTATTGTTGAAAAGCGTCTCCATCCTCAACGCGTGACTGTTTGGTGCGGTTTATGGTCCGGCGGGGTCATTGGACCTTACTTTTTCGAAAATGAGGCTGGAGCAACAGTTACGGTCAATGGATTGCGCTATCGAGAGGTGATTAATGATTTTTTATGGCCGGAATTGGATGGTATTGATCTGGACAACGTTTACTTTCAACAAGACGGCGCTACGTGCCACACAAGCAATGAAACCATCGATCTTTTACGGGAAAAGTTTCCGGACCGTGTTATCTCTCGAAGAGGTGATCACAATTGGCCACCGAGATCTTGTGATTTAACACCTTGCGACTTCTTCCTTTGGGGCCCACGTGAAAGGTCTACGCCAACAGCCCAGCGTCGATTCAAGACCTCAAAGATGGAATTCGTGAGGCTATCGAGGACATAGGGCAGCCACTTTGCGATTTGGTTATGGAAAATTTCATGAAAAGGATATGGTCCTGCAAGCGTGGTCGTGGCGGCCATTTGGCTGATGTTGTGTTCCATTATTAAAGAAATAATGAAATAAACATCCGATCATTTATCTCAAAAAATGCCATTTTTCTTTGAATATCAAAATAACACCTCTTATTGGAAAACCCTTTACATATTTAACCAATCTTATTTAAAACTAAAATTTTCGAAAACTATTCTGCCTTTAAAAAAGATAAAACATTTACTGTAAGTGTTTTATATTTTAAGTCAATTTTTTTAGAACATAAATAGGGGCAAATGGACCCCCACACGATATTTTACTCGCTCTGTAGGGCAAGTACTCGTATTACTTTTGTGTAAACAGATATCTAGGTTGTGATTCAAACTATACTCTGTTCAACAAAAATTGTCAGTATAGGGAAGAAAGGACATTTGCCTCTCAGTCTGGTTACATTGGCTTGCATAAATCTGTCCCTTTTTAAAGCTCTCACAGGGTTTCCGTAGTTTAAATTATAAATAATACTTCACCATTCAAATACTCAACTTCATAAATTTGTTCTCAAAAGCTCCAAATCCAAAAAGTTCCTTAATTAAATCCACAGAAAAAGCTCTTGAATTTGCTTTTAATTGAGAAACGCTCTGTTTGGATGAGCACAAACATCGTATATGACGACTACGAGCGCACGATCGTCCAGCAGTATCCCTTCAGCAGTGGGATACAACGGGCATGGTGTGGAGTGTTCGACTTTTTGCGGAGAATTACAACAACAATTCTTATGGCTCTCTAATTTGTTCAGTGGAATTTTTCCCAATTCAATGACGTGAGCGTACATCAGGCGCCACTGCTTTGGAAAAAGCTCGCCCATAAGCCCTGTACTGACAATTTTTGTTAAACATAGAGTATAACAAATAGTAGTGATCGAGAAGTCCGAAAAAGTGGGTTTCGTCATGCCGTCCGTCGGTCTGTGTTGCCGTGCGTCCACTGTGATTTGAGCTAGAGCCTAAACGAGTGGATCGATTGTTTTCAAATTTGCTACAGAGCATTTATATGTGATTACCTAGGTGTCAAATTCGAATTTTTGTTTCAGCTCATCTAGTACGGGTAGCTGTCATGCAAACATTTAGGTTTATTCAAACTTTCTCGAAAACGGTTGTATCGTTTTTGATTAAACTTCGTACCTGTTACGACCAAAGTAATTGTAAGAAAACTGCATTTCAGGTTTTTTAAATTTAATTTATTCAAAACCTTAAAACAATTTTGTTTTAAGTTTCAGATTTTAATTTTGAAAATTCTATATTTCGAAAACGATTTAATCGAGTTTCATTACCCCTAGCATTTAAAAAAAAACTTAGATTTTACAAAATTTTTGACAAATACATCGCACATATAAGAACGAATGGACATTTTTGAACTTAAGTTTTGTATTAAAATTTTGTAAAAAAAATACAAGCAAATTATTTTTGTTTACATCCACTTTAACATTTTTAAAATTGTGTTTCCATAAATTCAAATTAATTAAAGAAATAATTTCTTGTATTTTTTTCCTAGCTTAAGAATATTTTATAAAATATTTTAGTAATTTAAGGAATTTTTTCTAATTTAATTATTTATAGAAACATACACACATATATATTTATATTTAAGAGCTTAAAATAGATTACAAATAAATTGGGACGAAATTTTCTATTAAAATTTAGTTTTCATTAAGAATTAAGCTGTCGATGTTAATTTCTTCCATTTTAAATTAAAATAGACATGCACGCACACGACACAATTCTTGTTCGTCTTTTTTTTTGTCTAGTTGTGCCAGAATTCTTTTCGTTGTGAAATCGAAAGTTACATGTATGTAGATGTAGACCTTCTCAATTGTCACTAATTCAAGTGTTAAAAAAAAAAACATGTTGATGGATTCATTGTTCTTGTTTCAATTCTTTTTTCATCCCATCGGATTCTTATAAATTCTATTTTTGAACAAAACATTCTTATTTGAGTTTAAAATAAGTAAATATAAAAAAAAACAACAACTGTTGACAGGGAACACACTGTTTGTGAGTGTGTGTGTGGTAAGGTGAAAAATTCCAAGAAACAGACTGCCAAATTTTGGGTTTTGAACACGCAGTTATTCTTTGACAGTTTTCTTTATGTCATTGTGCATTTTAGCCTTTTTTCCTTTCTGGTGGTAAACATCAGGAAACCCAAGAAATATGAATGGAATTGAAAATAATTGTCTATTTTCTTGGAAGGAGGAATCTTTTTCTATGAACCTTCACGTACACATACACATCAATGCATCATTTGTTGTTTTTTTTTTGTTGTTGTGCAATTCATCATCCCAACTGTCAGTTTATGATCTCTTTGTTTTCCTTGTAAAGGGTTTGGGTTTTATCTAAACACATTTCAGTAACAATTTTACTATACTATTTTTATGATGATGTACCTGGACGAAAAGCAACTAAAAATGGAGTAAGAACCGAAAACCTATATTTTTTTAATTTTATTCAAAAACTCCAACACTAAACTGGCATATATGGATTTACATTTATTGGTCTTTGACTATAATAATATCTTTTCAACAAAACACTAATTTTTGTATAGTTTTGACTTTTTTTTTAATGACATTTTCGTTTATTTTTATTTTCTAGATTTGAAACAACTACAACAAATGATGGTATTAGTGTCATTGGCATAAGTAGCAGCAATGATGTCAAACGAGATTTATTTTCTAGTAATTTGGTAAGTAAATAACACATAGATACTAATTAATTTATTGGTTATTAAAATTTTAATTTGAAAAATCTGTTATTTCATTGCAAAACAAGAGAAAAAAAAAAGCATTAATTAAATACGTTTCAATTCGTGCAGAACGTACACACACACACAACTCACAACTCATATAGAACGTTATTGTTTCATACAGTGTCCATTAAAAGCTTAGGTACCTTTCGCAAATTTGTTAAGATTTAATTAGAAAAATTAAAATGGCTCAAATAGTGACAATTTTTAAGAGAATTGTTTAATCGTTTCGAGAATTAGTTGTTTAAATAATTTGAATTTCCTCAGAATGGGTCCTAGACTCTCCTTAATTAATCAATCAGTTTTGGCTTTCTGTTCAATTTTTCGGAAAAACTTATTTGTATGTCAAAGCAAATCAATTATACAAATGGCCAAAATTGATCTGAGCTCTTTTAATTTTTAATTACTTCGTTAAATTTTATAATTACATTTATCGGTCGCATCGACCACTTTTAATTCTAAAAGACCAATAAACTAAAGTTCCATTTTTCTTCAGTTAAATTTTTAAAACGAATTTTATCGAAAATACTTGCCTTATTAAAAAAAAAAAAAACTTTTTGAAAACATCAAAATAAAAACGAATAACTCAAACAAAGAATCCATCTCTTAAAATTACATACAACCCATGTATATTTGATGTACATATTTGACATCTGTCGTACTGCTTTCTCACTTGGACTGGTGGAAACTTCTTAATTCAGTTTTAAAAGCAGAGGAGAAAATGTAGGGATGGTTAGCAAACTTGATTTTATTTAAAAAATCTGTGAAAATGAAAAACATAAGTGCAATACAGATTAATTTATTAACCAAAAAATTTAAATAGCCTTTTAGCAAAAACTGCTTTTAGTGCACTTTGGTGAAAATGGGCATAAGACGATTGTCTAAAAAGCGAATAAATTAATGACTAAACCGAGCAGTTAAAAAAATAGAATTTAACAGAGCTTGTCATTGTGGTAAGGCCAAAAATAATATAAATAAAAAACCTGATATTTGAAACTAGTTCTGTTCTTGAACCACCAAATAGCAGCTATTTTTTGTATGAAAAAAAAATATATCTTTACTTTTAATGTAGACTGTAGAATGTATTATTAATGCAATTTATTTAGTTCATACTTTAGCCACTCCTTTAGAAAATTTCGTTACAGTTATCGCTGCTGTTATTCTTAAAAAGTGCAACGTAAAATACTCTTCCGTGTAAATATATTGTTCACTCTTGCGTAAATGAAAATAACAATAACAGTAACAATATAAGCCAATGTTGTCCATAAATTTAAGAAATAAAGCCAGGTGCAATTACAAAACTATGTATGTACATATATTAAAAATAATTATTATTGGCAATGATTGTGTTTATGGACAGGGCAGTGAATGGTAGATATTGCAAAGTACTTAAAAACAAATTTAATTAATTTTATTGATTGTGGATATTGCAGTTATTTGATTTGATTTCAGTAATTTGAATTTAAAATGGGATTTTTTTGACCTTTTGAATTCTTTTGGAATTGTGATTGTACATAATAAAGGGTGCTTTTTTAGACGTGTGGTTTTCAAGAAGAAATAAAACGCATATAATTTAATGTTATGGCCAAGAATTTAGCTTTATTATAAAGATAAGGGTTTGCCATTATGTTTTAAAAATGATTTCGGGCAAGTGGCCGCCGCGGCTGGCTCGAATAAATTCCATCCGAAAGGCCCAATTTTCGACCACTTTTTGCAGCAATTGGGGCCGTATGTAAGAAATAACGTGCCGAATATTCTCTTCCAAGGCGTCAATCGTCTCGGGCTTATCTGCGTAGACAAGCGAATTCACATAACCGCATAAAAAATAGTCCAGCGGTGTTAAATCGCACGATCTTGGAGCCAAGGGCGTCAGACGTGGCCACAGGCCCACGACGCACAGTGGTGGGAGAGCGGAAAAAAGTCTTTTGAAAAAGTAATATCTATCTTTTTAATTTGTATGTTTAAGTACTCTTAGATAACCCGAGCGTATGATTTAAAAGTATTTTTTAACATATATATTGTATGTTCTCAATATAGTTGAAAAATAATTTTACTCAAATCGCGAACCGTATTTTCAACAAATTTTGAGACGTTTTTTTCCGAAGTTCCTTTAAATAAATTCTCTAGCTTCTTAAATAATTTAATAAGTCTATTTTCGATTATCTAAAAATAAAAAATAATATTGATTATTTATAAAAGATACCTTCTATAAGTAGGCTGAAGCTTTAGTACTAAGAAAAAGTGCTTTTTTTTTAACTTTTTGATTTAAAAAAAAAAGCGCCAAAAGATACCAAGAAACTAAGTATGCCAGCATATGCTCCATACATTCATGTTAAAGCACAGAAAAAATCAGCTGCAGATGCTTGCAGATGTGGAAGTTATGCTCAAAAATGTTTCACTAAATCGGACTTCAAAAAACTCCGTCTTGACGGTGGTGTTTACCAAAAAGTTTGATTTCTTCGATATCAATTGTCAGAATGAATTGGTTAAGCCCATTATTTTAAGAAAAAATGTCAAACTTTATTTTAAAAATAAAACAAAATTAATAAATTGACCCAGGTCTGAGAATTTCGATTTTTGCGAAACCATTTATTTCTGCCTGGAAAATTTTTCAACTTTCAACTCAATTTTCTTGAAAACAACACACGAAAAATAATATAGTTTTATGATATTTTGAATTATATGATAGAGCTTAATACAAAATAAAGAAAAGGATTAGGGATAATCCTTTATTTTTTTTTTTATTTTTCGCTAAAAGTAGGGCAGGTAAAAATAAAAAAAGGTGTTTTTTTTTTAAAGTTTTATTGCTTTGTTTTTGTTGTGTATTGCGTAATTTTTTACTACCTGTAAGGATTAGTAATGGCTTATTAGAATTAAATCTCTTACTTAAATCAGTATTGAGTTATTGAGCATTTGTGCAAGGTGTGTAAGAAAAATGTTTACTCTTTGATCAACCAATAAGTGAAAGTGAAGTGAAATATAATTAACATTAAAATGGATTCAATCGAAATTCCTTATTCGGTGTTGTGTAGTGAACTTATTACTAATGGTCATGATGTTCAACATCTGCGACCATATTTTGTAAGGGAATACCCCAACCTAATCTCTGAGCAAATAGAAACTATGCTGTCAGAATTAAAGAAACGTTTTATGTCTCATTTTTAAAGTCGACTCATTGGCTCGAAGGAGTTTTCGAAGTAGAACTAACCCAAAGTGTATTGCCCGAAACGTCAACTAATATGGGAAGACCACGACAGAATTTTGACGAATGCTGTGATCGAGCTAAAAGGTATAAGATCCGGATAAAGCTCTTGCATTATTTATACAAGCAGAATTGTCGAAACGCCAATATGAAGAACATCAAAACCCTCAAATTTTATAAAAATGTCAATAACTTTTTTTCTAATAATTTTTTCATTAAAATTCGTTTAATAGTTCAGATTTTACAGACTTTTTTCCGCTCTCCCATACAAACACCAAAACACTCAAATTTTAGAAAAAAAGTCAATAACTTTTTTACTAATGATTTTTTCTTAGCCAAATTTTAAAAAAATGTGTATAAGACTAATTTTAAAATGCGAATCAAATTTCATCTTAATCCGTTAAACAGTTCAGATGTTACAGATTTTGTTCACCCTCTCACATATACAATCATCAAAAAACTCAAATTTTAGAAAAATGTCAATAACTTTGTTTTTAATTATTTTTTTTCAACCAAATTTTGACCAAATAAGTATAAGACTAATCTTAACATGTTTGCCAAATTTCATTTAAATCCGTTGAACGGTTCAGATAAAACAGACTTTTTTCCGCTCTCCCATACAAACCGAACCACTGTGCGACGCGAGATAATGCGCTCAAAAAAAGTTTCCTTCAATACATTGATTGTTTCATTGGCTGTATGGCATGTAGCGCCGTCTTGTTGGAAACAAAGGTCGTCCACATCAACATCCTCCAATTCAGGCACGAACAAATCATTAATCATGGCTCTATAGCGTTCCCGATTGATTGTAACATGGCCGGCTTCATTTTTGAAGAAATGTGGACCAATGATTACCTCTGCCCATAGAGCACACCAAACAGTGACTTTTTGAGGATGTAACGGCGTCTCAACATACACTTGAAGATTATCATCACTCCAAATACGGCAGTTTTGTTTATTGACTTATCCATTCAACCAAAAGTGAGCTTCATCGCTAAACAAAATTCGCTTATGAAAATTGGGATCAACGGCAATCTTGTTTTGGGCCTATTTGGGCACAATTTGGAAGCGTTGTTCAGGGGTCAGTCTATTCGTTATGAAATGGCAAACCAAACTGAGCATAAACCAAGTGACAGCTGTCAAAAAGACCAACTCCCAAAAAAGTATTACCAGATTAAAAACCACACGTCTAAAAAAAACACCCTTTACATAAAAAAAAATAGGTAACAAGATAATCTGAAATAAATTATTTTATAAAAATTGGTTGTAAATCAGACTTACTTGAATTTACGTTTCACCTTTTTTATTTTTTAACACGTTATGTTCTAATCTTTTTATTTAATTTTTTTCTATTCTGTTCTTTCCTTTTCTTTTCTAAACAAACTTTGCATTACGCTTATGGAGAATTCCAAAAAAAGAGTTCTTTGCCATACCTTTCGTCTGCAAGTCCACTATACTATATCGAGCTAGAGCCTAAACGGATGGACCGAATTCTTTCAAATTTGGTATACAGAGCATTTTTACGTAATTTCCTATAGGCTAAATTCGAATTTTTGTTTAAGCTCGGCTGGAACGCGATTTGTTTTTTTTTTTTTTCAAAAACGGTTGCAACGATAATCGCATTAAAATTGCGTTTTAGGTTTTTGCAAATTTATTTTATTAAATTTACCTAAAATATAAAAAAAAACATCAAAATAAACAAAACTATATTGATGACAAACGTAGACCAGCATTGCCATATACGGGGAATCCTAAGTCCGCTGACAAATCTAAAACAGCATTGTCATGCATTTGAAAGAATCCTTAGCCCTCGAACACAATGGATGCGATAAGAAAACGAGACGTGAGTGTGAGGAAATCTCGTCGTTCTTGTTAAATTAGTTTCAAATTATGACGAGGATACACATAATAAAGCATTTCACGTCGTCACGTTACGTTAAATTAATAGATCAAGTAATTGTATATCAGTTAGCTTCAATATTAATTTGTTAAATCCGGTCGTGAAAAGTTTCGTGCCATTGAATTTGGGAATGGTTTTATAATTAGAAAATGCTAACAGTGAATCACTTCACGTACTCGTCTCGTTTTCTTGCGCATTGTGAGTGATTATTTTCTTAAATTTCGTCCCGATTTCGGAGATTTTACTGAGGTTAATCCGTGAGTTGAAATTGCTAAATCACGGATCGAAATTTGAACAAATTTGAACCAACTTTGAAACTCAGTAACTCGCCGAAATCGGTGAACTAAAATTGCTGAACCACAGATCAAAGTTTGAACGATGGCGACGTTTGTACAACTGGTCCTTAGAGTCATTTCTACAAACATCGTTCAAATTTTGATCCGTGGTTCAGCAGTTTTAACTCACCGATGTTGGCGAACGATGGACCAAGTTTCAAGTAAGTTAAACAAAAAAGTATATTACCTACATGTTAAACCATCCTTGAATCTAATTTAACTTACCGAAATCGGTGAGTTCAAATTGGTGAATCACGGATCAAAATTTGAACCACGTTAGTACAATTGCCGATGACGACTTTTTATCCATCAATTTTTTTAGAAATTAAATTAGTGCGAATGAGAAAAAACCTTTCGACATATCTCTTTTTATCTCACTAACATCTCTTGGAAAGAAAGAGATGGCCAAGTCAGGCAGAAGTATTTAAATTGTTTTGAAGTCTTTGCCTCACCTCACATTCTCTTTCTTACCAAGAAATAGGACCGAGATAAAAAAGAAAGACGTCAACCATGACTCAAATCACTTGAAGTTCTTCAGAACATGGGCCTATTCTAATTGATTATCTAACCAATTTGTAAATTCATTATAATCTTAATCAACAATTATTTATTATGTAGGTTTATACAAAATGTTTGTACGTTTATAAGTTAGAACATGACAGGGGCTTTGTTTGAGAGAAAAAAAAGTTTTACTTCTAGCGCGTTTACGTGAGTACACATACGTTTTTGTTTGTGCTTTTGACTTTTTTTTAAACTTTGTCTTTAACAATATATCATTACGTTATTGAATTTAACTATCAATTTACAATGGAAGTGACTCTTGACATGTCAATTATAACACTTTTGGTTAATAAAAGTATTGTTTTACCCTGCAGGGCCAGGGCCCTCCGCCGGTGGGAAACTTCAGTCACCCAGAGTTTTTTTTTCAAGTCGCGAGAAGCGTGTTAACGCACGCCCACTTTTAATGGCGAGATACTGCTATAACTGTTATAAATTGGCATGTCTCTAGTCCATTTACGATACCTAGTTACATAGCATACATATTTGTGTTGTACATAGTTTCGAACAACAAAAGCAAGTTCGAGCATTCGACTCGTGGCAATTTGTTTTTTTCTAAGTCTCAAAGGCCTTAGACCCTTAAGAATATACATTTTTAAAAATTACAAGACATACATTTTAATATCTTGCTTGCGTTAACACTACAAGTACCTTAAGTGTATAAAATATATATAACTGGAAAATATTTAAGCGTTTTTCGAGTAAAGATGAATAACTTCTTCGAATTATTAAAGTCTTAAAATTTAAGAGTTTCTATATTTATATTATATATCCAAAGTGAAATTCAAACTAAAAGTGTTTGGACAATCTTTCTTTAAGCAACCACTTAAGTGAAAATAAATCCATCTTCCATTAAACACCAGAGTAAAAGCTTAAGTGATGTTTAACATTTTATTCTATATAAGGCAATAGAAAAGCAATTATATAAAGTCATTCAGACTCGAACATCAATTTGAAGTGCAATCGTCAAGTCTACTCACAGAAAATTAATTTTTATAAACTTCTATTTTGTATGTCTTCATATTTTAAGAAAAAAGTGAAATTGATTCAGTAAATAAATGAAAATTTTGGACAAAAAAAAATTGAAGGTTCCTCCGCTTGAATTCATTGCTCCCTCTGAACCATAACCTTGACATCGATTTATTTAATTGACTTACTTTTGTCATTTAAAGTGGGTACCTATACCTATACACCAGATGCATAATACAAAAACAACTTGTTTACAACGCTGCTGCCGCTGCGCTGATTTGAGTTAAATTCAACCCACTGTTATGAAACTTTTGCCGCAGAGAATCCATGTTCGATTAAATGCAAGTTGCGGCTTCAAAACTTTAAATGAACGATAAATCAATAATAAACGAGTATAGTGGGCCATGTCAGTGACTTGACTTAATTCAGTCGGGGAATACGCAAATTATGCACCTTTAACACTGTACAACCCACCACCACCACCTGACCAGATGCTTACTTTCGATTTCAATTAATTCGTTCACCTTTTATAAACCGGATTTAAAGTTAAGAAAAAAAATAGGCAGACACAAGGAGCTGACTGATGGTTGCTGTCCAATGTTGTTCTAGTCTGATGTGGCTAGCCCAACCAATCCATAGAGCCACATCCAGAGACAAACCTTCCATCACCATCAATTCGCCTATCTTGGGCTATACTTTAAGGCACTCGAATTGAATATCTTAAAAGGAATCCATCTTGTGGCACAATTATTTATATTTTGTCGGCATTTTTTTTTTAATTAAATACCGATTAATCGTGGGCTTGGAGCCGCAGACGGGGGAAGCTGATATAGGCTATATGAAAAGAAACTTGTTCCACTCATGTAGTTGTTAAAAAATAAAACCTGGACAGTAGGGTGGACTACTCATGGACTTAAAGTGACTTTTAAGTGATTGAGATACTTTTATCTTGTGTTTTCAGTTTTTTTTTTTTTTATGAGTAATACTTTTCTAGCGCAGTATGAAATTCCACTGTGGGCGTTTTTTCCAGCTTCAGATTTGTAAATGGAATTGTGTCTTACTAATTGCTTTAAATTCCAACGCATTAAGCTTGATTGCTGGACGATTTGATTTGGACCCACGACGAGCGTTAATACCTGGTATTTAAGATTTCATAAACATTTATATTTTAACCTAAGAAGGCGGTAATTATTATTCATATTTTTTTTTCAAAATATTTAATAATAGCTTAAAACCTTTGAGTGTAAACCATTTGTCCCCCTGATTTTGATTCATTTGGTACAAGTCGGATTGTAAGCTTTTTGACTTATTCGTATTTAGGCAAAGGTGTTAATTTGCATGGGATAGAAGATGAAATATCTATATAGTTTTTACGATGTTGCTTCAGTTAACCAATTTTTGGTTGTAGTTAAAGTGAAGTTATTGCTGTTATCTATCTATCTGTTATTACAATGAAGGGTCAACGAAAAAATATGTAATTTTTCTTTAACATCTTTTCCGAAAGATGGCGGCAAAAGACTCCACGGAAGTCCAGATAAATTGTAAAAATTGTTCAAAGAATAACGTGAGTTAATATAATTTTGACAATATTTCGATGTGTTGAATTAAACTAAATTAATTAGGTATATTAAATTAATTATGAAAATTATTAGAATCTCTAAAAATATGAATATTTTTGTAAATATTTTTCGATTAAAATACTTCAGCTTTATTCCTCGACTATACCGTATCGTCGGTCATTCCTCAAATAAATTAGAAACAAAATTTAGTTCAGGTATATAATGTAGTTCTTTATGTAAAAAATTATTTTCATTTTCAAAGAATTACGTCGTTTGTTTTATTTATATGCCAATCAATAGCGGAATTACAAAATTTATTGGATTTATTCCAAATGTAATCATGCGAAGAAAATTTAGAAAAAAAATTCCATCGCACTAATTTAAACATACATTTTTAAACTACTGTCAAACAGAATGCTTTGATATAGGTAAACACGTCAAAGAAAATAGCGAAAAAATAGACGAAACAAAACAAAAAATTGACTCGCTGTTTTCTTTCTTTCATTGTTTACAAAACTGTGTTAAGACGATATGTTACGACATTGACAAGATCACAAGGTCCCCCGAACCGAAGCATGCAAGAATGATCAAGGGAGCATCGGAGTAGAATCCCAGTCGGTACTGAGGATATTGAAAAGATCTTTTCTGAAAACTTTATAACGACGATGACGTATCAAATGCCGTTTTATGGTAAACGTGGACGACGCAACTTGAACCAGCAATTTCGTTCAATCAACCTCAACGAAGTAAAGTTAGCTATTTAAACTTAGGTCCAATATAGCTGCTGGAGCGAACATCTCTTCTGGCGAGCTATTCAAGGTGGCAGGCAATAAGTTGGTTCGGAGCTCATCTATTCAAAATATCGGTGCCTGATGATTGGAGCCAACTATAAAGAAGATCCTCAGAACTTATGCAGCATTCATCTTTTTGACCTTAAACTGTTTTCTGTCGGAGAATGTGCACCCTATAATGTTGGGAAAGCCTAGCCTAGCCAAAAATGATAGATACATGTTTTCTAATTTTGAAGTTTGATGGAAATTTTGTGTCAAAACATTGAGCTTCGGTTTCACTTAACCGCGGCTTATGCTCTCAAAACTCATTAGCTAAAGTGTTTTAACTCTCACAGGTCTCCGCATTTTTCCTATTTTCAAGAATCTTAACACAATTTTCGCAAACTCAATTTTTTAATTCGTAGTTTTGCACAAAGAGAAGATTAAAAACTTATCCATTCTTTTATTTTGTGTCCAAGAAATCCCTGATCAGAAATTCACCGTTCAGCAAAAAGTCATAATGAGAGAAAAAGAATGAAATCCAAACATTGTATCGTACAAGGTGGCGCAAAATTAATCATCATTAATTTTTTACTAAATAAAAAAAACTGATTTTAAGTGATGGAAATCTATATTTGGACATTTACAATGTTGTCTGTTAAGTGGAAAAAATGATATCCGTCAAGTGGCTGCCGCCAGTGTTGATACACATTTGGGATGGTTAAATCGAGCGATCTTGCTGGCCATGCCAAATAGCCAAAACGGGAGATTACGCGAACAGAAACACTTCCTTCACAATATCCATTGTGGCTCGTGCTGTGTGTGCGGTTGCACCGTCTTGTTGAAACCACATGTTCACCAAGCCCCGCTCATCCAATTCCGGCAGTAAGAAATCGTTTATCATGGCCATGTAGCGTTCGCCAGTAACAGTGACCGTATTGCCGATGGCTTTCAGTGGATGTAACGGCTCTTTACACAACTCAGTGCCCCAGAAACGGAGTTTTTGCTTATTGACGTAACCGCTTAAGTGAAAATGCGCCTCTTCGCTCATGATGATTTTCGACACAAAATCGCCCTCTTCGTTGTTGAGATTGAAGATGGCTTGACAGCGGAATATAGCGCTCCATTGCTTGTCTGTTTGTATACTGCAGCTCTAGTTCACAAATGTCAAATATTATTGACGTACGACGCCATTTGCAAAAATTATAACATCTTCCGATACGGTGATTCATTTTGCGCTACCTTGTATTTGTCATTCACGTAAAACCGAATACTGCGAATTTGCGTTCCCATACTTTTGCCCAGTGTCGAAACTTTATGTAAAGAAAATTTCATCCTCACTCTTCAAAGTTTTACAATTTGTGAGTTTCTGCGCACACAATAAATTTGGACCTATAATGTACATTTGATTTCTGGCTAAGAATCGTGGTCATGTTTCCGACTTTTTATAGACTTTGAGTTTTGAATAGATTTTAAAACTTTGTCAAAAAGTTAAGCGTAAGATTCTCTTAGATATTCTGGCATTTTGAATTTGATTGAGTGTCAACCTCATGAAGAATTGTTGCAACTAGGGATTTCTACCACTAAAAATAAATATCGACATAACTTGACTAAAACTTTGTGAAAAGATATTTTAAAATATGTTGATCAAGATCTCAAGATTTTCGAGTCACTCTAGAGCTCTTGGGATGGCTACCATCTTAACTGACTCTTTTAAATTTTCTTTGTTCAATATCATGACACTTTTTCAAATTTGACCATAACAAATGAAGAGCTAGGACTTGTACCATTAGCCATCATAATTATAAAAAAAAGTTGTATATTCTGGGCATGATTGAGTAACACTACCGAATAGATACTTATTCATAATATATACAAAAATGTCAAGTACTTACCTAGCTACTCATATCGAAATAAATCTTTTGTTCCTTATCTTCCCTGACCTAGTCACTGAAAAAAACAGCAGCAGCTGGTCCTGATTCATTTTAAAATAAAACCCCCTTCTAATTGAATTTTCTTTTTCAATCGTTTTTTTTTTTTTTTTTTTTTGAGATTAAATCTCTTGCACATTTCAAGAAAATCAATCGAAGATCCTCTGAATCTAAAATAAAATTTTAAATGTGTTTATGACTAGAATTGGGACATTCTTTCACACAAACACATAGAAATACAGCAAACAAGAAACTACTTAATCAAAAATCATTAGACGTGATGTTATTCCATACTCGTACTTCATTTCAAAGTGATGGCGCTAGAGGAGGAGCAAGGATATGCGTATGTAAGTCCCCGACGAAAAAAAAACTATCAAATGTCATCGATAAAATAAATGGCTGAAAACACATTTACTCTGGTATATACCCCCTTGTATCTCCGTCTCCGTAACTATATTTTTCTTGAATAAAGACGAGTGTTGCGAAGCGTGTGTATGTACAGCTGGCTTCAGGGCGAGGATTCCAATGTCACTTTCAGCACACAGAAATCCTTAAAGGAATTTCCTTTTTGGTGTTATTCCTGATGCCTGCAATGACTATAACTAGAAAGAGACTCCTTGTAAATCAGGTCACAGCTCTAACCTCTAACAAACAACACACATTCTGTGCTCAGCTGCTGTCGGTCGTCTTACATTTTTGGTCCGTTTTGTTGTTCGTTCATCTTGAGAGCGATTTTTAATCTTAAAGTGCGCTCTATTTAGCCGAGTTTGTGTGTGTCATTGCGAGATAAGAAACAAAAACATGTATGTTGTGTAGGTACCTACCGGAATTGTTTTTGTGATGCTACCTATACCAAAAATAGAAAGATTTAAAATAGTGTCCTCTGAATCACATCACACCAACACTAACACAAGCAGCTTCCTTTCTTCCGAAAAGAGATATATGTATGTATGTATATGTAGGTACATCCTCTCGACATCTTTCTTTTTTGAATTTCCTGCTGCCAAATGATGGGCAGCAGAAGGCAGATTCCGATGATGAAGGTGCCGAGAGAAATGTGTTTTATTTGCAAACTAAGAATATTTCACTTTAAGTTACTCGTTATACCTACACTCAAAGAAATACGTGTCGTTGAATAAAAAGTTAACTCCTTTAAATTTTGAAACTGATAATTAAATGAAAATATTAAACTATACCAACATGCACTGATTTTTGAAAACTATGGTTGAAGTGGAAGGTAAACGGTTCTATGAGATGTATGCATGTGATTGCTAAGAAGTTATCCGTCTCTTAATCGCCAAATTTTGCGAATTAAAGTTATCCGCTCGCTATCACATGTCACAAGCCATTCCGCACTTATTAATAGATATGAAATACAAGTTGACAGGTAGTGAAAGTTCTATCACGCCTTTTATTAATAGAGGGGGCACAGTTTAAAATTCTTATATTCGCTATTTGTGTTTTGCAAATGAGTGATTCATAGTAAGCAGGGGCGATTTCGGGTCCTGAGTTCTGGGTTGGCTACAAAATACATGAGATATTAGCTGATGCACAGCACTTAAAGCCGCTCCATTAGTACCTATACTCCAAAACGACCCAAGAAAAAAGCGTCCGAGTCCAGGAGTAGGTATACGAGTATATTCCCAAATGATAAATAACATCTCTATTTTTCAGCTAAAATGATATTTATTGGATATTTGAAGCATAAATTAGGATTCATAACTCTGTATTATAGATACCTTTTATTTATTAATAGGTATTTAAGTTTTCTATTGGTTTTGTGGGCTCGAAAGTAGCAATTTTTTCACTCTAAACTAATTTGCATACCTACCCAACTTTAACTCAAATTGTTTTTAGATTTTTTTCAAAGTTTCAATGTAAAAACTGATAATTTTTTTCACCTTAATCATAAAGATTAATGAAAGAAAGAACTTTTTGAGTAATCAATTTATTAATGAAGCTATGTCGATCTGTTTTTTAATTAAAATGCGTTTTATTTGCAAAAAAACATTGAAAATAATTCTAGCACCTCTCGTGTGGGCTTGATGGTAAAACATTGTAAAAAAAAAATTGTGTGAGTGCCGGGACTAACGGTTAATATGTGTAAACATCAACGTGCGCGGATCCAAAACGGACTTGTTTTTGCTTGAAGGGGATCTTAAGATTTTTTTCACTGAACGCACCCATCCTAGTATGCAGATCGTAACTTTGCACACGAACGTTCACGTTTTTTGTTCACTCTACCGCCAGCATAGATGTTTACACATCAATAATTTTAGAAGAGAGGTGAAGCAATAAATAAGCATTTTTTGTTTTTTCAATTTGTGAATTTTTTCATCAACTTTTGAATTTAGAATACTGCAAATCGAATGGAGGGGTGACTTTTTTTTACATAATGTAGCGTGTTATGTTGGCTTTACTCAGATGCCTTAACATTGAAGATCCAATTAGTAGAACGAGAGTTATGATCTTTTAAAGCCAACCATATCAAATTCGAATTATTACATTCGTTCAGATAACGGAGTTCTCCACTGGTGGGTACTGGAGGTACTAGTCGGCAATGTTCCAACCAGTTAATTTCAATGCATTTTTATGATTTTTCGATCAATTTAAAATCAAGATTGTGATGATTATAATTATTCCACGTAGAATAATAAGTGGGGTATCGAAATAACCGTAATTTTATTTATACGCAAAGTTAATAAAAACCAAAGATATCCATTTATGCACTCAAGAGATATGAGTTCATATGTGAAAGCGCTCAAAAATTGCCGTTATCAGCGTTCAAGGGTATTCTAGGATTATAATTTTTTGTATCCATATTTATATCAGTAATTTTTACCATCTGCCAAAATTTCAGCCTTATAGCACCACCCCTTAAAAAGATAAAAATCAAATACTACACTTTGTCTAGTATTTCTCTACCCAGTTTGGCTCTTTTATTAGAGCCAACCTTTGTGAATATTTTTTCGGTCTGTTCTTAAAGAAAGAATGAGACAGCACATCGGGAATAAAAGTGTAGTTCGTATGATATTTGATGGCTCAAATTTTGTAGCCAACTCAACACTGAAGTTGAAAGCAAAATATGAAGCGAGATACTTTGTACGACGTTACGGTGTCCATTTTGGACTATGGGATTAATATAGCACGTAGGGGTTGTAGTGATTTGAATAGATTTTGCCGGTTTATAATGATTTAAACGCATAGGGATGTTATGTTTTTTTAGTATTTAAAAGAATTATCTGTATCTAAGTTTTAATACAAATAATTTGTTTGTAGTATGAACATTTAAATTGAAATTTTAGGTTTTGCGCCGCCATACTAGCCAACTGAGAGGAATCGCCATTGATAATAAGCTGTTATCCATTTCGCCGCAGTGTCTGCCAAAGATATACTGGATATAAAGATAGGGAGCCTCCGCTGTCCTTCTGCTTTGCTAACAAGCTAACAAAACGACGTTAAATGCAGCAACAACTAATCCCCTTCGGACTTAGCTAAGCGCGGAGAGTTCTCGGGGCTTAACTTAAACACGGAGAAAAACTGTGTTACCGGCGTGAATTGCATACTTGTTATCGATAGTTTGTATGGAAACTCCATTTTGTTTCTGTAATGGCGTTGCTAATCCCCGATGTGGTTTTTTTCAACCAAATTCCTCCGGGCTTGCAAAATAACACGGCTAATATCAGCTTGATAAGTAGTCGATAATTGCCAAAAATCCTCTCAGTGTATCTATGTATGTAATGCTGAAAATAAATGAAGATGCACTTGGCGCTGAAGAGTCATTATTTTATTTATATAAATAGAATCTTAAACAAAGTACTTTCGCTTTATAAACTTTAGAAGATATGCCTGTGCAGTATTAAGTATTTATATGCAAGAAGACTAAAGAAACCATTTCGGAAATTGTTACTTTGGTATTTTAGTGCGCGAAAAATGTGCGTAGTGACATTTTAACGGTGAGATTAAGAAATGAGTTATGGGAATGTGGCGGTATTTATGAAAGGTAAACTCATAAAATAAGACAAATAGTGTTTAGTCTGAGAAATGACTGCAAGTTCTATATTTTGTTCTCTATATAGATATAATGTTCGTAGAATTATTATGGATTGAAGAAATAATTTTCAGATGTACATAATAATATGCCTGTATAAAGTAGGAGAGGTGAATTGTAATATCTTCATTGGAAATGATACATCTTGTATGTTTTATTGGAATGCATGTACCGGCTCTATTTAACTTGTTTGCTATAAAGGTGAAATATATATGTACTTATATTCTTTTAGTTAAAAATAAGATAATTGTATTCCAATCAGCGTGTTAATTAACTAAACTATGTTTAATGCTTTGTGAAAATATCCCAGGTATACAAATATCGTTTAAATTTAGGACACGAGAAGACAATAGTATTTCTTAGCATACTTTTGGGTACTGAATCCGACATACGTTGTCCAAAATCAGCTGAAACCGAACAATACGCTTAGGGAGAATACCAAAAAAAAAGTGGGTCTCGCCATACTGTCTGCGTGGCCACTGTTATTCGAGTTTCGATATAGAGTCTAAATGGGAGGGCATATTTGCATTCAAGTTGGTACAGAACAATTTATTGTGATTCTATGTACAGTCGACTCCACTAAGCGGAATTTTCATATAAACGAACTTCGGATACATGCAACTTTCTTGCACTTAACAAAACTTAGTATAACTGCAACTTTTACTTCCCCTTTAAACGATGTGATATGAAATATTTCCAAAGATAGAAAAATTAAACATAATTAACCTCCAAGAAAAAAAAAAACACTTTTTATAATTGTGACAGTTGAAAGGATTGGAACGTTGAGAATGGAATGAATCTTAAAATGTCATTTCTTAGGTGTGTTCAAACTTCAAAAATTAATGGATGCGTTCGGTGTTTCACTTAAGTGAAGTTGTTTCCGAACAAATTAATTATTATTATTTATAATGAGCGGAGTGCAGTTATTTGTACAAATTTGTGTGAAAGAAGCTTTTTTTTATCAGAGATGATCCATATAGATCATCAAAATATATGCATTACAACAACAACACGAGATCCTGCTCTCTTTCGCGATCACGTTTCATGAACCAAACATTTAGTTTTCACTCTAGCGGTAAGATGGCTTCTCACGGTAAGGTTGTGCGAATTGTAGTGTAAAGAAAAAAGACAACAGATAAATGAAAAATAAACAAATGTAAGGAAAAAAAGAGATAGGTATAAAATACAGTTGTCACTGAGATCCGTATTGTTTTATTTTCATGAAATGATCAATATGGATCATCAGCTTAATAAAACCTTAGAGGATATATAATATGGAGTGCTCGTTTATATCCCTAATGCATTGTAATTCCTGAAGCCTTGATAGGGGGCACTGTTTCACTTTCAGTAAAGGTATAGTCCTACAGCTGATGTCAATTGTGATTCATAATTTGCTTATTTTTTCTCTAAATTGTTCTACTTTAAAGTAATTCTTGAAATTAATTTGTGTTGGTTTATTATTTTAAAGATATTGAAATGTATTTCTTTTTTTTATTTTTTTTCTCCAATGTGCAGAAAACTGGGTGCCTTTGAACTTACTGAAACTTGAATAGCGACCCCTATAAAAGCTTCGCATTCGAATAAAAACAAGCACTCCATACTATATATCCTCTAAGAATAAAACTTGGTGGTAGCACCCTCAAGTTGTTGTTGTTTCATTCAAAAACTTCATTATTTAAAAGAAGTCAAAAACGTACCACGGTCCTTATGATTTGTCCTTACAATTTTTCAACTCTCCCAATTATCCTAGAAATACTAGTAAGTTTGATTCAAACCACCTTATCCTAGTTTCTTGGCTCATTTTTCATTTTAAAGGAGCAGTATCTACTACCAATTACATTTATGTGAATTATTTCTAACAAAGAACACAGTATACTACTTAAGCCATCAGGTGCCTTTCGTTGTTTCAGAATTTCAAAGACAATTATTTCAACCCTCGTCATATACCCACTGCCACTATAGTGGTAAAGCAAAAGGCAATTGAATTGAGTGTGTGTTTTTATTTTTTGCAGCAAATGTACTTGATACTTGTCCTAGTTGTATGTCTCTCCATCATGTGACGATGAATAATATTTTTCTTTTATTTTTTTTTTTTGTATTTCACAAATAAAAAGTATCTAATTGGGAACACTGACTGATGTAGGACACAATGTTGTTAGGAGATAGGTAAAATAATAAAATATGACATTGGTTATTTCAATGGTTTTATACATATATATTCATAGATGATGAGGACAAGGACAACCAAGGTCCGTTAGTTTTATGCAAACAATTTTTCACTAACAAGCTAACATGGTATCATTACTTATTCCAGACGGAACAAAATTGACATAAAAACTAATTTGTTTGTATTAGTCTGTTCAGTTCATACCTTAAATTTAGTATTTAAATTTACATAGAGCTGCAAAATGTATTAAAATCTAAATAAATTTTCAACCGTCTCCAATTTTGTTTGTAAAATTTTCAGTTTTAAAAAGTTCCTTCTTAATAACTCCAACGCATAATTCCAAATGTTCTCAATCTGCTTTCTTGATAAAATTTTCATTCACAAGTTCAAGCATGTTATTTATCCTAACCACAAGAATTCCACAAATAACCCGCATATGAAGGTATATACCCATTCATAGAATCTCTAATAACCAATGTGTTGTTTCTAAGGTTTCATTCCATTGATGTATCGAAATAATATCAAGAGTATTGTGTTGATATCCCTTGAATGAATGAGAATTAAAATAAAAGGAAGAAAAGTACAAAGCTGCGCATGTCTGATGGTTAACCGAGAAACCGCATTTCCGATGGCATCATAAGTTGAATGCATTTACGTAAAGTATAGATATAGGTATACGACTTAGCTATAACTATAAGTTTTATTTGCCCAGACACGCATCTCTATTAAGAAACTTACAGAGGAATTCATTTCTTGAAAGGTAATTTGAGCAATAAATTAGCCCTCATCGATTGTTCAACACCTTACAACGCCAGCGACGACGCGACAGTGAAATGTCAATGGAAGGAATAAAAAGCTAATGACACTTATATGTAACTATCTTAGGGAAGTATTAAATCGAACCTATGCTTTCTTTTCTCCTTCAATTAAATAGATAAAGTTCAATGTACATAGCAATAAATATACTGAGGTACCAGAAAAACATAAAAAAAAAACCTATCAATTCCATAAAACGTCTCGATTACATTAATGTAATGCTGAGAGCTATTGAAGTCATTGAACGAAGAAGTAGAAATTTATGCAAGCATTGGAAAAATAAGGTACACATTTACAAATGAATGTTTGGATTGCCATAATCACACTAAAAAGATTAATGTCTTATTCTAGCACAGCTTATTTCTTACAATACATTATAATATCTTTTCGTGATTGATCAAAGCGAACAAGATTGTCTTCATCAAATATTGTCCGATTATAAAATGCTTTCAGTTGTTCGCAATGCCGAGGATAAAATGTTTACTTCCTTTAAATAAGGAAAATACGACCGGGACCTTCCAGTTGCAATTGTAACTTTTCTTAAACTATTTTATTTTACTGATATTTTAAACAACTTAAGTACCTACCTTAGTGAAATTAATTTCATTTAAAGAAAAATTAAGAGTAAGTTTGTTTTTGTCGTAGTTAATTTTGATTCTCTTTTTTATCCTTATTTGCCCAGAAGAGTCCGGGCTTTTAAATCTCGATACCTAGTTTTATAAAAACAATCCTGGCAACCCTACGTCTTGGAAGACGATTTTCTGCTTGCTCGCAAAAATAGAACCCATGAAAAATAATTTACAAGGAATGTCCTTGAATAAACGAAAAAATTAGTTTGAACCGAAAAATCGGTATTACTTGCTTTTTAAATTATTATATCTGAAAACCTAACGTGCTGGAACAATTTTGAGGGCAAAATCGAAGTCAGGGCATCAAAAACCTTCGCAAGAATATAGTCCAGATAAAAATGTGTGAGTATTATTGACATTTGATAATTGACAATCGCAATAGATGTGTATCTCTTTAAATTAAACTCAATATCTCAAATGTAAAACATAACTACTTGATTTATGACATCTGTCGTGGTCAAGTAGGTATCATATCTGTGTTCTTTTGGGCCAACCGAGCCCCCTGATAAGGATTGTTTAAGTATATTTCATGAGAACACTTGTTTTTTTTTTTTTTCTATTTCACATTTCAGTTGCGTATTATCAGTAGCATTAAGAAGTCACACTTTTTTAGTATAAAAAAAATATCTAAGTATAATTTTTATCTACAAAAGTATTTTAATTTTTTAATCCACGACGACGTCGACGTCGTCACCAGAAGTTGGATCAATACTACGCCAAACAAACTAAGGCCATGGTGGTCTCTCGCGGAGTAGACACCTACGGATACCTTAGATTTCTTGAATTCGATAATACCACCGTTGAGGTATGCGCTCTGCAAGATATGTTAATTCTTTTTTTGAATTTTGAAATTCCCATAATACACAAATAGATTTCTAATCGACAAACAAACTGGCGGATCCTTATCTCCCTCTTCGTGGTGTTTTTTTTATCAGTTTTTGTGTTGAACATTTAATTTTGTGCTGTCATGATAAAGAAGAAGAAAATAAATAAGTCGAGTTGAGTAGGTACTTAATGTATCTACATAAACCTTATCCCCCCTTATTCCAGAAGCATGAATCAGACTGATGTCTTTATTATGTACCGGTATGACATAAAGTACCAAAAAATACTATTTAAACTAACTAATTAACCAAATAATAACGATAAGAGATAAATAAAATTTTTAAATAACATAATACAGAAATTTAATACTCAAAATATAAAATTCAAAAAATAGCTATCCCTTCCTTTTCCAACAAGTTCCATAAATAGTCCTCAATTTAGTGCGAAAATATATTTACGTAATGATTTCAATCAAAGTAACATAAGGCCGCATTGACGTTGGCGTCCCTCATTTTCATCTCTACAATCACCACACCATATCTGAAAAAAAAAAAAAAATCTGAAAAACATACTTACCCCTAAAGCTATTTCTAGGTTATATTTTATTTGTTATTGTCCCATAGAAATCAACATATTGTAACACAAACATCTAGAATCGTTTCATAATATAGTAGTCCTTTCTCGGTACTCCTCTCCGATTTAATCTGTGAATGCACCTTGAACTTATATCAAACCCAAGGATTATGAACGCGCAAATCTAAATAAACTGAAAGTGTGTGTTTGTGTTTGTGCTTCATTTGTAAAATATTATTGCATCCATCTATCCCATTGTCATTGGCAAAATTCCATTAAAATCGTAAATGTAAAAACCTTTATTTTGTCTCTTTTCTTCTTTTGCAGCAAAGCCAAATACGTGCAGTCTCTAGTCCTTCACTCTCTGACCACCCACTGGATGCCAATTCAAGGAATAACAACCACAATGACTACAATGGCAGTGGAAAAGATGCCACCCACATCAGCCTTACGTCGTCAACATCGGCTACTACTAATGCAGTCCTTGTGAATGGCCATCGTGGAAATACAACCTCATCTTCATCAGCAAATGGATCGGCTGGAGTCCTGCAGAAATTCAAAAGGACTTTTTCGAATTTCAACAAACAGTCGAACGGCGGCAGCAATAGTAGCAGCAACTCATCGGCACCTTCAACGAATACAGTTACAACACAGAGTCAACTATTACAACAGATACCAGTTCCAGTATTAGAAATGAGTGATAATACGGCTAAGTATCGTTTTGGACCGTTAATTTGGCGTTCGAGTAAGGAACGCCGAAAGACCAAATATAATCGTCGCGATAAGTGCAACAGCGGGGATTCAGGAATTCAAATTGAATTGGAGAACGATGAGACTTTTGCCGCAATGGTAAGTTTAAACATTGTGTGTGTAAAGTGCAAGGATATTTATTAATTTTTTTTGACAGGAAATTAATGGAGCTTCACTTACTTCGACGCCAAAATCAAGAATACGTCGTGCTAATTCAGCTAAGGCGACCAGCTCACCAACTTCGGCGTTGACGGCCAAGGCCAAGGCATTGAAGAAAATGGAAAGCTATGACAGTCGGATGGCGCCGACTTCGTTGCCCGCCAGGAGGTCACTAAGTCAGCCAAGTGGCTTGGATCGAGTCACGCGAACTGGTAAGAGATTTTGTCGTTTTTTTAATCCACCGAATGATTTAATTATGTATTTTTCATTAGATCTCGATGAGAGCGACACGGACAGTGTGTCATCACACCCTGAATGTCATGAAGGTAAAAATAGTTATTATTTATCAAACAGTCAATTTTAAATCGATCCGCGTCATATTTATATATCAATTTCGTTTATCATGTTCAACTACTCTGACTTCTTATCTACTTAAAATAAGATTCGAATAATATGAGAAAAGATTTGCAGCCTCTTTAACGCATAACTAAAATTTCAGGTCAACACCGTCCAATGTATGCTGAAGTAATGCACAATTTTACCCCGGCTGGTCAGCAAGAATTGGCCCTTGTACGTGGTAATCTAGTCGAAATCCTCCGCAAAGAGGTCGGCCCCTGGTGGTATGGTCGAATAAAAAGTGATGCAGTTGTTGAAACCCTCTTCGAACCACAATTGGGTTGGTTTCCCAAAGATTTTGTACGACCCTTACAATTCCCAGAATCTGATGGCACATTCACATACCGACAACGTAAACTCACTTCCCCATCACTTGATGATACTCTTATTGCGGCCACTTGCAGTATAAGTCCAAATAATGTAACAACAATTGTTGTGGATCATCCGTCGCCAGATGCCAGTCCAAAGAAATTCCAACTAGAAAATGCCTGCCTGAGAAATAACGCCATCAAGGAACTCCTCGAAACTGAGATAAATTATGTCAAACTACTGGGGTCTCTGTGTACTGGGTAAGATCAAAAATCGAAGCTTAGACTGTGCTTTGTAAGTTATAAGTGTTTCCTTCTTCTCTTTGACTTTAGATACCTTCCGGCGATGAGAAAACGTATTGATATTTTCTCAACTGAAAGTCTGAATTTGATATTTTCCAATATCGAGAGTATTTGGAAGTTCCAACAAAGCTTTCTTGATTCTCTAAAACGTGGGATTGAATTGAATCGTATTGCACAGGTGTTTTTACGACATGTAAGTGCCTTAAAACATTTTATTTATTCGTATCAAATCTAATTGGTATGTGTTTTCTTAATTAAGCAATCTGGATTTTTGGTCTATTCAACGTATTGCAATTCATATCCACGTGCACTTATAGAGCTAGAGACTTATTCGCGCAGTAAGGAAGCTAAAGTTATCCTTGAAAAGTAAGTTATTTTAGAAATGAATATGCATTCAACACTCTTATATTTTGAATTTATTTCTTCTAGTTGTCGACAAGCTGAGAATCTTGCTGAATTACCATTGTCCGCCCATTTACTTGCTCCAATTCAAAGAATTTGTCGTTATCCACTCCATTTGGCTGAACTTATCAAAAACTCCTTGAACAGTGCCAAGGAGAATGGTGATTCAATCGACGAAATCGATGCCAGTCTCTTGGATATTGTAGATTCAAAAGAAATGCTGGAAGCTGCTCTTAAGGCTATGAAAAAAGTTACCGAAGCTGTAAATGAAGGTAAAAGACAATGATTTTCTCTTTAAATTGCCTTGTACTTATAGGTTCTTTGTTGTTTATTTTTTTTTTTTTTTAGGAAAACGTCATAGCGAAAACTTAGCCCGGCACCAGTCCAGCTTTGAGAATTTTACTGGCCCACCTCTGCATTTCCATAGCACTCGTTACTTTACCCAAATCGATGCAACTCGTGTCTCACCGAATCTCTGGAACAATACCTATACTCTGTTTCTTTTTGACCATCAACTAATTTACTGTAAAAAGGATATTCTCAAGCGCAATCACTTCATCTACAAAGGTCGAATATTTTTAGACAATTGTCGCATTCTCAATCTACCAGATGGAAAGATTTTTGGTGCCACTGTTAAGAATGCTCTGCGAATCTATTGTGAATCTCGAAATAAATGGTTTGACTTCAGTTTTCGAAGTGCAAATCGTAAGAAACGATTCCTAAGTACTCTGGCTCTGGAACGACAGTTTTGTGGTAAGAATCTTTTTATATCCGAATTGGCAGGCGAAGAAGATGAAAATTTGTCCGATCGTGAGTACCACAGTGACTATGAAGCAATGACGACGACAACTATTCTAACGCCAACCGGAGAGAATCATTACAGTAGTGTACAGTTAAATTGGAAGGAAAATATCTACGATGAAAAGTCCCCAGAATCTCCAGCAAAGCAACAAAAATACAGTGACACTCTGCCAAAGAAATCTCGACAAATTAACTCGAAAGAAGGTTATGAATATAATACGGGCTCGCTGGGTCGTCGTCGGATAGGAAATTGGTTCCGCAAGTCGAAGAGCACAAATTCCACCCCTAATCAATCCCCTACACACAATCCGAGTGTGATTATTTTCAATTCAGATAGTTCTTCGCAGAGTAGTCCGGCTTTGGGGAAAAATAAAGCAAAAGAATCTTCAGGATCATCATCCTGAAGGAAGATGCGATTGTAAAATTAAATAGAGTCGAACTCGGTTTTAATTTACAATAAATAGCTCCAACAAATACATATTATTATTATTATATAAAATTCTGAAGATTTCTAAATTTGTGTGTCAATTAAGGGAGAATAAAAATTATGTTAGTTGTATAATTTATGTGTTATTAAAAAAAAAATAAATATATATTATCTATTGTTATTTAATTAAGCTCAAAACAATAAGCAAAACAAACAAACCAACAATATACAATTAATTAACATTACATTTCCTTTTTTATTCTAAATTTGTATCTTATTTTTTTTCATATTATTATTTGTTTTGATGTTACCTATTTATTTTATTTTGTATAGTTGTAGAATTAAAATTTTTTGTAAATTAAGATCTATTTTATTTTCGAAATATCTAATCAAAAACTAAGATTTTTTTGTTTTCTATTGACTCCTGGATGAGAAAAAAGTTACCTGGGAACATAACTTATTTGTTAAGGGAAGAAAAAGATTATTTTTTTGTATGTATTTACTTTAAGTTCTTATATTCATAATAATAATATGTTTTGTTTATAAACTTAAGATTAACCTGAAGGAACAAATATTTTATTTAATGTTAATTTAATTTAAACAACAAAACAAAAATTTATAAATAAATTGAAATTTAATTTTTTTAAATGTTGAGTTTTATTATTATTTTGTTCACACTTTTTATAGTTATTTCTACTCTTTTTTGGTTAGAAGAACAAATTAAGAGAGAAATTTTCTTGTAGAACGGCGTTTTTGATGTCATACGTAGTAATTTTCATGTTTTTTTTTTTAATACCAGCTGATTTCAGCTGATGGAATAAATGGACGACTTTGAAATTTGTTTTAAAAAATTAAGAGGTTTCGTGTTTTGCCTGTTTGGATAGTTCTGTAAACACTTTCACACAATTTGTTAATAATTTACAGAGCCTGAAGCATTTGAATATAATTATGTACTTTGAAGGAAATAGTGCAAGAATGATTTTAATAAGAAAAGGCACTAAAAAGTTAACCCAATTTTTGATGTGTTAACATCTTAGCCGTGGGTAGGTTAAACTAAAACATGGACCTAACTTGTAATAAGTTACGTGTCACAAATACACGTTAGGCTATGGTTGTATTTTGTTCATCTGGTACGTCCACAAAATTTCAGCACTCGGACAATGTTTACACGTCTTAACCGTATGTCCTAGCAAACATTTTTGTGTTGCTTTAAAATTTATATTATTAAATCAGTATATACAAAATTTTCAGAAATAAAAACAAAATGGAAAGTACAGATATTTATCAATTTACACATACAAAAATTATCTTGAACCCGTATATCAGGTGTCAGCGATCGCACTGTCAACTATCGTTACCGTGTATCGATTTTAGAATTGGGTATTAGTGACATTTTTCAACAAATATTTTTTAAGCTAGTAGATAAAATACTACGACAAAAATTGGGTAAACTTTTCATAAACGATAAATTCCAAAAAAAAATTATTTATGCTTTTATATTTTAGGTACTCTAGGCACTTTGTTATTAGTTCTTATTTTCCCACTATTTTAAATAGTCTATTCTTGTAGGATATGACTGGAAAGGTCATGTTTTTTTAAGAAATTCATAACCCTCGCAGATATTTTTGCTAAGCATTTTGCTAAATTTGAATACAGAAATGCAAAATATAAGGCATTAGAATTTGGACCAAAACCACAATCCGTATTGTATTATATGAAGACCTATAAGGTGAGTTTCGCGAAACCAGTTTTTGTTTCCGAGTAATTTTTGCTGTCAAAACAATGAGTTAAGCAATTTTGAATTTGCTGGCTCAGTTTTGTAATTCGCTTGAAACATTAATCCCACCCAATAGAAATTTAGTTGAATTATACATATAAACTGGATTCTACAATCTGTAGTTATAGAAACTTATTTTATTTAAGTAATAAGTTGTTTTCGATATTTTTCTATTAATAATTCTTGTTTTATGTACCATATAGCCATTCCTATAATAAATTTACTTCCCTTTCCAATAAATTTAAAGACACTTGAAGGAATAAACCAAATACATACTAATAGCAGAAATGCAGAACCCTTCAAGCGAAACAAAATTTGGTGCTTTTTTGAGAATAAAGGAAGCAAACTTTTGGGCTGTCCTTAAAAATAAGAAAAAAAAAATAAAATTATTAACCAAAATGCAAAGGTCAAATTTAATCTTGAATAAAATAACATACAAAAAAATATGAGTGATTATGTCTTTATACACAATTTTTTCTTACAAGAAAAAATACATACATACTTTGCATATAATCAACTCAAATCTGTAGAATCTATTACTCATAAGATATAAGCAATATTTCTAAATTTCGAACAAAAATAAACCTAAATGTCTATCTTTTTAGCACAAGTATTAAAAAAATATTTTTCTAAACCCTTAAATTTCTTTAAAAACAATTTAAATTAACCAATCTGTCTTTTTATAAAATTAAAAATTAATTCACAGCAAAGTAAAATACAATTAAAAAAATAAACAACTGCCTGTAATTGAAGCGCAACACTTTACCAGTTCTATATACAAAATAATGAGATATTATAATTATTATAAAATTATACACTTCATAACTATACATAATTCAATGAAAGAATAAAAATACAAACATTAAATCTGTATACTAATATATTTGCATAATATGTAGAACTGCAAAAGTCTTAATACTATGTAGAAAAATAAAAAATATTAAATGATATATATAAATGTAAATTCGTAGTGCATTGAAAATCTACAATAAATAATAGCAAATGCTTGTAAAGCATTTTCCCATCATAACTTAAGTGTAAATATAAAACTAAATTTGGCTAGCAAACAAAAAAACTATTAAACGGCAATAAATTAATGAGTTATTTATATTATAGAAATAGAATTAGGTATTAATTAAATTTAAATAAAATAACAAACATACTAATAAAATATTGAAAACACAAAAAAAAAACAAAATGGTTGGTTTCCAGTCAATTTCACACTACTTAGTTGTCAAATAAATATAACTATATTACAAAATAGTACTCCTACTTGCCAAAAGAATTAGAAATTAAAAATGTTCAACACAAATAGCCACAAAACAAAATATTAAACTTTCAAAATGATCCTGTCTAAAGGGTGCTTAATGATTGTTTAGTTTAAACACGGTCATCAATTGAACACTCTCCAGTTTATTGCATTCCCTTTCTTTTTCTTTTACAGCAAAAGAAATATTTTCTTTTTTATGTTTCGTTATTACCTACATAATGTTATGAAAAATCGAAATAGAAAACAAAAGCAGTTATTAATGGTATTACCAACAAAAATAGTAGGATGATTTTAAAATTAAGTATTTAAAAAGTGTGTGTTATAATCGATATTATATTATATACGACTGAAACAAGAAATATAATGAATTTAAACTAAAACAACATTTGTTTTTATTCAAAAAGAAATTAATAGACTCTTGATTATGTATGTAAATGAAGCTGTGTTCGTTTTGTTATATTTTTTTCATTCCTGTTTGTTTTTTTGTAAATTTAAATTTTTTTAAATCCTGCGAAACAAATAGCGGGCCTTTATGGTGGATTTATATTGAACTTCATTCAAGTTCTACAAAAAAATGGGATGAGACATAAAATTTACATTTGTTAAATAGAGGTAGTATACCAAAATGCAGATACCTTCATAAATACAGATTATAGGAAGTGCTGTGGAATACAGAACCTATCGCTCTACTTTTCTTGGACTTTGCAGATTCAGGTATATGCAAATCCATCATAAGTCTTAAATGAATCTAACACATCTTGAAAAAAAAATGGAAAACGAAAGTATTACCTAGAGATGCCCATGTGTGCAAATGACAGATCAAATACAAATTTCGTACGCTTTCGCGCATTTTTACAAAAAGCCTTTAACTTTGTATTTGTTCAATGAATGAACTACCTTATCAATGATCATTGAAAAATTAAACGTCATTTTATGGCGCAGTTTGGACCTGATTCAATTTTTTTTTTTACAAAAATTATAATTTAAGCCATCAGCTTTATTTTTGCGTCAAAATAATTCCTGTGGCTCAATTCCGCAAGTGTGAATAGTTTTCCGTGTACACTTTCTATTCACGCTCAAAATATGCGTGAATAAATTTGCCTATCTGTGTACGCTTTATCTGTCAAAAAGATTGCACCTCACTCTTGCGGAATGGCATAATTAAATTTCTAAACGTCTCAAATTCAGTCATTAAAGTTTTCAATTATGGTTTTCAATGAAAGCTATAACTGGCACCTAAGCCTAGTACTCAGTTCGAGTGGAAATGAAATATCCATATAAAACTGACGCTTAGTTCCCAATGATGAAATTTTCTCAACGAGAAGAGTGTGTACCCACATGTGAAAGCGAAATGCGGTGAACCGGTTCGTAATCAGTTTCGCACCATAATTTTCATTTCGTGACGTACAACCACTAGGAAAATCTAATGAAAAGTAGAAAAGTGTGACATTTGCCAATTAATTTAAAAGAAGTTCTGAATATTTCAATGAACTACCTTACCAATGATCATTGAAAAATTAAACTTAATTTTATGGTGAAGTTTGGGCCCGAATCAATTTTTTTTCACAAAAATTATAATTTAAGCCATCAGCAGCCGTGTTTTTTTGCAAGCCCGTGGAGATTTGGTTGAAAAAAACGACATCGGGGATTAGCGACGCCATTACAGAAACAAAATGGGGTTTCCATACAAACTATCGATAATATCGATAACAAGTATGCAATTCACGCCGGTAACACAGTTTTTCTCCGTGCTTAAGTTAAGCCCCGAGAATTCTTCGCGCTTAGCTAATCCCGAAGGGGATTAGTTGTTGTTGCATTTAACATGTAAATTGCAGGACAGGACATCTTTTTTTTCGATGGATTTTCTCGGGGCTTGCAAAAAAACACGGCTAATAAAAGTCATTTTATGTGGATGGCGTGAATTACATACTTGTGATCGATAGTTTGTATTTTGTGTCTGTAATGGTGTCGCTTATCCCCGATGCCGTTTAATTTTAACAAAATGCCTTTAGGGTAAGTTTCATAGCCACAGTATGTGGAACTTAAGTCACCTACATCGGAGACTTAAGTGTCACTTATTCAAGTAAGTATGCACTGTAATATTGCGCTATATGGATCATCTCTGATAATAAAAAGGAAGTGACTCCATAGTCTGCTATTATACGACGACTTTTGCGTCGTGACTCTTTTCGAACATAATGAGTGCAAAAGAGAAGAAAAATGAGACGGAAAATAACTGCCCAAAATAATAACTGGGCCAAATTTCGGCGACTCATTTTTGACATTATTTTATTTATTGTTTGTTATTTTAGCAAATTGCTTTATTTATTTTCGTTATTTGTGGAGCGCACATGTACCTATAGCTGCGGTTGCTAAGGTGTAGAGCATTAGAGAATTTCTATGCTGGAACAAAATCGTTTCATTTATGTTTGTTGTTTGTTTGGTTGCTACGAGAATTTCATTACCGAAGAAAAATTATAGAGGATTGCCAAATTTGAGTCATGACTCAAAAGTCGTGGTGTAATAGCGTACGACTCACAGGACGAAATTTTAAAGAAGAATTCGAAGAAGAGTCACGACGCAAAAGTCGTCGTATAATAGCAGACATACATGCGAATTATAACAGTTTTGCCTTATAAAAGTATTGTTTATGTGGCCCCGCAGGGTCAGGGCTCTCCGCCAGTGGGCATACTTCAGGCACCCAGAGTTTTTTTCATGTCACGTGAAGCACGTTAACACACGGCCACTTTTAATGGCAAAAAACTGGTATAACTGTTATAAATTGGCATGTCTAGTCTCGCCCAATATAAAAGGCTAATGTTTTATTTCAACAATTACCCGCCTTTATTGAAAAACCCTATAAATTGAAAGTTCATTATTTCGCGCTCGTACTTTGCCAGCACACTACCTTCTCAACATACATCACTACCGACAGTTATCGCATACCTAAACCTCAATTGAACTATCCGCCATCGTTAACGGGAAATGTCAAAGTTAAAAAGTGCATAAAGCAAAGCAAACCACAGTCCACAACTGTGAATTGTGAAACTAAACTACTCGCTAGACAACATAATTTTACATTAAATAATTGTAAGTAAAAACACAATAAAACTTAATAAAATTCATATAAAAATCTTTTATAAGTAATAAACATTTATTTAGTAAAAAAATGCATTCAATAAAGTCCCGCACAAATTTATAATTAACAAATATACTGACTTCCGTTTTGTGGATTAGGCGGAACTGGAAAAGACTTCTTGCTTGCTCTTCCATTGTTGCCCATATAATTCGCGCAGGATTTCCCTCGCAAACAGAAACGAAGTACTATTTTTTTATAATTGAGACTGAATTTTAATTGAATATCAAAAGAATTTAAATTTCTTATTGAAAAGGATAATTTTTCTTTGAAAATGTTGACAAAATGCATAGGAGTTGTTTTTTTTTTTGCAATTTTGTTGAAAGATTTCCGCTTTATTTTGACATTTCTTCAACAACTGTCAAACGAAATGTCAGGCTGAACAACAGGAATTTAATGAGATTTGTTTTCGTTTGTTTTTTTATTTGTTGGCTAATTTGTATTTCTTTAATTTTATTTAAAAATAAATAAATAGAATAGTTGTAAGGCAATAAACATTGCTATCCAATGGTTGGAAACAAAATTATTGCAGCCCTACGTCCGGACTCCAAAGTCTACTCTGCAAACAACTCCAGTGGCGGCGGTGGCACAAGTAGTGCCATTACATTACCAAGCAGTGTCCTTCATCAAAATCATGGTCATTTCCCCGTGAAAATAGTAAGTTAAAATTTTGTAACTTATAAAATTCTCTTTAATCGGTGTTTTCAGCGCTCAAATTCAGGAGGCAGCCATTACAACTGGAACGACAACTCGGATATTGTTATGAACAACAATCGCCTTCAAGCCTCTGTGATGGATATGGGAAAGAAATTGTTGCAATGCGCTCGAGATAATGATGTAATTGGTGTTGAGAATTTGATAACGAAGGGATCACCCTTTGCTTCCGATTGGGTGAGTTGTTACTGCATCAAATTCCAGACCAATTCTCATGAGGAACTTTTTGCACTTTAGCTTGGAATGACAGCGATTCACTTCGCAGCAATGAATGATGGCTATGAAATTTGTAAACTCCTCACCAATACTGGAATCAATAAAGACGCACGGACCAAGGTTGATCGAACGCCGTTGCATTTGGCAGCCTTCTATGGCCACGAACGCATTGTTAAGCTTTTAGTTGAAAGTCAATGCGCACTCAATCCGAGAGACATGGTAATTGTTTTTTTTTTTTTTCTCCTCGAATCACTCCATAAAATAACCTTTTTTCAGCTCCGAATGACACCACTCCATTGGGCAGTTGAAAAACGACACAAAGGAATCGTTCGATTGCTTATCAAACATAACGCCGATGTTACGGCGATTTCTAAATTTGGCAAAACTCCAATTGCCTTGGCCGTGCTCACAGAGCAAGCCGACATCCTTCAAGAATTGGAAGCTGCAAGACAATTACAACAGAGCAGGAAATACAATGAGCAACATGAGGTTCGTTTTTCATTTTAGTTCTTTCTAGTATATAGATAGTTCATAGAATTTCATTTGATAAATCTTGTTTTTTTCGGTTTGTTTTTCCTTCTTATTTTGTGCCTCCAAAAACAAAGAAGACACAACGGATTAAACTAGTACGTAACGTATGAAAAAAAGTGCTAGAAAAAATAATCCCTATGCTCTAGTTCTATATATATATTTCAGTTCGAAAAACCGGCCCTATTTTCCTACCTCATAAAATTAAATCCTTATCCTGCACGTACAAATAAGTCGAGTTCATAAATGTAAAAGTGGGGCAATACTACAAAAACTGCATTCCATTCCTAAAGGAAAGAGTTTACATATTTTTATAGAATACCTTTTTTACAAAGAATACGAGTTTTAGAAATGCATAGACAAAACCGTTGTTTTATAATTGTAAGTTGTAGTGATACACTAATTTTACATTTATTAACTCGGGGATAATGTTTATGATGATCAATGGAAAAGTTTTGTTGTAATTTCTTGTTTGTTCAAACATCCAAAAACATGCTGCAGACTTAGCCAGGTTATGTTGGTATAGTGAAAGGTGGACCACAGCTTCTTCTAGAGGGATAAACAAAATTAACTTGTTCTAGAAAAACGACGGTCATTTAAGTCTCTTATAAACAGCTTAAATTTTCAATATACATATTGAGATATGCAATTAGCTGCGCGTGAACCAATATTAAGTGGTTCAGCAAGCACTCTTTCGTGACTGAAAGTAACGCCTTGAACAAAGTCAAATATAGTACATGTTAATGAAATCCCCTTAAAAACTTGTTGTTTGTTGGAATAACTTTCATAGCCTTCCAAACGTATGTTTCCGAATTTCAAAATTTAATACCTCGACAAAACTTTTCCGAAGCCCCATAGTAATAAAAAAAAACTATCTAATTGAACTTTTATTCTGTGTCTATATAGAAAGAAACAAATGAAGCTGTTAACTCGATTATGGGTATATCAAATGATTATGAGCCATCAGAAAAACGATTCAGATTAAATTCTGAAAGTGATAAATCAGGCAAAACTTATAGAAAAGAGTCTATTCCTCTATCAGAAGAAAAAGGTAAGGAACAAAAAGAATATATACATACATTTACTCGTATTCATCAACTTATATTTATTATTATTTTGTTTAGATATGACAGTCCAAGATAACCCGGCTGTGAATCTTTTAAAAAGTCATGGCATATCAATTATGAAAGATGATGAGGATACTTCAAATAAACTTCTAACAACAGCACTTCAAAATGGTCGGCAGTTAGTTCTGTCTGAGGGCGGAAAATTACTTTTAAACGAAGCTAAGAAAATGAGCAAAACACCATTTTCAGATGGTATCAAGTTAGTTCCGAATCAGCCGTCTCTGCCGACACCGATGGGCTTGGTGAAAGTGACTAATAAACAAGGGACAAAACACGTCGAAACCAAATTTCGGCCAAACATCATACATAAGTCAAAGCCCGCTCTTGCTACGACAACGCCTAAGGATGTAACAGGGAAGGTAATGATCTTTTACTATTTATATTGTCAGGGGTGTTTGAAGATAATGTTTTTGTTTTCAGAATATTCGAATAATTTCACTCAACGATTTCAAAAAAATCTACGGCAATGGAAATATAAAGTCCATGACGAATACAATCAACAAGTGAGTAGTTCTAGTCCAGAGATAATCGTAGTTTGAACTGAATTTTTGTTTGTTTTAATTTAAGATCTCAAGTGGTGAAAATAAAAACTCAAAAACCCCCAGTGCCACAAATAAAAGAGGAACAACCAGAATTTATTGAATACGATTATGACCCTCAATATGACGAAGAAGAAAATGACTTGCCACCCAACATAGTTAAAGTTTCTGCGGAAAGCGATCAAGAGGACTTCTCTGATTTTGAAAACGTACAAACAGCAACTATTCATCCTCCAGCACCGCCATCACCAGAACCACCAATACAATCAACTTCCACACAGAATAATGTTCGATTTTCTGTTACAAAATCTCCAACTAAGGCAGCAACATTGCCAGATCGAACTCCAGTGATTCCATTGCTGACCATACCTGAAATCTGTCGACAACTCCTTGAGCTGCGTAAGCAAAACGATGAGTTGCGAAGAAAATATGAAATCGCCCAGAAAGAGAAGGAGGACTTCCGAAATCGGTTGGAGCGACTTGAGAGTGTGCTTATAGAGGAACAACCTGTTGAGGAAATTGGTGATATGTAGCAGAAGTCCTTTCTTTATAATATGTCGAGTTATTTGTTTTGTAAATATCTATAAGGAATAGTTTTGTTAAAATCATTCTTAAAGCTTCAATCGATCATTCACGTCACCTTAGTGTTGAAGCCTAGTTTTTCTATATATAAATAAGATTGTAGTTTGTAATGTTACATTTATATTTTCATAAAAATCCATACAAACACTTACAGATTTATATCTTTGCCATAGGTCATTTTTAAAAAATGTTAATGTGGAATTGTTAGAGAAGAGTTAAGAGAGTCTATAGACGGTTTATTTTCTACTTTATACTTTTAAGATGATGATTATTATGAAATACTGCTGTTTTTATTTTTTTCTTTTATTTTTTAATGCAAAATTTGATTCTCTTTTTATGGCTGACATAAACATAAATGTATAATAGAGAAACATTTGTAAAATAAAATTATATTTTTACTATTAATGATTGCTGATCTTATTTCCATGAATTTAAACTCGAACTTTCAACCGTTTCTTATAACACCATGAGGGACCTATGCATAAAAAATAAACCATTCCTGAAATTTGCAAACATGTTCACTACTTTTCACAATTTGCTGTCAAAACCCATAGGAAAATAAGCCAGTTTTGCAAAACCAAAAACTCCAAGTCACTAGAGAGGAAACTTTCGCCTGTGTATGTTTATTTACATGGTTTTTGAATAATCTGAACATTTTTATGTCGTCGTATATTCGTCGCGAATGTTTCAGATATGCGTTGAACGCGCCCAATTGCATTGTAATTTACCTTACCGACACACTTATACAAAAAAAAAAAAAAAAACAAACAATTCATTCACATCCCTGTGTTTGCCAAATGTCAAATATGTTTTTGAAGTTTGTCAACACGTGTGCTGTGAGTTGAGCTGCAGTTTTCATTTTCGTTTCAGAATTCGTATCACAAGAAAGTTTTTAATTAATAAATTATTAAACCCGTGATATTAGAATAAACTGAATAATGGTAAAAGCAATTCACCAATTCTTTATTCACTTATAACCATTCAAATTTCCATTCTGTATCGTGATAGAAAAAGCCTAAAAATGACGAGATCCCCGGTTTTCCGTCGATGGATGGTGGCGACAAAGATTCCGAAATCAAACCCATCAAAGGTGGTGGAAAGGTAAAGAAAAGTGGCGGTTTTCAATCTATGGGTTTGGGCTATGATATCCTAAAGGGAATAACTAAACGTGGCTACAAAGTTCCGACCCCAATTCAAAGAAAGGTAAGTATTGCTTTAAGATTCTTTTAGTGCGTTAAAAAGGATAACACAAACTTTTCCCTAAGACCATTCCACTCATTCTGGAAGGTCGAGATGTCGTGGCTATGGCCAAAACAGGCTCTGGCAAAACTGCCTGCTTTTTGATCCCAATGTTTGAGAGATTAAAACAACGTGAACCAACCAAAGGTGCACGAGCATTGATTCTCTCACCCACACGCGAGTTGGCAGTTCAGACATACAAATTTATCAAGGAAATAAGCAAATTCATGGACCTGAAGACAATATTGGTGCTCGGTGGTGATTCTATGGACTCACAATTCTCAGCTATTCATACTTGTCCGGATATCATTGTCGCCACACCTGGACGATTCTTGCATTTGTGTGTGGAAATGGATCTAAAGTTGAATTCGATTGGTAAGTTTGAATTCAGAACTCGTGCTGCAACGATATAGAACACTTTACTTTTCTTCCAGAGTACGCTGTCTTCGATGAAGCAGATAGATTGTTCGAAATGGGATTTGGAGAACAACTTAATGAGACACTGAACCGATTGCCTTCCACCAGACAAATGGTTATGTTCAGTGCAACATTGCCTAAGCTTCTAGTAGATTTCGCAAAAGCTGGTTTGAGTGATCCAATTCTAATTCGATTGGGTAATTTAATAGAAAAATTCATAGAAAAATTAAAATTTCTATATTTTTTGTTTGTTTTAAGATGTGGAATCAAAACTGCCAGAGGGTTTAACTCTTAAGTTCTTGTATTGCCGTCCAGATGAACGCTATACATCTTTGATAGTTCTGCTGAAGTATGTTATCCCCAAAGACGCACAAACAGTGGTATTTGCTGGCACACAACATCATGTCGAACTTATTTCTTATGTAAGTTTACACCAAAATCTTGCCATCACACTTCTTTTCTTACAACATTAACCTCCTTTCAGATTCTCACTCAAGCTGGCATCTCGAATGCTCCTGTCTACTCCAGCTTAGACCCATCGGCTAGAAAAATCAACACAGCCAAATTCCAATACAAAAAAGTATCGGTTCTCGTGGTCACAGATGTAGCAGCTCGTGGTATCGATATTCCCAGCTTGGATTATGTCGTAAACGTACATTTCCCAGGCAAACCAAAGTTGTTTGTCCATCGAGTTGGTCGTTGTGCTCGTGCTGGGCGAACTGGTACAGCTTTCTCTATTTTTGCCACCGAGGATCAGGCCCATATGCTTGACTTGCATTTGTTTTTAAACAGGCCATTCAAGATAAATGATACTAATTCGATTGGTGTTGTTCCTCAAGATCTATTGGAAGAGGAGCATCTAACAGTGATTGAATACAAGAAAAGCCATCATATTGTAAGTTTCATTTGAGGGATGTAGAGTTTTTGCTGTAATAAAAAATTATTTCAAGAGCGGAGTCATGAGAACTAGTGAGAATGCATATAAAAAATACTTGGCCTCTAGACCGGTTGCTTCAGCAGATGCCAATAAACGTGTAAAGACTATCAAATTCTATAGCCTCAAGCCTTTGGATGACTTTCTTAAGTCATCAGTAGCCTTGGATACTGCTTTAGCCGCCAGTACAAAAGAAAAACCAAACTCCAAAGCAGAAGCAGAAGAGGAGCAAAGACAGCTCCAAGACGCAAAGCACGATTTGGTAGTTAAGATGCGGAATTTCCGGCCACCAGGAGTAAGTTATATTTTTGGATTTTATGAAATGTTTCTGTAAGTCTTGTGTTTTCATCTTTACAGACCATATTTGAGCTTAACAGGAATCAGAAATCTGTGCAATTCACAATTATGAAGGAGAAACGTGAAAAACATTCTGAAGTTATTGAGAAATTCCGCTCCCAAATGGAAGAAATGGACAAAGAAGATGAAAAGCGTGAAGCCCAAATTACTGAAAAGGAAGACAAGGTTAGTTTGATCTTTTATAATTGATCATAATTCCATTAACCCACCATATCAATATTCTACTTGCAGGCTCAAGAAGATCTCGATGACGAAGAAATTACTAAAACATTTGGCAAAGTAGTAGCTCCCAAGAGACGCAAAAACATGGATGAGCTGTATAAGCCGAAAACGAAAAAAAAGAAGAAGGTTCACGTCAAGGATAGCGAGAATTTTATTCCCTATCAGTCGGCCGATAAGGCTACCGAGGATGGTTTGGCCATTAACTCCTTCGAACGTCAAGCAATGAATGCTGAGTTCAGTGTTGTCGAACGAACATCTGTGCCTGAGCTCAAGCATAAGCCAGGCCAAAAGAAATGGGATCGAATCAAGAAGAAAATGGTCTCAGTTCAAGATCCCCGCAACAACAAAATCCGCACAGAGTCGGGTGCTTGGATTCCGGCTAGTTTCAAAACTGGTCGCTACGACGAATGGAAGCAGAAATCAAGGATCGAAGAGCAAATGCAACGTGAAGCTGGAAGTGATGATGATGCACCTGCACCACTAACACACGCAAAGAGGTATCCAGTTAGTAGGCATGCCCGTCACAATGCCAAGATAGAAGAAAAGAAACGCATGGGCGTGGGCGGATCAAATAAGGATAAGGAGCTGAGAAACCCCGATCAGATTGTGAAGAGTCGACTGCGCTTGGAGTTCATCAAAAAGAAGCATCAAGTAAATACAGATAAAAAGGCAGAGAATCGTAAGAAAAGCATGAGGAAAAATCAAAGGGGTGGAAAGAAAAGGAAGTAGGAAGTTTATGGATTTTTGTTGTAAATAAAAATACAATTTTTATTAATTTAAGCTGAGTTTTATATATTTCTGGAATCCAATTCTATCTTTTAATTGAACTCTCTCAATCATTCCACTAGTTCTTTCTAAATTTGCTCATATTCGTTATAATTGGGAAGAGCTCATTAGTGACTTCTTCTGTCATCAACAGGTTTTAATATCAGACATTTCTCTTAAAAGGTCAATCATGTTCATGACCCTTATTGCGATCGAAACGGAAATTGTGAATTTAAATTTCGAGAAACTAATTGGTGTTCTACATTTCGATCTATTCCCTATTTTGCTTTTGTTCAATCGCCTAGATGTTTTATTTCAGTAGGGTTGTTATGGGAAAGATGCCGCACCACTCCAAAATCATATTTACACAGTCAATCACTCGAAAGTGTTTCGTCGTACAAAATTAATTTAGAGAGAGAGCTCTTGCTTCCAGCTCCATTTTATGCTTGAGGAATCGATTGACCTTCGTTTTATTTGAAGTTAAATGAAAAGCTTATAACGTAAAAAAATGCATTCCCCACTTAAGAAACGAATAATTTGGATGTTTATTTCCTCACATTTAATTGCACGAAGTAGAGAGTTTCCGTTTTACATTAATCAATAAATATTCGCATAGCGGATGCGAATTATTGTTGGCTACACATACACACACTTCAGTCCGGTTTCCTTTTTTGCTGCTTTATAACAAATGATTATGGTTATGGTGTGCACTTCTCAAAAAGAGCCAATTAGTCATGTAGCCGATTGCTTTATTTTTTTTTTTTTCAGATCCTAGGACTTCTTGCTCTCGATGTAGCTACATGTTGTGCAATTATATTTTTCGTATGCTTGTGTAGCTTTGTTGGAGAATTTTTCATTCTGATGATGATCCACTGCTGTTTTGTTTTATGCTCACCATGCATTGCAATGTAGTAATGGATGAGTGAACCATGTGTGTTGTGTTTATGTTTTCGGGAAATAATATATTATGCTCCAGCTACAACCAATAACAACTGTTTTCTAAACATATCATCATCATCATCATCCAAACCACAACAAAGAATATAGTGCAGCCTGGGCATATAAATATAATCATCATTTATGCAATTGGTGCAACAGATTTAGGTACCTACATATGTAGATATGTGTACATAATTCTTTAAATTCTTTTGCAATTAGAGCATGAATGAATATGGAGACTTGTTGAGGAGTACGTTAATAGGTTTTATTTCAGATGATGGTGTTTAATTACAAATTGTTTCAGCTCGAGAATAATGCAGTTTTGGAGTTTCATGGATGAAATTCAAACAGTTGTTATTGATGGTAGCAATTAGCTTCCACTAGCTCTGATCGCCTTTGAAGTATGTACATACATACATATGTAGGTATATAGTATAGCATATTCAATTTGTTTAAAATACATGATAGCATACATTCGCATACGCATACATGCTCCTATGCAAAAGAATCAATCATTTTAAAATGACTACATTATTGTTTAATAGATACGAACAAATTATTCTTAATTCATTTATTAAATTCTTATTACAACTATTTAATTATTACATTGAACGTCTGTCTGATTCCAACTGGAGTAACTGAATGCCTTTTCAGCTGCTTGTCAGTATGTATGTATGTACATACAAGAACATTCGAGTAAGTATGTATGTAATAGAACATTCGAGTAAGTATGTATATAATGAAGAAATAGAAAAGGTATCAAACGGAATTATGAAACTTAACAACAGTGGTAATCAAAATGTTTCGGTCGTTTATTACAATTGTCTTCCCTGATTTTTTTAATTTTTCTTGAGAGTCGAAATTTCGGAATAAGAGTTATTGATAAAATATCAAAACTACAAAATGCATCCTTAATTCCACCATATCAAATTACCTATGCCGTTTGTTTCCCTGCGGAAAAACTTTGTTTTGTCTGCACAGGAATGGCGTGTTAACTTATGGACTTTGACGTGTTTCTTCCGAGCCGTATTTTGATAAATTAAAAATGTTCTTGAATTTAAAAATTAAAAATAAAAATTTTGCTACCCGAATTAGTTTTTTACCTAGTGAAAAAAACACTCATACGCCATACTAATGCTGGTATCTAAACTTTTTTTCGCGGGATTATCCCTTTTTCCGACTTCGAAAAAACTATCCCGTGAACGCTTCTTAAATCCCGCGTTATCCTTTTAATATCCCTTTTTTCAGCTTCGGAAAATTTCAAACGAAAAATGTTTTCAATTTAATGGAAAAAGCTAAAACGATCAATCAAATAGTGCGACGATTAAACGTATATGTAGCTAAGCTGTAATTGTCTTTATCTGCGCAACTCTTTTGGTTAGTTTTATTATTTTGAAAAAATGCCAAAACCAACTAAAGGGGAATGTGTTTTGAACGCTAAACTTCGAGAAAAGTATCCATTTCTCAAAATCGTGAAAACAAAGAGTGACACTTTTTGTTAAAAGTGGCTGACGCCTGAGCCATTTTCCATAGTATTGAATTCTACAACTTTTTAAAATCAAGTCTCGCCAAAACTCTCAAAAAGAGAAATATGTGATGCAACAATGTGCTTCAGATGCTAGTGACAATGACATCGAAGACGACATCGATGCAACATTGTTGATAGATTGATCATTAAAATGTTTCTTAGAGATTATTTTCTATTTTCGTCTGCCAAATGCATAATACGTATGCGTAAATATTAAAACAAATAGGTAATTTTTTAAAAATAAAATTTTAAACTAAAAGAAAAGAATATGATTTGTGGTGGAAATTTATTGTTTTTGTATCCTTGTTTTATCCTTTTTTTCTGATTCTGATATCCCGCGAAATCTCCAAATTTGGCGGGTATATCCTTTTTTTTCAGAAAAAAAGATATCAGCCTTACCATACATCATTCTTTAAAGAATAAAATACAATGTTGAAAGCTCTTTGTTCTGTTGTCGCTTCACAGCCATAGGATCTGGATTTTAACCATGACGATGATATACATATATGTATGCATGTACAAGATAATACGAAAAAAGTGCGTCCAGCCTAAATCACTGAAACAATTTTCTTAAATCTTTGAACATAAGGTTTTTTAGTGATTTCCTAGAGCGGTAATTTAATTTGTTTTTTAGCTCGAAAATTAACGATACATGCCTCTGCATACCGTTATGAAAGTAAAGTATTTATTTTAGAAAGGACTCCAACGACTTTAATAAACAAAATTGTGTGCACGATTGTAGGTAAAGTATGCACTTTTACTTGGCTTCTACTCAAACGATTTCTGCAGAAGCTGTATAGATGAGGATAGGAAGAGGAAACAATTCCTCACCTTCTGTGTACATATCCTGCCCTATCCCAAGGACACGGAGACGCATTTACATAGGTGACTTCTACTACAACCGTCCCCAGTGGCGGATCCAGAGGGGAGGTCATAGGGGTCATGAACCCCCCCTCCCCCCCCCCCCCCCAGAAGCCTAGAGCAAAAGATAAACAGTCGTATTATATTTCCCTAGAACACTCTTGAACAATTAGTCATTGTCCAAATAGTTGGACATCTCCTTATTTTTAAACGCATTGTAACAGTTGTCTAAATATATCCTCTTATTGATATACTAACATCCATTTAATCTGTCTTTTGGATACGTTCAATGAACATTTCATTCGTTTTAAGATAATTTTTCAATTCGTTACTAGACTTACATTTGGCATTGCACGTATGTTCACTTTAAAATAGGTTTGGATATCCAATTCCAGTGTCTAAGTAAGACAATCGATGGAAAATATTATAAATAAGGTTTTTGAGTTAAGCAGAGCTGACTAAAGTCCACACATCCTTTAGGCTGTAGGCAGATGGATACAATCTAATTTTGTACATCTGGGGGAACTTGATATAATTTTTATCAAAAGCTGAGGTTTTGCTCGCTGGGTTTGATCTAACGAAGTTTATTTTAATCAATACCTTGTTTAATTTACAACTTTATGATTTTAAGTAGATTTGTATGTTATCTGGTGTCTCTGGATCAGGAACTGGTGATGGTCTTGTGCGTTCTCCCAATTGTCGTTATTACAGTATGGACCCGTACCTCCAAATCACAGCCGAAGCTGATAGAATCGCGGACGAATCCAGTAAATAAAAGTCGTGTGACGGTTTAACAAGAGACTCCTTATCTCTGATGGGTTACTTTATTTGAGTCACAATATCTTTTCAGGTATAATAATAACCTTTTTCTCGTACGAAAGAGTCTCATGGTCTGATGGTATCTTCTTTCTTCCGTAAGCTATGTCCTCTTAAACTAAACATTAAAAACTTCCTAAGAAATTTTGATGAAACTAAAAATTTTTCCAAAAGTAGTTATTTTCATTCAGGCGACTTTAAGATTTCATAGTCGTATCGGTCTAGTAGAACTTATTCTCGTCTTAGTGGACTTGGGGCATTTTTTGTATTATTGTGGATGAAATATTGAACTAGAGTTTGAATCTGGAAACTATACATAGTATATTCATTGAAAAAAACAATTTTATAATTAAAAATCGCAATGTTTTAATTTTGTATCTTTTCTGCCAACATCTGCTTGGTCAACTTTACTATCGATATCTAAATGTAAGTCCAAAAAATACGATGTCTCCTTTGGATCCTTTGGAGTTACGTAGGTTGGGGGAAGCGACTGATACTTTTCTCGTCTCTAGGACTTTCATGCATTTTATATAATTTTGTCGGTGATCTGTATTCGGGCAACGTGACCCCCTCCAAATGGAAATCCTAGATCCGCGCCTGACCGTCCCAGTGATCTCACTAACACTGATATTATGTAAGCTATCTTACAGGTTTCATAAGGAGCTCAAAATGGTTTAACAAGTGGGGAAAAGATTCCTTATATTCATGTGGCTTCACAACAAGTCAACATTCGGGCTAGGTGTGTAACCATGCACTTTGATAAAAAAAAAACTGTTAGAAACAGTACATGTCACAAAACCGTTTTTTTATGTGTGACTCTCTAGTTAACGGTTAACCGATTTTGATCAAAATTTGTACACAAAAGAAGAGGAGGTGTACACAAATTTTCCAAAAAAAATATTTTGAAAAATCAATGCATATTTTGAAGACCAGTTTCTGAATTATTTGACACTACGGTCTTAGATGTTTATTAATAAAGTACTTAAAAATGGCATTCCAATTTTATTTTTTTTAACTGTTTAGTGAATTTTATGCCTAAAAATTAATTTTTTTTTAGAAAAATGCTTCAACGAATTTTAAAATTTCTTTTTCAATAATTTAGATGACATTCTTCATTTTGAGATTAAAACATTTTTAAGAGTTGTCTTACCAAATTAAACAATGAATTTCATCCTTTTTTCCATTTTCTCATATGAAAATATATGTACATACATATGTATGTACATACATATATAATAAATAATTATTATTGATTGAAGTATTCGTATAATATACAATCTTTAAAACTCCAAGCCACTTGAATAGCAAGGTTATGCTATCCATCGTGCATTTTATTTTCTGTTTTAAGTTATTTTTTTTAATTGTTTTGTTGCATCTTATGCAAGGAACCCTGTATTACTCCTACTACCTAAAGTCAACATTATTCTCAGGCATAGGTATCCCTTGCAAATGGAATACTCCAGATGCTTTCCTGGATCTTGGTTAACAGAGTCGAAAGTCTTTTCAAAATCTTTTCATATAGCTGCATCAAATTGTGGTTATTTTTTCTCCGGCATAGTTCTTTTTGTATGGGTAACCCCCAACCGCAACTCTTGACAAGTACTCGTGTTGATAAGATATTAAAAATTTCTAATATTTGTCTGTTTATACTCTACGAAATAAAACGCACAATTCCCTTACTGAGGCCCTCAATTTGTTCAATTTCGTTTAGGTTCATTTCTCATGAATAAGTTTTACTATGCTCTTTCATTAAATTAACAATTCAAAAATTTTCCGAAATGTATTTAGGTAAGTATTTCTGAAAATAAAAAAAGTCTTTCCCATGCACCTCACCCTATATGAAGAACTATCACTCTAAATATAACATAAAATATATGTATGTAGGTACTACCGTATTTCTCGTTCACTTTAATAAATAAAACAATATTTTCAAATTCAAAACACACCCTCGCCATTAAATCGCTGTTTTGAAAAGACTGGTCCAAATCTTTTGACGCGCTTCCCAGAAATGCATATTATATCCAAAGAAAATTGATTTTCATAACAAAAAGTCAAATCCCCCTTGAAAGTGAAAAGGCAAGTCATTTCCACAATTCCACAATTAATGAGCAAAGACGATCGTTTTTGTTGTATATAAGGGAGTTTACAAAAAAAAAAAAAATAAGTATGTCCCCCGATCAAAGCGCATTAAAGCCGCACTGGTTCCATTTATAAGTCAGCAGCGCCAACGCCAACCCCACACGAATAAACTATAGACATAGAGACATTTCTGGAGGAAGCAAAATGACTCCTCTCCGACGACTTATGCCCAGATCGTTAATAATGTGGCACATCATCATCGAATCTCTGCCGGGAGCCAGGCGTTCTTTTGAAATATTAAACTTCCTCCATCAGAGTGATGATGCGCTATGTGGCTGTTTTTGTGGCTGCCTCCAGCTCCAGTCTATATTCAGAGGGAGATTCTAATAAATCTCGTTGCTGTGAATTTAAGGGGTCTGATGTCAGAGATATTCGAGCACACGCAAAGGAGTCCAAAACCGCATCCGACGAGAATTATATTGTTTGTAGTAGGTAAATATGTATATAGCAATTTCGTATAAAATTTCGAACTGGTCATCAAAAGAAACGAATCCCACAAAGATATCGGGATGGAATTCATTTGTGCACATCAGAGAGCAAGCACACATCAGCACACAAACAGAATCCCAAAATAATAATAATTCATTATTTCCGGAGTTGGAATGTGAAGATAAAAGAGTCTGAATTCTTAAAAATTCATGCATTTTGGGATGATGCTTGCTACTTCTGTTTTGTAGTTGCAGTTCCCTTTTCTTATTTGTGTGTGAAAATGTGAAGTGTGTTAATTTGAAAGCTGTTGATTCTCCCCGTGTATCAGGCACAGGCACTTAACAGCAGTGCTGAAATGAAACCAAAATAAAAATAACATAGGATTATACTGGTAGGGAATAAGCGTATTTAAAATAACCATCCATCAAGCATATACATATATGGTATAGAAGTGACAATTTTTTAATGTAGGTATAGATATTATAAATGCTTGGTGATGAGATGAGAGTTAACTTTGTACTAACGATGTACCTTATTATTTATAGAAATCAGTGTACCATAATTGATTCCTTAAAGGCGAGACTTTATCATTTTACATTAGATTTTTTCAACTTTCCTTATATTCTATTTATGGGCTAAACTAATTTTAACGGGACATTTTTAGCTGGAAAATTGAATTTCATCTACACCAATAACGTCTATCTCACAACCGGTTAGAAAAAGCTTATTTGTCTCAGAAACCGCTCTAACGATTTTGATAAGATAAATGTCTGGATACTATTTGCATGTACCAGGGTTACACTGTAGTATAAACATCTACCAAAAACTGTTATTTCTATTAATTTTTTTAATAAAAATAAGAAAAGTATTTTTTGTTCCACTGTTCACCTTAATACCAAAGTACATCCTGAGTCACAGTTTTTACCATGTTCTTCATTAAAATTATAGAAAATTTAAAAATTAATAAAACTTTCCTTATCTTTTGCCACGCATTTTATTTTTTTTTAAATAATCCGATGAATGAACTGCGGAGGGAGGCAGATCCTATTTTGACATTTCGCTCATAGTAAAAATGTCAAAATTGAGTTGGAATCCAACTCCGCAGCTCATTTGTCGGATTCTGTAATCGAGGCGATTAAATTTTATTTTAATGTGCACGCTCTACATTTCCCTTATTGTGAATTCACATGACGAAAGTGAATTCGGGTGTTCCACTAATTGTGAAATTGAATTTCGAAAATGAAAATTGGTGTTCTGCATTTCGGTTAGTTCCGGTTTCTGAACGTATTCAATACACTTTAGCTGTGTTTTATTATCTTCTATCGGGATCTGGATCTGGATCTGCATTACTTTTATAACACGTGCTACAAAAACAATTTTGAAAATTTCCCAGTATTTTGTTTGTGTATTACGTGTTTAAAGTAAATCCAGTTCCAGATCCGGATCCCGATAGAAGATAATAAATCACAGCTTTTGTTAATGCTTTGTGAATTATTGTGGAATTGACATAGTTGCAGTTTCACCCATCATTGGTTGGTTTGATTTCCCTTAAAACATATATAAGAACGCATTTTTGCTCAATCTAAAACTACCTTTAAGACTTTCAACAAAAAATAATAAACAATTCATCAAAGCAATACTTTTAAGGTACTCACGCTATGTCAGGCAAATCTAATGTTAGATTTCTCTCGCAAAATTGTTCATTTAATTTTTTTCTAGAGTTCCTCCTCCTCTTTTCCCTTAAAAGTGCCAATAATATTGAATCCATTTTCATTCACAGTGTAATTTCACTTCATAAAACAATTAAAAATGGAGGCACCTTCAATTTTGACAGTTCGAAGTAATTGCGAAATTTTCGAAAACGAACGAATTGTAGAACATGGAATTTTATTTCACGTGAAATTGAAAATCGATTTCAATTTGTTTTAGTCCAAAATTCAACTTATTTACAATATGTTTCCAACATTGAATTAATTAAGCTCCATGGATTTTGTGGCATCTAAGATTTCTCTTCAAAATGTACTTGGAATTTTTCATAAATTTGTATCCCACTATATGGAGAAATACCTGTCGAAATGACTTTTTCATATGCAGTAAACAGCTCTGAAGTAGTCTAAGCTTTATTCTGGATCACCAAGATTGAGCTTTTGGACCAACTGAAATTTTGTGAGGGTACAAGTGCAGATCTTTCTTCAAAGTCGTGCCATATGTGGAATATATAACTAGATGTTTTCGGTGGTTTTTGGTCTATAACGGTACTTCTCAAATCTCTAACGTTCCCATATCGCCAAAACTTGGTTACCTCAGGACGAATTGTCAATATTAAACGAGTTTAACATGATACTATCTCTTAACATTTTACTAAAGTTAAAATCGCCAGATAGCTGTTTTATCTTTTTAACATTTATTACAAAATTCATATGTCACTTTGACATAGAAAAACTTTAAAAAGGTATGTTTGCTTACATTTTTGCACGAAAGTTCACTGTTTTAGGCGCGTTCAGCTTGAGTTTTGTAAGAAAATAGGTTAAGTGTGATACTAGTTTAAAATTGTTTAAAACTAAGAACATTTTAGTTAGTAAAGAGCTTTAAATTTAGTAAAGTGTTAACTAGTATCATGCTAAAACCTTAATATGAGGCTGTTTAAAATTTTGCGCCATGCTGTTTAAAATTTTGCGCCACTGTGTTTTATAATATGTAACCTCTAGTACGATTTTGAATTCGAGTGAAAATCCTCGCACATAAAAATAGAAATAGGGTCCATTCTACGATCCATATCCATTCATACAGATACCTCTATAAATATGCATGTATTGTATATTCCTGCCTATTGAGTTATAATCAAATGCATATCATCTGATGAAGAGGGTTAATCTTGTTCAAATCCATAAATAATTTATGTTTCGTTATTCTTCCTTAAATGTCTTCAGTCGTTCAGTGGCTCTATATATCCGAATAGACTTTCAAATGGTGGCACTTAAATTTACTGTCGATACCCATATGTGTACTTCACCATAAAATTTATATTCATTTATTGCATAATTGGATCTTTTATTGGGCAATAAAAGCTGAGCTCGAAGCGATGCGTCGCGATATGATGACGATGGGCTAGTGCGAGAGACGCTCTAATTTTATGACAAACAAAAGTAGGTATGTATTTATGATTTCCTCTCCAGAATCTATAGTTTAGTTGGGTTGACGATTTGAAGTGGGGTCAATGCATTATACTTGTCACTTCAGTTGGAAATGGAATGCATCTAATTGCCTAGTATCCGGTTAAGAACTACAAAGCTGCACTACAGATCCATATACATATATACCTACCACTTGAAATTGCGCTTTCTTTAAGTTTATTTGCGCGGAGTGAATTCGTTTGTGAATATAATTTAATAGAGCTGTTACTTGAAGACTTGATAGTGTCCACTCCAAGTGGCAATTTTCGTATGAAGAAAATATAGGTAGGTATATGGTAGGTATCTAAAACAGTGTGGTGCAAATGCAAGCCGCATATTATACCGATTTTCAAATCAAGTATTGCTATATTGTGTACATTGTTCACATGCTCAAATATTTAAAAGCAAAGGATACCGAAAAGGATCTTGGAACTGGAACGTATAGCTATTTTAACTGAAAACTGTGAGATTTATCGAAATTATTAAATTTAAAAGGTCACTTGGTTTAATTTTTTTAAATTGAGAAAAGATTAGAATGATTCTTTAAATTAATCCTCTTTGAAATGATAAATGATTAACGTCCACGATCTTCATCATGTGTGATATCCTCGGTCAGAGCGAAAGAACACACCGTTATTAGCTACAACTCAATTATGATTAAATTAAGTTTCTGCAAACAAATACTATCTGTTGTAAAATCAAAATTCTATAGAAGTTCGATTTATGGAATTTAAAGAGTTTAGAGGTTAAGATATTTTAATAAGTCAAAACAAACTCAAATAAACTAGGCCAATCAAAAACACAATTGCAAGCTGAGAACTGAGCCGAGAACAAATTTCAAACTCCTACACTCTTATTTTTATTTTTTTCCCTTTTGATGGTGCTTATTACAACTAAGAGTACTTTTAATGATGTGCTTAAGACGACAAAATAAAGCTCTCCACCAAAGTTTAATTTTATCGAATTTTCCTGGCCTTAGTAAAATTTGCCACTTAAACTCTAAAGGCCATATTCACTCGATTTATCCAGATTTAAAATTTAAATCCAGATGTAAAGCATATACAAATTCAATGTAAATACATCTTTATTTAAGTTTTAATCTGGATGTATCTAGTGAATAAAATGGCGGTAAGTCTAACCTATACAACATTTAAATTAAATTAAAACTAAAATAGTCATTCCATTTAGTATGTTATCTTATTTCCAATACTGTAGAAAAATTATTCACATCTATTTATTTATAAGCAGAAAAGTCCCAATTCCACATTTAAATTGTGCCTTATTGAAATAACTCTAGACACTGGTAGACAGTAATGCCCAAGTCCAATGTGTTCTCTAGACACAGTGGATCTTTTCTTTGAGCTCTGCTTTAGGTTTAATAAGAAGAATCTGATAAATGAATTGGATTGTCTGTGATTGAGTTGAGATTGAGGAAAAAAAAAAACTCCCTCTTTGTAGATGTTCTTGCGAATTTATGATTGTGGATCTACTTAATTTGGGACAATAAACAAATACATATGTACATAATATCAACTCAGTATAGATGCTTGTTTGTAGCTTTATATTTGCTATTGAATATAAAGAACTGTGAAAGATATTTTTGATGAATTTTCAGAAGCCGAATAGGATTCCAAACCAAACATCTGGTTGAAAGATGTTTAAATAATTTATATAAGTTTGGCTCAAAAATCTATTTAAATAAGAATAATGTTTATTGTTTTTAAGTTATTTCTGTGTTATTATTCGTTTAAATGGATGTTTATAATTAACATTCAACCATTTACCATTTTGACATCAAGTTCTAGTATATAGCCATAGGTACACTTACACCTTTTTTATAGTATAGTTAACAATAACAAAGTTAGATATAAACCCCTGATATTTTTTCTTAATTTAAGGAAAAACTTGTTTTCATATGCACTTAAATGTCACCAAAGAAGTAAGAGACAAATTTTGTCAGCACTTATACTTAACAAGTTGTCGTAAATTCTTCCAATAACGCCAACGTTTTTGTCATCATATTAGCTCTATTACTCACTCAAAGTACCATTTAAAATTAAACAAAATATGACATAAACCTTAAAAGCACTTCCGGCTTTTAAAGGATAATTATAAAACCAAAATCTTTTCTTTGAAAAAAAAAAAACAAAACCAAACATAAAATAGAAATACCTAGAAATAAACACAATAAAAGAGAAAACACATACTATTTTTCCTTCTACATCTACATTTATGTATATAAACCCAGACTTTTTACAAGGATTACAAACTGGAACCCAAACCCAAACAAAACTGAAAAAAACGAAAAAATACAGTATTTTAAAAATATGACGCGTAGACGAGTCCCTTCCACACAACCTTCTCAAATTTCAATATAAATTAAACCCATACGCACTTTTGACTCTGAATGCGTGCCTGTATAGTATGCCCGAGGGGTTTGGTTCTCTCGAACAAATTTTTAATTTACTTGCCAGAAGCATAACGTAAACATATACAACACATCCCTTTCTTCCTTGCGGCATGCAGTTGAATAAGTGCTAAATTCATTAGTAGGCAAGTCTAGGCATAGAACAGCCAACAGCTCAATATTAGATTCTCGAAAATGATTGAAATCAACATGATACACGACCGAACTGCTGGCATAGCTGAATGTTAATACAAACACATACAGTTAATGCCATATGCCACTTGAATTCAATTGGAAGAACTAGGACCACTTTGAAATCCTATATACATCCTTCATTTTATAGAACTCACACGACATAGAGCTGAGATAAGTGACCCTTCTTAACATTCGACGTAGTTTCGAACAAAGGCATTTTTGAATTCATTTCGAAGGCGGGATGACATGGTTTGTCGTAAAATTTAAATAAATCTGAAATCCGACATTTAAGAGAGAATGCAGTGTGCAGTGCATTTAGAAATTGTTTAGATAAAGAAATTACGAGCTCGTGATGGTTTCAAGACAAAAATCATCTTTACGATAATTAGACCTCTCTCTGTTGTTGAAAAGAAAATATATACCTATATGATGAAATAGTTGATATCCTGTTTAGTGAGATTAGGTTTTTTTTATTATATACTATGTACGTTCAGAAGTTTTAAAGAGGAAAAGGGAGTTGTCTCTTTTATCGGATTTTGTTCCAATAAATATTATTTTGTAGGTATTGTTGTTTATAATGGGTGATTTTTTAAGAGGTTTAGAACTTTTAAAAAAAAAAAAAACACAAAAAATTCGAAAAAATGAATGAAATATTTATTTGAATCGATAGTTTGAACCTTTCAATTTAATGTTTAAAGATAATTTCATGCAAATGTTGACCGCGGCTGCGTCTCAGGTAGCCCATCCGCTGAGTCCAATTTTGGCATACTCTTTCACACATATCGGCCGGTATCTCACGAATGAATGCATGGATGTTGGCTTCCAGTGCGTCAATCGAAGCGGGCTTGTCCCTATAGACATAAGCCTTGACATACCCCCACAAAAAATAATCTAATGGTGTCAAATCGCACGATCTAGGCGGCCAATTGACCGGCCCGAGTGAAATAAACTGTTCACCAAACTCGCCTCGCAATTGCGCCATTGTTTCGCGTGCTGTGTGGCATGTGGCACCGTCTTGTTGAAACCACATATCATGCAAGTCAAGAACTTCCATTTCGGGCAAAAAAAAGTTTGTTATCATCGCTCGGTAGCGTTCACCATTGACAGTAACGCTGCGATTCGCATCATCTTTGAAGAAATATGGCCCAATAATGCCGCCGGCCCATAAACCGCACCAAACAGTGGCTTTTTCGGGATGCATTGGTAGCTGTTGCAATGCTTCTGGCTGATCTTCACTCTAAATGCGGCAATTTTGCTTATTTACGTACCCATTCAACCAAAAATGAGCCTCATCGCTGAACACAATTTTTCGATAAAAAAGCGGATCCTCGGCCAGCTTTCCAAGAGCCCATTCACCAAAAATTCGGCGTTGTGGTAGGTCGGCTGGCTTTAGTTTTTGCACCAGCTGTATCTTAAAAGGCTTTACGCCCAAATCCTTCCGCAAAATTTTCCACGTAGTGCTGTAACAAAGGCCTAACTGCTGGGAACGGCGCCGAATCGACATTTCGTGGTCTTCTGTCACACTAGCTGATACGGCCGCAATATTTTCTTCACTACGCACAGTACGTAAACGTGTTGGTGGTGCGAAATTTGGTCACAATCTTCCGAATAGACTGCTCAGAAGGTCCATAATGCAGATCATAAAATGGAAGCAGCGCGCGATGAACATTTCGAACCGAGCACGAATTTTGATAGTAAAATTCAATAATTTGCAAGCGTTGTTCATTTGTAAGACGATCCATGGTTAAATTGCAAACCAAACTGAAGCTGTTTGACAGTGACACAAGGTACTAAACACACGTCAGCTGTCAAAACCAGTGTTGCCAAAACCAAACCCTTATATAAGGTATCTTTTTTTGATCGTAATAAGGCGAATATTATATGTGCTTGAGCACAGTGCTTATTTTACCATACAATTAAAAGGTTTATGATGGTTTTAAATGATATACATAAACAATCTGGAGTGTTGATCCTTTAAACCATGTGGCATTCCGCATTCATTTAAATATCAAAAGGTCTTCAAAGAAATAAGAGACGAACCAAAAAATTTTATGAAGATGTTGGGCTATTACACCAAATAATTGAGGATTCGGGTCAAACGGGGAATGTTTTTTCCATCCATTTGATTTTTTGTTTTCAATTCGTCCAGCCATTTTGAAATTATAAGAATTCATTTAAAATGATAGTTTTTTTAAGTAAAAAGATTTTAAAATTGTCCATAAGAAATTCTGGTTTTTTTTCGGCCTGACAACCTATCTTCAAAACTAGTTAACTCTTAGTGCGAACCTAGAGGGCCAGTTTCACAGTCATAAAAGTGGCACTTAAGTGGGCAATGGGAAAGATTAATGCGCAATATCACAGTGTACACTTGCCTGAATAAGTGACACTCAAGTATCCGATGTTGGTGACTTAAGTTAAACTTATGCTGGCTATGAAACTTAGCCTAAAGTCCTAATATGGGAAACTTAAGTGCCACTTATTCCGGTATGTGTCGACTGTGAAACTGACCCTTAATGTTTTAAATTGCTCTGAAAAGAACTATACTGTGATTGGAATTAAGTTCATTCATTCTTAAAATTATAAACTTCCATTTGTTGCGTGATGCAGTCCTTCGATTTTTAAGTTTAACACTTAAATATACTAACTTCAGCTCCAAGCGCTTGTAGTTGAAAGATGCTTCAAGCTACGAACATCTTCCTTAATTTACCATATTGCAATTACACAGAATAATACTGATTCACTTAATTTTCAAGTCCATTCCAAGTGCCCTTTTTCAAAGCAAAGCCACCAATCCAATAATCTTTCAAACTAATCGGTTTATGAACAGCAATTTAAAAATTAACTTATTTAACTTTAATAATTATGTAAGTATTTAACTCCCGCCCACAGCCCACAATCCACAACATGAATTGAATCCCCTGAAATATGAAAAGAGAATAATTTGTGTATTCATTTATACCTATACAAATTAGAACCGTCACCTCTTAACTCTCCTGGGGCCTTATAAAATTGAATAATTCATTTCCAAAAAACAGACAAAATTCCTTTTTTCATCCTTTAGCCTGACCCCATATATATCTGGTTGAGAATGAAACCACAAACAGCTCGTTTGCTCCCAATCAAACCCACATTTTACGACATTATCCCTCTATATCCTGACCCAAATATTCCCCTATGAATAGAACACACCCAACAACGAGGACTTTCACAAAACCAATGTTATAGCCGTTAAGGATGAAAAATATGGAAATCCTGCGTAACTTAAATTCCAGAGACGGAGAGTGTGTTAGCTAATAGAAAAGATCCCCCAATCAATTCGTGCCGGGATTCCATTTGAAACGCACCCTTTAAACAAGGAGTGTTGTATTTCCACGCATACCAAGATACAAAAAAAAGGAAACGTGTTAATCCTTACCCTCTCTGCTGATGTGCCTGCTATCATAATAACAAGAACTGTTATAGTCCCATCCAGCTCGGCACACGGCAAATATCGTTAAATTATCCTGATATCCTGGGAAATACCCATTTTACCCTCTGTGTCCTCACTCACCTCACACTATTCCCTATGTCTGTATAAACACCATCATATATGCAGAGACGGGCGGTATTGTGCATTTCCGAGCCGAAACCGAGGCTGAGGGTGAACGTATATTTTTAATTTAAGTTGTCTGAAAAATACATCAATGGCATCATGCATAAGCCATCCATATACCCTACCCATATGCCACATCATCAATCCTGTTAATAGCCAGAGCGTGAAGTCATCGAGGTGCATGCAGCATGCCACAGGATTTTAAAGCAATTATTTTATAGATCCATTGACTTGAACCACAACACAGGAGATTACCATTGTCATTATGCGGGACATGTGTTCGCAGTTTCAAATCAGGGGTTAAGCCAATACCAATCGCCCATATTCGTATACAGTAGATATCAATGTAAGCATATGGAAAGAGCAGGGCTCAAATTCAATTATTTGAAACTCAGTATAATTTCCCCAAGAATTTCACCTCAATGTAAAAAGGGAAGGGAAGGGATGTTAGTTAAAAAACACCCGTTTTGGCAATTACAAAACTTAAGACCGTATGTGAATTGGATTAAAATGTTGATTAATTTTTTTCCAAGATTAAAGTTTTAACGTTTCCATGTACATAGTATAAAAATTCACCTCATCAATGTCAAAAATTAAACTTTGGATACAATTTATTGCGATTTTAATCCTATTCACACACGGCCTTAGTCCAATTTTTCGGGACGTCATCACCCAGGCCAAATTCAGCATATTGGGAAAGTTTTGACGACCAAGGTTACATGCCGCCTCCACTGGGCATGAACGATGCTCGGATTATGAACATGTCTTTAAAAAATCCAATGGAGGCAGAAAAATCCATGTCATGTAGTGACATAATCCATACAAGTCAGATTGTGGATTGGATTGTGGTTGTGATGTTGGACATCGTTGATGCCCAGTGGAGGCGGCATGTAATATCAAATCAATTCTTCAGTTTACAGACAGTATGGGCGCGTTCAACGCATAACTGAATTTTCAGAATTCTGAACCTGTTCTGAAACTTTTTATGACACCTGGCCAATCAGAATCTCCAAAAATTCAAAATTCGGAAAATTCAGATATTAGTTGAACGCACAATATTATTTTCTAATTGTAAATTCCAAGGAATTTTCATCATTTAATTATAAATATTTTGTAGATGATACGAAATGCAATATATGTACAATGTACATACGCGTCGAAAGCTCTGGGAATTCAGCCGCTTCAAATAAATCAGCAAATAACCAGGTTATTGGCCTAGAGCCTGATCTACTTTTTTCAATTTAGGTAAATTATTTAATATGGTTTAAAAAAAAACAACTTCTCTTACTGTGTCAAAGAAAAAGAAGGGTTTTTGGTGAAATTCCCTTTATTGATGTGTAAACATCTATGCTGGCGGTAGAGTGAAAAAAAACGTGAACGTTCGTATGCAACGTTGCGTCGTGCAACGTTACGGTGTGCGACGTTACGATCTGCATACTAGGATGGGTGCGTTCAGTGAAAAAAATCTTAAGATCCCCTACAGGCAAAAACAATTCCGTTTTGGATCCGCGCACGTTGATGTTTACACGTATTAACCGTGAGTCGGGACTCACACAATTTTTTTTGTTGTTTACAAATGTAAACATTATAAATAAATTGTGTAACAAAAATACCTTTCTCGCAATTGTAACTATTATTTACCGATTGTATTATTGAGTTTAAGGATTTTATGTGACCTTTTAATGCATATTAATAATCCAAATTAAAGTTAAAGCTTTTCTAATCTGAAATGTAGGAATTTTCTCCGTTTCAAATAATATATGTTTTATTAGTTTTATTAGCCGTGTTGTTTTTGCAAGTCCATATGGATTTGTCGAAAAAACAAAAACATTGGAACTAATAGTTTTACACGTAAATACAACAACAACTTAAATCCATATGGACTTAGCTAAATCCAGATAATTATAGGGACTTACGTACTGTAAGTAAGAAGTTCCTAAGTCCGGATGTCGTTTTTTTCGACAAATCCATATGGACTTGCAAAAAAACACGCCTATTATTTCAATTTAATAGTCTAGTCCGTTCTACAAATCAATAAATATGGATTACTCTGAGACTAAATATTTTATTAGAAACTTAAAAAACTCCTTTGGCTGTAACTGTTTATATACTTGAAGTATGTGTAGGTATTCCTATGTCCCGTATGACATCTTTCTTGATTGATGACCTTAATTATTTAAAATAAAGTGACTTCAGGACTCAGGTGCTTAACAAACTTATCAGAGCAGAAATCCAGACAAAAAGGACATAATGAAACGGACATATCATACATTCATAGAGGGAAGGGAGGAATACCTTACCTGTACCATTAAATGGCTTATTCAAACTGTTTTTTTTTTGTACGTGAATTGGTGTACATACTTGTACTTTCCTTATCTTTTCAAAAGGACACAAAATGTAAGACACTAGGTAGGATTTGCTAAAAGAAAATAAAGTACGCTAGTGTTTGTGTGAACGTGAAAATAATGATTGTGCTAAGATTCGTCATGGTCACCCACGGAGAGGTTAATAATGTATGTAGGTATGTATAGGTAAGTATATGTCACTTTGACATGAAATGTAATCTAGAATATACCGGACACAAGAATGTGCGAAATACAATTGTTCAACCCAAATCGTGAATTATCATGGGAATTTTTTTAACAGAAATAGTTCTTATCCAACCAGGGACGTAGCTCGACTATTTTCACACGAGACAAAGATAAACTGCCGCTTTTATGATCATACAGAATTTTCGATTATATTTCAGTAACAATTTAAATAAATATAATAGAATATATGAAGGATATTTGAAAAGAAAAATTCTTCTGTTTAAGTGGAGCGACTGAATAGAATAGAAGGGTACGCGATAGCCATCTAACTGATGAAGCCCAACTATTGTACCTGGGCGAAACGCATTTATGGAGTTGAGCTCACTTGAACTTTTAACTTGAATTTAAATATCCCTTTGCAGCTTTCACACCCAACCAATTTAATAAGGATACGCAATTTATTGTAGTCTTGATGAGTTGCAGCCTCATATGTATGTACATAGACAGTTTGTTGAAGGAGGCGTATCTACAATTTTTACTAAACCAAAAACATAATTCGAATAAAATGAGTTTGAAACAATATTTGCAAGTTCATAAATAGGTATGAACATATAGGGTCGGATAGGACCAGGTATCCCAGATATCCCAGGTAGGTACTTCAAAATAAAAAAAAAATATCTTTAAATCTCAATGAATTCAAATTTCAGTCGAGTTAAATCCATTATTGCAACTATCCACCTTTAATGTCAAATCATCTATTAGATCCTGTTTGCTGTTGCGTTCTTGCAGTTGATTTTGATAAAAGTGTCAAATGTAACCAACAACCCTCTAAAACATACAAAAACAATCCTAAAATATACAACCCCAAAACCCCATTATTTCACAAGTACAGTTTCGTTTCGGGTTCATAAACAACCATTGTTTATCGAAAGGGGGGTTAGTCAATACAATGTCCTCTTCCAAAAACGCGCGTGACTCATCGATGCGTTCCTATGAAAACCAATTTATTATGGAGAAAGTTTCAATTCACAGTAGGTAAGTATGTATGTACTTTCACCCTCTCAATTTTCAAATACACGCTTTTGCAATGAGTTATCGAGAGAGCATCGTAGAGTAAACAGTATAAACATACAAGGACACAAAGTCCTGATGTGAAACCTTCTTTCATTTTCCTGACCAAAAATGAGCAAAATTTGTTGTTTATACAATCCATGCATGATAATGCTAACATGAAAATACGATATAGAGGGTGGGGTGAAGTACCAAAACGAATGCAACTCTAACATCAGCATTTTATTTAACAATTTGAACAGAAGGGAAAGAACCCCCTTTACATTTTCCCAAGGCGATGTCTAATGTGGTTACAAGAATCACAGATTTAAGGGTTGTAATGTTGAACAGTTACAGTACATACAGAGTTCTTGTATTGAACAAATCAACTAAACGGACATAGAAAATACATACAAAAGATAATAAACAGAACCGAGTTCTAGGGATAGATGTCCTATTGAATGTCATGAGATATTGAGATGTGTATTGGACAGAAAATGTTTTCGTTTTCTATTGTGAATTAAATTTGAAGTTGGAAATTAAATTAAATGTCGACATTTTTCCGACATCCAATAGATTAAATTGAACTTAAAATTGCAATTGCTATTTTTTTAATAAATTTAATATAACTAGTGAACCCCTGCTTTAACAATAATTGTAATGCTGGATTTGCACGACTGCCAAATTGGCAGTATTCTGGCATTTAAATGTCAAAAAATGCCAGAACAATGGAAAAATTCATTCTTTTGGCAGTATAGCGACAGAAAAATGCCAATTTGTCAGTCGTGTAAATCCAGCATAAGTCTGTTCCTTACTTCTCACAAAACTGACAATTTCCACCAATTTCATGCTTGATTTACATTTACACGACTGACAATACTGGCAAAGAAAAAAACTAATTTGTTAGTTGTGTTCCATTGCGTTAGTATGAACTTCGACTTCTTGCCATTGGTATCTTTTTGTACTAAATTTCACTAGTTCCCGTGCGAAAAATAAAATGCAACATGTACTTACACACATGTGCTTGCACGTGTTAAAATTTTAAGCATGCAAAAAAATGAATGTACCTACTTTATTTGAAAGTAAATTAAACATTTTTGGCATTGGATTTTCCTTTTATCTTTGATTAACGACTCTATAAACCAACCATGCAAACCAAATATGTAACTGCATTCACTTCAATAATTTTGGCTTACGACAAATAATTTTTGATTATTAGCATAGCACTATTTTTAATTTTATTTTTCGCACTATGACTGTAAACTACTCTTTATTCACCTTCCACTTCTAATTTTCTAATATTTATAAATAATTCAAATTCACCAAAAACTATTCCCTACCCCAATGAGTACTATGAAGTAAAAGACAAAAAGAAACTGTCAAAATAAATTTCTCAAAAGTACCCATAGAAGAAAAGCAAAAAGAAAACACACAAAATACACCATTTCATTTCCACATAATTCTCCGTTTGTTTCCAATATTCCAATGCATGGGAAAATTGAAAAAAAAACATCCCAAATTGAAGAGAAGAATTCAAAAATTTCCAATAGAATTCCAGTTCACCGAGGTCGAATGGGATTTTCTGGTGTAGTGGTGTAGTAATGGCTGACATGAGCATTGTAGAAGACGTATCTTTAAATTCGTCCTGAATTCCGCGGATTACAGTTTTTCTCCATTCTGCAAATTTAATTTTTTTCAAGTCCAACAATAAAGTGTTTGTGAACAGCAATTCTATGGAATTTTTAAAGGTTCTCGCCTGAGAAACCAGCTGTATATTGAAAAATCTAAACAAAAGTTACCGAATTCATTCGAATAAAGTGAAAAAAGTTTCAAATACATGAAGAAAACATCAAAATCAAAGTGAAAATTTTAAATTTGTGTCCCATTCTTCCCTCCCACTCGTCGTTTGTCGATGTTTTTTTCTTATTTCTTGGTGTTTTGTTTTCCGATTTTCTTCAATATTGTACAGGCATTTTCTGCGTCTTCGTTTGTTATTTTGCATTAGGTATTCGTTCGTCGCGTTTCAATGAAAAATAATAATAAAAAAAAAAAAAACAAGTGAAAAATTAAATTTCCAATTGTTTTTCCCAAAGTTTTGTGCCAAGAAACCAACAAAAATTCAATAAAAATACAACAGAATATCAAAAGAAAGTTAAAACAAAGAAAACAAATTCAATAAAGGGAGACAAAACCCCAAACAGATAATAAAAATAATATTAATTGTTTCTTGTATTCTTAGTGACTTAAGTGCATTTTTGTTGCTGCTGCTCCAGAACTAGGATAATAAAATATCCCTGGATACAAAATACTATACACGAGATTTCTCTTGTGAAAAAGGAAAAAGGAGTGGCGCTTGGATTTTTTTCGATTCGCTCTGTATTCGTTGGCGCATTGTTGTTGTTTTTTTTTATTTTGCTGCTGCAATTCATTTGCGAGGATTTAGTTCAAATTTATTTGGAATGAATTAAGGTGAGTGTTGCAGGAATTAAAGAAAATATTGAAGTTTATACCTAGTTAAATAAATTGCATTGAGATATTTTCATTTGTTTGTTTTTGTGTGAAAAAGGACAAAAGGGCGCTGCTACCTCAACTGGATTCCCTGTTTTTTTTTTTTTAATTGTGTTGTAGCATTTCTCCTTCTCAATTCCAGCAAGGTGTATTGTCAAAAAAAAAAAAAAATTCTAAGATTCCAAAATTTGCTTTCCATTTTCCAATGCAATTCACCACAAATCAGTGTTGCCGAGAAGAGTTTTGTAGATGAATACTAATAATATTAAAGCTATGTTCCCTTGGAAGCAGGAATACGTGTTGTTCTTGGAAATGTTTAAAGTTAATCCTGATCAGGTCATGTAGATAATAAAATTATCAAGTTTGGATTCACATTGAAATATTTTTATCAAGTATCGATTAAGTTTTTTGATAGTGGAGGGAACATAAGCTAAACAAAGTCGTTTTAGTTACAACACTTATAACTCAAGAGCGGCTGAACCGATTTTAATGGTCTTTGATTTAGCCGGGTGGGTCAGCTAGTTTTAAAATAAATACAGAGATAACACAAAATGAATAGTACTACTCGTGTGGCATGAAGTGAGAGCCAGATTAAACAAAATAAATCAGTAGAGTGAGTCCCTTTTCTTTGGTGTGTATGCAAGTGCTTCTAAATCTTGTTAGAAATTAATATGTGTAAATCGACTTCAGGCCGAAAGAAATACTTTTTTTGGTTGAATGTAAACCCAGTTGAATAGCATTCACAAGCTGTATTTTGTTATTCGGTGAATATTAGCAATTTTGTCATGCTCCATCTTAGATGTTTTTATCGCACACCAAATCTCATACCTGTGTATTTATGGATAGAAGTGTATGAAATTGAATGATCTTCAAGAAACCTATGAAGTACATATTATTTTTTTTCAGGTGAACATTAGACGAGATAAACCATAAAAACCATTTTTTAAATCAAAAATTCGACGATAGCTAACTTTTAAGTGGAAATGGTTGTCAAGAATTGTTTGTGTTTAAAACTTTATTTTCAAAATGGCAGATAGAGCGGAAAGATTTTTTCTTCGAATTTAGAATCTCCAAACAGTACATTTATAATCAAACTAGCTCAACCACCCAGCTTCTCACGGGCAGACAAACCTTAAAGCTCCTTTTTGTAATTGAATACTAATTTCTGGGTTTTAACCCACATCACGTTATGAATGAAATTCGTAAAAATATGATCATCTAAGTCCAATTTGTATTACTTTCCCAACACCGAAAGAATTTTTGTAATCAAAAACTCCTTTTTGGATCCATCCCATTTCACTCTATAAAAAATAACAATTTTTTTAAATAACCTTTCAAACACAAAAAGTATTTTTGAAATCAGATGCCGCTTTTCGTTTTAACCCTATAAATCCCAATTTTCTGAAAAAAAGAACACCTATAAGGCCATCCACTAAATAACAACCTTTCAAAAAACCCTACAAATAACAAAAAGTTGAAAGAGAATATCCCAAAAACCATAACCTAACGACGGACAGCTGACGTACGCCATTTCGTGTTCTCAATTTTTTCCCAAAACTGTTATTTTTTTCTGTTAACTGTTTTTCGGTTTTGATTTCTCTTTTTGTTATTGAACACATCAGGAAAGTTCAGAAAAAATAGTGATCAATGATTTTAAAATTTAGGAATCTTGCTCATATTACTGAGAGATCAAAACAAAACAGAACAGCACTGTTTTGTGAAACAATCAAAACACAGATGGCGTGATCATCTGTCAAAAAAAAATATCGGTTTTATATTAACAAATAAATATCACCTCACTTTTAAGGGTTAACACACAATGCAATTTGGCTCGATCTAGTATGGCCAGCTTAAACGAACATTATTATATATCTAAGTTGTCAAAAAGTTGTACCAGTATAGAAATAATAAAAAAATCGTATCAGCACGCTCTGCTTTTGATTTTGTCAACCCACTTCTGGCAGGAAGAAAAACTTGATGTGATTTTCATTTCATTTACTTCAGAACTAAAATATATCGTGGGAAAAAGAAAACAAAACGAGATTTAATTTGTTTGGTATCTACATATGCATTACCATTTTTCTACTTGTCCAACTCAACAGCACCACCTTCTCAACAAAGCTAAACAACACTGCGAATACAAATTTTCACCAAAATTCTCCCATGGCAATTTTTTCCAATGAAAATGTTAGGATGACTGAACTGTAGAATTATTACATACAAAGGTTAACTATCTAAAACCTTTCGAGCGCGCCCACACCATAGAAAACGAAAACAAACTTCCATCAACAATACATTGAAACGGGCAACACTGTTCCTATTCGTTATTTAATTTCCCTAGCTCTCCAACTTTCCATAATTATCCCACATTATGAAATTCCCCCATAAAAAATACTCTTTCCATTTTACAAATTACAACTGTGCAACTTAAAAAAAAAACCTGCTGAATACTAATTCCAGGATATTCCTGTCTTTCTTTACCTTGGGCTTGGACTTTCCCCACCGACTCCAAATAAATTTCGTGCAAAAAAAAAGTGCATAAATATAAGTAGTATGAGTACCTCTAGACTCTAGATTCAATGGAATAACATGGAGAATGGAGTTGTACAAACTAGTGTTGTATTTTGTATGGTAGAATAAAGTTAATAAGTTTTTTATTGGTCACGCCTTGAATGAACAAGCAGGGTTGCCAGAATTTCTTTATTGTTGAAGAAACTTGCAAAATAAATTTGAATTAATTCGAATTTATCTGGGATTTGATCCTGGGACATTTTGTGTGAGCGATATCGTGTGTAAGCAAAAAGTACAAAACTGGACATAGAACATTTCCTTGTGGTACCCATTAGGTATTCATTGCAATCTGATTTTAGTGTCTTACAAATAGGTAGAAGTCTATTTTTAATTAATTTTCTTATCTTCATGAGAGCTTTTTCAATGACGTCAATGACAGATGCTAATTTGACTGAACAAAATCATGGCTAGGATTTTAAGAACACTGTTTGTAACTCACTTTTTCATAATTTCGGGTCTAATGTTGTTTTTGGTGATTCAAATTATAATTATCAACAAAATGGCAACCCTATACATACAAGAGACAGGTTTTATTCCTCTCTAGTCTTTTTTTCCCATTTCGCAAATTTGTTTGCCCCTCATTTGTGGTTTTGTTAACAGCATCAACTAGGTATCTCTCTATGAGTATGTATGTAGATAAAAATGGAATTTCCTGAGAATAGTATTGGCAAAAGTATACAACTGTAAACAATCTGTAGGTAGAGAGAAAACATCAACATTTTGATAGGTGTACCTATACAAAAATTAAAACAACATCGACAACTAAATCGAAGGTGACAAGATACTACCTCACTGCAAAATATACTTTCTGACATCATCTCAAATTCGACTTAAAGTCTGCAAAAGATGCAAAAAATAAATACATATAAATATGTATCTACATATGCATACATATGCAGTAAAATACATAGATAAGTACATATCTATTTATTTTGTTGGCTTATTTTCGATTTTTTGAATGTCATTTTATTTTATTTATTTTGTTTTAATTTAATGTGTTTTATTTGAAATTATTATTATTTTGTATACCTACCTACATTTTTTTTTGTTTCATAAACATGCGATAGGTATATTACATAATGTATCTTTATGTGTTTTTTGAATGCGTGATCGTTTCACGCAATCAGTCACGAATCTTGCGGGGGTCAAAACGGTGAAATCATTTAACAATTTGATGGACGTCATGTTCATATTCGTCTCTTTGAATGATCATTTTTTTCAAGAATTTCTTTCTGTTTTTATTTTGTTTTGTCTGTCTTTTGTAGGTATGTACATTTATAGGTAAATATATTTAAATCTATTTCTTTTGTTATTATATGTTTTTTATTGACAAAAGATGTTTGTCTTTTGTTTAGACTGGCTTTCATTTTATTGCGTTATTGCACATTTTCGTCTTTTTTTTACCAAGTTTAATTTTTGACACAAATGAGGTGACAGTCAAAATATTTCCAAATAATAAGTTGAGACAAGAGAACATTATTTATTAATAAAAGGATCGATCCATCCGTGGAGAACATATTATGAAATACAGATGTTATACATTGTGAAGAAAACGATGAAGTTGCCAACGCGCCTAGAAAAACAATATAATTTTTAGTATATGGCCCTAGAAAGTTTTACAAATTATAAAGGGTTTTCCAATAAGAGGTGTTATTTTGAATAGCCCGCTATTTCGGTAGCTGTCACTTTTGAAGCTGTCATTTTTTGACATTTGACAAGTAGAAACTACGCCATTAATAAAAATGGAACATGGATACACGCTGCAACAACGCATTGAAATTATTAAAATTCACTATAAAAATGGTTCGTAAAACTAAAACATTTTTGGGTTGTCGTGAAGCACCTTGTCGGACCGCAATACAGATATTGGTGGACAAATTCGAGCTGTTGGGACAAGTTAGTGATGTGAAGAATAAAACCCGTGCACGTCGCTGAAGAACAACTGAGAATATTGCTGTTGTAGCCCAAAGTGTTGAAGAAAACCCAGGTTTGTCCATTCCTCGTCGTTCTTTGGAATTAGGCATACCACAAACGTCATTACACCGTATTTTGCATTAAGACTTGGGTCTTAAGGCTTATAAAGTTCAGTTAACACAAGAACTCAAGCCGGCTGATCATCAACAACGTCGTGTCTTTGCTGATTGGGTCCTTGAAATGCATGAAAATGATCCGGAATTTCATCGAAAAATCATCTTGACTGATGAGGCCCATTTCCACCTCGGAGAGGCTACGTCAACAAGCAAAACTGTCGTATCTGGGGCTCGGAAAACCCAAGAGTTATTGTTGAAAAGCCTCTCCATCCTCAACGCGTGACTGTTTGGTGCGGTTTATGGTCCGGCGGGGTCATTGCGTGCCACACAAGCAATGAAACCATCGATCTTTTACGGGAAAAGTTTCCGGACCGTGTTATCTCTCGAAGAGGTGATCACAATTGGCCACCGAGATCTTGTGATTTAACACCTTGCGACTTCTTCCTTTGGGCCCACGTGAAAAAATAAGGTCTACGCCAACAGCCCAGCGTCGATTCAAGACCTCAAAGATGGAATTCGTGAGGCTATCGAGGACATAGGGCAGCCACTTTGCGATTTGGTTATGGAAAATTTCATGAAAAGGATATGGTCCTGTAAGCGTGGTCGTGGCGGCCATTTGGCTGATGTTGTGTTCCATTATTAACGGCATACCTTCCTCTTTATAATGAAATAAACATCCGATCATTTATCTCAAAAAATGCCATTTTTCTCTGAATATCAAAATAACACCTCTTATTGGAAAACCCTTTACTACTGAGAAGCGATCACTTAGCTAAGTGGTTATCGTATCGGACTGGAAAGAAGGCCCCATGATCGAATCAAAAATTAACCCATCTTTTTTTTATCCCTCGATGCTAAAGGGTACATACTTAAAAGGGACAAAAAAAAAAAGAAAAAAACCTGTGGGTTAATTTTTGATTCTGGAACTATTTTACCAGTCCAAGACGATAACCACTGAGCCAAGTGATCACAATTCAATATAAAGGTGTTGAAAGTTAGTAAATTTACACTTTAATTTGTCACCATCGTATGGGGTATTTTTGAGGAGATAGAAAAACTTTCCCAGTATTCCCTTACGAGTATTTGACAAGTTGTCCGTATCCAGATTGTCCATACTTCACCTTAAGCTGGGAACAAAAAGTGAATGTACCTATATCGATTTTTTCGACTTAGTACCACTTGGATATGTATACGAAGTGTGATAAAAATAATAACTCGCCGGATTTAAATGTCTGAGAAATTACCATAACTTCTTGCCCAAAGTTTCTCCACAAATTAATTGATTTAGGTTGGTTGAATTTAAACCTCAATCGAGTAAAATAAAAAATAAACCCAAATAAATAAAACTCGTTTCCCTATACAATTTTAAAATTCCAAAAAATTCTAACCGCGTTATTAGCGAGAATTTGTATGCCTGATTTTTTTTTCTGGGCCTAATAGTCTGGGAGGTGGGGTTGTACTTGAATATTGTGAATTTGAAGAGATTTTGTATTTGTATTTATTGATTTCAAACATAAGTCATAGATCATCTGATAAATTATTCTAGTCATTTGTAAATTAAAAATATACTTTTTTGTCTGTTTACTTAAGGGTGCAGTTCCGGTGCCAGTTATTTGTAAGCGAATATCACTCGCGCAAATTCTCAAATTTCGCAAGCCTCATTCAAAAGTACGCACGCATTCCCATATGTTTAGTTGGCGCGAGTAAATTTTATGCACCCGAACCAGAACATAGGAAATGCATACTTTTGAATGACTTTAGCGAACTTTGCGAATTCGCGCGAGTAACATTCGCCTGCACCCGAACCGCAGACTTAAAGATGCAGTTTTTTTTAACGATGTTAGCCATGTGTCAATTGGATTAAACTAGCGTTAAATTTGATCTCAAGTTTAATTTTTGACACTTTTGAGGTAGATAGGTAGATGTATTCGTGGAAACGTCAAACCCAAAAGTCAAAATTTGAATCCATTTCAATATACATAAATAAAGGGTCCGCCATCTAACGTTTTTTTTCAACTAGTGCTTATTTCGTGAATGGTAACACTTAGCTCATGTCTGATTTGACAGATAATTAGTTTTATCCTTCCGCTGAACGAATATGGTTGTGTATACGCTTCGCTAAGTGAGCCTGCGATCGACTTAGAGAAGATGCCGATTTTGCCAAAAAAAATCATCTTTTCAGATGAAGCTCATTTTGATCTTGGCGGGTAGTAAACAAGAAAAATTGTCGCATTTGGGGCACAGAAAACCCTCACGCATACATTGAAAAGCCGATACACCCAAAACGAGTCACTGTTTGGTGCGGATTTTGGTCCAGAGGCATAATTGGGCGATTTTTCGAAAATGAGCAAGGAGTGGCCGTTACAGTCAATGGCGATCGTTATCGTTCCACGTTGAACGAATTTTTGTTCACAATTGAACTTGAAGAGGAGGATATTGGCAACATTTGGTTTCAACAGGACGGCGCTACGTGCCACACAGCCGAAGCTACACTCGATGTTTTGCGCCATTTTCAAAAAAAAGAAGAAGTTATTTGGCGGACCCTTTATATCCGTTTCCATACTTTTTTGACCAAATATGATTTTTAAGAAGCTTAACGAGCTTTTAATTCAACTATCTCCAAAAAGTTAAATGATGATATTCAAAAGATGCAGATAACTTGAAATTTATCACATCCAGAGTGCAACACTGCTTCCCAGACTATAAACAAAAAGATAAGGACGATCAATAGTTATTTCTCAAATATACATTCCGTGGCCCATGCCTCGTGAGATAACTCAATCAAATAGACACATTTTCCCGTTTAGAAGTTCTACCGCATAAATATTATGTTCCCATTTCCCTAATTCGTTGATGCATACACAGATCTCTCTAGAGTGTTTGTGTGTGTGTGTGTGTTGTTCATGCACTTACTGCATGCATATCTTTTGACACTATACCGCCTTGATTAAAAAAAAAAAAAAAAAATTGGGGTACAGTGCCCCATGTCAATCGTTATCAACTAAACGATTGAATATAAATTAAAAAAAAAAAAACTTGCGCAACATAAAATTTATTTCGAAAAACAAATCCATTCCAGGCCTGAGAAACAAAATTGAATTCTTATTTTGGAGGCTCACTCTCTCGATGCCTGACAGCGTTTTATAATTTGTTTACATTCGACACAGAGAAGAAAAGTCTTATCTGTGTGAAATTGTAAATTGAAGTTAAAGTTCATAGCGCCGCGCGTCGGTACGGATGAACGATTTGAGATCAAAAAATTTGTGGCTTTGTTGATTTGGGGGTAAATGACTCTTGGTTGTAGTTTGGGTGTCATGTTAAACTTGAAATTGATCAGATTACTATACCTACTTATATTGGTTAGGTATTCAAGGTTATACATATGTAGATATTATGTATATTCAAGTTCCAGCCCCAGTTGGTTATATGCATTTACATACGTATCTATATATGCTTTGCAATTGAATTTGTTTTTTTTTTTTTCTGGTATTCGACGTGGATTTTTTTTTTGTTTATTTAAAACGACGAAAATACAATTGTTGAGCGGCATTCAATGTTAATGAACCATTTCAATAGCAAATCATTAAAACAAAATTAAGAACAAAACAAAAAACCTGCCCAATATAGTTCGTTAGAAACAAGCTGTTATTTATTCAGGTTTTAATTATCTATAGAGCTTTGAAGTTATTTTAAAAGTTCAGATAAAATGTTGATTAACCCGGATGATATTTATAAAAAAGTTGGTTACAAAATTCGAGAGGAATTAAAACTAGTTTTTGAATTAGACCATTGTATATAGAATAATTTAAAACCTAATTTAAATACCATCCTTAGTTTGTGAGCATAAATATTTCAGCAACATAATTTTTACCACTGAATAAAAAATACAGACATTTTGTATTTATAAAGAAATATTTTACAAACATGAGTAAAATAATTCAAAATGTTTAACGGGTGTTTTTAATTTTAGACGTGTAACTTTCAATCTGGCAATACTTCATTAGGAGTTGGTCTTTTTGACAGCTGTCACTTGATTTATGCTCAGTTTGCTTTGCCATTTCATAATGAATAGACTTACTACTGAACAACGCTTCCAAATTGTGCCCAAGTGGGACCAAAACAAGATTGCCGTTGATCCCAATTTTCATAAGCGAATTTTGTTCAGCGATGAAGCTCATTTTTGGTTGAATGGGTATGTTAATGTGCAAAATTGTCGTATTCGGAGTGATCATAATCCAAAGGCCATTGTTGAGACGCCGCCGCGCCGTTACATCCTCAAAAAGTCACTGTTTGGTGTGCTCTATGGGCAGAGGGAATCATTGGTCCATATTTCTTCAAAAATGAAGCCGGCCATAATGGTTCAGTCAATGGGGAACGCTATAGAGCCATGATCAATGACTTTTTCGTGCCTGAATTGGAGGATGTTGATAAGGACGACCTTTGGTTCAAACAAGACGGCGCTACATGCCATACAGCCAACTAAACAATCAATTTATTGAAGGAAACTTTTGGTGAGCGCATTATCTCGCGTGTCGTGGGCCTGTGGCGTGGCCTCCAAGATCGTGCGATTTAACACCGCTCAACTAGTTTTTGTGGGGTAATGTGAAATTGCTTGTCTACGCAAATAAGCCCAAGACGATTGACGCCTTGGAAGAGAATATTCGGCTCGTTATTGCTGACACACGGCCCCAATTTCTGCAAAAAGTGTACGAAAATTGGGCCTCTCGGCTGGAATTTATTCGAGCCAGCCGCGGAGGCCACTTGTCCAAAATTATTTTTAAAACATAATGGCAAACCCTTATCTTTATAATTAATCTAAATTCTTGGCCAAAACATTGAATTATATGCGTTTTATTGCTTCTTGAAAACCACACGTCTAAAAAAACACCCTTTATCAAACCAAATCCCAGTATTTCATGCATAAAGTTTAAACCACTTCCCGGAATTGCTCTGCTAACTGGATTAAAGGTTTAGAATTTTTTATTTTGTTGAGTACTTAATAAGCATTTAGTAAGTGATGCCTTATGATGCCCCCACAATCAATTTGTTCTGCTTACGTTGCTCTGCTAACTTGTGGGACATTACAAAATGGAAGCAACCTGTCCCAGGTGAAACAAAAAAAAAACAAAAAAAACGTATTTCTAAAATTCGATTCAATGGTTAGTAAAAGAGTTACCAATGATCAAAAACAATAATTGTTGCATTCTGCAAATAAGGGTGTTGTATCAAACTTTGCCGGAATCTTGACTGAGCGCTTTGGTCTTTTTGAAACCAGTTTCATTAAATAGCCAAATATGTATAGGTCCTAAATTTACTTTCACTTTCACCTACTATGGTGCTTTTTATATGTTTTTAATTTCTGAATATTTGCATACATTTTAAAGCAACAAAAACAAAACAAAAAAAAAAACTAAACTAATGACCGTTAAACCAAAGAAAAAAATATTTATTTTTCTTTCAACGAGTAAATTCCTATTTATACACTCGTGGTTGTCAGTGCACACTTGGAATTCCATATTAGCTAAGACCAAGATAAATTATTCGACAGTATAGAGCGAACCATTTACTTTGACTTTGCATTCCGCATGCGAAACAATTGCCACTCAATGCTGTCAATATATAGTATAGGTAGTTGTACAAACGGTTTGTATACATACAATGTACACGTAACTCAAATAGTTCAACCATTTAAAATTAAACTAACGCCATCGCAATGTTTTTAAATTTATTTTTAATTTTCCGGTTAGATAACAGACAACAACACACAAAAAAAAACGTCCTCGTACTGACAATCAAAAAATTAAGTAAACAAACTTTCATGATGATATTAAAGTAATTTCTTTATTATTTGTACTTTTATTTTATTTTTTGTCTCCTTATCGTATAGAAATTGTTGTTATTTAATTCGCAATTTGGTAGGTTTACATTTTAGTACTTACGTAGGTACCTATACTTGGTTTCATAACACAATCATTTTATTTTGAGATAAAATAACGTGATTAGACCAAAACTGGCTAACTGAGTATACTTGTACCTAACTACTGTCAAGTCTGGAAAAAGCAAACAACAAATTTGTTTGAATTATAGGCTTAAAATGTGAACTGTCAATGGTATCTGGTTGGTTGTATGAAGATAAAGGGCTTAGTATTGCATTTTTGTTAAGTTGATAAGATCCAATTATAATTGTTAGGTATTGTTGAGAGTGGAAAATGACATTGACTTTTAATTGAAGTCAGATAAAATGTTTATTTTTTTTAGTTTTGTCTGAAGATTATATAATTTAATTACAGTGGAGTCTGCTTAACTGAAACTGCAATTTTAGAGATTTTTTTTTCTATACCTAAGCGGTATTTGCTCCTAAAGCTAAGTTATTAAATTCCTCAACGAAAAAAAAAACGACATGTATTTCTCATGAGGTTGATTTTTTCGCAAACAAAATGTTTGAATTTTCGTTTTCTCGAACTGTAAACCAACAAGAAGCCGTCAATTTCATAAAAAAATAATAAAGTGACATCTTGTAGAGAACCGGGGACTTAGATTTTCAGCTTTGTACCAATAATTTTACATTTCAATTCCAAAAGCTTTTTATATAAAATCCGAATGAGAATTAAAATTTCAAAGCAAAAAGGGATCATAGATTTATTATTTATTCAAGTGCACACTGTTCTGACGCAGATAAGAGCATTTCTGTTTGTATATTTTTATTTCATTTGTTTTTTTTTGAAGATAAAGATAAATAATATTCAAATAAAAATTTAAATTTCAACGTAACTATCATTGCAATGTAGTTTTTCAAATTTGAAAAAATGAATTTAAACAAAATTGTTGAATTTTTTAAATTAGAAAAAAGGTTAACTTTATGAGACTTTCACACTCCCAAACTATCGGAAGTGGCTTTAAACCATTTATTAAGGTATGTATTTATCATAAACCCAACTCCGAATCCAAACATTTTCCGCTTCAATGCACTGTCTTATGTGTGTGTGTGCAGCACATTTCTATTCGGCTTTACCGTTGAGACTCGAAAATTATTTAACCGATTTTCCTGAAATTTTCAGTTTTTTCCTTTTAGTAGCCGAAAGGTTTAGAAAGTGGTTGTAAATATTTAACCACTGCCATGCACAGTTTTATTATATTTCAATTTTTTCCTGAGAAAGACAATTTTTTTTTTGAAGTTATAAGCTCTCTTAAACCTAAAGCATGACTGCCACGCCCACTTGTCTTATATTTCAATTAATTTCTCCTCATTTAACGTCCTTATAACAGGTGTTTTTTTTAGAGGTATTGAACTTTATGTTGGCAACACTATTTTAACTGGTGGCCATTTTGTCAGCTGTCAAGTAATGTATTTTTAGTTTGGTTTGGCATTTCAACATAAATAGACTGACGCCTGAAGAACGCTGCCAAATTGAGCCCAAATGGGCCCAAAACAAGATTGCCGTTGATCCCAATTTTCATAAGCGAATTTTGTTTAGCGATGAAGCTCACTTTTGGTTGAATGGATACGTCAATAAACAAAACTGCCTTATTTGGAGTGATGATAATCCTCAAGTGTATGTTGAGACACCGTTACATCCACAAAAACTGACTGTTTGGTGTGCTTTATGGTTTGGTGGAATAATTTGTCCGTACTTCTTTAAAAACGATGCTGGCCAGAACGTTACAGTCAATGGTGACCCCTGTAGAGCCATGATTACTGACTTTTTCGTTCATCAATTGAACAACCATGATGTACAGGAGCTGTGGTTTCAACAAGACGCAGCAACATGTCACACAGCTCGTGCCACAATTGATTTATTGAAGTAAACGTTTATTAACCGCATAGTTTCACGTTACGGACCCATGAATTGGCCTCCAAGATGATTGACTATTTTCTGTGGGGGTATGTGAAGTCGCTAGTCTATGCCGATAAGCCCGAAACGACTAACCATTTGGAAGACAACATTCGCCGCGTTATTGCCGATATACGGCCACAAATGTTGGAAAAAGTCATCGAAAATTGGACCTCCAGATTATACTACGTCCGAGCCAGCCGTGGCGGTCATATGCCAGAAATCATATTTAAATTATAATGCCAGAAGATTATCTTTCAAATGAAGTAAACTTCATGTCAATTTAAAAAAATCATCTTTGTTTCATTCCATTTCAAAGTTATATACCTCTAAAAAAAACCACCCAGGAAAGCGCAAATTTGTAATAAAACTCTCTTGAGCCTAAAACATGACATGTTTTTTTTTTTTTGGAAATCCGCCTGCTACCACGCCCATTTTGTTTATATCTCAGTTTTCTCCTTACTTTAAATCACCTAAAAGTTTTAAATTTAACTAAAATATCTTGAAGCTACAGCACAACACGTTTTTTTAACTTTTTTAAGAGTCTACCTACTGGCGCTCCCATTTTTGTATGGTTAAATGGCTCTGTAAACACTTGAATATACGTTCTCTAACTCTCGCATTCATAAAATCGGGCGAGAAACGTTGAGAAATGGAACAAAATTCATATAATTTATTTCAATTTCCATCGTTTCTCTACTAATTTTTTCGATGCCAGAGTAACAGAACTGGTGCGAGTAAACTTGGTTCGACTAAACTCCGCAAACAGTGAAACCAAATTGAGGCCAAAATACTCGAACTTGTTTTTTTTTTTTCGACAAATACATAATATGTCATTGTCACTTTCTAATTAATTCATAAATTAGCAAAAATTATTTTTTTTATTATTATTATTTATTGTACTATTAATACTAGAATGTCAGTTTATTAGACTTGACCATTGTTTATTCCGTCAATTTCATTGAATTTTTGAACAACAACAACAACTTAAAGGTGCAACCACCAATTTGTAGAAAGTTTTTCATAATATAATTGGATTAAAGCTCAGCACCACTATAAAGAGGAGACTAATGATAGGCGGCTTGGCACCCCTTGAAACAGCTGTATCTCTAGCCAAATAAACGAATTATAAATTAATTCATAAACAAATTGGTGGTAGCACCTTTAAGTTGTTGTTGTTTAAAAATTCAATGATATTTTTTTTTATGTTTTGTTATTCTCTTACAATTGTGACATTATTCTTTTTTGTTTTTGAAAATTAAAATTGAAAGTTTAAATTTAAAACTAAACTGACATGTGTGAGTAAACCACTCTGCAGAAAGTCCCGCCACGCTGCTGTCAAACATTGATATATATCAAAACCCTTTTGATTTTGGTGAGACCAAATTTTTGGTTTAGTGACACCAAAAAATTGGTACTCGAACCAGCCCGCACCCGCAGTCAAGTAAACTCAACTCAAACTTGGTATTAAAACCAAGTTTACTAGCACCATGTTCGAGTGTTTACAGAGCCCTCAAGTTTTCTCCTTAGTCCGCATTTACATTGCCCGATTTTCCCAATGCCGATTTTTCTTTGTTGTTGTAATCGTGTGAGATTTCGAGGGACAGCCGACATGTTCCACACGATTTTTCCATTTTCTCTCACACGATTACAACAATAAAGAAAAATCGGCATTTAAAAAAACGGGCAGTGTAAATGCCGATTTATTTAACGTTATTCGAAAGTTGAAATTTCGTTTGTATGACATATGTATTTTTTTCTTTTGAAAATTCGCTTACTACCCAACCACTTTCCTTAAATATTTTATATGAGATTTTTCCTTATTTAACGTCTTGTGTGAATGTTGAATTTTTGTAATTTCAGAAAATTTCAATAGCTGGCGTCTGCGTCTGTGCGTTTCAGCCAGTTTATCATACAATGTGTGTCCTGTGTGATCTAGAAATACCCCTTAGCATAAGGATAAGGGCGTTGGACTATCACGCTGCACCGGATAGCGGTACTGGCTTTTGCGAAGAAAATTGGTCCACTCCACTGCTGCCGAATTGCACTCACACAGAATTATTTGAGAGTGTTAACATAAATCACTAAGCCCCGGTTCTCCCACGAGCTGTCGCGCCATCAATTTATTTATTTTTGTGTGATCGCCCTAAACCAACCCATCAACATCGTTGCATATTTTTGAAACATATCAGATACTAAATTTCGAAGTAAACTTAAATCTATTTGTATCTTTAAGCAAAGTCTTATTGTTAGCTATTGATAAACTATGCTGGTCAAAGACTTCTTGGTAAAAACATCCAAAGCTTAAATGCCCCGATCCCTATTTTTCATTTTCTGAGGAACTAAAACTGTTATCGGGGATTCCGAAATTTTGAATTATCTCGTACAAAAGAATGAAACAAAACTGCATCTCAGTTCCGGGAAGTTAGATGCCATATTTACAACTCGCAGTTATAGAGTTGATATTATTTTTTTTTTTTTTTTTTATAAATTTATGTTGATTGTGTACAAAACGTGCTAGAAATAGTAAATTATATTCCACTCAAATAAATGTGCCACCAGATAAACTATAGAGCTAGTATAAGTGGCCGTGGCCAAAGTCGTTGTGTTGGTCATTAATGACTTCCGACAACAGTCGATGTCTTTGATTTCTTTGTCTCAGTCAGATAGATATTCAATCCTCCACACTGTCTGTGCTTATGGCTGATTGCCTCTGGTGATGGCCATAAGGGAATACTAATTGGCTATATCTATATGGGTGCGTGTTTATTATGCCTCCCTTAAAAGACAACCTGAAGGTTTTTTTTTTTTTTCTTCTTTTCTCTCTCTGTCTTATATGAGAGACAAGAATAGATTTCTTATTTTGTTGCCGAATTTATTGAAACAATAAATAGAAATTGATTTTGGAGACAAAGACTTGTTGTTCGACATGATTTACTAAAATTAATTTCTGCGATTAGACCGGAAATGGGGCTTTACTTTTTAAATTGTATTCTATTTTCGGCGTTTGATATTTCTCCTGCGTTGAAGACGCTTCCGCTGTTGTTGTAATCGTTGGCTCCTTCTTTGTCGTCTTCTTCCCGTCTTTGGTCTTTTATTTATCATTCTTAATCTGTTTAAAATCCTTTGAACTCTTTTAGCGTTTTGCGAAGATTTTTTAGGGATATTTTCATCGTTTTTGTCAATTTGAGTTCGTTTACGTTGACGGTTTTTAATAGTTGTTATTGGAATAATCTTCCTTTTGTTCCTTCGCATTACACGACGGGGATTAAATATTTTTCTCCTATGACTACGACTACGACTACGACGCTTTTTAGCTAATTCGAAACGTTTTTCTTTCATTGCTCGTCGTTGTTTTATCTCTCTTATAATCTAGGGGGTATACGAAATTTCATGATGTAGGTATTATTACCTTTTTAGAAGTGAAAAAAAAAACTTACATCTAAATATCGAAAAGTCTTCTTTTCCTTATCCGAGAGTTTTATCCATGCAACGGCAGCTTCGTGATATAGCTCTGGAGTTTCCAAATCCAAGTGTCTGATATGAAATTCTCGCAGGAAATTTATATAAGCATTTTTGTATAATAATTCCGGTTGTCTGTTGAAAATCGCCGACAACTTTGAAACTCTATCACTTCGTGTTAAGTTACGAAAATTTAGACTCATTAGAAAAATATTATAGAAGGGTGTGATAAGTTACTGAAATTTGTAAAATTATTCTGACGTTTTTATTTTTTTTATTGTTTGTTTGAAAATAAACTAGTTTAAAATGTATTTTCAGAGATCAAGTATTTTTTTAAACTTTAATCCTGATGCTGCTGCCGATTGACTTAACTACCTTAACAACACCATCTAGCTTAAAATCCAGACTGAATCACGAATTCTTCAAAGAAAAGGCTTCGGTCAGTCAGGTTTCTAGCAAGCTGCGTGTACTTAGGCATTAGTTGAAGACGGCGCAGTGACAAATGTCCCAAATGGACTTTTGACCCACTGGGATGGGTTACAAGTCCACAAATAAATTGTGAACTTTTAACCCATCCAATTGGGCTAGAAGTCCACAGAATTTCTTTATGTGTGTCAAGTTAGCATTACCACTTCAAAATTTTAGAAATCTAATAATTGGATTAATTGTCGTGAATTTTTCGTAAATTTGTCGTGAAAGAAAAAAATTTGTCGCGCTTGTTTTTTAAAAAATAACCCCTGGTAATTCTAACTTGACAGTCATTGAAAAATGCCTTTTGAGGTATTTTCATATTTATATGATTTTTTTTAGAAAAAAGGGTGCGAAAATTTTTTTGATGGTATAACTTATTAAAAAACATCGAGCGACAATTGTTTAAACAAATTCCCTATCAAAAATCCACTCAGGAAAAAAATAAAGCAAATCAAAGTTGTGGTAATGCTGGATTCTCTGAAAAACTGTCGTGACAAATTTTTTTCTTTTACTACTAATTTACGACAAATTCACGACAATTAATGGCATACTTCTTTTTTTTTGAGTTTATTTTACCCATTTTGGAGGGGTGGTAATGCTAACTTGACTTTCAAGTTAGCATTACCAGGGGTTATTTTTAAAAAAACAAGCGCGACAATTTTTTTTCTTTCACGACAAATTTACGACAAATTCACGACAATTAATCCAATTATTAGATCCCTAAAATTTTGAAGTGGTAATGCTAACTTGACACATATAATTTCTTTGGGGACTAATGACCCGCAGATTGTGGTCTCATGGCTCACTTAGGTGGGCCATAAGTCCATAATTATTTGAAGTTGTCATTTTAGTGTAGAAACAACAAATTTCACTATGACTTAAAAAAAATTTAAAAATCCAATTGGGTCAAAAGTCCATTGTGGACTTTTGTCTTGTGGACTTTTGACATTGCGCCGTTGAAGACAATGTAACTAAGTTAGGGTCTTCCTCAGGTGCTTTGTTTATCAGATATGTTAGACTATCCCATAGTCATCTGCATTTTTGACCAGCTGTATGTCGCGTTAAACTCGTCGTCGTAAAATACGAACTTAAATCCCAAATAAATCAATCTATGGATATTCAAAGGTCAAATTCCACGGGTAACACATGCACAGGTATTTGCTTTTTCTATATTTGTTCAGAAATAAAAAAAAAACAAAAATTGTCCAATTAGTAATTTATGACTAACATGTGCACTAGCTAGCTAAACAAAGACGACATATAGTGGGTTTACTCGAAAAAATGACACAATTAAACTAATATGTTTACATTGAACATTATTTTATTTTTGAATCATTATAGAAATAGTTATTTTATCAGAAATTGCACCCATTAGACTGTAGGAGTGCGATTAAAATTTGATTACAATCAATTACATGGAAAAGGTTGCTCATTGGTCAATCGTGACATAAAACAGTCGGGCAATAAAAATAAAAATAAAGGCAAAATTAAAATCAAACACGGAGCAATATTAAAAAAAAAAACACGTAGACTCTCTCTATTGGAATTTCAACACCTTCTAGTTTAATAAACACACAAGCGCGATACATGATTATCTCATTAAAATTTTTCTTATATCGTGTAATTGAAATCTACGTAAATTTGTTTAAGCTTCACATTTAATTAAAATGAAAAAAAAAAAAAATGGGAAAAAACACCTCTTCTTACTATGTACTGTACATAGGTAAAGCTTCGCTACCATTTATTTATTTTTCTCATCCATTTAGGCCTTAATGTAATTTAATGCCACCGACTCAAACAACACTCAACCAAACCCATTTATAAGACCTCAAGGTGGTGGTAGGGTGCATCTAATATAAAAAAAAAAATCTGAATCTCCTAACATGCAAAAAATTGGATGAACAAAAAACAAAACAACAGGCAAATAGTTAATTACTTCAAATAGATAACAACACAAATTTAACAAACATTTTATATAGTATGGAAGGTTATGTTGCCAAATGATTGAGTAGTTTTAAACAGAAAGAATTTCTTACCGCCATGAGGGGTTAATTTTGTAATTAATATTTTATTTATTAATTGTATTGTGGGTTGGAGAGCCGTATATAGGGATCTATGCAACGACCATTTTTTTTCAAAAACAGTATACCTACAGTAGGTCCTACATACATATGTATGTACATGAGTGAGGGAACAAAGTTTTGAAATAAAGTTAAATATTCGATACTGTTTTCTTGAACGAGGGAAAGAGAAAGCAACAAAAAAAAAAACAAAATGACCCTAAATTCACCCATGCGTGAATTCAGACAATGATCACTTTTTAATATATTTTTGGACTTTTTAAGAAACAAGATTTCCTATCCAAAATAGTTTAACATCAAAACATCTGCACCAGATAAAAGCAGTTCAGCCACGAGTCCAAAAATGAACAAATGGTTATAAAGGGTCCGCCAAATAACTTTTTTTTTTTTTTTGAAAATGGCGCAAAACATCGAGTGTAGCTTCGGCTGTGTGGCACGTAGCGCCGTCCTGTTGAAACCAAATGTTGCCAATATCCTCCTCTTCAATTTTTGTGAACAAAAATTCGTTCAACATGGCCCGATAACGATCGAGATTGACTGTCACGGCCACTCCTTGCTCATTTTCGAAAAATGGCCCAATTATGCCTCTGGACCAAAATCCGCACCAAACAGTGACTCGTTTTGGGTGTATCGGCTTTTCAATGTATGCGCGCGGATTTTCTGTGCCCCAAATGCGACAATTTTGCTTGTTTACTACCCGCCCAGATCAAAATGAGCTTCATCTGAAAAGATGATTTTTTTGGCAAAATCGTCATCTTCTCTTAGTCGATCGCAGGCCCACTTAGCGAAGCGTATACACAACCCCATTCGTTCAGCGGAAGGATAAAACTAATTATCTGTCAAATCAGACATGAGCTAAGTGTTACCATTCACGAAATAAGCACTAGTTGAAAAAAAAACGTTAGATGGCGGACCCTTTACAATATACGAAAGCATTCAGTTTATATCTGATTTTAAGACAGCCATTATATTTCCAATATTTAATAAAAGGTGACAGCTTCCTACCGGAAAACTATCGAGGAATCTCTTTTCTAAACTCAAATAGAAAAATATTTGCCCAGATTATGTACTCCATGTTAATAAATTGGATTGAAACCAACGGAAAATTAAGTGTTTTTCAGGCAGGTTTTCGCTCTGGATAACTCAACTTCAGACCAAATTTTTGTTCTTCATAATTTAACACGAAGAAAAAATTATATTGTCTTTTTATAGACTTCAAGGCAGCATTTGACAAATTCAACAGGAATAGCCTTATCTTCAAATCATTTCATCACTATTAGGTTTGTCACTTGCGGGAACCACGGCAGTGATAGATGGTAATGCAGAAAGCTCAAATTTCTTCAGCACATCGTATGGAGTCCCACAGGGATGCGTCTTAAGTCCAATTATGTTCACCTTATTTATAGACGATATAATTCACAAATTACCGGGTGGAGTTAACTTCGCAGGGATACTTTATACAGATGACCTGGTAATTATAGCAGATAAACCATCAGCTCTTCAGCTAATGATAAACAAGCTTACCAACTTCTGCTCACTCTGGGATCTCCAAATTAACATTTCAAAGTCGAAGTAACTTATTTTTCGTGGAAACTCTAGCAGAAAGGGAACACAAACATGGAACCTGAATAATGAAAATCTTGAAGTAGTAGATGAGTTCAAGTATCTGGGTGTAACTTTTTCATCAAATATGAGGTTAGAAAAACACATAAAAGCTAAATGTTCGGCGGCAAGAACAGCGATTAATACGATTTGGAACAGCATATAAGTACCTCTGCAAAATATAAGGTATTTAATGCCCACCATGAATTCTTGTTTGTGTTACGGAAGTGAAGTATTTGGCTGCTTGTACGTAGAAGAGTTGGAAAAGCTACAACGTTATTTCTTCAAACGTCTATTCAAGTTACCAACATATGCTAGGGCGATTTTAACTAACACAAGAACGATTTACAAAAATTTGAACCATCAACTTGGCGAAAATAATTACTTCATCGATAAGTTGAGTATAGTTAAAATAAGTACTATTTTTCGTTTAAGAACGGAAATAATAAATTTAAATTTTATTCCATAATTACATTATGTGGCTTATGCAACCGTAATGAACGTGAAGATGTTAACCATTTTATAGCGAGATGCTCTATGCTTCAAGAAGTAAGAAGATTATAGTTTGGTAACAGCTTTCGTGATCCCCACCAACTATATGATGTTTTAAATGACAGTAATGGTTGGAACTGTTTATATAATTATGCAAAACATCGGTGTTGCTATAAAAAAGAAATGTTGAATATTTTTTTGAACTAAGGGTGGACAGACGAATTTTTTGGTGGATAATCATAAATTGAAGCGGCGGACAAACGAACACACTTGGTCCTCCTAAGTTGTGGACGTAAGACGAGTTTTATTGTTTTTTGGGGTGTTGCTATAAAAAAGAAAAGCTTGATAGCTTTTTACCTGAGAATACACAGACAATTTGTCTGCCTCGACAAACGCAGATAAAAAAAACATAAAATACATACCCCCCTCCCCCCCCCCCCCCCCCCCCTAAAAACAATAACCAGATTCTCACATGTCTTTGTAGTTTTTGATAACAAAAATGTTGGTAAACTTTATTTTGTTCTCCCATTTAATATAAGGACCATAGTTAGAGTATGGACTTATAAAGGGTTTTTCAACAGGGACGCTACAAAAGTAGAGGAACAGGGACAGCAAACGACGCCATATTTCTTGCCGCTCTTTTGACATTTCTCTTAAGTAAGGTTTGCCATTTCATGATGGAAAGATATACGAGCCAACAACGAGTCGAAATTATTAAAATTTACTACCGAAATTCGGAGTCAGTGGCCTCAACGTTAAGAGCGCTACGTCCAATTTATGGTCGTCATAATCGTCCTAGCAGATCAACAATTGAGCGTCTAGTGGAAAAATTTGAATCCACAGGCAAAATGCTCCCGTGCCAGTGAGATAAAGAAGTGCCCGTAATGTCGAGAATATTGCTGCCGCTGAGGCTTCAGTTGCAGAAAACCCAAATGTGTCTCTCACACGTCGTTCTCAAGCTTTGGGCATCTCTGTGACATCGTTGTGGCGAATTTTGCGAAAAGATCTTGGCCTACATCCTTACAAGATTAAATTGACGCAAGAACTGAAGCCGCTTGACCACCAGAAGCGTCGTATGTTCGTGAATTGGGCTGAGAAACAACTTGAAAATGATTCGGATTTTAATCGAAAAATCATCTTCAGCAATGAGGCTCATTTCTGGCTGAATGGCTTCGTCAAGAAACAAAATATGCTGTATTGGTCAGGCAGCAATCCACACGTACTCCATGAGTCATCATTGCATACCGAAAAAATTACGGTTTGGTGTGGTTTATGGGCCGGCGGCGTCATTGGGCCGTACTTCTTCCGTGATGATCAAGACCGGCACGTTACTGTGAATGGGAATCGCTACCGTTCAATGATAACCGAATATTTTTGGCCCCAATTGGATGATATGGACTTGGAGGACATGTGGTTCCAACAGGACGGCGCCACAAGTCACACAGCGAATGTCACAATCAATTTATTGGAAACCAAGTTTGGAGAACGGTTTATCTCACGAAATGGTCCAGTCGCTTGGCCGCCTCGGTCGTGCGATTTGACGCTGTTAGACAATTTCCTGTGGGGCTACGTCAAGTCTATGGTCTATGCCAACAAGCCAGCGACGTACTTTCACAGGAATAAAGAATTTCATTGAAATCCAAAAGCGCTCTTATTGAAAAACCCGATACAAAAATTTACATATTCACATTAAAATTCAATTACAGATGTTCGCAACACCAATTAGATACCCAAACTGATTAATTTTTTTCCTATTGCCGAATGATTAGAGAAAAACTCATTCCATATAAAATGACTGCAACTTTACCTTTTCAACTATTATGTTGGAGGTATAGATATAAATGTTTGTATATGCATACTAACAATATGTTAGTATGAAATGCAGTTAATGCACGCACCCCCATCAACGATATATTACATATTTTTTTATTTTGTTTTGCCAGTCTCAATTAAGCTCTTTTAATAAAGGTTGCACGGTTATCTTCAAATTCGTTGTGGGCTGTGGACCGTGCAGATGATACAATAAAGTCCAATTTGAATACATTTTATAGCTCTTTCAACACTCTTGGTGGTAGTTTTAATACCTATGTATATATATATTTTTTTTTGCCGCAGTTAAACCAGCCAGCGCAGCGGTCCAAGACCAAAATAATCAACAAATTTATGGACTCTGACTCGGTTTATCTTTTTCTATACATATACATATACCTACTTTATACCTAAAACAAGTACATAAAAAGTTTTTACTTTACTTTTAATGTTTTTTTGCACGCATTTTTGTTTTGTTTTGTTTTTGATGCTTGGGTAGAAAGCATTAACTTTAACCCTTAAATTATGCTCAAAATTATTTCACCTTGACATCGAGATAGTCGCAGATCTAAATCCATACCCACAGATATAATTACTAATGTGAATATTTAAAGATACAATTTCCATGTAGACTATGTTGTGATGACAGTGTGACGTAGGTATTAGATAGAGAATTGTCTAAAATTAAAGCAAACACAAATGTAAAATTGTCTGGTGCTGTGTGACGATAAAGATAGAGGTTCAAGGTAGTTTGTTTTTTGTTTGGAGTAGTTTTTTTGTTGTTGTTGTTGTTTTTGACGAGTCTCTAACATTTGAAAGTGTTGTTCAATAGAGAATGCTGTTAAGTTGTTTCTATTACAGTTGCCACCGCTTATCTCAAACTACTGAACAAAACTGAAAAACAAAATTGATAACAAAGAATTATTTTTGAAGTTCTCACATAATAATTATATGTAATGTATACCTAACTTTGTTTGCTAATTGATAATATTAAAAAATATTTCACAAATGATTAATTTATACTGAAAATGCTTCGCAAAACTGAATCGAATGAAAAACCAAATTAACTTAACTACTAAGTCTGTTTGTTCTGACGCAACAACTCTTTTTTTTTCAAATTTGACAACACAATATTTGATTGTTTGTTCGGATTCTTCATACATATAATGAATTTGAGCTAAAAGGGGCCTCTGGCACGAATGTTGTGTGATAGTTATTGTGCTTAAGCCGAAACGGTCCATCGACATCGAAGAAAAAACCTTCAGAGTCAAATTTTTAAGAAATTTTGTCTAGATAATTCGCAAAAAATGTATATAACTTTCGAGTTATAAGCTAAAGACACAAACAAAATGATAAGGACTTTCGTCCATGTTCCGTTAGGAAATATTCTTGGCAGACTTCAGACCCCAAAAACAAACAGATGAAAGAAATCAAAACTACCTCACAACTTGTTTGTAAGAAAACCCAACTTAACCATATTTTTTTCGTGAAAGGAGAATGCCCAAAAAAAACCCAGAGCATATTAAAATAAAACATATGTGGATTTAAAGGCCATTCATTTTAGATAACACATATGAAATTACTTCCTTTAAAAGTTATCCCTGGAGCTGTCTAAAACATAAAGAAACACTTTGTTAATTAAAAATGAAAAAAATGTTATAGCCAGCTCCGGGGATAACTTTTAAAGAAAGTAATTTCATATGTGTTATCTACAATTAATGGCCTTTAAATCCATATATGTTTTATTTTAATCGGCTCTGGGTTTTTCGCTCATACTTTCTTTGTTGTTTCATTAAATTTCTAGCATTTAAAATATGAAATTATTTTTCAGTTATTCCAACATCACCGTTTAAGTGATTTTTGTTTCCATTTTTTTAATGGAAAAAAAAATCATCATAGTTAAACGGAGTCGACTGTATTTATTTATTTTATTTGATAAACGTGTAGGAAGAATTCATTTATGGGAACTTTTGGCAAATTGCGTAATTTTGTTTTGATGAGTTTTGATTATGTTTGAATTGCGTTTTGTGTTTGTCTGTCTATAAGTCGGTTGTTTTTCATTAAATAGAGTGTGGGTAATAAAACTGACCACGGTTACCTTAATCCAACTAATTCTTATTTGTTGTGAGTTTTTTATTTTCTATTTTTTGTTGTTTCTTTCGCTAGTTATTAAGTTGTTCAAACAAATTCTGTACTTATATGTATATTGTTGTAGATTATGTTAGAAGACCCCAATAAATATTTTAAAAAAAATGTTAAATAGTTGAGTTGAAAATTATATATGTAAAGGGTGTTTTTTTTTTAGACGTGTGGTTTTCAAGAAGAAATAAAATGCATATAATTTAATGTTATGGCCAAGAATTTAGCTTTATTATACATATAAGGGTTTGCCATTAAGTTATAAAAATGATTTCGAGCAAGTGGCCGCCGCGGCTGGCTCGAATAAATTCCAGTCGAGAGGCCCAATTTTCGACCACTTTTTGCAGCAATTGGGGCCGTATGTCAGCAACAACGCGCCGAATATTCTCTTCCAAGACGTCAATCGTCTCGGACTTATTTTAGCAGACAAGCGACTTCACATAACCCCACAAAAAATAGTCCAGCGGCGTTAAATTGCTTAAATTGTTTAATTGATCTTGGAGGCCACGTCACAGGCCCACGACGCGAGATAATGCGCTCACCAAAAGTTCCCTTCAGTAAATTGATTGTTTTGTTGTCTGTATGGCATGTAGCGCCGTCTTGTTTGAACCAAAGGTCGTCCACATCCACATCCTCCAATTCAGGCACGAAAAAGTCATTAATCATGGATGGGCACAGCTCCAATTTTTGCGCGCGATGGCGGACGGGCTCATTCCGGTCTTCTTTGATACTCTGCTCCACAGCAACAATTGCGTCTTCGGTGCGTACTGTACGGCGTCTCTGAGGATGCGCATCATCCACTAGAGTAAACGTGGTGCGAAACCGATCCATGGTTGTTCGAATTTATGCCATTTTGCAATTATGTCGACCAAATATTGGACGCAGAGCGCGATGTGTCGCGCGAACCGAACCATTATTTTGGTAATAAATTTGCATGATTTGCAAACTTTGTTCATTCATTATGAAATTTCAATCGAAACTGAGCACAACTCAAGTGACAGCTGTCAAAAAGACCAACTCCGAAAAAAGCATTGCCAGATTGAAAAGCACAGGTCTAAAAAACATCCTGTTTATGATATCCTATTTCTAAAGTCCTCATTCTGTTTGAATGGTAATATTTTTAGGATGTATTTTGAAGCTTAATATTTTCAAAATTAACTATGTATTTTCTAGAGGACATAATTCTATCACTAGGACTAAGTATTTTTCAAAAATTAACTATTGAGCTTGATTTTATTTTTAAAATGTACCTCGTCTCCCTTAATGGTCATTCACGGTAAAAAATAACATCATAATATTATATAATTCACGCAAAATGAGTTAGTTAGTTCAATGAATTTGAAATAAAATTTCGTTTCTTTTGGGTTTCTTCAAGATTCTGAGAAAATAATATAAAATAAGTTCACATTTTTGTTTTCCAAAAAACTATTCATTTAAATATCTTGATTTATAAAATACCGTTATTTTTTTTTTTAAATATTTTTTTTCCATTTGAAGTCTATTTTCTTAGAAAAAAAAGTGTACCACAAAGTTCTCTTCACAGTCCAGTACTTTTTACTTGATTATTATTTTTATTTATTTACGAAAAATTTAGTTGATAAAATAATAAGAAACAACCATTCGTCATTCTAATCATTGATAACTGAACTGACCTTCAAACGGGAAACAAGTAAATTTTGTCAGCTCATATCAGTCAAGAAACAAATGCATCACAATAAGCCAGCGCAGTTTCATATATGCCATCTTGTTACTTGAAACTGAACATAGAGCTCCAATGAGACAAGAGACAAGTGCGGTTGAACAACTATGTCAATGCGTACACTAACATGAAGTTTTCTTTTTTTTTATAGTTTTTTATTGTTTTCCTTTTTTTTTTGTTTTATATTCCTTTTCTTCCATCATCACTCTTCTGTTTTGAACTGATATACAAGACGGAAATTGAATGATGACAACATCATTGCGACTCGCTTGCGCTTATCTGAGGAAACGCCAGTTACAACGACTCGACGAGTATTACTGGTATATATCCGCCTCGCCGCCGCTTTACGGAACCTATGCATCCATATCCAGAATAGTAGCGCAGTGAGTTACAAAATAACATTTCCTCACTTAGCCTACTTGTGCAACATGCAACGCAAATTATATTTATCGGCTCTGATGCCACTTGGTGTATGGGGATATGAAATGTTGGTTTTCTGTGTTTTTATCGTGCGGCTTCTGTCAAAAAAAAGTCTCCACCGCACTTTGACAGAATCTCTGCAATGGGAATTTCAACCAGTTTTGCACAATTTATAAAGCCTTTGCTTGAAGTGGATTTAATTACCTGATGCGGAAAGGTTTCTTTCCTTTCAATTACCATTTAACAAACCGAAGAAAAAAAAAATTAATGAAGCCCACCACAGACTTTTCTGGTGGAAGAACTTGACCCTCAAAATGTATTCATGTAGGATGTAGGTAGGTAGGTATAGGTAAGCGATTCCTCTGGTCAGTTATTGTTGTTGTTCCCCGCAGAATGATTGCTGTAGCTCTGAAGTAAGCTGTTTTTTTTATGGTTTTCTCATAGTTTCCAGTGAAACTCTACTCAACTTGATGATCATAAAATGTCATGGTTGGATAGTGGATTCAACTGTCGGCAAGGCGATTTATTAATTAAACAGCAAAAAAAACTCGTAAACCCTGCCACCAAGTCGTAGTTAGAGAAGTTGTTGCAACTTAATATAAAAAAAAAAATAAATTGAAGACCTAGTAATTTTATGCTGACTTAAAACCTCCCCCTCTTTTGCGTTGACCCTTTGCCAGCTTTTGTCGAAGCGTTCTTCTTCTTCTGACATGGCCATCACGGTAGAAAGCACACTCATTATGGATGAGGGATGAAAAGTTGTACGGTTCGCTGCACTGCTGAAGAATAGGGTGAACAATAGATGCGGTTTTAATGTTAATAGGATTTGGTCAGGGCAACGTGTGATAAACGACTTAGTACAAACAAAAATACTTGCAACATTATACCTATACGTTTTGTAAATACATACTTATACACCTCGTTGCAAAAGGGCTAATAAAATCTCATATTATATGTATACGTTGTTTCTCTGAAAAAAATTGTTTTAGAGTTTAGGTACTTTAAAGTTAATAGTTTACACATGAGCCGGAACCCTACACACAAGGTTTTGTAAAGAATTTATAGCCGGAAAAATGATTTATATGCTGACATTATTTTTAGGTTCGAAGAAAATACAAAACCACTCAATGGAACATTCGAAGGATTGCCTAGCAATGTTGTCGACTATAGCTTTCTTCCTCAGTGGGTGACCAAACCAGCGTCATTTTGGCCGCCTTATCTAGACAGCCAACAGCTCTTGGCTGTCTATACGTAATAGTTTATGGTTGGATATCTTTTTTGACGAACGAAACTTTAAGGATGACATGCAGACGACGACAAAAGCTTGGGAACTTCTTCGAGATGGTTTGCCGAGACTTTACAGATTTCGCAGGCTTATAAGAGCAAGTATTTTACATTTGATTTGAAGAATCTTGGCTAAGTGCGTATAAGGTGATTGAAATTCTAAACTGAAGTCAGGTTAGCGAAGGCGGGAGAGAGATCTTTATTTATTCTGCTTTTAACGTCCAGATCCGTACCACCATTAGCTGAATCAAAACCATATCGAGGTAGTTAAACTATTTGACATTTTCGATTGGCGCGTGCTGCAATATAATACGCTGATGTGTTGTCATGAGGGGCATGTCTGCTTTATTTTGGTCTTATTGCCTCACCTATATAATTAGTTTCATGCGTTGCGTTTACGAATACAACTGACAGCTAGATAAAATACACACGTTAAACGACTAAAGAAAACGTTTGCAAAAGGCGCAACGGAAAAAGTAGCTGAACTTTTAACTTTTCTCTCCAACACATCAGTTATTGACATCAGTTGTCAATACTAGTTAGTTTGCAGTTTTCTATTTTTTATCTGTGGTTTTGTGTTGCTGTTTGCAAATAATTTGTTCGTGCGATGAAAATACTTCCAATCCTTCGAAGCAAACTATTCCGTACCATTTGTCCACGTTAACGCATCCGTTGCCACAACGCACTTGACGGAGTCGGAGCCTTTAGACGTTCAGACGTTAGTTGGATGCCATGCTTCTCTGATACACCTACGGTTTGTACCTACATTATCTATAGCCAGGAGAAAGAATTGGTGATAAAACACCACCTTGTTGTACTCCCTGTTGCACTTCAAAAGAGTGGTAGGGCTGCCCATTGCGAAAAACGAAACACATTGCGTTACTGTATAGGACTTTTTTAATATATAAACAACATATATCGGAAGTCTTTCTACGAAAAAGAGATATCCGTATGCATTCGCAATTGTCTCGGTGGAAAGCCTTCTCGAAATCCACGAATTGTGTCTAGTTCTTGAGAATGACGCTTTTCAAGAATGATGGTTACAATTTATTTCAGAAAAACAGACAGTACGGCAATACCACGCCAGTTATTGCATTTTTAAGGACCACCTTTCTTTGGCAGCTTAAAAATTACTACGTCCCTCCAGTCTCTAGGATAGGTTTCGTTTTTCTAGATGGTATGCATATGAACCTTGTAATGCACTCATCTGAAAATATTGGAACCGCGATTCCATCAGGAAGAAATATTAGGTTAAAAAAAGGTGTATTTGCTATCAATTTCCGATAAATTTTAGTATTTGTTGTATTTACTTAGATGAACTAAGTACCAACATATACAGAAAGAATTTCCCAGCAAGTACAGGGTGGGACAAATACTAGTTTCTTTTTAAAAATGCAATAAAAGAACAAAATCAAAATGTTCCATGTATTATGGCTTCATAAGTAAGAGCAAACATTCCCATTAATTATGGAACAAAACGTCGTTCAAGTGGCTGCCTCGGCTGGCTTCGCAGTAGGGCATTTTGTCACTACAATTTTTTAAGACCTTGTTGATGATTTCGGGCTGTAACTCACGGATTGCTTGGATGATATTGGCCTTAAGTGCTTGAATCGTTTCTGGATTGTTCACATAACGTCGGTCATTCACGGTTCCCCACAAAAAAAAGTCCAAAGCGGTCAAATCGAAGCTCCGAGACGGCCAATTGACATCGCGGCTGATAACACGATTTGAAATTTGGTGCGCAAAAGATCGATTGTGGCATGGGCTGTGTGCTATGGCGCTCCATCCTGCATGAACCAGAGGTTTACTACCTAAAAACGAAATTGGGGCATATTCATAGTCACTTTTAAACCCCAGTTTTTCTTAGACTGGGGTTTATTCAATGTTATTTTGATAGGATAATCCCAGGTCTAAGATAAACTGGAGTTTAAAAGGGACTATGAATATGCCCCATTGTATTTTCTTGTCGAAGTTGGGGTTTTTGTGTCTTAACAGATTTTTTTAAAAGACGTTTTTGGTGTTATTTGTTTATCTAACACGGCACAAGTTTAAGATTTTTTTAAGATGACGCGTGTTTTGTGAAAAAAAAAGTATCTTTTGTGTTTTTTTGGAACTCGCTTAAAATGATAAAAAAAACGTACAAAGTCTATTTTTGGTTTTTATATGAATTCCCCACATTGTGGTTTTTTGTTGTCGATAATAATGATAAGTACACAAGCCAATATCCAAAGTACAATTGGTTTTTGTTGTTGTAAAAATTCCCCGCACATTTTCAACAAGTCGTTATTGGATTGATTGAAATTTGGGGCACAAACATTAGCAATAATTGTTTTTCAACTGCTTCATCAGTATCTTTATATACTGAAACCAAATTGACATGACAATGAAAACAGTGTCTTCCGGATTGTATAGTGAATATTTGCGATAGCAAAAACTTGTCGATGATTCATCTTGTTGTATCACAATATACATATTTGAATCGAAACCAAACTATTTTAAACAAAATAAAGGCACATTACTTTAGATTGAAAAAAAAAAATACATACATAATTTAAATATGCGTTTTATTCAATTTTTCACTTCCTTCTCGCTTCTCGCATGCATTTTAAGATCTATTTAAAGCTCATTATTTTGAGTGGTAAATCACCACATTTTTACTTTGCGCGACTTGATAGCATTATCAAAAAATGCTGTGAAGCTGAGGGTGGGGGTGTAGGATACTATATAGCTTGTCGCCACAGCAGTCGGCATCTATCTTTAGAAATACCTAGTCAGCGTCTGAGAATATATTTTTTTTTTTTTTTGGTTTTTTTTTTGCAAACAAACAGACAATAAAATTGCTGATCATACAAAAGGCCTTGCGATTTATGCTAATCTATTATAAGTATATAGCTCGGACCGCAATGTATGATTGTGATGGGGATTTGTTAATTAATAATTGTATTTTCTTGTTGAACTTTGTTCTGATGGACTTTTTTTTTTTGCTTAACTCTGTATTTATGAAGAAAATTAATTATATTTATAACTATATTTATAACTAAACATTCTAGAATATAAAAATACAAGCAAATTATTGTAAATGTTTGAAAAATGTTTTCTCAATAATTATAAATATATCGCTCATTGAAATACAATAAATGTCTGGCTTTAATAAAAGCAAAACGTGATTGTTCAATATTTTGTTTTCTATATTAAGAAATTTTGCAATAAATTATGCCTCTCCCTTCTAAACTTGGATTATACAAACCTTATAATGCCAGTTTTTTTTGCCTTGAACCATGTATAACTCTTCTGTATGTAAAGGGTGTTTTTTTTTTTTAGAGGTATAGAACTTTGAAATGGAATAAAACAAAGATGATTTTTTTACATTGATATGAAATTTACTTTATTCGAAAGATAACCTTCTGGCATAATAATTTTAATATGATTTTTGGCATATGCCCGCCAAGGCTGGCTCGGACGTAGTCTAATCTGGAGGTCCAATTTTCGATTACTTTTTCCAACATTTGTGTCCGTATATCGGCAACAACGCGGCGAATGTTGTCCTCCAAGTGGTTAATCGTTTCGGGCTTATCAGCGTAGACAAGCGACTTAACATATCCCCACAGAAATAGTCAAGCGGTTAAATTGCACCATCTTGGAAGCCAATTCACGGGTCCGTTACGTGAAACTATGCAATTGTGGCACGAGCTGTGTGACTTGTTGCGCCGTCTTGTAGAAACCACAGCTCCTGCACATCATGGTTGTTCAATTAATGAACGAACAAGTCAGTAATCATGGCTCTATAGCGGTCACCATTGACTGTAACGTTCTGGCCAGCAGCGTTTTTAAAGAAGTACGGACCAATTATTCCACCAAACCATAAAGCACACCAAACAGTCAGTTTTTGTGGATGTAACGGTTTAGACACCGTTACATCCACACAAATACACTTAAGAATTATGATCACTCCAAATACGGCAGTTTTGGTAATTGACGTAGCCCTTCAACCAAAAATAAGCTTCATCGCTGAACAAAATTTTCTTGTGAAAATCGGAATCAAGAGCAATCTCGTTTCAAGTCCATTCACCGAATGTACGCCGCCGCCGCGCGCGTCGGCTGTGCCCGGTGGTGGTCGTCGGTTCATGATGAAATGCCAAACCAAACTACAGATAAATTACTTGACAGGTGACAAAATGGCCGCCAGTTAAAATAGTGTTGACAACTTAATAGAACTCTAGATAGAACTCTATACCTCTAAAAAAAACACCCGTTACTAGTGAATAAATACAGTCGACTAACCCTAAGTCGTACTCTCCCTAAGTCGAATTTCTCCCTAACTTGTACTTTTTCGCCATATTTTAACATTCCCTTCAATTTTCCATATAAAAACCATTCCCTAAGTCGAACTCCCCCTAAGTCGAACCTCTCTCTAACTCGAACGCATTTGCTTGAGTATTGGCATTTTTTTCACCCCTTAAGTCGAATTTTGTTCAGCACAAAACAAAATAAAAAAACATTACCCCTTCGGAATTCGTTTTTGGATATATGTATAATGTAACTACGAACCATCAAGTACCTACACACTTCAATACCCATAATATGTATTTGTAGCATCGCTTATTTTATATTTTTGTTTTGTTTCAATGAATTCATGAGTCTATATTTTATTATTATTTTTTAAATAAGCAAGAAGCTATATTTTTTTGTTAACTTTTTGTAAGTATGTATATAAACCTTTTTTTACTAAATAAAAAAATAAAAAAAATCTTTCTCTCCATAACTCGAATTTTTCCAAAACTTTCTATAACTCGAAAAAATCTTGGTATCCCGTGAAAATTCGACTTAGGGAGAGTCGACTGTATATAACTTTTAATGAGAAAGAAGAATTGCGTTTAAGGATTTTTATTATTTATTATGTTTGTGTTGGGCCAACACACAATTCTAATAAATTCACCAATGTAATTATGAGAGAATGGTATTACTGGTCACTCTTAATATTTTTGGTGTATGTACATAACTAGTTTTATCCTTCCGCTGAACGAATATGGTTGTGTATACGCTTCGTTAAGTGGGCCTGCTGCGATCGACTTAGAGAAGATGACGATTTTGCCAAAAAAATCATCTTTTCAGATGAAGCTCATTTTGATCTTGGCGGGTAGTAAACAAGCAAAATTGTCGCATTTGGGGCGCAGAAAACCCGCACGCATACATTGAAAAGCCGATACACCCAAAACGAGTCATTGTTTGGTGCGGATTTTGGTCCAGAGGTATAATTGGGCCATTTTTCGAAAATAAGCAAGGAGTGGCCGTTACAGTCAATGGCGATCGTTATCGGGCCATGTTGAACGAATTTTTGTTCACAAAAATTGAAGAGGAGGATATTGGCAACATTTGGTTTCAACACAGCCGAAGCTACACTCAATGTTTTGCGCCAAAAAAGTTATTTGGCGGGCCCTATATAATTTCAAAAATTGGTCAGCCATAAAAAATTTGTACTCAATAGTTAAAGTTTTTCAAATTCATCAGCCAAAATTAAGCACCGCATTTGTGGGATATTCGAACACAAAATATGCTTCAGTGCCAGCGGTTTGTGGTCTTTCAGTTCGAAGAAGGACAGAGTAACCGCTTTATTGTTGAAAACTAGCAATCAGAAAATTTTTCGTTGAATCTAGAGCACGTACAAGTTCTCAGATTAAAAAAATTGGCGATACGCGCGTGTTTCATTAAAATTATTGAACATTGAAAAAATTAGCAAAACAGAAATAAACAGTACAAGCAGAATAATTGTTTTTTGTCTTCTTTTGGTCTTTTCTTGGTAAGTTTAATTGGAGAGGTTTGTGAGAGTTTATTTTTCCTGAGCTTTTTTTACCTAAAAGAGGCCCTTATAACGAACCTTGAGGAATCCAATGTTAAACAATATTAACAAAAATATAATTACATTTATGTGAAAAGTGCCATAATCACTTGTCAGCTGCACATCTAAACCACGTGTTTCAAAATATAAATTATATGTACCTATTGGAATCTGGTGTTGCGTATAGGAAAATCTATCCATCAAGCATCTGTATATATGTTTCAGCATCAATTTTCTTTCGATTTATTTCTTAACTTTGTGGCATATTGAATTTCGCATTTTTTCTTGTTGGAATACGATATCGTCATCGTCGCGTCGCGTCGAAGTCTTATAATGTTATTTGATAATGTTGAACCTATGAGAAATTGAGTTGACGTTGGTGAGGGAGTTAAGACATATTTTATTTTATTTTTCAAAAGACAACAATGTAAAACGAAACCCTTTGAAGAACAATAATTTTGTAACTAAAAATATATATTGTATTGCTCTTTTATGTCAATGATATTTGATAACCTTTTAACTCAATGTTTTTTTTGTTTATTTACAGGTTGGTATGCCAATTTAAAAGTTATTTCACAATAAATCTCCTATAAGAAGCCATAAAGGTATTTAAATAGATTTGCATTTAAAGAATCGAAAGCATTTGAACTATCTGTGACACAACTTGCTATACCTAGTGATTTCTGCTATCTTTATAGATTTGTTAATTTATTAGATATATGCACATAAAGGGTTTTCCAATAAGAGGTGTTATTTTGATATTCAAAGAAAAATGGAATTTTTTGAGATAAATGATCGGATGTTTATTTCATTATAAAGAGGAAGGTATGGCGTTAATAATGGAACACAACATCAGCCAAATGGCCGCCACGACCACGCTTACAGGACCATATCCTTTTCATGAAATTTTCCATAACCAAATCGCAAAGTGGCTGCCCTATGTCCTCGATAGCCTCACGAATTCCATCTTTGAGGTCTTGAATCGACGCTGGGCTGTTGGCGTAGACCTTATCTTTCACGTGGCCCCAAAGGAAGAAGTCGCAAGGTGTTAAATCACAAGATCTCGGTGGCCAATTGTGATCACCTCTTCGAGAGATAACACGGTCCGGAAACTTTTCCCGTAAAAGATCGATGGTTTCATTGCTTGTGTGGCACGTAGCGCCGTCTTGTTGAAAGTAAACGTTGTCCAGATCAATACCATCCAATTCCGGCCATAAAAAATCATTAATCATCTCTCGATAGCGCAATCCATTGACCGTAACTGTTGCTCCAGCCTCATTTTCGAAAAAGTAAGGTCCAATGACCCCGCCGGACCATCAACCGCACCAAACAGTCACGCGTTGAGAATGGAGAAGCTTTTCAACAATACCTCTTGGGTTTTCCGAGCCCCAGATGCGACAGTTTTGCTTGTTGACGTAGCCTCCGAAGTGGAAATGGGCCTCATCAGTCAAGATGATTTTTCGATGAAATTCCGGATTATTTTCATGCATTTCAAGGACCCAATCAGCAAAGACACGACGTTGTTGATGATCAGCCGGCTTGAGTTCTTGTGTTAACTGAACTTTATAAGCCTTAAGACCCAAGTCTTTATTCAAAATACGGTGTAATGACGTTTGTGGAATGCCTAATTCCAAAAAACGACGAGGAATGGACAAACCTGGGTTTTCTTCAACACTTTGGGCTACAACAGCAATATTCTCAGTTGTTCTTGAGCGACGTGCACGGGTTTTATTCTTCACATCACTAACTTGTCCCAACAGCTCGAATTTGTCCACCAATTTCTGTATTGCGGTCCGACAAGGTGCTTCACGACGACCCAAAAATGTTTTAGTTTTACGAACCGTCTCTGCCAAATTTTCACCATTTTTATAGTGAATTTTAATAATTTCAATGCGTTGTTGAAGCGTGTATCGTTCCATTTTTATTAATGGCGTAGTTTCTATTTGTCAAATGTCAAAAAATGACAGCTTCAAAAGTGACAACTACCGAAATAGCGGGCTATTCAAAATAACACCTCTTATTGGAAAACCCAGTACTTGGCATCATCTTAAGTCAACTACATTCAATGTAATAAAAAATAGTGCCATGTTAATTTAACCATACGCGGCTGCAGCGTAGATGATGTTTTCCAACTTAAGCAAGCTGCATTATCGAACACAATTCGTTAACAGTAAAAATTCGTATTTAAGATTGTCGAACAAACGAATTTTCGCTTGTGACCCTTACAAATGCACTATTTTGACGCAGATGACGTTTTCGAAAACCCCCTTGAGTGCATGCAGATAACAACAACAAGAATAATAATAATTTTTAAATGCCTTCTCATTATCAAACAAAATTCATGACGCAAGAATTAAAGAATGCCACCACATCTCATTCCACTTAGATAGATACATACATATATATGTATCTAACCACACATTTCTAAGAATTTATCTATTAGTGTTAATCTAAACTACAACAATTCCAAATTACATCCAATTACTCTCACTGGAGAAGAAGAAAATAACAAAAAAATATTCTGCCAATGTACGAGCTAAAGAACTTGCGAACTGTTCCACATAAACGCAATGCCAAGTAAGAACATCCATGTGCTGGAGTCGTCATTGTAAGCTGTATATCGTTATCATCGCACAATAAAAATGTCATATTGTAACAAAAAAAAAGAAAACCCTTACAACAACTTGGGCGGCACACCCTATTTTCTATCAACTGATGGTGCATTGGCGCGCCACAGTGACGGCAGAATGAAATCGAATGTTGTGACATAAGAAGGATACAACCAAACTCATTTATTGCATTCCAAAATAAAAATATTTGCAACGCCTCTATGTGTCTATATCTACTAAAAACACGCACTTGGTCGAGAGAAAGACCAAAAGCAAAATCAAGATAGTGTAGAACTTCCTCTTCCTGACCCTCCTGGCATTTAATACACACACACACATATACTAAAAAGATGTTGTGTTGTATTTAATATATTTGCGATAAAAACGCGCAAAATTGAACTTTACCCGACCGACGACGACGCAACGGTGGCGCTCGCCGGAAACCCATCAAGTTCAATGAACTAATGACACGAAATGGCTGTCAATGAAGAAGAATAATGTATTTTCGATTGTTTTTTTTTTTTATTTTTATTTATTTATTTACGAGTATTTACCGTTGAACTTTTGACATTTTTAATCTTTTAGATTGTACCTAGTTGTTGTATAATGTTTCTTAACTTTTTATTCACTAAACATAACTCCTCGCGCAAAATTTTAGTCAATTCAGTGCGATATTTAAGCGTGTTTTTTTTTTGGAAGCCCGGAGGAATTTGGTTGGAAAAAACGACATCGGGAATTAGCGACGCCATTACAGAAACAAAATGGAGTTACCATACACAGTTTTTCTCGCTGTTTAAGTTAAGCCCGAGAATTCTCCGCGTTTAGCTAAGCTCGAGGGGGATTAGTTGTTGTTGCATTTAACATGTAAATTGCTTAGCCCCGACGCCGACGTCGTTTTTTCCACGAAGGTTTAGGAAAAAGAAAAGTCTGAAAATTTTCAACAGGTGGCGCTGTAGGCGAACATTTCGTTTTTCAGTTAAATTCAATTACCGTTCAACAGGTGGCTCTGTAGGCGCTTAGGAAATGGCTTCTGGAATATTCTTTATCAACTTTTGTTATTTGTAGGGTGAAATGGGGTCAAAATAAAATAATTGTCAGATTTAAGAATTTCTTTTTTGTTTGAAAGGGTTTTCTTAGGAAATGGTTTAAGGGATATTCTTTTTCAAAATTATAACAATTGTAGGGTGAAATAGGGTAAAAATAAAAAAAAAATCCGATTTAAGAAATTCTTTTGGTGTTTGAAAGGTTATTTTTAAGTTTGTAGCATCTGATTTCAAAATTTCTTTTTGTGTGTGAAAGATTATGAACTCAAAATTGCTGTTTACAGAGTGAAATGGGATAAAAAAATAAGTGTTTTTATTACAGAAATTCCCTCTGTGTTGACAAAGTTAGAAAGGTTGGACTTCAAGAATCATATTTTTACTTATTTAGCCATTCATAACGTGACATAGGTTAAAACCCATTAAGTTTTATTCGATTACAAAAATTAGTTTAAATATTTATTTATATTTTCTTTTGTAATTTTTATGCGAAGCTTAGGTTTGTCTACCCGTGCGAAGCCGGGCGGGCCAGCTAGTATAGTATGAAAAGAGAATTTTGCTAACTTTTAAACGAATTTAGCATCGTACTATCTTTTTGACAATTTACTAATGTTAAAATAACCAAGTTTCTACCTATTTTATTTTTTTAGTATCATGCAACTCCATATGACACTTTGAAATACACAAATATCACAAAGGCTATCCTCGTATATTTAATTTTATCCACGAACTTTCACTGATTTAGGCATGTTCAGCAGGAGTTATTTTTTTTAAAGAAAATAGGTTTAGTATGATATTATGTACATTAGGGTGTCCAAAATTTTGAAAGTTTTGGAATTTTTATTCCCAGTAAAAAACAAAAAAAAATATCAACTTATTTCGTTGTTTTTTATATTGACTAGCTTTTACCGGCTTCGCACGGAGAGACAAACCTAAGTTTCGCATAAAAATTGCAAAAGAAAATATAAATAAATATTTAAGCTAATTTTTTTAATCGAATACCATTTTATGGGGTTTAACCTACTTCACGTTATGAATGGCTAAATAAGTAAAAACATGATCCTTTAAGTCCAACCTTTATAACTTTGTCAACACAGAGAGATTTTTTGTAATAAAAGAACACTTCTTTGTTTTCTATCCCATTTCACTCTATAAATAGCAATTTTTTTTACATAACCTTTCACACACAAAAAGAAATATTGAAATCAGATGCTACTTTTCGTTCATTTCATCCCCTGAAAAAAATCTCTAAGGCCATCCGCTAAAATACAAGCTTTCAAACACCGAAAGAATTTCTTAAATCGGATAATTTTTTTATTTTCCCCCAAAATTTGAAAAAGAATATCCCTATAGCTATTTCCTACGAAAAACCTTTTAAACAAAAAAAGGTTTTCCTAAATCGGACAGTTTTTTTAAATTGTTACCCCATTTCTCCCTGCAAATATTAAAATTTTGAAAACGAAAAACTTTAAAAACAATATCTTAAATTCGTTTTTTTTTTTTAACTTTTACCCCATTTCACCCTACAAATAACAAAAGTTGAAAAAATGTCCCCAAAAGCCATTTCCTAGCCGGCTACAGAGCCACCTGTTGAACGGTAATTGAATTGAACTGAAAAACGAAATGTGCGCCTACAGCGCCACCTGTTGAGAATTTTCCGACTTTTCTTTTTCCTTAACCTTCGCGGAGCAATTACGAACAAACCCGCAGATAGAAGTATCCAAATTGGTCCAGTCGTTTTCAAGTTTTAAGCATTCGAACCCACCACGATCCACGGGGAATATATTGGTTAAAAAAAACTGTTAGAAATTTTGTTTCATAATTGTTACCGTAAAACGGGGCTACTTTGCTCCGCTTTTTGAACATTTTTTATAAAATTTCCTTAAAATGATAAAAAAAATGTTAAATCTTATTTTTTTCCCATCGCCGTTATGAACAATAAATGAAAGAATATATGTATGATATGATAACTATTTAAATGACAGTTTTAATATTTTTTTTTTGTAAGTCAAAAAGTGGAGCACAGTAGTTCAAGGAACGGCGTTACTTTGCTCCATTCGAAACTTTTCCTTATAATGCCTTTATTTGAAGAGATGGAGCAAAGTTAATACTGTATATAATTAACATTGATCCACTTATCATATCAGTGAAAGAAAATTTCAAAAATACAGAATACTTTTTTTTTAATAAAAAAAAAAAACAAAATAGTCGTATTTTATTATATTAAAATCTTATGATATTTAAAGAATTTAAAAACAAAACATAAAAAGAACATCATTTATTCAAAACAAACAATCAATAAATAAACATAAATAAGAATTTTTAACAAAACAAAAAATAATTCAATTAAAAATAAATAGAGAATTCAAAAATAATAATTATAAAATTAAAAATAAAAAGTTTCAAGTAAATATTGCATTTAGCTCCTGTACGGAAAAGGTTCCTCTTTTAGAAGAGTGTTGGTGGTGGAATGGAGCCTAAAACATTGTTCCATGGATAAGTTAGTTCATCTTTTGGAGAGGGCCACTTCCAGAGTGTCCAGGATATAATTGTTCATCGTATATGTATAAAGGCAACGAATTTGCATACCTCTTGGCTCCGGCGCAAAGTAGCCCCAAAAATATGAAAAAAACGCATGGTCACACAAAAAAAAATTTAATAATTATATTTACCATTTGAGCAAATGTATTTCATGCGTAAAGTACTAACAGAGCATTATTTTAACTAGAAAATGTGTACTTACTTAATCAAAGTCCACTAAATTGTTAGGACACAACAAATTTTCCACTTAAGAAAAAACACAAATTTATCAGCCGAACTTCACACCTCATTTGCTTCTTTCCAACAACTGGTAAAGGATCACTTGGAACTTGTAAGAGATGTTTATATGTGTGTGTGTACGTTAAGGTAGTTTCGATTTAAAGAACTTAACATGTCTGAGTGTGAATCAAGAAACAAACTCTTTTCGTCAATGGCGCAAAGTTACCACTGCAGGGGCAAAGTAACCCCGTTTTACGGTATAGTCTTTAAGATATGTATTTACCAAGTTTGAAAATTTCCTATGAACGCTTACAATTTTGCCGAAATTTGAAGTTAAATACTATTCGTATGAAAAGATTGAAAATTCAGCCGGCACGGGTTAGCCGTTAGACTCGAAACTTTAAAAAAATTTTTTTTTAATTTATTTCGAACCTTTTAAAATTTGGGACACTCTAATGTACAAAGGTTAAAATTGTTTAAAACTACAAAAAATTAGTAAACAGCTTTAATGTTAGAAAAATTTTAAGTAAATAGTATTATGGTAATATCTTAACATCTTAAAACATTTTCTCTTGGGCCAATAGGAGTTAAAATAAATCGATTTGAAAAATAAAAGGGCCAAAGGGCAGAAAACTACTTTTATTTTTTTTAATAAAAACAACATTACCTGCTGTTCTTTATCGCAAGTTTAAGCTGGTACACGGATAGAGAACATGTCCACAACATGATAACTTGTATTATTGACTAGCAGACCCGTGCTTGCGTTGCTTCGTCAAGGTTTAAGAATCATTTTCTAGTAATTCTAGTCGCATCTTATGCAAAACACCCTGTAAACATATTCAGTCAAAAAAAAAAAACTTCCTGAATAATGGTCGTACCTATTTATGATGAAAAACAGAGAATTTTTAAACTTGACAAAAAATTGAAATGACACGCTTTGAAAAAAAATTTCCCACCAAAAAAGCAAACCTGCGTGATGCGCAATTATTGAAGCTTCGTTTCTTTTGTTTTGAAAATTTCACGTACATTTTTCACGCTCTTCCCCTTTTCATATTTCGAATCCCCATCATAGTGCATCCAAGAAACAGGAGCAAATTTCACACTTTGTTGAGTATAATTTGGTTTATTGGTGGTTTATTCATGCCACTTCGGCCCCTGTTTAGCATTATTATTCCGAACAAAGTGCAATGGGGCGAAAGTTCATATATAGGTATGTACATATGTATGTACATTTATACATATATTTGTATATAGCCGCAAAAGAAAAACACAACCGAAGCAAAAAAAAAAGTGAAATAACAAAAATACATAAATGCAAAAATAACAAGAAAAACAAAAGATATGCATACCTACATACAAAACAAACCCCCAAGAATGGAGATAGAAATACACAAAAATAAATTAAAATACTAAAGTGGAGTGGAAAATGCATGCGATCTAGAGAGATTGTGATTGCAGACAGTTCTTCTTATTTTTTTTTTATTGTTGTGTATTTTTTTTATTTTTAATTATTTAAAGTATAAAATGGAAAACATTTTTACGATATATAGATAGATATTAAAGCACAAATAGAGTCCTTTGTACAATATACCTACCTAGCACATGAAAGTAGATGGGTGTGTACCTACAGAAAAAATAATGCCGGATATTATAATGCAGATGCGGATGCGTCCGAAAGACTGATGCAACAGCTATGGCTATGACAAGCCATGAGGTATGTAGATACTGTTGTTGCCTATTGTTTAAAATTAAAGGAATATAATGCTAGGAAATGGAGTTGTATATTAATTGAAAACTGTAAGAGCGAACATTACATCCTTTGCTTAGTAAGTGTAATGCGCTTACAACAGCACAAAGTATATACACTAATATGATTTTTTTTAAAGTTAGAAGTTTGCAGTAAAGAAACATTTAGCAAATTGCTAAAAGAAGACAAGATACGAGTAAAGTTTGTAATTACTGCATAAGAGCTAAACTTCAAGATGCATGCTATTAAAACTTCTGAATTCAATTAATTTAGTTAAAATAAACTTTCTCAAAAGGATTTGATAGAGCACACCTATGTAAGGTAGGTATATTACTTGTTTGTTTGCGCGTAGGTAGAAATTTATAGCCCTATGAGCCTGAAGGTATAGGTAAGGTAGTCATGTTAGCTCCCCATAAGAAAGTGAAGGCATTCAAAAACGAATTCATCACATTGGTCTCGTTTTTTTTTGTATTCAGCGAAAAAGGGTTGTCTATAGTCAAGTGTTAGTTGTAGTTGTTTTCAGAAAATATAATTAGATCTTCTGTCTTATTAAGTCGCATAAAAAGTGCCTATACAAATCATGTTACCGAGTTTTTGATAGCAGGTGATGGCAATATATTTGAATTTGAAAAAAAATTGAAAAACCATTAAAATAAAAAAAAAATAGTAGCCTTTATCTATATATTTATATAAAAATCAATTGCTGTTCGTTTGTCTCGCTAAAACTCGAGAATGGCTGGACCGATTTTGCTAATATTTGTGGAAGTTACTAAAAACGACAATTTAATTTTCCAATACAAAATGTTCCTAGATGTGATACATTTGATGTCTTTTGTCTTCTTTTTTTTTTTTTTTCAAATTGTCACTTGGTTGTCAAATATTTATAGGTGCGTTCAGAAATTTGTCTGTTTCATAGTTGTTGTAGGAATTCCGGTCTTTTCTGATTTGTTTTGTTGAAATAGAAAACAGTTCTGTTTCAGAAATAAAAAAAAAATGTATGAGTGTTAAAGTGTCAGTTGGTTGTGTCATAAATTGTATATTATATAAAAATGAATTGTGGTGTGTTCGGATGCTTAAAACTTGAAAACGACTCGAGAAAATTGTACAATTCCTTCTGCGGGTTTGTGTTCGTAATTCCTACGCGAAGGTTTAAAAAAAACTCGAAAAATTCTCAACAGGTGGCGCTGTATGCGCGAATTTCGTTATTTTTTGATTGAAAGGTTTTTCTAAAGAAATGGCTTAGGGGATATTTTTTTGCAAATTTTGTTATTTATAGGGTGAAATTGGGTAAAATAATAAAATAAAAAAAAATGTCTGATTTAGGAAATTCTTTTTGTTTTTAAAAAGGTTTTTCTTAGAAAATAGCTTAAGGGATATTCTTTTTCAAATTTTGTTTTTATGCAGGGTGAAATGATGTTAAAATAAAAAAAATATCCGATTTAAGAAATTCTTTTGGTGCTTGAAAGGTTGTTTTTTAGTGGATGGCCTCAGGGAATTTTTTTTTTCGAAAAAAATAGGGTGAAATGGGATATAAACAAAAATGTGGTTTTTGATTACAAAAATTATTTCTGTGTTAGCAAATATCTATTAATGGTTGGAAATAGTGGATCATGTCTTAACATATTTAGCCATTCATTAAGTGAAGTAGGTTAACGATTACAAAAAATAAGCTTAAATATTTATTTATATTTTCTTATGTAATTTTTACGCCAAGATTAGGTTTGTCCACCCATGCAAACCGGGCGGGCTAGCTAGTTTGATCTATAATTTTGCTTTAAGAAATTTTCAATTTCATTTATTAATAAATACTGTATTGGCACGCTCTCTCAACTGCTCACAAAGTAAATACATGTTATTATTTTAAAACAAAAAACTTGATTCAATATGTGTATATTAGACAGAAATTATAGAACAACAAAAATTATTATATTTCACTGTTTCTTGGGAATAATTTCTATACAAATAATAAAATTGAGCCCACGATGCTAAGTTTCTAAAGAGTTTAATTGAAATCAATGCATTCAAATCGAATTCAATTCAATATAACTAGGCGCATTCAATTGCTCTTAATAGCTGCATCATATATGAACCTGGGTTTCAGTTGAGTTGGCATACTCGTAATTTGTAAAAAGAAAAGAAAAATGTGCCACAACAGCCACACATCACTGCATTGAAAGCAATTTTACAATGGGATTGTTGGGGTAAACGTTTTTTTTTCAAATGCAAATGGTGTAACTCTTCTCCAACGTAATGATGATTATGCCGAGAGAAAAAAAATTCTCCATAAAAATAAAGTGTACGACTGGATCGGACGTACTGGCTTTTAGGGTCGATCACCCGGGTAGTTAAATCCATAACGTAAACCTAATCATTTGATTAAATAAAACACAATTGAATAATTTAACAACTTCTGAAATTATTGTTTTGACACCAACCTAGTGCACGCATATGATGTCATTAATAAATCTAATTTCATGAGAACACATTTTAAGAACTTTTTGGCAAACAAAATTATTTTTAAAAAATTTTGTAAACATTTTTGAGAAAAAAAATTGAAACGTCAATTTTAAGTGTTAATTAATATAAAGTTAAAAATTAAATTTCAAAATATCGATTTTTTAAAATATTTTTGCCTTTTTTAAAACAGTGGTGCCTGTATGCACTATCACGACATTAAACCACTGACTTATACACATTTTTGTTCTTCGCAAAATTTCATACATTCCATCAGGACTAGCCCCAACTACGCAGCTGAGAGCTGACTGGATTTACCACTGACTGATCGATCAACTCACCGTCTCCCTCGCTCTGTGTTTTGAAAATTAAGCACGTATCAGAGTTACCACTGTGTCACTATAGTGTCCCCACTAGTGGACACTTTTTTCTTTAGGGGACTCGGGACACATTGTTTTTAAAAAGGACACATTTTTCACGATCATTTAAACCTCAAGAAACTTTCAATTTATTTAAAATTAAACAAGGAACGAAGATGAAATAAGTAAATTTAAATAAGTAATAAATAAGGTTATTTATAAACTTGTTTTTTTTTATGAAATGTAAAACTGACTATTAAATTGAGTAATATTATGAATTAAAATGTCTTAACTTTATTCTTAATTTTCTGTAAGTTTTTCTTTTATAAAACAATTAGCTACTTAAATTCGTATTTTTTTTAAATATAATGAATTTATTTTCAAAAGGACTCATTTATATTATGGACACATGGACACATTTTTTCATTCTGGCACTGGCACGTATACGAAAACAGTGTTATCATACCAAGTGAAAGCAACTCATTGCAGCTTTCCCTATGTGGGTTTTGTCAAAGAGCTTTCGGGTTTTGTTGCTTTTTTTTTTAAGCTTTTGAGAACAAATTTATGAATTTGATTAAGTTTATACTGTTGTAGGTTGGTTTTTCATATCTGTATTTGTTTATATTTCTAGTAAAACTAAGTTTATGTTTGCTGGGTTTTGAAACATTTGAAACAATTAATCGGATTAACTGTGTGTGGGAATAGTATTTTGTTGTGTTTGATGATACACATGATGATACAAAAATTAAATTACACTTCAATGTTATTTTTTTTCTTTCTTTTATTCTCAACAAAATGTTGGATTGCTTTTTTTAATCAGCAAAATGGTAACCATAATCACATTGCTCTACGATTTGGGACGATTTATTATGCAAACAACGGAAATCGTGAGAGCTTTAAAGAGGGACAGGTTTATGCAAGCCAATGCAACCAGACTGAGAGGTAAACTTCCTATCTTCCCTGTTCCATACAAATAATGCAGTCTTGAACGCTTCCACTGAATAAATCTCCGACCCATTCATTATCTATCACGTACATTTCACTTATTAATGTGTTTGCAATTTTCAGTTAATAGTTGCTTTTTTAGTGAAAGGGTCCATTTAAAAGTCTGGAGGCTTCGGGAAATATTAATATTTTCCAATTCTCGAAGGCATTTATTTTCCAAAATCTCGAAAGGATTTATGTTTTTTTTTTTCTTCTTTAAATTTACCCTAGAAAATATTATGATGAGAGTAAATGTAAACAAATTTTTGGGGTAACTGTAAACGTAATATTTTGGTTGAAAATTAAAATTGATAAAATTTCAAGTGTATTATTTTAAATGATTTGTTGCGAAATAAATTTCATTCGGAAATATCCTTCGAAATTACTTATCATACTCATTTGATGACGTTGCTAAACCAGACCAAGCAATGCTGGGAATAACAAAATCGTGACATTCAAATATTTTGCATATCCTTAAACTATCATCGAATCAACCATTCGATGAAATAAAGAAGACTTACCAGTCTTGACAGCCCAATTCGTTTTTTATAACAACTTAAAGCCTCTGTTCCAAAACATCAAGATGATTTACATTGCTTTTTACATTTACCCCATAAATTAGAATAAAAATAAAAATAGAACTGGGTAAATTTAAACATAAATAATCTTTAATACAGAAATATTGTATTTTCACGTCATCATTCATAGTTTTTCGTTAAATTATTTATTTATTATTTTTCAAAAAAATATAAAATTGTTTACAATTACCCACATTGAACCATAAAAATAAGGGCTTGATTTTAAATTGCTTCCTACTTTGTGGTAGGCCACAGACAAAATGTAATTAATTTAAAAAATTATTAAAATGTATTTAATTTTTTTTTAAATTTTAGATAGTGTTGAAAAATCTCAGTGACAACTATCAGAAAAATCAGCTTTACAATTTTCGAAGTAGGTACATGTATGTACAATACACTATCTACATAAGGAGTATTCAAAAATCAAATAGTTTTTGAAACTGTTGGTATACAGTACTAAAGGGTTTTCCAATAAGAGGTGTTATTTTGATATTCAAAGAAAAATGGCATTTTTTGAGATAAATGATCGGATGTTTATTTCATTATAAAGAGGAAGGTATGCCGTTAATAATGGGACACAACATCAGCCAAATGGCCGCCACGACCACGCTTACAGGACCATATCCTTTTCATGAAATTTTCCATAACCAAATCGCAAAGTGGCTGCCCTATGTCCTCGATAGCCTCACGAATTCCATCTTTGAGGTCTTGAATCGACGCTGGGCTGTTGGCGTAGACCTTATCTTTCACGTGGCCCCAAAGGAAGAAGTCGCAAGGTGTTAAATCACAAGATCTCGGTGGCCAATTGTGATCACATCTTCGAGAGATAACGCGGTCCGGAAACTTTTCCCGTAAAAGATCGATGGTTTCATTGCTTGTGTGGCACGTAGCGCCGTCTTGTTGAAAGTAAACGTTGTCCAGATCAATACCATCCAATTCCGGCCATAAAAAATCATTAATCATCTCTCGATAGCGCAATCCATTGACCGTAACTGTTGCTCCAGCCTCATTTTCGAAAAAGTAAGGTCCAATGACCCCGCCGGACCATAAACCGCACCAAACAGTCACGCGTTGAGGATGGAGAGGCTTTTCAACAATAACTCTTGGGTTTTCCGAGCCCCAAATGCGACAGTTTTGCTTGTTGACGTAGCCTCCGAGGTGGAAATGGGCCTCATCAGTCAAGATGATTTTTCGATGAAATTCCGGATCATTTTCATGCATTTCAAGGACCCAATCAGCAAAGACACGACGTTGTTGATGTTCAGCCGGCTTGAGTTCTTGTGTTAACTGAACTTTATAAGCCTTAAGACCCAAGTCTTTATGCAAAATACGGTGTAATGACGTTTGTGGAATGCCTAATTCCAAAGAACGACGAGGAATTGACAAACCTGGGTTTTCTTCAACACTTTGGGCTACAACAGCAATATTCTCAGTTGTTCTTGAGCGACGTTCACGGGTTTTATTCTTCACATCACTTACTTGTCCCAACAGCTCGAATTTGTCCACCAATTTCTGTATTGCGGTCCGACAAGGTGCTTCACGACGACCCAAAAATGTTTTAGCTTTACGTCTCTGCCAAATTTTCACCATTTTTATAGTGAATTTTAATAATTTCAATGCGTTTTATCGTTCCATTTTTATTAATGGCGTAGTTTCTACTTGTCAAATGTCAAAAAATGACAGCTTCAAAAGTGACAGCTGCCGAAATAGCGGGCTATTCAAAATAACACCTCTTATTGGAAAACCCTTTATTTACACTTTCTGAAGGCTTCTGCTTAGAAAATACGATCAAAACCAGTTGAATCGTTTTCGAGTAGGTAGGTAATTCTAAAGTAAAATTTCAAAATTTAGATTTTTTTGTTTTTTAAACTTTTTTTTTTATTAATTTTGAATTTTTGGTTATCGAAAAAAAAAATCGATTTGAAATCAAAATTTTGGAAAAAAAAATTATAAAAATCCGTGAAGTCAATTTGACAAAAACTAAAAATAAAATAGATAAATATTTTCCAGTCCATAAATAGATATTTTTCAAAAATATGTAATTTTTTTAAAATGTATGAAATTGATTTGAAAAAAGGTTTAGCATTTTTAAATAGCCCCGCTCCCACCTAAGTCGGGACAACTGCATTTTCCTCCCATATGATTTTTTTTGTCTTGTTTCAACCCAAGAGCGTGGTCTAGTAATTGATGAATAATATCCAAAACACAATGTTCTTTTACAGAGATCGATCATTTCTCGCAAAATAGCACTTATATAATAAAGTCTTACTCGCGAAACTTAACAGCACTTATCTAATTGTTCCTCAGGGCCTAAAATGCCACATTCTTCACCAATTTCTACCCCCAACAACAGAAAGATAAATTTAAGTCTGCTAACACCAAGTTTTCATTTAAATTCCTGTTGACCGGAGAGAAGAGAAGAAGACAAAAAAATTTTCAGCTTGAAATTTTTAACATTTCCTGTGCATAGGTCCTCTACCCGAGTGTCTCCGAGCATAACGAGATAGAACCCGCCTGAACATTGGTAAATTTGTGTCTAGTTTAGACAAGGTGCTGGTTTAGACAAGGTGCTGGCAGGGACTACCAGTCCCTCTCATTGAAAAAAATCTGGTACGTAATTTTCTTTTTTAGTTCAGAGCACAGCATGAACTGTCAAACAAAAAAATTGTGTTTCTTTTTTCGTTCTGAACGTGTACTGAGCGTGTTCAGAGTTTGCTCTATAAGCTCAGAATAAAATAACTGAGCAGAAAGAGTTAAAAGCTGAACATAAGCATTTGACAGCTAAAAGTGTTGAGGTGTGTTTCAAAAATAGTTCAGAGTGCTCAGAAGTCAGAACACGCTTCGTTCAGAGTACGTTCCGAACATGCTCGACATGCTCGGACTCTGTTCAGAGCTCTATTCTGAACTAAAAAAGAAAAAATGCCTAATGTGAAAAGTTCCCGACTCCCGGGACCAAAATGTTGCGGATTTTGAAGTCGATGAATATTTTTTTCAATAAAATCTTTTAAAAACTAGATATTCAGCCATAAGTAATTCCTTTTTATAACAGGGTGTGGCAACATAACTTCCTTTTTCAAATTGCAATTACACCGCAAAATAAGCCTCATTATATTTAGTTTTGAACCACAACAGCAAATTCGTGCGACTGACTGTACCTACCTATACCTACTATTATAGATTCATAATCACCGTGTCGTATAAGTAGCTACACTTATTGATGGCAACTTTCCTGAGAAAAACTAAACCAGAAACAGAAGAGAAACGCAACAAAAAAAAAAGAAAGAAAGAAAACGAGAGCAAATCAATTATCATCATTTTGCATCTTTCAATGCATTTCTTTCCGTACGTGCTTCGCTTGATATGTGATTCGTTTTTAGTTCACTTTAAATACGCGCATTCCTCATGTTTTTGTCTTCTGCGTTGTGACGTTTACATAATTTCCATTGAAAAATATAGAAAGCGCAACAAAGTAAAGATATAAAGAAAACCAAGTTGAGAAAGAAATTTTGTTTCAGCTCATGTCAAAAATATTCAGTAGTTGAGTATTGGAAGTTGTTTTCTGTTTCTTAAATCTTAAAAATCATATTAAGGTTCTTCTGCCCCGGCCAGGCCATAGCCATTGTAAATTTGGGTGTTAAAATCACATCAATTGAGTAAAAGATACACGCGGCAGCGCGGGACACGTTTAATTGGTTCAATTGCCATGGAATGCGGGTCGAAATAGCTTGGAATTAGAAATAATGATGAGAGAGTATACAATACAGTGTGAAGCTCTCTGTCATCATTTTTGTTCGGTCCCTATCCCCATCAGATAGTCACATTGAACCGAATCCTACACTATACAACTAACACACAGTGCAATGAACAACAACAAACGATATCAATTAAGGCGAAGGTTACCACCATAGCTACTATAGGTACCTCGGCTGTGTTTGCGTTGCGGCGCGGCGCGGCGTTGTTGTTGTTCTTGCATTGAAATTCAATTGAAGCCGCCGCACTAATAAGACACGGGCGTTAAATTTATATAAATAAATGGTATTTAGCGAGTTGAAAGGGCATTGTATTCTTTAATGAAAAACGCTTTACGCTTAAGGGAGAAAGTGCGTGTGTTTTTGTGTGTGTGACGTAATAATTATTGTTGAAGAGCAAAGGAAAGCGTTTTTGTTGTGTAATTTTTCTGTTAAGGTTTTTGGTTTGTTTAATGAAGTTTATAAGCAACTGAATGTGGAATGATTTTCTGCAAAAGGTTAATGGCATTTAATTGGATAATATATCTTGATTGGATGAATTAACTATGATGGTTGTTAGGATGGCTTCTGTTTGAAGTCGTTTTGAACTATTAATTTAATCAAACGCTTTATTCGAACATGTATTAAAAGTTGCTGAATAAGTGAGTTCCTAATTTATAAAAAATTTCCTAGCGGATTTACTTAAGGATAGTTGCACAACACAAACGTATGGTTATATGCTCGGGCCAAGATTTTTAACTCGGTTTAGTGAGAGAAGGCATACATATCACATTAATTAATAGCCAATCCCATAGTTGAACCCTGTTTGAACGGCAGTTAATCTAACGAAATCGGTTTAAAATCTTCATCCGATAATGAATCACGTTAGTAAAGGGTGTTTTTTTAGACGTGTGGTTTTCAAGTAGAAATAAAACGAATATAATTTATTGTTTTGGCCAAGAATTTAGCCTTATTATAAAGATAAGAGTTTGCCATTTTGTTTTAAAAATTATTTCGGGCAAGTGGCCGCCGCGGCTGGCTCGAATATATTCCAGCTGAGAGGCCCAATTTTCGACCACTTTTTGCAGCAATTGTGGCCGTATGTCAGCAATAACGCGCCGAATATTCTCTTCCAAGGCGTCAATCGTCTCGGCTTATCTGCGTAGACAAGCGACTTCACATAACCCCACAAAAAAAAGTCCAACGGTGTTAAATCGCAACGATCTTGGAGGCCACGCCACAGGCCCACGACGCGAGATAATGCCCTCACATTTTTGAAGAAATATGTACCAATGATTCCCTCTGCCCATAGAGCACACCAAACATTGATTTTTTGAGGATGTAACGGTGTCTCAACATACACTTGAGGATTATCATCACTCCAAATACGGCAGTTTTGTTTATTGACTTACCCATTCAACCAAAAGTGAGCTTCATCGCTAAACAAAATTCGCTTTTTAAAATTGGGATCAATGGTAATCTTGTTTAGGGCCCATTTGGGCACGATAAGCAAACCTTGTTCAGGAGTAAGTCTATTCATTATGAAATGGAATAAAAAACTGAGCATAATTCAAGTGACAGCTGTCAAAAAGACCAACTCCGAAAAAAGTATTGCCAGATTGAAAACCACACGTCTAAAAAAAAACATACTTTACAAGTGGTCCCAGGAAAATTAGTCTTTATACAAATTCCGACAAAGCTGAATTTTGAAGCATTTCCTTAAACAGTAAGATTAACTTGGAATAGGACTAGGGGGGGGGGGCAAGAGTTATTTTAAATATCTCGAAAACTAGAAAACTATGAATTTTGTTAAAAAAAAAAGTTTTAGGGCAACTCCCAACCATTTTTGTGTGTATTTTTAGTCAGCAGAATTGGAAGGGACCTACAATTGTCAGCTGTTTCGTTGGTACCTACTAGATTGGCCCATTTTTTTTTTAGGTCGGCTACTGGTCTTGAGCTAAGAGGAACCTAGGCTGTTAAGTTTTAAAGATCATGTGTAGTTCTAAATTTCATTTAAGAACCCCAAAATTTCCCTCTTTGAACTAGAGTATATGTACGTTTCTGAACGTGATGTACCTATGAATATCTTTGAGATTATGAGGGAATACAACTCTGAAACCACACTAGCGAGTTGGCCACATACATAAACTATCAAATTCCTATACTGTATACCTTCACTCCCTGCTCTACGGGCTTCGATAAAAGCAAGACAGCTAGTTGACGAGCGAGTATAGTAAAAGTTTCTGTATGCCTATTAATAAACAAATTTGAGTGTATAGCAACTCGCTATTCACTCGTGTGGCCTCGGGATAAGCTTTTATATCCATAAAATATATTTGACGAAACCGATTTTTTGATTTTTGCATGATTTTGAAACACCTGTAGTTGAAAGAAACCATTTAAACCCGCATATCCAAAGAAAGAAAAAAACAATTATTTGAAATTGGAGCAAAGCAAGACCATACAAACTCCCTTGTAAGCCTCACGCAATTTATTCTTTCGTCCTCCCACACCGGAAGAGTTCTCAACAAGAACAATAGAAAAATTCCATCTAGGCCACGCTGGGCTATAAAGCATACCTATACTAAATACTTGCAAACAATCTGAGCAAATTAAATCATTAATGTGCAAACTCGAAAACACTTGAATTGAGAAAAAAACAAAATGGGTGCGCACCAACCACCCACACGGATGATGATGATGATGATGATGTGTAGTGGTCCTTTACACAAGCTTAAAAACACAGAGACATGAAAGCATTGTGGATATCATTTTAAATCAGAGGGATGCCAGGGGTGGTCGGTCGGTGGGTTATAATCTCCATAGGGCACTTTCATTCATTTTACCTAATTGTTCACCTTTATACAAAATATACTTTTTGCACCGCCCGGTTCGCTTTCTCCCGCCCCCGCTTTTTTCCACCTAATTATTATGTTCTTCCTACGGCTGTGATGTTAAACACAAGATATCCTCCTCGCCTTGCGCGTAAAATTCACTCACAGGCAATTTAATGAAAGACCAAGCCTTCGCTATTAAGTCGTAGGTACCTATACTACCGCACCGTAACCATCTCCATACCAAGGCTGATGGTGCCGCAGACCAAAAGTGAAATAAATTTTTCTCTCGAGTGTCTTCCATTTTTTGTGTGTACGATTTATCCAAGGATTTTACCTTACATAGCTAGGTAGACCCTATAACCACCCACAAAATAATGCATATCCATGCGTCGAAGAGGTTGTTGTTGCTATGGTCGCGTAAAGGGTGTCCTAAATATTTTTTTAAAAATTTGAATGAAATTCTTATTTTAGTATAAAATGTTAAATTTTTCGAAAATCTTGTTTTTGACGGATTAAGGGCCAGTTTCACAGTCAGAAAAGTGACACTTAAGAGGGGAATGTGAAAGATTAATTCCCAATATCACAGTGCACTGTTACCTGAATTAGAGGCACTTAAGTCTCCGATGTTGGTTACTTAAGTTCCACTTTAAATTTTGCTTAAATTCCTTACATGAGAATCTTAAGTCCCACTTATGCCGGTAAGTGTCGACTGTGAAACTGGCTCTAATTCATACACAAATTAATTCTCTTCTCGCAGACAGTATCGGTCTTAAAAATACAATTTTTGTATAAAAATACAAGTTTAAGGGCCTGTTTCACAATGTCTGAGTATAAAGTTTCGAATAGTTACTTTACACATAAATATTGGTACAGGGTCATAAGTCCCCATAGGAGAAAAAATCACTGTTGTATTTTTAACCCACCTGGATTATGTTCTAAATCCAAAAATATTTTGTTTGGGTTGTGAATTTATAACCCTGTGTCGAGTAACTAATCTGAACGTTACTCAGACATTCTGAAACAGACCCTTAAGCTTAAATCATATTTTAATTTCAGTAACAAAGAAAAATCTTATGAGATTTAGGGCCAGTTTGTTCACATCCAGTGGGTTAAATCTGTGAATTGATTTTTAAAAGTTCTGATTAAATGGCGATTATCAACCAAAATCGGCCAATTGCACCGATTTCTTTGATTGAAATTTTGATTAACATCCACATTTGATGGTTGACCAAACCGGCCCTTAAAGTTATAAAAAATTACCAGTTGTAAGATTCAGAATAAAAAATTTGAAATAAAAGCAAATTCTGAGACACCCTTTAGTTGGTCGTATTTCGTGTTGCCGATGTGTTGTTCTGTATACTGTAAGTTGTCAGTCAATTCATTGCCTCGCAGCGTGTAAATGTCTACTACTTGTTCTGATGTCATTCATCCTAACTTGACACACTTTTTTTTTGTTTGTACAGAGCAGTAGATTTGGTTTTTTATTTTTATTTTTTGTTCTCCTTTCAACACATATACACACATAGGAGGTAGGGTATAGTGGTTAAAACCGTTAATTTGATATAACTTTTTCTCCCATTTTCTGAATGAATAACGAGTTCATTTAAAAAGCATCATCATCATTATGGTGATGTACATATATACTTCAATTCCTATTTTTTTTTTTTAATTTTTATTTTATTAAAAAAGCACTGTTTTCTTGTTTTGTTGGTGAAGAGAGAGAGATATAAATTAATGAGTCGTGATCATTATCATCTGTGTGACTGTTATTCATTTCCTCTTCTTTATATTCTTCTTGTTAAATTTTAATGAGAATAATTAAATTATTATTGTCCGTGCTACCAACCAAACTGCAGATAAATTTTGGTTGACAATTTTCAGAGCATTACCGAAGTACCTACATACATACATTTTGTTTGTCCTTTTTGACTAAGTTCTTATTTAAAATTCGAATGTCCTTTTTTTTTTTAAAAATATTATCATTCTTAATATTTTATTGAAACTCTTCTATCTAAGTACAGGTGGGTACCTATATGTATTTATTTAACTGGAAGAGTTTATAATTAAAGGGGTTTAAAAACTGGAGCATTTTTGAAATAAAAAAAAATTCTAAGAATAACCAATTCGGCACGTTCGTTTGTAAATAGAAATAGAATTTCGCTTTTATCAGAACTAATAAACCCCATTAGGGATAGAGTTTGCTGTTGTATAGGGTCTGCAGACCCTTTTTTACGTAACTTGATTGTCATTGGGTTGTCTAAGGATGGATTAAGTTGTTAACACAAAAATAGAAAATCATTTTGCAATTGAAAATTTTGTAGAGAGCAAAATATAAATACGCAGGGTGTTTTTTTTAAGACGTGTGGTTTTCAATCTGGTAATACTTTTTTCGCAGTTGGTCTTTTTGACAGCTGTCAACTGATTTATGCTCAGTTTGGTTTGCCATTTCATAATGAATAGACTTACTCCTGAACAACGCTTCCAAATCGTGCCCAAATGGGCCCAAAACAAGATTGCCGTTGATCCCAATTTTCATAAGCGAATTTTGTTTAGCTCATGATGCTCACTTTTGGTTGAATGGGTACGTCAATAAACAAATCTGCCGTATTTGGAGTGATGATAATCCTCAAGTGTATGTTGAGACACCGTTACATCCTCAAAAAGTCACTGTTTGGTGTGCTGTATGGGCAGAAGGAATCATTGGTACATATTCCTTCAAAAATGAAACCGGCCATAATGTTACAGTCAATGGGGAACGCTTTAGAGCCGTGATTAATGATTTGTTCATGCCTGAATTGGAGGATGTTGATGTGGACGACCTTTGGTTCCAACAAGACGGCGCGCGCTACATGCCATACAGCCAACCAAACAATCAATTTATTGAAGGAAACTTTTGGTGAGCGCATTATCTCGCGTCGTGGGCCTGTGGCGTGGCCTCCAGCGATTAACCACCGCTGGACTATTTTGTGTGTGGTTACGTGAAGTTGCTTGACTACGCAGATAAGCCCGAAACGATTGACGCCTTGGAAGAGAATATTCATACATACGGCCCCAATTGCTGCAAAAAGTGGTCGAAAATTGGGCCTCTCAGCTGGAATATATTCGAGCCAGCCGCGGCGGCCACTTGCCCGAAATCATTTTTAAAACATAATGTCAAACCCTTATCTTTATAACATTAAATTATATGCGTTTTATTTCTTCTTGAAAACCACACGTCTTGAAAAAAACACCCTTTACCTAACATTATTTAAATAATTTAGACCTCCGTATTCTGATATCAAACTTAAATATGTATTTAAGTTCTACTTAAATGCTTATGTGCAACTTTAACTCCATGTATACTGTCACATATGTATGTAAATTGGTTTAACTTAATTTATGGTGTTAAACTTGATTTTTTAAATTTTGTTTCAGAAAATTGCCCTTACACCCGCTTCCTCAAACGAATCACAGGAAGATATTAAAGTTCAACAATAAAATTCCATTAAGCTTCTTAAAGAAAGTGTCTGTTAGGATCGTTTCTTTTTTTTAAATATATTATTGTATGTTAAAGCGTTTTCTTTATATAAATTGAACTCTTAGGGCCGTTTGTTCGAACGAATATTATCTTTTTAGACTCAAACATAAAATGCAAACTGGAAATTTTTTAGCTGAGTACTTTAAGTTGATCTAAAATAAATATGTGATTCCTTTAAATGAACATGGGTTGATATATATATGTATATTATGTACTAAACATAAATATTGTCTAAATCTTAATATTAACAATTGTTTTTCTTTTTATTTATTTTCAGGTGAGTTTCGTTAAGTCGCAAATAGTGTATTTTTATATGCAATGTAAGTTTTTCTAGAAACTGTAAAAAATGTTCAGCATTCTAGATACATCAAATTAAAAAGAAAAAAACTAAAGGTGGGCGTGGTAGGGGCGTAAAACACAATTTATATACAGGGTGTTTTTTAGAAACTTTGAAAAGGAATAAAACAAAGATGATTTTTTTAAATTGACATGAAATTTACTTTATTCGAAAGATAATCTTCTGGCATTATAATTTAAATATGATTTCTGGCATATCTATGACCGCCACGGCTAGCTCGGACGTAGTCTAATCTGGAGGTCCAATTTTCGATGACTTTTTCCAACATTTGTGGCCCTATATCGGCCATAACGCATCGAATGTTGTCCTCCAAGTAGTCAATCGCTTAGAGCTTATCAGCGTAGACTAGCGACTTCACATATCCCCACAGAAAATAGTCAAGCGGCGTCCGTAACAAACTATGCGGTTACCAAACGTTTCCTTCAATAAATCAATTGTGGCACGAGCTGTGTGACATGTTGCGCCATCTTGTTGAAAACACAGCTCATGTACATCATGGTTGTTCAATTGATGAACGAAAAAGGCTCTATAGCGGTCACCATTGATATAACGTACTAGCCAGCATCGTTTTTAAAGAAGTACGGACCAATTATTCCACCAAACCATAAAGCACCCGAAACAGTCAGTTTTTGTGGATTTAACGGTGTCTCAACATGAAAGTTGGGATCAACGGCAATCTTGTTTTGGGCCCATTTGGGCACAATTTGGAAGCGTTGTTCAGGCGTCAGACTATTCATGTTGAAATGCCAAACCAAACTAATGGCCAAATCACAATCACGCGTTCGGTCGGTCGGGCGTTGACGGGCTTTTTACCGACTTTACGATATCATGTGTCAATAAGCGCGACCATAGAATTTGCAAAACGAAATGTAGCTTCAAACTTCGGGCGTTGAGAAGTTACGAATATGGAAGAATAAAAGTTCTGTTTCATTATAAATGCACGTTACAAATTCTTCGCAGATAAGAGAGAACCAAAAATGTCTCTGTATTTTATGATTTCATTTATAGGGAGTAACAACCAGTGAAATAAATAGCTTTACTAAAGGAGGTAAATACTAATGGCCATTGGATTTTCTTTTTTAATTATTTCATAATTTTACAACCATATTCCGGAATTGAAAATAACAAACAAAAATATTTCTTCAAGCATTTACAACTTTGATAAATAATCCAAAGAATGACATTAGTCAACAATGTCATTCTTTGATGTCAACAAATACGTGAAAAATAAGCAAACGTTAGGAAAAAAGAGATATGTATACAACACCGTTTTCACTAAGATCCGTTTTGTATTATTTTCATGCGATGATCTACATGGATCATTGGCGATAATAAAATGCAGCAACAACATCGCCTAAAGGCTTAGCCTAGAATATTTTCGGGGCTTAACTTAAGCGCGAAAAAAAAACTGTGTTACACAATTCCAATCATGGTGAACAGTTCTAAGAATCGAAAAAAGTTTCATAAGTAAAAAGAATTTCAATTTTTGGTTTCTTACGATTGTCAAAAATAAAATAAAAAATTCTAAAATTAAATAGCGTTTTACTTGTTTTTCTGATTACTCCAGAAAAATGGTGTGTTTGACAATCAGCCCTATCATGAATTCCATCGTAATCGGAAACGTGTTACGAATCCCGAAAAAAAGTATTATAGAATCCATCGTATTGGAAAATCTCATACAAATTGCCATTACGAACGGATTCTGTGATAGTTTTTTTTAGGGATTCGGAAACATTCCGATTACGATGGAATTCGTGATAGGGCTGAATGACATCTTTTTGCAATATCAACAAGGAAATGTGGCTCTACACTCTCTCTAAATGAAATACATTGTAGCGATCACTGATCTTTATAAAACATTACATAGAGATTAGTGGTAGCGAAACACCACTCCACAACAGACAACACATAACGTGAGACAAGTGTGAATTCGGCTTTAGAGTACGTAAACCAGAGAAAATACCTTCTCCGAAACCAAATAACAATTACCTAAATCAAACATGTCTACTTCCAAAACAGCTGTTTAGCATCAAAAAAAAAAATCTTTTGAAGGTATGTAGGTACTTTGAAATGAAATAAATGAAACACAAACTGATTTCACAGGATTTTTGTTAATGGATTGTTTTTAGTTTAGAACCAATTAATGAAAATATACATTTATGCATCTGCTGTAATAATAAAAATGTGCCAATCAATATTCAAGGCTGTATAATATCCAATTCAATGTGTATGTTGAATCATAACTAAACCATTAGTACATATGTATGTACATAGGTATAACTTTTATTTCTGCTGCTGTTGCATTTACTACCTAAAAAAGTCACTCATTACTCATTGGTTTTTGTATAAATTTGATGATAATCAATTGTTTCTTCTAAATAAGAAATCATAAATTGCATAAAAACTTTAACATTTGAAAGAAATAGATTAACCAACACAAAAAGGAGAATTATTGTGAGCTGTCAAAGCGCCAGCAAAATAGAAAATAGATCTATTCGGGCGTTGGGTTCCAGCTTACGATATTTACGATCTAAAGCTGCGCAACGCCTGAGGTAACATTTAAGATTGCCACATAAGAGTCCATTGTTTCTATTCAATATGTCAAAGTCGGAGCGAGCGAACGCGTGATTGTGGTTTGGCTATAAAAATAAAACACTTGACAGCTGACAAAATGGCCGCCGGTTAGAATAGTGTTGCCAACTTAAAGTTCTATACCTCTAAAAAAAAACACCCTTTACTAACCTGTCCATAAAATGAAACTTTTAAGATTCGTTGCATTTTTGTTTGTTTTTCTTCATTATTTGTGCCATGTTCTAAATTATTTGTCGGAATATTAATGAAATAAATTATTAATATTACATATTAAGAAAATAAACAAGATCAATCTGAAATAAACATACAAGTTCCAAAGTCTCAATTTTCTGCTAGTTCAGATGACCTTTCAATAAGCTTTAATTCACAAAGACACATTTCTTAATACGGGGTCATTCATTTCGTAGTTTCAAGTTGGTAGCGCTGGAATTTGATACCTGTCAAACTCATCTGTCATTTGAAGTGTTATACTATTAATTGAATGTTTGTCATTTACGATAATAGATCGCTTAACAATCAAACAACGCGTTAAAATTATTAAAACTTACTATAAAAAAGTGGTGATTCAAACGTAGCCACTTTTTGCACTTAACGCGATGATTTTTGTCGTCATAATGGACCGACTACGCAAGCAATCGGTAAAATTGTGAAGAAATTTGAAGAGAGTGAGAGCATTACTGATGTCATAAGACACGTGCATCATTGTAATGCACGCTCAGTCAAAAATATTGCTGCTGCAAGTGCAAGCGTTGCTGATGATTCGAATTTATAGATTTCCGATAACCGGCTATCGATAACGGATAACCGGCGATTAAAGATCATGACGTGGACGATATGTGGTTCCAACAAGACAGAGCAACAAGCCACACAACACGACCAATTATGGCTTTGTTGCGTGAAAAAATTCCTGGTCGCTTAATTTCACGTTTTGGCGACGTCAATTGGCCACTAAGATCATGCGATTTGACACCGTTAGATTTTTTTCTCTGGGCCTAGGCAAGGGACCGTTTTTAAGAGAATAATCCCCGATCTCTAGACGCATTAAAAACCAACATTACTCAAGTAATGGCCGAGATACCGCCCGAAATGTGCGAAAAAGTGATTAAAAATACCTCAAAAGAATCGCATGCTGCGAATCTTCCCAAGGCGGCCATTTGAATGATATTATTTTTCACACTTAATGGCAAAGTCCAAACTTTATAATGGAATAAAAAAATGTATCACTGTGTGTGTTTTATTTAGCTTTACTTTCAAAACCAAAAAAATTAATGACCCTATACAATTTAATCTATTTTCTCACGTTGAATATAAATAATTTGCTACATCCCGCTCGATAAAAACAAAAAGTTATAAATGAAGTAAGAGTATCTTGTTGTTTGACATGCAATTCAGCGTGTAATTGTCATAAAAAAGTATACATAGTTGTTAGCAAAACAGAAGGCTGTTAATTTCAAGTTCAATGTTATTCTCATGTCAGTGTAATATGCGTATAGTGGTAATTTACTGAGGAAAAAAAGTAAATAATTATAAAAAAAGCAAAAGGAAATCAACAATTCAATTTGAAAATTACAAAAACACAAAAATTTAACTGTCAACTTTGACATTTTATTTGATTTCTTCGTTGAGTTAAATGAAATCACATATCCTTCTTCCATTTTAATTTGTATTTAAAACAAAAAACAGAAAATAAAAAAAAAACACGAACGTTGGTAAATTTTCACAAACTCTAGTATACTATACAAACAGGAAGTGATTTGCATTTTAAATTCCCTTCTTCGTTGTATGTGTTGAGGAGGAACGTTCTATTGATTCAATCAATATGCACCACGACGACACAATGACAACCTAGAGTTTCATTCAAAAAAAAGATATAAACATAAACTTTCAATGCCAAAGTGAAATTAGCTCCGTTGTGTTGCAAGCCAAAAATATATTTAAACAAAAAAAAAAAAAAAAAAAAACCGCTTTAACACTTAGAGAACATGGATGGCACTCCGGTCCGGACGATGGTGATGGTCGGACTCGGCATAGGAAATCCTCTCCAGCTCCACCACTCCATCACCAGCACCAGCCCCAGCACCAAACAAGGAAAAGCCATCTCCGTGTCCATATGTCAATAGAACGAGTGTAGAAACACGCAAAGTGAATCATGTGGATTTCTAAATTTAGAACTCGCTTTTACGGAGGGAAAATCTCTGTAAAAGGTCGGACGTGTTGTTGTTGTTGTTGTGTGTCTATACACAGTATCTATAGTGTAGTGTGTATAGTCGACGTTGTTGGTCCATGTACCGTGTGGCAGTTGTCATCGTCATCCATGTTTCTTTCGCACCTAAGATTATAACTTCCATTTATGGCAAAGAGCGAATTTTATCTGACGAATAAGATTATGGTTGATGATGATGATGCTGATGCTGATGTGCTGTGGATGCTTTGGGAACTCCTCGTTTTATTACAAAATCTATTTATATTTTGTGCTGGCTGGTGTGCATCGAAAATAATGTTTTTAAATTAACGGAATTTCCAATTCAAGTCGCACACGGTTGGAATTTAACATAAACTCTGATCCCGCTTTAATCCAGTGATGGGCGGGAGTCGTATAATTGGAATTGGGACTTGACTAAATTTTACGATAGCTACTTATTTCTTGAGGCTTCACACATGCCGCATATTAAGCTCTTCATTTTGTATGTCACTTGTTTTAAATTTAATATTTTATGAAATTTGTTGGTTTTAGTACTTATAGTGTTCAATGTTGTGTTAAATTGATTCTGTGGGTATTTTCGTTAGAATTACGTTAAATATAGTATTTTACCAGTATGTAAAGGGTGTTTTTTTTTTTAAGACGTGTGGTTTTCAATCTGGCAATATTGTTTTCGGAGTTGGTCTTTTTGACAGCTGTCACTTGATTTATGCTCAGTTTGGTTTGCCATTTCATAATGAATAGACTTACTCCTGAACAACGTTTGCAAATCGTGCAAATTTATTACCAATATAATGGTTCGGTTCGCGCGACGCATCGCGTGGCGTGGCCTCCAAGATCGTGCGATTTAACACCGCTGGACTATTTTTTGTGGGGTTATGTGAAGTCGCTTGTCTACGCAGATAAGCCCGAAACGATTGACACCTAGGAAGAGAATATTCGGCGTGTTATTGCTGACATACGGCCCCAATTGCTGCAAAAAGTAGTCGAAAATTGGTCCTATCGGTTGGAATTTATTCGAGCCAACCGCGGCGGCTACTTGCCCAAAATCATTTTTAAAACATAATGGCAAACCCTTATCTTTAAAATAAAGCTAAATTCTTGCTCATAACATTAAATTATATGCGTTTTATTTCTTCTTGAAAACCACACGTCTAAAAAAAACACCCTTTAGTACATTTTTGAAATTTTATGTGAGTGAGTTCTTGATCGACGCAAAGCTTACAAATTGCGGCCTGTTCATGAAAATAAGTCACGGAAATGTTTTCTTCTAAAAAAAAAACAAATTTTTTTTTAAGTTATTTGATAACAGACAAATTGTGATGTGTAGGTTAGGGTAGCCCTTAAATGGAACATTGGTTCTAAATGTTTATAAACAAAAAAAAAAACTGTTTTGCACTTAAAATGGTTAGTGCGCATGGACCTTCATTCCGGTAATTTGTTTTCAATTCCCAGTCTGTTTAACCTACTGCTTCTTGCGGGGAAGTGACAAATACTTCAATAGTATCTCTTGTCATCAATAAGTTACTGTTACTGTAGTATATATGAAAATTGTAGGTCCCCTCCATTCCTGCAAAACAAACAACACGCTCCTGGCTCTCCACGAGTTGTTGTGCTATCAAATATATTTAATTTATTTTTTAATAATTCAGTCAAAATGCCAAATAGTGAAATATTTATATATACATTTATTTTCATTCAAAATTTCAATTTAGTAGGTCCGTCTACCACATTTGAATTAAATTAACTTTGTTATCAAGTTCTCTGCTTTTGATAAAAAAAAAACTAAACAAAACCGATAAAAGCATGTAACTTATTAGTCAAAAAAAAAGTATAACAATTATCGCTGCCCACCACCCGTAAGTAATGCAAATTAAATGTTAAGCCCCCGTCCCCGTCCCCTTCCCCTCCCAGTTCGTTCCATTTTGAAAACAAGAATTTAATAATGTTTCCCTCTTCTCGAAAAATGTATGTAGCTAATATTTTTACACACCCTTCAAGATAAGAATACTGTGTTACCAACCCAGGAAAAACTGAATTTCGGATATTTTTAATTTTCACACCCAAAATTGATCTTCTTTTGTTTCCGCAAATACGGACGCTTTGATAAAATTTCAAAATATTATTTACATTTTGGAGAAAAAAGTTCTAAAAACCTCCATTTGACAGCACTGGCGCAATGGAGATCAGCACGTAGTGTCTGGTAAGTGTAAGCAGCACACTCTAGCCAGATTTCTCAAAGTAGGTTTTGACACGAAAATCGCAATGCTCATCGGACCACTACATTTTTGCGTCTGAAACTTAGGAAATATTTTACTCACATAATGTCCTAATCATTTGATATCAAATTTATTAGTGAACGGGCCAAAGCTCCCTAGGAAAATGGGCCATCTCCTTTTAATGATACATTGGAAGTTACAAAAAAAAAAAAACATAGAACGGTAACCTTAACATCACGATAGGCTTAATTTCAAATAGATAGAAAAGGTACATGACACTGTTTCGTACATGCAAATTAGTTGAGATTCAGCTCATAGGCAAAATACATTTCATTGAAAATTTTCAGAAAATCCTCCTTTATATTGAGACTAAACAACGCAGAGGTTAAAACTTAAAAGCAATATCAATTCATCTTCTTGCAAAACAACTAAGAAATAAGAGGGCAATGAGTTAGTTATGAAAGCAAAATGTCTACACAAGAAAGGGCTTTACAAATCGATTTTGAAACTCAAGGCAATTAATGCAATTACATATATATAAATTTTGCTATTCTAAGGGTGTCGTCGTTCGCACACACCTTTTCCTTTCATTACAATTTACCATAGTAATTAATTTTTAAGTGAATAATTCTGACCGCAAAATAACAACAGTGGAGTGTTTGATGGAAAAAAAGGGTTTGGTGCAATCATGAATACAAAAAACAAACTAAAAAGCATTGCAATTACATACACCATATCAAGTATAATTACTGTGTGATCTTCCAACAAACGACTCGTATGCATTTAATGTTTTAATGATTTTGTGGTCATGTTCCGAATTAAGCTTAATTACATGAAGCTTTGGTTCTATTTCATTGGAATTCCATTTACAGAATGCGCCGGCCGTCCGGTTGCTTTGATTCCTTCAACAACTGAAGATATCAAATGTAATAATTTGAGTGTGTGTGGGTGAGAGTTAAGATAGCTGAATCACATCATGTAATCATTAAATCGTCATTGGTAGAGCTTAAGACAAGCCAATTACAATAATTAAGATAATAACCATAGGAAAGTTGGTACGTGAACTTCTTCTTCGTTAACAAGAATTGTCTTTGAAGTTAATGTTCAGATATGGATTCTAATGTATCTGTACCCATCATCAACTCGGTTTGACCTGAGGCCGTATTTATGTAGACAGTTGTTGCTTAGCTACTGCATCATTTAATATTTTGATGAGATGAAAAACAAAAAGATAAGTAAGCTATAATTTGCTTAACTGACTGTGCTAAACATTCTTGCGAAATAACCTCAAGCTGTTACATGATTATATAAAATTTTGTTTTCAAACCACAACATACCAAGGCACTTTTAGCAAATAAATAGAAATATAGAAACGGAATTAAAAAAAAAAAAAAAAATTTGCTGATTATGAATATTTAAATTTAGACAACTTTGGATTCACGTTCAATTATTATGAGTTCGGTTGGTTGACGACAAGGGCTATAGTATACAACTTGGGGTTCAACGTTTTTTCTAATTTTAGTGCAAAATCTACGAAATACAGGAGAAATGTATAAAAAACAGCCATAATCTGGAAAATTTCTCCACGTGAACATTTTAAAACGCAATTATCTTTATTTTAGTAGACAACATAATCTTATTGTGAGTTTCACCCGAACAACACTCCACCCGGGAAAACTTAACATTTCACTTTTCGCCTATTGTGAGTTTTCCCCGGAATTTCATGATCGAAAAATTCCCCTTATTGTGAACATTCATTTTGGGGCGGAATGTAATGTCATTTTCACTTCTTTTTTGTAGGCGAACAAAATTTCGTTCGGCCGAATTTCACAATATCTTTTAAAATTCCGGGCGAAAACAAAATTTTAAGGTGAAATATTTTTCGGGTGAAAGTCACAATAAGGCTAAATGAAAAATTTCACGACCAGAGAATGACTTGTGCAGTAAACGAATTTTTTCTCAGGCATCTGGGTTAGTCTAGTTGAAACCACATATCTTCCACATTCAAACATATCTATATTTTGCAATTTAGGTAAAGAAAAAAAAAAACTATAGATTTTTAACAGTTATACCCGGCCAGTCAAACATCCGCATCAAATAGTAAAATTTTGTGAATGCATTTGTTTCTCACCAAATGCAGGCTGATCTTATTTCCAATCCAAAAAAGTTCTACTAGTTTATTAATTGCAAGGTTATCCTTCATTTTATCCAGTTGTGAGTAAAATTGATCTTTCCCCGGGCCCAGATGGTCTCCCAGCAATCGTTCTTAAAAAAATGTAGGTATTTAAAAATTAGCACAGCCTCTTACCGCACTCTTTCACCTCTCCATTGTAAGTGGTGTTTTTCCTAAGATGTGGAAAAATTCTTTCATTATACCTGTTCTTAAAAAAGGCTGCAAAAATGATAATTCAAACTACAGACGCTTTGCCAAACTCCCTTGTATACTTAAACTTTTCGAAATTATAGTTTACGAGTCGCTGTTTGTTCATTGTAAATCAGTTTGTTCCTCAACAACAACAACTAAACTGACCGTCAGTATCGAGTTCTCTTTAGAGAGAATGTCTCCAAACCTATTCATGCATTATCTGGAGTACCCCAGGGAAGCCATTTGGGTCCACTTATTTTTGTTTCGACTATAAATGATGTTGAGCTGATTTTACCTCAATCTAACTTGAAAATTTACGCTGACGATATGAGGATATCGAAACAAACGACGCACTTATGCTGCAAATAGATGACTTAAATAGCTTTTTTACTTGGTGTCAAAAAAACTTTCTTGAGCTAAACATTAAGAAATGTCAATCCGGAACCTTGTCCAAAAGACAATACTCGGTTAATGGAGTGCGTGTTCTTACTGTAATCTCCATTCGCGGCCTTGGAGTCATTTGTGACACTCCATTTTCGCTCCCACTACAACAGCATTATTAGCAAAGCCAATTCAACTCTCGGTTTCGTAAAACGCTGGTCAAAAGAATTTTCTTGTCCATATGTAACCAAATCCTTTTATATGACTTTCGGAAGACCTGTGACTTTCGTATGCCTCCCAAGTCTAGTCACCATATTTTTATCAAGTTCACATATAGAACGTATTGAAGCTGGGATGATCCCAATAACCTTCTTTTTTGTGCTGACCGTTTAAACTTTTGAGCCTTCAACCCCTCAAATTACGCCGTGATACTGCCAACATCGTTTTTGTTCACCAATTATTAAATGGGGTCATTGATTGCTCTAATCTGCTCCAAAATATCCGTCTGAATCCAAACCCCCGTCAGTTAAGATCTGTTCCTTTCTTCCTCACTGCCTACCACCGTACCGATTATGACCTAAACGAACACCATTGACTCAAATGCAACGCAAGGCTGACAACATAAATAAAGGGTTTTCCAATAAGAGGTGTTATTTTGATATTCAAAGATTTTTGAGCATTTTTTGAGATAAATGATGTTTATTTCATTATAAAGAGGAAGGTATGCCGTTAATAATGGAACACAACGTCAGCCAAATGGCTGCCACGACCACGCTTACAGGACCATATCCTTTTCATGAAATTTTCCATAACCAAATCGCAAAGTGGCTGCCCTATGTCCTCGATAGCCTCACGAATTCCATCTTTGAGGTCTTGAATCGACGCTGGGCTGTTGGCGTAGACCTTATCTTTCACGTGGCCCCAAAGGAAGAAGTCGCAAGGTGTTAAATCACAAGATCTCGGTGGCCAATTGTGATCACCTCTTCGAGAGATAACACGGTCCGGAAACTTTCCCCGTAAAAGATCGATGGTTTCATTGCTTGTGTGGCACGTAGCGCCGGCCGTCTTGTTGAAAGTAAACGTTGTCCAGATCAATACCATCCAATTCCGGCCATAAAAAATCATTAATCATCTCTCGATAGCGCAATCCATTGACCGTAACTGTTGCTCCAGCCTCAATTTCGAAAAAGTAAGGTCCAATGACCCCGCCGGACCATAAACCGCACCAAACAGTCACGCGTTGAGGATGGAGAGGCTTTTCAACAATAACTCTTGGGTTTTCCGAGCCCCAGATGCGACAGTTTTGCTTGTTGACGTAGCCTCCGAGGTGGAAATGGGCCTCATCAGTCAAGATGATTTTTCGATGAAATTCCGGATCATTTTCATGCATTTCAAGGACCCAATCAGCAAAGACACGACGTTGTTGATGTTCAGCCGGCTTGAGTTCTTGTGTTAACTGAACTTTATAAGCCTTAAGACCCAAGTCTTTATGCAAAATACGGTGTAATGACGTTTGTGGAATGCCTAATTCCAAAGAACGACGAGGAATTGACAAACCTGGGTTTTCTTCAACACTTTGGGCTACAACAGCAATATTCTCAGTTGTTCTTGAGCGACGTGCACGGGTTTTATTCTTCACATCACTAACTTGTCCCAACAGCTCGAATTTGTCCACCAATTTCTGTATTGCGGTCCGACAAGGTGCTTCACGACGACCCACAAATGTTTTAGTTTTACGAACCGTCTCTGCCAAATTTTCACCATTTTTATAGTGAATTTTAATAATTTCAATGCGTTGTTGAAGCGTGTATCGTTCCATTTTTATTAATGGCGTAGTTTCTACTTGTCAAATGTCAAAAAATGACAGCTTCAAAAGTGACAGCTACCGAAATAGCGGGCTATTCAAAATAACACCTCTTATTTGAAAACCCTTTACCTCCAACCTCGACATAAGTAATCCTGCTTTAAAACAAGCTATTCGTAACTCATCGTCTCGTAGTCCTTTTTAATTTATTCTAACTCTCCCACATTGATTATCAGACCTGACAATGTCTGACAATTAAGTTGTGTCTTTACACGATTGGGAGAAAATCTACCTCTCTCTTACAATTTATTGTCAGAAGTTGGCTGACAATTTACTGTCAGATAGTCGGCTGAATACCTGTCAATAAATTGTAAGCGATTGGTAGATTTTCTCCCAACCGTGTAAACACACAACTAATTCATTCAGCTCATTGGTAGAGAATTGTCAGACATTGACAGAGCACGACAGAAAATTGTCTGACAATGAAAAAAGAAAAAAAAAAGGTTTTATTCAACGAGGCTGGAGGCTGTTCGGAACAGTTTAGAACAGAAAAGTAGAACTTTTTGCTGTCCAATTAGGAATTTTCTGTTCTACACTGTTCTGTTTGCTGTTTAATGAGTCTGCCTGGAACACTTTGGAAGAGTTTAGACTACTATTTTCTGCACTGGTTTTTAAGGTAGAACAACTTAGAACAGATTTGTGAGAAGTTTTAAAATCAGCTGTTGGAATAGTAAACATATAGTAAATAGTTTGTTTTTTTTTTTTAAATTAATTTAGTCTGAACCTCTTTCTTACACCTTCTTAAAGTGAATTTTCATCAGTTCTGATTTTTTTTTCAATAAATTTATATTAATTTTAAGACGTGTATTTATCGATTTGAAAATGACAGCTATAAGGTAGCCATTTCCTGTTGTAACTTTTTCTGACGTTTTTCACGAATCTCTACTGTTCTGTTCTAATCTTAACTTTTTTTCACTGAACACAGCTTGTGATGTTAAAAAAAAGTGCATCTGACAATTTCTTCACAGTCAGAAACGTCAAACGACGATACAAATTGACAGACCTGACAGTAAATTGTGTGTTTACACAATTATCAAATATCTTACAATTTATCGTCTTATAATTAATTGTCAGATACATTTTCTGACAATTAACAGCTAGAGTACACATGATTGTCAGACTTCTTACAATTAATTGTCAGACAAATTTTCTTACACTTCATTGTAAGACTACACGGTTGTTAGACATTTCAAGAATCACAATCGTGTACACTTAGCGTTATGAACTGTCAGTTGTCACACTGATAACACTACCGAATAATTGGCGCAAAATTCAAATCCCGTCAAAAATAATTGATATGTTACAAAGTTCTATTAGAAATGTTTTGTGTGGTTCGGATGGGTATATGAAACAGTTTTCGAACATATCGAACTCAATGTGAACCGAACATACCTGTGCACTTTCTGATTTCATTTTTTGAAACACAAAATAGTTGAGCTCTTACTTACGTCAAACTCATCTGTCATACTGTCATTTGAGTAAATATTTAGCTTTATCTTTTTTTTTATATTTCTCTTTCCTTTTTTCAGTGTGGTCGACTTTTGAAGACAGTTCAGTCCTAAACTGAGAAAAAGAATATTGACATACTCAAAGTAACATTTCCAACAATACCTATTATTTTCTCGGCAACGGTTAAAACGATTTTGATCAGAAAACGTTTTGTATAAAATGTAATAAGAATAACTAACTTAAACCGAAAATATACGTAGAATCTACTTCGTATAAGAACCTAGTATAAGTACGTTTTATTGAGAAAACAAAATTCCCAAGTTAAATATTAAAATATGTGAAATGTTTTTTTGATTCTCTTTGGTCCTCTGACCAAAAAAAAAAAATTCATTTTAATATTTGCCAAAAGAATACCTTTTTTTGGGTTTCGACTCTTTTGTTCGATTAAATATTTCCAAAAGAAAAACAGTACCTATATCTAGTACTTCGTTTGTACAGCTTGTTCAGAAAAAATAAAACTTTATGGTCATTATTCTGGAATTCACTTCAAAATGTTACTCTCGCATCTCCAGGCACTGAAAACATCCCACGAAATGAAAACATTGCTGGTTTGTTTTTCTTTCATTTACGTTACGATATTCACTTCAACTAAATTGTTGTTTTTTTTTCTGCAATGAACTTATGAGCACTTTTTGTGCTTCGGTTCGGTAACTATACTATCATTGTAATAGTCATCGTCGGCGTCGGTCGTCGCCATCGTGATTATAGTTCTCGACTTCATCTTCACACAGATTTGTAAAAACGAAAATGGTTACCAACTTGTGTTAACAAGAAGTAATATAAACAACAAACCCACTGTCTGCTGATAGAGAGAGGATTCTCCGTTGTTTCGAAAGAAAAATACTTCGACGCATATATTTGGTCCTGTGTTGTGCGAGGAGGGCAAATAGAGGAGAAGATACAACCGCATTCTTTAAAGGTGGTTCATCTTCGGATTAAGATTTTACCCCACCGATTTCAGTGGATTAACTTATGTTCAACCAGAGTTGAAGGTTTGAAAATTAATTAATAGCCAATTATCAAATACTTCAACCCTGGTTAAACCTCAGTTAATTCGCCCAAATCTATGGATTAAAGTCATGATCCTAGGATTAATCCAGTTTTTCAGTACTGAATTAACTCTTAGTTAATCAAGAGTTGATTAACCTAGCATATAAATTAATTGTTAAATTTTATTTCATTATTTATGTCAAAATGATGATCTCTTCAGTTGAAGACTAGACTAAACTAAACAATTATGTGGTTTAACTCGAAGTGAGCTAGAGTTTTAAATTGGGTCACAATATGTTTCAGGAGTTAACTCGAAGCTCTGATGATCTGAGACTGAACATCTGCCAAATCCAAAGAAAACGATAAATAAATATTTTCAATTTGAAAAGTTGACTGTCGAAAATATTTTTTTTTTCAATAAGGGTATCTGGGATACTTCGAACGTGAAAAAATCGACTATTGACTAATTTTGGTTTATAGAGAAAACCCATAAATTTATTGCCGAATCCTTCAAATCTTATCGTATGCCCAATCCCCAATGCGGCAATCATGAGTTGAAATGCATACTACGATGATGAAGTAGTAAAAATTTGTTTTATTTATTCTCCTTATGTGGTTGGAGTTTTTTATGTCTTAAAAAAGCCACAGGAGCTAGAGAAAAGCCTGTGGCACAGGAAATTCACTCAATTTTTCGTTCAACAGTCAAATACTGTTCTTGCTTATGTCTTTTGTTTTTTTTTTTTTTTTTTTTTTTTTTTTTTTTACAGTAAAGAACCTCATTTGCGTTAATGATAGTTCTTTTATTTTTTTTTCTTATACGTCTTCGTGTGGCTTCATTCAATTTTTCATTTAGGAAGGTTTTTCTTGTTGTGAGTTTGTTATTTGTTTTTTTTTGTTGTTTCTTAAGTCTGACTTTTATGATGCGTTTTTTTCTCAAAGGACAGTAAGTGTAATATAAAAACAACGGAAGGCGATTGACGTACATTTCTTTTGCTTTTCTTTCATTGTATCTTAGACTGGTTGGGCCTCTGTCGTCCATTGAAGCTGATTTTTTTGCAAACAATTCAGAAAAAAAAAAAAAATACATACCTATCTTTATAAGTATACACTATCTCCTGTAGATGGATAATTTCTGATGGCTGACCATGATTTGCAATACTTCTCCTTTTTTATACTTCTTGTCGTTGCGTCGCGTCAGCGTCTTCCGTCGGTTTCTTGGAGGAGATTGAAGATGTTTTTTTTCTAAGAAGGAAGTCAGGCGACAAGGCCGCAAAAAAAAAAAAAGAACAAAACACGACAAGTGCTTTGGAAATAGAAATTATCGAAGCGTAGTTTTAGGATATTGTAAATACAGAGTGGGAGGATACAAGAACAAAAAAAAAAACAGAATTAGAAAAGCCAATATGATGACAACACTGAGGCAAAATACCATGAAAAAATTAACAATTTGTTGCTTTGATTGTTTTTTATGACATAGATGTTAAAATTTCAAAATACTTTATAGAGGGTGTTTTTTTTTTAGACGTGTGGTTTTCAATCTGGCAATACTTTTTTCGGAGTTGGTCTTTTTGACAGCTGTCACTTGATTTATACTCAGTTTGGTTTGCCATTTCATAATGAATAGACTTACTCCTGAGCAACGCTTCCAAATCGTGCCCAAATGGGCCCAAAACAAGATGGCCACCGATCCCGACAAGCCATTGTTGAGATGCCGTTACATTCTCAAAAAGTCACTGTTTGGTGTGCTCTAATGGACAGAGGGAATCATTGGTCCATATTTCTTCAAAAGTAAAGCCGGCCATAATGTTACAATTACTGGGGAACGCCATAGAGCCATAATTAATGACTTTTTCGTGCCTGAATTGGAGGATGTTGATATGGACAACCTTTGGTTCAAACAAGATGGCGCTGCATGCCATACAGCCAACGAAACAATCAATTTATTGAAGGAAACTTTTGATAGCGCATTATCTCGCGTCGTGGGCCTGTGGCGTGGTCTCCAAGATCGTGCGATTTAAAACCGCTGGACTATTTTTTGTGGGGTTATGTGAAGTCGCTTGTCTACGCCAATAAGCCCGAGACGATTGACGCCTTGGAAGAGAATATTCGGCGCGTTATTGCTGACATACGGCTCCAATTGCTGCAACAAGTAGTCGAAAATTGGGCCTCTCGGCCCAAACCCTTATCTTTATAATAAAGCTAAATTCTTGGCCATAACATTAAATTATATGCGTTTTATTTCTTCTTGAAAACCACACGTCTAAAAAACACCCTTAACATTTATCACAATTCTAGGATATTTAATTTTTAATAAACAATACCCGATGTAGGCTAATATTTTACCATAATTTTAAGAATTAAGGCCTACATAAACCTTGAAAATACTATCATTTAGGCTCAAGTTATAAATATTGCAGATTTGAACATATCAGTCGCATTGTTGACTTAATTTAGCATGTAGCCTCCTATTTTACATTGTAACCTGACATTTCAACCTTTAATATTGATAATCCGATATTTAAAATCTCAGTAATTGACTTTTAAGTGCACTCATGTCAACTGTTTTTAGGACTTTCGACAACAAAACGAAGCATTCTATACCGAAGGTCGTTGGTTGACGATGAACAACTATACCACCTTTATTTCGATTTGTCTTGATTTTTGTGAAGACCTTAATTACATCATCTGGTTTTTATTAATTGACCTATTAAAAACAAAAATACACTCAATAAAGTAGAATTTTGAAAAAAAAAAAATGTATTTTTGAAAATTAATTATTCAAAAACTTCATTAAAACAACTTGGTTTAAAATGAAAATTAACGAATGTATTTCTGGTTTCAAAAAAAGTTGTAGCATGACATTATTAGTGTTACCGTTGTGCTAAACGGGGGAAATAGACCCCCTTCTTAAACTACTGTTTTCGTATTTTGACACGGTCCAGCCTTTTATCGGATTTTATATACAAAAAGCCTTTCATAGAATGCTCACAAAAAATGTTCACAGCTAGATTTTAAATTTCACACTATACTTGGCATATAGCTTAGAGCTTGGGCCACTCTTTCCTTTTTCATATACGAGAAGAATTTCCATACAGTGCTAATACAGATACTACACAAAATTTAAAAGTTGGTTTACATAACTAACCACCCAACCTTAAAAAATCTTAACGCGATGATAAAATCCATGTCCTTTAGATGTAGAACTTTAACGGCAGCGTATGATAAGCTCATTAAATTCTGATCTTGACAGGATTGTCCAATGATAAATTAAAAACCGTGTAGAATTTAATGCTTCTTAAACTCAATGCTGTCTCCTGTCGTTAAAGCGGAACCCACCCCCAATGCTGCTATCCATGAGGGGCACTTGCATAGAGGAAACTGAACAGCTTTCAGTACTCGGTATGTGTGTCACATACCACCTTTTGTGGAACGACCACATATTTAACATCGGCAAAAACGCTGCTAAGTGTTTAGGTTTTCTCCCCCTCTGATCTGGCTGTTATCTACAAAGCCTATATTCGTCCAAAACTTGAGTACAACTCCCATATTTGGGCAGGTGCCACAAAAACCCACTTGAGCCTATTGGATGGAATACAAAAGAGAGCTCTAAAAATGATAGGTGAAAGAACTATAACGGAAATATTTACATCTCTAGAACACCGTCGCAATGTTTCTTGTATATCATTATTTGACCGTTATTTGTATAAATAGTGTTCTAGTGAAATAGCCAGTTGCATTCCTCCCCTTAAACAATTCAACGGGAATACTCGCGTTTCTAAAAATGCTCATCACTTTACCCTTGAGCCCAACTTCGGACGTACTGATAAGTACAGAAATTATTTCCTGAGTCGCACTACACGAATGTGGAATGCTGTACCCAGGTCAATTTTCCCCTCCCATTGTGATCTTTAGACATTCAAAACCAACCCTCCAACCTACCTAATCGCTCGTGCATCGTGCTGTGTATATCATTTTAAGGGTAGTCACAACCCCTTTAGTTCACGCTAAATAGATATTAAAAAAAAAATCCCTTGAATTGCTTACGTGAAATTCATTATAAATACCGATTTTGCACTAAAGATCTCTTAAGACATGTTTTAAAATTAAATAGTTACCATGTCTCAAAAAATTTCTTTTTAAATAAATTAAATAATAAATTAAATTCTCTTTCAATTCTATACAATAAGTTATTTCATATAATGACGAATATTTCCGTAAATCATGAATCTATATATAAAATTCTTGGCTATCAACATTTTTTGAAGAAATATAGAGATGAATCCCATAAAGCAAAGTAAGTGGTTGTAAAGGCGGAATTTTCTTGTGAATTTTCTTCTCTCAAAATTCAACAAGCCCCTATATTCCGCACCAGGATGTACTACGAGTTAGTAAGTATTCAACTTCAAAAATTAGTCTAATCGCGTTGAACGAAAAAATTACCTCTCAATAGGTAGGTAAGTTTCGGCGAAATGATTCACGTTTGGTGGAAATAAATTAGCAAAACTTGCAAGCCTTGTCCTGGCGTTAGTCTTATCATCGTAAAATTACAAACTACTGATACTGAGTAGAAATCAGCTGTCAAATTGGTTGGACTCTCTAAAACTCCCTGTACTAAAGAAGTTTCCTTGCTATTCAATTATATTAGTCTAAAACGAAACGAAATGCGGACTAAATTAACTTCCCTGAGGCATACCAAAAATCGTATACACTTTTAAAATCAATGCAATTTATCTGTCACAACATCAAAACCCTTCAGCGAACGAAGCTATTGTCTACAATTAAACTTCGTTTACACATACAATGCAATCATCTACTTGTATGGAAATGGACATATACATACATATATATTAAAACAAAAAAAACATCACTAACCATATCACGTATACGTAAAAGTAGGTACCCACTTAATAAAATATGTTCCCTTCAAGTCAGTCACTGCAACGGTGTCACTTGAGTGAGCATCTACCTATGGGGGTCCAATAAAAAAATGTACCTTTTTATTCACAACATTACTCAACACATACGATTCTTTAAACGAGAACACAGGATGCACCGGACCGCGGGAAGAAAAAAAAATGTCTTTGCAAAACTTATGAGGTAACCATCACCCCCCCCCCCCCCCCGCCCCTGGAACAATTTCATTTCCCACGCATAGACAAATTATAGATGCACCGCGAAATCATCGAATAGGAAAATTCTAAATGACTGCAAACTCTCCACATATAGTTGCTTTGTTAACATTTTGCTTACAGGGTTCATGCGTAATGGACATAAAATTTCAATTTTCCATCATACCTCCTACCATCCCTATGACCGCCTATAATGCCATAAAATTTGCCCTTTATTTCCATAATCTACTCTTCATCTTGTTAGATAAATGCTCAGATAAAAGTTATGTAATAATAATAATAAAGAAACCAAGCCTCCAGCAAAACGGATGTCTCATTCCATCTAACATTCCCATTTCCTATTTTCTTTTTGATTAATTTTATTCTTTTGTTTGAAAATCGCTTCATCTTCAATTTTTTTGTTTCTTCTTGAGACTTTTTACAAAAGTACCCATTTTGAAATAAATAATAAAAAAATCTTCATTTGACGAAAGATATTGAATATAAAGGTCCACAATCTCGAGAGTCGTATAAGATGTATCACAAATTTGTAAAATAGAATCTTCATAAATATTTTCCAACTCATTCTCTCTTTTTATTTTGCAACTTGTCTGTGTTTGTGATGGAAGAGCCCGGCTATCACAATCGTAAACTACAATGAGACAAATATTTTTTTATGAAAAACAAAAAAACTAAAAAAAAAAGAGACAACAGTCAAAACATAAAAATATTTACAAAAGATGTCTTCTCCTCCACGCGGTACGCTCCACCCTCAGCTTCCCTTGCTCGTTAAATAAAAATAATAAAAAAAAAAAAACAAAAATAACGACTTTTATCTTTTGTCACAGACCATGTTTTTTGATGTTGAAGAATTTTTGTTGTTTGTTTGTAATGATGACCGTTATTCATCTGATGGTTTCTTCTTTTGAAATGTAGATTTTCAAAATCTCTTCTCTTTTTGTGCCTCTGTATCAGTCTATCAGTCTTTTGTAAGAGATTAGAATATCAAACGACGGATACAGAATACAGTACATTCCCCGTATTCCACCGGAAGTACATAAAAATACATCAATATTTTTTTATAAAAAAAAGAAAGCTTATTTTTATTGTTTTAGATAAAATTTTGACATATGGTAGGCAGCAAAAATTCGTGCAAACAAAATTTGGAATACAATTTCAATTTTTTGGGGCGTGATATCGTAAATCTCAGATTTTTAAATAGAACTGCTTACAGCGGAGGAAAATTAGACAAAAAAAAGGTCAAACTTCGAAATTTCGAAAAGGTTGAATTTTGGTGAGAGCTTTTTTCCATTTCCTAAAATGTACCCTCAATTTTGACCAGGTCTTAAGATATAGATAAAGAGGGAGATTAAAGAAGGTGAAATTCAATTTTGTGAAAATATCTCGAAAATTGTCGAAACATTTTTGAAAAAGTGTGCAGTTAAAAATTGTAGCTTATAAAATTTTTCACATACAAAATTGAAAAACTTTTTTCGTAAAAGCAATAGAATTTGAGAAAAACGTGCGCAAAAAATATCAGTTGTTTGTTTTATTGATATTTATACACCCACATCACCACCACATTACACAGTTACTTGTCTCGACCCAACCTACATGCTCTAGCTTTTTGTCACACCTTATACGAATCACCCTGTATAATGGTCCCGGATAAGAGAGGTTGTACTGTACTTTATGTCTTCTCATATTTAATCAAGCAACGATGATTTTATTTTTATGTGTTTTTTTTTTTTTATACAAGAAGATATAATTTTAAAGCCACTATGCAGAACAAGGGTTCTTTTTGATGAGTCATTCGTCCTCACTATGTTTGTGGTGGAAATGTCTGAAATAAAAAAAAAATCACCGAGTAGGATCCGGTGGTTGATAAAATTCAGGGATAATTTGATTCGATTTCCAGTCTAGACTATATGCACGCGATATACGAGTACTTACATACAATAGTTCAGTGTCTAGTCACGCATATCGAAGTGAGAAAAACAATCAAGAAATTAACTCCTTTTTGTATTGCTGATGACGACCAAGAAAGTTACTCACACGGAACAAGTAAAAAAAGAAGCAAGGAAATGGGTAGGATCCAGATGTTCCATCGACTGATTTTGTACTTGAAAATATTGATTTTTATGGAAATTTTCCTCAAATCATAAAATAGTCATTTTAAAATTAATTTCTTTATCACAAAAGCCGATTAAACAATTAGTCTCATTTAAAACGGACGACAATAGAGAAATGCCAATTTATCCAATTTATAAATTCCAAAAGTTTGAATATTTTGTTCTTCAAATAATTAATTTATAAAAAATCTAAACTTTCGGTACATTAGATTTAATATTCACACAAATCTTAAAATGGCGCCTAACGTGGCTAATTAAAAAAAAAAAAATTCTTTTCCTGAATTGTTTAGAATTATAAAATATGTAGTTATTGATTTTAAAATTCTCTGGCTTTGAACATCTGTATAAATATAAATTCGTATTCATTTATAAAATCCTTTTATTTTCTTGACTTGAGGAAGAATACCTATAGTTAGATATTTTTCCTGAATGAGAGTAAAAAAAATATTTTTTTCCTGATATTTTTTGTTGGGCTTCAATTTATGCGTAAGATATTTGAAATTAAATAACAGAACAATTTGAGTCTTATACAACCTTTGTGCTTTTTTCATTAATTACTTAAAGATTTAGAACATTCCAATAGAAGTTCTAAATGATATCTCATTTATATGTCTGTCTATCCTTCAGATTCACCTCTATACGAGTATCTTTAATTACTTATTCGTTGTTGAATAATTCAAAAGGTTATTTATATGAATTCAAATGTAACCAAAATAGAACCTCTTTTCATAGAAATATTATTTATGTCAATTTTTGCCTTAAGCAAAAGCAATCATTTAACATTATAACAGAATAGAACAACAAAAAAAAAAAACCGTACTTAACGACAAAATACAGACAATTTTGCAAGCAATTTTTTTGCATTTAAACTGAATGAATAGTGTTTCTATAGACATAATATTTGCAAAAAAAAAATACTTTCCTCTGAATGCAAGATGGAGTTATATTTTGTAAAGTAGTTCGATTGGATTATCGATTATAATCGATAGCTTACAAAACAATTTGTTTTTATTGATAAACATAAACATAAAGCGTCATGTAGATGTGACAAAACTATCATCGATTATAATCGATACGAAGTCGATTATAATCGATATTTAACATTATCGAAAACACTCGATAGTTTTTAGTCATTATCGATAGTTTTTGATGGTAATTTTTGAAAAATCGAAAAATCCAATCTTTTGTTTACAATATTTCCTTCTATTTAATTATTAAAAATAAAGATACATTTTTGGGTTTATCAGAAGAAATGAGTACCTAAAACATAAAATGAATTTATTATTTGTTCGATTGTAAAATCATAAACAAAAAATATAAACAAAAACAATAGGAACGAACACAGAAACAAGGAAATTGAATCTGAAAAAGAAATTTAAAGAGCTATTTACATAAATGGAAAAAACTATCGAAATATATAGATAATTATCGATCGTTTCGAATTATTATCGAAGTTCTCCATCTCTACAACTTTCTGCTGAACGAGTGAGGAGGTTAATTTTTGCTAGAATACTTCGTTAATTTTATGAGAACTGAATTTATAGATTGCTTAGCAAATAGTTTTTTTTTCTTATGTAGTTGTGGGTACACTCAGGAAAATCATCATGTAAAATCGTTTAGAAATTAACCAGTTATCAAGTTGTTATTTTTCAAAACCACTTAAATCATGTTAAATATTAAACAAGATCACTTGAAAAATCAGCACGGCACCTTTAAAGCAAGCCTTACACTACCTTAAATAAGTAATTGTGTTAAACTAAAATGCTCAATAAACTACCTTAAATAAGTAATCCTGTTAAGCCAACATGAACATCTAGATGTATTAACTTGGTTCACTGTTAAACTAACAGAATCTGCTTTTTTTATGCTTTGATTAACCCAGCAGTCTTGTTACGCTTGCACGCGAACCAGGAAGAATAAACATGGTACAATGTTACTTTAACAACATCCACCTGTGTAATTTACATGACCCCTTGCCAAATTGAATTTAATGGCAATGTTATGCTTGTACGAGAATAAAGATGAATCAACACGGAACACTGAAAATTAAATTCACTTCTGGAGCCTACCTGGCCTTTGCTTGCACAAAATTAAAACAATATTAAAATAACACAAAATTTATAAAAATTCACATTGAGGCCACCTAGAAATGTGTTCAATTTCCATATTTGCAAGAATTTCATGTTGAACTTAGATGGCATCTTCTTAAATCAACTACATAATAATGTTGTCAAAGAAGCTCTCATGTTAATTAGATATTAATTATTATGTTATTGAAATAGTGTAAGTTGCTGTTTTCAACAAAAGTAGAGGAATATTGAAAAGTATAAACCTTGAAAGTTAAACATTATAAACCTGAGGATTTTCTCGAATGGTAAAAGTTGTCCTTTTTTTGAAATTTCACCCGACATTGGTTCAAAATTGGGATAAACATTTACGAAACTCTGTTTTTTTTTTCAAAAATAAGATTCTAAGGGTTCACCTACTGGTTTTGATTTTTCGAATTCAAATTTGTTTTCCTTAAACTATACATACAGGTTTGACTTTTCAAACATAGCAAAAATCTTTTAAAATATGTCAACCGGCAACCAAAATTTTAATTTCCAATTTTTGAATTCCGATTGAACAAATGGCATTTTTAGTTCGTATCTTTATATAGTTGTGTATACCTATTAGGGTCCGTTATTTAAAAAGTTATATCTACTGATTAGTAAGTAAACTTCATAGTACTTATTTATTTCAATTATTTACGTCGTAGATACTTTATTTCAAAAGTGCTGAAACTGATGTTAATCTATGAAATTGAAAAAAAAAAAATCTAAACTGCACATTTAAATGCGCAACACGTATTAATTGCATGCCCCTGACGAATAATATAAATAAATGCATCTAATATCTGTTTTTTTTTTAAACAAAACAAAAAACTTTCCCACTATACAATTAATTATAAATAAATGTAAGATTCTCACGTAGCCAATATTGCATCACTGACTATCAGAATAACTATCGCCAATTTATTTATAAACAGACACACTATAATTGTATAAAGATATACCCACGGATTATTCAACCTCGAAATCGATACCTTTTTCGGTGTGGCGGGAACATTCCATCGTTTATAAGATTAAAATTAAAAGCAATTCATCAACTAACTAATTTATTGAAACAATGTTGTGTGTATATGTTGCCTCAACAACTATATACACGAAGCAACAGTTTTTCTTAAGCAATTGTTGTAACTTATAACAATTCCAGAGCTGGCTACCCTTCACCAATATGTATTAGGAAGCCTAAATGCGCAATTCCGGTCTTTTACGGCGCAGACTTGTGTTTGGCATTTCCAACTCAGCGGGTTTTAATACACAAAAAGCTAACCATAACGGTATTAAGTTTGGCCAAGCCACAACAACTGGGTGACCAAAAAAAAACAACGTACTGTAATTCTTGTGGTTTTTTAGATGTTCCATCACGAGAATTAAATCAAAGCCAAATTATAACTCCCAGGGTGGTCTTTTGGCCAAACAAAAATTAGGGGGATGGAATTGTTTGTATTGTTCGTCTTTGTCCCGCAGCCTATTGTGACGGTGTTGGCCACAAAAAAAAAAAGAAGACCCATAGTTATAACCGCTTGAGTTGATGTGGGTGGTCTGATTGTTATTTTTCTGTTATTCTCTTTTTGTTTTTAAATTTAACTAAATCCTTGATGGACAGTGACAATGTCGTGGCGTTTTAGGTTTGTACAAAAAATTCTTTGAACAAAAAAAATGCTTACATTGAAATTCAGAAAAAAAAAAACAGACCAAAGAAGGTTCAATTGAGCTGGTTGATTAAGTTAAATTAATCAAATTAAGTCAACCGAACACCTTTTGGATTTTCCTTTGAATAAAAAACAAAATGCGATGCAGCCTTGAGTTGGGTATAACATCTAAGGTTACATAAACAAATGTACAGCTGATGTGCATGCTAGTCCCCTTAAAGCTTGCCACAAGTTCAAACAGAGACGCAAAAGGTTACAAAATTTATTGTATTTTGTTTTGGTTTTTTTTTTTTTTTTTCTGTCTGTGAATTTTGTATTCGATGAGAAATCAAACTGGAGACTTTGATCAAATATGACTTTTATTACGAAATTTGGGGAAATATACCTACAAAAAAAGGAGTTATGGCGAACACTTGATGGGTTCCTTAGATTGCCTTGGTTTAGGTCGCAATTGCTACTTACATTCGTTTAAAAAAAAAAATTAAAGATACAGGGTGGCCCAAAAGTAGTTTTCCTACATACAGGGTGGGCCAAATATAAGTTTCTTTTTAAAAATGCAATAAAATGAACAAAATCAAATCGTAGCTCCGAATCGCCCACTTGACATCGCCAAGACGGCTGATAACACGATTTGAAAATTTGGTGCTCAAAAGGGCTGTATGGCATAGCGCGCCATCGTGCATGAACCAGAGGTTGTCTAAATCATTGTCTTCAATTTCAGTAAAAAATAAAGTCGGTTAACATGGCTCTGTAACGCCCACCGTTCACCGAAACGTTGTTCTCAGCCTTATTCTCAAAGTCTCACACACTCGGCTACAGTAGCCACATTCTCGTCTGTGCGCACCTTACGACGACGGGGACCATGAGTGTTGTCCACTAGCATACCAGTCTCACGAGCGTTTTGCACAAACATGCGTACAGCAGGCACGGTGGGTGCTTCATTCCGGCCAAAACTTCTTTTCACAGAGTGCTGTGAGGCCCAAATGGTGCGTTTTTTGAAATAAGTATTCATTATTTCCCAACGTTTTTCAAGCGCCTAAAGCAACTTATTTCGTTCCGCAGAGGTATGAAACTGACTTTCTGTCAAGATTTCGAGCGGGAAACAGCTGATTTAAAAAGAAACCACTAAATGACCTACTCATTATATCTGGAATAACTTTTGAACGAAAAGATACAAACTAATGAAATAAATTAAAAATCTAAGTTTATTTCATTGATTTTTTTTACATTACGTATTGAAAATTAAATCGGTTAAGTGGCCACAATTCGAATGGATGCACTCATGGGCTCTTTTGATGACACTTTCCATGACTTTTTGAAGTGTTTGCCGGCGTAATTTGAGCGATTTCTGTGACTTTCAACTCCTATGATCTGTGGTTTGTTAATGTAAACTTTTTCCTTTAGTTAACCTCATAAAAAAAAGTCCGGAGCCGATTCACCGGTTTTTTGAGATAATGTGATTTTGGAATTTTTCGCACAACAAGTTCATTGTCTCACGAGCGGTGTGAGCGGAAAAGCTTCGTCTTGCTGAAACCAAATCAGCTCAGCATTGAACAAGTGGAAAAAGGAAGTCCTGAAGCTTGTTGTCTAGCAGCACCCATCGACCGTAACGCTGGCACCCGCATCATTTTCGAAGAAATATGGCCCATAAATCTTATGCGAGGTTATTCCACACCAAACAGCAATACGATAAGTGAGTGTAAAGAAGGTTGATGGAGATTGTTGGGATTCTGTGTGCCCCAAAATCTGCAATTTTGCTTGTTTACAAACCCGCTCAGATGAAAATGTTCTCCGTCGTCCATCAAATTTCCAAAAATTATTCGGCATTCTCGGCGATATCAAAATCCGATGAATCGTGCTAAATCTCTCAAGCCTTATGTCTGAAACAAAAAAAAAAATAACTCAAAAATATCGAAAAAGAGTTATTATATTTTCTTATAAAGGAAACAGACTTTTGTTTCAATTCGAGAAACCTTTAACTAAGCAACCAAAGCACTAAAATTGTGTTTTTTTTTTTTGGTTTATTAAAAAAATATTTGTAAAATTTCACCGTTTAGGCTTTAGCTCAAATAACAGTGGGCGCAGAGACGCACGTACATAATACACACAGGTGCACAGACCGACCGATGGACGCACTTTTTCGCGTTCTCAATTATCGTATACCCATCACTGTTAGTAAAATTAAAACAGTAAATTCTTATTAGTTAGTGACTTTGGAGACACCCTGTACAAACAAATTACTTTTCTGACAAATAAAAGTTCAAGTCAGCTTTTGTTCGCCAGTTCTCCAATACCTACTCTTAAAGTAAAGGGTTTTTCAACAGGGACGCTACAAAAGTAGAGCAACAGAGACAGCAAACGACGCCATATTTCTTGCCGCTCTTTTGACATTTCTCTTCAGTAAGGTTTGCCATTTTATGATGGAAACATATACGAGCCAACAACGAGTCGAAATTATTAAAATTTACGACCGAAATTCGGAGTCAGTGGCCTCAACGCTAAGAGCGCTAAAAATCGAAAAATCATTTTCAGCGATGAGGCTCATTTCTGGCTGAATGGCTTCGTCAATAAACAAAATATGCGGTATTGGTCAGGCAGCAATCCACACGTACTCCATGAGTCATCCTTGCATCCCGAAAAAATTACGGTTTGGTGAGGTTTATGGGCCGGCGGCGTCATTGGGCCGTACTTCTTCCGTGATGATCAAGACTGGCACGTTACTGTGAATGGGGATCGCTACCGTTCAATGATAACCGAATATTTGTTGGCCCCAATTGGATGATATGGACTTGGAGGACATTTGGTTCCAACAGGCCGGCGCGGCGCCACAAGCCACACAGCGAATGTCACAATCAATTTATTGGAAACCAAGTTTGGAGAACGTGTTATCTCACGAAATTGTCCAGTCGCTTGGCCGCCTCGGTCGTGCTATTTGACGCCGTTAGACTATTTCCTGTGGGGCTACGTCAAGTCTATGGTCTATGCCAACAAGCCAGCGACGATTGATGAACTTCGTACGAATATCGAACGTGAAATTGCAGCAGTATCGGCCGATTTATGCTTGAAAACTGTCGAAAATTGGGTTCAGCGTCTGGACTTCTGCAAGCGTGCCCGTGGTGGCCATGCAAAAGAAATCGAATTCCATACATAATGGCATCGAACGTACTTTCACAAGAATAAAGAATTTCATTGATATCCAAAACCGTTTTTGTTTTATTTAAAAAAAAACTTTTGTAGCGCTCTTATTGAAAAACCCGATATTTATCGCCTACTTTTTTTTCGTTAATAAAGTTCCATTCTTTAAATTTCTCTTGTAATTAAATGTCTTTTCTTTGCTCTAAGCACCAAAAATTTAACAAATGCCCCTCTCTCTCTCTCTCTCTCTCTCTAAAAAAAAAAAAACCAAGTACCCTCCATATTGTTTCCTCATTCTCTTTCCTCCCGCACAATCAACGGAACTCCTCTGGAATGCACTTAGCTGTCATCATCTGACAGATATTATTTGTATTCAATATCTAAAAGTGGATACTTTGAATTATATCCACGTATATTTGTATATATATTCAAGAATAGAAAAAAGAACGCAAAATTATATTCATATCATGTGCACAATGCCTATATTCTATTCATAGAACCTCACACCCTGCATTCGAAATCAATTAGAAATTCTTTGAATTCCATTGGAACGTAAACAAGTTGCTTTGATTTTTTTTTTGTTTTTGTTTCAGAGCTGATATTCCCTCTCACCCTAATACTAAACAAAAGAAAAAATAAAAACAAAACACCCAGCACACATACATACATATATTATGTACATATACATGAGTTTAGTTGTATCTTCAAAGGATGCACTTCAGATATACGTACACCTTATGTTACGAGCGCACGAAACCTCCCCCTTTGGTTTATATGTAAATGAACACGATCACACAACAAGCATATTGTTATCGTGTGACATTTAATGAGCAGAATGAATAATAATTCTACAAAGTCAATATATTTTCGGACATGGTTGCCACGTACTATTTATTTTCTGTTCCTGTCACAATTAGAATTAGAAAATTGAGGCCCTGTTTTTCAGTGGTGAGTTAAACCAGAATTAGCTAACTCTAGAAGTAAATTAACCCACAGTGAACTGAGGAAGAAGTTTTTTTGGTGGATAAAACATCAAAAGCATGTGTTCAGTTAATCCTGAGTTAAATCACCAAATTTGATGAGTTAACTCGCGCTTAACTTTAATCTCGTACTGAAAAACTGGACCTCAGTGTGCAATAAGTCTGCTTAAATAAAATGTTTGATGTTTAAACATTATATGCCGGTGGCGGTAGATTGAAATAAAAACGTGGACTTTCCTCTGTTTGACGTTACGAGGTCGCACTTTAAGATGTAGCACGTTACGTTACGAAAATCTGCATAAGTAGGATATTGGGTACGTTCAGTGACAAAAACCTTAAGATCCCCTTCAAGCAAACTAGTCCGTTTTAGATCCGTGCACGTAGTCAAAAACGTATGGACGACTTAGCATATGGATCCAAATATGGATCCTCATAACTGCGCTTGGGCAAACGTTGATGTTTAGAAATATTAACCGTGAGTCCCGGCGCTCACACAATTTTTTATATTAAAAATAAAACCCTCTTTTATGAAATGGCAAGGCGCACTAGACCTAGATCTAAATCTTTTAAAAATATATTTTGACCCTTTTTCTCTGGCTTAATGCAGACTATACATTTAAATGTCCCTGTTTTTAAGGGCTTGTTTCACAATGCCTAGGTAAAGTTCTGATTTGTTATCCAACTCATCTTTTTTGGCATAGGTTCAGGACAAAGGTCTGCAATTTATGGTAAGTAAGCCAACTTAGTGAGTCAACAACCAATAACTATGAAATTTAAGCCTTGTGTACATTTTGTCATAAGCTAGCCCTTAATCAATTATTGAATTTTCTCCGTTATGTCTTTATAAAAAAATCTTTAATAACTCAAACACAATTTTATCTTACGAGTGACTCAGTGGGGTATTTATTTTATTATGTTTGTCTCCCTTTATTTTTACATTTTTCGAAATTCATCAGCGGCAACCCTGCTCTCTAATAACTAATCTGGTCATTTTCAAAGAGGGATTCCAAAAACAATAGCAACTTATCGATTTTATTGATTGACATGCACATCACATATTTTACGCGACTTTTTTTGTCCTCCTACTTCTTCCCCGTTCGTGTCCCGTGATGATGATTTGAGGCAGTATGTGCGGTCAGTGAGCTTAAACTTTAATAAACCTTGATGCACTATTATTTATTACCTATATATTCACGCTTGGGAATTTAAAAGTTTGCGGCGGTGGAGAATTCAATACATCGAGCTTCCTCTCGTAAGTTTTTCATTGTTTTCCATATACTACCTGTGAATTGTGATGATGGCAGACTTGAAAATGGGGGCGAATGCCAATGACACTATCAGAGCTATACACTCTACAGTGGTTATGTACAAGTACATACACATGGAGGTCGAACTGTATCGATTCTCGCCTTCCTTGTCAAAGTTTTTGTTAAGCTTCCCAACTATAGATTGCAACATCTTTATACGTGCGTGGCTTGGCACTTTGTGAATAGCGTCGTCTCTTGTCCATTACTCAATGTGGAGGTGGTTCTTATTTGCAATAAAAAAAAAAGAATATAGAAGACCATTGAGATGACAGCTAGCTGTCAAAATTATAATAATAATTTAGAAATGCATTATTCTAAATAGGAATGCTGTGTGGATATACTATTTTTGATTGAATGGAATGTTGTTGAAAAGCGGGAAATCATAATAATTTGTTTTGATTTATTTTCTTTATGGCTTCTATTTTTGTTTAATTATTTCATATAGTTCGGCTGTGAAATGTTTTTTTTATTAATTTTTTTTTCTTTTTTATTACAGGTGAGGAAATTATTGCTGGCACAATTTTTGTGTGTGGTAAGATTTGTAACTATATAAATTATTTCATACTATTTTTTTTTTCTTCTCCCATGACGCGACCTGATGGGGTTAAAAAACCCCTTTCACTTAATAGTTTCTCGCAAGTATACTTATAGCAAGTTAAACACGGATGGATTAACTTCCTCAAATTGGTTATTTCGTGGGTGAGAAAAAAAATGTTGAAAACATTTGTTTGTAAAAGATTCAACGTGAAATCGGTTAGGTTTATATATTAATCTTAATATGTATATAAAACAAAGACGGTTTAGTTACACCATTTATATCTCAAGAACGGCTGGACCGATTTTAATGCTCTCAGATTTGTTGGATTCGTGGGAAATATGATGTCGTTTTCGTTTGGATGTTCGGAGTACTACTTTTTCACTCCTTTTTCACTCCTACTACTCCAAAAGCCTTCGATTGGCCGTTCCGAGTAATGTTTTCGGAGTGTTCTTCTGTTCCCAATTTCAAATTGGAGTAGACGAGGAACACACACATACATATAAAGTGTTTCGTTGGATTACTTGTCAAAAGTGATAAATACTTGAAGAAGCCATTTTGTTAAATGGCGGCTTTAGGTAGTGTGTGTGTAAATTTAGGAAAGTCAGTGTTTTCGTATTCGATTAGAATTGAAAAGGAGTAGAATAGACCGAAAATTCAATCGAAAACGACATGAGAAAATTCATTTTGTAGGGTGAAATGGGGTAAAATGAAAAAGACATCTGATTAAAAAAAAATCTACCTGAGTTTAAAAGGTTATTCCTAAGAAATGGCTTTAGAGAAATTTTTTTCAAAATTTTAATATTTGTAGGGTGTAATGGGGTAAAATAAAATTTCCGATTTAAAAAATTCTTTTTTTTTTTTGAAAGGTTTTTCTTAGGAAATAGGATAAAAATAAAACAGTGGTTTTCAAAAAGAAAAATTCTCTCTGTGTTTGGAAAAGAGCAATAGAGGTTGGACTTAAAGACTTATATTTTTATACATTTAGCCTTTCATAGAGTGAAGTGGGTTAAAACCCAGAAAGTAGTATTTGATTGCAAAAAGCCAAAAAAAATAATATTTAGTTTTTTTTTTAGTTTTTATGCGAAGCTTAGATTTGTCTACCCGTGCGAAGCCGGGCGGGCCAACTAGTTAATAATAATTACATAAAATAATGAAAGGTTTTTTGTGAAATTCTCTTTCGATGTTGTTCTTAATTCAAAATCTTTAATACCAGATTTGTTCCCAGATATTGTGCGAGGGCGAGCTCCTATAAAATGCTCTTGACAAGCTGATTAGCTGCGACAACTTAAAGACAACCCACTGAAGACAGAACGACAAACAGAGGTGGGATAAGATGAAATAAAGTTTTTTTATTTACATTTTTATAGGTTCAAACTGACCAAAAATGTCTGCATAATTGTCTACAAATATAGAACTATTTTTTTTTTTTTTACAAAGAAGCGTAAAATTCCTAATACGGACCTGCCCACTACAGGAACTAATTTGGAGAACATTGCAACATAGAAAAAATATCAAGCTTCTTTCGACTAAAAAGGGAGCTTCTTAACATACATTTTCACATAGCGAAGAGCTTCCAATACGCCATTTTCTTAATTAATGTTTATTTTTTAATGTTTTTTTTTTTTAGAAAATCGCCCCTACCGTCTGAACTAGGCCTCTCCTTTTCGATATTTTTTTTCTTGTTTCGACCCAACCGACATGCGTTTATTCTGTATCGGTTCGTTGCTGAAATATTGTTCCATGCTGAATATTGAAGAACTTCCAAAAACTATTTTTTTTTTCTAAATGCCACAATATATTGGGCAAACCGAAATTATTGCGCAATCAAGCCCTTACACGGTCAATATTACTGCGCAAAACCGAGTACTGTGCAATAATATTCTATGGTGAAAGGCCCGCATAAGGGCCGCATGCACTGCCTAAAATACTATCTAAAAATATAGTCTGAAAATGAGTGGTCCTTATTTTTCCCCAAAATTATAGCCTTTCTATTTTTTCTAGCCGATAAAAGAATATTGAAGTAGCTTAAAAAATACGCTAACTGCTAACTGTAGCGATAAAACAACACAACCCTTTGACGGTCAATATTACTGCGCATTATACTTGGTATTGAGCAATAATATTGCCTAAAGTCTATCGTGCTATGCGAGCCCTTACACGTTACATATTAATACACACCGTGTAAAGGCTGTATACAGCGCAATTATTTCAGTTGTTTGTACTGCATTTTGAGCAATTATATTGTCTGGTGTTAGGCCCGCATAAAATAAACAAAAATACAGTTTACTAAATTTATTTCAATTAACTACCACACTAAATGTTTAGAAACTTAAAGTGGCTACATATATGCTTGTAAACATTATGTAGGAATGTTCGTTCCATAAGAATGCATTGTTTTTTGCCTTCTTATCTAAAGTAGTTCAAGTTCAAAAACATCTTTATCAATAAAGATACACTCGTATGATTGTTATATGATTTAACCATTCTTCGTAACACAGATAAAAAGTATCATAGCTGCCGTCGCGACGCCGACGCTTCGTAACAGAAATATTGTCGAAAAAATTCCAAGTTCATAAAAAATAATATCGATTTCGTGGCAATATTTTTTCTGAAGACGAACGACGAGAGCTATGATGCTTTTTATCGAGATTCGTGTAGTACGAATATATCACGACGACCGACGCGACGCACAGTGGTTTGGTTTGTATGAGAGAGCGGAAAAAACTTAGTTTAATTTGAAATATTTAACGGATTTTAATGAAATTTGGCACAAATGTTACGATTAGTCTTATACTATAAATATTTGGTCAACATTTGGTTAAGAAAAAATGATTAGAAAATAAGCTGTTGACATTTTTCTAAATTTGAGGGTTTTGGTTTTGTGGGTACTCAAACTACATACCATAAAATAATAATATTTTTTTAAATATATTTCCAAGAAAATTGAGTTGAAAGTTGAAAAATTTTGCAGGCAGAAATAAATGGTTTCGCAAAAAATCGAATTTCTCAGATCAGGGTCAATGTATTAATTTTTAAAATAAAAGTACACATTTTTTTTTTTAAATAATGGGCTTTAACCAGTTCTTTCTGACAGTTAGTACCAAAGAAATTATAACTTTTTGATATATACCACCGTCAAGACAGGGTTGTTTTAAACCCGATTCAGTGAGACAAATTTGAACATAACTTCGAATTATAAAGGGTTTTCCAATAAGAGGTGTTATTTTGATATTCAAAGAAAAATGACATTTTTTGAGATAAATGATCGGATGTTTATTTCATTATAAAGAGGAAGGTATGCCGTTAATAATGGAATACAACATCAGCCAAATGGCCGCCACGACCACGCTTACAGGACCATATCCTTTTCATGAAATTTTCCATAACCAAATCGCAAAGTGGCTGCCCTATGTCCTCGATAGCCTCACGAATTCCATCTTTGAGGTCTTGAATCGACGCTGGGCTGTTGGCGTAGACCTTATCTTTCACGTGGCCCCAAAGGAAGAAGTCGCAAGGTGTTAAATCACAAGATCTCGGTGGCCAATTGTGATCACCTCTTCGAGAGATAACACGGTCCGGAAACTTTTCCCGTAAAAGATCGATGGTTTCATTGCTTGTGTGGCACGTAGCGCCGTCTTGTTGAAAGTAAACGTTGTCCAGATCAATACCATCCAATTCCGGCCATAAAAAATCATTAATCACCTCTCGATAGCGCAATCCATTGACCGTAACTGTTGCTCCAGCCTCATTTTCGAAAAAGTAAGGTCCAATGACCCCGCCGGACCATAAACCGCACCAAACAGTCACGCGTTGAGGATGGAGAGGCTTTTCAACAATAACTCTTGGGTTTTCCGAGCCCCAGATGCGACAGTTTTGCTTGTTGACGTAGCCTCCGAGGTGGAAATGGGCCTCATCAGTCAAGATGATTTTTCGATGAAATTCCGGATCATTTTCATGCATTTCAAGGACCCAATCAGCAAAGACACGACGTTGTTGATGATCAGCCGGCTTGAGTTCTTGTGTTAACTGAACTTTATAAGCCTTAAAACCCAAGTCTTTATGCAAAATACGGTGTAATGACGTTTGTGGAAGGCCTAATTCCAAAGAACGACGAGGAATGGACAAACCTGGGTTTTCTTCAACACTTTGGGCTACAACAGCAATATTCTCAGTTGTTCTTGAGCGACGTGCACGGGTTTTATTCTTCACATCACTAACTTGTCCCAACAGCTCGAATTTGTCCACCAATTTCTGTATTGCGGTCCGACAAGGTGCTTCACGACGACCCAAAAATGTTTTAGTTTTACGAACCGTCTCTGCCAAATTTTCACCATTTGTATAGTGAATTTTAATAATTTCAATGCGTTGTTGAAGCGTGTATCGTTCCATTTTTATTAATGGCGTAGTTTCTACTTGTCAAATGTCAAAAAATGACAAAAAGTGACAGCTACCGAAATAGCGGGCTATTCAAAATAACACCTCTTATTGGAAAACCCTTTATTACGTTACTACGTGGAGGCAAATTGAGCTAAATTGAAGGCTTCTTTCATCCTCGGTATAGTCAATAAATACATAGACCAATAAAATGATATAAAGGGTGTTTTTTTGAGAGGTATAAAACTTTGAAATGGAATAAAACAAAGATGATTTTTTTAAATTGACATGAAATTTACTTTATTCGAAAGATAATCTTCTGGTATTATAATTTAAATATGATTTCTGGCATTTCTTTGACCGCCACGGCTGGTTCTGACGTAGTCTAATCTAGAGGTCCAATTTTCGATGACTTTTTCCATCATTTGTGGCCGTATATCGACAATAACGCGGCGAATGTTGTCCTCCAAGTGGTCAATCGTTTCGGGCTTATCGGCGTAAACAAGCGACTTCACATATCCCCACAGAAAATAGTCAAGCGGCGTTAAATTGCACGATCTTGGAGGCCAATTCACGGGTCCGTAACGTGAAACTATGCTGTTACCAAACGTTTCCTTCAATAAATCAATTGTGGCACGAGCTGTGTGACATGTTGCGCCGCACAGTGGTGCGAGAGCGGAAAAAAGTCTTTTGAAAAAGTCATGTCTATCGTTTTAAACTTTATGTTTAAGTACTCTTAGATAACCCGATCGTATGATTTAAAAGTATTTTTTAACATATATATTGTATGTTCTGATTTACAAGCCCTCAAAGTTGAAAAATAATTTTACTCAAATCGCGAACCGTATTTTCAACAAATTTTGAGATGTTTTTTTCCGAAGTTCCTGTAGATAAATTCGCTAGCTTCTTAAATAATTTAATTGGTCTATTTTCGATTATCTAAAAATAAAAAAAAATATTGATTATTTATAAAAGATACCTTCTATAAGTAGCCTGAAGCTTTAGTACTAAGAAAAAATGCTTTTTTTTAAAACTTTTTGATTTAAAAAAACAGCTCCAAAAGATACCAAGAAAGTAAGTATGCCACCATATGCTCCATACATTCATGTTAAAGCACAGAAAAAATCAGCTGCAGATACGTGCAGATGTGGAAGTTATGCTCAAAAATGTTTCACTTAATCGGATTTCAAAAAACTCCGTCTTGACGGTGGTGTTTACCAAAATGTTTGATTACTTCGGTATTAATTGTCAGAATGAACTAGTTAAGCCCATTATTTTAAGAAAAAATGTCAAACTTTATTTTAAAAATAAAACAAAATTAATACATTGACCCAGGGCTGAGAATTTCGATTTTTGCGAAAGCATTTACTTCTGCCTGGAAAATTTTTCAACTTTCAACTCAATTTTCTTGAAAGCAACACACGAAAAATAATATAGTTTTATGATATTTTGAATTATATGATAGAGCTTAATACAAAATAAAGAAAAGGATTAGGGATAATTCTTTATTTTTTTTTAATCTTTCGCTAAAAGTAAGGCAGGTAAAATAAAAAAAAGTGTTTTTTTTAAGTTTTATTGCTTTGTTTTTGTTGTATATGCTTAGAAGAAGAAAATTCAGCAGGAGTTTCGTGAAAAACTGGGCATCATTGTCGATCTTGTAAGACAAGGTACGGGGACAAGTAATGACGGCAACACCTCCAGAAGATTTTTTGCAAATCCAACCATGACTTCAGAAATCACTGGAGTTAGTGAATCCATAATTCGGCGGTTTGCTGTTATCCTTGAAGTAATAACGTCGAATGAAAAATTAGACTTAAAAAAATATGCAGCTTACACGTGGGAAACTGCTGAACTGTTTGTTGAGAAATATAAATTGTACAATATGCCAGCAACCGTACATAAGGTTTTGATTCATGGAGAAGAAATAATTAAAATCTGTGCATTTCCTGTTGGATAGCTCTCAGAGGAAGCCCAAGAATGCCGAAATAGGGATTATAAAGCCTACCGCAGGTTTCATTTGAGAAAATGCAGCCGAATTGCGACGAATGAAGATGTGATGCATCATATACTCATATCCTCAGATCCAATAATAACAGGTTTAAGGCCACAGGCAAAAAAGAAAATACTTCCAATCAAATCAGACGCTAAAAACCTCATTTTCGCATTATAAAATCACTACTTCATAATTGTTTTTTATTTATTTTTTGTAAGTTTTTATCTATTTATTTATTTAATTGTATAACATACATAGTTAATGATAATATTTTATTCAAAATAAAAAAATAAGATTTTACTAAAAAAAACTTTTATTTAAATATAACATCAAAACCCTCAAATTTTATAAAAATGTCAATAACTTTTTTTCTAATAATTTTTTCTGGACCAAATTTGGACCAAGGATGTATAAGACTAATCTTGAAATGTGTGTCAAATTTCATTAAAATTCGTAAAATTGTTCAGATTTTACAGACTTTTTTCCGCTCTCCCATACAAACATCAAAACACTCAAATTTTAGAAAAAAAGTCAATAACTTTTTTACTAATGATTTTTTCTTAGCCAAATTTTGAAAAAATGTGTTTAAGACTAATTTTAAAATGCGAATCAAATTTCATCTTAATCCATTAAACAGTTCAGATGTTACAGATTTTTTTTCCTCTCTCCCATACAAACATCAAAACCCTCAAATTTTAGAAAAATGTCAATAACTTTGTTTCTAATTATTATTTTTCAACCAAATTTTGACCAAATATGTACAAGACTAATCTTAACACGTTTGCCAAATTTCATTTAAATCCGTTGAACCGTTCAGATAAAACAGACTTTTTTCCGCTCTCCCATACAAACCGAACCACTGTGCGCCGTCTTGTTAAAACCACAGCTTCTGCACATCATGGTTGTTCAATTGGTGAACGAAAAAGTCTCTAATCATGGCTCTATAGGGTCACCATTGACTGTAACGTTCTGGCCAGCATCGTTTTTAAAGAAGTACGGACAATTATTCCACCAAACCATAAGACACACCAAACAGTCAGTTTTTGTGGATGTAACGGTGTCTCAACATACACTTGAGGAATATCATCACTCCAAATACGGCAGTTTTGTTTATTGACGTATCCATTTAACCAAAAATGAGCTTCATCGCTGAACAAAATTTTCTTGTGAAAATCGGAATCAACATCAGCAATCTCGTTTCAAGTCCATTCACCGAATTTACGCCGCCGCGCCGGCCGTGCCCGTTGGTTTTCGTCGATTCATGATGAAATGCCAAACCAACCTAAAAATAAATCACTTAACAACTGACAAAATGGCTGCCAGTTAAAATAGTGTTGCCAACTTTAAGTTCTATACCTCTAAAAAAACACCCTTTATAAATTTACAGAATTTATTTTAAGAAACTTCGGAAAAAGATATTTAAAAGTTTGTTGAAAATAAGGTTCGCGACTTGAAGAAGGCTTGTAAATAAGAACATAATATATATACAACATATGTATTTATATTAAAAAAAATACTTTGAAATCATACGCTCAGGCCACTGTGCGACGGGGCCTTTGATAAGGCAGAATACAATTATTCTGATTGAAGTTTTTTAAAACGTTTTGATTTCTAAATCTAAATAAATTGTACATAATTCTTGTTTTACCTTACAAAATAAAATTTTCAAAAATTCATCTCCTTTTAAATTTTTTTCTTCTACAAAATTGAAATCAATATGTGCATAAAGCTTAAGCTTAAAGATAAAGAAAGCAACATACATATGTATGTACATGTACATACCTACATAAAACAATAAACAAACAATGAGCTTTACTCCTAAAGCCTGCAGACACCATAACAGTTATTACGTACTTATATTTACCTACGTACGTTTGTTTACGTTATTCATGCAAAACAAGAAGCCAACTCAGTGCTTCATAGATAGATGTTTTTTTTTTTTATATCTTTTCCTCCGTTTGATTTGCGGCTTTCGAGGTAAATTGTCATTCTCATATCGTTGACAATAAATTGATAAAAACCGATTTCACGCACCTTCTTTTTACTGCCACAACCGACGCACGGTGACGTCTTAGTGCTTCTACGCATATTATTAACATTAAATTTTTTTTTTATTTGATTTGATTTGTTTATTATTTGAAGTCTTTTTTATTGCTAGTACTATACATCCTTTTTTTGCGGGATTATCTTGTTCCAACTGAACATTTCTCATATCAAGCGTTGTCCTATCCAACTAGTTCTTTCAGTCACAGCAAATTCCCGTACGCAATGTATTTTGAATAGAAGTGACTCTATAGACATGGCAATTATTAACAGTTTGGTTTACAAAAGTGGTGTTTACACGGGCCTTTCGCCGACGCGACGGTGGAAGGACTTCTGGCACCCAGATACACAGCGCATAAAACAGTAAATCTCTTAACAGGTGGGCGAAAGGCGAGCAAAAATTAATTAAAATATAACATAGCTAAAAATAACTTATTTTTATTAAAAAAAAAAAAAAAAAAAAAAAATCTTTAGACTAACCTATAAACCACCAACGCATCTGTTGTCTTGATGACTTTTAAAACTTTTAACATAAAAAAAGAATGTTTTCGTCAACGTCAGAGGCTTAATTTAACTTAAAGATGAATAGAATATTTCCTATCTATGTGTTTTTTGTATGACGGCTGACGGAATCGAGATCGATTGTCTCTTAAATCACTCCCAACATAAACTACTATACCGAAAATTGTTTATACTTTTCGTCTGGTTTGTGGATGAAAAATCGCTAACACGTGCCCAAAAATAAGTAAAACCCCATACATCAGTAATTGAAGAACAAGAAGAAAAGAAAACTATAGAGAAAAATGTATACAAGGTTAACAAGTAGCAAAGTTTTTTTTTTTTTTTTTTTTTTATTATGGTGAGAAAATCAATCGAAATGGTTCATGAGGTCATCACGTCTTTGAAATTCCGAACCAGAAATTGGATTAAGAACTCATTCAGCAGCAGCATTGCGTGAGCACTTACCCCAGACATTTTTATATCAATGCTGCCATTGTTTTTTTTTTTTTTTTTTTTTGAAAAATGGAACTCAATGAAATGAGAATCTCGGGAGAATACCAAATTTTAACTGAAAATGAAAATAAAACCAATGGGGCTTCATATCTTTTGTAATTAAATTAATTAATTATTTCAAAGTATTTTGAAAGCAAAGGTGATGATTTTTTGTTTTCTTAAAAATAGAAATAAAACGTTTCTATTTATGTTGTTAGGGTGGTAGTTATATAAATGGAGAAACAAATAAAAACTCAAAGGAAAATATATAATCATTTTTGACAGATGTTGATGTATGTAGGTTGATATATAGACTGTTGGATTAATAAATTAATAAAAAGCGTTGTGTTTTTACTACTCATTAGCGGACTGTGTATTTGAATATATTTTTGTTAAGCGTTAAACATAAAAAGTCAGTGCATGGTTCTGGTTTTTTGTCTCCAAGTTGTATTATGTATATTTTTATTTGTTTTAATAAAATAAAATAAAGTAAACAATTATACAAATGTTTTTTATTTAATTATTTATTTATTTTAAGTTTTAATTTTAAATTTTACAACTTTTATTTAATTTTGTAACGACGACTCGTTTTGGAGCTGCTACTCCATCTTCAGGTCGAATACTTAAAGTATTCGACCTGAAGATGGAGTAGCAGTAAAATAAAAACTTAAAATAAATAAATAATTTAATAAAAAACATTTGTATAATTGTTTACTTTATTTTATTTTATTAATACAAATAAAAATAAAAAGTCAGTATGTAGCTATACTTAAAAAAAAATTTAATTTGGTAGCGCGAGAGCTCGTGGAGAACAAGTAACTGTATAGTTTCTATACAAGCTTCATGGCCCATCACTCCGTAAGTGAGGGATTTCCAGAAATTCCCGTTATCTTTTTCAAAGTCTTCCACAAAAATCTCTGCAAAGACTATAACTTTAGTTTTAATGCTCTGCTCTCCAAGATTAATGTTTCGTTTCACAAATATTTAACAGGCTTTTAAATTATTAAATGACGTATTTTGTATGGAACAAATGTCATTTTAAGATTAAAAAAAACCTGTTAAATAATTAGTTAAAAGGACTTTTTGAAATCGGCCATAAATTTCAGCCGAGAGGCCCAATTTTCGAACACTTTTTGCAGCAATTGGGGCCGTATGTCAGCAATAACGCGCCAAATATTCTCTTCCAAGGCGTCAATCGTCTCGGGCTTATCTGCATAGACAAGCGACTTCGCATAACCCCACAAAAAATAGTCCAGCGGTGTTAAATCCCACGATCTTGGAGGTAACGCCACAGGCCCACATACGCGAGATAATGCGCTCATCAAAAGTTTCCGTCAATAAATTGATTGTTTCGTTGGCTGTATGGCATGTAGCGCCCTCTTGTTGGAACCAAAGATCGTCCACATCAACATCCTCCAATTCAGGCACGAAAAAGTCATTAATCAAAGCTCTATAGCGTTCCCCATTAACTGTAACATTATGGCCATTATCACTCCAAATGCGGTAGTTTTGCTTATTGACGCAGCCATTCAACCAGAAATGAGCTTCATCGCTGAAAAAAAATTTTCTTGTGAAAATCGGGATCAACAACGATCTCGTTTCGAGCCCATTTTGCACAATTTGCATACGTTGTTCAGACGTGAGTCTATTCATTATGAAATGGCAAACCAAACTGAGCATAAATCAAGTGACAGCTGTCAAAAAGACCAACTCCGAAAAAAGTATTGCCAGATTGAAAAACACTCTGTATGTATTTGTTTTTGAAAATTCAAAGTTTTTGCACTGTTTTTTTTTTCACAAAATTAATGGAGGCTTCATTTTCATCATCATTATACTTAGCACCAATTTATTCACTCTCCGTTAAATTGAAATTCGTCACTAAAAATAGAAAATTTTTCGATTTTTAAAAAATTAATTTACTCATTCGCATTTAGAAATTTTGTTTGACGCTGCTTCTATTAACTTATTTTTCATTTAATTTAAAACCTGTGTTAGCTAAAACGACAAAATACGCCTTTTAATAAAGAATTTTTTAGCCCTAATGGAGATTTACTTGGACGTTAAAATGTTTACTTATTCAAAGATTTTTTCTTTTCATTATTTGGAAATTTTTCACGATGCCTCGCTGGCGCTTATACTTTGCCTTGTTATAGGTACTTATTTTTTAACAACATTTACGCAAAATTGGTTGAGTCATTAACGAAAAATACGATCGTATATAAATATATCCCATATGTGGGATGATGGCAAAAAAAGTTTGATCTAAAATGTCAGTAATTTGTCAGAAAAAAGGGTAAACAGTTCCAAAAATTGGTCAGCCATAGGATTTTTTAAATATTTTTTTTCAAGGTCGATGAGATTTTTAGCACCCCATTTATGGTATGTTCGCAAAAAAAAGGTCCTTCTGTCCTCATAAAAGGCGCCATTGTTATCTTTATGATTTCTTAAAGATTTTTTTAAGGTCACAGTAATTATTTGTAGCACCTTATATGTATGTGGGATAATCGAAAAAAAAGTATGACATCTTAAAGGTCAGCAATTTTGGTAAAAATAGGTCAACTTGTTCCAAGTTCTGAAACAAGTTGATCTTGAGGGTTTAGTGACATTTAAAATTTTTTTTTCATCAAATATCCCACAGATGAGGTGATAAAAATAATTCTCTGTGACCTTGAAAAAAAATTAAAAAAATTCATTTAAAACAAGTATGCCTGACCAATTACATAAACAAGTTGATCTTCTATGGGGTCATTTCATTTGCGAATATCCCACAAATGGGGTGCTAGAACCTATATCCATTATTTGAATTTTAAGTTTAGAGACGATACAATTTTTAATGAATATCATTTGAGTCGTTTTATAAAATCACACAAAAATAAAGTCGATGGAAAAGCTACCTTTTCAGATGAATTCGAAATAAAAATTCGGAATTACAGACATAAATATATGTTTGTTTGTATGTACCTTTATGTATGTAGGTACATATAAAGGTTGTGTTTGATGTGTAAACATCTATGCTGGCGGTAGAGTGAAAAAAAAACGTGAACGTTCGTGTGCAACGTTACGTCGTGCAACGTAAGATCTCCTTCAAGCAAAAAAAAAGTCCGTTTTGGATCCGCGCACGTTGATGTTTACACATATTAACCTTGAGTCCCGGCACTCACACATTTTTTTTAGACGTGTGGTTTTCAATCTGGCAATACTTTTTTCGGAGTTTGTTTTTTTTGACAGCTGTCACTTGATTTATGCTCAGTTTAGTTTGCCATTTCATAATGAATAGACTTACTCCTAAACAACGTTTGCAAAATGTGCAAACTTATTACCAAAATAATGGTTCGGTTTGCGTGAGGCATTGCGCGCTGCGTCCAATATTCGGTCGACATAATCGCAAAATCGCCTAAATTCGAGCAACCATGGATCGGTTTCGCATCACATTTACTCTAGTGGATAACGTACAGTGCACACCGAAGACGCTATTGCTGCTGTGGAGCAGAGTATCGAAGAAGACCCGAATAAGTCCATCCTCCATCGCCCTCAACAATTGGAGCTGTCGAAAATTGGGCCTCTCGGCTGGAATTTATTCGAGTCAGCCGGCGGCGGCCACTTGCCCGAATTCATTTTTAAAACATAATGGCAAACCCTTATCTTTATAATAAAGCTAACGACGACGATATTGTGATGGTCAATCAATATTCTGTGCTCCTCCCTCATGTCTGAAAGCCTTTAAGATTATTCGTTATATTATTCCCCAAATCCCTCATTCAAGCGAATAATAACTTTTTATCGATTGAACTTTCAAAAAAGAAAATCTGAATTTGACATTTAAAATTGACTACCAAATTGAAATTTTATTTTTATTTTTCGATTTGATAATAATAATTCTTTATTATGTACATATATCCTTTGACTGAAGGGTAATAATCTTTTTCTTGGGAATAAACCTTATTAGTTTTTATGAATATCAAATAAGCCCCGAATATCCTTGGGACAAAAATAAATTCCTTTCAAAAAATGCCTTAAATGTTGTTTGTAAATTTATTCTTTCCACCTTCTTTTTTCTTATCATTGATCGTCCTTAGGAAGTATAAATACAAAAAATAAGTACCATCGTAATGTTTTGAAATGACTAATGTCATATTTTTTTCTATTCATACATTTTTATCAGATTTAATAATAATTCTGCAAAATAATGATGACAATGCTATTAATGTCACACTCCTTCGTGTGCTACCTTACATACATACATATATATACATTTATATGGAAATCTGATCTGCAAATAAATTAATGAAGGACGCGATGACATTGCAATTGATGACCAGTAATGAAATTGAGGTCATTTCTCATTGACCCGACAGCTAACCTTATAACCTCGATAACCTTAGTCTATTAATTAAAACGTTTATGTAGATAAAACCTCTATAAGTTTTATATTATTTTATTTATAACAATTTTTTTTTATAAATTCTCTTTATTGATTTTCAATCCGTGATTTAAAATTAATGTTGTGATGATATTGAAGGATAAAATATAACTGTTGATGGTTGATTGACTGAAAGTGTTGTCGGCGCTGACACGTTTCAAATTCTCCTCCTTCACACTCATAGCGTCACTCAAGGTTAATATTTACTTCCAAAATCTACTTTTTCACCAACCTAACGAAGCTTAATTAAAAAGATTCAAGTTCTTAGGGCTTTATATGAAATATTAATGAAAGCAACAAGCATTGTCTTTACTTCAACTTACCGCTAACAACCCCTAAGCCCACCCCACTTAAACTTGAATGTTCCACTTAGGTGATGTTTTCGTAAGTATAGTCAAGTCATATACATAAATACATACATATGTGTATTATAGTGTTTATTTATGTGACCTCAATTCCTTTTATGACATTCATTTCACTATATACAACACTGACACGAATTCCATAGCCCATCCCCCACAGCCACACACACCTTTGATCACAATGAGGATTTATTTTGTTGTTGTCATATTTTTTAGAACAATTAACAAAAAAAAAAAAAAACAGCGGAGCCTCAAAGAAATTCGCACGTGAATGGTATGACACCATAGACACTTTTTTTTAACGAGTGCCGGTTGGTACAATTTCAAGGACGAGACCTAATTGTGCTTGCGCGCTAATTAAGTCATAACGAGTTACTTACTCACAATTTAGCTCATTCTGGTTGAAGAAATAAATCTTTTTTGTGTGTCTGTGTAAATAAACTGTGTGTGCTTTTGTCATAACTGCTTTTTATATTGTATATTTTACTTTTCTCATTATTATCATGCTAAATCAAAATAAAACTTATTGTTTTTGCAAATTGCATTTTCCAGGAAACGACACAAACAAAACGGCAGAATGATGTCAACACAAAGTAGGAACAGAATAAACTGTCTAATGACATGAGTTAAAAGACGAGACAATTTGTCATTCAAATTATAAATAATGGTTGTGAAGCACTTTTTTTATCTGACAAACAAAAATGGAAAAATAACTCATAAAATCACTCAATTTCACAACTCACTCACTTAAACTACAAACAAGAAAATCACTCACTCAATTTTTATGTCTAACTCAAAGAGCAAATAAATTCCACTCCTCAAAGATAACAAATACTTTAAAAAAACAATCAAAATGAATTCAGTCATTTCGGCATTTAAGGCAAAAAAAGCGTCGAATGGTGGACCAAATAGCGGTGGCGGAGGTGGGACCACAACTACAACAACAACATCACCCAACATAACCACATGTAATAACGAGAAAAACCATCGATCTAGTAATAATAACTCCAATCACTCAACACCAAATGGGAAAAAACTCAATTTGAGTTCACAAGAGAATGGATACCAGTACCTTAGACACATACGTGAAATAGACACTGCGACGAAAATGCTCTCATCTGTTGCACTCAGTCCCGATGATCTGCTAGAAGGTGATAAAATGAATTTCCGTCCTCGAATGTGTGTCGATGTGGTTGATCATGCGGCGATGGTAGCACCAGCTTCTATCATCGAACCACTCATTGTTGATGTTGTTATTGGTGGTGGTAGTTGTAATGTGAGCCAACAAAATTGTGATACAGTCAGCACAAGCAGTCCCAATCGGACTGGCAGCAGTTGTACGGTGACGACAGAAGACGATGATGAATCCTTGTCAGCAGCATGTACCAGCAGTTCGAGCGAACTGAGCCAGAGTACTGTTATTGTTCCAACTCAAACATTGAGTAGTCCTGCGAAAAGTCTGAGTGGTAGCATTAGTTATAGTAGTGGTAGTAATAGTAGTAGTAGTTGTGACATAACGACAATTGTAGATACACCCTCAACAAACACTGAAACAACAGTGACAACAGCTACTGCAAATATCACTCAAAATGAGTGTAATTCGAGTGAAGATGGAGAAAGTTCGAGTGCTGTTGCTAATTTAACTGCACCGAATTCGCCTGTGGCGGCGGCTGTGGCGGTGGCGGCGAAAACGAGAACGACAGATGGTAACAACATAACATTGCCAATTATCATGCCGAATGAAAATAGCAGTTTGGGATCATGCAACGGTGGTACACAAGGAACGTCAAATTCTGCAACAACAACGCCGAAAAGTGCCCGCTACTCAAAACCCCGACTGAGTTTAAGTCGGTTTGTTAATCACTCAATGCCTTCGGTACATGGGAGGCCAAATGCAAATGGAATGAATGGAAATGTTGGCGGTGCAAATGGTTGTAATGGTACGACGACGAATGGTGGACAACCCAAACGATTGTCGACACATCAAAGGAATCTAAGCTTGGATTTTCGGTGAGTTTGAAAAATTTTTGTTTTTGTTTTTCTTGAAAAATGTGTATAAAATGCAATTAACAGTCTAGAATGGTTGCCAAAAAAGTAGAGTTTACAAATACTAGATGCACCTACCCGTCGTTGATCGGACAAATTTAGCTATAACTCAGAAATCATTGACGCAAAATTTTAGACGATTAAGAATAGTGTTAAAGCATTATGATGCTAAGTTAAAAAGACGATTTTCCAAATTTTAAATGAGCCATCATCGTACTATCTTTTTAACATTTTACTAAAGTTAAAATCACCAAATGGCAAGTTTATCTTTTTAGTATCATAATAACACCATATGTCATTTTAATTATAATTTCATAAGCTTTAATTGATTCCTTGACATTTTTTTCGAAAAAAAATTGTCAGTTTTCGAGATATTCACAAAAAAACATCTTTTTTTTCCTTTCAAAAGCCCTGGTCCAAAAACCTTTTTAAAAACGCTTAACACATATTTACAAATAAAATTGCTTAATTATCTGCAAAAGAAAGTAAAAGAATTAGTAATATGTATGTACATAAGTATGTAAATAAGCAAATATTCAAATTCCATGTAAAGATCCGTTCCTTCAAAATTGACATTTACAAAAAAGCCTTTTCCTATTCAGTTAACATTTTTCGCACAGCAATTTAAGTATTAAATCGACCCGCATTGATCTATTTGTCACCGGGGGTTCACCTGTCACTTTTTTTATATTGAATTTGCAAACAAATGTTATTATTTAAGTTTGACATTTACACCTTCATATAACGGCCTAGCACTACAACGTCTATCATTTTAAATGACACAATTCACCACATAAAGAAGAGGTTGTCAAAAGTTCAAAGTGTCATTACGGTCGGTTCGCACTAGAAAGAACAGTATAAAAACTGGAGGTCGGTTGGTAGGTATATATATGAAGTGAATGAGATAAGTATTCGTTGGAAATAAAGGGGAAAAAACGTGCGTTGCGTATATGTATATGACATACATTTATTACATTTGACATATGGCCACCCCCATTTGAAGGAAAGTTCAACGTACAGGTGGAAAGTGCACTTCCGAATCTGCCTTAAGCTTTGTTGTAAAATGAGTTTGCCTTCGCTTAAGCTTATACATATGTACATATGTACGTAAAAGGACATGGTATGGTATTATGTAGACAAAGGAAATTGAATAATTACCGTTAGAGAATTTTCTTTTCCATTTAATTGAATTTGGTTGTAAGCTTCTGTCATCATCCATCATCAATGTTCGACATTTTGAAGGCAAATTTTCTATTGTATTATCATAACACTAATTCAATTAACGTAATTCTACACAAATATTTACGTTTCTTCGAATACATATTCAATGTTAATAATTGTGTAATTGTCATTGACATTTTTGTATTAAATGAAAGAATATTATTTTACTCTTCTGTCATTTGAATGTCAATTTAATTGAACACAAATTTGACATAAGAAAATAAAAATATCTAGCACAGTGTAGAGTTCATTAACATCACTTTATGTTCTCTACATACAAATTCGGTATGTAACAACATATTTTTCTCAAAGCATCAAAACTTACAATCTTATCGATGAGAAAAAATAAAAGCTTTTTAACTGCTTTAACCTGTTTTTTTTTTTTTTTTTTGCTTTAAATGTTTGAAGCTAACAATCGTGATTGAACCTTTTTATCTATGGAAGGTCGACTGGTTTGGATATACCTATAGTATTCATGCTGCATGCATGCCAACATTTCATTCCCTCGCTTCTTTTGACGCCTAGACTAAGTGAAAAACTCGCTTTGGGGTTCGCCAGCCAACAGCAGTGCCACAAAAAGCCACTGAAGCAGAATTGGCAGTATGCATTTTTTTTTCTATATGTAGATATTGTTTTTTTTTTTTTGCTGAGCTATAAAGGCATGATATTGTAAAAATTCCAATATGCAGGTTGATCTCTCCAGTCTTCAGCCAGCAGGGATTAAAGCAACAACTCAACGTGTTAGACAACGATAACGACAGAGACGACGACGACGAAGATGACGACGTGGTGGACGACGATATCACCATCACGACAGACAGACGGCTTACATATAAGATATCTTGGCTATTTTTCCATTTCGTTTGGATGTGGTTTTGGTTTTAGTTTCACTTATGTGCCAATGATTTGGTCGACATAACCATAAAGTAAACCTGAGCACCATTTGGTGTTGAAGCCAATTTTAAATAGATATACACTATATGGGGATGGCGATCAACTTTGATGCCTAAATTGTATAAATAATTGATGGAAAGACTCTTTTGTGGTGGAGAACTGGAGAACTTAAAATACAAAACAAAAAAAATAATAATAATAACGTAGCAGGATTAATTGGCTTTGACAAGAGGTTAAATGTTGCATGGTGGTGGTATGAACGTGTGTTAAAATGAAATGGTTTTCACGGTGAATTTTCGATATACCTATAGACTTCGTGGAAAAGTGGTTCATTTTATAATGTTTTAGGAAATTCAGCTAGCCAGGAGATTTTGGATTTCTATACTTTACCTTTTTAGATAATATTACCTGCCTTAACAGGTGTTTGTGTTTACTATTTTTCAATAGCTTTTACTCTTTTGTCTTTTGACTTTTTTTTTGTTTTTTTTTTGTTTAGTTTGTGGTTTTCTCAATGTATAAGCTAATATGAGAGGGAACCCCATAATGTATAGAAGTACCATGTCATCAAATTGAATAAGCTGCTGCATATTAAGGACGTCAAATCTTTCTTGAAAAATTGTCTACATGCACTGCAAGACTTCAACCAGCACTCTGATTTCTCATATAAAATAAGATTTCTATCTTTAGTTTTCTTTGCTTTAGACATGAAAACAAAGTTCTCCACCAAAATTCAGCTTTGTCGGATTTTTTTCGAAGTTTTACATCTTTTTGTATAATTTTGCTGCTAAAATATGGTCTTTTGAAGCTTGCGTTAAATCGGAGTCAAATACAATTTGTATCACTAAAACACTACGACTTAGTTCGCCATCTTGAATTTTATACAAAGTTCATTCAATTATCTAGGTAAATATTGGTTTTAGAGAAAAAGCTTGAAGGAAAAATTCTTAAGCATAATATTTTCAACAACTTTTATTAATTACCTTTTTTTCTTCAAAATATTGAATCTTTAAAAAAATACGAAGCATTCAAAATCTAAACTTTCATAAGGGATTGAAACATTTTATTTCGATTTTATGACGAAATTATCATTTTTAAGCGAAAAATTGTTAAAAAAATATTCATAAAGCCATCCACTCAAAATAACCTTTCAAACACAAAAAAGAAATTCTTAAATCGGAAATTTTTTTTATTTTTACCCTATTTTACCCTACAAATATTAAAATGTTGAACAAATATTAAAATTTTGAAAAAGAATATCAATAAAGACATTTCCTGAGAAAAACATTCAAAACAAAAGAATATCCCTAAAGCAATTTCCATAGAAATGCCCTTTCCAATACCAAAAGAATTTTTTAAATCAGATAATATTTTTTCCATTTTACCCCCATTTCACCCTACAAATAACAAAGGGAATTGCCCATTTCTGGCCCAGAGTTTACACCAACGAGTTTGGTATCAAATTAAGAGTGACGTGAAGCCCGATACAGAAGTAAAATATTTTCAAAATCGTTCATGGGAGAGTCGAGATATTTGGGTTTTTTTTTTGTGGATTTATATAGGTATTTCTTTGATTAAGTACACCTTATTTTATGTGTAATTAAAGGTAATAAAATAAGCTTTTCACTAGAGCTAAAAAAAGTATATGGCATCACTGAATTTTTTGAAATATTGGTGTGGCAAAGACCCCGCAAAAAAAAGTGACTTTTCTAGAAGTTAAATCTCAATATCTCATATTTAAATAATTGATAAGATTAGAAATATACCTTTCATTTGATATCAATATCATTTTTCTACGTCAATTATTTCGCCCGTTATGAATAATAACAAAAACCTTTTAAACGGAGGTAGAGTTTTTTTCAATCGGATACGTTTTTTTTTTTCAATTTACCCCATTTTACCCTACAAAGTTATTCTGCTATTCGGGGTGGAGAGAAATCCAACAAATCAGAGATCATTAAAATCGGTCCAGCCGTTCTTGAGTTATAAATGGTGTAACTAAACTGACTTTGTTTTATATACATATTAAGATTTTTTTTAGGGCTGGAGAGGGAACCAACCGCATTAAATCACATGATCTTGGTGACACTTATGAATCTAGCATAGAAATAAAATAATTGTTAATTCGTACGTTCGATAATATAATTTTCGGTATTTTAGCTTGCAAGCTTTTAAAATTGCGAGATTTTGTATTTGCGAAATTTTAATAGAGCGAGATTTTAGATATGTGAGATTTTCAAGACCATATTTTAAAATACAATCAATTCTAAATAACTCGTTTCCCTTACCTTTGCGAGATTTTGTAAATTTTATTTTTTCTAATTGCGAGATTTCGATAATGCGAGATTATGTTGTGCGGGATCATTTAACCTTAAGAAAATTCGAGATTTTGTAATTGTGAAATTTCGGTAATGCGAGATTTTCAAAAAAAAAGATTTGGGAATGCGTTCAATCGCACACAACCCTTGTAAAGGTTTTTTTTTTTTTAGACGTGTGGTTTTCAAGAAGAAATAAAACGCATATTATTTAATGTTATGGCCAAGAATTTAGATTTATTATAAAGATAAGAGTTTGCCATTATGTTTTAAATATGATTTCGGGCAAGTGGCCGCCGCGGCTGGCTCGAATAAATTTCAGCCGAGAGGCCCAATTTTCGAACACTTTTTGCAGCAGTTGGGGCCGTATGACAGCAATAACGCACCAAATATTCTCTTCCAAGGCTTCAATCGTCTCGGGCTTATCTGCGTAGACAAGCGACTTCACATAACCCCACAAAAAAAAATCCACCGCTGTTAAATCGCACGATCTTGGAGGCCACGCCATCGCCACAGGCCCACGAAGCGAGATAATGCGGTCAAAAAAAGTTTCCTTTAATAAATTGATTGTTTCGTTGGTTGTATGGCATGTAGCGCCGTCTTGTTGGAACCAAAGGTCGTCCACATCAACATCCTCCAATTCAGGCACGAAAAAGTCATTAATCATGGCTCTATAGCGTGCCCCATTGACTGTAGCGCTATGACCGGCTTCATTTTTGAAGAAATATGGACAAATGATTCCCTCTGCCCATAGAACACACCAAACAGCGCTTGATGTTCGTTCGGCTATTCATTATGAAATGGCAAAACAAAATGAGCATAAACTGACAGCTGTCAAAAAGACCAACTCCGAAAAAAGTATTGCCAGATTGAAAACCACACGTCTAAAAAAAAAAACACCCTTTATTTGACATTTATAACCACGTGTGTTTGGTGTTGCCCGTGGAATTTGCAGTGTTGCCAGCTTAAGATACTCGAATATTTGGATATCACTCTTTATTTGTATTGTGTTTGTGATTTTATTATTCTGAATTATTTTCATTTTCGTGTTTGACTTATAAAGCTATGTTTGCCCATCCGGAAATCTATATTTATTGAGAAAAAATCATCATTAATTTTCCATTAAAATAAAATGTTCATACATTGTATGTGTACTTTCATATCAATATTGACATGAATCAAAAAAAGTAGTCCACCAATTTAATAAATCTCTCAATCCATCACTATTATAAATGTCTGTTAATATTAAATTCTTTTTTTAATCAATACATCATATCTACTCCTACATACATACATAAATATTGTACAATCAAAATCGTGCCACTATATTGTGTTTGCATTATTTGCACTGCAACACAAAAGGAAAAAGATTCATTGATATATGAAATTCTTTCACGTTCATCTCAAAAAAAGATTAAATTGCACACGCGAATATGTTTTTAATTTTTAAATTATTATTTATTTTATTTTTAATAAAAAAAAAAAAAAGAAACACAATTTAACCGAACGAAAGAAAAATTCATTGCATATGGCAACGAGGAGGGTAGGCAATAATTGTATACATATAAAAAGCTACAAATATGCATACATATATGTAGGTGTTTTCAATTTTTGATTGTTCTGAAAGTCAAACGATAAATATTTTGCTCTTTTTTTCAACGTTTCTGTCAAATGTTTTCACCATAAAAATAAGAATAAAACAAAATGACTTATAAATTATATTAAAAGTATTGACAGTGATAGGTCGTTGTGTCGATGTGAATAAACAATCAAAAATACTCTCGTCCAATATGGAGTTGAATTTAAACAAGAAAAAGAAAGAAGAGGTAATTGTTTCAACTTCCACTCTCTTATAAATTCCCAACCTATCTATGAAGAAGACCCTGAGACAATTAATTGATTGTGGAAGTTTTTAATTTCAGCAAATAATGAATGAGTGTATATTTATGAGTTGTTTGTTAACACTAATTTATTTAGATGCTCATTGAGGTCCTTTTCAAATCGAAATTAATGGTAAAATTTGGTAAAAGCTATTAAAGACACCTCGTATTAATTTGTCTGATTCAATAATAAATATAAAATCGTACCTTCCATTCATCATATTTTAAATGGAGTATACATTTCTATCTTTAGAACTTCGACGAGTTGCTCATGTATAGAATAGCTCACAACTTGAATCAAAACAAATTAATCTTTTTTTTTTGCAAAAGAAAAGAAACAAAATTTTATTTTAACCACCTACTATATCCAATGAAATCTCATTAATAAAAATTATTATTATTATTATGTTGATTTAATGTTTAGATAAACCATGACGTTATGAAAATAATCAATCAAAGAAAAATAATCTCTAAAATGAACACCCACATTTTTTTTTATGAAACACATTTAAAATGCAGACTTCAAAAATACTTGTCTTATGGACAATTAAAGATAATTCAAGGTCGGATGATATTGGATGAAAATAATTAAATTTCTATTTGTTCATAATAGATGTATGGTTTGGTGTGTATTGGATTTTTGATTGGTCATACAATTCAGTCATACAATGTCGTATAATGTTTTTGGCTTTAATAGACAAGCTATACAATTGATTGTCCGGCTAGGACGCACGTATTTGCTCGCTTTTATAGTTTAAATGGCTTGGGGCCAATTTGTTCATAGCTAATCATCTTTAATCAACGATTAGTGAAACTGGGCAAAAACCGACTGTGCATGTTAACCAAAATTTGTATCAATCAATCCATAATTTGAGTTGTTAATCATGGAAATCGCTAATCAGTCGAGATTGGTTGATTAGCCCAGATTAATTAGAACCTAATGAAAGCTATGGTACAAATTTAAACCACTGTGAACAAAATGGCCCTTAGAATTTAAAACATGGATGTTATTAGAGTCTGTCTGGAAACTGTTTCCAGACAAATTGCCAATTATAGAACGATTCAAGACAAAATTTGGCTTTCGACGCGATCTTATAACCGCTTGCCTCCACAAGTAATTACTATATCTTCCTTTTTTTCAGAAATAATTGAAGAAATTTTTGAAGTTTTGAATGAAACAACAACCACTTGAGTGAACTACCACCAAGTCACTAAAGGCTGGAGTTATAGCCATTTCACGGCTGCCAGGCCGATCATCAGACTTCTTTTAGTGGAGCTTAGTCTATTACGTTCAATTTTAATTTGAAAAACTTTTTGCTCAGCTGAGAGTTGAACCTAGACCAAGCGTCTTCAGAGCCATATGCACTACGCATTGCGCTACCGAAGTCAGGAGATCAGGTCAGGATGTAGGTTTTATTGTTTGACCATTGCATTTGAATGAACTGAACTGGTTGTTGTACATTCGGTTTCTTTCTTTTTTTCTCCGTACTCGATTCATAAGGAGGAAATCTCGTCTTTTATTTTGTTTTCAAACAAAGCTGTTTTAACGAATAGTTTTTGAAAAATTAATTTTCAAACTCTAAATTTTGAAAAACAAAATGAACAAGAAATTTTAACTAATTTTTTTTTCAAAATTTCACGTAATTATGTAAGTCCTAACTTTGTTTTCAAAATTCAAAACAGTTTTTAGTCAAATACCAAAAACCAGATGTTGAGTTTAAAAATGAATTTTTCAAAAACAATAACAATAGATTTTTTTTCTTGTCTCGACGCAACCTACACACTGTAGCTTCTTGTCACATCTTATGCGAATCACCCTGTATAGAGACAAACAAAATACACCACCAGGAATTTTGACTCATCTCTTCGAACCTGCGCAGCAACACTTAAACAGTCAATTTCTTATATGAATCTAGTTCATTAGATGATGATGCTGAAAATGGAAATATTTCCAGAAAACCTAACGATGTTAATGTTAAGGGTGATTCATTTTTGAAAATAAAAAAAAAAAAAAATAATTTTTGTCGAGTAATCTTTATTATCACACACAAAGAATCATTCGTAACATATGTATATTTTTTTAAAGATATTTTCTTTCAAGTGTTGACCGAAATTTCGGCTAACTTATTGTAATATTCGATGACGCGAACGAACATTTTAAATTGTACATATTTGGCAAATGACTCGAGTAATATTGGCTTCCATTTCGCCAATTCAAAGCTGCTTTTCCATGTATTCTTTGAACTTTACGTAGCCCCAAAGGAAAAAGTCTACGTGAAATAAAATGTTCATCGAATTGCTCTTGCAATAAATCCAGGCTGCCAAATGTCGCCGAGATCCACGGGTTTCAATTTTCACGCAGCAAATAGTCCAGTGTGATAACGGGCGCCATTCACAGTTACTTTTTGGTCGATCTCATTTTCGAAGTAATATCGATCGATGATTCCACCAACAATGTTTGGTCTGGGTGTAATGGCAGCTCTTCAGCCAACTACATGAATTTTGCTTATTGATGACATTGATATAGCAAGTAAGCCAGCAATGAGCCTCCTCGCTAATCAAAATGTTAGCTGTGAATCTTCCAAGCTTACATACATATACAACTGAACATAGTTTGTAGTGTCAACCAATTCTGAACAAAATTACCATGGCAACTTGGTGCGTCCGACGCGTTATATGTCATCAATTTCTACTGAAAAATACCACCTCTACCAGGTCCAGATTTTTAGTGCGGGATTTACATAAATTAAACCCGATGTACTGATAACAAGCTTTTGATATTTTATCCTCCGAGTTCTTTTAGGTCGGTCGGAGTTGAATAACTCTGGTTTAACTCACCACTAAAAAACTGGACCTAACCGAATCACCCTTAAGTTGATATTCTCTGTTTCATTCATAATATTATGTGACTCGATTTTTTAGATTCATATGATCAGACTCGTTAGCTGGCGACTTATACAGGATTTGAACCTAATCTACCGTCTCTTCCCTTCATCAGCACAATCTCAATTCAGGTTTTATTGCTAATCAAACCACCGGTAGGTAACCCTTGTCTGAAACACCTGCAAATTTTAATTAAGAGAAAAATAATCTCTTAGATTAACTCAAAATGACGGAAGTTAAGCAAAGTAACGAATTGAAATTTTTGTCACTTCCGCACGAGAAGAAGTAACCCCTTAAAAAAAGCTCAGTGGGGAATAGTTTGGGATTCGGTCTTAGACATTCGGCGTAATATTCCCTAACAATGTATACCAGTAGGAAAGTCAAGAAATGAGGAAATTCAAATTATTATAGCAACAACTTTTGAAATACCTTCCCAAAGACTTTAAATAAACAACTTTCCAATGGCATAGTACTCTAATTTTTTTTTTTTTTGTCAAAACAATAAATTTAGTTCACATAATCAAGTGGTCCCTTGGTGGTGGGTGGGTTAACAATATCTTTGTGTTCATACAACTCTGAACTCTCACTGTTTTTGTTAGGCCTCAATGATTTTCCCACATAAAATTATAAATTTCCACGAAAGTCAAAGCCAAACCACGCGGAACCTCATCGCAGACATTATTATAATTCAGTGAGTAGGTGTAGGTACCTTGCTTACATATATTTATTTTCCTTTTCCTTTTTTTTGATACAGAAAAGTAAAATTTTCAAGTTCACTTTTATTTACAAAAAAAGAAAGTTATTTAAATTCTCATACCTATTGAAATCAGTACATCTGCAAAATGTTTAACTTTCATTTTCAATTAATTGAAAACAAGAAAAGAACAACAAAATATACATATAGGTATTTGTATTTTTCAGCTTAAAAGCTTAAAAAAGGCGTTTTGGTACATGGTTAAAAATATTGGACTATTTTTCAGTAAAATCTGTATTGTATTTCGGACCACACCAAAATTTTATTAGAATTCAATACATGCAACGGTTTAAAAACCTGGTTAATCCTTTTTTAATATTAAAATGTAATCAATACTATGAATACAAAAAATTTCCCAATAGCTGGGGAAATTGTTCCTTCAAAATAATACATTTGGATTAAAATTTATCAATTTTACTTCTGTAATTGAATACAAATTATACTGAAATTCTATACTATTTTATTGAGTTTTTATCTCGTTTATATTATTATTTAATCTAATTTTAATAGAACTAAAGACAAATTCAATTCGAATTGTTTAGTTGGTATTGAATATAATACAAAAGGATATAACTTGTAATTTCATTGAATGAATTCTAAGCACATGAATATTTAAATGCAATTCTTCATTTCTGAGTTAAAATGCACAATATATTAATTTATAATATCAATGTATTGAATTTAAATAAAATTTCATAAGAATAATAATACAAATTTATTTGTATGCAATAAATTTAAACCAGATTACTTAAAATGAATCCAAAAATATATTAGTTTCCAAAAACATAATAATGAATGATTATTTTTGTCAGAGTATTTTTCTTATAAGTCAATCAGTAAGTTATTATCTGAATTATAATGGTGACATTGATTTCTTTATTGTTTTTCGCATAAGTGTACTAAAATATTATTGCGATTGATTTTATCTACGATGTTCGAATTTTACCTCGAGAAAATGCAAGGCGCCTTCAAAATAATGCATATTTAAAATTTTTAATTTCGATTTTTAATTAGAAATGGGGTTAACATGCTTTATGTTTTTGGATCATTTATTTTGTCTTTTGTTGGAAAAAAATATATGGTATGTATGTATTTGTATTCATACCTAGTTATTTCGTTTTAAATGTTTTTTTCATTAAACTAATAAATGCAAACTGCCGTTATAGTGCGGAGTTAATGTTATGCGAACATTGCCATAAAATTAATATTATATTTCACGATGTATCGTCCTGGAGTATCTACTGTTTTTTCAAGTTAAAGCCTGCTATGCTGCTGATGCAAAGCGAATAATTTTATACAAAAATGACACATAAGCGAAAAATATCGTTCTACTTTTTGTTTTGCAGTTCGACGTGCGAAATTGATATTTGTAGCAGATTGTTTGGAGAAGAAATAGTTATAGTACAATCAAGTTTGGAATGGTAAGGTAGAAAAAATTGAAGTGACAAATGAATTTTGTATAGTTAAACAATTCTAAATGGTGCATGTCTAATACCAACACATGATTAACAGCGCATACAACTGAAGAGAAAAATTCTTAAAAAATAGTTGAAATCATTTCTTTAAGAATCACCTATATATGTACATATGCACAAAACGATCGGTACCCACATTTGTATGCAGGTAAATACTTTTTTTTTAAGCAAGAAATAGTGTCATCTCATCAAAAATTAGACGCAAAATATATGAGTTTAATATTAAACGTACAGATTTTTAAAGTCGTGGTCTCAATAGAAAAGGCATGTTAGTTATTTAGTCAAAATCATATTTTTTAAGTTATGGTAACCCTAAAATATACAGAAATCATTTTGTTCATATTTAAATATGGCTGATTTTGCTTCCTTGCTTTTTTGATATAATTTGAATTGTATATTAAACTCCTTGAATTAAAAAAAGACTTTTCCTATTTTAATCAAATCCAAAAAATTAAAATTTAATACATTTATGAATTGAAAAAAATCCGGATTATTTAAATAAAGGTTTGCAAAGTAAGATTCTAATTTTCAGGTAAAGCATTCTAATATTCCAGGATTATATTTGAATCCCTTGGATTACATTCTAGTCCTTTGAGTTATACATTCTAATCCTATGGATTAAATTCTAATCCTTTTATTGTTACAAATAATATTTTTAATACAAAACTATTAGAATGTAATATAAAATTATTACAAAAAATGTTTTATGGGTATGGAATATTAAAAAATAATACTTTGTGTTACACACTTCTGTAAAACGAAGAAGGAGAACAAAAAATATCACAAAATGTTAAACCTTGTGCATATTACATTTCTTTAACTGGAAGTGTAAAACAATTTTTACTAATTTTGTTGTAGTAGTTATAACCCAAAATATGTATTATTAAATATCATTTTAGATTTAGTTTAATTTGTTGACATGGAATAAATCGCTCCGTATTTAAATTTCAACCAGTATAGTTAATACTTTTTTGTATTGAATTGAAAATATTTTCCTTTTTAAATACGGACTTTATTAAAATTTAAAATTTGTTGTATTACTTTTAGGGAATTATTTTTTTAATGATGCTTTTTATGAGTCATCGTCATGAATTTACCTCATGAAACTACACCAATTTAGACTTGGTTTCATTTCTGATTTAAAATAAGCCGTCCCGTATTTAAATTTAAACCAATACTTGTATTGTTTTGAAAATATTTCTTCTTTTGAATACGAGTGGGAATAGAATTTAAAACCAATAGCATTACTTTTGGGAAATTTATTTTCCAGTAATCCTGTCACTAATGCTTTTTATGAGACTTTATCTTCAAATATAATATTGATTTGTTGTATTTTATTCTTGTTTGTCATAAATCAGGGAAATTTTAAGCATTTAATTCAAAATATATTACTTCTTTGAATATACAATACAAAATGTATTAAAAAAATGTGTAATATTTTGGGAATTATTAAATCTAATACTGCTTGCATTGAAAATATGCTGTAATACTTTAGTACGACTGAAAAGTATTCCAAGATTTTTAACCGTGTATAAACACTTTCTTTACTCTTTTCCCGCTGCTGCTTGTTAACATTGTTTTAGCCAACAAATCCGCATTAAGCATATACCTATACCCTATAGAGTAAAATTGCTAAGCATAGCTATTGGGAATATTAATTGCCACAATTTAAAAACAAAAAAATGAAAAGTCAATTAAAATACTTTGTGTAGGGATATTCTGCTGATTCACAATCTTCAACAGAAATTCTAATACTGCAATTGTTTGAGGGAGGGAGGGAGGTGGGTAGATATTTAATTACGAGTAGGTTTATATGTATGTAGAACTGACTGATAATCCTTGAGGGAATGTAATTTCATTTAAAGATAAAATCTTTCCTTCCTCTCTATTTTGAGGTCGATAATCACAAGTAAACATTTTGGCTTGTGATAAGTAGGCAAGAAGCATTTGTATAAAAAAAAATTAAATTTATTTCAAGATTTTAATCAACTGGGAAATACGAGATTTTAATCAACTATGGAATTACAATGGTATATGCAAGACGAAAACAAGTTTGACACCAAAATTCAGTTTTCTTGGGTCTTGTGAATAAAAAAAAAAGTAAAAACTTTTTTTGAAGGTTTTCTCGGTTTTTTATTTACATTTTTTGGCTTAGACAGCTTTAGCTAGAACTGTTTTTATATAGACCGAACAAGTTATTCTGGTGCACGCAGCAACAAATATCAAGGCTGGAAACCATGCTTGTTGCAACATTCATTTTGTATTGCAGACATGAAAACCTCTGCTTCACTTGGCCAAAACATCTCTCTATTATAACGCGTTCTCGGAAGAATTTTTCATTGTATTTTCTTTCTGCATCTGTTTGAAGATTTTTGTAAGTAATTCCAAGGTGTAATTCCGTACCCAGAATCTCCAAGAATTATAACATTTACGTGCAAATTCTCGTTCATATGAATGCATAAATTAATGATCTTTTCAAGATCCGTGAGTCGTGATCTGACTCTGGCCACTGGGCGTCCACATTTGTTCATTCTTCGGCTGCATTGCATGTCTTGTTTATACATTAAGGTTGTAGAAGCCTTTCCGATTAATGTATTCATCAGAAAATCTTGGGGGTTTGGAGATAACAATATATTTACAAAGTTGCAGTCTATTGCCCCAAAAGCTTCGGGAAACGTATATTTTGCCGCCCATTTTGCCTTTTCTATTTCGATTTCTATGCGACTCGACGGAAATCTAATATGAATGTGAGCCTTTTCCATAATCTTGTTGGCCACGTGCTTAACAGTCTTGCATACAGAGCGTTCAACTCAATAAGATCTTGTCCTACACCGCACTGAAATCCAGATTCCTCGGTCATATTTGCAATATAACTAAACACAATACTAAAAATAATAACTAGTCTAAGCTTTCTAGACAGGTAAAAAAAAAATCTTGATTTTTTGTAGCTTTAACTATAATATTCTAGTTTAAGCTATTTTTATTGGCACAAATTGAAGCTTAGGCTGGAAAAACAAGTTAAAAATGAATGAATTTATCGTTGAATATTTTAAAATAGCTATTACTAAAAGATATCTTTAACTAGCTAGTTTAAGCTTATTTTTATTCACCAACAACCTAGCTTTTACTTAAAACTCCAAGCTTTAGCTTAAGCTTTTTTTTTTTATTCACAAGACCCCTTGTCTGAAGGTTTGAGTAAATTTAAATAGCTTAGCTGATTGTATTCAAATTTGGTTTCCGGGATCTTCAAGTAGATTTTTGAAATTTTTAGCTCAATCCGAAATCTGCTCCGGTTAATAAGTTTAAAAGAAAACGATGATTTTGATGCTGCATATTTTATTTATATACTTTTGTTTTGTATGATTTATTTATTTTACAAACCAATACTTCCACTAGATTTTTTTTTTAATGCGTTTGCTTCCTCGTATATGTACATCTCAAAGTGGATTTAAATCAAAAATTTACCTTAAGAACGTCTGCAGACCTTAAGAAGTTTTAAATTACTTAAATTTAGTTCGTATCATTACCATTACTATTATAAAGGGTGTTTTGCATAAGATGAGATTAAATTGCGTGTAGGTTGGGTCGATACAAGAAAAAGTTCATATGGGAGGAGTGGTCTATTTCAATCTGTTTTGTTTTGGCAATCTCCTATGAAATCGACTTCAAATAGAAAACAAATTAAACAACGACGGGAACACTTGCAATGACATGCTATACTATTTTTTTTTTGAAGCTAGATATCCATTCCTTGATTCAGTTTTTAAATCAAATTGTTTTAGTGAACAGTTTTAGAAAAATTAATGTCTATACTCAAAATTTTGTAAAAAAAAACTTTGTGAAGTTATCTTTTTTTAGCAGAGTCAAAGTATTGAGTAATTTCTATAATTTCTGTCTTGCTAAATTAGTTTAAGAATCCAAACTTAACATTTTTACTTAAAATTTGTGGAGTCAAGTCACGACACAGAATTTGATTATGATGACGATCCAAGTCTCTGTCACTTCCGAGAATAAACAAACATGATAAAGTTAACATTGGATTTAGGCTAAGCTAAGCACAACCTCTCTTAACGACTTCAAACATTCGTAAAAATTCAAAAGAAGGCATCTCAAATAACTAAGTTGTGTTGATGGAAAGCTTTTCTCCTTTGAAAGACCAGTTTTCAACTTAAGCATGGAGCGAAAATTTGTACAAGATTTCAAAACAAATAAAGGATGTTTTTTAGATGTGTAGTTTTCAATCTGGCAATACTTTTTTCGGATTTGGTCTTTTTGACAGCTGTCACTTGATTTATGTTCAGTTTTTTTTTGCCATTTCATAATTAATATAGACTTACTCCTGAACAACGTTTGCAAAATGTGCAAATTTATAACCAAAATAATGGTTCGGTTCGGGTGACGCATCGCGCGCTGCGTCCAATATTCGGTCGACATTATCGCAAAATCGCATAAATTCGAGCAACCATGGATCGGTTTCGCACCACGTTTACTCTAGTGGATAATGCGCATCCTCAGAGACGCCGTACAGTGCGCACCGAAGACGCTATTGCTACTGTGGAGCAGAGTATCGAAGAAGACCCGAATGAGTCCATCCGCCATCGCGCGCAACAATTGGAGCTGTCCAAAATTGGGCAATATATTTTCTTACTTTCTAGTTTTGAGTAATTATAATTTTGTTGGACACCAAAGTCTCCTGACTCAACCCAAAAACAAAAAAAAAAAAAAGTACGAAACTTAATTGTTAAAATAAAGGGTCCACCATCTAACGTTTTTTTTTTTTTAAACTAGTGCTTATTTCGTGAATGGTAACACTTAGCTCATGTCTGATTTGACAGATAATTAGTTTTATCCTTCCGCTGAACGAATATGGTTGTGTATACGCTTCGCTAAGTGGGCCTGCGATCGACTTAGAGAAGATGCCGATTTTGCCAAAAAAATCATCTTTTCAGATGAAGCTCATTTTGATCTTGGCGGGTAGTAAACAAGCAAAATTGTCGCATTTGGGGCACAGAAAACCCGCACGCATACATTGAAAAGCCAATACACCCAAAACGAGTCACTGTTTGGTGCGGATTTTGGTCCAGAGGCATAATTGGGCCATTTTTCGAAAATGAGCAAGGAGTGGCCGATACAGTCAATGGCGATCGTTATTGGGCCATGTTGAACGAATTTTTGTTCACAAAAATTGAAGAGGAGGATATTGGCAACGTTTGGTTTCAACAGGACGGCGCTACGTGCCACACAGCCGAAGCTACACTCGATGTTTTGCGCCATTTAAAAAAAAAAAGAAGTTTTTTTTCGGACCCTTTATATGTATGATGGTCCAAAAGTACAAATCTAAGAAAATTGTATAAAATCTGAAATTCTGCATTATATTCCTTTCCTATTTATATACCACAAACAATCTAACTCTTCATTATTTATTTTCGTCTATTCCTACTATGATTTTATCAATTTAAATTAATTTCAAGGTTCGCCGAACTCTATTTCTAATTCTCTAACCAATTTTAATTAACAGGAAGAGTTGATATCCAAAACACTTATTCTCGGAGCAGCAATTTCAAATGCAATTGCATTTGTGAGGAGTTTAATTTTTTACTTCGACCCACCCTTCGCTATATAACTGTGTATAATTGTATATAGATGTGCATCCAACTTTAACAACAACAAAAAAAAAAAGAAAAATAATATCATCTCAATTTAATTACACTTCCTTGGTTCTCTCTACTATACCTATACGAACCATCCTACCTACAGGATAGTATCCTCATATAGAACAGAAGGTTACTCATAAATCATGCAAAGTATATCTACAGATGCTGAAGGTGGAAGACGGCAACACAGCAACACCAAACCATCCTAGCCCTCCCACACTCACAGCAGTATAAAAGTCACGCTTCATCCTTTTGCCCGGATGCACAATACCTGAATAAGTTAGTTGCCATCACAGAACCAAAGAGACACCAACAATAATAAAAACAAAAAAAAAAAAAGTACAGAATCCCAAGTTCAATGGCATTTGAAGTAAAGTACCTTCAACTTCGTTGCTCAATTGCACTACTTCTGATTCATCTAACCATGGACAAAACTTTCTTTCATTTTTGTTTTTTTTTTTTTTTTTTTTTTGGTGATGCTACTTTTTCTCTATGCCTTTCGTCTGTCTAGCTTAACATATACCTAAGTACGTGTATTGATGTTGGAAACTATCCAGGGTAGGATTTGATACATGCTGTAATATTAGTCTCGGCATCCTCGTAAAACTCGTCCGCTTGTACATGATGACAATGGAGAAATCTCGCTGCTCCATCAGAAGTCGGCTAGAAGACCATTGACTTTTTTATGTGGAAAAAGATCTATGGCAATGAAATAAGTTACCATGCAACCTCTTTGACATCGATCTTGAAGGAATTGTACGCAACTCGCAAGTCAATAACAGAGGTAGAATTTTTCAAAACTTTCTTAAAAAAAATAAATAAATACATACATTTTGGTGGCCTGACAGCTCGGTGATCACCAGGCCCTAGGCATACTTTTTTATCATCATCATCGTCGGCTCGACAACCGGGGTCCGGTCCTGGCCTCCTTCAACAAGTCTCTCCACCCATCCCGGTCTCGAGCCGCCGCCATCCAGTTGCGCACCCCAAGGCTCCGGGCGTCCTGGTCTACGCCATCTCTCCAGCGCAAGCATGGTCTACCACGCTGTCGTCTACCATAGAATGTACCACAAAGAACTTTCCGAGCAGGTTCCTCTTCGCTCATGCGAGCTAGGTGCCCTGCCCACCGGAGTCTACCGAGCTTAATTTTTGTCACGATATCTGCTTCAAGGTAGATTGCGTACAATTCATGATTGTACCGTCTCCGGAATCGTCCTTCCTCACATATGGGGCCAACAATTCTCCTTAAGACTTTTCTCTCGAACGCGGCTAAGAGGTCGGAGTGCCTTTTGCTAAGCACCCAAGTCTCGGATCCATATGTGAGTACTGGCAGGACCATGGTCCTGTACAGCAGCAGTTTTGAAGTTATGGTGAGATTTCTGGATTTGAAGAGCTTTGACAGACTATAGTAGGCTCTGTTGGATTTGAGAAGCCGCCCGCGTATTTCTTCTTCTATATTGTTATCGGCTGCTACTATTGACCCAAGGTATTTAAAGGATTGCACCACTTCAAATTCGTGCTCCGCTACCTTGATTGTTTGACCAACTGTTCCTCTCGCATTCGACGCCACCATGTACTTTGTTTTACCTTCACTAATGTGCAGCCCCAGATTTTGTGCCGCCTGCTCGATCTGGATGAAGGAATCATGTACAGCTTGCTCAGTTCTTCCGATGATGTCGATGTCGTCTGGGTAAGCCAGTATCTGGCTGGACCTGTTGACGATGGTCCCTCTTGTTGCCGTGCCAGAGTCACGGATTGCTTTCTCCAACGCCAGGTTGAAGAGGAGGCAGGCCAAACCATCCCCTTGTCGGAGTCCATTAAAGATGTTGATTGGTTTGGATAGCAATCCGGCTATTTTTACTTGGCTTGTTACGTTGGTCATGGTCAACCTACATAGTCGTGTCAATTTATTTGGGATGCCGAATTCTCTCATGGCTTTGTAAAGTTCTACCCTGGCTATGCTATCGTAGGCGGCCTTAAAGTCTATAAACAGGTGGTATGTTGGGATGTTAAATTCTAGACATTTTTCCATCGCCTGCCTAAGGGTAAAGGTACTTTTTTATCGAATATGTTAAAGCCAACATGTTGATCCCATTTTCGTCTTTTTTTTTGAGATGAAAAAGTAGCTGAAAGTATATCCAGCAATTTTTTCATATACCTAATACTAGACCCGTTTCCTGACTTTTTTCTCAAATTTTGATGTGCGGTATGATGCCCCCGAAGAAAAACAGCGAACACAAAAAAACTGGAACGTGTTAGAGCCGAGATTCGTGAAAAAAAAATCCACTGCAGGGGAAAAGACGTTTTTCTACCAAAACTGTCAATATCTTAAAATTTTGGTCAAAAGTTCTGTCAAAAATAATTTTATTTGACATTTAAAATTGTAAGTTTTGGAAATTAAACGATCCTAAAATTAAACGACCTCTAATCTCAATGTGCGCGTTCAACGCATATCTGAATTTTCAGAATTCTGAATTATTGGAGCTTTTGATTGGCCAGCTGTCATAAAAAGTTAGATGTCATCTGAATTTTCAGAACTTTTTATGACAGCTGGCCAATCAGAAGTTCCAATAATTCAGAATTCTGAAAATTGAGATATACGTTGAACGCGACCAATGCTATGACAAGCCATTTTGTTTCCTGTCAAAATGACATTTCTACCAGAACAAAATACCTCTGTTCGTTTACTTCCCAAACCTGTTATCTCTGTCAAAGTTCATATAAAAAAAAAATTAAATTGGACTAAAAATGGTAGAAATTGATAGTTTTGGACTAGTATACGCGAACGCACCTAATATATGTTTCTTCTCACAAAAAATTCTTGGACAGAAATTCGCAAATATGACAGTTTGTTTGTTTGTTTTCGTGAGCGCTCTTTTCTCTCGAAACTACGAAACGAATTCGACTGAAGTTCTTGAAAAATGCTCATTATACAATCATTTTTGACCCGATTCGCGTCTGACGTTTAAATTTTGTTCGCTAAAAGCTCCAGTACAATATTTAATTCCACTCGTTGAATTGCGTCTGCAACCAAAGAAAAGCTGAACGAAAAAATGTTCTTTCCGAATTTTGTGGTCTCAATATAAGCAGGCTTAAATACCTGAAATCATCAAACAGACTTCAAATTTAATCCAGATTAAGCTTCACTATTTAAAATTGAAGTGTTTAATAGTACTATTTCTATTTAAATGGAGAGGTTTCTAAAATAGACACCACCCGGCCCTGTTACTACATATAGATAGCTTTGCTGCCTGGTAGACAGTTTGTCGTAACGGGCTGAAGTGTGGTAATAGAGTTTGTCTGCCACTCGTATAGGTTAAGTGGAAGCCTAACTTTGTTTTTTTTTTTTTTACAAGCTCAGTCATAAATCAATACTATAGACTCATTTCTTCCTCACAAAGTCGACAAAATCTCTGCAAAAGGTTTCTTTTTCCGTTGTGTTGACGATAACATCTCACAAAAGCTGACACAAAAATTGCTTACCCATGGAATTTAACTAAAAACAAAAAAAAAAGATTCGGATAGTTAGGTATAGACAAAATACACATCTATAGCACATATACATACGTATAGGGGCATACTATGCCTCCCACCCCCCCCCCCCGCGCTGATGGTGACAGGGGATACTTTCACCATCACCAGTGCCGTGTCTGACAAGTTAATAGGAAAAATTTATATGTTTGCATTTGGCAAACGCCATAGCCTGCTTGCTAACTCGTTGTTGTTGTTGTTGTTGTTGCTGTCGAACTACTCGTATAAAATATGTTACATCTCTGATTTCATTTCCGTAAATGGAATGGCAGAAGTTTGAACAAGCTTAACCACATGGGATATAAATTGTAATTGCATTTCTTTTTTATTTTCGCTTACACTATGCCTCGGTGATGCGGGTTTACAAATTGTGTTAGAGATTGGTTCAAATGGAATAGTTGGCTGTTTTACGTATTCATTTGGGATTAATTAGTAGATATCGTTCTAGGTTAATAGATTTTCTCAGAAAAAAAAAAAGGGAACTCCTTGTGGAGTTAATAATGTTTTTTTTTTGGTTTTTTTGTTCTGTAAAGCTCGAAAAAAAATGCCATAGATAGAATAAACCTGCAATGAATTTGTAATATGTGGTAGGTACATGGTCTTCGCAGGGAAGGTTTGCTACATTTTTTGTGGTATTTAAAATTTAATTGATGACTGTTTTATTTAAGCTGTTGAAAGTATTTTTTTTTTATATTAGCCCTGGGCCATATTGCACCAACAACTTATCACTAATCACTTAGCAAATATCATGAATTTTGATGCGATTTTCTTGCGGTGCGATGACATAATGTTTGCGGATATAATGTCCATGGGCCTTAAGTCGGACATACGATCCATGCACATTATGTCCGGAGAAATTATGTCATCCCACCGCAAGAAAATTGTATCAAGATTCATGATATTTGCTAAGTGATTAGTGATAAGTTGTTGGTGCAATAAAGCCCTGATCTAGTTGTGGTTAGTATCCAGAGGTCTGGATTTGAATGCCTCCTATTTCACCTAAAATATTTTTTGTTTGAGGGCGATGCCTCCTCTGAGGAAGTGACGATTTCGCAATAGTTTGACTGGCCATAAACAAGTGCCTCTCATCTCAGAAAATTATAAGCCTGGCATTTTTACCGACTAACAACAGGCACACAGGAATGGTTGGGAGTGTAAGTCTCTAAACACAGGTTCTCCATGAGCTGCCACGCTATTAATTAATTCATTTTATATAATTTATAATTTTCATATATTTTTTTGTCACTAAAAGAAATCTTGTGCTTTAAAATGCGGTGACCTTGGAGGCTTATCAATACCACCGCATTTATTAATATATTTTTTGTGTTGAAATAGAGAATAGAAACCCGAAAGATCCAGTTCTTATTTCAAAAAGTTATTAATCATATTAAAATAAAGTTATCCAATAACAGTTACCGTAACGACACGTTCATCATCTTCAATATACATTATACAATAAACAGTGATCGAAAGTGTCACTTTTGATGGATGCAAAGTTATTGATGAACAATTGGAGAGCCACAGGACCAAATCATCATCATCGTCGGCTCGACAACCGAGGTCCTGTCCTGGCCTCCTTCAACAAGTCTCTCCACCCATCCCGGTCTCGAGCCTCCGCCATCCAGTTGCGCACCCCAAGGCTCCGGGCGTCCTGGTCTACGCCATCTCTCCAGCGCAAGCATGGTCTACCACGCTGTCGTCTACCATAGAATGTACCACAAAGAACTTTCCGAGCAGGTTCCTCTTCGCTCATGCGAGCTAGGTGCCCTGCCCACCGGAGTCTACCGAGCTTAATTTTTGTCACGATATCTGCTTCAAGGTAGATTGCGTACAATTCATGATTGTACCGTCTCCGGAATCGTCCTTCCTCACATATGGGGCCAACAATTCTCCTTAAGACCTTTCTCTCGAACGCGGCTAAGAGGTCGGAGTGCCTTTTGCTAAGCACCCAAGTCTCGGATCCATATGTGAGTACTGGCAGGACCATGGTCCTGTACAGCAGCAGCTTTGAAGTTATGGTGAGATTTCTGGATTTGAAGAGCTTTGACAGACTATAGTAGGCTCTGTTGGATTTGAGAAGCCGCCCGCGTATTTCTTCTTCTAATTATATTGTTATCGGCTGCTACTATTGACCCAAGGTATTTAAAGGATTGCACCACTTCAAATTCGTGCTCCGCTACCTTGATTGTTTGACCAACTGTTCCTCTCGCATTCGACGCCACCATGTACTTTGTTTTACCTTCACTAATGTGCAGCCCCAGATTTTGTGCCGCCTGCTCGATCTGGATGAAGGAATCATGTACAGCTTGCTCGGTTCTTCCGATGATGTCGATGTCGTCTGCGTGAGCCAGTATCTGGCTGGAATTGTTGACGATGGTCCCTCTTGTTGCCGTGCCAGAGTCACGGATTGCTTTCTCCAACGCCAGGTTGAAGAGGAGGCAGGCCAAACCATCCCCTTGTCGGAGTCCATTAAAGATGTTGATTGGTTTGGATAGCAATCCGGCTATTTTTACTTGGCTTGTTCCGTTGGTCATGGTCAACCTACATAGTCGTGTCAATTTATTTGGGATGCCGAATTCTCTCATGGCTTTGTAAAGTTCTACCCTGGCTATGCTATCGTAGGCGGCCTTAAAGTCTTTAAACAGGTGGTATGTTTGGATGTTAAATTCTAGACATTTTTCCATCGCCTGCCTGAGGGTAAAGATCTGATCAGTTGTTGATTTGCCTGGAATGAAACCACACTGATATTGTCCGATGATGGTTTTAGCGTATGGGGTTATCCGGTCTTGTAGGATAGAGGAGAGTATCTTATAGGCGGTACTCAACAACGTGATACCTCTATAATTGCTGCACGTTGTGACATCTCCCTTCTTATGTATGGGGCAAAATATACCTTTTCGCCAGTCTTCTGGAATTTCTTCATGCTCCCACACGTGCACTATAATCTCATGAATTGCTTGACGTAAAGCTGGCCCACCGTGTTGAAATAGTTCGGCTGGTATACCATCGGCTCCCGGGGCTTTGTTTTTCTTTAGCCGGCCTATAGCCTTCTCAACCTCTCCTATGCTTGGTGGCGGCAACATAGGGTACTCTTCTTGAAGTAGTGGAGCCTCCACTTCTGCAGTGAGCTGACCATTTAGCAATTCATTGAAGTACACTTCCCATCGCTCCAGTATGCTTTGAGGATCGGTGATCAGATTTCCCTCTCCGTCCTTGCAGTATGTGCAGCGTGGTGTGTACTGCGTCATGTTTCGGACGGATTGGCAGAACTTCCGCGCCTGGTGCGGACCTCGCTCGCGGCTTTTCTCTATTTCACAGATTATGTTCTTCTCCCAGGCTGATTTTTTCTGTCTGTGAAGCCGTTTTTCAATTCTTCTGAGCTCTTTATATTCGTCTTCGCGTGCCCGCGTTCTATGAGGACCAAATACTTCCTTTATTAAAGCAACGAACACGATAAATGGATAGAGGTTTCATCATTTATTAAAAATGTTTTCATGGAAATTAGGGCTATAATGAGCTGGTTGTAATATCTTTTTAGCTTCTCATTTTCATAAGCACTCCATACACGGTTCAATTTGGTTTTCAACTCAGTTGTCAACTAAATTGATGCCTCGCCACAAACTACATAAACTTAGTTGAAAGATCTTTGAGAAAGAAGTTTTTAATTCTTTTTTTATTTTCTACACATTTTTTCTAAAAAATGTCACGAAAATAGAAATTACTGATTATATTGTTGCCAAAGCTTTTGCGTATCTGCTCAAGAATTTAACGTAAGATAAATAAAACTATGTAAAACCATAAAAAAAAACTCACAGTTTGATGTTGTTTAGGGTGTGACAGGTTAACTTTACGGGGGAGTATTATTTGTAAGCTCGAAAGAAATTTAATAAATGAGAAATTATTGTCATAGAAGTGTAATTATTTGTCCAACGAAGTGATAAACACTGCCCCTTGTAAATTCGCTATGCACTGTGAACCTGTTACGGATGTGACACACAATTTTAAACTATCAGTCTCAGCATATATTTCCAATCCAATGAAATTTCGTTGCATGGTAGATCACAAACTTCTTCTTACTTCTTCAAATAAGAAATTTGATCAAATGTTTGTTTTTGTAATTGAAAAAAAAAATATATGCATATTTATGTACATATTTTTGTTACGGGTGTGACAATAAGAAGTTTAGGGCCAGTTTCACAGTCAAAAAAGTGGCACTTGAGTGGAGAATGTGGAAGATTAATGCACAATATCACAGTGCATACTTATCTGAATAAGTGGCACTTAAGTCTCCGATGTTGGTAACTTAAGTTCCACTTACGCTGGCTATAAAACATACCCTAAAGTCTTAATATGGGAAACTTAAGTGTCACTTTTTCCGGTAAGTGTCGACTGTGAAACTGGCCCTTAGGAGTACAAAAATTCAGTTTTTATTTACTTCAGAATAAGATAATTACACAAAAACGGTCACCGAGAAATGTATGTCTTTAAAATCCATAAACAATAGTCTGCCATCCGGTGCGGGCGATTAGGTCCTCATTGTTAGTTTTAGTTTCGTTTAAATAAATAAGAGTTGATTCTCCGAACCGGAGTATAGTTTTGCGTATTCCCGCTTCAAGGCTACCTCTCATTTCGGCTTTTTTTATTTTCAAAATCGATTTAGAGAGAGAGAGAGAGAGAGAAAAATTGTGTAAACAAAAAGTATGCAGCTGGAAATTTTGAACAAATTTTTGTTTTAGGGCCGAGTCTGTAGGTTTGATTCAAAAAGAAAGACGACAGAAAAGAACATTTTCTCGTTAATGTTTTCAGATTAACAAATAAATTAAATCAAGCTTCACATTTGTTGCGTACACTCTTTTCCAGATCAAAAGTTAAAATACCTAGCGGAGAGTACGCAGAATTTCGTTCGTGCTTTTTACTTTAAGGAACAAAAATATGCCAAGTCCAAACTGTTGTAAACATGATGTGTGATGTCAAACACTGGTTTGGCTGTTTTCAACAAAAAAATCGATTTTATTCCGAAAATTTTCTAAACAGTAGGTATCGATTATTTTCTGTCAAAACAAATCATGCATTTTAAGCAAGATTTCACATATCGATTTGCACACACACTATAAATATTTGACATTTCTAATATTTCATATTGAAAGTCGCGGAATTTTGGGAAGACAAATTGTTTTTTTTTTTTTTTTTTTTTTTGGTTGCAATGAATTCTACTTAATTTAACAAAATATTCAGTCAGTTTGCTATAAAAATAATTAATTGCATCTGCCAAGTAACACACACACAATCACACACACAGAACAATCGATTCTTTTACGAAATTCCTTTCAATTATCAGAAACAAATCGATTTGATGGTTTAGCAAAAAATCGAGTTCTTTGTTGAAACAAATTCGACACAAATATTTTGTGGATTTCTCTTCAAATGCATAACTATCCCTTTTCGCACTTTCTAAATCCCTCATAAAACCTGTCAGTGAGTGTTAAGCAAGATCTGGGTGAGAATAGAATTTTTTGTTTGTCCTCTAAATGCCATAATACAACTGAGATGTTTCATATATAACTTGCAAGCACGAACAAAACCCTACTCTCAAAATTCTCATAAGTTCTCATTTCATCAAAAAAGGATTTGCTTCTTGGACATGTCTAAGTATAAAGTTATATTCATACCTTCATTTTTCTCCGTTGGACTATTTGTATATGTACAACCCTCAATTTCTTAACCAATTTACCGCATTCCACTCGAGAGGTAAATAAAGTACGTGCTCATACTCAATCCCTTAAAATTGTGGTACCTTCACCTTAGTTTGCTCATTCTCCACCACCAACCGTCACCACCTTCGTGTTGGTCGGATTGTGTTGACAATGAGTCAACCAACATTTATATTTCCTACCTCAACTTAAGAACTTTAGTAGGTAGATATATTTATACGCGTATATATAGGTAGACTGGCATTGATTCATACCTTCTTCCTTGTTATACCTTCTAGTACATTTTTACTACTACAACTACATAGAATAGGTCGTAAAGTGTATACTCGTATTCGTGTACTATGTATTTGGGCTTTTGTTTTCATTTTAATATCCTTATCGATTTTGTTGTGTCCTGTCCTTGTGTTCAATGCCATATTCCTTCTACCTTTCCAGTAGAAGTGGAGTGGCCCCCAGATATGAGAGCACTGCACTCAACCAACGGATACAGTACATGAGTTGAGCTCTAGGGTCTGGCATGGAATTTTGTCTGGGTGGGTTTGGGAACGTTTGACCGTCACTTGCATAAATTTTCAAACAGGAGTATATTATTATTTGTTTTTCTTTTTTTTTATATTTTCTACAAACTGTTGAGAATATAATGATATAAACTTTGTAGACGACAGCATTATACAGCGGGAATATTGCATGACGTCCTTAAAAGCTCAAAAGATCCTACTCCTATTATTTTTGAAGTTCTTTGTACCCTTTGTTTGTATTTGTGATTATTTTTTGTCTTCCATGTTGATGATGAATAGGGAATATAAGAATTAACTTTGAAGATTGATGATGAAAAACGAAGTAAGACGATGAGTTGATTTTGGAAGCAAAAGTAATATAAATTTATCTTCAATCTGGATTATATAGTTTCTGGAAAAGATTCAACAAAGTTTAGCTAAAGCATAAAGTAGAAAATATATCTTTTGAGAAGAAATTAAACTTTTGCTGACAGAAACATGCATATTAAAAGATTTTTGAGACTCATGTCTTTGCAAAAGTTAATAATCATTATAAAGGGTTTTCCAATAAGAGGTGTTATTTTGAATAGCCCGCTATTTCGGTAGCTGTCACTTTTGAAGCTGTCATTTTTTGACATTTGACAAGTAGAAACTACGCCATTAAACGCATTGAAATTATTAAAATTCACTATAAAAATGGTGAAAATTTGGCAGAGACGGTTCGTAAAACTAAAACATTTTTGGGTCGTCGTGAAGCACCTTGTCGGACCGCAATACAGAAATTGGTGGACAAATTCAAGCTGTTGGGACAAGTTAGTGATGTGAAGAATAAAACCCGTGCACGTCGCTCAAGAACAACTGAGAATATTGCTGTTGTAGCCCAAAGTGTTGAAGAAAACCCAGGTTTGTCCATTCCTCGTCGTTCTTTGGAATTAGGCATTCCACAAACGTCATTACACCGTATTTTGCATAAAGACTTGGGTCTTAAGGCTTATAAAGTTCAGTTAACACAAGAACTCAAGCCGGCTGATCATCAACAACGTCGTGTCTTTGCTGATTGGGTCCTTGAAATGCATGAAAATGATCCGGAATTTCATCGAAAAATCATCTTGACTGATGAGGCCCATTTCCACCTCGGAGGCTACGTCAACAAGCAAAACTGTCGCATCTGGGGCTCGGAAAACCCAAGAGTTATTGTTGAAAAGCCTCTCCATCCTCAACGCGTGACTGTTTGGTGCGGTTTATGGTCCGGCGGGGTCATTGGACCTTACTTTTTCGAAAATGAGGCTGGAGCAACAGTTACGGTCAATGGATTGCGCTATCGAGAGATGATTAATGATTTTTTATGGCCGGAATTGGATGGTATTGATCTGGACAACGTTTACTTTCAACAAGATGGCGCTACGTGCCACACAAGCAATGAAACCATCGATCTTTTACGGGAAAAGTTTCCGGACCGTGTTATCTCTCGAAGAGGTGATCACAATTGGCCACCGAGATCTTGTGATTTAAAACCTTGCGACTTCTTCGTTTGGGGGCCACTTGAAAGATAAGGTCTACATCAACAGCCCAGCGTCGATTGAAGACCTCAAAGATGGAATTCGTGAGGCTATCGAGGACATAGGGCAGCCACTTTGCGATTTGGTTATGGAAAATTTCATGAAAAGGATATGGTCCTGTAAGCGTGGTCGTGGCGGCCATTTGGCTGATGTTGTGTTCCATTATTAACAGCATACCTTCCTCTTTATAATGAAATAAACATCCGATCATTTATCACAAAAAATGCTCAAAAATCTTTGAATATCAAAATAACACCTCTTATTGGAAAACCCTTTCATTCTATTTTAACTATAAAAATGAATTTTTTTTAATTAAAAATTAACAAAAATTGAAGGGAACCTAATTAAATTTTTTAATTACAAATGATTATTATTAATGATTAATTAATTACTTAATTATTAATGATTAGATTTTAATTCTTTTCAGTTAGAAAATACAAACATTAATAGAAAGTATCTTATTATTAATTGCAAAGTGTAATGGGTAGTTAAATTCATTGTAATTAAAAATTCCAATTGCAATGGTTAAGTAATGAGTAATTTTATGTGGGTGGTTTGCATAAGATGCGACAAAAGAATGGATTTTTGGCTTATTCATGACATTTTGTGTTTTAGCTCATTTTGTTTTTTTTTTTTTTTAAGAAAATGCCCCTACCGGTGGGAAGGAGGAAACGAAAAAGACCTCCTTCACATTCGGTTTTTTTCTACTTTCAACCAAACCAAGCCTTTTGTCGCATCTAATGCAACACACTCGGTATGTAAAGGGTGTTTTTTTAGACATGCGGTTTTCAAGAAGAAATAAAATGCATATAATTTAATGTTAAGGTCAAGAATTTAGCTTTATTATAAAGATAAGGGTTTGCCATTATGTTTTAAAAATGATTTCGGGCAAGTGGCCGCCGCGGCTAGGTCGAATAAATTCCAGCCGAGAGGTCCAATTCTCGACTACTTTTTGCTGTAATTAGGGCCGTATGTTAGCAATAACGCGCCGAATATTCTCTTCCAAGGCTTCAATCCTCTCGGGCTTATCTACGTAGACAAGCGACTTCACATAACCCCACAACAAATTGTCCAGTGTTGTTAAATCGCACGATCTTGGAGGCCACGCCACAAGCCCACGACGCGAGATAATGCGCTCACCAAAAGTTTCCTTCAGTAAATTGATTGTTTCGTTGGCTGCATGGCATTTAGCACCGTCTTGTTGAAACCAAAGGTCGTCCACATCAACATCCTTCAATTCAGGATCGAAAAAGTCATTAATCATTCCTCTATAGAGTTCCCCATTGACTGTAACATTATGGCCGGCTTCATTTTTGAAGAAATATGGACCAATGATTCCCTCTACTCATAGAGCACACCAAACAGTGACTTTTTAAAGATGTTAAGGCGTCTCAACAATGGCTTGTGGTTTATGATCACTCCAAATACGACAATTTTGCATATTAACGTACCCATTCAACCAAAAATGAGCTTCATCGCTGAACAAAATTCGCTTATGAAAATTGGGATCAACGGCAATCTTGTTTTGGTCCCATTTGGGCACAATTTGGAAGCGTTGTTCAGGAGTAAGTCTATTTATTATGAAATGGCAAACCAAACTGAGCATAAATCAAGTGACAGCTGTCAAAAAGACCTACTTCGAAAAAAGTATTGCCAGATTGAAAACCACACGTCTAAAAAAAACACCCTGTACTATACAATGGTGTTGAGAAGAATACACTTCAGTTTTGAGTCTATGTGTAAAAATGACATTTCGATACTAAAACAAACTTAGAACTTTTCAACCTCCAAACGTGCTTAGCATTATTCAATGGTTTATAAAGTTTTATAAATATCGTTTTCATTTCAGAGATAAATATATGTATTTTGAAAACATAAATAAGATTGTTTATCCCTAAGATAAGAAATACAGTGCGAATAACTCTTATATCCTTGTCCACCATGTTAATAGAAAAGTATTGCCTTAAGCTTTTATATTGATGTTATTTATTAGCTTTATCTCAACCACAATGTTCACTAATGTTTCTCGCTGCTGTTCCTTTGGTCAGAAACTTTACTTTTACTTTTTTTTACCCCAGAAAAACTCTGTTAAGGAAAAGAAATAAAAAAAAATATATATTAAGGTTCCTGTCTATGTATGTTTATTTCTCATAATACCTATATACATACTCGTATATCCTACTCAAAATGTATCCCTGTGTATCGATTGCAATAAATCTCTTGTTATTACTAACAGAATTTTCACATCCTGACTTGTACAGAGGTCAATCTATTGATAGACTCACATAAACATTTATATTTATTCATCTCTAACCTCGTAATGAACAGTGATATATTCAGACAAGTGCTATCAATGAAGTGTAAAAGGATTTATTTAGATACATAATCTGGGAGAACGAAGAAATGAAAAATGATTCTTGAAATGAAATTTAATAAAAATAAATACAATGAGAGGAGTGAACTTAAAAAAAAAAAAAAAATAACCCTCTACTGTTTTTCTACAATAGATCTTATTTTTTCCTTCGTCATAGTTTTCTTTTCTTGTCAAGATCTTTGGCAGACCTTTTCTTAGGGCAAGTAAAGTGTCATCCTGAACCAATTTATGTATAAGCATTCAAAACTATAGGGACTACGAGTATGTCCCTAATCGATGCATGTCTTAGCATCACAACAGGCAGACAGCAACTTTGAACTTTTATCAAAATTTTGTAAAATATAAGTTTTAAAATGTTAGTTTACCATTTTCTCTTTCTTTTTTTTTTTGTGCAAAAAAGAGACACCTACGGAATATTATAATGGAAAAAGAAAAAATCCATTTCCATTTGATTTAAATTTATGAAACTTCTAGAATATGAATTCTAGAAGAAGAATTGGTATCTAGGGAAAAGTTTTCAATTTTTTTTAAAAACAAAATTAAATTGATGGCACGGCTGGGTTGGGAGGACTTGCTTTTACTTATAGTGGAAAACTTGTAGGCTTAAGGACTATTCACATGGTAGCGACCCACGACCGACGAATAACCGATTAAATGTGATTTTAAACAATTTATAATCCTGAAATCTTCACTAATTCTGAACACAATCGTAAAATTAAAATTTAATTAAAAATATTTTAATTTAATATTGTTTTTAATTGCTAAAATAAAATATATTTGCGAAAATAAATTGGTCGTTGCGAATTACAATCTGATTATTAAGTGCCTTGCACATGAATGGCGACCTGCGAATACGAATAATCTAAGGCAAATACAAAATTTTTTTTTTGTTTTTATTTTTCTACAACTAAATTAATTTAATCAACAAATTTAAATAGGAAATACTGCGTAAAATTTGTATAAATTGGAAAATTTTGTATTTTAAAGTTTTTCTACACGACCAAAAACTTATCTTCTGCGAACTGTCAAAAGTAAATTCGCAATCCACAACATCTAAACACATTCCACAAACTAGCGAATAGAAAATTCGCTCGAGTTTAACCTAAAACACCCAATTTCCTTTTTTTTGATTTATGACAATTCACAGTTGTCTAGTCGCTTACAACTGTGAATTCGCAGGTCGTGTATCATTTGCAAGGCACTTTACAAATTGCCAAACACTATTCGTGTTCTACATACGATCCACATTTCAACGAAAAAATGTATCTTTGTTTTCTTGGTAGTTGGAAATTCGGGATGAATAAAAAAACCATGTGAAAGAAATGTCAAAATAGACGAATATTCGTTCATTCGTTGGTCGTTAGCCGCTCGCATGTGAATAGTCCTTTATAATTTTGTAAAAGTAAACAATTTATATTGTTGAAATTTCAGTACCTTGACCATGAAATCCAAAGCGAATTGTTTTTAATTCTATGTATAACTTATTTTGGACTTACTCCGATTCTTTCAACAATATTTAATTCTGAGGAAATATTTCCAGTGCTTAATGAAGTGACATGGAAGTGTAATATGTCACATATCCATTTCGATCTCTGATCTGAAGTGTCAAAACTCGATGCTTAAAAAACAAAACTAAAAAGAGTTAACAACGGATTGTTTCCGTGATTAACGACAAAATAAAATTCATAACGAAATGACGTGTCAAACGAAATTAGCCAATTTCAGATGAAAACACTTTTTCGCTTATCTCATTTCGGCTCTAATAAAAACATAGTATTCGACAGTAGTGGCGAAAATTGAATCCGCTACCGGATACGATACGACTCACTTCGATTTCCATAAAATAGGTTTTATGTTTTTTTTTTTACAAATCAATGAAAACCCCTTTAGAAAATAGGTACCTTCTCGAAAGCTAAAAAAAAAATGTTAAAATTTTCCACAAAGAAAAAAAAATAGGGGGTGAAATGTAAAAAAAAAAAAAACTAAGAAAAGTGAGTGAAAAATGATGTTCATAGATGAAGATGACAGAAGAAAACTGAATGAAAAATTACCAAGCACCTCAAGACATATTGAAGGAGGAGAGAGGAGGGAGCACACAAAGAAAAAAAAACTCGATCTTGACACGTAAAGCAATTTCAAATGAGGATGCACAATAACACAATGCAACAAAGTAGACGTGTATCCTCTTTCATGCTGCATAAGTTCTCGTAAGTGCTCTCAATTTTCAAATAATTATTTGAAGCAGAAATAACAATACAAAAAAAAATCTAGCATGATACCATCAAGTTGAATAGGACCTACGAAACGCAAAAGACTTTAAATCTATGTGAAATGTGTTATGAGATGAAAAATTCTATTTAAACGAGTGAACCAGGAACATCATGACAGATTGTTTCCAGAACATTTTGAGTATATAACAACTTATATCATAAGTTACCTGAATATCTTCACAGGGTGTTTCCTAATCAAAGGCTGAAGTAAGATTTTCTTTAAAAAAAAAGGAATTAACAGAGGAAGAAAATAAAGGAAAACTATAAAAATAGTTAAAATTTTGAGAATTTTTTTTAAAAAAAAAGCCTGCGATTATTTAATTATTCACAAGGTGTTCAAAAATATTTTTTTTTACAACACAGGATGCATCAAGTTAACGAACAAATTTTTGAAGTTTTAAGTAAATATTAGAACAATGTTTTTTTTTCATTTTGTGGCTCATCGACATATCTTATAAACTATTTCAGTGACCAATTTTATTCAAAACAGTGTGATAAAAAAGTAAACGGACCAAAATTTTAATAAATATATAAAATATAATATAAATAGTTCATATAAATATGTTCAAGAATTATTTTACCTGCCACCTAATGTACATTGCACATAACCTCTTTTTTTGGAGTAGTGATAAAAACTTAATATTTTCTGCTACCTGTTCTGTTGGACCATAAAATAATAATCCACAGTTAAATATTTCTTTCAACATTTTATGGAGCAGGCAAAACTCTTAATTTCACTTTTCTGGTATTGATAAGGCAATAAAAAAATTAATCTCCTACTTTTGGCAGGTTATAAAAAACAAAAATGTTTGAGGATTACAGTTTTCTTTCTTGTCTAGGTCCATCCGTAGTTACATACTTTTGTTTCAAAAACTCTTAATTTAAGAAGAATTTATTAAAAAAAGGGGCGTGAAAGTGCGCGGATTACAAACATTAAATGTTCAATATAACAATCAGTAGTTTGTTTACAGATTTTAAGTCCATATTTTTTTTAACAATAATTGCCATTTAAATAAAAAGGGGCGTGGAAGTGGGCGTATTTTTGTACGATTAAGATTGTAAAAAAAAACGTTTTCTAATTGAAGTTAGAAGAGAATTTCACGTTCTCAGCTCTTTTGATAAAGGAAACCTCAAACATTCCAAAAGTAAAGCTTTTAAGACCAAAATGTTAGCACCGAAAACATGCGTTTTTTTAAACAAATGAAATTTTCTCAAAACATTGCAAAAAGTTCCAGCTGCAATTTTGCATATGGCTTAACAAATAGTTAAGCTAAAATATCCTGTTAGTTTTTCAGCGGGACTCAGCGAGTTTTTTTTTGTTTTACCTATTTATAAAAAATATTAAATTTTTTTTTTTGTTTAAAATTTTAATTTACATACTTACAAAAAAAACAACCACGCTACATTAAAGGAAACTAAGATTTTTCATAAAATATGTCATAATTGCAATAAAGAAAGTAAATAAATTCGTTTTTTTTTTCATTTTTTTTTTTACTCTAAAACCAAATTGAACAAATTTGAAAAGCTATATAAACCAAACTATTTACCAGAAAATTATTTTGTTTACTGTTTTTGAAGCCCTGTCTATATTTCTATTTAAAAAAAAAACATAAAAAAAAATATCGGATTTTGTATTTTTGCCGCTACTTTTGGCTTTTTGGACCACAGTCCGGCGCGGCGGCGTGGCACTAAGCGTTAAAGTTGGTAATCTGACCATCTTTGTCGCGTTAGTGAAGTTCTGTTGCGATAGGTATAACTAAATTAATTAACAAGAACAGTACAAGAAAAAACTATTTTTGGAAGGAAATTACGTAAATTCCTCCTATGTTGTGAAATATAATATGATTTGTCACATACTGTGGCACCGCTGCAGTGCAGCATATCCGCCGAGTGCCAAGTGGCCAAGTGCGGCCTTACCATTACCCTTCTTCAAATCTTGAAATACAAATTTATAGAATAGAAATCAATCTTCTTTCATATTCATAGGACCATATCGCGCAGAACGCATTCATTCGAAATCGAAATGAAACTCGCTATCTCACTTCCACTTCATAAAATACGATTATAGTATTTTGAAAGGTCTTGTCAAAGTTTATCTTGGCAGCTGCTCCTTCCAAAAAAGTAAAATGCTTTCCCTTACTCTATGTTTCCTTTCCATTGTAGTGTTGAGAATTTCAATTCCAATATGCATTGGTATCTCCTATCAAATTCTTTCCTATTTTCCAAATTATTCGCAGAGTGTTAACCACATTAAGAAGAGTAATAATCCCTTGTGTACGTATATTATAAAAAAAAAAAAAACGTTTTAGGTGGACACATATGGCATAAGTCTAGTCGATATCAGAGATAGTAGAACTGATTCAATGTCCTGAAGTTCTTCCGTAATAGTTTATTCCGAAACTATTACCGTAATATGGGTTTATATCTGATCGTAACAGCGTTTCATTATGGCAAAATGGGTCGCCAAACCAATACAAGTGTTCGCTAAGACTCGATTCTTCGACTGTCATAAAAACAAACTCTCTAGAGCTCGTTAAAAGGTTGATATTCTGACTCTTTAACGCCGCCAGCCGGTCGCCCAAAACGAGTTTTACCGATGAGAAAAAAAGTTTGACTAACAGAATCACATTTCCGTATTCATATCTATTAAAGAATGGACTTTAAGCTATGAAATAACATTAAGTTAAAGTTTTGTATCAGTCTTGTCGTTTTCTATTTTAAGCATATTTTATCTAAAAAATCGCAAATCAATGGTTTTATACAGCCCCCTTTTGTATACGTTTCTAATAAAAAAAATGCCGCGCAATATGAAAATAAATCAATGAAAATACAAATATTTCCCTTCTGCACTATTGCGCACACTTTCTTTCCCACCAACAAAATCATCAAACAAAACCCTCTTTTCACTTGGACACAATTTTCTTAGATATATTTTTAATGCAGCAAATGTAGCTGGCTTCCTGTAAAAAAAAATGCATGACACTCCCCGATAGAACTAATGGTGTCTGACTAACAGGAGCAGAAAATCCGAAGGGGGTGCAGCATGGAACACATAAACAACAACAACAAAAAAATACCAACAACGACTGCCAAGTGAAATTAAACTGCGGATTGGAACGCAGAGGATGATGGCTAAGGACGCCCGACCCGGAACCTTATCGCCTTCGACAGCAAACCACCTCTACCAGATCCAAATTTCAAATTGGTTGGTGCTGCCTGTGATTTGTTTTTTTTTTTATTTTTATTTTCAAACAGGAGTGTTCGACTCCAACCTGAGGCCCAAACATAAATAAACAAAGGAAGCGCGCAAAAAGGATTCCATGTGAATTTTTATTTTTTGTGTATAGTGTGGCGGTGGAGTACACCTGTCATCGCCCCGCTGCAGCAGACCAATCCTTTAAACTGCAAACACACCTGCGCCTGCTGTTGGGGAATTGGGAGGTCATGTTAATGGCCAAAGTGGCGACACGACACGTGGTGGTTATAGATATGTATCTAATTCCTGTTTCTAAGTTGGTTGTCGGTATATTTATTCAATGGAAGTTGCCGTCGTCATCGTCCTCGGTCGTGAGTTGGTTCTGGCAGAGCGAAAGTTAATTGTCATGTAAGCTTGGCTAAAAGCATTTTATTCTTGTTTTTTTTTTTTTCATATAGATATAGATACATATATGTTTATGTATATGTTTTAGTAGTGGTATGCAGGTGTGGTGGGACAGAACTCACCTGGACGGACAGTCATGCTTGTTGCTTAGCAGTTTGAATTTAGTTTTTCATTTGGCAGTTTTGCATAGAAATGATGGCTAAAGCCGATAAAAGTTCAGATAGAGAGAAGGAGAAGGGAAGTGATTTCTATGGCAGCAGTAGAATGTATCGCCACTCACAAGTCACCTATACTACTCGATATAGTCTTCATATTGCCAACAAGGGTTGAGTACTTTGTCAAGGTTTCGTTCTAATTTATTTTATTTTTTTTTTTTCTAGCCATGTCCACTTTTTGTTTTCTTTTCGCTAATGCTGCAAAAAATCCTTTCACATGTATTTTTAGTTTTTTTTTTTTTTTTCAAAGAAAGGCGGACACTCGAAAGTTTTAGAAAAAAAATTGAATTTTTGTGTAGATTAGCTTGTGATGATGAAAGTGCAAGGGAAATTATAATTCATTTTTAAGTAGCGTTTATGCAAAACGGAAGAAGTACGGCCCAATGACGCCGCCGGCCCATAAACCACACCAAACCGTAATTTTTTCGGGATGCAATGATGACTCATGGAGTACGTGTGGATTGCTGCCTGACCAATACCGCATATTTTGTTTATTGACGAAGCCATTCAGCCAGAAATGAGCCTCATCGCTGAAGATAATTTTTCGATGAAAATCCGAATCATTTTCAAGTTGTTGCTCAGCCCAATTCACGACGCTTCTGGTGGTCAAGCGGCTTCAGTTCTTGCGTCAATTTAATCTTGTAAGGATGTAGGCCAAAATTCGCCACAACGACTTCACAAAGATGCCCAACGCTTGAGAACGACGCGTGAGAGACACATTTGGGCTTTCTGCAACTGAAGCCTCAGCGGTAGCAATATTCTCGACACTACGGGCACTTCTTTGTCTCACTGGCACGGGAACATTTTGTACTGTGCCTGTGGATTCGAATTTTTCCACTAGACGCTCAATTGTTGATCTGCTAGGACGATTATGACGACCATAAATTGGACGTAGCGCTCTTAACGTTGAGGCCACTGACTCCGAATTTCGGTAGTAAATTTTAATAATTTCGACTCGTTGTTGGCTCGTATATCTTTCCGTCATGAAATGGCAAACCTTACTGAAGAGAAATGTCAAAAGAACTGCAAGAAATATGGCGTAGTTTGCTGTCCCTGTTCCTCTACTTTTGTAGCGTCCCTGTTGAAAAACCCTTTACATAGGTAGCTAAAACTTAGTTAATTTCTATTAGGGTGGAGTTTATTTTGGCAATTATTCCGTTAGTTAAATTTTATAAAAGTGTGGTTCGACAAATTTTTCCTCCAAAATCGATAAAATCCACTCACAGTTTTCCATTCGGATATTTATCAAAAACAGCCATAGAAACACGATGAGAAAAAAAAGAAAGCTAGAATGAAATAGCCATGCATAGACATTTTTTTGCTTTAAAGTGTTATTGTTGTTGTAATTCGAAAGCGATTTCTACCTGAAATATAGCTGCATTAAAGCAGCATTCAACAAATATTAAAATTGCCAACATTGAAATGATTTTCTCCTCAACACCCCCAAATTTTTGACTATAGGAAACAATTGTATAAACATGAGTTTAGTCAAAAGAGCCCTTAAAAGATGGCGTGGCAAAAAATTTTGCATGACTGGTTTGTTCTTAACATGTTATAGTAGTACAATTCTTTTTGTCTTCTTAGAAATAGATTCAATCAACATTTATTTAAATATATATATATTTAAAGCACCTCAGATGAGACCTGACCAGGCTTAGTCTCGACTAGTGACAAGCTCTAGTATCAGGCTTCAATATGTTTAACACGTTTTTCTATTGTTTATCTTTCCTTGCATTTATATTTGAGTTTAAGCTTCATTTGCTTTTAACCTTGTACCGTTTTATTGGAACACCATAAGTTCGGTACATCAATCTTAGTTTTGGTGTAAAAAAAAACACCTTTCAACCTAAAATACTTTTGGATTTCTTTTGATTCTTCATTCTCATCGAAAGCAATATTTTATTTAAAACATTTACAAATTTGAAAAATCATATTTTTTATGTGGAGTAGTGAACTCGAAAAACACTGGAATTGGCGAGTTGATTCCATCTATCCACCACATAACGTTAAAAGCAACTGCTCAATAGGTACTTAACCCTCAAGTAAATGCATTGAAATTAAAAACTAAATTTCCTTCGACGAAAAAGAGAAATAAAAGTTGCGTATACGCCCCCATAAACCAATTTGTGAAGCTTTTGTTTTTAATTGTGTTGAGTTATTTTAATACAAAAATAAATTTCGAGCAAGCTTTTTCTCAAATAGTTTTAATTATTAGAAAATTCCCAAAACAAAATATTCTCTTCACTTGTAATTTTGATTTGTAGTAGTAGTAATTTAAAATGTATGTGTGTGACTCAACTCGTCACTCAATCTCAACCAGCTGATCATTATAAATTTATCAACAAGAATAAGACTTGTGTATTTAAAACTCTTTTCTCTTCTCCCCTTGCAGTGTTAAGGTATTCTTTTCGTTCGTTTTACTATCACTCACTCTGTTTTAAATGAGACAAACACATTATGGCCTACTTGAAAGCTTTTATACGTGTGCTGAGCGATACTGATAAAAGTAAAGTCCATTAGAAATCGAGTAATAAACACCCCCCACTTGATAACTAATTTTTATTGTTGTTGTTTGTTAAGTTATTACTTTTTTTTTGCACAAATTTTGATCAGAATTTTTTTTTGCGCTGTATAAAGCAGTTGAGCTTATGAAGCAAATGATATCTGTCAGCTATCAACATTTGACAAACCATACAGACTCATTTTTTCCCTATTTATTCTGAGTAATCAAACTTGTTTGTTGTTGTTTTTAATTTTAATATAAATTTTTAATTAATTATTTGTCTTTTTTTTTACAGATCAATGGGAATCCTGTTACCTCCGGTGTCACAAGTGACAAACACACGCATCAATCTTACGCAACATCATCGAAACCGTAGTTTAGATAGCGCCCTACAGCGAATACCTGAGGTGAGTTAAAATAAAAAAAAAAAAAATTATGACGCACATTTGTTTGTATAAGTATGTATGTAATGTTAATTTTTGTATTTTTTTTTTTGTTTTGTCTGTAAACTGGATTTAAAATTAAAAAAAAAAAATAATTATAATTATTTGTAGCATCGTAGCTACTTTAACTGCATTGTGTTTCATTTTATTATTGATTGTGCAAAAGAGAGTCATTGGAATTGTGATTTTATCAAAAGCCTTTTGTTGTGATTAGTGTTCGCCGATTTGTCATCACAGCACAAGAGTTTGAGCTTTTTGATAAAATTGCATTCGTGGTTGGTTTTATTATTAATTCAGTTTGTTTTTTTTTCTGTTTTGCTTTTTTTTTGTATTGTCAGAGAAAGAATGTTTTTGAAGTCTATTTACTTCCTTAATTTGTTTAAATTGTCAAAATATAAACAGGCTATCAATTGAAAACTGAAGCTTTAAAACAATTTGATTCACGCCAATCACATCTTGATCGAAATGAGGATTCCAGTTCGGAGAAACCAACCGTATGAAACTGATTTGACCTAATGCTAATGCAACGATTGATATTTAACGAAAACAAATAACGCTTGCTTCCTTTTGTAACTATCGTTGTTGATATAAAGGTGGTGCTGCTGGGCCTCAAGAAATATGTTTCTCCAGCCGGTTTGATCTGAATCATATCGTCTCCCATTTTCACTCCAATTCAATGGAGCCTTCCGTCCTTCCGGTCACAACAACGAAGGTGAGGTTTATCGTTGTAACTATATCTTCCGACGAACATGACCATAAATTGTGCGTAGGACGGTTCTGTCCAACACAACAAGGCAGCTTTCTCCCTTATCTTAGATTATGAAAATGAATACTTTGTACAACTTCCCCTTGGTCCTCTTGATAACGATTTAATCCTCAATGGGTCTGAATCCGTCTCTGATGTTGTTTACTAAGTTTACAGCAGACCACTGATAGATCGAATCTTTCACTAGCTGACTAGCTCAATCAATTTTCACAATGTGACCGCAGGGAGTCGTCTCTTATTGATGAAAGCACATACATAATTGGTCCTGTCCTCGTTAAAAACCAGTCCCATTATTTTTGCTTCTTCAAACATGCTACATATTGTTAAGAAACTAAGATACACATATGTATGTATTGGATTACGTGGATTTTAGAAACATAGTGCCCCATGTCCTGGCCTGGTTTTTGCTAACCACCATTCCCAAAAAAAAAATATTTGACGAAATACATTACATATTGTACAGCAAAAAAGTTTGCCTATCAAATTTGTAGATAAATTGTTTTCTAAAAATCGGCCCATAACTTTATTTTGTTAATATACAAAAATGTTTCCTTTTTTGAATTAACGAACTAACCTAACCACAGACAAGCACATTGAAGAGTTTTCTCTCCAAGCTTTATCAAAAAATAATATTAAATAATACGTATTTATTTAATTTTGTTTGTATTTATCTTTTAGGTCGAAGTATCATCACCAAATGCCGAAAGCGAAAATACATTCTGCACAAATTCCATTCTCGGTTCCACAATGTGCTCCAAAATTGTCACATCAACAGTGAGCAGTAATATTCCAATATCATCGACTTGCATTGTCGACCAATCCGAACAACAATGCAAACTATCATCACTTACATCATCAACATCATCGTCAGCTTCCAGTGTGATTGGTAATTTCCTTTTGATTTTCTTAGCAAACCTTTAAAACATCTATATATTATATGTGTATACTTAAATTTTATATTTTGCTTCTCTACTTTTAGTTGAACCCTGTTCAAGAACAAAATCGAGTGAAAATTCCAGCTGTAACAATAATAGCAATAGTTCCAGTAATAAACCTCCCATAGTTGTTCCTTTGTGTAAAGTTTCCGTTGCAGAAAATAGCAACAGTAAAAAACGCGAAGACCTTACAAGTTTGGGTTCTGACGATTCAGGTAAGCCACTCATAAGTTTATCTTTCAAGTGCTAAAAATTTGTCATGTGGTCATCGTAGTGTGACGCGTTGAGTTCTAATCCACAAGTGCTTACGATAACCACAACATTTTTTTTATTGGAAATAAACCCCTCCATGCAGTTAGCATTCCCCCGCTATAAACAAAGATTCATTCAAATTTTTCTTTCAGGAATAATCTGCGGTTCTGAATCCGACCAGGTCTCCCTCAATCGCATCCGCCAATCACACGAGAGTCTTGATTCTGGCGAAATGGACGCCGAAGAGGAGTGCATTGAAATCCTCGATACTACGTCCATGGATGAGGAGTACGGTATGCTGCAATCAGACCTACGCTTCTATCAATCACCAGATACTGACTGTCAAACTTTGAGACCGCGAAAAAAACACGAAGAACGAACAGGGCCTACTTCGGAGTGCATGAGTGAAGATAGAACGACGACACGCTATCATCCCGAAAACAATCGTATTTGTGTGCCAATTTGCATCAATAGTTCATCGTCTCCAGTGCCCAATGATAATGGTAGTGATTTGGCGACTCCAACATCGCCATCATCTGAGGAAAGTATCCCTCCCATATCTACGGGTAAAGCACAAAAAGCCAACGATAATCTAGAACCGGTCAACAAGTCCGAACACATCCGCAACGAAGTACTATTCAAGAATTTTTTTGGTGCCACTAAAAATGCCATCTTTCGTACAGCCCAGAGCATTATTGAAAATCACGAAAAAAAGAATGCGGCTAAAATAAAAGCGGGCGAGCAACAGGATAACGCGTCAATTGTAACTAGCGACATAAAATCTCCAACAGAAATATCAAAGAAAAAAGAATTCTTGCGGTTGATTTCATCCAATGGCAGCAAAAAAGCAGCTGCAGCGGCAGCTATTAAAATCAGTTCACCCACAGAAGAAGTCCAACCTTTGCCAACACTCACAGTGACACCAGTAGGGACAACACCCACAGAACCGGATGCCAAACCGTCGCTTATCAAGTCAGGATCGATTTCCTCTCTAAACAGGCTAAAAGCTGTACCCGGTGTGGTTAAGTGCTTTGTCCGTGAAAAGGAACCACTACGTGAACCAACAAAGACTGAGAAGGGTCCAAACGGGCTATTGCGTTTCTTCGAATCGCCCGTCTTCAATATACATTTTGCCATCCATTATTTGTTCTATTCCAAGGAGCCGGGAGTACTAAGTTTTATTGGGAATAAGATTTTTAGTTTCCCTGATCAAGAGGTGGATTTGTACATTCCCCAATTAATTGTCATGTACATCCAAATGGATGAATTGGCTGAGGTTCTGGATCCCTATCTGACCATTCGGTGCCGGAAGTCCGTTGATTTCTCGTTGAAATGCCTCTGGCTTCTAGAAGCATACAATTACCAAATTGATTCGAATTCTCTGTCAAGCAAAAAGACCCAACTAGCGCTAATGAAAGAGATTTTTTCAAAAAAGGAACGCAAGCAACTCAAAACACAGCAAATAGTTGCCTCTCCAGTGAAGAAAACTCACCATCGTTCGCAATCGGATGCGACAGTGCTCCTCAGTGGATCCCGGTTGTCGGCGGCGAAAATGCCATCATTACCATTCCCCTCAACGCCGGCGAAGCTTTGCCTGGGAGATCTAACCTCTGGGCGGGCGTTTGACAATGGTTGCACATGTTTTGAGTCAGTCCGTGGGACAGTCAATGATCTTCTTGGCCATAAGACAGTCTGCATGTGTGGCGCGCCGAAATCAGCTCCACAAAAAGAGTTCATGAAGGCGCTAATCAATGTTGGCAAGAATCTAACATCCCTGCCATCGAAAGCTGAAAAGACCAGTGCGCTGAGAATGTTCTTGAACTTAATTAACAAAAACCTTCCCGCCCGAGTATGGTTGCCATTGTATTCCGATATTCCACATCATGTGGTTCGCATCACTGAAGAAAAGACTGCAGTTCTCAATTCCAAGGACAAGACCCCTTATATAATTTATGTTGAAGTTGTCGAAGTCAATGATATCTACTCGTCGCCGGTGATTCTGAAAATGATGCCTACCCTTAGGCATACAAAGAGTGAAGAGCATTTGGAGTTGAAAGATTGCTGCAGTAGTGGCATGGCTGGAGCTGGAAAAACATCAGAGTCTTCAACAGAATCACACACCGGACTGGATTCCTATTTGCATTCATGTTACGACGATGTGTGGTCCCAGGAAGACGATGAAATAACTGCGCAATATTTGAATATGCGAAAGCAGCTGTGCGAGCGCGATTCGGTATCACAAATGTCATTGGACTCTTGCGACTCAAGGGATCAAGGTAATGGTAAAGATTTTGTTAATTATATAAAGCGGAATATTGGTGTTCTAATTATTCTGCTTTTTGTTCAAGGAATTCCAGCGTTGTTTAATATCGGCGATGTTCGAACGCGGCACTGTAATAGCTTGAGTTGTGAGAATACCAAGTCGTTCAGTAATGATCCAGAAGATCCATCGGCAGCTGCTTTAAAGGTTTGTGATTATGCCGATTTTTTAAAACTTGGATTTATATTTTTAAAAAAATTACTAACAGGAACCTTGGCATGAAAAAGAGAAGCAAATACGAGACTCCTCTCCGTATGGCCATTTGTCAAATTGGCGACTCCTTTCAGCGATTGTTAAATGTGGCGATGATCTGCGACAAGAACTGATGGCCACACAATTACTTCAAGTAAGTTTTAGTTTACAAAAATAAATTATTTCAAGGATTTTGTTAAAAATAATTTCTCTTACAGATGTTTAAGATAATTTGGGATGAAGAAAACGTTGACCTGTGGGTGCGACCATACAAAATCGTATGCTTATCAAATGACAGTGGTCTGATAGAACCTATTTTAAATACTGTATCACTGCACCAAATCAAAAAGAATTCAAATAAAAGTTTGAGGGATTATTTCATTGATGAGTATGGTGATGCTGCGGGAGAAAAATTCCGAGCAGCACAAAAGAATTTTGTGCAAAGTTGTGCAGCTTATTGTTTGATTTCGTATTTGTTGCAAGTAAAAGATAGGTGAGTCTTTTTAAACTTTTTTTATGTTTATTTAATTGGGAAGTTCCAAAATATGTAAATACATTTGTGGTACATGTGTAAATTATGGACAAGACTAGAGACATGCCAATTTATAACAGATTTTCGCGTGGGCGTGTATTAACGAGCTTCGCGCGACTTGAAAAAAACTCTGGGTGCCTGAAATATGCCCACCGGCAGAGTGCCATGGCCCTGCGGGGCCGCATAAACAATAATTTTATAAACTGAAACTGTTATAATTGGCATACCAAGAGTCACTACCGTAAATTATTCATAGATATAGAAATTAAAATTGTTTTTTTTCGACAACAACTATTGTACGAAATGAATTTGAACTTTTGATTTAAATCTTGACTTTGTTTTATGACAAACAAAATGATTTTTATAAAAGATAATTGTGTCTAAAAAACAGTAGACATTCTCTTAGTTGTGTAAATCCATCACTACATGCTGTTGACGTACTCATAATGTTGCTGTTATATTTGAAGTTTTTTTTAATGAACGTTTAATGAACCGCTAGCTTTTTCTTGTCAAACAGCTTTTATGAGAATCAACAAAGTCTCGATTTAAATCTACTTCGATGAAAATTAATTGACGTTACGTTCTCACTTTCAGGCACAATGGAAACATTCTTCTTCACTCCGATGGTCACTTGATTCACATTGATTTTGGTTTTATCCTTAGCATATCACCAAAGAATTTAGGTACAAGCTTGATTGTTACTCAAAATCGTTGTTTCCTTTTTTAACTAATTCGTTTATTTTTTTTTTATTTTTAACAGGATTCGAACAATCCCCATTCAAACTAACTCCAGAATTTGTTGATGTTATGGATGGGACATCCTCAGACTTGTGGACTGAATTTAATCGTTTATTACTCGTTGGAATGATGACTGCACGCAAACATATGGACAGAATAATCAATTTTGTCGAAATAATGCGAAGCAGTAAGTTAAATCGATCATTTAAATCCATCGAGACTAAAAAAAAAATAACTATTTATCGAAGATGCTTTTCCTTTTCTAGATGCCCAATTGCCATGCTTCAAAAACGGTTGCTCTGGCACCGTTCAGAATCTCCGAAAACGTTTCCACATGAATCTTACAGAACAAGAAATGGAACGTAAAGTTGAACAACTTGTCCAAGACTCTCTTAAGAGTCTTTCAACGAAACTTTACGATGGCTACCAATATTACACGAATGGAATATTGTGAGAAAGGTTTTCAATTAAAATTTAAATTTTTAAAAAATATAATATACATACATAAAATATAATACAAAACTAAATACCGAGGGAATCCAAAAACAAAAAAGTTTAAATTCCATTTTATGTTGTCTCTAGAGTTCGTATCTGTAAGTAAGTGCATTTTTTTCTTAAATCGTCACTCCCCCTCTCCATTTATTTTCTCTCTATAAATATGTAAGCGAGGGAACGATCGTCGTCTGCTGCATGTATGAGGGTGTGTATGTTATATAATTGTAAAATAAACAAATAAATAAACATAATTGTAAACTTTATGATAATACACAACATGCGTATACAAAAATAAATATAAAAAATGTATTTTATAATTTCTCGCGTGTATGATTCCTCCTTTTCTACGACCATAAAAAAGAATGCTAGGTGAAAATGCTTGAGATATCCCAGAGTGTGACGATAGATTCATAAAAAAATATTATTAAATTTTATTCTAAAGTTAGCTCTGCAATTTTCTCTAAAAGTAAAATATAAATATAATTGTCTATATAAATAAAAACAAAACAAAAAAAACTTATATAACGATTTTTTATGTGCTATTTCTTATTCGAAAAAAAAAATAAAACAAAATATAAACAAATATCTTAATAGATAAAAGTAAACAAATTGTAGTTAGTGTCTTCTTCCATATTAAATAAATAATTATTATTGTTAGTATTAATTATTCATTTGGCTTGTGGAACAGGCGTTATATACAAAGGTTTACTCTTAAACACAAAAGGAAAAACACTTTTAAAAAGGTCTTAATCGTATTTTCTATTCGATGTATTTTCTCTTCGATAAACTTTCGTCTTTTTCTGTGTATTGCTCTGTTGTCTCTAAAAATTCAAAAAAAATAAACAAAAATTCAAAAACTATCTAAATATAAAAAAAAATCGATTTAAAAAAAAATGTATTTGAAAAAATTCGTTAGAAATAAAATCGATCAAATTGTAAATGAATAAGTAAATATATACAAAAATCAAAAAAAAAAAAATCTATTTTTTCTGTGAAAAAGTACGAAACATTAATGTTTGCAAATAAATTAGAAACACAAAAATATTTATATATATACAATGCATAAAGGCAATTTTAGTTATTAATACAAAAAATATATATACATACATATATACCTACATAAGTTTAAACACATTTATAAAATAACGTTAAGAATTAAAGAAAATTTTTGAATTCAAATCAAACGATTCCATGGAATAAAAACAGAAATTAAATTTGAAATTAAATATTTATGAGTGTTTTGAGAAATTAAAAAAAAAATATTTATGATCATAAGAAGAGAAAATCCACTCATTGCCAAATGTATAAATAAAAAAAAACTCGAAAAACAATTTTAATCTTAATTAAGTTTCCTTATTGCAAATATGTAATGCAAATTTTTGTAAGTATACAAAAATACTTTTGCTGACTTTTTTTTTAACTAACCACACAACAACCCAGTAAAAAATGTTATACAGACAAAAAAAAAACAACTAAAACTTATAAGACGGTAAAATTTATAAAACAAACAAAAAACATAAACCCAGAAAATGACACGCCTTCAAAAATTTGAAAGAGATTGTAGTGTAAATTTAATAAATCAATCATAAATTAATTTTTTTTAAACAACTTTGCATATACATAATAGTAACATAATAAACAAATACATACATATATTAAAATCAATTTTTTTTGTTTATTAAAAAAAAATAATACTAAATACAATTATTATACATACATAAATCTGTTCGGCTAGCTATTATTATTATAACTATTTTTTTATTTCATTGACTTATAATGTATCGACTGACTAAAAATGAAAAAAAAAATGTCTAAAATTAATATTACTATTCCGGGAGATAATGTTAAGTGAGGTTGATATGTAGGATTTATCTCTAACTAAGCCACATTTCGATATTTATATGAAAACAAATTATATTTTAAAAACGGAATATTTTTTGTTTTAGTTCTTAAAATAGATGTAAGATTTTAATTTGATTTGAATGAACATTTTTTTTTTTTTTGAAATTTTATTTTAAACGAAAATACTATACATATAATAATAAAAACTGAGGAAAAAATTATACACACATAAAATTTGAGTTTGATTTTGTTCGTCATAATTTATGTACCTATATTTCATAGCATTGCAGTTTGAAGAGATTAAGCATCTTAATTACTTGGCCTTTTTTAGTAGCAACGATAAAATTACAACCAGTGCTGGAATATGGCTGTGTAGTGTGGGTGGGCCCCATAGTATAAAGTTCACGTAATCAGGCTTGAGAGTATCCAGAGAAGATTCATACCATGGTCTCAAAAATCTGTATTTCCTCCTTACACTCAACGACTTATGCTTATTTACCTTCCTATACTCTCGAAACAAAGACAATATCTTCAACTTTATTATATTATTAAACTAATCAATGGATCAATATTATCTCCACCAGCTTCTTTCAGCTTCAGCCAAACTAGTATAAGGACACGATTGCCTTTATGTCCAATATTCAGTCGAACTAACCATGGTGCCAATAGCCCATTCAACCAATTGATTTCAGTCTTCAATAAAAATTATATTTCAATTTCATCTATAAATGACAATTTTAATAATAAAAAAATTTAAAGAAATTTGTTTAACACATTGCTGTAGTAAAGTTTTATTATATGTATTTGTGTCTGAATAGTTATAGTTCTAACGTTAGTTTATTAACAGATTGAAATAAATAAATTATGAAATGTTCTATCTCCTGTGAAAAATCTTGATCGCGTACACTTTTCTAACAATTCTCCATAAGACTTTTCTCTCCAACTAACTATAGAATAACTAGACATTCTAAAGAATGTCGTATTTTTAAGGCAATGTATGAAGTGTTTCATATTTACAAAACTTTAACTATACTCTGTCCAACAAAAATAGGCAGTACACGTCTTATGGAAAAGATTTTTCAAAATTATTAGCGTGCCATATTTTTGCACCATATTAAATTGAAATAACTCCTCCACAAAAAGAGTTTCCCGCCCGTGAATTTCCAATATCATCTGACACAGACCCAACGTCATATTCAAGGCAAATCTGAGTGTGCATGTGCACTGGAATTGGTGTGGCCAATGGCGATTGGCTGCTGCTTGATGTGCATTCAGAGTTACCCGTGTCCATTTGGTAATTCGTTCACCTTTTTTTCCTTGAGTTTCTGTTTAGGTGCTTTTGATTTTCGAGCTTTAAGAAAAAGCTTTTAATGATGAGTGTTATCGTGTACACCTAGACAACCCTGTGAAAGCTTTAATGAATGACAGATTTATGCAATCCACTGTAGCCAGAATGAGAGGCAAACGTCCTATCTTGCCTACACTGCCAATTTTTGTTGGACAGAGTATAGTTATTGTATGAAATTCCTAGCCATTTTATAGAATACAAAGGTCAGATTATTTATATTAAAAAGAACCTTCTGTACAAAAATTTTGATCGAAATCGAACCGCTAAGGAGGAAAATGAAAATAAAAAAAAGGCGGTTTTATGGCCGGTACCGTTAATAACAGTTCCCCTCTAGGGTATGATTAAAAAACTATTAAAAAGTTCAAAATTTCAAAAAAAAATAGCTTTAGTGGTTTAGGCTGTAGATCGAGATACTGATAGACAGAATTTCTCTCTATCACCTTTAACGCTAGTAAAAATTGTGCACCATTCTAAATGATCAAGGGATTTATCAATTGAGTTATTTATCATCTATCGATTGGTGATTGAGAGTATTTGTAATTTTTGATATTCTCAATAACTACAAGAAGTACTATCTAGTTTTTAATGCTTGACAAAAAAATTGATAAGAGTATTAAATGTTAAAAGCCATTCAGTAATGAAATTTCGAGTTTGAAAATAATTTTTTTTAAATTCATTGAAGTAACTGAATAAATAAAATTAAAAGCTTTACAAAAGTTTCAATATAATATTCTAATGCCCGATTTCATAAAAATACACTAAATTCCCTTTTATCTAAAGTCCTCTTAAGTTTTATCACACCTTTAAATAATTCCAGTTTCACCATCTAAAAAAAGGAAATTTTAGGGAAATTTTAGTTAAAATTGAGTTTTCCTCACATCCCTGGATATGGAAATAGGTTGTTTCCCTCTCACATTCAAAATGCACGTGAAAAAGCATTATATGTAGAAAAAAATGCTACGAAAAAAAAAATATTTGGAGAACGGATTCCAACATGAACTCGGAATATTCTTGGACGTCTTATGTGGTTTTCCAAACAACCAAAAAAATTGATTTTTATGGGGTTCAACTTGATTTTTTTCAGATTTTACGTTCCTTACAACCAAAAAAATTGATTTTTTTCGTGGTCTGTTTTTTTTCTCGATTGATCTTTCAAATCTCGATTTATTGGCAGATTTACACATACTTTCACACACACTTGCACACAAACCAAATTGACATTTCTAAACGTCGTCCTCTCCTCGTCAGTTTAAATTCGTTTTCGCCTTTCGCTAGCATTATTTATTTTTACAAAGGCATTTGTTTAGTAAAATAAATACAAATAATGAAGTTTAATTAGTGAAATTTTTGTCTTTATTGTCCTCATTACCATTAACCATTGACTTCTTGAGTTCGGAGTCAATTAGTGATTAAATTGGATAAATGTTTCATATGGAATGAAATGCATTGTGGAAACATGTGGGTTAGTCCAAATTCCATAGTAATCCTTATGTAGTGACCTTGTTTCATGTTCATTGTCTTCTTCCTCACCATCGACCGATAGCTTCTCCTTTGATTTGGATTTTGGATGGACGGGATTCCTGTGGATATATGGATCCGACCGATGGCCAAATCATGTTATAAAGCAGTGATAGTATACCAACAAAATAAAACTCCTGCTAGGGAACAAAAAATTCCCTAATTTGTATTCTATTTTTTGATTTCAATTTGATTGAACAAAATAATGTACAATATCACATTCATTTAAATGAAGTCAAGAAAAGAATGCGTAAATCTTTTCTTTCTTATATTTTGTCATAATTTCAAAATGGCCTCAGGATATTAATAATTTCAAGATTAAAAGTCAGTCCCACTTTTGAGTTTTTTCTTATGAAACAAATCAATAAAGGCTCCCAAACCGGCGCTAAACCTTCGCGCAAATATGCGACGACTGAAGAATGTTCAAAGATTTGCATAGCGCCAGTGTGGGTTCTCTCATTAATCTCCATTTCAATAAATTAAGACAGGTGAAAGTATTCGCGTAGTTGAAATTAATTATAATTTAAACACAAAAATGTTCTTTTATAATTTGAAAAAAAAAACGTTTTGTAAGAATTTTTTCTTACGCATTTTTTCACCAGTTTCATCAAGAAAATAAAGCCAAATATATAATATTTTTGTATTAAAGAAAAAACTGTTCCCTAGGAAAAAAATACTTATAGGAATTTTTCCCTACATATACTATCACTACTTACATCAGTAAACACAGACAAATCACCTACACCTTTACAAAAAAAAGGATCAATCGCGATTCGTTCTAGTTACCACGATTGATCTGGAATCTGACCCCCAAATCTGAAATGGTTGACTGGAAAACCACATGAAATGGTTGACTGGAAAACCACATTACTTTATGTTGCTTTTCATCCTCAGATGAACAATCAAACAAATTATGAAGGCTTTCCGAAACCAACGCGAAACATTCGGAGCGAATATGCAATGACTGAACAATGTTTGAAGATTCACATCGCGCCAATGTGGGTGCTCTCATTTATCTCCATGTAAATAAATTAAGAAAGGCGAAAGTCTTGTCGTCGTTCGGAAGTATTCGCGTTGGCTTGGGAGAGCCTTAAAAGATTATTATCTACACACAAACTTTATTTTTGTTTCGACCTATTCACAATTTATATTTGCAAGAAATTAAATAAAAAAGTGACTGCAAAATATAATCTATAATTTTCTTACTCGTCGGCTGACATCTGACATATTAGACTTCACAAATCACACTTTTAAAATTTATTGAGAGGAAAATGGGCTTTTAGTTTATGAGGGCATTTAAAAGGATTTTAAATTTAAAAGCACTTGGTGAAACCAAAAAATCCCATTTTAACTCTAAATGGACTTTTAAATATTTAAAAGTCCTTTATGAAATCGGGCATAAGTGTTGCCATTGTTTTTTAATAATTTGTATTCTATTTTCTAGTCCATTTTTTCTTATCAAATTCCCCTTGCCCATGTCCATGCGTTAAAAATACCATGCCGTTCAATACAATGTATATATGTACATACATTACTTTTGGCGCGCTAAAATATCATCTCTGGCCACAGTGCGTCGCGCGGTGTGGCATTTTGTAAACTTTTCAGGAGATAGAAACAACTAAATGAAGATGCATCATGATACACTGTGTATATATCAAAACTATACACTCTGTATAGTTGTGATATATACACCCTGTATAGTTGTGATATATGTACAGTGTTTTGCATTAAATATGAAAAAAGCTTAAGCTTGTAGGTTGGGTGAAGACAAGAAATAAAATACGCGGCTGGGTCACACGAACTTGCTCTTGCTCGTGCGATCACACTGGTTCTCAAGTCATAAATAAATTAGTTATGAGAGCCTTTATTTTATCCATTTGCCAAAAACATAGTTAAGTTGCACGTAGTATTATGTGAGTTTACAAAAAAAAAAACAATATAGCGCCGTGTGGCACATATGCATGCATAGAAATTATATTCAGCCTTATCACAGGCCCCGTCGTAATGGATTCGTACTACGAACCCCGAACAAAGGTATCATAGGCCCCGTCGTAACAAAAATATGCCTACTAAATTCGGAGTTCGTGAAAAGTGGAATCACTAGTCCCGAATGAATAGGAAGTTTGACAGATTATTCTACGAACAGTTATTTGCATAGAGTCTATGGAACTAAAAACAATAAAACAGCTTGCGGACGTATAAAACTCGCAAAATTAAAGAGAAATGTAAGTTTTACGAAATTAAATGCAAATTCAACTTTTTATTTTTCAAAGGGCAAATAATACCAACAAAACTCAGTTTCAAATTCTTTTTGAAATGCTCCAAGAACAGCCTGAAATCGCACAAGAAAATTCAAAAATTCCAAAAGAGGAAGTGAAAGCCTTTTAAGAGAAAGTAAAAACGAATTTGAATAGCATGGGTCAACCTTCTAAGGACGCAACTAACTGGAAAAAAGTAGGTAAAGGTTAACAAAATTTAAATTGAATTTTCTTCCCACAGTTTGGCATAAATCAGCTGACTTGGAAACTCCGAAAAATGGATTTCTGTGTGGCAATTCTGTTTTGATTTCGTTCGGGGCTTTTGATGTGAATTTGTTAGTATTCGTAGAGTAAAAAACTGTTCGGAACTTTTTTACGACGGAACCTGTGATAGGGGTGATTATTTAAATTGGAAAATTGTTTTAAATCAACAAAATTAGAAATAAATTGATTAAAATACTTTTGAAACAATTTTGAACCGAATGCGATGTATAATTATATGATTTCTTATTTAAATATAATTTATTATTTTAAAAATTATTTATTTTTTTGAATAGAATTTCATAATTCAATAATAAGTAAGTATTAATAATTTTAAGTATAAAATAATTAACCTCGGTTGAAAGTTAAGAATTGCATTTAAAATGAAATCATCCACCTTTTTTGAAATCATTGAGAGTTGTAAATTATTTATTTATTTTAGCTGTTCTTCTTTGCAAACAACCAATTAATTCTACTCCAATTCCACTCCGAGGAAGGAATAAAGTATGGTAGAGAAGGATGACATCATTTTCGTTTCATTCGGATTCAGTGATATCAAATGCCACGAATTTCTAAATTCGTAGGAGAATGTGTTACGAATGTAATCTATGATAGGTATTTTTCCATTCGTAGAAAATTTTCGATTACGATGGTTTCTGTGATAAGGCTGAAGAATTGTAAATTGTAGAATTTATTAATGTTAAACGAAAGTTCGTACACATTGACACATACACAATTTTTTTTCAAAATCAATTTTTTAATTCTGTTTTTAAATCAAATTGTCTTCGTGAACAGTTTTTGAAAAATTAATTTTCAAAACTCAAAATAAAAAAAAAAAAAAAAATAAAAAAATTGTCGTTCAAACAAATTTTTTTCAAAATTGTACGTCATTAAGAAGTATTTTTATTTTAAGATTCAATGCTCTTAATAATTTTTAGTCAAGCATTAAAAACCAGATGGTTAAATGTCTTCTAGTTTTTAAGAAAAGTATTTCGTAAGTAAAAATTTTATTTAACCTACTCCAGGACAAAATTAGCTTTTGTAAACACAATTCTAAGCCAACGAAGACGATGTTCTGCTCAGGGCAACATTCGCAAAGCATTTCATTTAATTATAATTATGTACATAATACAGACCCTGTATAAACGAAATACTTGATAAAATGAAATAACTTGCCCATGCAAAGAAATCAATAGAGATATGAAGAGACAAAAATAAACGTTTTTGATTAGAGTTTTTGAGTGCAGAATATAAGTGGGCGGCATTTTCAATGGACTTTGAAACATTGAATTATTATTGTTCCATCGACATTGTTGATTTGTTTGTCTTTATACTATAACCACAACTTCAAATAAATAACAGCTAATTAAGTTTCCGATTCCTGAAACCTATTTAAAATTTTTTTCTTAAATACCATTGAGTTTTACCTACGTATTTTACGGATATAAAATACACTTATATAAGAAAAACTCACTTCATAAGAAAGGCAATTCAAAACATCATCAAAACACACCTTAAATTTTTTTTTGACAGCTGACGTGTGTTTAGTACCTTGTGTCACTGTCAAACAGCTTTAGTTTGGTTTGCAATTTAACCATGGATCGTCTTACAAATGAACAACGCTTGCAAATTATTGAATTTTTCTATCAAAATTCGTGCTCGGTTCGAAATGTTCATCGCGCGCTGCTTCCATTTTATGATCGGCATTCTCGACCTTCTGAGCAGTCTATTCGGAAGATTGTGACCAAATTTCGCACCAAATTTACTTTGTTGGACATTAAACCACCAACACGTTTACGTTACGTACTGTGCGTAGTGAAGAAAATATTGCGGCCGTATCAGCTAGTGTGACAGAAGACCGCGAAATGTCGATTCGGCGCCGTTCCCAGCAGTTAGGCCTTTGTTAGAGCACTACGTGGAAAATTTTGCGGAAGGATTTGGGCGTAAAGCCTTTTAAGATACAGCTGGTGCAAAAACTAAAGCCAGCCGACCTACCACAACGCCGAATTTTTGGTGAATGGGCTCTTGGAAAGCTGGCCGAGGATCCGCTTTTTTATCGAAAAATTGTGTTCAGCGATGAGGCTCATTTTTGGTTGAATGGGTACGTAAATAAGCAAAATTGCCGCATTTGCAGTGAAGATCAGCCAGAAGCATTGCAACAGCTACCAATGCATCCCGAAAAAGCCACTGTTTGGTGCGGTTTATGGGCCGGCGGCATTATTGGGCCATATTTCTTCAAAGATGATGCGAATCGCAGCGTTACTGTCAATGGTGAACGCTACCGAGCGATGATAACAAACTTTTTTTTGCCCGAAATGGAAGTCCTTGACTTGCATGATATGTGGTTTCAACAAGACGGTGCCACATGCCACACATCAAACAATGGCGCAATTGCGAAGCGAGTTTGGTGAACAGTTAATTTCACGTTTCGGGCCGGTCAATTGGCCGCCTAGATCGTGCGATTTGACACCATTAGATTATTTTTTGTGGGGGTATGTCAAGGCTAATGTCTATAGGGACAAGCCCGCTTCGATTGACGCACTGGAAGCCAACATCCATGCATTCATTCGTGAGATACCGGCCGATATGTGTGAAAGAGTATGCCAAAATTGGACTCAGCGGATGGGCTACCTGAGACGCAGCCGCGGTCAACATTTGCATGAAATTATCTTTAAACATTGCAAGGTTCAAACTATCGATTCAAATAAATATTTCATTAATTTTTTCGAATTTTTTGTGTTTTTTTTTTTTTTAAAGTTCTAAACCTCTTAAAAAATCACCCATTATTACGTTATTATATAAGAAACTCGCATATAAGAAAAACACGATAAAGAAAATTTTGTAAGCACAAAAA